>JAKOOJ010000001.1:184058440-185370440 GCA_022577455.1 Arizona elegans
TTTTTATGGCGATCTACTGTATGCTTATCAAGTTATATTAAGGTATTACTAGGCTAACATTAAGACTAGTAATAGTATTGACTAATTAAAGATTTTTTTAAAAAAAAAACTATCTGTAAATAAATATAGCTCCTATTTAACCCAGCAACTGCAAAGTTTTGAGGAAATGGCTATTTTAGAGGTCTTCCAACCAGAATCCTTTAATTTCAATGACTTTCACTTTAAATAAAACGTATTACCAGATCTCTCGGGGGTGCTGTGGCTCAGTGGCTAAGACGCTGAGCTTGTCAATTAATAGGACGGCAGTTCAGCTGTTTGAATCCCTAGTGTCGCGTAACGGGGTGAGCTCCCGTTACTTGTCCCAGCTTCTGCCAACCTAGCAGTTCAAAAGCATGTAAAAAATGCAAGTAGAAAAATAGGGACACCTTTGATGGGAAGATAACAGTGTTCTGTGTGCCTTTGGCGTTTAGTCATGCCGGCCACATGACCACGGAGACGTCTTCGGACAGCACTGGCTCTTCAGCTTTGAAACGGAGATGAGCACTGCTCCCTAGAGTCGGGAACGACTAGCACATATGTGCAAGGGGAACCTTTACCTTACCCAGATCTCTGGGTCAAGATGGGGTCTGCTGTAAACAGCATATGACTCCCTCCTGGTCATCCCCTAAGAAAAAATATTTAAGCCATGGTTCTAAACCAACAAAAGCAACTTTACCACTTGCCTTAGGAAAACAACACAAACCCAAATATATAGACAGTAACATGCAGGTGGAAGAAATCGGCAAACTGTTGAACACCATGAGATAATCTCCTTAATGCTCCCCAGACAGACCTGCCCAGATAGCAATTTACCCACAACAATCCCCTTAAAAGTTCTGCACAGAACATTTCAAAAGAACGGGACATATGTAAACAGTCCAGCTCTCCTCCCCTTCCTTGCAAAAAAAAAAAAGTCCACAACAGTCTCTGCAAAAGTCTCATGCAGCAGTTTCATTCTTTTCCTGGATGCTTAATCCCTTCTGGTTGGATCTTCTGCTGCCCATCTTAGCTGGATACAGTCTGCTTTCTGAACTCTTCAAGGGATCTTCTCCAGTCAGATATATGGTGCAAGTTCCCTCATTGCTGATGCTCTCCCTTACTTCACGGTTGGCCAAGTGGCCAAACGATATTCCTGAATCCTTCCTGCTCTCAACGCTAACCCTAACTCTGCTAGCTGCAGGGTGGAAAGCCTTGTGTTTTTATTTTTCATTCTACTCATAAGTAGTCTTTCTGTCTCACTTGAAGCTCAGTCTCTTATTTGCTCTCTCTCTCTCTCTCTCTCTCTCTCTCTCTCTCTCTCTCTCTCTCTCTCTCTCTCTCTCTCTCTTTCTTTATACTGCCCAATTCAAGAGTGAACTTTTCCTCTTTTCTTTCTTTCTTTCTTTTTTTTTTTGCCATAGCCTTCCAGCAGAGGCTTTCCTCGAGCCTCCAGGAGGGCGAAAACGGCCTCCCCAGGCTCCGAAGATTCTCTCGATTTCCGGTAGGCCCATTTTTCACCCTCCCTGAGCCTCTGTGCACACCCTACACTTACCTGCATCCAAAACGGACCGCGAGGGGCCTCCTGGAGGGGTGGGGTGGGAGGAGCCAGCCAGGAGTGGGATTTGGGGTTCTCTGAACTGCACAGAATCTTAGCTAGAGGTTCTCCCTAACCCCTGCAAACCCCAGCAGCCCACCCCTGCCCTCCAAAGCAAAGTTCTCCATTTTTGTCACATGTTTCCTAATACTATTCGGATATTATTTCCATTTCTTCCCTTTTATTCTTTCAGATAGATCAGGGCTGTCAAATTTGCGGCCTGTGGGCCGGATGCATCACGCGCTGGCCATGCCCACGCCCGGTTTAGCAAAGGGGGGAAGTCGTGATGTGTCACGTGACGCCGCCGTGATGACACAAGTTTGACACCCCTGAGATAGATCCTCTGTCTTGCTGGAGGTCCCCAATTCTAATATTCTATGCTGATTCCAAGCTGTCTACCAGGAACAACTATCTCCACATTAACATCTCTGAGATCTGATTTAATTTGATTTTGACTTCTTCCAGTTATATATAGCTCCAGTTTCCACCCTCTTTACTCGAGGTGATCTCTTGCAATTTGGCCCCATATTTTAAGCCATTTACTTATTTCTCAATGCTAGTGCAATCAATTCAGATGCCTAAATTTAAAAGTATTGTGAAACTCCAGGAAAAGTGAGTTTTGCAGAATCCTAGATCCATGTCAGAGCCACTTTTTGGTACTCTTCGATAAAAGGGCTGGCTTAGACATTAAAAAATCAGTTATAATCAAACTGGACAAGTGGAACTAAATGGATCAGTAGTCAAACTCAATACAAGTAGTCCTCGATTTACAACAGTTCATTTAGTGACCGTTCAAAGTTACAGCGGCACTGAAAAAATTGACTTATGACCAGTTTCCACACTTAACGACCGTTGTAGCATTCCCCAGAGTCAAGTGATGAAAATTTAGACGCTTGGCAATTGACTCACATTTATGATATTTGTAGGGTCCCAGGGGGTCATGTGATCCCCTTTTGCCACAAGCAAAATCAATGGGGAAATCCAGATTCACTTAATAACCATCTTACTAACTTAACAGCTGCAGTTACTCACTTAACAACGTAACATGAGGGAAAAGTCAGTTAACAAATGTCTCAGCAACAGAAATTTTGGGCTCAGTTGTAGTTGTAAGTCAAGGACTACCTGTAAAGGCAAATACGTAGGTCCATGAGAAAGTGTATTTATGACACCAAATAATATTTATCAAGCTGTAAATTGTTAAAAAATATAATTCATGCTTTCCTAGAGTAAAGAAATTATTTAGCATAATTTATTAATATTCCAATTGAAAGGACATATTGTATGGCGCGCGGATTTTAGTGAAGTACTACAGATTCAGTTTTGAGAGCCAGTCCAGTGATTAAGGCTCCAGGCTAGAAATTAGGAGACTGTGAATTCTACCCCCATCAGCTGAGTGACTTTGGGACAGTCACTCTCTTTTAGCCCACGACATCAGGTTCAGATGACAAGGTGGTCAGTTAATTTCCGTCGCAACCAATGGATCAACTTTCAGATGATCCAAAAATGGATCCAAAAGATGATCCAAAAATTGTCCACCTGAAAGGAAAAAAGCTAGGAAGGAAAAAAAATGCAATAGCATTAAGTGACACACTAGCCCCGAATCTGAGTTTTTCTACCACCATTAGGAGTATCATCCGTTAGTAGAGCTCTCTTTCATGTATTGGTTCAATTCTCTCAATGCTACTGAAGCCAGATCCCAATGCATCGTGGTTTTGGTTTTATCATCCATGGTTAATTAAATAATGTTATAAATATTAGAGGGTCCTTAGTGCTCTCTGAGCTTGCTTCTTTTCTTGTAGATGTTTCATTACCCTAACTAGGTAACAACATCAGTGCTAGTTAAGTGATACATTGTTACCTAGTTAGGGTAATGAAATATCTGCAAGGAAACAAGCAAGCTCAGAGAGCACCAAAGAACCCCTCATTTTAACCCTGAGCTACAAATATTCTCCTTTATTGGTTATAAATATTAGTATATTATAGGGAAAAAAACTGCAAGGGCTAACGCAGGCAATCGCCAGGAATCAATATTGACATGAAACGCAGGTCCACGTTCCTCTGCACTAGTATACTAGTATCTGGCAAAATGAGTTTTTTTTAAAAAAAAGATAACTTGTTATGTTTTATGCTCTAAGAGCCGCGGTGGCGAAGTGGTTAGAGTGCAGTACTGCAGGCTACATCTGCTGATCACCAGCTGCCAGCAGTTTGGCAGATCGAGTCTCACCAGGCTCAAGGTTGACTTAGCCTTCCCTCCTTCCGAGGTGGGTAAAATGAGGACCCAGATTGTTGCTGACTCTGTAAACAGTGACAATAAACTTTATGTGTGTGTGTGTGTGTGTGTTTTCTATCGAAGCACCTGGTTTACCCCAATATGGGAGGGCGCATACTGCTTCCCTTTCGCCTTTCAGCTCCAATCCAGGAGCCCTCAAGCAGTAGCATTCACGACAAACCATGCTGTGAAGCGGTATATAAGTCTAAGTGCTATTGCTATTGCCATGGGCATTCTATATGATCCTATTACTTTTTTTCATAATTTTTCTTAGTCTCATCCCCACTTCCAAAATTAAACCAAGGATGATGGAAGTTCTAGAGAACTCAAGGCCTAGAAGTCAATTATCCTTTGGCTACGGGTAATTATTCCTGACAAGGGTGGATTTTTGTTTGAACTACTTGGCTAAGAAAGCCGGTTATGATGCAGTGGCTAAGGTCCTGGACTGGAAGCAGGGAAAGAGAAGTTCCCAGTCTTCTCACACAAAGAAGCCAGCTGGGTGACCTTCGGGGAAATCACTCCCTCTCAGCCCTGATCAGCATCAAGCCAGCTGATCAACAAAACCCTTTGTGGCATTGTGTATGGATAGCTTTGCTGTAAGGCCTAGGTACCCACAGTGCAAAAGCAAGTGGACAAATAGTTGGGAGAACAACAGCCACCACTACTGAATTTTTTGGTTACCTCAGATCGCAGCCTATCGAGTGAAGTAACACAAAATCCTCTCTCCTGTCCTCTTAACAAAGAAACTGACATCCATGTGACCTGACATGGAAGAAAACAGGGTATATGTTAGAGGTATACGTTGCACAGAGCCTTGTCTTAATATGTCCTCAGGCTGCCTCAGGCATGGCAATTGCTGTTCTGCTTTGACGGTGACAGCTGTAAGAGCAGCCCAGCTGGATCACACAATTTTCTTCTAATCTAGCATTCACTTGCTAAACGTGACCAGCCAGTTATCTCTCAGTCTTTTAAAGCATACAAAAAACAAGTAGTCCTTGACTTACAACAGTTCATTTAGGGACCGAAGTTACAACGGCCCTGAAAAAAAGTGACTCGCCATCAGTTTTCGTACTTACGACCATTGTAGCATCTACATGATCATGTGATCAAAATTCAGACACTGGGCAATTGACTCATATTTATGACGGTTGCAAGGTCCCGGGGGTGTGTGTGTCATGTGATCCCCTTTTTGCGGCCTTCTTACAGGCAAAGTCAATGGGGAAGCCAGATTCACTTTGGCTGTTAATAACGACTGCAGTGATTCACTTAACAAGAGTGTCAAGAAAGGTTGTAAAATGGGGCAAACTCACTTAACAAATGTTTCACTTAGCAACAGAAATGTTGAGCTCAATTGTGGTTGTAAGTTGAGGACTACTTGTATGATTGAAAGTTTCTCCTTATTGTAGTAGTATTATGGTTCATCACACAGTCAGCCAGATGTTGAGACCAGGCTTGGCAGTTTTATCCACCCATAAAAGTCCTTCCCCCAAGATCTATTACTATTATTAAAGGTGATTCTCTCTTGACAGTAATTGGGACCAGAATTTCCATCACTAAGCAATACGGTCATAAAGCATTACATCATGTGGCCATGTCATGTAGAATGGCAATTCCGGCAATCCCAGTTGCCACTGTTAAGACACTTATGTGATTGCAACTTCCGACTTCCTGCTGGCTTCCCCATTGACTTTGGTAGTGTGAAATCAGCAGGGAACATTGGAAATTGTGATCACGTGACTGCAGCTCACTGCAATTTATTGCAAGCCAGGCACCAAGCACCCAGATTGCAGTTATGTGACTGTAGGGATCAGTGGTGGGTTTCAAAATTTTTTACTACTGGTTCTCTGGGTGTGGCTTGGTGGGCGTGGCATGGCTTGTGGGCGTGGCTTGGTGGGTGTGGCAGGGGAAGGATGCTGTAAAATCTCCATTCCCTCCCCAATCCAGGGGACGGTTACTGCAAAATCCCCATTTCCTCCTAATCAGCTGAGATTTGGGAGGCAGAGAATAGATGGGGGCAGGGCCAGTCAGAATTTTTACTACTGGTTCTCCGAACTATTCAAAATTTCCACTACCGGTTTTCCAGAACTGGTCAGAACCTGCTGAAACCCACCTCTGGCAGGGATGCTACAACCACCAAAACTCAGAGAATCAGTCATAAGTACCACTTGTTCAGCACAGTTGTAACTTTGAACAGTCACTGAACAAACTGTTGTAACCTGAGTACTACCTGTATTATTATGGTTGGTCAGACAGCCAGCCAGATATTGAAACTGGATTTGGAATTTTTTTCAACTTACTGAGTCCTTCCCAAGGACCTACGATAGGCAAATGTTGATGTTTCATGCTGTTAAAGGTATCATCGCAGGATGTGCCTGTCCTTATTTTTGCACATGCTTTTGCACTGTGGGTACCTAGGTCTTACAGCAAAGCTATCCTCTTCCTCTTTTCCCCAAGCAATTTTGTGAGGTGAGCTGGGCTGAAAGTGATTGGCACAAAATCACCCTTTAACAGCGGAGAAAAAATGATACCTGATTTATAGCAACATGACCACTTATCCATGGAACAGTACTGGACTTGTGTAATTTTTTCTAGTAGAAGATATTGGCCACAGCCCCAAGACCTTTGCCTAGCTTTGTATACCAGTTGTAAAACCTTTTGGACTAGGAGGCCCTGTAGATCCTAATCCATGTCCTCATCACTTTACAGAAAGACCAACCTTCTATATAAGGTTGGCTTTGAAGTTAAAAGTGTTCCAAAATGTGGGGGTCTACTTGCTAACCAGCGGTAGAAGATTTGGAAGTGTTACCCCAAGTAGTGAACACTAGCCTAGCAATAGCAACAGCACTTAGACTTATATCCAACTTCACAGTGCTCTAAGCGGTTTACAGAGTCAGCCTATTGCCCCCAACAATATGGGTCCTCATTTTACCCATCTCGGAAGGATGAAAGGCTGAGTCAACCTTGAGCCTGGTGAGATTCGAACTGCCAAATTGCAGGCAGGCAGCAGAATTAGCCTGTAGTACTGCACTCTAACCACTGTGCTTCTGGATTCAATTCAAAGTGCTGTTTATCATCTGTAAAGCCCTCGATTTGGGCTCGGTTTCCAGATATTTGTAGGATCATTTCTCCCGGTCCACATTTTTCCATCTCTTCAACAAGGGGATGCTGAGAATTCCCACCCTGATACTGATACTTCTTTAGGACTGTCTTCACCCTTTGCAACATCTTGTCCTTGGAAGTATATGATACTCTTAACTGCCTGATCTTTACAAAGGCACTTACGGTCTTATAGTATTTCAGAGGGTGTACCAGTATTAATGATTACGGGACTGTATTAAGTTTGGTTTTTAATTTGGGGTATTATTCATATTTATTTTCACAAGCATTTCTATATTGTTTTCTGTAATATTGTAAGATGCCTTGAGGCCTATGAAATAGGTGGTGTACATATTTTTATATAAATAAACGAAGGGGGGGAACCATCTGCGGCCCCTGATTGAGTTGCCCCAACTTGATCTATGGCAATGTTTTCAACATTGTCGCTACAGAAGATAGAATTGAAACCCAAGACATCTCTTCCTGTCAAGTCTAGTTCACAGACAGTGGGCCCTCGCCTCTATCCACTATCTGTGGAAGAGAGCAGTGGACAATCCATGGCATGCCAAGGTCATGAGGCCTCTGGAGCTCATCCTCCCAAAACCCTGGCTACCAAAACCCAACGATGCAATTTATTATCCAAATTCAGAAACATTCAGAAAATCCAAATGTTTGGATCAATTTCACCATTTGAAGAAGTAATGATGCTGTGTGCGGGTATCTGTCTGTCTATCTGTCTATCTGTATTGGTACTTATCATGCCTGGGGATGAGTGTCATAGTATAGTAGAACATAAAGGGGCTAAGGACACTTATTGTTAGTAGCACCTTCAGGAAGGGGGAATTAAAAAAGAAATACAAGGCTACCCCAAATCTGAATTTTCCTGCTAGACTTTGGAAACATGAATTTAAAGGGCTGTATCAGCAAGCAAAACTGAGACAAGGGGAATCACAGACTGTTTTAAAGCTAATAATGTATTAGAATCGAATAGAATATAGAATAGAACAGAACAGAACAGAACAGAATTCTTTACTGGCCAAGTGTGATTGGACACACAAGGAATTTGTCTTGGTGCATATGCTCTCAGTGTATATAAAAGAAAAGATGTGTTCATCAAGAATCATAAGGTACAACACTTAATGATAGTCATAGGGTACAAATAAGCAATCAGGAAACAATATCAATATAAATCGTAAGGATACAAGCAACAAAGATACAGTCATAAGTGGAAGGAGATGGGTGGTGGGAACAATGAGAAGATTAATAGTAGTGCAGACTTAGTAAATAGTTTGGCAGTGTTGAGGGAATTATTTGTTTAGTATAGTGATGGAGTTCGAGAAAAAACTGTTCTTGTATCTAGTTGTTCTTGTGTGCAGTGCTCTATAGCACTGTTTTGAGGGTAGGAGTTGAAACAGTTTATGTCCAGGATGCGAGGGGTCTGTAAATATTTTCACAGCCCTCTTTTTGACTCGTGCAATATACAGGTCCTCAATGGAAGGCAGGTTGGTAGCCATGTTTTTTTCTGCAGTTTTAATTATCCTCTGCAGGATAATTTTCACCCTGCAAGGGATTATGGGGTCATTAAATGAAGATGATGATGAATGTATTTCATACAATGAAATAGACGCATTTCATGATAGTGTCATTACATTCAAATTAAAAAAAAAAAGTTTTTACCTGGACTTTGTCCATTTTTGATATTGACTCCATAGATATTTAATCCTGCTTCTTGCTCCCTTCTCTGAGTCTGCCCTCAAACACCTCCTACCTCTTTAGCTCAGGAGCAGATATCTGTTGTCAGCCCATGTTCCTCCCCAGCCTCCTCACTGTCCGACTCCGCTGCCAGCTCCGTGGGCTGCTGGTGGACCACAACAATATGTATTTATTTATTTATTTATTTATTTATTTATTTAATTAATTAATTAATTAATTAACATACCGCCCTTCTTCCAAAGGGACTCATGGCGGTGTACAGCCAGCATAAAACACACAAATATAACATTTAAAAACAATTTAAAAAATATTAAATAGTTTGGCCCATATCTAATTAAAATAAAACTACCCGATTTAGATATTTAAAATTAAGAATTGACAATTAAAAAAATTAAAAAATTAGGCCAGCCCGGTTTGTTGAAATAAAAGCGTCTTGAGGGCCCGGCGGAAGGTGCGTAAGTCAGGAATCCTCCACATCTCGGGGGGCAATTCGTTCCAGAGGGCAGGAGCCCCCAGAGAGAAGGCTCTCCCCGTGAGGGTCGCCAGCCAACATTGCTTGGCCGATGGCACCCGGAGGAGCCCCTCTCTGTGGGAGGTAATTGGCCGGTGGGAGGCTATTGGTAGCATCTTCTGCTCTGGTTAGAAAGTCTCTTTGACTTGACTGGAATCTGAGGTTATACAACTTTTGAAAAGGAACCGGCCAAGGATTTCCACATTAATCAGTTCTGTTGAAAATCAGATCAAAACTGTTTGTTCCATCAACAGCTCTCCAAAGCTTGAGGCCAAGGATTTTCCTCCTATTAAACAATATCCCATTGATTTAGAAAGACTGGGTTTAAAGACCTGGAATCTTTTTTCAAGCAAACCATTTGTTCAACGTAACGGATTGGTGGGCCATGATACCCTGCCTAGTTTTGGCAATCAAAAGATTTAGATTCATGCTTTGAAAGCCAGTTCTCTGGAGGTCAGTTGTTTTTCTCCTACCCTTGAACAATGTCTTCTGCCCTGCTTGAGAAGACAACAAGTAAGCCTTTTATAAAAGGGCAACATTGTACTAATTGAACAAGATACCTTTAGAACATGTGTTTCTAGAGGCATCCAAGCAACTAATAGACAGCCTGAGGGTGACATACTTGAAGAAGAAAGTTCTTTTTTTAAAAAAAAAAAAGTAAATGTTTGCATCCCTCATTAGTTCAGGAACACATGGTTGTACCAAAGACGAAATTAATTTTTTGATGTGCCTTTTTCCACAGCTGGATTATGATCGAGCACAGATAGTAGTAAGTCCACCCCTTTCTGGATCAGACACATATCCACGAGGCCCAACAAAGCTACCTCAGAGTCAGTGCAAAGCCACCTATTCAGGTAGTGGCTATCAGTACTCCGCTATCTATCACAAATTCTCTCACTTTAACCACCAGCCTTCTCTGCAGCCGAGCTCACATTATACTTCCACAGCTTCTTACCCAAGCTCCCCCAGCATCACTTCAAGTTCTTATCCTCCGCCGAGCTGGGGTTCCTCCTCAGATCAACAACCCTCAAGGGTATCGCACGAGCAGTTCCGAGCAGCTTTGCAACTGGTGGTGAGCCCGGGGGATCCTCGAGAATACTTGGACAACTTTATCAAGATCGGGGAAGGCTCCACCGGTATTGTTTGCATCGCCACAGAGAAGCACACGGGAAGGCAAGTGGCTGTGAAAAAGATGGATCTCAGGAAACAGCAAAGAAGGGAACTGCTCTTCAATGAGGTAAGTCCTTTTGGAACCATAAGAAGGTTCTTTTGCGCCCTTAATTTCTTTCCATACGGTACAGGTAGTTCTCGACTTAACAACAGTTCATTTAGTGGCCGTTCAAAGGTGCAACGGTGCTGAAAAGTGTGACTTACGACTATTTTTCACAGTTCCGACCTATGCAGCATCCCCATGATCACCTGATCGAAATTTAGATGCTGGTTCATATTTATGACCATTGCTCTGTCCCAAGGTCATTTGATCACCTTTTGCAACCTTTGGACAAGCAAAGCCAGTACGGAAGCCAGATTCACTTAGCAACCGGGTTATGAAGTGCAGTGATTCACTTAACCACTGTGGCAAGAAAGGTCATAAAATGGGATAAAACTCACTTAACAAATGTCTCACTTAACAACATAAATATTGGGCTCAATTGTGGTAATACGTCGAGGACTAGTGTATATCTTAATCTGAAGGCTCTCAGAGCAGAGATGTTAATGGTATATACTGGTTAGACTAGGGGTCGGCAACCTTAAACACTCAAAGAGCCACAAAGGTCCTAACCAGAAGCCCCCATTCAATTCTGGAGCCGACCAGAAATCCGGTCCCCCACCATAGAGTCTCCTCCTAGCACGGCATCCTTTTTCCTCTACTTGTCTTAACCGAAAGCCCTATCAATTGTGGAGCCGACCAGCAACAGGGAGCCGCAGCAGAGGGATGAAAGAGCCACATGCAGCTCCAGAGCCATGGGTTGCTGACCCATGGGTTAGACTGTTAACTATAAACCAGGAAAACCTGATTTTCACTCGACTTCAGAATTCCCTAGTCAGCCATTATCTCTCAACCTCACTTTCCTTGCAAAGTTTTAGGGAACAGACCAGCTCTTATATAGTCAGAGTGAGGCAGACCTCTGTGCCTGTACCCCACCAATGACAACACAGCATCTTGTAACATCTTGTAGATCACCCTACCATCACTGATGGCATATAAAAGCTGTCCTCCTTATTGTTAGCACAATGACTCTATGACTCAAGAAGATGTTATAAGTTGCTGCTAGAGGAATGAACTGTTGGTGGCAGATGGGGGAAGCTGGGGAAAAAACCTTTTTAAAACCAGCATCCTTAAACCAGTCAATCACTTTCAGGTTCAATTCACAATATTGTCCCACAATAGTATTAAACAAAAATTCAGCAGACAATCCAGTCAATTTGCTACATGATGAAGAATGGGATAAGCAGCTTGACTTTGATTCTGGTGACAAAATGTTTGTGGTTTGGGTAAACCCTGACAGTGAGAATAAAATGGGAATGGGAAGAATCGTGTTAATTGCTTCGAAAAGCAGTAGTAGAATAAAAATCGAGATGTTAAAATATCCCAGAAGATGGACATATTCTCATTTTATATTAAAAGCATAAATAAAGTTATATATTTATCTTGCTTTGAATTGACCCCTACATTCAGAGCAGACACTATCCATTTGTTCTAATATCTAGAGCAAATTGTAACCTTGATAAACATACCGGTAGTTTAAAGTGAAAAGCCACACACTTGCCTTCAAAGGGAAAGTTTCTGTGTGGCAGAATGGAATCTTAATTAATAGAGAAGGATTAATCAGATTCATGACATTGATTTAAATGAATGAAATAAGTCAAATAAGTTGACGTATCAGTTTCAGCTCAGATATGGATAGCATTTAATTTCTCACCATAGTTTTAGCAGGCATCTGGATGTTTAGAAATTTTAGAACAGTAATTACGCTGCTTTGTTTTTGTTTTTCCTGTTGGCTGAGCAGAGAAGAATAAACATGAACACTAATTAATACTGTCCGGGATATTTAGTCTTCACACCATATCAGAGCAAATATTATATTATGGGGTTGAAAGTAAAGGATGATCACATATATAGAAGTCAATATGCCTTGGTTTGGCCAACTGGAACATGCTGCTGTCTTCCTGTGATTTGTTATTTTACATATTTAGGTCCAGCTTTTTAAAACGGCAAAGAATCAGACATAGATACAACTACAAATTTCATAAAGAGTTCACAGAAAGCAGTTGTCAGTACCATTCATACCAATCCAATAGCACAACAACAGCATCAGTTCTGGAGTCTTCTGAATGGACAGAGAGAGAGGAAGTGTTATGTGGCCACTTCAAACACAACCCGTGAACAATATAACACCGTTAATAGGGTCACAAGGTTGTGACTTTTTTCCCCCTAATGCATAAGGGCAAGTCTGCATTTGACAAATATCTCAGGCAGCAATTTTCAACAAACAAATGCAATACCTGCAGTAGCAGCAAAAAAACAACATGTTTTTAAAAATTGCTAGCGCTGGAAGAATTGGAAAAGGAACCATGCTAGTCTATCCAGAAAGCAACATGCCATTTACGTGACTTGGAACATTCAAAAGAGTACTGCTTTGAAAAGGCTTTGTTTCTTTCTTTCTTTCTTTCTTTTCTGAGGTAGGGACAACGTTCTTGGAACACTTAAAATGGCTATTTGGAGCTTGGAATGTACCAATGAACAGAGTTTTGCTAGTTCTAACTATGAAATATATCCTCCTTGAAGTGTAGCCACATTCTCTTCTCATTTCTGGCTGAAAGTAATAACAGTTTACATGATATTCAAACTGGACAAATGTAAATTACAACCAACTGTAATTTACATTAATTTTTTTAAAAAATAGAATCAAATTTGGCATACACATTTTAGTTGGCGTCAGCTTAATAACAACAACAACAACAACAACAACAACAATTATTATTATTATTATTATTATTATTATTATTATTATTATTATTATTATTATTATTATTATTATTTTATTGTCATTGTATGGGTATACACAGTATAGCCATAAAACAAAATTCACTTAAAACCCAAAGACCAGGTCCAACACATATAACAATCCCCAAACACCCCCCCACCCACCACAAATTCCCCACCCCTAAACCACCCAAACATCCACACCACAGACCAAGTAATGCTGTCCAACAGCTCACTGATGGTGGCCCTTTAGTTCATTGTTGAGTGCAGTTATAGCTCTGGGATAAAAATGATGACACCCCTCCCCCCCAAAGATCAGCCCAGCCTTGATGCTTCTAAAACGTAGATCTGTCGTGGATTGTAGCTGCCATTTTCAGATCTGTAAACTTGTGCCATTTTCCCCCTTGGAAACCTTCAGTCCTTTCTCTTGGAGGGGGGGATTATATTTGGATGGAACCATCACTGATGAACTACTGTACTGAGCTCTCCAGGGTTTCCGACCAACTGAAAAATGCCTAAGACATCTGGGCCTCAGTGGGACCCTTTGCAGGTGAAATAGTTTGCTAGGCCCAGAGCAGCATTCTTCCTCTGAACTTCTCTTCCAAGGCATACCTTGTCTGCAGAACTAAGAGAAGACCGCCGATGGCATCAGATTGTCATGGTTGTAGTGTGTTGCTCAGATAAGATCATCTTATTCAGCAGAAAACAGTGCTGTGCACTTCCAAAGACCAATATACGCCAACCTTTCCCCCAAACCCTGCTTGTTCCAATGCAGGAAGGCTCAGGTGCAGCAAGCTTTTGCTGATCATTTGGTCAACAGATGTCAAGATCCTATTATCATCCATAGCTGTTGACAAGGCTGTTTTCCTTTTTCCTGCATGAGTGATCGTGCCTGTCCTAAATTACAGTTTTACACACCCGGTACATGTAGGAGAAACAATCCCCCACCACCACATCATTTTCTTTTTTTACCAGATTGATCTTCATTTCTATATATGAAGGAATAATTCTTCTACCTAGGCTCATTTCCAACCCCAGAATTTCATTTCAAGCCAGTCTGAACTCAACATTCTACTGAGAATTAGCACCCAAATATGAATGACAGGATTGAACATTCTCTCTCCTTTGGCGTATATTAGCAGGGAAGCCCCTGGACTGTGTTGCCCTGTCAGCCTCTGCTCTTCTTCCAGGTTGTCATCATGAGAGACTATCACCATGAAAACGTGGTCGACATGTACAACAGTTACCTGGTGGGAGACGAGCTTTGGGTGGTGATGGAGTTTCTGGAAGGCGGTGCTTTGACAGATATAGTGACTCACACAAGGTAAGCTTGTTCTGCAGCCAAGTCCTGCCTTCTGGCCATTTGATCTTTTGCAGAAAAACACCACCAAGGGAGCATTGCCAGTGCACTGTCTGTAAGATGAGGGAGCTGAAGCAGATGAGGTCTCGGTCTCTCTCTCTCTCTCTGTGCTGAAAAAATGAAACTTCCCCCAGGCAGAGCCTTGCATCAGCCTCTGAATCCCCACTGACCTCTCATGCAAAGAGGATTCTCCAAAGGCAGGTCAGAAAGCGCCCCTTTCATTCATTCTTCCGTCCTTTGCAACACCAGGAACAAAAGAGGAGGAAGAGGGAGAAGGGCAAACTTGGGCATCTCCCATTTTGGTTCTTAACACTGATTCCCTCGACTGTTTCTATAGCAACCTTGAAAGTTACTAAACATATTTTGTGCCAGTATCGACAGATAAAACTGTAACATAATGAAGGAGAGATGCATGCTGATTTGGCAGGTTTAATTCCAAAGTGGATGCATTCTATCCCGAATCTTTCTCAAGTCCGACCTTTCCTCTGTTGAATTATAATAATATGCTGTTAAATGCATGAATGAAGTTCTTTTGGCATGCTTTAGAGCAGTTCTTCCCAAATTTGGGTAAATTACCAACAATTGGGTTAACATGTTTTTTCTTTTCTTTCGACGATGCATGAACTCATTACCCATCACACTAAGGATATTTAAATTGACTTACAGATGGCCACATGTACTAAAATATATTTGAAAATCTCTCAGAGTTTTCCTTTTAAAACAAAAATTGTTAAAATTACCAATGGTCATTCGTTGAAATGACATAAAGATCTTTCCATTATATTGTTTTTATTTTATTTAGTTATCAAATTTAGAAACAGCTCATCTCCCTCAAAGAGGAAATCTGGGTGGCACACAAATAAAATGTTAAAAACATAAAAACTTGATTATAGAAATTTAAAACACAGGCAAGGATGGTTAAAATTCAACATAATGCAGGTAGTCCTTGAGTCATGAATATTTGTTCAGTGACAGTTCAACGTGACAATAGTGCTGAAAGAAGAAACTTATAGCTGGTCCTGGAACTTCACTTAGATTTTCTGCTAAGTGATTTTGAATAATGAAGGAAGAGCTTTGGGAAACATTGCTTTAAAGGATGAAGGCATAATTTAGTAGTTAAATACTTCCTGTATGTTTCATAATGTATCTATATCCCAGTAAATCAGTTAAAACAGTTTCCAGTAGTTAAATTGGTCTCTTTCTTTACCTAACAAAATACTATCTAGCTTCCAATGACTTTATATTCTTGAAAAGCAGAGGACAAATCTGAAAGAGCAGCCAGTCTAAAAGAGCTTCGTAAGGATTAAAACATTGTTTCTGTTTACAACTTTGCTCTAGAAAGAAAAATTCAAGAGCTAAACCAGGAAAACAAACAAACAAACAAATAAATAAATAAATGTAAAGGGCAGCTGTCTTAAATAAAAGACAGTCCTTTACATATGGCCACTGTAGTTGAGCTTGACACCTGTTTTATATTTTCCACTTTGAAATCAATCGTATTCTAAAATCATCCTAAAAGTCTCAGCAGGTTAAGAAAGTTTAAGGCCAGATAGAAATCAGGACTGTGCAGATCTGTATTCAGAAGTTTTCATATTGAGTTTTGAATAGCAAATTGCTTTCTTCTAAAAATGGGGCCTTCTCTCATTTGCTGTATGTCTTTTATTTGTGAAACAAGGGTTATTTTTAAGATTGGTTTCAGCCCACATATTAAAAATTCCCCTTACTTTCGCTAAGGGCTATTTTCTGAAATATTAGTCACCAGGCCAATATTTTGGCAGGCGTATAATTGCAAACAGATGTTTGCAGAAAAGTCTTCCTTAAATGCTGTCATTAGGATTCGATTCATTAGATGCACTCCTTGATTGCTGTTTGAACATTATAGGACCTTCCTAGAAGATCTGATCAAAGTATCTGCAACTTTTACATAAGCATCATGGTGCTATGGGGTGAAATGTTAATCCTATTGGGTGAGCTATTCATGACCTGATAATTAGCCATTTCCACCTGAGTGCCATTGGGCATTTCTACCTGCTTATGCTCCAACTGGACATGGTCTACTCCACATCCCATTTTTAGGGGTGCAATGACCTCGCGACCTGAAGCTATCATTGCTGCATCTGCCAGACCAACTTTGTCTCCATAGGTGACCTTCAGCCACTCATCTCAAAAACTTTGCATGTGCAGATGAGAGAAGGAAAAATACACAAGTTCTCAGGAGCCCATCTAGAGGATTTGTTACAGAAGAGATAGAGTGGATTTAGAAGTTCAGTCTCTTTTATGATACATAGCATGGTAATGGACAAGACCTTTCCCAACATCGGGAAAATCTCTGCCAACCAAAGCTAATACTGCTCCACTAGACAAATCAGCTTTTTGAAATCAGCAGTAACATACTTTCTAGTTTGTAAGGAATTCCTCAGGAAAAAAAAGGCTGAGTGTTTTTCATTATTTATTTTGAGACATTTGAAATATTTTCTTAGTGTTGGTTGTAGTGATGATTTTTTTTTTTTGAAAAACGTATCCCAGCAATAAACATATGATGACATTTCTTTTCCTATATCACCTGCCGAATTCCAGAATGAATGAAGAACAGATTGCTACAGTTTGTCTGTCTGTCCTAAGAGCATTGTCTTACCTTCACAATCAAGGAGTTATTCACAGGGATATAAAGAGTGACTCTATACTTCTCACTAGTGATGGGCGAGTAAGTATTTGTCATTTTTTCTGGCCTTTATTTTATTTTTTCTTTTTAATTGGGACCACTGTCAAAGTTCAGATGACTTCGGTAACATGTTAACAACCTGCCCATGAAGTGTACACTGCTTGCCTGCAGCTTCCATTATTTACCAAGAGACATGGGAAAACTTGTTCAGCCTGAATTTATACATGAACTGCCCTGCTTCATACCTCCAGCCAAATCAGACTGTGCATCAAAATCCTGACAATTCAGAATGTTGCACTGGGACTTCAATTAAAAGAAACCAACAAATGTTCTTATCACGGAGAAATAAACGTTAGAAACATCGAGCATGTAAAACCAAGAAAAAACAAGACAAAGATAAACAAATTAAGAGATTATTATTATTATTATTATTATTATTATTATTATTATTATTATTATTATTATTATTATTATTATGTGTGGTGGCGAGATTTGCTGACAAACATGCACACAGATTTTCATAACAATTTCATTATTTTTGCAACATTTGCCAAGTGTTGCAGTAATGCACTGAAACAAATGCCCCACCAAATAAAATAAATAAAATATAATAAAAATTATGTAAAATCAAAATGGATAGATTCATCTATCCTGATTTGCAAATTGCATATATTCAGGGAGGATATTAAACTTACATCAAAAGGAAGAGAGTACCATTTTAAATGCTTTTTGGCTGGTTTCCCCTGATCTTTGCTTAATAATATGCACACAATGCCTCATTATGTTCATTGTCTGCGGCACACATTTTTGTCATGAACGGTTGTATAACCATCTGATTCTACCGCCCCCTTCCACTTTAAAACCATCTTTTCTATATTTCAACATGCAAAAGATGGGCAAAAGTTTCCTCCGCTCCTCCATAAAGGAAAATTGATCTGGCATTCAAAAATACCCATTGTTTTGTTTCCCTCTTATGGTATAAAAAGAACCTTTGTTTATGCCATGGATGGCTAGGCTGTGGTTTTATAAATAGTAACAATCATTTCTAATTTTTATTTGATCAATGTTGAATTAAGAAGCAGGAAAAAAGGCATGAAAAGTAATGCCAAAATAAGATAAATAGTGCCACAAATAATATGTGAGGCACCATTCGTACAAACATTTAGAAAGCTTCCTTATTAATTATTTTGATAGCTCCCTGTTCTGATCTCAGACTGCATCCTGACATGATAAATGAGCTGCTAATCTGATCTAATCCACTTTAGTCCCATGACTCAAGGCTCAATCATTATTCTGCTTCAGGCACAGGAAGGGGGGTGGGGGGAGTCTTGATTGTTTTTGCCATGAATTGATAAAGGGAACCTTTTCATTTGTGTCAGGTATGAACTAAGCAAACTTTTATATATGTATAACATTAATTGATGGCATTTAAAGCCAACATCTCCCCCAGCCCTCAAAAAAAGAATATAGGAAATTGAGGAAATCTCACACTTTTCATACTGCTATTTAGAGACAGTTTTTATCCTCTTGATTTTATTACAAGAAAATGTTGAAAGTTGGTTGAAGCTAGTAGCAGTTCATAGTAATAAACAATAACATCTTTATTCAGTTTGCATTCTAATTTATGTTTGCATTTCTCAGTTTATGTTTCGCGAATCAATTTGCAAACCAAAAGGCAGTTATAAAGTGAAATTTGTATTTTCCTGAATTTTATGACACATTTTCTGCTGCTAGAACTACTAATTCTAGGAGCATGCAATTTGAAACCTAAATTGCACGTGGAGAGGAGTGGCAGGAAACATCCTGTCAAAATAATTCTTTCCACAAACTAGAGGAAAAGTTCCCTTAATAATAGTAAATGAGAGGTATGCAAGACAATGCAATTAAGTTTATAATCAGGCAGAAAGTATTGAAATTGTAGAAAATGAGCTGTTGATATAATTTAATTGGAAGGGAAGCCTACAGCCTAACAACTTTTATCATCGTCACCTAATTCCATTTGGCTCTTAGTAAACTGCTCCTTGTAGAGATGCGGTGGCTCAGTGGCTAAGACGCTGAGCTTGTCGATCGAAAGGTCAGCAATTCGGCGGTTCGAATCTCTAGTGCCGCATAACGGGGTGAGCTCCCGTTACTTGTCTCAGCTTCTGCCAACCTAGCAATTCAGAAGCACGTAAAAAATGCAAGTAGAAAAAATAGGGACCACCTTTGGTGGGAAGATAACAGCATTCCGTGCTGTTTAGTCATGCCGGCCACATGACCACGGAGACGTCTTCCGGACAGCGCTGGCTCTTTGGCTAAGAAACAGAGATGAGCACTGCCCCCTAGGGTCGGGAACGACTAGCACATATGTGCGAGGGGAACCTTTACCTTTACCTAAACTGCTCTCTGAATACCTCACTGCTATTGGTTACTGAAATAGTCTTCTGACAAATGCTTCCTATTCTGCTTGGTAGAGGTAGCACAGAGAGGGGAAGAAAAAAATATCCATTTCAGCCCTGAAAATTTATCCAAGTCATACTTTTGTTCCATTAATTGCTGGTGGCCAATGCATCTAACCATGGTCAACGATTCCAGTTGATACAAAGTTTCTGTCTTACACTGGGGAAAAGGTTCCCCATCTAAATGTGTTAAACAATCCAAATTATGGGTCTGCTCAACAAATGGGAATACTATTCACTGTCCGCTTGTTTAATTTTGCACCGCATGATGTATTATTTATTGTTCAGATAAAGCTGTCAGACTTCGGATTCTGTGCCCAAGTTTCAAAAGATGTTCCAAAAAGAAAATCACTTGTTGGAACTCCATACTGGATGGCCCCTGAAGTGATTTCAAGATTGCCTTATGGAACCGAGGTAAGCAAAATAATAATAATCTTGCTCCATTCAGCAACATAAATTATCTTTGGAAAACAATAATCTTCTTTAAAATATTTACTGCATTTATTTAAAGTTTAAATTCAGTTTGAACGTATTTCTTCCAGTCTGGATTCAGCCTGGAATATATTAATGAGACGCATTTGATTACACAATGATCTTTGGTGGGCTCAGGATGGAGGTAATGCATCCATCCTGGCTCCTCTTTGAGCTGTTGGTGACTTACAATATCATCAACAAGGGAATCTTTCTGGATGGACTCAGGGAGTTATGAGTAGGAGGCATGATGTTAAAGAACTTCCCTTCCTCCTTCCAGACTTGGGTCCGGATAGTGTTGGTTGGATGGAATTGGTCTAGAACTAGAATTGGACCATCTGGACTTAATCCAGAATGCAGTGACAGGGATAGTTATTTCATACATAACACCATTACTCTTACTATTCCACAAGGAAGACAATGAAAACCTGATTCTTTCCTTGGGGACTTGAGTCAGGATGATTCCAGAGAAGCACAACAAATTTGTGCTCTCTGATTGTCAATTAATGATAGGTTCTTGGTTTTTTGCTAGTAATTGCTAACGTTGTGTTTTGGTTTATTGTACATCACCCAGAGCCACATTCTTTGAACCAAACAGCTATATAAACACTCTGGACTTAGTTTTTGTCTCTGGTCAGTGGTTGAGTGGTCTTGATATAGGGGACATAGCCATCGAACCCTTGTCATGGTCTGACCACTCGCTCCTTCGACTGGACTTTCTGACCGCTGCACCCCGCTGCAGGGAGGCGGGACCGACCAGGTGGTTCCGCCCCAGGCGCCTGATGGACCCGGATAGGTTCCAGATGGAGCTTGGGCCATTTCCTGAGACTCTGGCTCATGACTCGGCGGAAGACCTGGTGGCCGCCTGGGATAGTGCGGCTGCCGGGGCCTTGGACCGAGTCGTGCCTTTGCGGCCTCTGACCCGGCACCGAACTCACCTAGCTCCTTGGTTCTCCGAGGAGCTTAGGGAGATGAAGCGCCGGAAAAGACGCCTGGAGAGTAGTTGGAGGACCAGCCGCTCCGAATCTGACCAAACACTGGTGAGGTCTCATATTAAGACCTACCTAGTGGCGATAAAAGCGGCGAAAACGAGTTATTTTGCCGCTCTTATCGCGTCATCAGATAATCGCCCAGCCGCCCTGTTTAGGGTAACCCGCTCCCTCCTTCATCTGGAGGTGCGGGATGATCCCTTGCAGGGTCGCGCTGAGGATTTTGTGCAGTATCTGTATGACAAAATCGCTCAGATTCGGGAAGGGCTGGCCTCTGACTGGGTATGTCCGGACGGGACGACTGAGGCAGGTCTTGAGAGTGTTACCTGGGGGGAGTTCGATCCTGTAGCTCCCGAGGACATGGACAGGGTCCTGGGACGGCTGAACGCGACCACATGTTTATTGGACCCGTGTCCCTCCTGGTTGGTACTGGCTTCCCGGGAGGTGACACGAGGCTGGCTCCAGAAGATTGTTAACGCTTCTTTGAGTGAGGGGATCCTGCCGACCGCTTTGAAAGAAGCGGTTGTGAGGCCCCTCCTCAAGAAGCCCTCTCTGGATCCGGCTGTTTTGGCTAACTATCGTCCAGTCTCCAACCTTCGCTTCATTGCGAAGGTTGTTGAGAGTGTGGTGGCGCAACAGCTTCCCCGGTACCTGGATGAAGCTGTCTATCTAGACCCGCTCCAGTCCGGCTTCCGGCCTGGGCACAGCACTGAAACGGCATTGGTCGCATTGGTGGATGATCTCTGGAGGGCCCGGGACAGGGGTTGTTCCTCTGTCCTGGTCCTGTTAGACCTCTCAGCGGCTTTTGATACCATCGACCATGGTATCATGTTGCACCGGTTGGCGGGGTTGGGGGTGGGAGGCACCGTGCTGCGGTGGTTCTCCTCCTTCCTCTCTGACCGGTCGCAATCTGTGTTGACAGGGGGGCAACGGTCGACCCCGAGGCACCTTGCTTGTGGGGTGCCACAAGGGTCGGTCCTTTCGCCCCTTCTGTTCAACATTTATGTAAAGCCGCTGGGTGAGATCATCCGTGGTTTTGGGGTGGAATTCCATCAGTACGCTGATGACACCCAGCTGTACATCTCCACCCCAGACCACCCCAATGATGCCCTTGAAGTGATGTCCCAGTGTCTGGAGGCCGTGCGGGCCTGGATGGGGAGAAACAGGCTCCGACTCAACCCCTCCAAGACCGAGTGGCTGTGGCTTCCGGCGTCCCGATATAGCCAGCTGATGCCATCGCTGGCTATTGGGGGTGAATCACTCGCCCCCACGGAGAGGGCTCGTAACTTGGGCGTCCTCCTGGATGCACGGCTGTCTTTGGAAGATCATTTGGCGGCCGTGGCCAGGGGGGCTTTTTATCAGGTTCGCCTGATACGCCAGTTACGCCCCTTTCTAGATCGGGACTCCCTACGCACAGTCACTCAAGCACTCGTCACTTCCCGCCTGGACTACTGTAACGCTCTCTACATGGGGCTCCCCCTGGGGTGCACCCGGAGACTTCAGCTGGTCCAGAACGCGGCCGCGCGGGGGATTATGGGGGCGACGAGGCGCTCCCATGTGACACCTCTCCTGCGCGAGCTGCACTGGCTTCCGGTGGTCTTCCGGGTGCGCTTCAAGGTGTTGGTGACCACCTTTAAAGCGCTCCATGGCTTAGGGCCGGGGTATCTACGAGACCGCCTTCTGCCACCAATAGCCTCCCACCGGCCAGTACGCTCGCACAGAGTGGGCCTCCTCAGGGTGCCGTCCGCCAGACAATGTCGGCTGGCGACCCCCAGGGGGAGAGCCTTCTCTGTGGTGGCGCCCACCCTTTGGAACAACCTCCCCCCAGAGTTACGTACAATAACAGACCTCCGGATTTTTCGTCGGGCCCTGAAAACCCATTTATTCCAACTAGCTGGGCTGGCTTGAGTCAAACTTTTAAACTATTTTAAATTGGAACTGTTTTTAATTATGGCCAAATTATTTAATTATTTTAATCAGTTTTTTTAATCTTTCTATGTCTGGATTTTACTTTGGCTGTGCACCGCCCTGAGTCCTATATTGGAGAAGGGCGGTATAGAAATTAAAACAAACAAATAAATAAATAAATATAAATGCTATATATAAATAAAAAATAAATAAGAAATAGTCTCTTTGAGCAGTTCCCATAACATTGATAAAAATAAGATTGTCCTTCTGTTCACATGATATGTTTAACTTGGTTACTGAATTATTCATTTTCCGGCTTCATACAATACATTAATCCATAAAGAAACAAGCGGGCTTGAATTGCAGACACACATTCATGCACACAACCCCTGAACAAGGGTAAGGCTCACCAGGTTTACTTAGCATGATATATGAATGCATCTTCTAGGTCTTTATGTGACCAGGATCTGCATGTTGTGTGAGCACAGCCACTGTCTGAACAACATCACACAAAAGAAAAAAAAGAGCAGCTTGAAAGAGGCAGCGAATCAAGCAAATAGCCCTCAAAATTGCATAATAATTCTTAAAACGAACGGCTAAAATGATAACTCTTGGAGAAAGAAAAAGTTGAATATCCTGGTTTGCTAAAATAGGAAGTGCCTGCCTGTTGCAATGGTTGTTTTCAGGTGATTGTTGAAGAAGTGCAGGATCTGGTACAGAACATTATTTATAAGAAGAGTTGTAGTGAGCCCTTTTCCATCTCTTTCTGTGCTGCATTTTTGGGCCCATTCTGAGTTCTCAAAACAACTGATGTAATTAGACATATTGAGCATAACGAGAGACATTTCAATCTTGCCACAAAGAGAGAATTGTGTGAACTCATGATCTGTGCTATCACTGCAATGTCCCACAACTGCTATCACTGTTGTATGACAATCATTGCAAAAAAGACTCATAAGACTACTGTTTTGCATTGTATTTTACTCCATCTTTCCTGGAAATAGAGCCTGCATGGAAAAAAAAATAGAAATTGCAAGTGCCTGTGATTTAACTTCAGCTTTACTACTTTCAGGGAGGTATTTTACAACTAACTTTTAGATCTGACCCACTGTCAGTAAGAGCAGCATACAGAAAGCAATTAATCATACTCTCCGTGATTCATTGAGAGTTGTCGATCATTGCTGTTCTCATTAAAAAATTTGCAGTGGTAATTTGTTTTGCTGGAGAGGGCTAAGTTCCTGAATTCCTTTGTTGATGTGCTTATCTTATGATGATCCCAGTAAAGTATTATTAGGCAGAACATAATCGGAAAAACTTCTAAATCCATTATGGTGAGTCATTTATTCTTTAGAACAGCCAGCCTATCTTAAAATGAGCAGTCAATGAAATATTAGTAGAACACTCCAATTTGGACTGCAAACCCACCTAATCTCTAGACAGCAGCAAGGAGTTAGTATTTTCTGTAGCAAGTGGTTGCCAAGATCTTTGCAGCTGAAATCTGAGGGTCCTGCAAATTATGGTAATAGCAATAACATTTAGACTTATATTCCGCTTCATAGTGCTTTGAAGCCCTCTCTAAGGGTATATAGAGTCAACATATTGCCCCCAACAATCTGGGTCCTCATTTTACTTACCTCAGAAGGATGGAAGACTGAGTCAACCTTGAGCCAATGAGATTTGAATTGCCGAAAGACTGGCAGTTGGCAGTCAGCAGAATTTAGCCTGCAATACTGCAATTTAACCACTATGCCACCACAGCTCTTATGCTCCATCTAGATTGGTGTTGGTTTTTGTTACCATAGAAAGACTTTCCAACACCAATCATGTGGACTTTTAAGATATGAGGACAATTAGTAATGGATAAATTTTATTTCCATAGTTAAACTCACCCAAACAGGATTTTTAAGGTAACATTTTGGTAGCAAATGCTTTCAGGTGAGAACAAAAAGGCAAAGTTACTGAAGTTAAACGTATGGCCAATTTGAAATCAGATGTGTGTCACCAGCATCTTAAGATAGAGCCCTGCAATGCCAACCACAAAATTACCTCTCTCTTTTTTTTAAGGATAAAATAACAAGGAGAATTAAACATCTGTATAAGAGTATGTTTAATGCAGCTTATTTGCACTGTAATTGGTTCTATGTTGCAGGTGGACATCTGGTCTCTTGGCATCATGGTGATAGAAATGATAGATGGGGAACCGCCTTATTTCAATGAGCCACCTCTCCAGGCCATGCGTAGAATCCGAGACAATGTACCACCAAGAGTGAAGGACCTACACAAGGTGGGAATGCTCACCTTTCCTTTGAATCTTGTGCTTATCATTCGTCTCCAGCATCTTAGCTGAAATAGGTGGGGATAACCTGAGGCCCCAGAACAACACCTAACCTCAAACTCACTGTTTATATTCCCAGAAGAGCTTCAACATGTAGACAACCAAGAACAGTTTCACGCAAACAGGATGAGATGGTGCAAGTTTCCTTTCTCCCCATGCACAAGATTATGTTGAGCCCATTTAGCTGTCTAAGTGTAGGCTTAAACTCATTTTAATCTCTGCATTAATTTATATTTCAGTAGGATATTTATATAGAATGTTCGGAGCAGAAACATTTGATATACCTGCATTTCTCCTTCCATTTAGCCATCACTCTTTTTCCTCTATGTTCTAAAAAAGGTGAACTATATGTAGCATTCAATTCTGTTAGCCACGCAAAACAGAAGATGAATGTTTAGGGTTTTGCATTGATATTACTGTAATTATACCTCATATTCCCAGTTGTCCTATTGCTTATTGATAAAGAAAACAAACAATTTTTATACATAGAACTGCATTATCCCTGATAAGAATGTGTGCATGAATACTCCCCCTATCCCAATAGCATGCTTTGAATTAATAGCAGTTCTCCAAGAGGGTACAATTAAATAATAAAACCATACAAAAATTCAGAGTGAAATTGAAGAGTTTCCGAAATATCAATCACATGCATTACATAAAATGGCAACAACAGCAGCAACTATTGTTGAAAAACACGCATATGGACAATGCAGCATAGGTTCAACTCAAAGCTTGGGGAAACAGATAGATCTCCTGCTGGGGCCAGCTAAATTTCTCCCCATGTAAATCATTGTCATGGTATGATTGAGAGCAAGTGAATTTTGGGTTAAATGAAAGACCTTTGAACGCTGCTTTTGGCCTGCAAGCCTCAATCTTCTGAGGTGTGATTTAGATGTTAGTATCCTCACAGTGTCATTTGGTCTTTCCTAGGTTTCATCAGTTCTCCGTGGATTTTTAGACTTGATGCTGGTGAGGGAACCTTCAGAGAGAGGATCAGCACAAGAACTCCTGAGGCACCCGTTTCTGAAACTGGCTGGGCCTCCATCTTGCATAGTGCCTCTAATGAGGCAATATCGGCACCACTAAATTTGGCTGCTTTTGTTCATTCGTTTATTTGTTTTCCAGGAAGCAATGAGGTTGGGCGCTGCCAAATCAGCAGCAAGCAGTAGTGATCCAGTGAGAAATATGCCACTGTTGACATGGCTCAGCACACCGTGAAGGAGTCACAGTGAAGATGTAGCTTGGCTAATTCCTGACAATGTCGACAGTTAGTGCTCCTGGGTGAAATGCAACCACAGTTGGATTTTTTTTTTTTTTTTTTTTTTTTTTTTTTTTTTGGCCTGAGTCAGAGCAAGAGGATTTGATTTTAAACCATCCTGTTTGGGGTGAGGCAGGAGGAACTTCCAGCATTACCCCAACGGAAGGCCAAACTTTTATTGCAGATCAAAGGAGAACAACACTTCTGCTTCAAAAGAGACACTTTTTTTCCTGAATCTAAAAAAAGAAAAGAAAAGAAAAACAACCCAAGAAGCACTTTTTATCTCGGTTAGAGCAGTGTGATGTATTTTAAAATGAATTTGTAATTTTCTGTACATTGCTTTTGATAATTGATGTACTTTGGTGTCATAGTTGCTAGTGGAGGTGATCGGTATTACTTAGCAAGTATTAGAGCGAGAGCTTTCCTACTTTTTTATCTCTTTTGAAGAGAAACAAATTTACATGCACACGCACACAAGTGCAGCTCGGAATGTTGATTAGATTTGCTTATCTGTGCCAGGCAAACATGGCTTCATTTTGCAAATGTTCAAATTGCTGGCCAGTGCTGTATTCATTCTTCCATTCCTCCACAAAAATTTCAAGATTTCAGTGTTGTTTTGAAGCGATAAGCACCTGGAGAAATCTATTCATGCTTATGGAAAAGGTTGTGTCACAATTCTGTATTCACTGGATGAAAGTATCATGTCTTTTTATGGTGGTAAGCATGTGATCAGTTAAGAACAACAGAGGAGAAATCGGCTGATCAAGAAGAAGTTTGGCTGGCCACCAATAACTATGACATTTCTGGCTATGTACATTGAGCTTGAAATTACAACACACTTAAACAAGTCAGTGAAAGATCTAGCAGTCACATTTACACTTGTTAAGCTTGCTGGCATTAACCTTTGTTAGTTTCTTTGTGAATGGGAGTTAGTTAATGAACCAGGTTACGTGTGTCAAGTTAGTGCAGCCTATACTGAGTGACTTGTCCCATAGAGACCTAACTGCTCTGGATCAAAACTTACGGGACTTGTATTCCAACAATGGATTCAGCCAGAGCTAACATTGGATGGTGCCAGATTGAAAATGAGGCCAGTTTGCAAAGCAGACCAGTGTCTGAATGGTGCTAGATGGGGTTGCTTACCCCATATGACTTCAGCTGAGTGGTTATGCTTCCATCTGAATTCCAGCAGCCCTTCCTTGTCCTTGTTTATAAGTTTCCACCGTGATTCACCATGTATCTGAGTGCCCGTCCCGGAGCTGGGGCAGAGCACTAAGAGCATCATCCTTGCTGTCTGCAAACAATTCTGGCTTCATTACCAGTACTTCCTTGTGCCATCACACCACCCAAGTGGGAGTGCCTGGAACTACTGGTCTTTCTCTCCCTAAATTCTCTTCTGTCCCTTATCCTTGTGGACTAACATCATGTCCTGTGACTTGAGGTCATCCAAGCAAATGCAGCTGCCATTGCATACTGTACTGAAAAGCCAGTATCTTTATCCATCTCTGGAATCTCTTAAAGTGGGACATTCCAAGGAGCTGATACCTGTCCTTGTAGCTAGTCTTTAAGCTAGGCAGACCTACGTTCACATACCCTCGGAGGCTTCGCACACTTCCTAGTTTAGGCTACTGAATGAAGAAAGCTGTATAGCACAGAGCAGACTTTCATCGTTGCATTGCATCGCCCGCACTGCCCAACACTCTGAACTGTTCACAAGTTGTAAGTACATAAACTGGAGTTTAGCAGCGACAATAGTTCAGCAGGCACTTGGGCTTGCACACACAATAATGCCAATTTTGAGTCTCCTTTTGTAGCTTCATGTGTGACAGACACCCCACTCAAGGCACCTGCAGGCAAGAGAATCTCTGCTTAGTCTTAGCAACGTGGATATTGCTTCATTTGACTCTGTGCCAAGTCCAATGCCTCCCGTTTGTCTTCATTATTTTTATTCAGGCTTTAGAAGTCAACCACTAAGTGGGCGTTTTCTGAGTTTAAATCAAAGTGTTGTAAAATTTGGTTAATGTGTTTTGCCATACAGGAGAAAAAGCTGTCTAAATCCCTTTGAAATGTTAATTCAGCAATGGCAACTACAATTAATCTTATGTTGCTTGTTTGGTAGGTTTGCATGTTTACCATAGACCTGGAGAGATTTGCCTTTATTAAGTGCTCCATAATTATTTCAGTCAGTGGGAAGAGGTTATTTATTTATTCATTATGTATAACTTGAAAGCCATGTCTTTTCTAACTTGGATTTTGCTTTTCGTTTTGGGTTATTTTCACCTGATTTCACTTGAAGAAAACTGTCTGATCCTAAAACTGATGTCTCTGGATAGAGCATTTTGCATTGTGGTGGGCTTTCATTTTATCAGTAAGTTGGTTGATACCTATTGTAATAAAAGAGAAGCCAACCCAAAAGTTAGAAAGTTGCTGATTTGTGAGTGAGTGGTTAATGAAGATATATATTTTTTTCCATTCTGTATATCGCTTTTTAAAAAATTCAAGTTGGAACCCCACATTACATCGTATACATTGATGCACTACTTTTCTTTGAATGTACATTCAGTCCCAAGCTCTTTCGTTAAGAGGTGCATAGAATTAAGGCACTATCCTTAGTACATCTTGGATTGGGGGGGTGGGGGTGAGAGACGGAGGAAACAACATTTTGCTTCCCAGTAATCTTGATGGGAGGAGGCAAAGAAAGGAGGTTGTCATAATGCAAAAATGAATAGTATTACATGGTACAGTAGACGGGATTGGGGTTTCCTTCTGTGGATGGAGTCTATTTTAAGAGGGAATCCATTTTAAGGTTTACACAAGTTATCATTTCTTTCCCATTAAAAATGGTGTGAATATATGGTGGCACAGTGATTAGGATGCACGCCAATTCTGCCAACTGCCAGCAGTTCGATTCTCACCAGGCTCAAGATTGACTCAGCCTTCCATCCTTCCAAGGTGGGTATAACAAGGACCCAGATTGTTGGGGGCAATAGGTTGAGTCTGTAAACCACTTAGTGAGAACGGATGTTGCTCACCTGAACGTCCATTTTCGTTGCGCTGCTTGTCACTTCATTATAGATGGGATTTCGTCATCTTCCTGTCAGGGACTGAGCGTGGTTTTTTTAACAAATCCTTTAACCACGCCCACTCTGCTCTCTAACTCCTCAGTTGTTTCGCGAAGTCACGTGCTAAGTCCAGGAGCTGATGAAAAAAACAGAAACAATCCCGCTGCCCAGGACCAGGCAGCCAACCGGGAGGGATGAAGTGACAAGCAGCGCAACGAAAATGGACGTTCAGGTGAGCAACGTCCGTTTTCCATTGCGCTGCCAAGTCACTTCATTATAGATGGGATATGCCCAAGCGTCAGAAGTTAAGGGGTGGGAAGCTGACTGGTCCCCCCACTAGACGCTGAAACCACTTGCTGTAGTACCCTGCATCCAAAGGATGCCTCAGCGGACGCAAAGGTGTCTATTTTGTAGTGACGAACAAATGGAGTCAAGGAAGTCCGAGTGACCGCCCTGCAAATGTCCACCACGGAAGCCTGGGTAGACCACGCAGCAGAAGTTGCAGCGCTCCTCGTAGAATGGGCCCACACATTACCTGGAGCCGGCCTGTCCTTAGAGGCATAGGCGAGGGTAATACACGCCTTGATCCAACAAGCCACAGTTCTTGAGGAAATCTTCTGTCCCAAAGACGAGGGATGGAAAGACACTAGGAGTGCCTCCGACTTATGAAACGATGATGTGCGTGCGATGTATCTCCTGAGTGCGCGACACACGTCAAGTGTGTGCCACTGATCTTCCAACCTATGCCTGGGATAAGGACAAAAATCTGGCAAGATTATTTCCTGAGATCTATGAAAGCTGGAATTAACTTTAGGCAGAAAGGCCGGGTCCAATCTCAGAACCACTGTGTTAGGCTTAAAAATGCATAAGTCCTGGCGAATAGATAATGCCGCCAACTCAGACACTCTCCTGGCTGAGGTAATGGCCAAAAGAAAAGTGACTTTAAACGATAAAAGCTTGAGACTGGCCGAACCTAAAGGTTCAAACGGTGGAGAGGTAAGGGCTTGTAGAACTAATGTCAAGTCCCAAGTTGGATACCTATGAACCCTAGAAGGTCGAATATTTGAAGCTCCCTTCAAAAACCCTTTAATGCTCGGGTCAAGAGTTAGCGGGATAGTGGCTTCCTTGGATAAAACCGTAGATAAAGCAGCCACCTGTCTTTTTAAAGTAGAAGGAGCCAACCCCTTGTTCAACCCATCTTGCAGAAAAACCAGGATGTCGGGGACAGTGGCCGACGTAGGGTCCACATAATGCAGACGGCACCAACTGCAGAAGGTCTGCCAGGACGACTCATAAATCCTTGTGGTAGAGGGCCGCCTAGCGGCCTGAATGGTACCAATCACCCTACCCGGAACATTACCCCTTCTCAGGAGGACCCTCTCAAATGCCACACGGTTAAGCGCAGCCAACCGGGGTCTGGATGCTGAACGACCCCCTGGCTGAGAGAGATCCGGTCCCGAGGTATTGTCCAGGGGGGCGACACCGACAGGGCCACTAGGTCAGCGAACCAAGGTCGTCTTGGCCAATGCGGAGCTAACAGGAGGACCTCCGCCCCTACAGCTATCAGCTTCCTTACTACCCTCGGGATGAGGGCTAGAGGCGGAAAAGCATATAGTAGACCCCGGGGCCACTGACAACGGAGGGCGTCGTGACCTAGAGCCTCTTGACATGGAAATCTTGAGATGAACTGAGGAAGCTGAGTATTCTCCGGGCTGGCGAAGAGGTCTACGATCGGAAGGCCGAACCTGTCTACGATGCACTGGAACAGGTCCGGGTGGAGTTTCCACTCGGAGGGGTCTAATTGCTTCCGGCTGAGCCAGTCGGCCCGGACATTGGCGGCCCCTGAAATGTGTTCTGCCCTCAGGGAAAGAACATGAGTCTCGGCCCAGGTCATCAACATATCTGTCTCTGTCATTAGCAAGGGGGATCGGGTGCCTCCCTCGCGATTGATATGGGCCTTGGTGGTCGTATTGTCCGTCAAAACCAGGACATGCTGGTGAAGAAGCATGTCCTGGAAGTGTCTCAAGGCAAGGCGGACAGCTCGAAGCTCTAGCCAATTTATGCTGTTCTTGGCTTCTATGGGAGACCACAGACCCTGGACAACCTCCGACCCTAGGTGGGCTCCCCAGCCCAACAGGCTCGTGTCTGATGTCACCGCAATCCTGTTGGGTTCCTGGAAGAAAGAACCCCTGCTGATCGCCTCTGAGTCCCACCACCTGAGGGACGCTCGTACTCTGGGAGGAAGCCTCACCTTGGATGCAGATGTGCTCTGGCCCGACTTCTGGGCTGGCAGGAGGAACCACTGGAGTTGATGTCCATGCCTTCGCGCCCACGGCACTATTGAGATACAGGAAATAAATTTCCCGAGCAACTTTGATAAGGTTAGAAATGTTACCTGTGGACGAACTAGGACATGTCGAACTAAAGCCTTGATGTCGGATTGCCGTTCCGGTGACAGGTAAACCAGTCCCTCCTTCGAATCTATCAGCCCTCCCAGGTGCGCAATTCTGGTCGTAGGCTGAAGATGGCTCTTTCGGTGGTTTATGGAGAAGACGTGTTGAGTGATGATGGCGGTCACCGTCTCCAGATCCTGTAGAGCCTGTTGAGGGGACTGAGAAAGCAGCAAAATATCGTCGAGATAACAGAGAATTCTTATCGGAACCAGCCGGACAGTCGCAGCCACCACCGCCAACAACTTTGTAAAAGTTCGAGGGGCGGAGGAAAGGCCGAACGGCATGGCCCGATATTGGTAGTGTAGTCCCGCATAAGCAAACCTCAGGAAGCGGCGATGGGCCGGGTGGATAGGCACGTGCAGGTAAGCTTCCTGGAGGTCCAGTGACGTCATCACGTCGTTCTTCCGCACACAATCCAGAATAGTCCTGAGAGACTGCATTTTGAACTTTCGACACAAAAGGAACTTGTTGACAAATTTGAGATTTAAGATGGCTCTCCAGCCACCGGAGGCTTTTGGAACTAGGAACAGAACTGAATACACCCCCGACCTTTCCTGCCCTGCAGGAACAGGTTCTATAGCCCCTATATCTATTAAATGTTGGATCTCCTTCCTCAACTGATGTTTCTGAGTCTGATGAGGAATAGGGCAGGGAAGGAAACGGTTGGGGGGCTTGGTTCTGAATTCCAAGGTAAGGCCTGATCTCACCGTCCGAAGGACCCAATCCTCGGACGTGGATTCCTCCCACTGACTGACAAAGTGGCATAGACATCCGCCAATGGGAGGAGGGGGAAGCGAGTCATCTGCCTCTCCTTCCAGGTCTGGATCCAGAACCCCTGAAGGGTCGTCTGGAAGCAAACTGGAACCTGCCTCTGTCCCTAAAGGCCTGTCTGTCAACCGGTCTGTCATACCCTTGTGTGTAAGGTCTGGAAGTATAGGACCCACTGGGTCCTGGGTCCTGACGAAAGGGCTGCCTCTGGGAATAAGGTGTAAAACGACGCTCTGTCCTACGGTAGGACACCGGTAGGACCTTCTTCTTATCTTTTCCCTCAACTAAAATGGGGTCTAATGCAGGGCCAAACAAATTAGTGCCGTGATAAGGAGTAGAAGCCAATTTCCACTTAGCTTTCAGATCAGCACGCCAGGGGCGAAGCCAGAGTAGTCTACGAGACGTCACTGAAGACGCCATTGATCTAGCCGCAAATTTAGCTGCGTCCAGAGAGGCATCAGCCGAATATTCGGCTGCAGCCACCATCTTATTTATGTCTTGTTGAAGACGCAGGTCTTCCGGGGGAAGACGCTCCCTAAGCTGCTTGAGCCAGACAAGATTTGCCCGATTAAAAAAGGAGGCCGAAGTGGCGGTCCTTACAGCCCAGGCAGCCGCCTGGTGGCTCTTTCTGAAAGCGGCCTCTGCTTTCCTATCCTCTGAGCGGAGCACCTCCATGGCATCTGAGGAAAAAATAGTAGACGATGATAAATTTACTACTGGAGGATCTACCGAAGGGAGGGCCAAAAGGCTCTCCAGAGAAGGGTCTACACAATAAATTTTCTTATCAAGCCCAGAGGGTGCAGAAAGGGCTCCCGGGCCTTCCCATTGTTTCTTAATAACCCCAGAAAATAACTCTGGGCAGGGGATAAAGTCCTGATCTTGGGAAGGAACAGGAAATAAGTCATTATGAGATTTCTGACTGCCAGTGCTTTGGTCATGAGAACTGGAGATGGAGGTCATGTTGGTTGCCAATTTAGCTTTACGCAGTAACGTTTTAAACACAGCAGGCCGAAATAAGGTAGTAAATGCAGGCTTATCAGGCTCAACACCTTCATCATCCGAAAACTCAGGTTCCTCAACCTCCCCTTCTAAATATTCAGTCTCCCCACTATCAAGTGGCTCCTGCGATATAGGCTGAGAAGTCTGACCATGTCCAGGTAAAGCCTGGTTGACATGAAAGCGGCAGGTAGCAGAAGAAGAAGGCAACTGGTTAGCATGCAGATGGCAAGTCGCAGGGGTGACAGGCATCTGCTGACTAAAACTTGAAGCAAACGCCTGGGCTAAAGCATTGGTAAGAATAGACTGAAAATTAACAGGTTGGTTCATATCCCCAGCCTGCATCCCCAAACCCATATTCTGGGCTGCAGTCAGACCCTCTTGCTGAGAACCCTGCGAGGTGGGAGGAGGTCGAATTGGATTTATGGGAGGTACAACTTCCTCCACTTCAGAATGGGGAGAAGGTGGAGGTAAAGAGGCTTGAACTTTCTTTTGTGCCCTCTCACATTGCCTCTCCAATGCATTATGCCTTCTAATGGCGTCTCTGTCCATTAGAGTTGAAGGAGGGTGCCTGGAAGATGCAGCCTCAGAGTCCAGTCCGGGTGCCACAGCAGGGGCTTTGGGTTTGGATTTTTTTGTCTTTTTTTCCCTGGGAGGGGTTTGTGGTTGCTCATTGTCAGAGGAGAATTCCTGGTCTGCCATATTAAAGCAAGTTCAAATGACAGCCGGCTCCAAGGAGGAGAAACAGTTTTGGCGCCAAACTCAAAGTCTCAAAATGGCTGCCCAAGTCCAACCACCCTCAGAAGAAAACCTCAGACAGAAGCAGGGGATTTTTGTCCACAATCTTCTCTCCTCCTCCTCCTTCCCAAATAGCAATCAGTCAAGGCGGTCAAGATTAATAATCCCGTCACACCGCCAACCCTCTACTGTCAATTAGATTCAAAGGAAAAAAAGGGCGCGAAACCCGTTACCGGTTCCTCACGCCTCGTAGCAGCACGCCGGTGATCAAAGTCCAGAGAAAACGGGGAAAGTGCTGTAAATCCACTTCCTCGCGATGACAGAGAGGCAAGAAATACTCAGAGTTTGAATAGCGAAGCTACCAGGAACTCCGGAGCCGCCCTAAGCTAATGCGGAGCTATAAAATGGCGGCCGCGGTTTACCAGGCTCACCTGGAACCGACGATCTCGCCAGCGGCTAAAGGGAAATGGCACGGGCCGTTTTGGAGCTGCCCAGCCGGGTCAGACTCCAATCGCTTGCATGTGAAGGAAGAGAAGGATGGTCTGGAGCCCCAGAACCAATCCTCCCACCTTCAGAAAAGAGGGACAGCCGCAGCCGCAAGCTGTCCCAAAGCAAGCTTTTCGCTCCACTAATAAAACTTCCCGAAGGAAACAAAAATAATAAAACCTAAAGTCCCTAAAACTAAGTCTAGGCTAGAGCAGAGGAAAAAAACTGGTCCCTACAAGTCGACTGAGCGAAATAACTGAGGAGTTAGAGAGCAGAGTGGGCATGGTTAAAGGATTTGTTAAAAAAACCACGCTCAGTCCCTGACAGGAAGATGACGAAATCCCATCTATAATGAAGTGACTTGGCAGCGCAATGGAAAACTGTAAAGCAATATGAGGTGGTATATAGTCTAAGTGCTATTGCTAATCATATTTATTTATACCTGTATACAATGTAAAGGAGGGATTTGGTGGCTCAGTGGCTAAGGCACTGAGCTTGTTGATCAAAAGGTCAGCAGTTCAGCAGTTCAAATCCCTAGCGCCGTATAACGGGGTGAGGTCCCGTTACTTGTCCCAGCTTCTCCCAACCTAGCAGTTCGAAAGCACATAAAAAATGCAAGTAGAAAAATAGGAACCACCTTTGGTGGGAAGGTAACAGCGTTCTGTGCGCCTTTGACGTTTAGTCATGCTGGCCACATGACTACAGAGACATCTTTGGTCAGTGCTGGCTCTTTGGTTTTGAAACGGAGATGAGCACTGCCCCTAGAGTCGGGAACAACTAGCACATATGTGCAAGGGGAACCTTTACAATGTAAAAGTTATCCATCTTCCAACTAATTTTGGTTGTTATACTAGAATTTCGTAAACAATTGGCGCTACATAAGGTCCTGCAATTCTGTGTTGCCCATCTTTATTTTAGGTAATTCTCAAAACTCTATTCTGGTGAATATAATTTATATTCAGGATTGATAACCCCCATATGGATGATGCTGGGGTTGGCTAGAATAGTGAAGGGGTGGTGGTTACAGTTATATGCATCACTCCACCTACTGTTCAACCTTCCTCAGAGAGATTAATGTCCCAAATATGGCAGATGATGATACTCATTGTAGTATTGAAATAATATTTGAGTATATTGCTTTGCTGTAAATTCATAATAAATTGCATCTTAATAATTATTCAGATTGTTTATATAGAAAGCTTGCACACTGTGACAAGATTTCTGACCATGATTTGCTGAACAAGCTATACTCATTTTCACATCTAGTGTTAGGACACCACCTTTTTCAGACTGTGGACCACATTTGCTCTGAATGGTTCACTAGGGATGGCACACCCCAAAATCAACATGCGCTTAAGCCAGATGCTAAGTGATTTACTGTAATGTTAGATACAGTTAATTGTTTCTCAATTATTTGGTATAATTTTCTTTTCATGTATTTGCTGGAAATCTAGAAGGGCTATGGACTTCTGTTGCCCAAGTTGAGAAGGGCATATGGTATTTGAACCATGGATTATGCATCCACATGCTAAATTTATAGATACCATAACTGAGATGCAAATGTTAAAATGATCACAAAATGGCAGCAAAGGCCTAACAAAAACAAAAGACTTGGCTGATATCTAGTGGTCATTTAAAGCTTTACAGGCCAGATACGGTGATGGACGAACTACAGTGGCAGATTCACTCATAATACTAAACCAACCCAGCATTAAAAGTTTTATGCCTTAAATCAAAGGGGATCAAGGTCAGCCATACTACTGTGTGGTAACTGCATTCCAAGATTTCAAATAGAGTTATTTTTCCTAGGGCAGATGATGTTGGACCTTTAATGCTGCTCTGAACTACTTAGAGAAAGAAAAGATACTCCAGATACCTGACACCAGAAAGAAAAAATAAACTTTATCATGGCAGGAGAAAAATGTATGAAAGAGCTTTGACAATTACAACTATAAATCCTACCAAGATAATCCATGTATAGAAATCCATACTTGTTTTCCTAATACTTTTTTCTTGGTTTGCCTGGTTTCTCCATCTCTCTGCTTCCTCCTCCTTTTTCCTCTAATTTCTCCTCCTCCTTCCTTTCTTCTTGGTTTCCCACACTATTTTCTTCCTGCAATTCCTCTGAACTTCTACTCTCCTCCTCCCTTTCTAGTTCCAGCTCTAATTGTGTAGATTTAAAATTGTGTTCATAAAAATCCTGAGCATCCCAGCGGTTTTCTATTTTCACTTTCCTATCGTTCCACATAAACATGAGACCTTCCGGCAATAACCACCTATACATAATCCCATTCTTCCTCAGCTGTAGCATTAAAGGCTGATAATTCCTCCTGATTTCCCTAACCTGTCTTGGAACTTGCCTCAGCACTGAAATGTTTTCTCCTAAATACTACAGCTCAGTCCCGAGATTTCTTGTAGATCTCCTCCTGCACTGACTTCTTGTTAAACCTAATATGTACTTCTCGTGGGTGGTTATCTCTCTTTGCATAATTAGTAAAAACCTGAAATACCTCATCAATATCACTAAGGACCGCTATTTTATCTTTTTCCAGTATTTCAGAGATAATGTTCCTTATAATCCCTTTTAAATCTTCTCCTTTTTCCTCTATTACAGCTTGCAATCTTAAAATAAAGGAAGATCTTTCAAGTTCCCAAAAAATTATCTCCTCTTCTACAGCTCTATTTACTGAAATCTGTTCACGTTCATACTCATCCAGTTGGCCTTCACATCTACCTAACCTGGTTTCCACCTCCTGTAGTCTTCCCTCCTGCTTCACCATGTCACCTCGTATTTCTTCTAACTTTTAATTAAACTCCTTAATATCCCCCCTTACCGCTCCCATTTCATCTTTCATATCTGAAGTAAGATCCTCAAGCTTTTCAAGTTTTTTGGAGATAGACTCCTGGTTCTTTATCATAACCTCCTGCATAGCTTGGAGCATCCCCTGAAGACTTTGCAAGGCGGGAGCCTTTCCCGTAAAGGTCTGATCATCTGTATTTTTCACCATTGCTGAGGTTGATGAAATCGGAGATGACACAACTGGAAGCATAACAACCTTTTTCCCTGTTTTAGTCGTTGTAGTTGCTATTAAATCTATGTAATACCGGAATTTAAGAGTGAAAGTCTATAAGGAAGACTCTCTGACTTCTGCAAAGCTTGAATAAAAGTCCATGGAAAGAACTCCTTCTAAACTGTTTCATGAAGCAGTGCCCCATCCAGGGTAGACTCTTTCTCTGTGTGTGAGTGTGTCGAATGATGATGATGACACTGTTGTATTGTTTTATAAAAATTTGTTTCCATGAAACCCTGTTTTAAATCATTTCTGTATTTTGTCCTTGGTCTTTGAAGAGAAAAATCAGTGTAAGCATTTGACTGATCTGTATACTGCTGCAATAATCTGACATTTATTTATTTACTCATTTTCCAATTTATATGAAACCAGGAGCAATTCTGGAGAGTGTACCATTATATCCGATCCCTCAGCAGATAAGGCAGCCATCAGATCTGGACTTCTAATTATTCTGATTCCCCTTATTCAATTCAGTCCAACAAACTGTACTCTTACTTTCCCTAAATTATAATGCTTAAATGAATACTATGATAAGAACTATGAGCTTTGTTTATCTAACCAGTTCCTATGTTCAGCATGCTACGGTTCCACCGTTTTCTAGCAAACTGATCATTCTCGAGCTCCGGGGGAGGGAGGGAGGAAGCAGTGAAAAGAGGGAGCACCCCCTTTCCTAAAGTCTGACCAATCCTAGGAACAATGTAACCAGAACTTCAGAAGTTGAAGCAATTTGCTTTCCAATAAGGCAGGGGTATCAAACTCGCGTCGTCATGGCATCATCACGTGACGTATCAAGACTTTTTTCACCTTGGCTAAGCCGGGCAAGCCGGGCAAGGGTGGGGCCAGCACGTGACGCATCTGGCCCGTGGGCCACGAGTTTGACACCCCTGCAGTAAGGAATAGATGCAGCCAGCTTTAAGCACTCTACTGGACTCCTGTATTTATGCACCATAAACATTCTTCTGGATGCTTGCATTGAACTAAGTCAGATTTGTTTTAATTGCGGTCTGTGGAATAAAGTAAAATTGACTAATTCCTCATATACTGTTAAATCCAAGCCAAACAAATCACTTTACGGCTTAGTGCAGTGTATAAATCAGCATCCTGGCCCAAAGTTAAACCACCCTGAGCCACCAATAAACATCTGCACACGTTAGTCTGGGGATACTGAATTCACTGGATGGATGGAAAGCCATGGACAAATCCGAACCTCTTTCTCTAAAGAACCATCCCACAAAACAGTGACTGTGACCAGGGTTGTGACCTTCTGAAACTCTTATCCTTTACTTAGCTAGAGGCATCTCTCATGCAGAGTCCTTTTTCCTTAACCCTCTAGCATTTTATTGCATCTCATTCATTCTTCTTTGCCTAAGATATTTTAATATCAATAAAACATTTAGTCTAAATGCTCCATATTAAGAATACTCCACATTAAGCAACATAGTTTAGGATTTATTGGTTTTTGCTGTTTACTTCCATATCTATATTTACACATCAGTTATTTATAACACCTGAAGGTTTCTGCATAGTAAGATGAACATTTCTTGGTGATAATCTTATATAATCATTACATTGCAGTAGGCATTTTTTTCAGTCACAGTACATGCAAAGTGTACAGCCCATAAGCATTTCTCACACCAGAGCTTAGCACTCTTGTGATTTGAGCAGCAATGTTCAGAAAACTGTTTGGGTGCCAAAGCATTTCAATAAGCAATAAAAATATGAAATAAAATTCTCCAAGCTTTAAAACCATAGAATTTTAATCTTGGCTCTGTTTGAAATATATTTCAAACTGAGATGGGCTGAACTGGAAATGAGATGATAGGATCGTATGAGCAAGTCCTGAGGGTGTTGTTTTAATTTACCCAAATGGCATTATTCCTTTGAGAATATGTGAAAGTTGAGTAGAGAATCCTACCGTTCCTAGAGCTTTGGAAAAACAGGATTGATAACGGCAACTCCATAAACTGAAGGAGCAGTAGCGGAGGAACTGATGAAATCTGATGGAAACCCCAAGTATGGAGAAGGAAGGTGGATTTTTTTGTCAGTTCCCCTTTTCCCTTGAACTTCTGCTCTCATCCTATTGTGCAAAGTCCCCATAATATTCCATGCAGATTTTTCAAAGGATGTTATATATAGCAGAAGGAAAAAGAAATCAGAACTTTCCCATGAGCCGTGAAGACCCCACAACAGGAACTCTGTTCCTGGACCCCTTGATCCAAACCATGGGTTTACATTGTGAATGGAGAACTAATTAGCGCGTGTGTCATGGTGCGCCAGTTTCATCAGCCACAGCTAGCAAGGCAAAAATAGAAATGGTGAGAACTGTAGTCCAGTAAACGTGGAAAGGGAAGGTTCCACATGTTCATTTGTCACTGTCCTCATTCCCCTCACCACCATTGAGGTAAACACATTTTCAGAGCAAAACATACATTTCCATTCTCGTCTCCTCCATCACCACATGAATGGAAACGATGCTTGGCCAATATAGGGAACATTGCCCGTTGGATCAGTTCTCCAGAGAAGATGAAGTTATTTCCCTGTTTTAAGCATTGAGAAATGGCTGTTCTTCCATCCCCCCCTTCCCACCCCTCCCACCCCTTTAATCCCTCCTCCCATCCCCCACCCTTCCATCTGTCAGAATACAGTATATTTCACTGTGTATAAGAGGCCCTGACCTATAGGAAAAAAAGTGCTTTTGCTTGAGCTGATCTCTTTCCTTTGCCAGCTATCCCATATGTTTATACTCCGATCTGTCCCGTGGAATTTGGACTTGGTTGGCTGTCATTTTGAGATGGATGTGATAAACACCGAGGGTTACCACAATCACCAAGCCCAAGATCAAGCCCAATATGAGAGGAAGGGTTTCTTCTAATTGTTCTCTTTGATCCACTGGACATTTATGTTCTGCAGCACAGAGAAAAGAGAAGAATGAGGAAAGAGGGAGAGAAGTGTTATTTTGTATATAGGTATTTCTCCTGCAAAACAAAGGATTACTTTCATTTTCCTTGGAAGACTTCATGACAATATACAGATTCCTCACCAACATACACATACCTTCTCAACTATTCTGAGAGTGAGATTAAGCTGAATAGAAGAAAATGGACTGGCTTCAGGTCCCCCAGGATGTAGAATTTTGATCTAGATCTCCTCAGCCCTATGGTGAAATTTAGCCCATTGTGTTAAAGTTGTGCTGTATGAAACCAAGGAGTAGGACAATTTTAATGGATCACAAGCCTCCTATGCCCTTGAAAGCCTGAGATGCATACTGCTTGGGTGTCATAAAATGTGCAGGTGAAGAAGTGGGAGGAAAATGTTGGTAACCGCAAAGTGCATAGCTGCTGTCTTTGATAGGATTCAGCCCATTTTATTATTATCCCCTTTCTCCACACTGGATTCTTGAACTTTAAAGTATCAGAATGTGCCTTGAATCCATTCCCTTGAATTGCTTAAAAGTCTATATCTCATTCCCAAAATTACTGAAACATGCATGGGGCTGCCCTTGAAGAACATTCAAGGAAGCATCAGCTGACGCAGAATGCAGCTGTGTGGATAGTTATACATGCACCTACGAGGGTGCAGATTTTATATGACAGCTTGATGCTTTTTTAGTCTTTTGTTCTGCCAGCTGCATTGGTTGCCTTTTTGCTTCCAGGTGCAATTCAAGGTTCTAGTTTTGACCTTTGACCTATATGGCATGGTGATAGGTTATTTGAGGGAAACAACTCTTCCCAATTAATTTATCCATCCCACCACGTCAGGCAGGAGGGGTAGGCTAAGGGTCCCCTCTCCAAGGAGATGCATCTCATAAGATCCAGCGACATGCCTTTTGTGCTGTGGCCCCAGCGCTCTGGAACATCATTCACCCCAAAATGAGGTTAACCTCATCTCTGTTAATCTGGCAGGCATTTAAAACATGTTTTTTTTCACCAGCCTAGGAGATCCCAGGGGGAGTCTACAAGGTAGCTGTGTGAGATTAACTAATGTTAGTTCGCCCACAGTCTTGGATTTTAACTGTTTTATTTTATTTAATTTTGATGTTTTTAGATTGTTATGAAGTTTTTGACTGTTTTGCTGTACACAGCCCAAAATGACATTTTGCGAGATGGGCAGCTATATATGTAAATATGATAAGTAAATAAGTAGGTAAGTAAGTAGGTAAGTAAGTAAGTAAGTAAGTAAGTAAATGCAATTCAACTATTCAGTGTGAGGGATTGCAGGGATCAGAGGAAATAGGCCTATTTGTTGACCAAACATGTTCACGGAAGAAATAATGGCTGTACTTGAGAATAAGAAAACAAACTGGAGGAAAACCCTCATCATGAGGTGATCACTTGGGAAAGAAGTCAGATTTAAAAACCTTCAGGTCGGGAAGCCATTTGGAAGAACAGTATGAGTTCACTAGCTTGCAGACAATATCTAGTCTCTCCTGTTGTCTTTTAATCTGCTGGATCCTATGTGCTCATCTTTGACTTTGTTGTGGTAAAAAGTTATTACCTGATCTGGTGCAATCCTCTTTTTTCCCCCTATTGTCTGCTTTGATTCAGTTTACAATTCTCAAATAGCCAGAAAGGGGGAAAGACCAGCAGGACAGCTGTAAATGGCTAGGGTCATTTAAAATGTTTGCCTTTGAGAAATAAAATGAAGACACACAGACAAATCCAGCCCTGGAACTCAGTCAAACTCATCACTGATTATATTGCTAAATAGAAGAGAATCACACATTTTTTCTCAAAGTTGTTTTTTTTTTTTTTTTTTTTTTTTTTTTGTGGACAGTTGTGGCCCACCAATTAGAAGTAGTAGGCATGGTGTTTCGCTGCGCACTGAAGACCCTGTTGTTCCGCCAGGCCAGACTATCAACAAAATAGTTTTAAATTGGGGTATTTAAATTTTTTGGGGTTTTAAATCTGAGCCAATTTATTTAATTATTTTAAATTTTAAATTGTTGTTTGTCTGTGTTTTTAAATAGGCTGTACACCGCCCTGAGTCCTTCGGGAGAAGGATGGTATAGAAATAAAATAATAATAATAATAATAATAATAATAATAATAATAATAATAATAATAATAATAATAATAATAATAATAATAAATTATTATTATTATTATTATTATTATTATTATTATTATTATTATTATTATTATTATTATTATTATTGTCCAAAGCTCAGGGTCAGTCCTACCACTAGGCAGTGTGAGGCAGTTGCTGCAGGACAGATGCTAAAAACTGCTGGTAAAGAAGACAGAGCTGTTTTCAAGTGCCGCTATAGTCCTTTGCAATCTTGATGGAAAATTCAGAAAAAGAGAGAAAAATAACATATTGTCCTTTACCTCTGGTATAAAACTATCTTGCAACATGCCTGCGAAAACTACCTGCTTAAATTGCATACTTTACTCAAATTAGAATGCCAACACACTAAACATCCCTCAAAACTTTCCAAAATTCACTCTTTTTTTCAGACTATTTTTTTTTAATGTAGGAAGACATGCTACACCGCTCTTGAATTTCTGGGATTACAAAATGGGAAAAAAGGACACACTTTCTGAATAATTTAACATGTCAGCTAAAATAGCCAGGCTATATATCCTGAGGTGCTATTCTTGTATTGCAGTAAAAACTATAATGATAATGCTTTTGAGTTGGATCAATAAGTAATAGAGAATTTGCCCAGGGGACATGAAAGCATATGTGGAAATTTCAATTAGGAGTCAGTCCACTATATAAGCCAAAGTTGCACATGTGTCTATTTTACAGACTGAGAACTACATAAAGTTCATTATATGAAATCACAATTGAACTGAACTAATGTCAAGAATTCAAAATGAGAGCAACAACTGAGCAGAAGGTGGACAGCAATTCCCACTGTTGAAGGAAAGGAAAAGGAAGGGAAGGGAAAAAGGAGAAAGAGAAAAAGCCACAAAAAAAAAATCACATTTTTTTCCTGTTAAAAACCTTTATCATAAATTGATGTAATTGTAGTGCAGTCCACCACCATAATTTGAAGTAGCATCAAACAGTCATATAAAATGGGTACATATTGGAACTAAGGTGGGGATGAACATGGATTTTAATTATTAATCAGGGAAAACAATTATAGCATAACCAACCTGACACCTTGGCTCAAACAGTTGATTATGATGCCAAATTTCTGATTTCTCTAGCAACAATGAATACTGAAGACAATTAATCTAAAGAACTAACTTCTTTAAACTCAGATTAGCAAGATTAGTTTGGAAAAATTGCTATAATAACAACACAAATTACAGCAAGTGCACTTTGCTTTCATATAGGAACTGCTACCTTGGCAAATCAAAACAGATTTTTAATCCTTCACACACTCTCTTGATGCAAGAGAAAGGAGGCCTTTCTTTCTTTCTTTCTTTCTTTCCTTCTTTCCTTCCTTTCTTCCTTCTTTTTCTTTTTTTCTGCAAGCCTGAACCTGAGATTATTTACAAAATGGTTACTAGCTGCCTTACCATGGTGATAACTAGCTGAATAACTTTAACTTGCCCTCCTGTTGCTAGTCATCTGCATTTTCCAGTTCCAGATTTTCTACTTCTTTTATGATCAGCTTCCTTCCCTTTTAATGACATGATCTATTCCTTTCCCATTCCTTCCGTGTCCCCACTGCTATGTCCTTGCTTACCTTCCTTAAATCTCAACTTTGTCTTCTGAATAATCATGAACGTAATCAAGGGGTTATGATGGGAATTTCAGTGCCATCAACAATGTAGCGTTTAGCACTCTAGTAATAAAAAATGCAAAATGCATACTAGAGAATATTACAAAGATTAAACCACCAGGACAGCTACTATACATGTGAAACTTCATAAACCTCACCAATGAATGATTTTAGCATCAGAAAAAAAGGAGGAAAGACCAAGCAAGTTGATTAGACTTTACTAATACTCATAAACCCAGGATAGTATATAAGATGCAATGGGACAACAAATCCCTACTCAGTGCTTCTGCTTATCTATTAAAAAGCATACAAAATAGACTCACAATATACAAACTGTATGATTTTGTGAACAATACATTACTTAGGAATTTATGGATCCCTTGACAGAAGTTTAGATAGGCTAATTATTATTAATCATGGTAGAAACATAGTTCTGAAGAAACCTATCACTTCCAATTGTCAAGAGAAATCCCCATCTCCTTCAGCATTCCACTGTTGAAGAGATTCTAAGGTTTCACTGAAATCTGCATTCCTATCATTTCTCCCCCATTGATTCTACCCTGCCCTTTAGAAATACAGAGAATATCTGCTTCATTCTTAAAATGTCTATTTTATAGAGGGTCAGGCTCTTCCTATTCAGAAGGAAAGTATCTCTGGACAGCTATCATTGGAAGTTAAAAAAAAAACAAAACTGGCAGGATTGTTAGCACTGGATTTAGAATAGCGAGAAGTTTGCTTGACTATTTGGATACTTGGCCTAATCTATCAGGGATTTTCTTACAACTTCAGATTCTTGATCCTTATTTATGCACACTGGATTATAACATCCACACACTGTTACACCTGCTCACAACAAACATTTAATAAATCCTCTATGGTTTGCCAAAACATCCTTGAGCCAAAGGAATATATAAAGTATGCATTATATAAAATAAAGACAGTGGAAATTTTCACTTTAGGATCATAAACATTTTTGCCAGAATAGTGATGAATCTATACCTACTGAGAAATAAAATCTCTAGCTACCAGTAAGCAAAACGCCCCCAAAAACACAAACCTTGAAAGAAGGCATTGTGGAATGCCATTGGAGATAGTTTGCTCTTCATTAGGTGCCATGTTTTCTTGGGTCACTGCAAGCCTCTGCCCTATGCTTTCTTTCAAGGCAAAGCCTTGCTGATAACACTAATCTTACATCAAATTTCCCAGTGAGTGCGCTAGACACACCATTTATTTTTTAAACTAAAAGAAGGAGCCTTCCCCCATTGAAGAAAGTCTTCATCTACGATACGAAATCCTGGCCTTTATCCACCCCAATCTTCTACAAAAACAGCTTGCTTCCTCAGTCAAGAGAGTCTCCATTGACTTTCCAAATTGCATCTATAAATTGATCAGCATCCAGAGGTCCCTTACCTTCACTGAAAACAAAATCAGAGCTGATGTCAAAGGGCTGGAGGCGGACCTCTGACAGCAAGAGAACAACTGATTTTTGGTGGTCAACGGAGCTTAAGGTGATTGTCTGCTGAGCTTGACATTCATAAGACTTCCCAGCTGGGGTGACTAAAGCAGAGAGGTGACGTGTTGTGACTGTGTGTTTCCCCGCTGTCAAGAAGAAAATATTATTATTGGATGACTATCATACTTTTTTTTCCTAGACCAAATGACTATTTAATTCAGCATTCCATGACCAACTGCATTTAATATATTTTATAAATATCTTCTCCAAATCTGCTAGGTTTTAATAACATCAACATTAAAAAGACTTCAGAAAATGTCTAAAGAACAAGAAATTTGATCAAATTGCTCAAAAAATCCTTTTCCTTTGTTAAAGAGACAAAAATGTAGACAATGAATATCAAGACTGTCTGTAAATATGCATTTTGTACGTTTGTATGTTTTTAGTCTTTTTTCACTTCTAGACTTTTTTCACTTTTTTCTTTTCATTTTGCGTATTCTTTTTAAAATATATATATTTAGTTAATATAAATATGAAAAGTCTATTTTTACAAATCAGATAAAGATTGGCATTAAGAATTTGCCCAGTCTTCTGTGTTTGCAAGAAAGAAAAATAGTTTTTCTAATATATTTAGAGATTTTAATATGTGCTCTTACAAATTAGGCTGTAATTCTAATAGACAGATATTGGAAGGAACTAGATAGCAAGAGAGAGCTGAACAATATGCAGATGAACAGACACATGTTCTCTCATACATGTCAGGAAACATTCATGCTGTTGTACATGATTAGAAGCATAAAACCTTAATTTCCGTTTTCATGACATTCCTCCAGTCCTTGTATTCAGAACTACATAGCACAATGTGATGAAAATCGTTAAATGCATAAGCAAAAGATGCTTTATTTCCCATTAGGATCCTAAAATGATGCTCACACTTCAAACATCTAATGGCTTATGCTGATGACAGCAGCTATGATGATCCCACAAGGAATAGCAAGTCCTAACTAGAAATTCAGCATTACCAGCAGTGCTATTATTAGCTTTCTATGACTAGATCCTGCTTGAAAAAAAAAAAAAAACCACACCACCCTTTTGCAGATAACATTCCCGGGGAATCACACTCCACCATTCATGTAGTCACATGTAACCCCTTCAGAGCAGCATCACAAATGGGTCCTGAGTGGCTGGATGACGTACAGTACTGCTGATGGGGCAGAATTGGACCTAAAAAAACCCAGATGGCAAGTCCTATTGGAATGACTTCTGGCCATTGCAGATCACAACTCACAACTCATCATACGTATATGCTTGTGCAGATGAATGGAACTGTAGAATGATTCATCAGAAGAGGAAACATCGTGAAGGTCTGTATTGTCCAATACCCTCTCACAAAAAATATCAATTTTCCAAAGTATAGGAAAAATGGACCGAGTGGATAAATAAGCATAATGCAAACATTTAAAACTGAAAATGGGAGGCAAATTTTCAAAATATAAACAACCCGTATGATGAAAAGAAATGTGAAAATCTTAATAAATAAAGTTCGAATCAGAAAGAGTAAAACAAAATATCCTGTTTTTGTTAAAATCGACTGCACCTGAACAACTACTCATCTAAGAGTAACACAATTCATTCAACAGGATTTATTTTGTAATACAAATGTAAAGAATTACACTGAATAGCTTTTAAAAAATCCTGATTTTTGTTGCATATCCAGTCTGGCTAAGCTACACATTCACATATAATGGCCAATACTAACTACTGCATTATATGTGAAAGAGATGGTGTATTTCAAGCCACTCGGAAAAGATACCGTAGTTTTTTCTATACATTATTTTAATGTAAAATAGACTTTTCTTCCTAATTAATACTTAGAAATAGACAAAGATTTAATGATCCAAATTACTCAGGAACAAATAAAATACAGATGGGTACGCCTTGGGCATGCTTCAATGCAGCAACGGGGGCAGGGGGCGGGGGAGAGAACATACCCTAGAATATTCTGCACTGCAGAGGTGCCCAGTGACACACAGAGGCACCAAGAGGAAGCCCATAAGAAAGAAACACAAAGAAATGCAATGGTAACACCGACCATTAATAGAAGCCACCCAAATAGGTAGAAAGTGGTCTATTTTAGAGCATAGTAATTACATTTGAGATGTGCAGCGTCTACTAACCGTTATCTATATTAGATTGCTTAAATGTTCAACACCCCCCCTCCCCAAAAAAGAATTACCAACTCCAAAATCCAAGTAAAGGCAATTATAAAATAAAATCAAACTTATTCTAATTGCCCTTCAGGGATTACATGAAACTCCCTTCTATAACTGTCCACTCCAAACCCAACACTGCACTAAAAAGTGCTGGGCCCAAGATTAGAGTACAGAATGCTTCCTTCATTACAAATGGGTTTACAGTAATCAGAAATGATTTAGATGCCATTCCCTAACAAGCAGTATAACTGTTACATCATTTGGGCGAATAGTTTTTTTTAAAAAAAACTTTAGCTAAGTAATCCTTGCCCAGGGATTATTATTTTTAAAGGTTTTGTTTTAATCCTGATTTATTTGCTTCATAATGCTTAGAAATGAAAAAGGTATAGTCCTGTTTTCCTCTTAAGAATGGACTGATTTTATTCTTTTACAAATTCTGGAAGTTTTTCTTCAATAGAAAAAGGGGCTTTCTAATATTTTATATCGATTTAATTATTTGGTTCCATCTTAATATGTCAAAAGGATAATGCCAGGGCATCGAAGCCTAACGTAACATTGTTTTTATATGAACTATAACTCCCATCAGCTTCATTTTAACCTAAGCACGACTTACTACCGATAGTATGGGAGCTTTTTTTTTTTCCTCGGGATCCAGGCTGATCGTCGGGCCAGGCATCAGTTTGTTCCAAAGGCGCACAAATCTGCGCCTGGCCTGGGGGGCGTATAGTATGGTTGGGTGGTTGACAGCAAGGATGCCCTTCTTGGAAAAGCTCAAGGCCATCCGCAGATTCTTAAAACCAGCTTCGGAAAAGGCCAAAGGCCAAGCCGGGCCCCGCTTCAAGCGGGATCATTGTCCACCCCCAGCTCGGCCAAGAAGAGAATCCAGGCCCGAGTCGGCTGATCTGATCGAGAAGGGAGATCTGGGGTGAAGGAGGAGGAGGAGGAGCCGTCGGGGAAACGCGGCCGCCCGCTTTATCCGCACTGCGGGCCGGGGAGAGGAGGCGGCACCGGCCTCAGGCCTGAGCCAGACGCGTTTGGAGGGAGGTGTGGGTGGAAAAAAAACGGGGGTGGGTATGAACCGGCTGAAAAAAATTCAGGCTCCCTCCCGCCGCCGCAGCGCTTTGCAGAGACTTCGAGGTTTGCAAGCAAAGAGGCAAAAGTCGCTCGTGAACCTGGGCGGCTCTCCCTCTTATCCTTTGCCCACCTCTGCCTCGCCATTCCCACGGCCCTCGGGTCGGAACGAGAGGCAGCCCCAGGCTTTTCTAACCTGCCACCCCTTGCCAGCAACTACCTCGTTTTATCCTTCTCTCCCCACCTCACCTCCCTCCGCCCTCAGGCCTGGCTTCGGCCGCGCCGCACTTACGGTTCACGGCGCCTTTGAAGTAGGTGCTCTCGCTGCTGTCGTAAACGAACTGGACCTTGCTCATTTTCCACCAGGCCTCGGGGTCAGAACTTTTGTTACGCGTCTCCTATCGAGAAGGGTTAAGAAAAGACCCAAAGTCGAGGCAAGGCAAAGGAAGCCTCGCCGGCCGGCCGCCCGGCCTCGCCAAGCGAACATTTATTTTCCCGCGCTCGCAGCTTTCTGTGTGGCTCGGCCGCCCTCCCGGGAGATTCCTCGGGGCAGAAGGAAGGAGGAGGTTGACTTGATCCGTCGGCTGCCTTCTTCGGCGCCTTTAGCGACGGCGTATGGTCGGAATAATAATAATAATAATAATAATAATAATAATAATAATAATAATAATAATAATAATAATAATAATAATAATAATAATAATAATAATAATAATAATAATAAACAACTAGCGTTGGAGCGTCTCTTCATTTTATTTCTCTCTCCCACTGCCGATTTTTTTTCCTCCCCCCCCCACGGGTTGATTCCTTCACTTTTGATTTTTCTCGGGTCCTGCAGGTGATTCTGCCTCCCCGACCCCGCGCCCCCATCCACTTCCCCGGGATGTCCCACCCACCCCCAGCCGGGGCTCTGCTTCGAGGCGGACCTTTGGCGGTCTCTCCCCCGATACCTTGACAAAATAAAGACTGAGGGTGTAAGCTCTGTTGAGCCACGAAATGTGGAGCTCGGATTCGTTGCTGCTGCATTTGCCTCGCTCCTCGGCTCCGCGGGAAAGCGAGATGTAGGCTTGCTCGGTGATCGTCTGAAGGCACAACACAGCACAAGACACGGACGCGTTAGGTCCCGACCCCCCCCCTCCCCCAACAATTCCACAAAGAGCACCGGGAAAAAGAAGTGATGTTTCTTCCCCCCCCCTCCATCTCCCGCTGCCCAATATAATAGATAATAAGAATATAAATATGGCTAGCTTCAGCTCCCCACAATGGGTTAGACGGAAACGTAACCTTATTTACTGTACCGCCCAAGATGTAATAATAATTACCCATAATAGTCCCAACCTTCCCGCACCTCCGCGCCCCAGGGACTCGAGATGAGTAATTATATATTGTCATTCCCTTTCCCATCCCCCCTCCGATATGAAAAAGAAAAAAAGATTGAAGTAAACTTTGTGCACTTTCCACGATTCAAAAAAAAAAAGTCTTTTCTGCAGCGAAAGGAGAACAGGAGCGGGGGCAGGACAGACAACTCTTTGCAAACTATATGTACACGGGGTGGGGGTGGCGATGCTTTAGCTGCAGTTCCCCCGTGTGACTGACAGGGAGGGGGAGAAAGCGAAGTTGCATTGCCTTAGCAACATGCCGCTTCTAAAAAGGCTGCGATTATATTTAAGAATAATTCGAATCTTCCCCTCTTCTCTGTCTCTCCCCCTGCGCGCGCGCGCGCTCACACACACAACACACACACACACACACACAAAATCAAGCCTAAGCCACAGATAACCCCCAAATATTGAAATCCATCCTTCTCGCGCTTTAGATAGATGATATTCAAATTAAAAGAAGAAGAATCTCACATCAACAAAATTGCTGGCCCAGATCTCGTAGGGGACGACTAATTTCGCAGCGAATTCCGCCATGAGGCAGGTTGTTCCGTTTTCCCGAACTACAAAAATAGCCTTTTCGGGATTTGGAGATAAGCCCGAAAGGTTTTCCACTTCTTGTTCTGCCAGCCCACCAGCTAGTGCATCTGTTGGGAGAAAAAAATAGGGAAAGAGAAGCAAGAGGATTCAGATTTAGGTTGCTGAAAAGGGGGGTTTCTCTCTATCGGCAGCTTCTGCCTACTCTGAGCACGAAGTTAAACCAGTTAGAATTTCTCCAGAGAACTCCAGCGATCTACCTTCCCCGGGGCGGTGGGGACTGGAGGAGGGAAGCTATTTAGTCGCATCTATTTTTCTTACACACAGGACACACAAGCGATCTTTTTCTGGCTGTTTTCCTCCCCCCTTTCCCCACATCGAGCTGGGGGGAAAAAGGCGAATAGGCGGAACATTTTCGAGATCGGCGGGATGAGAGGCGAGCTCCTGCTAAAGGCGGGAAAGCATGTACTCACGGAAAAGCAAAAGCAGTCCCTGCAGTGGCGGGATGGCTCCCGAGGTTTCGCACCTTCTCCGCTCCATGCTCTCCAAGCCGAGCCCGCAAGGAAGAAGGCAAGAGACGGGAAGCCGCGTGGATGGGCTCCCCTCGCCCGCTCCCGCTGCTGCAGCGTCGCTGCGCGGAGACGAATGCGCCTCGGTTACTTTTCCGAGCTCCGAGTAAGCGGTGGGGAGGCGGGGTGTACGTGGCAGGCCGGCGGGAGCTGTCCGAGGTACTGAACTCCACCGTGGTCTTCAAACGTTCCCCAGCTGGTTCCGGGGAGAGAGCTGTCCAGCCTACCGTCCCACAGCTCGTGAGTTGCCGCAACTTTGCTCGACAGAAAGTGGAACTTCAAAAGTCCAATGCCAGAGATGGCTGGTAAAGCACCTGCTTCGGATTAAAACCTCTGCCAGCGTGGTCTTTGCTTCCCTTGCCCATCCACTCCCCCAGATCATTGTCTTCACCAGGCAGCTCCAATTGTCTTGAAGAAATCCAACTACGCATTCCTTCTCCCTCCATTCTTCTTCCAGAGGACGCCTCTTTTATTAACTTCACAAGATTGCGAAGTTCAAAATACTCTTTCCTGATCCTGTTTAAGATAGTGGCTCTCTTCCTACACATACACACATAAACACACACACACACACATACACAAAGCCTGTTAAAATGCTGCTTGCAGTAGTTCTTTAGCCAGATTTTGAGGCTGTGCACCTTAAACATAACCTTATAACGTGCTTATGAAATTCTCCAGTAATGCAGAAAATTTATATTAGTGAGACAGGAAAAAACTGAAAGATCAGCAAAGATGCACACAAAGGGAAATAATGTGTAGAGGGGGAAAAGATACTCACTGATCTGAAACCAAATGGGATATGGTGTCCTTCCAAATCTCTCTCTCTTTCTTATACACACTATTTAGACAGATAGATATACTTAGCTTAGAGAGAAATAAAGGAGGTAAACTCAGAAGACAGTGCAAGTGATCGATTTAAATGGAGACTGTAGTCTTTAAACATTGCTCCAAAGATATAACATAAAGTTTTGGGATCTGTTCATTCATTCTCTTAAAGTGTCAGATTGGCTCAGATTGGAATTTACCCGCAGTATGAGTATGAGCTCAATAAGGCTTATTGCCAGAAGACTGCATATACGCTTGCAGCGATGATGCATTTCTGATCTATTATAAAAAGAACACGCATAAACATAGCTACCTCATGACTGGGGTTTAAACTAGAACCCAGCAAACCCAGATCCAACTTTCCAATTGACTATGCTGCTCACTGGGTCTTTGAACCAGTCACAGTCTCACAATCTTTCTTACACTATTGTTGCAGAGTACTGTGAAGGATGATGTAATGCAAATCACCTTAGCAGAAAGACAATTATAAATATGATTAACACAATAAAATCATCACCAGGCCAGCCTTTGCATTTATAGGAGTTGCTGCACTAGTATGATCACTGCTTTTGAGAATTGCCTCGATTGATTTTTCTGATGGAAGCTAATGTGATTGTGGAAGCAAACCAGCACACAGGGAAGCAGAGTAAGCCATGATAGATAGCCTTGCTCAGTAGTGTGGCTCCTCCTTCCCATAATGACCACTCCCTAAATTGACTCATATCCTAGCCTCCTGTGGGTATAAACCTAGGTATTCATGCCCACAGAATCAAAGCATTATTCTAGTGATTACTACTAATAAATATTTTGGCAAACTCAGTATCGAATTTAACTTAATATTTTTCAATTCTCTTAAATTTGCAATATACCCACTCACCAAAAGCATATATATTAGAGAGTATATAATTTGATCTCCAAATAATTTTTTCCACTCCAAGTAGAGCACTTCCTTGAATTTTAAAAAGGCACATAGCATTTGAAATGTAGTTCTCTAAAACTGCACTCCTATGCATATCTGCCTAGGGAGCATCCCAATTAACCAAATACACAGTACATAGGTAAGTAGTAATGCTGTGTTTCCACCTGGAAGGAAATGCCATTGAACTCAGTGGAATTTATTTTTATGGATAGGATTGCGCTGGGAAATACAAAATGTTATATTTAATTTTGGAGTGTAATAAATTGTTCTTTGTTTGTGCATTCACCACTGGTAGAAAGCAATTGCTGTAAGGTCTAAAATGATATCAGGGCATCAAATCAAGCACTTCATAAATATCACATGTAGCATGGAGTGAAAATCCAAAGTAAGATTAAAGTCTTTTAAAAATAAGATTATATTTTGTAAAAAAAAAAAAAAATAGAAACCAAACCCAGATTTCCCTCTACCCACCCCCAGGTTTCACCACTGAGTGTTTTTGCAGCAGACATTAGGAAGCTAAAATCTGCTGCAGCCAGAGATGCAGGAAAACAATCCAGTTCAATTAATTTTGAAGTTCATTGATCCTAAATATATAATAGGTTAGAATTAGTTAGTGTCACAATAAATGAGAAAGACTAATAATCAGTTAATTATCCTGGGGATATAATCATCACCTTATGATACTTTGTATCCAAGAATATAATCCCCCTGTCCTGAATGCAGGTATTCTAAATGATTTTTTTTTAAAAAAAGGAGTTATCTGATATGGTACACATGTCTAGGACAGATGCTTTTTCTTTATTTCCATTTTTCCATGCCTTAAATCTTGGAACAGACATTCTTCCCCCTAATAGTTATATTTGAAAGATTTCCCAGAATTTAAAATGAATAATTTAACAGAAATGCATCAAAAATGTTTGCAAAGATATATACTAGCATATTTAATATGCTCTTTAAAAAGTCTTATAAAAACATTGACACATGGTTGAACTGTAGCATATTCAATTTTCAAGAGCAAAAACTGAAGTGTCCAATATCCTAATTTTAAGAGTTATTTGACCATCTAAATTTCATATTTTTATAAGATCAAATTACAGTTAGCAATTATCATTTTGTGCATATTGCATGCCTATGCATCTTTTCTGAAAGACGTTGGCAGGTTATTGTTAGTAGTATAGTATTTGAAAGGCCACATTAATCCATATGATATGGTGAAATACTGCAGTAGACTGTTTTTTAAAAATTATGTCACATAGTAATTTTGTTTTGGAACTTTTATTGATCCTGTAGATATTTCTTACATCCATCTATGGTTAAAATCAACAAGGCAGGTAACATAGGAATGTTCTCATGACTGCAAAGAGATTGATATGTTAATGTCCAAAGGCTTTGCTACTCTTTCTGTATTTGAATGAGCATTCTGACTCCGTGAATTCCATTTGGGAGACTGCTTAAACATCTGGATTGCACAGTTCTGTAAAATGACATGGAACTAAATCTAGGGTTGGATTTTGCTTAAAATGTGATTTCCAACTTTGTTGGTAAATTCTCTAGAGATAAATAGCTTTAACAATTTAAAGGAAAAAAAATACAAAGGAAAACTTATTAAGCAACCAGAAATTTTCTTAGAGTATTGTCACTTTTTGTTGCATTTGTATATATTACTGCTGACTGGTCAATGGCTGTAAATAAATGCTACCATTGTTCCTATTTGAAACTATGGTGGCCAAATCAAGGCCTCTTCATTATTAAAGTCAGGATGCTTTGAAAAAGAGAACTGGACAGAAATGTTCCAAGCTGTGCCAATTTGTACTGCAAATGGGACAGAAGGAAATTAACCATGAAGAAGCACATCTGAGCACCAGTACTTTCATACCCAATTGTTGTGAATGACAACCATTATTATATCATAACCCTTTAGTGATTTCAGTCCCTTGTTGGAATTTGGTGACTGCCAATTCCTTTCTTTGAAGGGAAGAAAGGAATGACAGAGGAAATAGAACAAGCAAAGCCGCCGCATTTTCTTCAAAAAATTAAAATTTAAAATTCTGTTCACTAATGAGTATTCAGATTGCTTTGGACACCCAAGAAATATTGCCATGTTTCTTTTAAACCCAGTGATTGAGTCTTCAAGAGATACCTGCTTCTCTCCTCTAATGTAGAGGATTTGACCAAAAGAATATGATTTCAGATGGTGCAATGGGTGCCATAGTCCAACCTCAACCACAATAATACACCTATCTCAAATCTCTCTGTGGAGCAAATCTACATGGAAAGTAATAAGTTAAAGAAGAATGACAGAAGGCTTCCTGCTTTTCTCATATCAAAACATATTATGATTGAAAAATCAAAATACCTCTGGATTGATACTACTGTTCTAAACCCCTTAGAATTCCTCATTTTGATATGAACAATTTTGATATGATATGATATGAAGTTGATATTTGCATCACAACACTTGTGATAAGAACAGGTTAATTTCTTCCCATTTTCATTTTCTTTAGTGCACTTATAGTTTGTTTTCAAGGGAAGGAATATTTTTTAATATTAATGGTGGATTAGTTAAGAAAGTAAAGTAACTAAAATCTGGATCTATTCACAAAAATCTATACTTTTAACCAAAACCAAACTAAATTTAAGATATTGCAATTCATATTTGCAGAAAACATAAAAAAATCTTCCTTTAGCATCCTGTGTCATTTGCAAGCAAATTCTGAATATAAATGTTCTCACACCTTGTATAAAATGTAATGTCATCAGAGGAAAAATACAGGCCATTAAAATAAAGCATTTTTATAGCTACATTTGGTGCAGGAAACCAAATGTAGCTATAAATGTCAAACATTTACAGATCAGCACACATTTTAAGCAATGCAATTGCTTAATGTGTTGGTTAATGTATGTAAAGAATTCTGTTTTTACTCAGATGAAAAGAAGAAATGGAGGAAGAGGAAGAAGAAGCTGCCGCTTTAATAAACTTCCTGTATTTTCTTCATACTGTAGTTTACTAAAATGGCATCCTTTACACATAAGAGGTATTATAAATTCACCAACTCTTTCTCTCTCTCTCTCTCCCTCCCTCCCTCTCTCTGTGAGTGTGTGTGTGTGGTGTGTGTGTGTGTGTGTGCTATGGGGAAGTGTAGAGTGGAGCAATGTATATATAGCAGAAACATGTTCCTTTTCCATAGTGTCTATTATTTTAGCTGATCTGTTTGCTAAGACCCACCATTCAAAGTCATTTATTATGCAATATGCTATTTGTGAACATATATTTGTGAGCCAGGCTTTCTCAACCAGTGTCTGCAGCTCCAAATGGGAAAAGGATTCTGGCTAAATGATTACAGATTAGCCTTGGATAATTATTTTTATCATCTGCAAAAGGCAAGACCAACTTTATTTCAAACTGCTAATCAAATTCATGCCTAGATTCATGCATCAGCTTTTCATTGTTCATTGTCAACTATGTACCTCTGCACTGGGGAACATTCTATCTCAGCTCTGCTCTTTCAGCAGACAGCTTGGAAGAATTTTTCTCTAATAAAAGTGGCAAATGTTGTTTATTCTTGATTATTCTTCCATTCTCTTTTGTGTTTCTCCCCCTACTTGTATCAAGTAGTGTCTCAATTCATCTTACCCACAGCCTTTTGACTAATGGTCAATTGACTTGGCATCATTGATTGATTTTTACAAATGAGAGATTTATTTGTACCACATATAAAGATCTTATTATTTATTATTTATTTATTTATTGTGTTCCTAGACTGCCCATTTCCCTCAATCTTAATTAACAGAACAATTCTAATTAGCAGACATTCCATCACTTCCAAATTCCTGCCACTTGGATTATGATAGGAATGACAAAGCATGTCTTCTTTTCCCTCCTCCTCCTTCTTTTTAAACACTTCCCTTTAGAACCAAAGAAGTGTAAGTTAAATGGATTCAGAGTTCTGGGGAAAAAAAACAACACCCCAAGGTTGAGGGGTGGGCTGCATCCGTAAATCAATAGCAAGATTAAATGGGGCAATAGGAGATTACAAAAAAATGTATATACCTGAGATTTCCAATGACTATTTTCCCTGAGTTGTGGAAAAAAGTCATTCCCTCCAGTTGGTTGGGGGTGGGGGGGAATGAGGCATGGGTGACTTTAAGTGATCTGCCAAAGGTTGAAGGATTGTTCATTGTTGTTAACATGTTTTCTAAGCAATAGCAGATGACAAATAATCAGGAATTCACGCAACTGTCAAACTACCGTAGACCAGATCAAATGTATTTTCTGCCTCTAATGAATTCAAATGACAGCCAGATTTCCTTTCCCCAAGATGCTATCAGAAGAAGCAAATTCCTTTGTTCATTCCTTAGCATCCTACATTTGTAGAATGAAGCCTATCATCTCCAAAGCTTAAGCCATCATAGAATCATTGTTCCAATTTCTTGTGTGATTTCTCTGGACAATACTGCATTTTTCAAAACATCCACTTCAACTGTCCTTGGTAGGATACTGCATCCAGACATCTGACATACTAGGGAGAGACACTACGCTGTTTGCAGTGGGTAACTTTTAAATGAGGCAGTTGGTTCCAGGATAAGGTTTGGACTCATGAAAGAAAAGAGCAGCTGCTCTAATTTCTTCTCTCAATGCAGAGCTCCCGAATGCAGCCCTTGTAAGTGGGGTTATTGGCTTCTATTGACTGAAAGGTAGCAGTGATTTACAATGTAATTTCCAAAACTGATAGGGTGGAACAGAAGTCTCCATGTCTTCGCCACACAAAGTGGCAGAAAGAATGGATTTTTACCATTATAGCAAGCAAAATTGCAGTTTAATGCAAGTAGATTTTAAGTTTCTTTGGAAGCAATGGACATAAAATGATTTTTCCAGATAAAACTATCACTGTATTTGATTATGGTGGTAGTAGTAAGAACCACGCATCTTTACTATAACATGCCTATTTGTTTTTTTATTTTATTTATAGCTCACCTTTATTATTTTTATAAAAAAAACTCAAGGTGGTGAACATATCTGATGCTCCTTCCTCCTCCTATTTTCCCCACAACCTCCCTCTGAATTGGATTGGGCTGAAAGAGAATGACTGGCCCAAAGTCACCCAGTTGGCTTTCATGCCAAGGCAGGACTAGAACTCATAGTCTCCTGGTTTCTAGCTTGGTGCTTTAGTCACCAGATCAAACTGGGTCTCTCTAGCAAACAAAGGAACAATATAATCAAGCTAGTTTGGGAAGGAGCGACAAACTGAATATGCAATAATCAATACAGGAGTGAAAAGGCAGTCTAAAATGTGGCATTCCCTGTTAGTGCAGGATGTTTTGTGGACAATGTCTCTATAATGAGTGATGAAAAAGCAATGTGCCTGTATCATATTAGATCAGAAACTGGCAACTTTGGGAAATGGTGATACATTTAAAATATTAAGTACCTGGTTTGTATACTCACAGAAGGACTGCTATTATCTCCATCTGAGAGGTTTGCATTTATAAAGCAAATTTACAGGATTATGAACTTGTCTTTGGTAATATTGCCACTTTAGAAACCGTAGCAGCTAAATTATTTTGAAGTCCAAATCATGCATATTCTTAATAAAGATTATGCCTTTCGGAAAAATTGGTGTATTCTCTAGAATTGCCATTTTTTTCTATCTCCATATCTCAACCAGCCTTTAAATTGTCCAGCATTTGGCTTTTGACTCAGGACACGACCTGAAATTTGGGTGTCATGAATATTTGTGATATAATAAAGTCAAGGTTAATGAGGATTTTAAAAATCTCTGTATGTTAGACGTGCCATATTGAGAATATGGAATAGATATAAACCCGGGTTGTGTCAAAAAACACCTTTGTGGAGTTTAGCACAAGAATCATTTTATTGTTTAATAGTAATAGGCAAATACAAATGGCTAACTTATAGGGAAGGCAGAAGCTAATTTTTCAAACATTTCATTTCCTTTTGAATTCTGCATAAAATGACCCCACCCTAATGAATTTAAGGAGCAGAAATATTGCTGGCTGAGATGAGCTGAGATCTTGGGAATCAGAGAACAAGAAGAAGATTGCAGATGGTGTGACTGTCTAATATTCCTCAGTCCCTCAGCAGTTAATGCCACAGCTTATTCTTGGCAGACCCTCCCAGCTCCCCAGGAACTTTGGAAGACAGAAAAAAGAATAGCCTCACAGATCCAATTCTTAAGAAATTCTCAGTGGAAGAGCTGTGCACTATGACAACAGTCTTAACTGGGTTTCATCAAAACCAGGGGTCCCCAACCCTGGGCCACAGCCCACTATCGGGCCTTGGCCAAATAGCAACCAGGCCATGGGTTGGCATGCACACACACAGCTCAACTCGCAGAAGCGGTGGACAGGCGCACACATGCATGCATAGCTGGACTTGCATAAGTGGCAGACTGGCATGCATGTGAATGCATGCGAAGCTCAACTCAGTCAAGCTGTGTGTGCATACGCGGCCTGTTCCTCTTCCCCCCCCCCCGCCAGGCCCCCAAGCCACAAAGGTTGGGGACCGCTGATTTAAACAGAAAATTCCTGCATTGTAATATGAACACTATGAAACCATAATGTGCTGAGTTCTATTTCTACAAGAGGTAATTGAGGAATGCTCAACCATTTGATTTGATCCTTGGCATAAGAAAATATAGCCTATTAAAAACAGGAACTGAGTTTGAATTATGTCTGGTCAAGAAAAAAAATCTAATAATTACACCATTATTATAGAATGTGAGAACTTCAATCCCTTAATGTAATGTGGCAATCATACAGAGGGAATATTTATTAAGCATATTTTTACGCTGCCATAATAAAAAATGACTTTAAGTGACTCACATAAAAAAATACAATATAAAACAGGTTGATAGTGACCTCACAATGGGAGTCAGAGAGTGTCACTTGTTTCAGAATTATTAAAGCTCGACCAGGGCAAAGTTAATTGTCACAAGGGCAGTTGCTGTGTAACACCACAGAAATGAAGATTGGGAAAAGGCAGAAGGAATTAAGGAGGGAAAATGATCCATATATGTGCCATATAGTAAGTACTTGTTGACACAGTTAGCATCAAGAAAAGAATGTTTCTAGTGTAATTGAATATAAAATTTGTTTTTTATTGTATTTTTCAAATAGGATTCAGCAGGATTAAGAGGTTTTCCATAAAAAGTAAAATTAGATAAAACCAGCTAGTTGTTTTTTTTAGTGAGACATCTGCAATGTGATAAAGAATATAGTTTATAGTTTAAAATCATAAGGATATCAAAGCAGGTTAGACTGAAAAACTTAAAAATTTGTGTGAGGAAGATGTTTTCACACATACACACCCACCCACTCCATGATAATTTGATCCACAAGAATAGATACTAACTTTGTTTCAGGAGTTTTTATTAGAGAATCTGAAAGTTGTATCTCAGAACAATTACATCATTATCTCCATTTGCCATTTTTAGGAATATTTCGAATCAGTTTGTACACGCATATACAACAACATGATCAGTACTGAGTATTACTGAAATCAGTTATCTGATTTTGTTCTAAACTACCCGTTTCCCGTAGTCTTGCTTATGTTGGTAACATGGAGACTTCCAAGCAGAAGATTGACGTGCACTGTTCTGCATTGTAACTACAGTGGGCTTTGAGAACGTGCACATTAATACTGTAGCAAATTATTTGGATATCTAACAGACATAAAAAGGATCATTTCCTCATATGAAAGTCTGAAAATCTGCATAAATATAGTGTGTAAAATTAAATTAACACATTTTTTTTCAACTCGACTTGTAAGAATGCCCACATAATTCATATACACAAATATATATATTATTTATACTGATATTTTGTGAGTGAAATATTCTGTTTTGTACATTGCTTCTGTATTTATTTACCAGTAAGAGAATGACTGTGTGGCCATACAATATTCATTGGTCAGAACTGGTGTTTGTTACCACATGCAGGTTTTGTTTACTACTGTCAATGTTGCTACAGGAATGTGAATTTTCCACAAGATTGTGACTGAATTGGTATAAATACTTTACATTATCACAGTTAGAACACCCTCCTCCCAAAATCTATTTAAATCTTAGAACACAAAAACAGTAGTATTTGGGACTGGTGACAAGTTAATTGAAATGCAACCTTTAGGTAGTCTGTAAACTCTGGTTAGAGTGCCTAAAATACAATTCTTTCATTTATTTTTTTTAACTACAGCATCATAGATCAATATGGCACAGGAACAGTCTTTTGCTACCTTGCAATCCTTTCAACAGGATTTTACAAAAAATACCACTTCTAATTCAGACGTATCCAGCCCAGCATGGCACTTGCTGATGATGAAATTCTGAACACAGAAATAACCCGCACAGCTTTAATAATGAATGTTTATCTATTCTACAAAGTTTATAGACGGGACTTTCCCAATATCATATGCTGATATAAGTTATACCTCTACGGAGCCTGTTTCTATGCAGCCAAAATGGCATTATACATTGTCAAGGTTTATAGAGTATAAAATATTTTTGGAGGGAAAAAACCCACAGATACAGACAAAGGGATAGGATATCCTCTAAAACAGCCCTATTAGGACTGGGCATAACAAATGTCCATAGAATGCTGACTCATCATTGGAAGGAAAACATGAAGAACTAGAGGACAGAGGAGAAACAGAATGGGAAACAAACATCTGGAAAAGGTGGACTCTCCATGGCAACACTTCATTTGGTAACACTTTAGTCCAAGCAGTCCTCATGGCAAAATCAAAATTTCATAGAAAGGTAGCCACTGACGCTATCAAATGTATTACAACGTAAGGTTTTTTTGGAGGGAAGGAGAACTCTTATGAAATATTCTTCAGAGGTTCTTGTTTCAGGAGGCAGATTAATTCTGGGAAATTACAGTAGAGTTGTTGGTCTTTCCAAAGTCAAGGAAGCCCAGGCAAAAAGTAATATAAAATACGAAGGCAAGTCAAACAAGACTAAACATTTCAAGAACAGAAACAAGTGGTGTGTTTATAATTCAGATAAAGACAACCATCATGTTAAGGGCAGTGCTCTTGGATTTTAAAATCACTTGCTTTCTTCTGAGAAGGAGAGTGTCATTTGGAAAAATAAAGTACAGTATTCTCCCCCCCACCCCCAAAATCCAAGCTCTTCAGCAAAGATTTGCTACCTGACACTAAGCAGAAGAGATCCCATCTTCCAATCTTCAGTGAATTATCATTGCAAAGACCCCAAAGAAAAAAAAAATCAGATGGCCTCAGATTTCAGTTTGTGCACTGGAGCTTTATACCACTGTTGCAGGCCTGCGGTCCATCTCTGCCTCTAGCTTCACCATCTGCTGCATCTCCTTGGCCTGCAAAGCAGGAGAATTAGGCTGTTAGCATGATTGAATGTGGAGAGGAATGAGACAATACATCTGAGTCTACTGTAGGTTCTTTGGAGCTGTAATTCTGTGTTACGGAGGGAGGGTTGTGACAAAAAGGACCAACGTTCAGAATCATCCCACAAATCAAAGGAGAAACATAAGGGAGCCATACAATATTCTGTGGTGCTTCCTGCAGCTTCAGAATAGGCAAAGAGATATTGAATAAATCAAGTCTAAAGTATTTATTTATACTAGGCAAATATAATTCTTCCCTGATCAAATACAAACCGAAGTATTTAGGGCAGATGCTATTAATATGATTCTTTTTGGAAAACATCCCCTTATATTTTTATGGCAAATGAATCTCATTTCAAGTCAAAATACAATTGAAAAAGCCCAAATCTGGAACATAATGCACTGACAAAAAAGTACAGCCTTCTTTGAAATACTGACCAATATGGTATAATTCAACAACGGAATTTTTCCAAATGAATTCAGGGATCCTACAGCTAAAAGCTATACAATAACCAAGTAAATCAGGCCTTCAGGAACTGCTTGAAGATGGAGTTACACGTGGGCATGATTTTCACCATATTATATAGAATAAAGGGCACTCAATAGTTTAGCATCCAAAAGTATTATTTAATTGTGGTCCAAATTTAAACTAACACATTAGGCAGGATCCAATCATTATTTCTTTACAGTGGGCAGCCCAATTATGCTATGACATTGCCAGGTACACTTTACAGGCTCTGATGGTCCACAGTTTCATGACATCATCATGAGAAATCACATTAACTTGTGGACCCAACTGGTCACATACCCACTGCCTTTGTCAAAGTAGCACAGGTAAGCAAGCAGTGAAAGTGTCCCACCCTTGGCAGAATAAGCCATGTATTTCTCCTAGTTTGCCTATCTGAGTACAGGTAGTCCTCGACTTACAACAGTTCAGTTAGTGACCATTCAAAGTTAGAATGGCACTGAAAAAAATGTGACTTATGACCGTTTTTCATTGTCATGATCTTTGCAGCCATGTGATCAAAATTCAGATGTTGGGCAACTGGTCCATAGTCATGACCTTTGCTGTGTTCCAGGATCATGTGATCACCTTTTGGAACCTTCTAACAAGCAAAGTCAATGGGGAAACCAGATTCACTTAATAACCAGGCTACTAACTTATTAACTGCAGTGATTCACTTAACAACTGTGGCAAGAAAAATTGTAAAATGAGGCAAAACTCATTTAAGTGAAACATTTGATAAATGAGTTTTGCCCCATTTTACAACTGAAATTTCAGGCTCAAATGTGGCCATAACTCGAAGACTACCTACATTTATTTTGAACCTCTCTGTCTACGTCCAAGTCCAATAGCAAGTTTTATGTTCCTTTTTTTTGTGTTCAGGAATGTTACTTCACTATTTTTCCCATATCCTTTTCCCTTTTGCCAGCATACCACACAGTTTTGATCTCCTTTCAGAAAATAATTAGTAGATACAAAATATGCTTGGTATGGCTCCAAATGAGCCAGGCTCCTGGTAACTCTTCTCCATCAGGAATATTATTTTTGAGAAGAAATGTGGGACTCTAATACCTACCAACACACTTTGGAATTGACTGTGGTACAATCTATTTTTTCAAGTATCCCAAAGATCTATTTTTTAGTTGGAAAGAATTTGTTAACAGTTTAGTCCACTAACTTGATTTCTGGAAAAGCATGAACCAGACAGTGCTAGGTTATTTTGTCTTATTTTCACAAGTTTTCCTGTTTATTGTATTAATAATGTTAATAATAACATTAATAAAATTAATAATGGTGATGTTCAACCTGCCTGCTTCGAAACTATTTCAGTCACATGATGTATCTGGTAGCATTTTTTTCATGAACAATTGACAGCGCCTAAGAATTAAGTTTCTATATTACAATGATTTTCACTTTGTTTGGTTTATCTGTTCATCCCTATTCTCTAAACCAGACTGATCTGATTTAAAAAACAGGAGCTCCTCCTGTACTTCTTGGTGCCCTATTGTAAGACAGGTTGCACAGTGTTTTAAACAATGGTTCCCGAAAAAGGGGACAATTGCTACTTATATAAATCATTTATAATTTGATCACATGCTTCAGATACAATAAAAAATATCTAAATCAGTCTAAATCAGAAGTTGCCCATTTTGGCCTGAATTCATGTCAGATGTGAAATATGGAAAACTGAAATTGTTGATGAAACTGGATGACATTTGCAAGCAAAAACGTTGACACATTTTTCCCAAAATGTGATGACTGAAGAGTCCCTGAAAAACTTGTTCCTGCACTTAGGCGGTCTCCCCCTCTCCGCCCTCCCGGCAATATATTTGATTTGATTTTCAACAAAAAGTGAGAATTGCCTTCTTTGAATGAACTGATATAGTCCAATTTCGTGCAGAATTTGACCAATTATAATGCACACACTTAGTTATTCAGTATAAGAAACTGTCACTCACGTATGATGCCTATGTTTAGATGATTCATAATTGTGGGCAAATTGTTTTGTATAAACCCTAGACATGAATAACACTCTACACATGCAAAACTAAGAGATGTATTTTATAAGAAACTAGCCATCTGTCAAATTTAAAGCCTACAAATATAATTCCAGCTTTTGGGGGTCTCTAGTAGTGTATACAAGGGGCAATATGATGCACGCCAACAGAATTCTTGGGACCTTCTCAAGTACCAAATTGATTCTAAATCAAGCCAATATAGATCAGTCATCAAATGATATCTATAAAGTAGTAGTAGCTTGCTCAGGGTACATAAATCCTACCTTGAATTTGAGAGACAGCATGGCAGGATTTCAAAAGCTGTTTGTACAAAAATAATAACATCAAAGTTGAGCAACACAATGAAGCAAATAAAATGAATGAAAAGTGAAATGACAACAACATATAAATGCAGGAAAAAGATTATTCTGTTCCAGTCTAGTCTGTTTCTGGCTTTCTCTACTTTCATCTTATTTTCAAAATGAAAGAAAGAGAAATGCATCAAATCTTTAATGGGTATACCTATATTCAAGGTACAGATTTCTAGTGCAATTCGCTAATTTTTGTTTGAGCTTGATAAAGTTGAGTTAAATGAGAGGAGAAAAAATTAACCAAACCAGTAAATAGTTTTTGAGTATGTCAGTAATGAAGGAAATGATGTGGAAATAATTTTCAGAATTATAGCAGAAATGATAAAGTTATGAAAAGAAGTTAATGCATCATACCCATCTACATAGCTATACAGTGGTACCTCAGTACTCAATGTTAATTGGTTCCAGGAGGAGCGATGAATACTAAAGGCGACGAGTACCAAACAAATTTTTCCCATAAGGAATAATGTAGTGAGTCACAAGGCAGCCGACACTGAGTTCTAGCTTGTGCATTGAGTACCAAACAAACGACGAGTACCAGGACAAAGTTTTTATATTAAAATGCATTGAGTATCAAATTCAATGAGTTTCAAAGTAGTTGAGTACCAAGGTACCACTGTATCATCTTTGAGTCAGAGTTAATTTCTAACAGCTACCTGGACACATCTACGCAGTTATGAAGTTTTCTAGATAACATTTTTGGAAATGATTTTTTCATTTCCTTCTTCCTAAAACTGAAAGAGAGTGATTGGCCTAAGGCAGCAGTCCCTATCCTTTGTGGTTTGGCGGCCTGGCTGGCAAGGTGGAGAGATGGGAACTGGGCCTCGTGAGCGGTGGATCAGCATGCACACATATGTGTGCAGCTTGACTCGTGCCAGTTGAGTTGCATGTGCCATGCAAGTACACTGGCCTGCCGGTTGTGTGAGTTGAGCTGCGCGTGCATGCGCAGTGGCCCACTGTTCATGCAGCCCAGTTGCAAATAGGCCACGGCTCAGTAGTGGGCTGTGGCCCACAGGTCGGGGACTGCTGGCCTAAGGTCACACAGATGTTTTTGTGCCTTAACTAAGACATAAATGTTTTTATGTCCTAACTTAAGAAAGAATGGTTTATTCACACCATATTGAATTCAACAAGAGGATAAAACTGATCTTTATCTGTCCTTGTTCACTTAGTATGGTTTTCACAATAATTGAACTTAAAAACACAATTTTTTCTATAACAAAACTTACATTTAATTTTGTTACAATTGTTTTTTTTTTAAAGTAGGCAATCTGTATGTCCCAGATGTTCTAGACTAAAATTCTGATCATCCCTTGCCATTATCCATATTGACTGGGACTCTGAAATCCATAAACACCTGAAGAGCAGCAGGCTGCTTCTCCTTTGTCTGTCATATAGCAATAGTAGAAGCAGCAGTGAAGATGCTTGTAGATTGGCTTTGCTTCCACTAAGGGGGTATCGCATATGTCAGAGTGGATATTGAAAGAGATTGTGGTGAAACGACTTCAGTTCTGTCTAAATGTCTGCTTTGCATAAGATTAGCTTCCAGTAATACAGCACGTCTCTTTTAGTTTCCCCATTTCAGTAAGCAGCTACTGGGGTCCTTTCATTACCTCTCAAAATGCCATTGGGACACAAAATGACATCCTAATAAGCACAGCTCAAAACTGCTCTTTTAAGCTACCGCTAACATAATGTTTTGGAGCGAAACTTAAACATGCCTGCTTGGAATTTGGAGTGGGGGTGGGAAAAGGGATGCGGTGGCTCAGCAGCTAAGATGCTGAGCTTGTCGATCAGAAGGTCGGCAGTTCAGCGGTTCAAATGCCTAGCACCAAGTAATGGAGTGAGCTCCCGTTACTTGTCCCAACTTCTGCCCACCTAGCAGTTCGAAAGCACATAAAAAATGCAAGTAGAAAAATAGGGACCATTTTGGTGGGAAGGTAACAGCACTCCATGCACCTTCAGCATTTAGTCATGCCAGCCACATGACCACAGAGACATCTTCAGACAGCGCTGGCTCTTTGGCTTAGAAACTGAGATGAGCACTGCCCCTAGAGCCAGAAACGACTAGCACGCAGGTACGGGGGAACCTTTACCTTTATCTTTATTCTTAGTGCTGGTTCATATATTGGCATGGTCTATAGCAGGGCTGGCAAACTCTTGACCTGTGGGCCGGATGTGTCACGCACTGGCCAGGTCCACACCCGGTTTAGCAAAGGAGAAAAAAGATACATCAAGTGATGCTGCCGTGACAACCTGAGTTTGACACCCCTGGTCTATAGATTATAAATGATGCACAGGGCACTTGTCAGTCTTGGTCTGATACTCATATGAACCAAATAAGTCATAAATTCCTTGCCTCAAATAAATCAATAACCAGATAACAAGCCACATCTCCCAGATTCCCTTTCCTTTTACAGTCAGGTGTTGGTTACCTGCTCATTTTGTTTCTCCAAAATTTCTAGATGCTCAAGTTGGACTTTCTTCAACTGATCCATTTCCTTTGATTGCTTCATTGCCAACTGTAAGCCAAACCAGAAAGGGGGAAAATGAAATAACCACATTCTTTTGGGTTACATGGGTTTTTCAAATAGTTCTCCCCAAAATATTGCTTTCCGAAAGAACTCTTGCCGTGTGGCAAGAGTTTGCTTCACTCGCGCATGGCGCTTTTGCGCATGTGCAGAGCGTCCGTGATGACCTCTGGGTGGGTGGGCAGAGCCTCCCGTCACTGCTGCTACCGGTTCACCCAAACTGGGGCGAACTGGTAGAAACCCACCACTGATTAGCATCCATTCAATTCCACAGACCATCTTAATTCTTTGTACTGATAGAATGACCCAAAGGAAAAATCCGATTCTTATAAAGACTTCAATGTTCCTCCAGGACTGTGACACCAGGGCAGGGTGCAATGTACCTGAACTGCCTACCCCACTGGGCTTATGTTGCTTTCTGACAAGGGCAATAAAGGACTCAGTCATGTCACTGCATAAGCTACAAATGCCCCACATCATCAAACATACAAAACACAGTCCCATGGAAAACATAGCAAATAGAATATGATTATTTCATCAACCCATTTATTTGTGTCCTCATAATACCCTAAATCATAAACCAAGCAAACAGGTTGCGTTCATGCAGTCTGCTAGGTTATTTTTCAGTGTAATTAACATTCCAAAAGCTAAACTGGAAGAATAATAAGAAAATGATGTCTGAACATTGGGTTGATGGGGAGAAGGATTTTGAGTTTCCAGTTTTCTTTTCGTACCAATAAATTTTTGGGTAAAAATTAAGTATAATAAACCAACCACTTGATTGACAAATACAAACAGTGTAACTAGATTCATCATTTACTTATTGGATAAGGAGGGGTGTTATTTATATAAACTATCCTCTTCCACCTTCTAAAATATTTGTGACACGAAAAAGAGCAACAGTCAAAGAAATTCTTGTACTGAATTTGGTGTCTTCAGCTTTTAATCTGTAAGAAGTTCGAGTTTCATTAGGAAAATGTTTAAAATATGCCCCAAAACAGGATGCATATAGATGAGATTGCTGGGGTTGGATTCAAACCAATTCTGCTATTCCACATGCAATTGTCTACAACAGAGATCATTTGTTTCAGCCATCCTTCTGAGACATTCCTATTCAGATACTTTCAATTACAGTGTTCTCAGGGAAATCAACAGCAACAAAGAAGTCTGTTCTGTTCATCCCTTGATACAAATTTAACCAATGTGCTTTTTCTGAACATATCCATAAATCAAAATTCAAGTTGACACCTGTATATTTCTGAATTTCACAATGTGAAATATCTTCACAATTACCTAATGAAGAGTATAAAATATAGAACACATATATTATATTTAGGGAAGGATTTCGTAAATTAGGAAAGAACTTAGAGAAAGGCAGATACTGATAAAATGCAAATGAATATCCAGCAGAACCAGGGCAGAAAAGATGGACAGATTATCTGCCTTCAGACTTCAGATAGTCACAGACAACCTTTTCTGTCCTAGTGTGGACCAAAGCCCTCAAATATTCCTTTTTCCAAGTCACGATTTCTAAAAATGCTTTATGGTTTTTATTTCATGAGCAGTTCCTAGTTCCACTATGCCTTCTGTCTTTCAATCTACTCAGTTTCATCAGGTTTTGGAAAACAGTTCAACAATTAAATATATATATATGGTATTTCAGATGATTAACTACTCACCCGTTTTCTTTCTTCCAGAAACTTTTTTGTGTTACTGCTATTCAGCTCCCTCACACGCCTATGAATGATATATTTACTACTGTAGTGTCTAGTTGTATTACACATCAAAATGTCACTAAGAAAAATGCTAAGAGCCCTCCTCCTCCTCCTGGACTTCAGTCACAGATCAGTATAAAATATATCAAATTACACTTATTCCAGAAATAAAAAGTTAAGGTTTCGAATAAGTGACTGATAACAAAAATATAGGTACTATTAATAGATAACTAATACGCTTTCTAACTGTAAGATCTAATAATAAGAATTATATATTTATTGGTATTACAACTATAAATAACAGATATTGCAATATAGTACAGAAAATAGAACAACTATAAAATAAGTGAAATGAAACAAATAAGACTAAAAATAGCAGACTAAACTATATAAGCTACAAAATGGAATAAACCAATAATTTATATCATTAATATTAAACTGTAGATTTGATTTCTTTAGTTAAATCTGAAATTAATCATGTTAGAAGAGAGGAAAAAACACCCAACAGACATAAATAGCAAGCAATGAAATGAAGTAGAATCCAAGGCTGAAATACAGACAGTGCTGGCAAATTAAATCTAAGCATAGAAGTCAACCTTTATTCCTGATAGCCCCTGGTCTCACAGACAAATGTTGTCACCTTATATGTCTAATCTGGGTTTAAAGCTGATAAAAGGAAGTTGACATGAAAGATATGGAAAAATGTTATGAATAAAGAATATGTGCCAATAGCTCAAAAAATCCAGAAAAATATCGATATAGATATTTAGAGCACCACTGAATTTACCCTATATTATTTAATGCCATTTAAATGGACCAAAAGAAGGGACACTGGTTATTAATTTTTTTTAAAGTTGGATTTCTAAGTGCACAATAATGGTGATTCTGCTACTCTGCTATGCGGTATATAAAATTAGGCTAACTTTAATTGCCCACGGTTAATCCACCACCAATCGCAATATATTATTAAGTCTGTCTTTTATTTTTATTTTTTTACTATTATTATTGTTGTTTTAATACTTCTATTTGCTGGTCTGTGACCGAAATAAAGATTGATTGGTTGATTTGATTCTGTTAAAGCCTTTTTGTTCATTAATATCTCACAGTATTTGATTGTTTGATTGATTGATTGAATTTATATTGTCGCTTATTTGCCCATGGCGACTCAAGGTGGCTTACAGAATATAAGACCACATGTAAAACAATAAAAACTAACAAAAAGAATCAAATAACTTAATACATTACAATGTAAAAAAATCACCCCCACCTCCCACCCCCGCCCCGGCGACAGCAGATTACACAAGCCATTTAATGGGTTCCATCCCGCTCTAGGTTCCCCAGGTCCGCTGGCAGAACCAGGTGTTCAGCATTCCCTACCTCCCCGCTCTGATGGGTTGGGTAGATGTGACCAGCAAGAGACAGTCCCTCAGATAACCTTAATTTTAATGGATCTTTGGCTTTTGCATCTCCAAGGAATGCAGTATGAAATGTAGAAAGATCACAATTTGTATTCCAGTGAAGTGTTGGAGTAATAGTGCTTATGCAAAATTTAGGAGGCTAAACCTTCATTACACAGGCATGCTTTGCAAAATCCGAGTTTCTAAAGAAAGGGGGGAGGGAATCAGCAGGTTATGCTGAAGGATTCTGATAATCGTAGAAATGGCTCATTTCTCCAGTACCTAAACTCAGAGCACAAAATACCTATCTGTGAACCTGCCTAGCAACAAATCATTGTATAAAATTGAGTGAGGCAAAGAAAGGAGTTGCTTCTGTTTCTGGATCCCATTTCTCTCAATGCCTTAGCTAGGGCTTTAGGTAGATCTAGTTGAGAGGGTTCAAGTGAGAAAGTGCACGTGGAAATGGGGAAATGGAGCTAGTTATGCTTAAGGAAATCAGTAAATCTCTCTTGGGCCTCTGATTTCACTCTGGTACCGTATCTTTATTTAAAAACCTATCTTTAAGAACCCATGTATCTGTTCATAGGGTGAATGCATGCCTCCTCCTGTACTTTCTGCCATATATAGTACTAGGAATCGATTGTATGACTGTTCTTCCTTTTCCAGCTGCACTACTGTATATCAAAGGCAATGAGAAATCCAGTGACCCCTTAAAAGTGGAAGATAAAAGGGAGAGGCCAGGACACTCATTTCCGCATAGGTCAATGTATCTGTATGTAAATGGGGCAAATAAAAATCCAGGTCTCTTATAACAATGGCCTGCCTAAGATTAGCCCATAATTCTTTATTATTAGCATTTAGCAAGAGCTTTGTATGAACTTGTCCATTATAATAAACTTTTCTGAAATAATAGATCAGGGGATAGAAGTGGAAGTTTTGTGTCATGAAGGACTTGAATTGAATTATCAAGGAAGCCTTGGTTAGAACAGAATATGGTCCAAATCATACCATGCAATGGAATGAGTCGGACAATGGTGCACGGACTTTAAACTCTTCGTAATGTATTTCTGAATGCATGTAATTGAATCTTGAAAAGTGGTCAATTGCAAGGTCTGGAAAAAGAAACTTGAGGGAAGCAAGGAAATGCTAATTTCATTGTCTAAGATTCTTATCATATATCTGGCTTGACAATCAGCTATCATACATATTAACTGAGATCTTGTTTTTCTCAGTTCTAGCCCTTTTATAGTCAAAATATCATCAATCCCACCCAAGAGGAAGTGAACACAACACTTGGAAGAATTCCAGTATTTGCAAAAGTACATAAACTTTAGAAATACAGGAAGGCTCCTCTCTCTCCAGGACAAAATAGCCCCTAATTCCTTCAGCCAAATATTTATTGGAATGTTACTTGAATATAATGGAATTCACATCACATTTTTGAGGTAGGTTCCAACCTAGGGTGAAATGCTCCCGGTTCGGACCGGCTCGGGCGAGTAGGTAGTGATGGCGGCGGGCAATTTGGAGAACCAGTAGCAAAAATCCCTGCGCCCGCCTCCCATGCCCAGCTGAGCCACGCAATCACCAGAGCCTTTTTTTCTTTTAAATGGCTCTGACGAGCCAAGCTCTGATGATCTCAGCTGAGTTGCCTGCTAATCGGTAGCAAAAATCCCTCCCCCACCTCCCCTCAGCTTGCTTACCTTAGCTGCTGGTCACAACGCCTTGCTGTAATCCCTGCAATCCATTGCATTAGCAAGCAACTGAATTTCTCTGCCTGCAATCAAGCAGGCAGGGAGTTGTGGACTTCAACTCCCAGAATTCCTCAGACAGCAAAGCAAAGCTGGCTGAGGAATTCTGGGAATTGAAGTCTATAAGTCTTAAAGTTGCCAAGGTTGGAGACCCCTGTTCTATTGGGTAAGTTTTTTTTCCCCTTTGGGAGCTTTAAAAAAATAGTTAATTGGGGTTTTTTTTAGTTGTTCTTTTTTTTAGACCTAGACATTTAAAGTTTAGGAAGTTTTAAATTTAGCTGCTTTTATATAAAAATAAATTAAAATAAAATAATATTTGTGCAGCTTTCTGAGATTTAGTGTGTTTCTGTAGTGTTTCACTCTAACTACACAAACACACAAAATCTCACAAAGCTCTATGTGGAATTTTGTGTGTGTAAAGTGTGAAAGTTGGTTTTTTGGGCTTTTTGTGGCTGTGTGAGGTTCCTGCTTGTTGAAGGGGCCATTTTGGGTCTAGCACAACTGCTTTTACATTGTGGGTGAGCCAGTTGTATTGTGTTGTGTGTTTGTAAAGTGTGAAAGTTGGTTTTTTGGGCTTTTTGTGGCTGTGTGAGGTTCCTGCTTGTTGCAGGGGCCATTTTGGGTCTAACACAGCTGCTTTTATATTGTGGGCGAGCCAGTTGTGTTGTGTTGTGTTTTGTAGGTTAAAAAAGGGCAAAGAAGTGACATTGACTTGGCCACGCCCACCTGACCAACAAGCCACGCCCTCCCAGTCACCTTACCACCAAGCCCCGCCCACTAATTAAGTCACGCCCATAGAACCGGTAGCAAAAAAAATTAGATTTCACCCCTGGTTCCAACTGTATTAAGTAATAATGATTTGCTGGGAAGGCAAGTTATTCTACTCACATTAAACACAGTAGCCCATGAATCTTCCTGAAGAAAACTTATTCTATAATCAACAACGTAATATGTACCTTTCTCTTTCAGCTTTGTTTTTGATAGATTTATCTTGGCTTATGGCTTTACTATTTTCCATTGAAATTTTTGCTTGGTTGGCACGCATTTCTTTACTTTCTCTAAAAAAAAAAGGAAAAAAGAAAAATTATGGCATTTAAATTTCAATTTTAAATGTTCTAGACTGAGGAGCATATTCAGTGGTGGGATTTATATAATTTAACAACTGGTTCTCTGCTCTAATAACTGGCTGGGTGGGCCTGGCCATGGTGGACATGGCCAGGAGGTGTGACAGGCAGCACTCGGCTTTCTGCACCCCCCTGAGAACAAAAAGGGCCGCGGGGAGGACTCGTCCCCCCTGCTCCCCGTTTTGGGCTTAGTAGGCCTCCCTGCAGCCTCCTGGGAGTGAAAGCGGTCTGCAGGGGGGCCGCGCCGCACCTCCCTGTGCCCCGTTTTAGGCCTAGTAGGCCTCCGTGCAGCCTCCTGGGAGCAAAAATGGGGCGTATGGGGACTCCTGGAAGGGGCGCGGCCAGCCAGCAATTTAACTACCAGTTCACCCGAACCGGCTGAATCCCACCACTGAGTATATTCTCTTTGCTTTGATCTGCCAGTCATCAAGATTATACAACCAAGATTAGATTATTCTCAGGACTATCAGAGAAATGGCTGCACTTTTTAAAACAATGGCCAGCTGACTTTTTTTTTTTTTTAATTAGGTGAGCCTGGATGGCGATGGGAAATACTTTCATCTCCTACACTCCGACATTAGGCTAAATTCAACCATTTCCAAGTGAACAAATAATAGAATAACAGTATACTGTTATACTGACCTGTCATGGGAAAGCTTCAGTTGTTGTGTCTGTTGTTCATGCACATTAATTAACAGCTTTTTCAGTAGTTCACACTGCTGGCTGAGGTGCAGATCACGCATTTCTTGCTCTTCTGCACTGTGGGTGTTGATCATCTCAGACCATTCTTTGGTGTGCTGTGCCACAATTTCCTTCACCTTTGTGGGAGAAAAGTTGGATCAGTCTTTTCTACTCATGATTTTTAAAGTGGATAATGCAGGAGGCATTTCTAGATCCATGTTTTATGTCGACCCAGAATCTTGAGATTATACTAAGCTCTGTGTTCCCTGCACTTTTCCCTCTTTGCCCATGTGGTAAAAATTCAGAAACTCTAGTCACCCCTGGCTAATAGACCGCCAATGCCCAGTCAATCCTTGGAAAAAATAAGTGGCTGCAACATAAGTGGCTGAAAAGTAAAACATTATGTAACAAAGCTATTAACAATGCTTGAACCATAGAAAATATCTCCCCAAACACTGATTGGCTGTAGCATTAACTCATATCCAGCCAATGTGGAAGGGGTACTGACATAAGGAAGTCAGCTCCTAGTAGAGGGGCTCAAAGGATACTACAAACTCTTCCCCCAGATTCCCTCTCCCCCCAGGCTAGTACTTTGAAGTTGAGATCTTGTCCTCTACTGTCCCCCCCATACAAGGTGGAGGCCTACATTCCTGTGTCTCATGTGCTACCTGAGGAAGATTTTGTCAAATTATAGATGGCTCTGCCTTATAACCACCAGGCAGATAAAGTGGTGCACAACCACTACCTATTGGTTAGATAAATTGGGTACCAATAGCCTTCAGCCTCACCCTCCACTGAAAGTTAGAAGAAGAGCAACTGCAGTCCATTACCCAGTTCAATGTGATGGAATATAGTATGGAGGTGAATTCCCAGAGGGAGGAGACATATTCCAGAGAAGAGGCAACTCAGTACATATATTATGTATGAGAGAAAGGGGATGAAGACAGCCCCTAGTTCACAGAGTATATTGTAGATGGAGATACTTGAGTGCTCAGAGCGCCAAGATTTTGTCCATAGGTGTGAAACAATAAACTCTTCAGCTTGGAAGAATCATGATGTGTCATTCTTGGTTTTGGGGCTGACATTAAAAATTATTCCATCCAATATGGCTCTACCATTATCAGAAACTTAGGAATCATTTCAACTGTTTCTATAATCCATCTCATAAACCACCCAAACTCACAGCAATAGCAGCACTGAAAACAGGTGAACCGAACTCAGCCCTAGGCAATATGTTCCAAAGCCATTACTGACTTGGCTTGTCTATTATACTCCCATCAATTCTTCTCCCAGCATGTCAACAAACCATTTCCCTCTAATGGCAATGGTTGTGGCTGTAGCAAAGGCAACAGTCGCAGTTCTAATGACAAGAACAAACAATCATCCACCGGGGTCATAGCTCCTGCCTTCCAGTTTTGTGTTTCAGTCTTCACATCACATGGGAACCCTAACCGGAACCCTCCAATGATGTTGCTGGCCCCTTTCTGCTACAAACTTGGAATAGCCTTCTGCCTCAATTGCCTTTCCCTACTCTGCTTTTTACTTGTTCTTAAACATGGATCCTTAACCAGTTTGCTCTGCAATGTACCACCCCATGGGTTTTTTTCCCCTTCCCCTTGCTTTTATATTTCTTTTATTTTTTTCTTCCAGCAATAACTTCTTTTGATACTTCTGTTGTTGTGCAGAGTTTTTTCTATTGATTTATCTTTTCTCAATTTCAACCACCACTGAGTTCACCCAGATCTTTTCTAAGCAGTCCCTCAGGGCATTTCCACCTAATTTTGTTTCTGTTCTTAATCTTAATCCTTTTTTTGTGTGCCTTCTTCCCTTCCCCCAAATCAAAAGTATATTAGATATACAAAAGTATGCATCTGGAAAAATTAGGGGAAACGTTAAAATAGAGCATGCCATTGTGGCCCTTTTAATGGAACATGGAATATTTTAGACCAGTATTTTTTCAAACTTGGTAACTTTAAGAAGTGTGGACTTCAACTCCCGGAATTCCCCAGCCGTCAAGTTTGAAAGACACTGTTTTAGATTGTGCTATATTGAATTCCAAGTTTAAGTAAACAGATCTATGAGCATAAAGAAAATATTTGTTTATAAATGGTGGTCCTTGACCGGCATAGCATGAATCTGTGCTGTCAGATCTAACAATAAGGAATTCCAGCTGTGTGGACTAAATAATTTTACCACCAGTCTAATCTTCAGTAAGGAAAAAAATCATATTTTTACTTGCTGTCTTGCCCTCTCCCTTTGTTTTTCAAAGTAGTCCAAAGAACCTGCAGTCTTTTTTTTTTTTTTTCTTATTTTCTGGAGAACAAAACATATTTCTGACTTCTAGAAATGACTTTCACTATATGACAGTCATGTACTGAAATGCGTTGTTAAATGGGCTTCTTCTGCTCTTACCTTTGATTTATGATCAGATGTTAACATTTGAACTTTACTTTCTGTTTCTTTTTTCATCTCAAGACAATTATTTCCTCTAAACACAAACAAAACAGAAGTATTTCAAGTAAGCATTTCAAATTAAATTGTTCAAATAAACTTCAAAAGATGAACCAAAACTTGAAAAAAAAAAACTTGGGTCTGTCACCATTGCTGGAGGTTTTCAAGAAAAGACTGGACAATCATTTGTCTGTGGTAGGATAAGGACCCTGCCTTGGTTGGGGGTTGGACTAGAATATCTCCAAGGTCCCTTCCGGCTATATGATTCTTTTCTAATCATCTATTTATTCCCCAGTGTCATCCCTCCATCTGAAAGGTGAAACCATTCTTCATTTAGTTAATCTTGATGAAAAAAGAAAGAAAAATGACAATCTGCCCAGGACAAATGGCTATTTAGGTCTTTCTCACTTTTTCCCGTTAGTCCAGATTGTAGAACCATGTTTCTCAATGAATTTTGAAGAGATAGGTTACTCAGCAGGGAATCCCAAAGTTGCTTTTTCCAAAAGGCAACTGGACTTTCAGAACTAAAGAAGCTTCCTGGATGAGAATCAAAAGGTTTTCAAGAAAAAAAAAATCCAAGAAAGTCTATTGCTTTTTGGAAAAAGCATCTTTGGGACAACCATAACTTGGATGTTTGAGAATCTCCATAGATACTCAGCAGGGAATTTCAGAAATGTTAATAAACGTATGTCCCAGGTTTGAAATCAGTGGTGGATTGCTATCGGTTTGCCCGGATTGGGCGAACTGATAGCGGCGGCAGGAGGCTCCACCCATGCTCCTGGAGGCTTCTGTGCATGTGCAGAAGTGTCGTGTGAGCACACAAGCGTGCATCTACCCACAAGCGAACCGATAGCGACGGGTTTTGAAACCCCGCCCCTGATTGAAATCCAGCAGGTTCTGACAGGTTCTGGAGAACCGGTAGTGGAAATTTTGAGTAGTTCGGAGAACCGGCAAATACCACCTCTGGCTAGCCCCAGAGTGGGGTGGAATAGGGATTTTGCAGTATCCTTCCCCTGGAGTGGGGTGGAAATGGAGATTTTGAAGTATCCTTCCCCTGCCACGCCCACCAAGCCACGCCCACATACCATCATCACTGGTATGTCCACCTTTCCATTCCAATATATTGATACAAGTACCATTTGGGAATTAACTATGGTTTAGATCAAAATGGGCATAATGTAGATACTGCTGGGCCAGAACTGTTTTTGTCCCTCTCCTGTAGCCATGGGGGAGTGAGAGAGCTGAAACTAAGAAGAATATCTGGAGGGAAACCATCCTATATTTAAATAGGATTTATCATAACAATCCTAGAATGTGCCTAGCACTACATTTTTAAGTAGTCCTTGATTTACAACCATTCATTTAGCAACTATTTGAAGTTACAAGGCACTGAAAAAAACGTAATTTGCAACAGTTCCTCACACTTTAAACTGTCACGGCATCCCCACAGTCATATGATCAACATTGAAGCACTTGGCAACTGGTGTATTTGGGATGGCTGTACCATCCCGTGGCCATGTGATCATCATTTGCAACCTTCCCACCTGGCATCTGGCAAACAAAATCAGTGGGGGAAACCAGATTTGCTTAACAACTACACAATTCATTTAAAAAATCACGATGCAGTGATTTGCTTAACAATGTAGCAAAAAAGCTCATAAAATCAGGTGAGATTCACGTAGAAACAGCCTCGCTTAGCAACAGAAATGCTGGTCCCAATTGTGGGAGTAAGTTGAGGCTATCTGTACATGTATTAATCCATATTTAATTTAACAGCTTTCACCCCATAATGTGTAGCTCTGGGAGAAGCAGCTTTTTCAGATTTATTGTGAGATATTCTGTATGGTGAGATATGGCGTAGATGTATTGTGGCAGCAGTGATGATGATAATGATGGTGATGTATGATCCAAATCTTGAGAGGATGTTGAGATGTTGACTATCGCAAGATCCTCACCTTGTATCTTACAAAATCCCAAGGAGCAATATTAAAATCACACCTTTATCTTATTGTATTTCAGCAATTTAATTTTAAAGCTTCTGGCTGCCCACCACAGCTTTACTCATTTTATTAGTCTAGTGTTTCATCTACCAGAAAGAATCCAGGCAAATCATGTTAATTTTGATGAGAGGAAGCATTCAGTTTATACTGTACACACAGAAAAGTGTTGATTGTAATAGCAGATTTTTGTTTTTCAATTAACATTCAGATGTTGACCTGATCAGTTAACCTGGTTAGACCAATGAAGCTGACAGGAAAAACACACTATCCATTGACAACCGCACTTCATACTGTATTCCATAGGTTTTAAATACATCCTCAGTATTATTTGCAGAGTCAACATATATATCCGTGATGGCGAACCTATGGCACGCGTGCCACAGGTGGCACGCAGAGACCTTTCTGCCGGCACGCCAGCCGTAGCCCCAGCCCAGGCCCACCGCACATGCGCGCACCTCCCATCAGCCAGCTGATCTTCCGGTCTCTGCCGCGCATGCACAGAGGCAGAGCGTTCCCTGATCTCTGCAGGTTCTACCCTCTGCAGATGCCTCTCGGTGGCAGGAAAGCAGAAGAAAGCTAACATGCGATGTGGGGAGAAACTGCAAAGATCTGAGGAGTACTGGAAGGCAGGAGGCACTCAATGGGGGAGGAACTTTGGAGATCGTGGAAGGCAGAAGAAAGCTATGATTCAATGGGGGAGGAACTTTGGAGATCGTGGAAGGCAGAAGAAAGCTATGATTCGATGGGGGAGGAACTTTGGAGATCGTGGAAGGCAGAAGAAAGCTAGGATTCAATGGGGGAGGAACTTTGGAGATCGTGGAAGGCAGAAGAAAGCTAAGATTCGATGGGGGAGGAACTTTGGAGATTGTGGAAGGCAGAAGAAAGCTAGGATTCGATGGGGGAGGAACTTTGGAGGTCATGGAAGGCAGGAGGCAGCTCTTTAGCACAGCTAAAGCACAGCTCTTTAGTCAGATCTCTCCCCCCTACATGTGCGGCTCTTTTAAACAGGGAAAGAAGACAGGCAAGAGAATGAACACGTGTAGCAGGAAGCTCTGGAGATGCCCGATCATCAGCCAAGCTCATCAGAATTTCGGCTCTAGAGCCATCCCAAACCCCACAGCCCACTAGCGAGGCAGAAGAAGGGAAAAGCCTCTCTCTTTTCAGTTTCCCATCAGGCTGGCTCCGCCAAAGGCTGCCTCCCAATCTCGGAGCCAGTTCCCTCCTAAAGTGGCGGCTCCTGTTTTTCCCAGCTGCCGAGTGCTCATTTAGAGAAGAGGAGCTGGGGAAACAGGCAAGGCGCGGCGGCGGCGGCAGGCAGGTGTTGGGGAAGCGCTGAGGGCAGCATATGCATCTTTGGGCTTTCCACTTAGGTGGCGATAGGTGCAGCATATCAGTTTATGCAGCATATGCATCTTTGGGCTTTCTACTTAGGTGGCGATAGGTGCAGCCTGTCCCCGTCCACCATCTGCTTGACCTGCAGCTCCCAGTGGGAAGGAGCCCAGGGAAGCCTCGCGTTCAGAGCTTCCTCGGGGGCAGTCTCGGCCCCGCCATCTTGGCTGCGCCATGCGCCAGGTGGGGAACAGCTGTCTCACCAGGGAACGGGCCGGTACCTAGTTGTCCTCTGGTAAGAGGTATGCCGGCCCACTTGTAAAAAGTGGGGGGGGCGCATTGGGGGGGCACGCATGCTCAGTGTGGGCGCATGTGTAGAGGGAGTGTGGGGGGTGTCATGCACGCATGCGTAAATGGGAGCGTGCATTGCATTATGGGTTCCGGCACGTGGGAGCGCAACAGCACTCGCTCGCTCAGACTTTTGGCACGCAATGCCAAAAAGGATCGCCATCACTGATATATATATATTCAGAACCAAAATACACCTGATGAGATATGAGGAAAACAGACATATGAGCAAATATGTACCAGCTTTTATTATAACTAACTTGGGTCTTTTGTTAGCTTTCATGTGATGAGGATCTAAATATTCCATTGAGGTCAGTGTAATGATTTTGTAGATTACTATTAATTATTAATTCTCCCCCCCCCCATTTTTCCCCTTAAAAGAATGTGTCATTTTTAAATCTCTTAATCTGAACCGAATACACAAGCCTTCCTTGGGGATTCTCGCACTTAGAATGACATGTCTCAAGTGCAAGGGTACTTTGATCTGTCTCTTGGGGTATTAAGAATGGAACTAAATTTTTCTTTCCTGCTGTCAAAAAATGTTGCTTTTTAAACAAGGCCATACCCTTTTTTCTTGATCGCCTTCTCAAGGAGCTTCTCATAAGACAGCTTCTCTTTGTCATACTGGGCTACCATTTTGTCAACTTGTGTGCAGTGTAATTTCTGCATGACACTGTGCTCCTGCAGTGGAGAGGGGAAAAAAGCCATATTAGGCTACAGTCTGCATATCAAAGAATTTAGATATTTGTGTTTTAGCAGAAGAGGACAGAGAAAGAAAAACAAAATCCCCCAAACCCTCATCTTTTAAAAGATTTCAAAATGGCACAAGCATCTTTTTATTCTATCATACTCCTAAATCAGCAAAGTCTCCTGAATGGGACTGTTATCCGAAGCAACTCCTTTCCCTAATTGCCTTGGCATACCTTCCCTTCTTTCTCTTCCTCTGTCCAGGTAGTTGCACCTTTCAGAACTCACAACAGTTGCTAAGCAACCAAGGCTATTGTGTAAATAGTAAATGCAAAACGAGTGTTTTTCTTTTTTCAACTCCTAAGTTGTTTTTATTGCCTGGGAAATGAAACATCGTTCCAATAAAACCTCTTTATACCTTCCTTTGACATTTCAGAAATTTAAACATTGCTGGACAATGGTATCAATATGTCAAATTAGGAATGGGCCAACTTGCCACAGCCCAACTCACCATGGGACAACTCGCTACAGGACAATTTAACAATTCTATTTAATTATTTAAGACAAATAAAAAAATATTTTAATTTTTGCCGTTCACATGTCATTCTGTCCCTCCTTTTGCATCCTTTCTTTAATGATTCTATTCCACCATTTCTTTGATATTAGTGTAACTCTTGTCCCACAGTGAGTTGTCCTGTAGCTAGGTGGCCATGGCAAGTTGCCCCACAGCGAGTTGGCCATGGTAAGTTGGCCATGGTGAGTTGGCCGTAGCAAATTTGTCCAACTATTTGTCCCATAATCTTGAATAAACACACATAGGATGGCACTGAAAAGGGATACTGAAAAGAACCCAGCTAGAAGGGAATGAATTCTCTCTCTTTCTCCCTCCCTCCCTCTCTCTCTCCATATATATATATATATATATATATATATATATATATATGGATGGATGGATGGATGGATGTATGTTGCATTCTGATTTGAAGCACCAACGATGTACGAAATATTCAAAGGTTGGAATGCCCATTTTTACTTCTTCTAGATTGAAACAAAATGCTGTATGTAAGTTTCAAGCAGGATAATATACATGTAGCCCAAGGACAAAATATATTTTTATTTATTTATTTATTTCATTTTGCTTTCAATATAGCTTTTAGTGTTCCCTGGGCAGCAGGGACAACATAGTGCAGTGCGGTCGAAAAGGCTAAAATGTGGAGGAACTGAAATGGAGGTGAGCAGAGCAGGGTAGGAGAAGTGTGAGGTCCTCACCTAATGACAGTGCAGTCCTGGCCTAGCTTAACAACTGCACACTAGGACTACCAAAACTGTTGTTGCTACATGGTGTGGACACGTAATGTTTCACCTAATGACTGTTTCACTTAGCAATGAAAATTCTAGTAGCAGTTATGGCTGGTAAGCAAGGAGTACCTGTGCTGCTATGTGGTTGGGCTTTCAAGATGCAAATGCAATAGCCTGGGGAATTTTGTAGGCAGAGAAGTATATTTATATTGGCCATGAGCAGTGCAAAGAATTAATCCACTGCTCCTGTTTATTTGTGGAGTTCAGTGCTCTAGGTAGTAGTGGCAGCAAACTACGCTGCTGAACGTTAGTTAAAGGATGCTTTCCTTGCCCACCCTAGGGATTTTAAAATGTTTTTAATTTTTTTAAAAAATAGATATCTTCACCCAAATAAATGATAGACAGCTCCCAGAATGGACTGTTAATCCAGCTACTTCTATGTTTCTAAAATGAAAAATAAGGGAAGGCAGGATAGGTCTCAAATTCCCAACTGCAAAATCCTTAAAACAGATTGATTATTGAATTGGAATATGGGGTACTATAAGAATGTTCACAATAGGACTTTTTAATGCTGAGTTTGGAGCAAAATGGTCCGTCCCCCCCTCATTTCATATCTCTAGAAAGCATCCTGATATTCCTAGGCAAATTTTAAAATTTCTAATTCTTTTTGAAAAAGGAAGAACAAAATATTTTTTACTCTGTGCTAATGGATGCTGAAGAGTTACACACATATACTGTCAGTGCTTGTATTTGAAATGAATTCCTGATTCAAAACTTTTGAAATGTTATGCATGCCTTTTGCACTAGGCTACTGTTGGTCGCTCTCAAGTTATGTAATTACAAATCAAATATTTTTGGTTAAATATCTAATCATCACTAGCTTAGCCTAAGGGTCAGAGAAATAGAAGTCATGTACTGCTTCTTAATTTTTTTCTGGAAAACAGAGTAATGTTCCATAGAGTGATGCTATCTATGAAAACAGAAACATATTTAAGAACCAATGGCATACATTATTTTAATATATGCTTTTGCAAAGACTCATACTCAATTTTAAATTTTAAGTACCCGAGCTCTGAAGAGAGAAAGCAAAAGATACCCTACCTTGGCATGCCTCTTCTTCAAAGCAGTCAGCTCTTTCTGCTGTTTTTTCAAATGTTTTATATATGCCTGTTCCCCATAAAAAAAATTGTTTTAAAAACAGCTAAATCAGAAAGGCTTGAAAACAGCTGTCTTGATTTCAAAATTGACTCTGCACAATGTGTAAAGCCAAAATTTTTGAAAATATGATTTAGTTAAGCCACAATGGCTAGATTTTCAGAAAGTGCTCAATCACACACTCAGGACAATAAGATGGGCAGCATATAAATTAAATAAATAAATGAACAAAGAAAGAAACCAAAACCAAGAAATCACATTATAGCTTTGAATGATGTGGAAATCAAATCAAAACTCAATACAACTTTTAAGAGGTTTAAAAATCAGGTTTCCATCTTTGAGTAATGTGCAGAGATTTCATATAAATTCCTGTGTGCTCAGACTTAATGATAATGGAAACTGTTCTTTTCTCCCTTGCTATTTTACAATCATTTTAGAATACGCTCCATAATGTGGGAGAAAAGCAAAGTGTCAGGCACCAGATCCTAACAGCTCTTAACCACTTCTTCCATACAGTTTAAAAGGCTTCCCTAGAGTAAAATGAAAACCTTAATGGATTAAAGGCCAAAAAAAATGAAATCTTATTCTTAATTAATTATTTAATAAGGACATTTGGATTTTCAACCGCAAAGGAAAACATCAGAAAACAAATCATTCTCAAACAAGAGACTGCTAAACTGAAGCATAGATTTACCTTCATCTGTTTTAAATCTTCTATCTTGATTTGAGGAATAAGATCTATACCTTAAAAAATGGAGAGGAATAACAAGAGAATGAGCATATTTTCAGCATTGTTACTTACTTCAGTGTCACTTTATTGAATTATATACACTTGCTGAAAAGATATCCAGATTATTACAAAAGAGGATAAATATTTTCCCTTAACGCTTCATAGATACTCTGACTACCAATCAGGAGAAATATGATACAGCGAGTAATCCGAATGGAGTAGTAGTCTTCTAGATGTTTGCTTACCTTTCTTAATTTCGGTACCAGGTCCTGTATTGGAAATGGGATTTGATCTGACTTCAGAGCTAGTTTGAGGAGTAACATTTGCTTTAGCATTATTAATTTTCCCCTTCTTATCGTTCTTTGACGTGTCGTTTGGAACATCAGCTATGTCACTCTGTAAAAAATAAGGCCTTTTAAAAAGGATACCATGGGCAAATCTGGAAGGGCCAGTATGAAAAATTGCAAGCAGTCAAAGAAACTGAGGTCTAAATCAAGAGCCGAAGGGCAGGATGCAAGAAGTCCCAAAAGCACAACTGGGAAAGGTAAAACAGCAATTAGAATCAAAAGAGCCTAATCAGAGGAACAGCCGGCCGAAATCTCTTATTATGTGGTAATGTATGTCTGTTCCTAAAGTTCGTGGTGTAATATTATATAAAGTAATAGAATTCTCAGGAGCTTGAATGGGGTCCTCATGAACTTAAAATTAGTATTGCCTATGTAGAAACACCCCCTCCCAATCTGTTTTAAAGGAATGCTGAAAAACCAAGATTGTGCATAACTACTAATTAAGTATGATTAGAGTGTGTGTCTGTGTCTGTGTGTGTGTCTGTGTGTCTCTCCCTGTCTCTCTCTCTCTCTCTCTCTGTGTAGAGGGAATGGAAACCTGAAAAAGGCCAGCCAGCAATAACAGAACCATTGCATACTAAAAAAAAATGTGACCATTTTCCTTGTTCACATTTATTATTAGCATGCTTTCCATTTCAATTCAAAAGCTTATGGACTTAATATTCAAAGAGTCTGAAATGACTCATATTGCTTAGCACAGAGATAGGCAACTTTTTATATTTAGTGGCTTAACTACTTCTAAGTTAACATTTTGGCAGCCATGGTCATGATAGCAATGCAATGAACTCAATTTTGGTGAAGGGTTGAATATATTGCTATTAGCATGTTAAGCCTCTTAGTGACTTAATATGTTTGCTGTGCTTAATTTCTTCTTGGAAAAGCATATTGAAATTTGCTGCCAATTTTGGTGGTACCATTTTGTGAGAGACTTTGGGGTCATAACGGGTTTTCTAGACTGTTTACAAGCAGATGTTTTTTAGTCTAAACCCTGAATCACAAACTTACCATTTCATTTTAAGAGGCAAAACCTATTTATTTATTTATTTATTTATTTATTCATTCATTCATTCATTCATTCATTCATTCATTCATTCCTAGATGCGTCCCAATTCCAACTGACTTGGGTGGTTTGTACTGTTGTACAAAAGCAAAACAATAAATACATATGTAAAACAAAAAGCATAAAACAGTAATGACATATCTGATCATCAATGAAGCATCAGGTACCCAACAAAGGGCTCCAACATCCTAAATGACTGTAGACGAAGAGATTGGAAATTATTTGGTAGCATTTTTGAAAACTATTTTTATTTTAAGGCACAAGCTTTTATGCACAGCAGCTCCCTTCATCAGAGTGGCGTGACTGAAATAGGATTAAATTACATAGGGATGCAGAGGAGTAGTGAGAGGGAAGACATGGTAATAATGCAGATGAAGGTTCTATGGAGGACAGATTACAAGCGCCTTATCAGTTCATGCTTGTAACGTGTAAGAGCAAACTGTTTTTGTTCTGAACATCTGAAAGCATGAATTCTATGAAGGTGAACTGTCTCATATCTGATTGATGGGTTTGGTGGTAGTGGTGGTAGTTCCCAAATTTCTACACTGAGATGTGTCCTGGAAAGCTAAAAAACTCTGCTATAACCCTTAACTTGTTCTGAGTCCTGATATTAAATTTGCATCTCTTATGCAAAGTCTCTCCTGTCTATGTAGAATCCAGAGTGGTATTGCTGGGACACAATGGCATAAACTAGATTAGAGGAAGAGAACCAGAATTTTGCCTCCAGCCATCTTCTTTGAAACTTACCTTCTACACTCCTGATAATATAAATAATGTTTAATTTTAGCCATGGCGAAGGCACAAAAAAGTCAACAATGTTGTCTGTCATTCTAATCTTTTAAATATTCTGCTAAAAGAGGCTCCTGGATAAAAAAAGGCAAATCAATTCCATATCCAAGGTTAATTACTCCTTACCGTTTCAATTCCCATAGCTCTCATCTGGTCTGCTCTTTTCTCCATGACAGATAAAAATTTCTTTGGATCTGACAAGGCATCCACAATATCTAAAAAGGAATTTAAATAAGTAGTTAAGCTATTTTCAACTTCAGATCCCTTTAAAGCCCATCACGTAATTCCTACCAACGGCTCTGCTTAATTTTATCATGCATTACTGTCTTCCTAATCGTGAGAAGTGATAAAATGGGAAGTCTTCATAAATTTAAGAGATGCAGAAGCGTAAGGCCTGTAACAGGTTCCATCAGCTTAAGAGAAAAAGTATGAAAAAAGTAATGTGATTGTACATGCATGCATACACATAGCTCTTTTTTTATGCTAGAGAGGCAAGATTTTGTTCTGAGCACTACTATATATACATGTGTTTATGTGTGTGCATGTGAATGTATGTGTGAGAGCATACGTGTACACCCCCCCAAACCGTGCTTTTTTCATATGTGGAAAGGCCAAACATTGCCTTTGCATGATAAAGCAATGCTTTTCCCTACATCACCATATTTATCAGGGAATTGTGTACTTTACTGGACCTCCCTCTGATGTTTCATCTCTAGTGGCTTTGTAAAATATTCTCGTTTCCCAAAAAATAATAGTCACAAAAACTTCACACAAAACCTCTTATTACAAATGCGTGTACCATTTTGCAATAATTCCAGAAATATACTCAATATTTTACAGACTATTCAAATCTTACTTCAATACATACAATCACAACGTTATAGATAGAAGTAAAACAAAACTATTTGGATTTTATTGGGGGCAGAAGAGGCTCCATTCTGTTTAATATCATCCCATTGTGTTGTTGTCCAACTAAAACATCTGGAACCCCTCCCCCTTTGCACTTTGCTTGCTAAAATAGCTACCTTGAAGAATTAGGCATAGGGGAGATGGGGTAGAGATTTCGTTTTCCTCATTAAGTTCACCGTTAGTAAGAGACAAGGTCAAATGAGTGTTTTCAACTTAGCCTTGATGGCTATTATACTAACCTATTCTGGATCTTTGGACTTGGAGAAAGAATGAGATTTTAAAAAATGTTTGAGGGTCAGAGAAATGGATAGACCATTCATTTTCATTTTTCCAGAGGGATGAAAAATTCCCCAACAATTTTTCAAGGACAAGAGTTCCCTATATTGGTGACATTCATATCATTACTTAAAAAAAAAAAAGCCAGGATATGTCTTTCCTTGGTTTAATGAAATATGGGAAGCCCTGAAGATCACCAAACAGGATTTTATCAGTTGTCTAAATGCCATCTGATAATGATAATCTTTCCAATTGCATATCAAATTGGGACCAATTGTAACTTTCAAAGGAATGTATTCCTTAGCTTAGAAGCATCATTCATTCATTCATTCAATCAATCAATTTGTATGGCCACCCATCTCAAACAAATAGCAAAATAGCAATATAGGCAAATTCTGTTTCCCACATGCCAAAAAACTAATGGGAAGCATGCCTCTTAGAAAGGGCACTTTCAGAGACCTATCTTTCATTTCCAACTTTAATCTACTAAAAAGGCTTAACCTGCACTCATTTCAATGGAACTGGGGAAAAAAATGTGATAAATTCCCAGATTCATTGCAAACTTTTCCCATTATTTTCAGCACATTTCAGCCTAAGAATTCAAGACTCTTGGATGGTTAGGTAATTATCTTTGTGGGGGCAAGAGCTACACTAGCTGCAGGAAGAATATAAAGCAGATGGAACTACATCGTATTTTAGGCTGAGCTAAGATACTCTGCTGGAAAGTTGGGGAGGATGACAGAGGGTGTACATGAGTATGAATTTTTAAAACATGTTAAGCTTATTTTAATACTTGCATAAAGTTTCTGTGAGCTTCCCATTTCAATAGGTGGGAATGCATTATCCATTTTTGTCAGCCTGGCTGAAAGGCATAAAAAGTGGGCTGAAGATTGATAGGGCCTAGTTTATTTTATTTATTTGTCAAGAACTTATTAGGTAATACATATAAGTATAAGCATGAATTGAATACATAAAATAGATACAATTAGAGGAAACATTAAAACAGTGACGGTAGGCACGCTGGTGGTCTTATGCACCATTATGATTTATGATTTATTATTATGATTTATGAATTGTGCTGTAAAATGTCCATAATCCTTCCCGATTAATTCTCTCCAAATAAAATATATGATTTAAGCATTTACCTCCAAAACCATCAGGGACATAAGTTTTAAGTACAATGTTGCAGAAAACCGTTGGCAGAGACAATGGCTTGTTGCCTTCATTTCGAAGGGAAATGTGTCGATAGCCTGCCTGAAGCCCATCCAGCGGCAATATCCTTTGACCAATCAATTTATTGTTGTCATCATAAACTGCTATCCTCAAGACTGCAAGATCTGGTAGAATCACCTAAGAAATCCCAGAATAAAGGTGGTTATTCAGGCTCATCAGACAGCACATTCCTGCCTTGTAATCGTTGGAAGAAATCCCCATCTGGAACCAGGTTGCCTCAAAGGGATGTTTGATTACATATTTACAATATTATTAGGCTTTCTTGAACGACGTCTTAGATGGCATTATGTGTTGTTACACAGAATATATTAGTAGTGGATATTGATTTCTGCCTCTAAAAATAGCCAATCAACGTTATTTAATTCTGTTAGTTTATTTTTCTTTCTAAAAATGAAAACTCCAGAAATTTAGAAGAATAAAAATTAATAGCAAGTGATTAGAATAAATGAATCTTCAAAGGATGGAGGTTACTCAGTACTATTTTAGTAGCACAGAGTTGCTTTCTCCAAAGAGGTTCGCATTCCAAAATATCTACATTTTTACTAGCTATGCAATTCATCTGTGTCATGCACAGAAATATAATCTTCGATGGCCAAAAACATTTTTTTTTTCTCATCACCTTAGCAGGCAAACAAAGTCTGAAGGATTCTCACGCAGGAAAGAGATAATGTTCCAATAGAAGAGAATATGTATAATTCAAGGTTGAACTATGGAGTCCTTGGTGCTCTCTGAACTTGGTTGTTAGCTTGCAGACATTTTATACCCAACTAAGTAATATAACAGCACGAAGGGTCTCGGGTTTGCTCCTTATTTATATAGTAGCAGGAGGAAACACAAAGACCAGAATATATTCTCCAGCAGCCAATATGCAGATAAGCAGGGAATAATACCAGGTAGGGAGCCGCGGTGGCACAGAATACAGTACTGCAGGTTACTTCTCTGACTACTGTTTGCCTGCAGTTTAGCAGTTCGAATTTCACCAGGCTCAAGGTTGTCTCAGCCTTCCATCCTTCCGAGGTTGGTAAAATGAGAATACAGATTATTGGGGGCAATATGCTGACTCTGTAAAATCACTTAGAGAAGACTGTAAAGCACTGTGAAGCGGCATATACAGTAAGTCTAAGTGCTATTGCTATTGCTAAATGATCAAACAGAAATACCCTAATCAAGTAACTGCCAAGCAGAAAACCACACCTCCACTAACAATGGCAGGGCAAGCTACTGCACATGAACAGGGAGCAAATTACACTCTCACTAGCACTGCTGAAGTTACCTAGTCAGGTAATAAAAAGTCTGCAAGCCAACACTCAAACTCAGGGAGCTCTGAAGTCCCCATGAGGGACAATGTTTCTAACATTGGGCAATCAAATATTGCCCACATGAAGAATTGGAATTTACTTATTTATCAAATTTAGCTACCTACTCTCAGGGAGACTCAGGCTTACCATGCTATTAGTGGAAAAACAATGTTTAAAGCTCCTCATAGTAATATACTAAAGGTTAGCATTTTTTAATCATAATGGAATTACAATCCTATTTTCCTCCCCAAATGTTTACAGCCAACGTTCTAAACTCTCTAATCCCCCCCCAAAAAAAGATTAAGATAAACAAGGTTACAAAGAAAAGTGATCCCCAACTTTTGTTTCCAAATAAGGAGGAAACTTTAGGAGGAATTTCGTTTTAAATAGCTCTCTACCACCACATTGTGTGACTTCACCGAAACTAACAGCTCATCTATATGTGATTTTATAAAAGGTAGCATGGAGTTTCACAGCATTTATCCAAGTTGCACCAATGCTGATTGTAAGTGGATATAGGTCTTTTCTACTTCTCAAATTGCAGGGGACAATGCAAACAAGTTAATCTTCTTTTGTCCCATGGATTCTACTAACAGAATCATTGCTTTCTTGCCGAACAAATTATGAGAAATAAAAAAAGACCATTGCTTAATGCATTGTAACACCAGGATTCCATCGATGGAACACAAGAAAATCATTTTTTTCCCTAGCTAATGCAAATAATTAGTGCTGGCATTGTATCATACCCTGGTCCCTTCAGGCATCATTCCATAGCAAGAATGAGACATCTCAAAATACTTCGTTAGTTTAGTTAGAGCAAATGCAAAATTGTCTGAATGAGGAAAAATTGGCAGTAGCTTCTGCCAAGACTGTATGGGATAATAATCTCAAATTGCAAGTAAAATATCTTAAAAGGATTAAAAAGATTTCTAAGGATATGTATATTAAATGCTATATTAAAATATTCTGTATCATGAGGCTCTTTAAAGCATTTTTCCTTAGAAGCTGCTATTTTCTATACTTTAAGTTATTCACCTTTTATTTTTTATATATATATATTTCCAAAATATAAGCAATCCCTTCTCCTGGCTGCCTGTTAAAGGAAAGATTCAATGGTATTTAGGTAGCCTTGTCTAATTTTTGAATTCTGCAATTACAAAAAGCCTCAGAGGACTAGGCTATTATTTGGCAATTAATAGGAAATATACCAACTAGCATGCATAGTTAAGTATAGCTCAAGACTGACCCAACATAAATACTAAAATATCATATCACAACTGAGTAATAGCTCACAGAAGAATAACGACACAAAATATGTATTACGACAGCAGTAGTTTTATTTTTTGTAAAAAAAAAAATAGGTGGACAATAAAACACAATTATAGGTAGTCCTGGACTTATGATCACAATTGAGCCCAAAATCTATGTTGCTAAGTGAGACAGTTGTTAAGTGAATTTTGTCCCATTTCTTGCCACAGTTGTTAAGTGAATCACTGCAGCTGTTAAGCTAATAACACAATTCATAAGTGAGTCTGATTTCCCCATTGACTTTGCTTGTCAGAAGGTCATTATAAGTGGTGGATCACATGACCCCAGGACTCTGCAATGGTCATAAATATGAACCAGTTGCCAAGCGGTGGCATTTTGATCATGTGATCACGGGGATGCTGCAACAGTTGTAACTGTGAAAAATGGTTGTAAGTCACTTTTTTCAGTGATGTGGTAACTTTGAACAGTCACTAAATGAACTGTTGTAAATCCAGGACTACCTGAACCTGCTAAGTTTTTGCATGAGATTCATGCTATCTAAGTAATTAACAAACAATCAATCCTAACTTGAATGTATTACACAATTCTCCTAATATGAAGGCTTTGGGCTGTGCAATTTTTCTGATATGTTTCAAATGTTATTAGGTTATGTATCGGTTGCATAAAACTTGGGTCATGCTACTATGATGCTTTATATTTGGCCCCCAACCATAACTAAAATAGGCATGATACTAGCCAGAAATGTACATCACAAAGAAAAAAAAGCAGGCAATTGTTCTGCATTCTAGACAACAGAACAGGTAAAAGGATAGAAGACACTGTCATGACGGCACCATTAACGTACACACTTCTGGATAAACTTTAGTTGACAAAAAAAAAAAAATTAAAGTAGAATGGTATAGAAAAAAATACAGACACCAGAGATTGCCCTTAAGAGTGAATCTGCATGTGCATTTTGACAAATCTTTATACGTAATTTCAGGGGCTAATGATTATGTACGTGCAAGCAACATGGTGCAGCTTAACCATAGTGCAGCTTAACCGTGTTTTACTGAACCTGGCATTTCTTCAGAATGAAATGAGATTTGCATGCTTGCATAGAAGATACACATTTGAAAAGTCCCCTTATTAAAGAAAAAATCCCTTGCTGGGTTAATAACAAGATTAGACAAGTTATTTCCATTTGCAAGAAGCTCTTCTACAAAAGTAATATCCAATTTTATCACAAAGTGGTACAGAAAGTGTATACATGCCTTATAGGAAAGAAAATTAAGAGAAGCCCCAAACTCTCTCTAGTTCAATATTGTTGAACTGTTAAAATCTATGGGGAAACCAGAAGACTGCAAATGATATTGAGAGGCTTACTGCCTGCATCGCTATCAATAATATACAGGCCTCATGGTTGCTAGCTGTCAGTAGCTTTGTCCTCCATGAATTTTGCTTTATTTCCTTTTAAAACTGTTCAATTTATTGGCATTTACGACATCTTATGATAACAGGTTAGAGTTTAATTAAGCATTGCGTAGGAAAATCCCGTATTTCTTATGAATCTCCTATCATGTGTTATCATTAGATGACCCTAGTGGTTAATACCGAGTAAAGAGAAAAACATCTCTGACCATTTTCTCTGCACGAGGCATAATTCTGCAAATCTGTCACCTCTGACTTGCCTTGTTTCTAACCTTTAAAACCTCCACAAAGGTTTTAAAGGTCTTCAGAGGGGAAGAGTCTCCACTGTCATTTGGGTAGTCCTTTTGGATCTCTAATATTCAGACTGGTGCATGACTTCCAAATTTGGCTGCACCACAGATCAGTACAGGGCTAATAATATTTTCAAGCCCTGTATTCATGATTCCAAACACAGGATTTTGTCATTTTTACATAAGCCAAAATGTTCACTGTACCACTTTGTTCTGGTGCAGACTTAAAGCCAGACTAAGAATATGGAAGAAAACACTGCCCCTTGCAACTATGGTGATGGGACTGTTTTGTAAAATGGCACAAGTAAACTCACCCCCAGAAGCATTTTTTTTTTAAAAAAAAAGACTACTTTTCTCCAAATGGTGTCTAGAAAGCTTGTGGTGGAAAAGAGAAGGAAATATACACGACGTAGACAGGACGAGGGAGCCAGCCTCAGACACAGAGGCAGCACCCCCTGACTGAATCCATGTAATGACATTGACCTTAGCTTTGGATGCAGGGTCTCACCTGCCCTCTTGGCTGAAGGAACAGTGCAAGATAGCAGCCACTGCCAGGGCAGGGAAGAAGTTGTAATCTCCAAGGAAGGCAGAGGTTCCCCAGCCGGAGCTCATTCTGAGCAGACTGCATACCTGGAACACAGGCATAACCATAGCCACGAACGAGGCTGTTCCTCCAAGAGGGAGGAAGAAGAGGAGGAGGAGGAAGCAAGAAGAGGGAAAAGCCAAACAGAAAAATAAAAATCATGTGATAGCTATAAGTGTTTCCCTTTAAAAAAAATCCAGATTTAGTTAACTCTATCCCATGACAAAAAGTGTATCATGGTGGATGAAGGGAAAGCGCTAGCAAGACCTGGTCTCCTAAATCAGCCTTTCCCAAATCATTGTTTCACTGAAGTGATGTGCCTGTAATGCCTAGAATTGAGATTTTAGCTGAGCATTTGGGGAGTGTTCTACTCAACGCTGTTGAGGGGACATCAGATTGGTGGATCTTTTCCTAAAGGTTTCTTGTTCAGGAAAAGTGTTGAGACAAAGTGTTATTCATAAAAACTCAAAGGCATTCTCAGGCATCTGAAATACATACCTTTCGGAACACAAAGCATTCTTCGTTGTAAACAGGATTTAAGCCATTGTTCATCACCATCCGTGTTCGGAATTCCTTACGTATCGTGTCAGTGGGAAGGCCATACATATCCACCTCTACGTAAGTGCCAATTTTTTTGTCTGATAAAAACTGACCAGATATGACCTTGAAATGGAAGCATAAAAATGTTCAGTCCAATGAGAAATTTAATACATTCAAGTGTATAATCAATGTTTAGTGTTATTCTTACATATATATATAAAACATCTCATACTTATTTCAATCATTTATGACCTGTAGTCCTTACTTTATATGTTAAAACAGCTTCAGGTATCTGAAGTAGCATATTTCAAACATTCCCTTTTCTAGGCTGCATAGCTCTAGATGCTTCCTACCTGCACAGAACAAGTTGCTGCAATAACACCATCCACAGGAGTCTCAGAAAAAGGGTCAAATGTTCGATCAGGCCGCCGCATGAAATCTGGTTTAAGAAGATAACTTAAAAAAAAAAAATCAAAACACACATTTAGATAAAACTTTCCTTTTAATCCCTTTTAAATTAAATGTGATTATTGTTATTAGTTACTTTACAAGTTATGCGTAGAAAGCATATAATCAACTGAAAATAAATAAGCATGGAAAAGTATTGTTTTTGGAATGTATATTCAAGATAGAAAAATCTAGACTTTACTCACTGAACGGTGAAAAAAAACCCTACAGTAATCAGAATGAGATAATACATCACATGCATTCAACCCATCTGAAACATTTCCTTTAAGAAATTTTTAAATCAACTTACACATGGAAACTTACATTAATATAGGTAACTAAATAAGCATATGACAAGATTTTCAACTCAACGTTTGGCTGAATAATTTAACCACTTCAATATGGTATCTATTTTTCCTGCTGCATATCATTTGGTGAAATATAAGTCAATATTAGTCATCTGTGGCTATTTCCCAGGCTAGAGAATTTTAAAACTAGAATCTATTTTCCTCCCTTTTATGACATGAAAAGAAGTATGCAGTAAAACTTTTTCCAGCCACCGGAACTACCAAATGTGTCTTTTGTGGTGATAAGAACTCTAACTCAGTGAAAATTCTATTCACTATGACAATGATAATCACTTTGACAACCACATTTGTGATTGTGACAATGATAATCACAAACCCAATGTCTTTTGGGACACAAAAGACTTGGTGGAAATGAACCCTAGCCATTTTGACCAAGGCCTTATTTTTTCTTTAGTCTGGACAAGGTGGATGATTCTAACCTGCCCTGCTCTGATTCAAAAATTCAATGCAAACTTCTGATTGTGGAATTCTGTTGTACAGCAAATGACAAAACAACAACAACAAAACACCAGCTGCTACATCAAAAGGAAACAAAGGTAATTCCTTAATATTCACAGGGATTGTGTTCCAGTATAAATTCTAGTTTCTGGTCTGGTTAGTTTACAGTTATTCTTTTCCTTTTTCCTTTCTCCCTTTTCTTCCCACAATGTATAAAATGCATTTGTTGTATATATACAACAACTCAGTGGGAAAGTCTCATGCCAAGAATATGAGTCCCAATTCATAGTTCATTTCTATAGTTCTTCACAAATTCACAGTTTTTCCCAATTCTTCCATATATAAAGATGCACAATCTCTCCTTTTGGAAAATGGAATGTACACCCACGAAGTGATATACACAGAATTTGCAATGAGGCAATGAAGAAACCTATTTAATTATTCATAATTATTTTTGAAACTTAGAGAGCAGCCGTATCACTCTCGGAGAAGTTCTGATAAACTTCCAAGTAATCTGGAAGGTTCTATGTTGCCTTCGTTAATTTACAGGTGGGGCATTTTTTAAATTAATCAGTGAAGAAATTAGCACACAGTTTGGGAACTAAGTTATATATTTCAAGAATGTTACATTAAAAACTCAGAATCATTGGCATGAACTCTTCTGTCCTTCCCACTTAATTATATTTCAGGCTTGGAATCCCTTTCCAAAAGGTACAAAGGGCAAAGTTATATTACATCTTGTATTTCTTTTGAAAGGTACCTTACCCCTTTATTTCCAAATTGTGGTTCCTCTCTTGCTCCTCCCCCTCTCCTCCCCTTCAGAGACAGAAGGGGAGCCTGATTCTTCATAAAAGAATCAGGCTGAATTTCTACGGCCTGTTTTTCATTTACAGCACATAATTAAAAGTGACATTGTTCTATATAATGGCAGCTATTAAATATTGTTACTTACCCACAAGACCCGTTATACTCAAATTTCCCCTGATTCAACTGCATTGCTAGATCTGTGAAGAGGTAAAAATAGTTTAAATCTTATTACTAAGCAATACCTATCTGGATAGTTTTTTTAAACTAAAAAATACAATTTATCCTGGATAGCCAGTTTAGTTAAAATGCTAATCCCACGCATTCCTTGAAAATAAAGAATATGTTTTCTACTTCAGTAGAAAAATATATTCATCATAAGTTCCTGTTCTTTCAGTTGTTCATGAAATAGGGTGTAAAAGGGTGTAATTAAAAGACTGCATCCCCTTTTCTATCATATCTATCTCTCCATTCTGAAGGTACGGGTTTGTTAAGAGAACAGTAATGTCTTATAGACTAGTCCAGGGGTGGGCAATTGTGGCTCTTTTACAACCTGTGGACTTCAACTCCCAGAATTCCTGAGACAGCCAAGCTGTCTCGGGAATTCTGGGAGTTGAAGTCCACAGGTTATAAAAGAGCCACAATTGCCCACCCCTGGACTAGGACAATGGTAAATAGTGGACATGGTTGGTCAAAATGGACTACAATATTGGGTTAGCAATCCCTACATGTTTCCAATAAGAATAAGGAGCTATATTGTTCCGTGATAGAGCCTGATAGACCTCAAACCATCTTCCATATGGTAATAGTTAACATGGTTACTTTGCTGATTCTTCAGTGGATTCTAAATATCAACCCATTGATGTTTTGGTGGAACCAAGTCACGAGGATGTATTTTGTATTGCCCATCATGGCAAACAACAAGAAACAGCACACCTTTAACTCAAAAAAAGTGACACCTATTAATGTGATAATTTCTGCTTTGTGGAGAAGCAACTGGCTTCCCCACTTTCTATTTCACTCAATAGAAAGAAAAGAAACAAGTTTTCTGGCTCAACATAACACAACAACGTTTTAATTGTAGTTCCTGGTATTGTCCCTTATATTTTTACTCAGAAATTATTCCTAGAAATGTGATCTATCCATCATCATCCATCCATCCATCCATCCATCCACTGTATCTATCCATCTATCTATCTCTATCTCTATATCTATCTATCTATCTATCTATCTATCTATCTATCTATCTATCTCTATATCTATCTCTATATCTATCATAAAACTGTACAACAGTTTTATGTTGATGTATGAAGACATGCAAAAAATAGTGCATATATGTTTTAATGTTTTCAATCTAATTGTCTGCCTAGCTGGATTTATATTGTTATATTTAACCATGTGAATGAATCCTCCAACAATGCCAGGAGCAAAAATCACAGCATCTGGCAGAAAGCTCCTACTCAAGCTGCCATTCTCTGAGATTGAGAGTCGGTGGGTAGGTCTGCTTACCTGGGGTCTGATAGTTAAGGGAGACCATCTGGCATCCAGCGTTCCAGAAAATTTGAGGCATGTAATTGCTGGAATCCACTCTGCCTCCCTTTGGGTATATCCGACTCATTTGCCGTTTATTGTAGCTGTATTATTAGTCAAGAAAATTGGAATAACCAAGCAACCAAGAGGTAGAATGATCCCATCTTCACATCTTAATTTTTAAATGTTTTAATTCATGAGGCATTTTTCACAAAGTACATACTATACTGTGTTTTATTAAAATAACGTGTGTTGTTAGTTGCAGTTACCTCCTTGTTTCGTAAGACTAAAGAGCCTCGTTATAGCTGCCTCAGTGAAAGGATACTTCACAAATTCAATCGCGTGGGTCTTCAAATAACCCAACCCGACAGACTCATTAAAAGAGGACATGTTGTAGTGAATGTTGCGTTCTAGAAAGAAAACCATAAAATCTGTTTTGTAAAATTTTCAGAATGAAAAATTGGTTAGGGGAGTATTAAAATATTACATTTTTATAAATATATATTTATTACAAAAATGAAATTGAACTTCAGGATAAAGATATGCCCAACAAAGAAATTACAGAAATCCACATAAAGTATACATGTGGAATAACAATATTTATCTCCTAGAACTGACAGCCAGATTAATTGGGACGAGAAATGAGGTAGAAATGATGAATTAAGCTCAAGAAGTAGAATAGCATGATTTTTTTCTTAAAAAAAATGTTTTTAAGTCAGAAAAAGAATAAACATTGCAAATAAACTTCAGATAGCCACATTTAATGGAAGAGAGAAAAACAGAAAACCAAAGTCAAGCCAAAAGAATAAAGTAATCTGTTCCGAGGAAACTCTTTTAGTTGGGCGCCAATGCTGGTTAATTTTCTCTTTGTAATCTGCTGCCCCCAAGTGGAGAAAGGATAACACTAAACATTAGGAAACGTTACCTTAAGCCATGCATGACATAATACACACTAATGAGGAAGAACACAGGTAGCCCTCGACTTACAATAGTTCATTCAGTGACTGTTTGATGTTACAACAGCATGGGAAAAAGTGACATGACTTTCTCCACACGACCATTGCAGCATCTCATGGTCACGTGATCAAAATTCAGACGCTTGGCAACTGACTCATATTTATGATGGTTGTGGTGTCCCAGGGTCATGTGGTCACCTTTCGCGACCTCCTGACAAGCAAAGTCAGTGGGGAAGCCAGATTTGCTTAACAGCCATGTTACTAACACAACAACTGTGGTGATTCACTTAACAACGGTGGCAAGAAAGGTTGTAAAATGGGGCAAAACTCACTTAACAAATGTTTCACTTGAGCAGCAGAAATTTTGGGCTCAATTGGGGTCGTACGTTGAGGATTACCTGTAAAAATAACTACTGGTACGGCAATAAAGAAAAAAATAACCCCTATTTTTTAAAAAAATCTTTTAAAGTTACCTTCTGCTACACTGAAACCTTGAAATTTAACAGGCTGAGCGTAGTTGATCAATGTTGATAAGTACGGGTGTATATTAGTTGTGGCACCTACATATTTATAAGAAGCCATCCATGCTTGTTCATCGTCTGCAGTTATCACGCCCTGAAAGTATATTGAAACAAACACATCCATTGGTGGTAGCATCTCTTGGTTCAAGTGGGAATGATTGGAAAGAAGAGGCACTCGAAAAGAGAATGGCATAGAAGAACCCTACTTTATTTTTTTTGTCAGTGCATGCACATGTTTACCTGTAATGAAGAAAGATATGGGTTGGGTGTTCAAATAAATATACTGTTATGCAGGGCAACATATTTTTTTTATTTATTATCGGCAACATTTATTATTATGCATCCTTGACATGCTTGATTGGGTAAATAAAGCAAAAAGGAGGAAAAGATGGAGTATAACTCTCAGGAGAAGAAAGGGACAATGTTAACTAATGACGCATTTTTAAAATGCAGATCAGCATTTGATTCAAAGCCTATTTTTAATTTTAATCAGGAAGAAAAAAAAGTGAAGAAACCCCAGAGATATCGAAACAGACTTAAACTGAAATGTCCTCTGCAATTTTGCCTGTATTTATGCAGCAGGACATTGCTACTTGGACACATATTCCAGGGAAGCACATGCCTTCCCATAAGACAGAGCTTTCTTCCAGCCAAGAATATGGAATGCTGGCCATTCTTTTCTGGCCCATTCTTTAAGACCCCTGGCATCTAATGGTGGTCACATCCTCTTCTCTTCCTCCTCCTTCTCCTCAGATTAGGAGAAGAATATAGAAAAGCGCAGAAACAATGATCTACTACCACTTTCCACTTTCCACCAGCTTGAACAAAAAGAAATAGAAGGGCACATGCACTATGCTCTTCTAAGACAGCCTTCTTCAACAAGCTTCTTCAAGTCTCCTTCTGAGAGACTTCAGTTCTCAGAATTCTCCAGATATTTCGGAGATCCTGCATGCATCCAAAGAAGTCTATGTAATAGACTTTTTACCACCAAAATAGTAAAGGAGATTCTGCTTTCACTGTCCCAAGATATTACTCTATATTCTGAAGAACAATTTTTGTTGCTTCCTATGATAATGAAAGAGGACATTTTATCCAAAGTATAGCTGGATTTACATAGCAGAACTCCGAACAATGGGTAGAATGGGTATAAGCAAGATACTGACACTGCAAGAACAGAAGCTGTATTAATGTCTTGCTTATATTACAAATATATTACAATATAATATACAACCTTCATATCTTGGCTTACAAGGGTTGGATTCACAGAATTTTAGCAACTCGCAAATGTAACCTTACAGGGGTTTGCATAAGTATTTGCAGAAATGTTCAGGTTATGAAATAATCCAGGAAGGGTTGATACTCTTGCATATGCAAGAGGTGATGTAACTTGTCATGATTTTTTTTAATCATGCAAGGAATGAGAGAAACTCAGATGATGGGCATTGATTTCTTCATATGAATCAGTATGTCTGAAACCAATTGACAGATCCCTCAATGTTAATAGCCAGCAATACATACATACATACATACATACATACATACATACATGGCAATCTCCGTAGACAACTTTAGTTTTGTAAGATGCCCAGAACCATGGCATATATAGACGGGCAACTATATAAATTTAATCATCAATAAAAACTGTTAACTTGCCCATTTCATAATTCAACGATGGAAACAATCTGGAAGCTTTTTCACAATAAATGTTAGAGACATATTCTATGATGAATTCTACCTCTTAAGTTCTTCAGATAAAGATAGTTTTAAGCAGCAACAATTTTGTCTCCAATTCACTCTCCCTCCCCCAATTACAATTTTCATAGTCCAAAATTTTGCCTTCCTTTCCTTAATAAAATCTTTTCAAAAAAATATCATAAACTTGCTATTGAATATTTTTATAGTTGCCCAGAGATAATAAATGAGTATCAAATGAGAACTTTATCCTCTGTCAGAAGAATAATTACATATATGTGATATTTTTATTGCAAGGGAAAAGATAGTGATCAAAGCCCATAAAACAAACTGAAATCTGTTCATCAGCCCATATTCTTCTAGATAGGGGAAATATACAATGGAAAAAAAAAACAACTTTCACATTTTAATATCATATTTTTTCCAGATATTTCTCCTGGTATCTGCATGTCTTTATGCCCCTTGAAGTAATACAAATCCAGGCCATGGAAGGTCAGTGTTTTCGTACAAAACAAGGACAATAATGCTGGCCTATTGCTAGGCCAGTTAAAGGATGCCAGAGTTGTAACCTCAACTGCCTCTTTAAAACAGGCACCGCTCCATAAAAGAGGGGAAGAAATACTCTGTAGGCCCAGGAGTCAAAATATTGGATGAGAAGACAAATATGGAGAAGAGGAATGGGGGAAAAAAGAGATCCAAGTGAAGCATTTTCAGAAGAACATTTCACATGCAATCCCAGCCAAAGAAAAGGAAAAGAAAAATAATGCAAAAGTAGAAGGGAACATGGATAAATGAAAGGGGAGCCAGACTGACTGATTACTGTATGTCCATGTAGACATCTATATAGCTGGGAGACCAAACTCATGCAGGCCTTCCATCATTCAGGAACCTTTTATGTTGGAGTGTAGGTAAGGGCAGGTGTTACGACTTCCTCTATTCTCTAAAGAAAAAGATACTGCAATACAGCTACTGAATCCTTAATATTAGCCAAATAAAGAGGTAATGATGCAGCACATTAAAAATACAGTTTACAAAGCAGTTTTATTAAAAACAGAAAATTAAAAATGTAGAAGCTATGAAAAATATCTCATGGGTCACCTTTTTATTGTTTTCTTGTTCAGAATCGTCCACAGCCTATATGGGGAAAAATATAGATATTATCCAAAGTTGTTGCAAAATCACACACTCAAAACTCAAATGCGGAGAGAGGGAATACTTTGGGCAGGTCTGTTAAATATATCCTTTCCACTGTTTGTATGCAGTTGCCGTTTCTATTCAAAAACAACATGGTTGATAAGATGCCAAAGCGAAGACCTTCTGATCAGAAAGGAGGGGGGGAAAAGGGAAGTCCTTGATCAGGAATTATGATATGGTTGGGAGTCCAGTCTAGATAATGGATACTTCTAGATTTAAAACAAGTGAACTGAAGTTGCTCAGTATTTATTTTTAAAAGACCTGTTACTGGTGGGGGAAAAAAATCCTGTTTGCTCAGGGAATTGATTTGCTGAATTTGTATCCCACTGCAATCAATTTTCATGATTCTAAAATTGTTCAATATTGAGTTCTGCATGTTGGGTAAATGGGTACTGAAAATACATACAATTCTATCTTTGATATTAACGATGAAAAACCTGAGGTAACACTGCAAGATGCTTTTTTGCTTACATACCACGTAACTGGATTCTGAAGGCAAACCAGTCAGCCCAGATTACAATGAAGCACATAGTGACTAAATGGAGGGAAGTAGCTCATTAAGTAACTAGAAACATAATATGACATAAGGGTGGGTCTTAATTATATCAAAGTTGAAATTCCAAAGGAAACAAAGAAAAAGCAACTGAGATATTAGAACTTTTGAATCAGCAATCCAAGAGGTTTTGCTTTTTTTAAAAGTTGGACAAAAGCCAGCTGGCAACAAGCAAATATTCTGCTTGGACAGCTCCCCAGATAAAACCAAGAAAACATCTATATAAGAAGGAAGACGCCAGAATTCCAGCAGGAGCAAAGTTATAAAGTAGTTCAGAATTAAAAATGTTTCCTTGCACGAGCAGAATTTGTTAACATTCTACAAGAAAAAAATATTAGATATCCCATGGAATGTTCTCTTAACAAAGAATCTCTGGTCCTTGGATGGAAGAGGAAGCTGTCCCAGTCTCAGACAGAATTATTACTTCTTCTTTCTTCCAGTAAGAAGAACTTCTATATAGTCTCCTACTATTATCTCAAATTTGGCTCTTTAGATTGTTTCTTTTGCTATTTTCTAGACACTTGCTTTTTAGGGTCTAGGATAACTTGCCACAGCCAACTTGCCATGATCAACTCACCATGGGCCAACTCATCACCACCAACTCGCCATGGGACAAAGATGAGTGGTCCCATTCCTTGCTTTTTACTACTCCCAGTATCAGTAAGAAATTATTCAGTACAGGCACCAATAACTCAAGAGACAATAAACTCCTAGCACTTTAGTCCTTCAGCAGTAACTATCAAAGAAGAAAAACAGGTCTTGCCTTTGTAACTTTAATTCAAATTATATGTATGAAGGCTGTACAATATCTTCTAGGACTGGTGTGCAGCCTTTTATTGAAAAAACAATAAATTGGCCTGGATAAATTGATACTGCTTGTTATTTAAAATTAACTTCTAAAATGTCATACACATTTTTTTAACCTACAACGTGTTCTCTTGGCTGTCTCTAAACCTTTTAATTAAACATATGTGAAAAAAACTGTCTTACCTTTTTAATGTGATTAGCTACAGATTCTTTTTGGCTCAGGTCATCTGCAGAAAGCTCACTTCCAAATTTATACTCTGGATGTGCTTCCTCTTCTTGCTCCCCTATGTAGCAATACAAAAGGGAATAAAATGATCAAAAAATTACCAAAAAACCAAACCAAGCAGTAAATCAAAGATATGAAACCAAAGGCAACAGAAAGGTTCCTTAATTGATAGCCTTCATTCATTAAGGGAGATCATGCTGCACTTCATGCAAATCCAATGACAGCTAAAACATGATTTAACCTTCTGTATTAAAGGTTCATCCTCTATTTTCTTCTATAGCTCTGCATAAATTAACCACCCATTAGTTTGCTAACTGATAGAGACAAAGAGGCAGAGAATAACACACAGGAGGACAGATGGTATGCTGTTCACTAAGGGCTTGCAACTGGATGAATCCTAGTTTAAATTTAATGTTAAATGTTAAATTTAAGTTGTCCCCATTCATAACTTACTTTAAAGTCAATTCACTACTTTTCATAAACAGTTTCTCTTCCTTCAATCTATTCGCTCTCAACCTATCTAGTTTGAAAACCACTATGTTCAGTTGTAATTTATGAAACCTGAAGCTGAGAAGGCTATCAAGGGTTACAGAAAAAGCTTTGGGAGGCATTGGGGTATGATGTCTGTGCTACAGATGTTGCCCCTTATTATAGCCTGTACTTCCTGCACATAATCTTAAATTCAGAACCCAAAGATAAATGTACAAGTGACTGCTATAAGAAAACAATAAATATAAGCTGTCAAGTCAAAGGGCTCATTCTAAGGCAGGGGTGGGGAATAAGGACTCTTTTATGACTTGTGGACCTTAACTCTCAAAATTCCTGAGCCAGCTATCCTATGCTGGCTCAGGAATTCTGGGAATTGAAATCTACAAGTCATAAAGGGGCTATCGTTCCCCATCCATTCTAAGGCAACAAATCCAACATGCTATCACCTGATACACTGCAAATATCAGCAAGAGGAACTTAAAAATATGACAAGTAAAAAAAAATCACTTTACCACTTTCTATCTCCTCTTCATTATCATCTTCCAAGATACTGACAGGAGCAGCCGTTTCACCAGCTTCCATCATACTTTTCAAAGTTTCAAGCTGTTCTATTTAAAAGAAACATGTGTACATATCCATACAAAATCCCCCACAAAATTTTATAATCCAATTATGGAAAATAATTCAGGTAAAATTTAGTTTGGAAGGATTGCATAAGAGTTGAATTCCAACGTATTCCTTAACAGGACATTGGTATACCCTGTTATTTCTGAGTAAATTTCTCATTACTGGTATCGGAATAATATTCTCTAAACCAATTCTTTAACAGTATTAGAAGGTCAGTGTTTTCTTACAGGCCTAGAGATACGCTTTTTCTGTGATGGCACCTGCCCTATGGAGTAGCCTTCCCCTAAGAACTGGAAGCTCTTTTGTCCTCCAATGAAGACCTGGCTTTTCCCCAGATGTCAGGCCAAGATGTTAGATGAGTTCAGTATAAGTATGGTTTGTGGTTTGAGTTTGTTATTTCAGTTACTGTATTACTATTACAGTATGTGGTTTGTTTGTTTTGTGCTTTGTTTATGGAAGTTTTAATTTAGTGCTCTATAGTAAACTGGATTTTAGCTAATGAGACTTATATATGTAAGATGGGCAGGCATATACATTTTATAAATATATGCATACAAATAGGCTACAGCAACTTTCCTCCAGAGGAATTGGGATTCTAACTTTCAACCTTGTCAATAAGCATAATGACCATATTTATTGAAAGCAAAAAAACATTCAATACATCTAGTGATAGTAAGTAAAAGCAAAAACTTTGAATCTAAAATGTAGGATTCTCTAGAAGATGTCCTATAAAGACTTCACAAATAGTTTGCAGTGCAGTATAAGTGCTATTATTAGGAAACAATGGAGGTTACCAGCACACAAGTTAAGCAGTAGATGCACTCTACTTACTTTTTTCCACTTCTGGTTTCAACCTTTTGTTTTTAATAAGAATCTTTTTTCTCAGATCATTTGGGGCGGGCAAGGACCTTCCTGGTTCAAGCTGAAAGGTAAAAAGAAGGCATAATTAGGAAATACACTCCCTGCTGCCTTTTGTTCCTGCTTTCCTCACAATTATTATGGTGGTGGCATTTATGCACACATGCAGACACCTAAAGGAAGAACAGTCATTCCTCCCTTTAAAACTGGGTATTGTAAGACACCTAGGATATTATCTTCTTGCATTTGACAACTTAGGTTATTATGCTTCAGGTCTCATATACACCCTAGTACCATGATGACAAAACTATGGCACGGGTGCCAGAGGTGGCACACAGCGCCTTCTCCGAAGGCATGCGAGCTGTCGCCCCAGTTCAGCTCTGCTGCACATATGTGTGTGCCTCCCACTGGCAAACTGGTCTTCGGGTCTCTTCCGCGCATGCACAGGGGGCAGGGAACATGTGCGGGGGACATGCACATTGCATTTGGGGGGGTTCAGGTGCACGCACGCACATTCACACATGTGCATGCACGCTTTGGGCACTCAGTCCAGAAAAGGTTAGCCATCAATGCCCTAGTAGTTTTCCAAATGACAAACTAAAATAAAACTGCTTTGAATTAAAAATGCCTCTAGGAAGCGGTGCTCATAAGCAGGTTTTGCTAGCATTTAATATGCTTGGACTGATCCACTCTACAGATCCTACAACAATGTATTGCAATATAGAGTTCTGTATGGCTCAAGATTAAGTTATTATTCCCTCTGTATCCCATTTCCTTTCCTTCCTGTTTCACTGGGCTTCTTCAACACTTGTTCCCCCTCCTGAATCTTTTATAGCAAGTTTTCTTACACTTTTGCAAATTTTTGTGATTCTTCCAATCAGGTGATAGCTTTTTCCTCATTATATTTTATATATCGATGGCAAACATGGACAGGTTAAATATAGAATACTACAGGTGGTCCTCAACTTACAACAGTTTGTTTAGTGACAGTTGAAATTTTACAACAGCACTGAAAAAAGTGACTTATGACCACTTTTCACACTTGCGACCGTTGCAGCATCCCCGCGATCATGTGATCAAAATTTGGATGCTTGACAACTGACTCACATTTATGACAGTTGCATATGAACAGTTTTTGTGACCCCCTGACGAGCAAAATCAATGGGGGAGGCAGATTCACTTAATCGTGTTACTAATTTAACAACTGCAATGATTCACTTAACAACTGTGGCTAGAAAGGTCATAAAATGGGCAAAACTCACTTAACAAATGTCTCACATAACAACATAAATTTTGGGCTCAGTTGTGGTTGTAAGTCGAGGACTACCTGTATACCTTACTCATATTGCATCTCAATAAAGGAGGACTATCCCAGGACATCTAGTTTACCCAGAATACTGAGAATTTTTTTGATTAGGTTGCATCCAGTCTTGGCTAAGTGCCAGAGATTTTAGCATTTAAGTGTCATGTGGATCAATCACAGGTATTACCATAAATGAACACTTAAAGAGGTGAAGATATGGCATTTTTTGCTGTTTATTTTAATTGATGTTATAACTTAGAAAAATATGTGTGAATATGTATAAACATATTAAGCAACTGGATGAATATATATGAGGCAAAATCTGCAGAAATGTACTGTATTTTTTCAGACTATAAAACACATTGGACTATAAGACGCACCAAAATTTGGAAGAGGAAAACAAGAAAAAAAATAGTTTTTGGCCTCCATGTGTCCCGTTCACACCCTCCCCGCCCCACAGAAGCACTTTGCAGGCCAGACACAGGCCTGTTTTTGGCTTCCCGAACCCTCCGTGCCTTCTGTTTTCACCCTCCCCGGTCCCCAGAAGCACTTTGCAGAGGCCTGTTTTGGCCTCCAGAGTGCTTCTGGGGGCCGGGGAGGGCAAAAAAGGGACGCGCGGAAGGCTCAATAGACCAAAAACAGGCCCGTATTTGGTCTATAAGGTGCACAGACATTTCCACATTTCCACCCATTTTGGGGGAGGGGGGGAAGTGTGTCTTATAGTCCAAAAAATACAGCGTATTTTAAATGAAATTTGCCCTTTTGCATGAACTTTTTTCTAAAAAATTGCAAAGCATTGCAAAAACTGAACAGAACATTTTTAAGATGGAAAAAGTGAGAAACTTAGAAAAATCAAACTACAAAGATTTACTGAGGCCTATGAGAAAGGATAACTTACAATAACAACAGTGAAATCATGCATACAAGAGGATATGTTTGCCCTCCCCCCACATCAAAACCATCAAGCTGTGTTTTGAACATTACACAGGAAGAGATAGTCTGCTTTGAAATACCACTGATAATTGGACTCATTTTATGCCGGACCAAACCCTTGCTCTAAAAAGATGTATTTTATGTTTTATGTTTAAAAAAAATAATAATAAAAATTTTTCTGGAAAAAAAAATACCACTGATAATTGGAAAACACATGTAAAAATAGGTATTCCCTGAAGCACTACTTTCTAAGGCAGGAAGGCGAGGGCTTCTATAAATATCTAGGAATGAGGACTTTCAAATATAAAATGCTGACAAAGCAAAGGAGTTTGGGTTATGAAACAGTAGGTGTTACCTGAAATCTGATTAAGAAACTCTGAGCTCTAGAAAAATATGTGAGGACACTGAAGTGGCAAAAAAGAAAAAAAAAAAACCACACACCAGCAACAGAACTCAAATAGTATGTTACCCAGTCACTGTGAGTGCATCACTCTTACCATCAAATTTCCAAACATTTCTACAAGAATACTTAAACATAACAGTTGGGGACTCTTACTGGATGTGTTTCTAGTGGCTGCTTTAAGAGAAGATCTCCAAAAATATCTTCACAGTATTTTGACATTTTGTATTGTTGATATTTGCTGGAAAAGAAATATTATTGTTAATCAATCAAAAATATAAAACTGAACAGAAACTGAAATATGTAATGTCTTTCAACTGCATTAGATTGTTATTACATTATGGTTTAAAACAGTTATATGTTTTATACAGTTTACAGCTATATGGTAAAACAAGTTACACATAACCTTTGTAATGGCAGAAAAATTTTAAGAGTGAGTTCAAATTTATCAGTGACTAGAATTACTTCATTAGTAATTGTGTTCCTACTTTGACTTTTAACATAAATTCCCTTTTGCTACACCAATTAAATACAGTATGAAAGATCTTTACCACTCCATAACATACCTGCAGTGATTTTCAAAGGACAAGATGACAGGATACTCAGATGTTACAAAGGCTGTTTCCTTAATGGCTTGAATCACATCCTTTAAAAATACAGCAAAATAGTGTTGTGTACATTACAAAATAAATTCAACAGCATTCTTGAGCATACCAAAAAAACAGGAGAAATGCCTCATTCAACATGGACATGGATATATAGTACACATGTTCACAAAGAAAGTAAGAGCTTAATCTTTTCTCTGGGGATCTGCATCTGTCATGTTTCACAAAATTCTCCATACTTCTGAACGTGGTTGAGGTATGGTGTTCAGGCCACTCCTGTCATTAGGCCAGGTAAAGCAGCCATCTCAAATAAAAGATGCCAGAAGACAATGGTGGATCTCCCAGAGCTTTACTGAGCTTGCACACCAATACCGACCTTCTGCTACATAAGCAAATGTTGCTCTCAAATAGAGTAGGGAAGTATCCTATCACCAATGTTGAAATAAGTGTCAAAAGGCAAGACATCTGAATATTCAATATGAAATATGGAGAGAGATGACATGTCACTAATGTCACTATCTAGGCCAAATATTCCTTATTCGTAGAAAATGTTTTTTATCTTCCTTTTTCATTGACAAGCAAGAATAATATCAAACCTAACAGAATCATAATGAATTTTATACTGTAGAACAAATAATATTTCAAACATGAGCAATGTGATCATGGGGGAGCGAGAGAAGATTTAGCTAAAGTTTAAAAAATATAATGCCACAGATTACAGCTGAATCTGTGGCAAATTTACAAGAAAATAAAAATCACATAGGAACTGGTTACTTTGAACAGAATATCTGTACACATGGCCTTTCCATGTGTTATTATTGGTTCTTGGTCTTCCCCTTTTCCATCCCAGCAGTCAAGTTCGATACACCTAGAAGTCAAAGCGAGAGAAAGATGGAACACAGTAGTCACAACAGTCAAGTTATAAAGAACAATATAGCTCTACTCAAATTATTGGTAAGTACTCATTTTAAATATGCTATTGTTTTGCACATCATCTGAAAGAAAGGAATTAAGAAATGCAAATCTATTTTCGTAGTTAAACTTGCAGTTTCATCAGATTTAATTTGCTGGTAATTAAAATAGTTTATATGTACAAAAATGAAATACATCTGACTTCAGTATAATTTATTATTTGCTGATAACCTATAATCAAAGAAATCAGCATTCAGATTGTTGTTTAAAAAACATAATCCTTATTGTGCTATTTGTCCCATAATTTCTTTCAAGATATTGAAATATATTTCTAGAAATCCTATTAATAGGTTTTAACATATATATGCATGCAGATTCCCTCAATCATCAAATCTGATGGCAAATTAAATTCACTGAATTAGAGTTTTAGCCTCCCTTAAGTACATCTCACCTGCATCCAGCCAAGAGGACTTGTCTGTACATCTCCACTGATGATTTTCCACCAAACTGCCTTCCTGTGAGATATGTGTTGTGGGAAGAGCTAATAAAATAGTGAGCCAGAGGTTGTTCCATCTCTTGATAGAGCTCTAAACGGTCTAGGAAGACAGGGGCATTCTCATCCGACATTAAGTACCGGCAAAACCCATCACTTGACATGACACCTGAAATGAACAATACACAATGTTAGAATGCAGGCTTTATCATTATTTAAAAATTGGGCTCCTAGTTCATTCTGTTAATCTGAGATGGCAATTTGATGAAGAAGACAAGTGGAGGGTTTCTTGATTCCTGATTGTGTTATGAAGGGTATCCAGCCTTTCCTAGAAATAGAACCAGAGTTACTCAGACAATTTTCCCATTTAAAGGGGCAGGATACATACAAGATGTCCCAGGATTATGGGACAAACCAATCCATCTCCATTTGCCTCTATTTTTAAGGAAAAGCCCCCTAGCCAAGAAATGTTTGATCAGTTATAGAAATAAAAGACAGTTTGGAAATCAAATCAATCTATCCCTCTGCTTAGAGTGTTATCTGCAATACAAGACAAAACTATTCATTAGGATCACAAGCCATTTAGGACTTTAAAGATTACAGCCAGACCAGCACTTTAAATGGAGATTGGTATACTGACAGTCAGTGCAGGCAGCAAAACAATAGCCTAACTGAATGCCTCACAGACTCTTTTAAAAGATGGACAAAGTATATTGGTGTTTCTCAACCTTGGCAACTTTAAGACATGTGGCTGGTTGGGGAATTGAAGTCCACACATCTTAAAGTTGCCAACATTGAAAAACCCTGAAGTATAGCTCTTAGACTCATACATCATTCTACAGTGCTTTACAGCACTCTCTGAGCAGTATATTGCATATTGCCCCAGCAATGTGGGCCCTCATTTTACAATGTAATCTACAATGAAACAAAAGTTAAGATGGCCTATGTACAGAGTAGCTGACAAAAAGCAACTGAACTTTTTAACAGAAATGATTGGCATCCACCTCTTCTTTTTACCTTTCTTTTTCAAATCTTCATCTGGTTCATATATTTCAATTATCTGCATCGCTCTTTTAGGATCAAAGAATGGAAATAAAATTTCATTCAGCCGAGGATCTCGTTGATGCTAAGGTAAGAAAAAACAAGACTGATGAAAATTACTACATGCTGCCTTGCTTCTACAAATCTTTCATCAATGCAAGTAATATTCAGGAGGGGCTTGCTTTTAAAGTCAATTAGACTTCTATTTTTTTTCTTGATTTTTTTTTAAGATCTACATTTTTATAAGTAGATTAATTTTATTTCATGTTCAGTATAATTCTGTGCTCTAATGGTATGTTAGTACGAATGACTACAATGATTACAAATGTTCACAAAGAAACAAATTCATGCAATAAGAATCATTTATCTACAATACTGCCCACATTATAATTCATTAATAAAATATTCCCTATCCCAGCCTTGAACTAAAATGCTTTTGAAATTCCCACATTTTGGTAATTATGGATTAAAATATGACTATTCATATATGAAGAGGAAATGTGTAAATAAAGGAAAGTGAAATTGTACAAGACAGGTAGCAATGAATGTTTAAAGAATTCTTGGCATTTAATAAATAGCTTCAGTTAATTTACTTCTAAACTAATAAGAGTGCAGAAACTTGGAACTACGGGTATATCACCAATATTTATTACTCCTGTCTGAATAAAAAATGGTAAGTGTCTTATATAACAATAAATGAATTCTTCTGTTAAAGATTATACTCTTTATTGTTTGAAATATCTGACTCAAAATTGATTTCTATATTACTTAGTAATTGATAGATGATGGTTCTATTTATTTATTTATAAAATTAATTGGCTGCCCATCTTACCACAGGAGAACTCTGGGCAGCTTACAATCATAAATGATATCTCTATCTCATCTATATACACACAGAGAGAGACACACAAAACATAAATAAATTAAAACAAACCAAACATTATCATCCAATTAAAAATAGGGGGGGGCAGATGGGGAGGAAGGTAGAATCTGTTGTTAGTCAATCAATCACTTTTTGGAATTAAAGCAATACTCTAAACAACTGGTGACCTGTTGGGTCATCCTTTCAGAGATATTTCCTTACCAGATTTCCTCAATGCCTTCAACAATGACAAAATATCTAATGTACTGCCTTCATTGGAAAATTTGAGATACATTCAGACAGGCATCTTTAAAATAGCCCATGTTGAATGATCTATGTTATATGACATTTTGTATTATGTCATAGAACTGTTTTATAAAATTTGCCAAATTTCAATTCCATGGCACTCATGGGTCTCAAATCTGGATATATTCTGTAAATTAGCTGATTTGAGATACCTTGGTTCAAAAATTGCTACTCTGTGATGCATCATTTTGTCCAGTTAAAGGTTATGGAAACAACATTTTTTAGTACTATATAGATTGTCACCGCCCTTATTCTTTTTTGGTTTTAGTAATTAAAACAATTTAATAAGTCTTTGCTATATGTAGCATATTTAAATAAGAGTAAAATATGGAGTTGCCACATTAATCATAGTAATGAATGCCTTCCATTCATTAATTATTTTATTGTTTCCATTTTACTAAATTCTAGATCAGTTCATCATTTAGTTTAGGGGAGTTGAGTTTATGGGAACTGTAGCTTTTTACACCTTTCTATAAATGCTTTCTTGAGCAACTATAACTTTTGAATCCAAAAGAGGAAGGGTGGCAAAAGTGTTACAGAAATGACCCTCCCTGGTTTCTGGGAGAGTAAAAGTGAAAGAAGGAAAGGGTATTTTCAGACATGTAAAATTCTCTTAAACTTGCAAATCTGTTCTGTAACCTTATAATAAAAATAAAACCAGTACTTCTTAGTTGTGCTTCTGGTCTGCACTACCTCACAAGGTTAACAGAAACTACATTCTGTTACCTTTCGCTCAGCCCAATCCTAATCAAACATACTCATAAACAAGACCGATTCAGTCCTTTCCTAAAATACTAGCCAAGCTTCAGATTAAATGCTAACAAGAAGTTGCACAGCAGAAACGTTATGTAGTCGAGTGTTCTACAGTTTCTGCTTGATCTGCTGTTATAAATAACATACATGCAAATGCAAGCAAAATAAATCCTTCTGTGTAGATAAGCCTTTCATTGGGGATTTAAAAATAAAGAGATTTAAAGATGGAATATACAGCCTCCTATGTTGTCAGACAACATTTTTTTCCTTGCCAATATGCTACATGGAACTTCTAAATTTCTAAAATATTCTGGGCATTCTCTGTAACATCTAGCAATAGCCAATGTAAAGCAAATAAATGACTTTTCTTTCTACTGAAAACATTCTTTTCTGCTCCCCTACTATTAAAAATGCAATCACATATTGCAAATCATAATCGATGCTCCAAATACCGTAAATGTATACCAGATGAACTGTTTTAATTTAATTCCCTGTACTGGATAATTATACTAAAACTAGTCAGCTGTTTAATAGGCAACCTAAAACTAATCAAATATAAAAGCTGTTAGATGCAAGCATTATTTAATGCATTATTGAAAAAGAGGATGCAACTTCACAACCCAACCACAAAACCATATTCTCCAACATGTACAGTGAATAGCTTTGCAACGTGTGTTTCAGTACAATATCAAAAATCAGTGGCAAAACAAAGAAGGTGGTTTCAATACATATTAACAATCTACCTGCTCTTTACATTATATATGAAGTCTTAATAAAGTATTTCAAATTACCAATGTGGAATTCTAGAGAGAAGAAAGGTAGAATCTAAATACATGGAAACAATTTCCCCAAATTTCTCTTTCTCTTGGATTCTTATAGTGTCATATTTGAACAATCTTTCTACTCCTCAAATTTAAATTGCATTAGTTCTGATGGATCAAATGAAAAATCTGTGTAATAATCAGCGTGTTTTCCCAGTTATGGTCAAAAAAGTATTTTTGAGTTCTGCAGCTCTTAGGATCAGCAACTGAGATATCAGAGGCTGACTTTTAGTCATCATGCTAAGGAATAAAGTACTTACTTATTCCTGGCATAGCATGATATACGAAATTTACTTCATTTAGTAATTGTGTGTGCCCTTACATATTTGCAATTAAATAAAAAATTCACTATGAGTTGTTCAAAAACCATAATCAGAAATCATGTCTAATATAATATGTGAATTAAGAACTGTAGTCATATCTCATAAATGCAAATCCTTTTTCATGCATTTCAATAATTCACTCTGAAAGATAGTGACCATCTCTACATTTATGGTAATGAATTCCATAAGTTGCTATATGTTGTTTTCTTTTGTCATTGCTAATGACCAGTCTTGTTAGATATATGAATTTATGAATCTCATTTCTTGGTGATCCATTCTTAAAATTGCTAGTAAGGCACTAGTACAAAGACAAATAAACATTAGATCATTTCCTAAGAAAAATTATACAACTGGGCCAAAATAATTGCAGAGAAAATGAGAGACACAGAAGTTTTGTCTTCATTTTCCTATCAGAAGGCAAAAGCTGGTAATAGGATAGCAAAGAAATTTTTCAATTCACCTTTAATGAAAACAACCAATTTTGCTGACATATTTGTACAGGTAATTCTTGTTTAACAACCACAACTGGGACTGGCAACTTAGTTATTAAGTGAAGCAGGTATGTGAAGCAGTTGCTAAATGAAACAGTAACTTATGATCTTACTTCAGCTTTCCTTTGCTTAATAGACTTGCAAAGGATGTACATGCAAGAATTGGTTGCAAAGCTACTTTTTCATCACTGTGAAAAATTTCATCACAATTTGAACAGTTGCTGTATGAGGCAATACAACAAGAAAATTTAACCAATACTACCAAGAGCAAAATATAGTTTTTTGCTTTATTGCTATCATGCTTCTTTGTCTTCTGGAGGTTTCTCTTTCCCTTTCTTAAGGTAAGCATTTTACAAAAATACAAACCTCAAAACTAATATTTTGGAAAAATTAAAATAAATTTGCTGCTGAAGATTTTCCTATTTTAGTGTGGGAGAGACTTCTAAGCAAGAGTGGATGGTCCCCTCAGAGTAACCCCATGACAGACAAAAATAAGATCAACTACATCAGAATTGCATTATAAACTGGCTATTGTGAAATAATTCTTTTCTCTCACCAAATGAGAGGAACTTGGAAAGGAAAAAAGCCAGAAAGCATTTGTTGATATGGCATGAATCCTCACCAATGCTGATTTCTTAAACTTCATCCCCAGAAAAGAAACCTTAAGAAGGTTTATTGATCTACTTTGCACTGTCAAGGAACACTGAAGAAATGTCTAATCAAGCCAATTGAAACAACTGGGTCACACACATTATTCAAAATACGAACAATGTTGTTTGTACAATCTACGGGACTAAATAATGAAATACTGAATGTCAACCGTTTAATAAAAAGAATTTTAAAATCTTACCACAAAGAATTCTCCATTGAGTGACTAATTTTAAAAATACTGTGTATTTTGGTAATGCATAGAAAGCATATCTAACATCTAAGGAACTTCATACCACTGACATATTACCTACAATAGAAATGCAGGCATTCTGAAGACAGCTATGTCACATGTAAACCTTACAAAAACATCAGTAAAAATGAAACATTTTAGATACTACAGAGAGAAGCCCAATTTCCCTGCCACCACCTCCTCAATATTTAGAAGGATTAAATTCCTAAAAATAAAAAAGATTTTAAATCATTTGGTTAAGACAACATATGAAATAGAAACAAAACAACCACACACAGAGCATCTACACAATACAGCAAATAATCAATGCAAGCAAGTTGCAAAGCCAACAAAAAGAGAACAGAAGAATGCATCAGGTTGGAGTTGATTTTTGCACCTTCAGTCTTGCCGAAACGGAAAGACCAACAGATCAGAAACACAGCAAATGATAGCATGGATCATGCAATGATACAACTGGGAGAAGCAAGCCACTGCAGACAGACTTGTAAGGTAGTTAATGTATGAAAAAGCTTACTTCATTTAGAAAGCTCACTAATTGGTCTACCGTTAAATAATCTGTTTTGTCTCCATTGCTGAAAAGAAATTTATTAGAAAAAAATGTAAGTTTTCATGTAAGATCCTACAGCAGGTATGATTTACATGTTGACATTTTTTTTATATTCCCAGCATTGATCTAATATTCTTTAACAGACCTAAACTGCATTTTCAAAATCAGCACTAATAAGTGATACTGACTATGCTTGTTACAAAACAGCTCCTTCTCTCTATGCGGCCAATTTAACAGATTAAAGAAAGAAGCAATTCAACATGTAAGTCTTCCACATTAATAACTTAGTGCATGAAACCTCAGATGTTAAGACTTTCTTAACCTAATTAGTTCATATATTGTGTTAATAACCTTATAATAGCAAGTTAATATTATAGGTTAGTAAAGCCAATTTAAAAACAAAAGTGTTTCTTTAAATCAGAAGATCCTGAAAACCTGTATCGGAACATTGAGGTAAACCTTTGGAGAAAAAAATTGACTTCTGATAGGAACACTACACAACAGCATTATCTTCAGATTAAATAATATTAAAATTAAATTTATTATGTAGAGTAACTTACATTTTTCTAAAAAGCTCCTCTATATCAGTACGAGGACATATCTTCTGGGTTAGTTCATAAAACTTCTCAAAAGTAAAAGCTGAAGGCTCTATTTCATCATTCTGAAAGTAAAATAAAACTTAATACCGGGTTGGATAAGCACTGACTTAGCAATGGAAGAATTTATAATATATTCATTATGGATGGAAGCAAATAATTTAATGTTATTTGACTAAAAAAAATAATCTGGAAATAGTTCTCTATAATCGCAACAATAATGTACATTATTTTATGTGTGTAGTATATAGCTACTGAATAAAATAAATTCAGTAGTATATAGCTACTGAATTAGAATTAAAATATTCTAATTATAATTAGCATAGACGTTAACAATGGACAAACTGCTAATGAATAATTTTTGAAGTAATACTGAATAATCAACTGCAACCATTAACTGTTTTAGGCTTATAACACCCATCTTGAAACCCTTTATTCTTGAAATTTAAATACCTTTCCACTGGGAAGACCCAATTCTTTAAGTGCCTGAAATATCACTTTTTCAGTTTTACCTGACGCAAACGTTCTGGTAATGCTAGGGAAAAAAAAGGAAAATTAAATTATTCCAAAGCTTTGGCAATCTCATAAACAAAGCTGCATCACATGTCCTCTACTGAGATGACAATAGTTCATTAATGATTTTCTGTATTGATAGTGTAAAGTATCTCTTCAAGAACAGTACACTTTTATATGGATAAATAAATAATTCCATCACCTAATTTTCACATCCATTACCATATATCTAATGTGTAGTTTTGAGTGAGTGTGAACATTCATAAACCAGGATTAACAATAGAAGATATTAATATACAAAGCTATACCTACATAGGTTAGATACAATAGGGGATTAAATCCAAAGATATTATGAGAAAATTGAAGTTTGAGGAAAAACTATAATTTGAATCTTGTGTCCTCACACAGAGGGTTGTAGTGGAGTTTCTGTTTTAGTAGATGAAGGCTGGGAGACTGTTGCCACTTACCCTTCTGAAAGAAAGCTGAAAAACAAAGCTTTCAAGCATCCTTTATGATTCTTTGGTTAATTATTCCCACACTTTGGTTTTTGTGTAAATTAAATATTTCTTTTTGTTGTTGTTTTCTCAAACTTTGACAACTGCTGTTACAGCATGTTCTTTCTCTCTGTTTTTGGGTTTTCATACAGTCTTTACTTCTCTAGAGAAATCCCCGCTGATCAAGAATTATATAATGAACACAGGAGTGTTGTATGTAGAATTTTTAGTCAACCATTGCAAATATGGTGTGATCTAAGAAACTTTCTCATATCGTGTTCTAAACTTAATCCTTGGCCAATCTCACTTCAAATTTATTTCACTGTGAATGAATGCTTTCTCAATTTTTTTTTTGAAGAGTCAACTTTTGACTCTAAAGAGATTTTTACAGTGATGCCTATTCTCTATGTACACTAGAATAAGCAGATAATCTAGTCCACTGATGCTGAATATGTGGTCTAATGATAACAATGGTAGTTGTTTGCTTTAGCCTTATTACATTCATGGGCCAGAGCCTGGTTGCTGCTTAAGCCCCGTTCCCCTTTGAGCAGCAGTGGTCAACTTATTTCTGTTATTCCTCCTATACTTTTGCACTTAGATCAACCAGCAGTGATAATTCCTTTGAGCCATAACTTTAAAAATTTGCAGTGCTTAACTCTACAACAGGGCTAAGCACCTGGATGCTGTTTGGATGCTATACAATATCTAAGCCAGCATGGAAATAAAAAGGATATGAGACTTATAATTACTGTAAACATTTGGAATAAACATGTTGCCTATCCATCTGAACATACAGGATTAATAATTTCCCAATTCTAGAAAACTGTTTTAGAGGGCTAAATGGATATGCTATTTCTATTAAATTTCAATTCTATGCCCAAAATAAAGGAGGTTTGTCTAGCAGGGCTATACAGTATCTGATTGTTTATTTCGCTATTCACTTGAGAACAACATCTGATCAGGATAGAAAATATTGTTGAATCATAGATCCTAGGCACAGATTACAGGATCCCTTTACCTTGATCAACATACTACTAAAATATATTGCTTCTAATGGGCTTTCTGACTTGTGACTGTTATTCATTTTAATTTCACAACCATACAATTTCTCCATAACCCCACAGTTGAAGCTCACAATACACTTACCTTCTAACTGGAATTTTGCCATTAGTGTTAGTCAGAAATGCCAATTTCATCCAGCTAGAAGGGGAAAAAACAATTAGACTTTCCTCTCCGAATAATTCAACAAAAGCTCAGTTTATAAAATGAACTGTAGGAGGAGAATAAACCAAAGGCTATCTCTGGGATTTTTTTTTTATTACGAAGTATAAAAGTAGGGCTTTAAAAGTTCACACAGTTTACACATGGAGTTATGTAAGAACTGAGTCAAATGTTCACCTTCATGCATTCTTGTATTTTATAAACGACTACTTGCTACTTCTCACTCATAAGACTAACTACAATTCTTTCCTACTATCAGTGTAAAGAAGCCTTAAAGGGGCTTGACGTAAACTCAGTTTGATCAGAGAAGATGAGATGCAGCTTTCTCAAACTTTGGCAGAAAAAGTCAGACTAATGTAAGTCAGTTGCGGCTGAGCTGTGACTCTATTTTACAATGAACCCTGGGCTTTTAAAACAGAGTTGAGTAATGGGCCACAGCTCACCCTGTCTCTTAGCCTTCTGGAGGGGACAGGAGGCCATGCAGTGATATCATGAGGCAAATGAAAGTAACATGGTTGACATTTTTCACCTAATTTTAAAATACAAACTGCTTCCACTTTGACCTCTAACCCTGCTCTTCAAACCCCCCCCCCCCCCCCCTGAAAATTCACTGCTAAATGTTATTGCCATTTCAGGTCATTTTTCCACGGTTGGATGGGCAGCTAAAAAAAAAGAGAATGGAAATTGTTTGCTTCACACAGGCCTCTCATTCTTGTTTCTACCCCTTTTTTTTGCGGGGGTGGGTGGGTGGAGAAACTTCATGTAACATATCCTTGGGATATTGAAGGAATAATTGAAAGTGGAGAGTCAGATGCATGCTACATAATCCTTGACACTGTTCTAAAAGTTCTAATTGAATGAAAATGCTCCAAATTTTTGGATACAGATAAAATCTTAACAGCATAAATAAACACACAAGTTAGGAAAAAGAGGGAAACGATTTCCTCTGACTACTATCATTCTGTTATCACGCCTTCTTTAACGCCTTCCTTTACAGTCATGCTAGAATGAACACAATTTAATACACATGAAATATTTAATTCAGCTGTAATGGATGGAAAGCTTCAGTTGAAATGTTTTTTCGCATCCAAGAAATAAAGCAACTACAGAAGCACTTTTGATAACATTTGTTTGAATAGCATTTGTATTACATATTATGAGTGAGAAGAGGCAATGCTGGTTACTCTACACATATTCTTGCTCTCCAGAGAGCAAATATGTTGGCTTTTCCATGTTCCATGAGCAATGTGAATAATGGAAAGGTGGCATGAGGTACGCTTGAAGTCCCTTGAATGAAGAAAAGCAGGAATTTCTGCACTCTGGAGAGCTTTACTGAAAGGGTGCTAAAAGCTACAGGAAGTTAAAGGGTGATGTAAGGGGGGCTGTTAGTGTGTCTGTGTATCCAACACTTACTTCAACTTACTTTTACAACTTGTTTTTCAGATATATTCTACAATAAACTCTGTCATCCACAGCAGAGATGCTCTGTGGCAAGTCATTCAGCCTAACATTTTGGAATATAGAAATGATGATGATGTTGGAACATGCAGCTCAGCTAATTCCCCCAAGGGTTCTTCCTACATCAGCCAAAGATATTCCAAGTAGTTTCAGAATAAATGGAGAGCTGAAAGAGTGAGTAAAGAGGTTCCAGAATCTTCTTCTCAGATGCTTCTGCTTTAAAACTCTCTTTAACATTACTATGTATCCTGAGGACTTGTACTCCCAAAGGTGTTTTTTTCAAAAGGCGATTGTTTTGTCCTTGAAGACATTTCACTTCTAATCCAAGAAGCTTCTTCAGTTCTGGATGAGAAGTGAAACATCTTCAAGAAAAAAACAAAGAAAAAACACCTTTGGGACAACCATGATCCAGATGACTGAGAATCTCCATAAATATTAAGGAATTGGACCTTCTACTGTTTGGAGAGTAACAACAGTTTCTGAGGGGAAATAGCATTTAAGGAAACTGGGAAGGACTATAAGAATCTTTTCAAACTTGTTGCTGCTAAATCTTTTAGGTTTCTTTTTGAAGAAATGGAAAAAAGGGCCTACAAAGTGGGGAGTGTACAAATATACTTCAGGGTAATCTGAACAGGGTAGGAAGATTACATTTAAGTATTTGGTCTCAGCTGCATTTTCTTAATATATTGTAATATTCTCTGAGAAATATCATAAAGAAAAGAATAATTCAGTTCTGGATCCATATGAAATAAGAACATTTGTATGTACAGTAAGTGGGCAGCCGTTCTCCCTCCTGAACCAAGAAAAGTTCAGTCAAAGCTAATAATTAAAACTGCCTCTCTCAACAGATCATAAAATCCAGCAGTAAACTCCCTTAACTCCTGAATGTGTGTTTGACTTTCGGAACGTATTTTATTTGTGGAAAAAAATGTGAGGAATAGATTAATACCACATTTCTCATGGATGTTTGTAATGTTGGGGAATGCCTTCTGCAGCTTATCCAGATACTGTATTTATTTCTTGTTGTGCCAAATAAGGAAAGGAACTTTTTTTAAATGCTCATCAAGAAACATGTAGAAGGAACAAAATCGTAATCGATGAGGTGAGGGGAAAAAAGCTTACTGTTTCTTGAGGCATGTCATGGGACAGACATTGTTGGCTCTGAAGTTACCTATAATTGATCTGAGTCCATCAATCCATTGCTGCAAGACAAAAAGATAAAACAAATATGTCTAGTGTGTGCCCACAAGTGTGCATAGTGACCACCCAATCAATCAATTTAAAAGCAATATAACCACAGAAACATCTATAGAGTAACACAAGTTAGAATAATTAGTAGTGCTTATCTCTCTCTGACCTTCTATTGAAAAAAGCTTGTTTTATACAGATAACTTCTCTTCTTTAAATAATGATACTGAATTCATATATTTGAAGTACAAACACAACATTGTCAAAATAATCTCCCATTACGAAAAGCTAAGGTTTTTTGCAGCATATGAAAGACTAAAATAAAGGGTTTTTGTTTTGTTTTTTAAAAAAGGAGCCTCTAGTGTTTTAAAAATGCAAGCTTTAACACTTCTTCCAAAGTTGCACCACCAGGTGTCAGCAGAGGTTTGGAATATAATACAGTTGCAGAATTATCCAGAAATTGGGGAAGAAAAATACCTGTATGTTGATATTTCTCTAAGATAATATTGCAACTTTCTTGATTTTAAGGACAGAAATTATGGAGACCTGGACCTTACAGAAGTGGTACATGAAAAAGTAGGGAATTCTGAATCCACAATTTAGTATCTACTGATTTAGTATCTACCAATATTGTAGCTATCTTATAAATACTCTATTACCTCTTTCCAAAATTAATAATTATGTAAAAACTGATGTTCCCCATGAACAAGCTCTGAATGCATAGAATAGCTAAAAAGGTAAGCAAGGAGAGTACTAATTATAACCTCATTTTTATATAATCTACCCTTTCTGCTTGGACTTCTCCATCCATACACATTTCATTCCATAACCTATAAATACCATCTTTGGCTATCTAATAATCCAAAATAAGATCTCTCCAATCTTACATACATACTTTATTCAATAACTTTATTCATTTATGGCACAATTAATGCCATTGTCTGGCGATATCAAGCAGAATTTGAATCCATCCTACCTCATCTCAGACTGTAACAAAACAGTTTCCTTCCAGTTGGTTACTTTCTATATGTGCTGCAGAAATTTTACACAGCTCAAAAAATATACATCAGTTTTAAAAATAAATATCTTCTTTGCTTCAGAAAAGTATGAGAAGAAGTGCATCACAAATAGGAACAGCAGCTTACAGATATTTATTTATCACATTTCTATACCTCCTATCTAACTAAGTGACTGCAGGCAATTTACAAAAAAATAATAATAATACATACTATAAAAGCATAAATAAGAACAAAGATAAAAACAAAATTTAAAAGGTAGGGCTATAATAGTTATAAAGTTAACACGGTGGGGAGAACACCCTCACAAAACCAACCCTCCCGAGGATCGCATATCACTCTTTGACCTCCAAGCCAAATAGTAGGATCAATTCTTTCTGAAGGCCGGAAGAGGGGTGGGTGGGCTGCCTTACCTCTGGTGTCAAAGTGTTCCAGAAGGCAGAGGTAATGGCAAACCCACAAGATCCACAACATACTGTCCCTGATTAACCAGGCTGGGATGGGAAGATACAATTGGGATGAAACATTACATTACAACTTCATTACTCAACTAATAGAATTAGGAAAGGACCTTGGGGGTCATCTAGTCCAACCTCTGCTCAAACAGGAGACCAGTAGTGAAATCTGAACCGGTTTGCTGGCCGTGCATGTGCAGTGCGTTGCTAAACATGCGCTGCATCCTTGCGCATGCACGGTACATGCCAAATGTGCGCTGTGTGCATGCACATGTGCAGTGCCCACCAAATGTGTGCTGTGCACGAATGCACAGGGCGCACCAAATGCATCCTGCACATGCATGCATGCACAGTACACGCCAAACGTGTAAGTAGAACAGCGAGGAGGGGAATAGCTGTGCTGCGCAATTTAGATTCACTAGAAAGCAGGATTTCCTGCATCATAGGTGTGTATCAGTATTTTGGATGCACTTTCTGTACAGAAATATATTCTGACAAATAATTCACACCATTGCAGAATGATTATCCAAAGCCTTCTCCATCTAACGTGATGAATATGTTAAAGGTGGTATCACACATTTGGAAAAAATACATGAATGTGAAAATGCAATTTCAAATTAATATGATTTCTGAAAAGTCTGGGACAGCAGAATGAGAGACATAAAACAAGGAAACATTGTAGATATTACAAAGCACAACCTAATATTCTGGAACAGATGTAGCTAAAAATATATAAGAAGAGCCTATCAGAAACAGAAACTCTGTGTACCAGGTAGAGAAACAGCAGTGAAATGTTATTTTACTCACATTCTCAGCTTGGCTACCGTTTGTCCCACACAGAGTTTAGTTCAAGACTTTGTTTCAAAAGATGTAGGAGTACCTGACTCTTCAAAATTCATTAGCTCACTATCCTAAAACCCTATTTCAAATCATTGTTACACAAGATTTTTCTTTACTGGAAGAACTTCTGTTAGGACAGCCTCTATATCTGCATTTGCCTTTTTCTCTGTTTTCTGGGAAAATATACCCTTCAGGCAGAATTTAGGAACTGCCAGGTTTTTCAAACCAAGTTTAATATTCAATGCTAATCCTTGAATTATGCAACTCTTAGATTTCTGCATAAATACTACTGTCTAAAGTCCTTGAAATATCGTTTCTGACTTGTTTTATTATTGGGAAATTGATACTGGATAATTTGTAATCCAACAACACCTGAAGGACCTCATGCTTCTCACTTAATCTGTTATAAAATATTATTTTTACATATAACGATCAATCAAAATAGAGCTGGAAGGGATCTGGTCTTCTAGCCCAATTCCCTGCTCAAGCAGGTGATCCTATGCCATTTCAGACAGGTGGCTGTTCACTCTTTTCTTAAAAGCACCAAGTGATGGGAGTATCCACAATTTCCAAAGGCAAGCCGTTCCACTGGTCAATTGTTCTCACTGTTAGGAAGTTTCTCCTTAGTTCTATGTTGGTTCTCTCCTTGACTAGTTGCCATCCATTGTTTCTTGCCTTGCCTTCTGGTGGTTTGGAAAATAGATTGTCCCTCTTTTCTTTGTGACAACCCCTCAAATACTGGAATACTGGAAAACAACACTGCTATTCAGATGTCCTTTAAAAGAACAAAAACTGGAGCACTTTATAATAAACAACATTTGCTATATCTTAAAGCCTATAAATAAATTCTTAATAACAATATATTCTTATCTTCTTATTTGAATTAAACATGAAAATGTAATACTGTGTATTAAAGGTTAATCGTTGTTTTGTAAAACCTTCTTTGGTTTAAGATGCTATTAAATTATCATGGACATTAAATTAAGCTTCTCTTTCTTCTGGCAGATTATCTGCACTTACTCAGTGGTCCCAGAAGTAGCATCTTTTTGAGAATATAATCTTTCTACTTCATGCAGAGCAGCCATAGTGTTTCTTTCTAATACTAGAACAGTTCTGGGAAAAGTGCTTTGGGATCTAATGAATTCAGAGCATCACCTGAGCCACCCTGGACATGTTTCTGAACTGTCTCATTTCCACTTTTTCATAAGTGAAGAAGGAAAACATCCGCTGTAAAAAGTGCTCTGCCACTCAGAGCAATACCTCTGTAACATGGATAAGCAGTTTGCACGGAATACATACAGATATAGACACAAACACATTTTCAAGGACCCTAAACTTGCAATTTAGTGGCTGAATTTTGTTCTGCTACTTCCATTAATCAAATATCAAATATCAGACAGTTTATCCTTCCTTACTGTACAGCCCTTCCTACCATTAAACACAATATTTTTAAAGAAAGTGCAGATTATGATCTTGCGTATAAATTTGAAGTCAGTCCTTATGACTTCTAGTTCAAAGGGTTACAGATTACATCTCTCACTGCAGTGTAATTGCTTATCACACATCTACACACTTCCTAATTGTCACACATTTTTCCCACACAGAAGAAACACCCAGATAATTTGAAAAGCAGCACACCAATTCAGCTGAGGGATTAGCTCATTTTTGCCATTGATGTCAAAAGATCTGTGTTTAGATTAATATTTGCCAACCTCTTAAAGAATACTAAGGATTTACATGGAACAATAATGCCACAAAACACCGAAGCTATGTTTAGCTGCAGTACCTTAGCGTCTTCAGTGCTTTCTGCTACCATGTATGTAAAGTTGATGTTCACCAGATCAGTGCCACTACAGACACAAACTATCCGTCCTTCAAGTTCATTTTCTGCTTTACTGACAGCTTCAAGAGCAGCTAATATTTTTGGATCCTGTTGGACAAAATTAATTAATTTTGGTTAATTAAATTAACCACTGTACTACCAGAGCCTTGGTAGTACAGTGGTTTAATGCACCCTGTTATTAACACAGCTGCCTGCAATTTCTGCAGGTTCAAATCTTACCAGGCTCAAGGTTGACTCAGCCTTCCATCCTTTCTAAGGTAGGTTAAATAAGGACCCAGTTTGTGGAGGCAATAAGCTGACTTTGTATAAATATACAAAAGTATGAAGGCTATTGCTTAACGCACTGTAAGCCGCCCTGAGTCTCCGGAGAAGGGCGGCATATAAATAATAATAAAAAATTGCTTGAAAAAAAAACCCTCATGGATTAAAAAAAAGAAAAGAAAAATGTATTGGTCATTTTCACCCATAAGCATTTCTTATTTCTATTTACCTTCTTTATATTTTTGCCGTTATTCCAAGCACATGTTTAGAAGTATTTCATTTTCTACTTAGGCAGGTGATAATAATATACACAGATCATATTCGTGTTAGGTAACTGGTAGTGGTTTATTTACATTCTGCCTGTGAAGTAGTAACAATAATTCTTGGGTTCTGGGTGCAGTGACTTTACCCAAGTGAAATACTCCGATCATAGTTATTGGAGAGAGAGAAAAAGTGTACCTTAGGATACACTTCCCCAACTGACACCTTCCAGATATGCTGCTACTTTCAAAATTTCCCGACAGCATTTTTCAAGAGGCAACTGGGCTTTCTGGCTTTTCTTTGAAGACGTCTCTCTTCTCATCCAAGAAGCTTCTTCAGTTCTGTCTTCAAAGAAAAACTAGAAAGTCCAGTTGCCTCTTGAAAAAGCACCTTTGGGAAAACCATGACCTGGATGACTGAGACTCTCCATAGTCACAGACAGCATATACAGTAGTACCAAAACATCTGGGAGACACCAAGTTGGAGAAAATACCTTAGGAATAAATCAGTGGCTTCTACTCCTTCTTCAAATGTCCCTTTGAGATCACGGGATCTTTTTAAAACAAGTCCATATAAAAGATTTACAAAAGACTGCCTTACAAAGCATATTTTTGCTGGAGCCACTTGTTTCATATTTAGCATTCAAGTAAAATTTTACTTTCACTCTAGTTTGCTTGACCAAATGAAATGGAGGGTGGGAAGGAATATTTATTTCCACTGCTTCAGAGAGTAATTTGTCTGGGAGCATTGTTGATTTTCAAATAACATTAAATTTAGCTTTCACAAACTGTTTTGCATTTACAGGAAAATTTCATCACCTACGGTCAACTAATCATTACAGGATTTAGGTTAAATTCTCTTTAGTTTGGTGTAGTGGTGAAGATACTGGCCTAGAAACCAGGAGACTGAGAGTTCTAGTCCTACCTTAGGCATGAAAGTTGGCTGGGTGACTTTGATCCAGTCACTCACTCTCAGCCCAACCACCTCATGAGGTTGTGATTGAGGGAAAACAGGAGGAATAAAGAATATTAGGTTCACTGCCTTGAGTTATTTAAAAATAATAAAGGCACAATAAAAAAAACTATAAAAATTGGACTATATTGTATCTGTCTGCCTTTCGATAAATGTATGAATACAATTTAGATTCACAGAAGGCGGTGTCTTTTTACCACCAGCCAAACTAACCAATACTCCCACTGGAAAAGGGGAAATTATGTTAGAAGCATGAATGGAAAAGTATTAGTCTGTGAAATGTATCACTATCCTATGGGCCCAACAGACTAGACAAAAGCCAGGGCTAAGGGAAAGAGATAAACACAATAATGTCATTTTGATGTAGAAGCTTCCAGTTTATTGATCCCATTCAAGAAAACCCATTTGGAAGGTACCATCTTAATCAGAATCAGAATCCCAAAGAACAAATGTATATTAAAATATTATTATATTTATCATAGCCTTCAATGTCTGAAGGTATTCTGAAACAAGAAGCCTTGATCTAAAGTCTAGATTTTATTTTAAATGTTTGTGATACAATGCAAGCATCAGGATAGAGCTTCTTAGTGCCACAGATTTACATGGGAAAATTTCAGCACGTGTTTCAATATTTGCCACTGAAGAAACTCAGATCTATGGGTGTAATATATTTTTTGTATGTAAACACTTCTAAATTATCTGATCTTCACCAAAAGTTAGTTTCTACAGCCCAGTTTTTCAAAATTAAAAAATCATTGTCCCTCCTTAAAGGTGCAAAGACTTCAGAAGTTCTTGAAACAGAAGAAAGTTTCCATTCCTGGGCCTCAAGCCAATACCAATTGTTTAAAACAATACTTTAAAACAAAACTACAGAAATACCTTTGGTACTGCTCCAAAGCGAATACTGTTGATCAGGGAACATTCTAAAACTTGGCCTTCCTGGAAAAGAAAGGAACATCATAAATGCCAGCAGCCAATGTGATGTATCTTGAAATAGAAAATACACCAACAGCTAAGCATTCAAAAATACACAATCTTAATTAATACCAGGCAGTATATATTATATTAATGACAGAAAAAACAAACATGGAAAACCTGTGCTCTCTAGAATTTGTCAAAGTCTAAGTGCCATCATATCTAACAATTGGCCATGGTGGATGAGGTCTGATGAGGAGGGAGTGATCACAACACAGTGCTCACTCCTGATGTAATTATATGTGGGAATTATTTTGGGAGACCTGGTGAAGGGATGTTGCCTAAGGAACAGTTAGATAAGAGGGAGCATAGCCTACAGCTGCATAATGGGCAAAGCAAAAATCCCAGAAGGGACCCTCCCAAAGTTATCGGGCTATACAGGTGATAGTGCAAGAATTGTACTTTCAGTCTTATAAGGTCCTGTTAATTCTGTTTTCAACAAAGCAGAATTTATTTATTTGGCTGTGTTTCCTATCTGGTCTATCTGGTAAGGCTGACATCTATGGAAAGGCAGGGAATTTTCTGCTCTTCAGAGATTCTTCCAGGAACTCCACAGAGCTAATGGTGAGAGATGCTAGGTAGTGGAGTTCAGTAACACATGGCCAAAGTTTCAAAGTGTTACACCATTACTTCCAGAGAAAATAAATTCAGCAACTTCATTCACACTCATCCCTCTCATAATTTCCTGCATCCAATTATATAAAATGTGGCAAGATCAATACTGAATCATTACATGAAAAGGAACAAAAATGAGTTGTTGCTATACAGGTACAAAACTGAGGCAAGTAGAGAATGGTTAGAAGATATAGAACAAGGATTGCAAGTCCACACACACAACACACATCTTCTATCCATAAGCACATTTTTTTTTCTTTTCACTATTAATGGATGGAACTAAATTATTGGTTGAAAATTATTTTCTTCCCTTCAAACCAATATTACAATCTTTGGAATATTTCTTCATCATTATACCTTTAATAAGTGTGCTTGGGGGCTTAGGCACTTTATCTAGTCTGGTGTCCTCTAGTTGTTCAGTTTCAATTCTTATAATCCCGCTACAGCAATGCAATAGTAGTAGCAGGATATTATGGGAGCTGTCTCAACAAATTACAGGCTAGAGCCATGATGGCGAACCTCTGGCATGTGTGCCACAGGTGGCAAGCAGCGTCCTCTCTGTGGGCACGCAAGCTGTCGCCCCAATTCAGCTCTGCCACGCATGCACAGGGAGTGGGGTGTCTGCGGGGCCCCCACACACGCATGTGAGGGAAGGGAGGCATGCGTGGGGCCCGTGCACCCATGCAAGGTGGGTGCCTGCGGGATGCGCATGCGTGGAACGCATGCACAGGAGGCACACATGCATTGCATTTTGGGGGTTCAGGCACGCTTTGGGCACTTGGTGCAGAAAAGGTTAGCCATCACTGGACAGAAGCATTGTAATCTAAGGCCCTAATATTTGGAAAGAGTGCCTCTCACTAGGACAGCTAGAATTGTACCTTATGTTTGTTAGAGGAAGCAAAAATAAAAAAATCATGAGATCGTTGTAAATTTTACCTTTCCTTCACTTTTCCATGATAGAAAAAAGCCAAATTCATCAACTTTAAAGAGGCAGCCTGGCTCAAAAACAGAAGATTCCTGTTGAAAGAGAAATCCAAAATACTCAGGTCTGCAAGAAAGAAATTAGAATCCAAATTACCCACCTTTTTAAAAAATTCAGAGACAAAATATGTTAAATGAATGAATAACCAAAGCAGCAATGTGATCTTTGTAGAAATGTTACTCAATGGAGTTAAACAGTATGATCTTGAAGTTTACAGCTTTTACCTATGAAGGAATATTCTTAGGTCCTAGTAGATTTCTATACTGACTTAAGGATATACCTCACCTTTTCCCCAGGCTCAAATTATCCTACTTTAGATACATTATGCAAGAATCCATAATCTAGAAAACTGTAATGCTGGGAAAGGTAGAAGGAAAGAGAAGAAGAGGCAACCAGCAGCAAGATGGATGGACTCAGTTACAAAGGTGATGGATGCATTGTTAAAAAAGCTGAAGGACTAAATAAGGGACAGCTCATCATGAAGAAAGTCTATGCAGTTGCTAAGAGTTGACAACAACATGATGGTACATAATTATCATCATCATCATCACCATCACCACCACCACCACCACCACCACCACCACCACCTTTTCTCATGAACTTGGGTATTTCACACCGGAGATGCAGGGATGGATTCCCACCAACAATTTTTTTGGAGACAGATTTCTAAATCTTACATTTCATTCCATTTTTTACTTTAAAACAATTACTGGAAAATTTCTCTGATTGAGATATGAAGAAACCACTCATTTTACAAACTGAATCGAAAAGGTAAAATTTGGATGCAACTGTTGGTAGTGCACCCATTCAGTGCAACAGTCTGCTTGATTCCTGCATAGGAACTACATATGAAGGTTGGTTTGTGCCATGCAAATTATCTCCCTCCACATTTATTAAAGCACTGCATCCTGTTGGAAAAAAATATCTGCGTATTTCTAATAGATATTTTTTTTATATTTGGGATGGGGAAGTAAATACTGAAACATATTTTTCTAAGCAAAAATCATTCAGCAAATGTTTATGTTTTCTTACTGTATGCTACAATTATTGGAAATGAGATTTGCAACAATCTTAGCAGATCTTAAATCTTTAAAAGTACTTTTTTTTTATTTCAAGAGCTAAGAAAATGGAGTAAAAGTATCGCCAAACAGGGTTATTGGGATTTCAGCCTTTTACTTGCTTGTCATGTTAAAGAGAATATTCAGCTAATCTATCAAATGCTTGAGATTCCGTTTATGCATGTTAAAGTATCAAACAATACCAGACAGTTACATTCAGTTAAACAAACTATCTACTACTAAAAGGAATGCTGATCCCATGGTTAAATAAAACATTCTGCATTTTAATCTTTTGAAGTGCAATATGTTCCCTCTCGCATTCCTTGGGATGACCTCTTTTTATCCTTTTATATTTACGCAAATCACTGAATTATCTGCCTTGCCTACATATTATATATATTTTTGTTCTGGATTCTATGGCTTTCTGATCTTTATTAGACTTTGGTCTATCGACATTCTTTTCTTTCTATGCATTTTTCAATGAGGAATTTTAAAAGGATGGCAAAAAAGTAGGAATTCAATTGCTGTGCATTCAGAAAACAATATTTTTAAATAAATGTACGCTCACCAAGTTGAATGGGAATGTTTATTATCATTACCAAAACTGCTTGCTGAAGGGAAACTATCATTCAAAATCTTTATATAGAGAGATATAATACGGATTAGTATTAATTCTTCCTACCGAGTAGGACTCTGGAACAGCTCTAATTTGGTTCTTTTTCTTCTATCATGGTCATCAGGATACTTAAGTTAGGCTTAGCTCAAAATGAGTCCTCTTTTTTTGTTCCTATCTTGCACAGCGTCTACTTTCACAAAAAGGTGGTGTTTGATATTCCTCTCTGAAGCAATAATGACCAGAAACAGATTTCTACTATTTGCCCTCAGAATGCAGTTTCCAGTCGTATTTCCAGATACTGTATAAGTTCCTTACCTCTTCGTATCTGTCAAAAATAGCTCCATCCTGTAGAAAGGAAGGCACTGGCTTCTGCCAGTTAAATTCATATGGTTTTGCCATTCTGTGTACCACCCTGAATAATTAAAAAAAGCAAATGAAATAAATTGTTGCCATGTTTAACTCTCATAAGGAACCACAAATGATTAATTAGGATTATTCATACAGTACTGCCACTTGTTCTTTATAGTAAATCCTAGAGAAAACCCTCCATTTAAATGAAAATCCAGACAAAGCTTGCCAAGAATCCAAATTTTGCCTATAGGGTATCTTACCTAACAGTAACTACCATTTGAAATTTTGAGATAATACCTTGTTTCCCCGAAAATAGGACATGTCCCGAAAATAAGGCCAAGCCTGATTTTTGGGGTGGGCATAAATATAGGCCCTCCTCCGAAAATAAGCCCTAGTAAAGGGGTGGGCATGGCCAGCACAGGAGGCAGCCCTTCCCTTCCCCGGTCACCTCCTGGAGGTTCAGCTCCTTAATTGCTGCCCGCTGATCAGCTGAGCCAGTGAGGGCTGTGTAACTCAGCCCAGATCTCTAGAGCACCTCCCCAGCTGCTGTCCTTCTCCCCCTTTTCCTGCTGATCTTTCTTTACTTGGGATCGCAGCACAGACCCACATCCACAAAGAGCTCCATCCTAAGCCTTCAGCCTTGCAATTCTGGAAGGGGTGTCTGTGTTGCGATCCCAAAGAAAGAACAGTGTATGTGTGTGTGTGTGAGAGAGAGAGAGAAACTGCTGTGACATTTCTCCAAAGCAGCAAACAGCCGGAAAAGGGCACGTCCTCCCTAAGCGAATGGGTGCGCTGTGGGAGCCTCGGGCCAGGGAGTCAGCAACCGAAAGCGGTGAGGCTCTGGATGGGTTTGGCTCACTGCTGTGAGTGGATTTGTGCATGCCTCTTGGCTAGTTTAGCTCAAGGGGCAGGGAGGCTGCGCAATCAGAACGCTTGGAGAGGGGCAGCCGAGGGGAGTGCAGGCAGGCGAACTAGGGGAAGCGCCATGCTGGGCCTTTAAGCGGGGCAGGCCTTTGGGGAAGAGGAGGAGGAAGCCGCTGCTCCACCCACCAAGGACAGCCTTCCTGCTTGGAAGAGGAGGGCAGGGTGGGCCCGGTGCCCAGCAACCAGGAAAGGCTCAGACTCTGGAAGCTGTGCCCACCCTGGCCAGCCAAGCGATGCAGGCTCAGCCACCCCTGCACAGCAGGTACTTCCACCTGGTGCTTCGCTCATAGCAGATGACGGCCGTCACCCTCACACCCAGCATTTCGTCTACCCTATCTTCCTGGTTCCCCTCCACTGTTTCTCTTTTTCTTTCTCTCTGTCACTCTCACACACAGATGGAGAGAGGGAGACGAAGCAGGTGAAAAGTGTTTGGGCGCCCGATAGGCATCGGCCTGCATTTGTGGTGGTCCACCAGCAGCCTGTGGAGCTGGCAGCAGAGTCGGACAGTGAGGAGACTGGGGAGGACCATGGGCCAGACCTGGAGTCTGGGGAAGGCCCAGACGAGGGCTCTGCGTCGGAGGCAGAGATGGGGCCAGGGCCATCTGGGAATGATGCACGGATTCTGGATCCTCCAGAGTTGGACAGCAGAGAGGTAGAGGAACAGGAGGAGCCTGTTCCTAGTACACGCATGCACAGAGCTGCCAGAAGGCAAGCGCAGCTCAAGCAAAAGCGATGACTCGGGAGTAAGGCCAGGAATTGATTGGCCCCTCCAATGAGGCTTAAAAGAGTAGCAAAGGCTCTTGGGTTCTTTGTAGGAAAGCAACGTTGCTAAATCTGTTTCCAGTCGGCGATTCTTGTTTCTGAACTTCATGAGGCTTTGTCAAGAAAGGCCTTTGGCAGGGTGCCAAAGAAGATAAAAGTTTGTGATAAGCCCAAAGGACTTTTTCTGAAGGACTTGTTTTGGAATTAATTTGGACTAAACTGGGAATGAAGTAATTCTCAGCTGTTATAATAAAATAGTTTTGTTTGGGACTAATTGTTTCTTGTAATGACTAAGTGAGCCTAGGTCACAATAGCATTGTACAGTGCCAGCCTGTATGCCTATTCAGTGCTGCAGGGGCGGGGCTACAGCTATGCTGAACTAGGCACTTTTTGGGCCCTGGTCCTGGTGGCCGCTGCAACTCTCATGCCAGCTCTGCGCACAGCTGGCCTGAGAGCTGCAGCACCCACCAGACCCAGGATTGTAGCCTGGCACCTGAAGCACCAAGTAAGCATGCAGGCTGGCGCTCAGTAGCCCAAAGGAGACGCCTTCCTGCTGGAGTTCCGTGTCCAGCCGGGGAGTGGTTCCCAGGACTGCCCGATTCTCAACCAGCCAGCTGCATGGTGGGAGGGGGCTTCCTGCCCACCTGAAAGAGAGGCTGGGTTGCATAAAGGGGCTTTTCCCAAGACCCTCTCAAGCGCCGGGCTATGGGCTCCATCCCAGGGAGTCTCAATTAGGGCCAAGCTCTTGGCAACCGATTGAGGTAAGACTGTTCTTGAAGGCAGTGCAAGATGCGTGGGCCTCCAGCTGCTTTTGCAGCCTAAATTGGCTGCAAAAGCAGCCATGATTCTTGCTGTCTCTTCTCTTGCCGGGCATGGCAGGGCTTCCTGCCCCCTGCTTCTCCCCCTCCCCACCCCTCCCCACCTGCCACCCCCAAATTGTTCCCCAAAATAATAAGAACCCCCCCAAAAAATAAGGCCAAGCCCTTATATTGGGCTTCAAAAAAATATAAGACAAGGTCTTATTTTTGGGGAAACACAGTAGGTATACTCACAAAAGGCTCTATGGAGAGTGCAATAAGAACAAAGCATTCATTTATTGGAAATCTAACTACTGAAGATGCCTATAATTTCTGGCATCCAGGCATACCCTTATTTACTTTATCTGATTTCCAAATCAATGGGCATATTTCTAAATCAGTACAAACCATCTACCAATCCTTTTAATTTTGTTAAAGTGCCCATGTCCTCCTTCTTAAAATGAAAGATGTGCTTTGCACATGATAACCATCTATGTGGTTTCGTTATAGGAATAAAATAACATTTTTTAAAAAAAAATCATACTGGTGGTAGAAGCCTGGCAGGTAGCAAAGAAAATATTCATCACATTGATTTTAGTAAATATTTATTCAGAAATATTTATAAGTCCTCATTTTAATCAACTGTTTGAGTTTAAGTGATGGAATTTAGAATTAAACCATCATGACATTCATTAAGATCTCTAGCTGAAAATGACAAACATTCAGGAACAAAAATGAAAACATTCAAAATGCTATTTAATACTACTAATCAGAGAGATTTTAAAGTAAACCCTAGGGCTACAAGTCAGAAAATATGAACAGCGTCAAAAGCCAGAGGCAGCTAAAGAAAAATATATGAAATGGTGATCTCATTAAAAGCTGCAGTGTGGAGAGAGGGGGAAAAACACCAACAAAAAGAAAGACAAAACAGTTTAGCCTTGGCAAATTGCTGAAAAGTATTGCTAGACAACATAATTTTCATTTGAATAAACAAAGCAGCCTTTATTTCAAGTTCTAAAAGGCTACACTTTCCCTGCAGAATTTAGATGTACCCTTTTTAATATTTTCAATTTAACGGTTGAAAAATAAATTTTGCAAAGGATTACAGGCCTCTGGCCTTTTATCCACTCACAGGATAATCTTCAAAAGCACAGTGGAATGGGACTCAGAGTGGTGCTATTATTAAAAGACTGGGGTGGGGGGGGACATTTTGAAACCATGTTCAGCATTCTGTCCTTATCTTGTTATGCTATCCAACTCAATGGAATGTTGGAAACATATTATGCAAAAGCATTCAAGACTTTTGCCGTCCATCTGTCTGTCCATTAGCAGGATAACTCCCCCCGCTTGCTAAAAAAAAGAGAGAATGGGATCAAATTTGGTATGTTACTCAAAGCCAACAAGAGAAAGATTGAGTTTGAAAATTAGCTGGATCAGGTAAAGGATAGAAGAGAAAAACCTTCCAAAAAATTCTCCAATGCATTCCTATGAGAAGGAATAGGGCAGCAAGCCCCTCCCACTTCCTTCCTAGTCATTTGACCCAAGGCTATTTTAAGGAGTTGGAAAACATTCCAAAAACTCTGCTCTGCATCCTTTCTTTTACTTATTTGGTTGCAAGGGTGAAAGTGAACTGTGATTGGGATTAAATATTAAAATTAAAAATATCAAAAGGACTTCTTTCAATACTTCTTTGTTTTCGCCTGCTGAAAATTAATATAGACCTAACACATTACCTTAAAATAACACTCATGACCTTCAGAAAATTATGTTTTAGATTAAAAGCAAAAGCAAAGAAGTTCTGAACTCCTTGGAGATGAAGCACTAATATACAAACAGAACTTTGCCAAATAATGAACACTATTTCAGACTTGTAAAGGTAGGGAAAGGAAATTAATGTTATCTCAGCGCACTGTTCTCTCTTTTTACATTTTAATGTCAAATTGCTTTTGAAAGCAAGATACAGGAACAAAGATGCAGCAATTATGACAGAGGCAAAATACTCTTTTGAAAACTTGCTATCTCTTCCTGAAACCACCAACTCCTCAAAATTCTTGAGGATAATTTTACTTATACTTTAGATACTTTCTAAACTCAGATCGTCCATTATTTTATTTTAAGCACCCAAAATCATTTGCTACAATATCCTTTAAATATGCATTGTAAAAACCCATAAGTAATAAATGAAACCAAAATTTAATAATGAAACCTATGCTTTGCCATTCACTTGCTTCAGTTAAAAAGACAGGGATTATTTGCCTTCTTTCTCTAAAAAGAATAAGGCACATACCGTATTTTGCGGACTATAAGACGCTCCGAAGTATAAGACACACCTAGCTTTTGGGAAGGAAAGCAGGGGGGGGGGGGAAATCTGCCTCTGCCTCCCAGCAATTTACCTTCTTGCAGCAAACAGCACACAGCCTGGTCAGCTTCAGCAGTCTGATTTAGCACAAGCAGCTGATTGGCGGCTAGATCAGCCTCCCGCCTATCAGCTGTTCCAGGCTGCAGGGATCGCCACTGCCCATCGCTGCCATCACTGCTGCTGCCTATCACCGCCTCCGTGCGCCGCACTTTCGGCCTCTACATGTACCGGTTTTGGCCTCTACACGTCCTGTTTTTGACTCCTTCCAGGTGGCAGGGATTGCTGCTGCCGGCACCTAACCCCACCGCCTGGAACAGGCCAAAAACAGGATGTGCAGAGGCTGAAAATGGGGCGTGCAGAGGCGGCGATAGGCAGCAGCAGTGATGGGAAGCAACAGGCGGTTGCAATCCCTGCAAGCTGATAGGCAGTATTCCAGGAGGCCGATCCAACCGCCAATCAGCTGCCTGTGCTAAATCAGGCTGTGCTGAAGCTGACCAGGCTGTTTGCTGCAAGGAGGTAAATAGTGAGAGGCAGAGGCTGGCGGGTGAGTGGTGCTTCGACAACATTCGCTGTATAAGACGCACAGACGTTTCCACCCAGTTTTTGGGGAAGGGAAGTGTGTTTTATAAACCAAAAAATACGGGTACATGGCTTATTTTTCTCTTATTGTATATTCTTGTAACATCAAGACTAAGCAAAATCTTAGAGGATTTAATATAAAATAAATTGAAATACTGTGCATCATTTTAAAAGAAGACCTCCAAGAAGTGCCACCTGAGTGCAAGGATTTTATATTCCTGCCCTACAGTATAGTATGTACTCAAGAGTGATTTTTCCCCCTGCTCCCCCAACAGTTAACAGCACAAAGGAAATTTATGTGTTACATCTGTGGAGTAAAGACACTCATGGGAGAATAGCATTTATTGCTGGCACATGATGAAATGATGAAAATCAAATCAACATCCTAATAAAACTTTCAATCAGTTTTTTTTACTGCAATTCTTCACCATTTTAAACAAAAATGAAAAGCATACATGCAAAATAGAAACCAATGGTTCATAATTAAGTAACTTCAACTATCAAGGCTACAAAAGACATCAGAAACATATTAATTGTGTTGACAGCTTCACTGCAACATGAACAGCTATCACATTTTCAATAATAAATGTACATTAGTCTGACTTTACAATGCACAAAGCATGTCATCTTGACCAAAGTTTTAAATGTAACTTTAAAAAGTAGACATCATTTTCTCTTAATATTATGGGAAAATTACAATAAATACTGATATGAAATGCTTGCAAAATTTCTTCTCTATGGAATCAAGATAATGAAACTTTATGGGAATTTGTAAAATAATATCAGGAGTTTGAAGCCTCTTCTTGTTAGCAATCAAAAACTGAAGTACTTATTGTTAGTTTGGATGCCAACTATAATGAATTTTGGTGGTCAAAATCATATAATCTTAGCAAACCCAGATGAACAATGTCCAATTGTTTGAATTTAACAATTCAACTGATAACCTTCATGTGACAATTTCTACAACAGCTAACAAGATCATAAAGCAACTGCCCTAAACTCTCTGATCCAAAAGGCAAGGAAGAATGGTCATCTGTGACAAAGAAAATTGAAATCAATCCAAATGAAATACTTCAGTAAAGATGCCAAAAAGTGATTTGAGGAAGAATACCTGAATATTCTGTATATTTAATCCTCCCATGTACCTATTATATCCTATATTGAACTTAGTTACAATCCTAAAGTCATTCAAAAAGAAAATATTATAATTATATTTTATCTTAATAATTGACTGTTCTGTAAGAAAAATGCATAGGGATTACATATACTACAAATTGGTAAAGAAAATCGGAAATCAATTTCTGCAATTCAGCATCCTATCTTCTCAACTGAATATACAATTGATAGTAATTCAATTGTGAATTACTATCACAATTGAGCCCAAAATTTATGTTGTTAAGTGAGGTTTGCCCCATTTTACGACTTTTCTCGCCACATTTGTTAAATGAATCACTGCAGTTCTTAAACTAGTAGCACAGTTGTTAAGTGAATCTGGTTTCCCCATTAACTTTGGGGATCACGTGACTCCAGGACACTGCAACTGTCATAAATGTGAGTCAGTTGTCAAGCATCCAAATGTAAATCAGGTGACCATGGGGATGCTGCAACGGTCGTAAGTGTGAAAAATGGTCATACGTTACCTTTTTCAGTGCTGTTGTAACTTCAAACGGTCACTAAACGAACTGTTGTAACTGTCGAGGACTACCTGTATAGCAAAGCTCTTTTTCAGAATTCACTGATCCAGCATATATCTGTGATTCCACAGGTTGCAATGCTGAAGAAGATGACTGTGTAAAAAAGCAATGCCTACAAGGGTCAGTGTGCCTTGGTTGATTGGATAAGAAGACGGTTGGGGACCACTTTTGTGTTATTGCTAAGGAAACTACATTGACACGTTGAACTCCATTCAAAATAGGCTCTTTTTGGTGTCTTTTAACATATTTACTTTTCTAATACCCTGTTTTCTTGACAATAAGACCCAACCGGAAAATAAGCCCTAGCATGATTTTTCAGGATGCTTGTGATATAAGCCCTACACCAAAAATAAGCCCCAGTTGAGATCGTCAGCAGATGAAGGCTTTTAGTACTGTATTTCCCCCAAAAATAAGATCTAACTGGAAAATAAGCCATAAGGCGTCTTTTGGAGCAAAAATTAATATAAGACCCGGTCTTATTTGGGGGGAAACACAGTACTAATTGACAAAAACTTGTCCTATCTTCTGACCCATTGCTCAGAGGTAGGTTTCATTAAGTATTATTTCCACTTCATTATTATCCACAGAGACAGAAACTTTGTGAGGCAAATCATTATTAACTTTCTCAACAACTGAGAATAAAAGTTTCACCAAATGACAAAACAACATCAAAGGCTACTGAGAAAACTTTTGACCAATATTCCTTTAAGTCTGGAGTATGAAATAATCATAAGAACTTTTGGTTCTATGTTTTGTAAGTATTATACTGTAGGTAAAGCATTTATTTGTACGTCAGGTTGAATTTATCAGAAACACTTTTACTTACACTGAAATTAATTTAAGAGGAACTTTGGCCAAATCAAGGATAAAAATAAATTGTGAAGGGCTGATTAAGAGTCAGTAATAGAATTCTGAACAAATGAAAATTCAATTACCTTTAAGTACTAAGAAAAGAAATGCTAAGTGTACTGCCAACAAGGATTTCTCTAATTTCCAGAAATTTAGCGGGGGGGGGGGGAGAACCCTTGAGATCTTAATTTGACATAAATAAAAATTAACTATAACAATTAGCTATAGCTATAAAAATTAGCTATAACAAAAAAGCAGGGGGGAGGAAATGAAAGTCTTTTGCAGATAATCTAGTTTAAAACTTCAATACTTTTTAAAAAGATCAATCAAAATACATAAATCATTAAAAGAAAGTTCACATGTGCTTGATACATATTTTAGGAAGAGGGTATGACTTTGGTTAATGCTTCTTTGGCCTACACCTAACAAGCAAGATAGCCATATAAACTTTCAACCAGAACAGTTTTCAAGGCCTCCCAGATACATCAGGAGATGCAACTCCTTAGATTCCCCAGCCAATAAATAGTTGAACCCACTGACGGAATGTCAAATTGGAAGGGTGGAACAAACCATACACTGATTATGCATTATATTAAAAATGTGAAGGGTGAAGAGCTACTAGGCAATAACATAACCATGATTAAGGATGAAAGGAATCCAGTTACCTGAAAGGAAACTAGTTTCCTGAAATATAAAATGGACGTTGGTCTTACCTGATACGTCCGTTCTCGACATGGGGAAAAACGTCAGTCAGACTGGGGGATACGTCCCGTCCAGCCAATGACCGAGACCTTTGAAAGCCAAGGGTCCGCCCCTTTGAGGCCGCCCCAGTTCTTCGTTGAGGCGAAGCAAAGGACTCGAATGACGTGTACTCCTGAAATGACAAAGTAAAAAGGTAAGATCACCCCCCCCAACCCTACCGGAAAGTACTCAGGGTGGGGCTGACTGACGTTTTTCCCCATGTCGAGAAAGGACGTATCAGGTAAGACCAACGTCCATTCTCCAACTAGAGGGAAAAACGTCAGTCAGACTGGGGACATACCAAAGCTCGATGTCACCCCGGGAGGGAAGGTACTGGTCCGGTAACCGTCAAGCAAGATGCACCGACTGGAGGACCCGCCGTCCGAATGCCGCATCCGCCGAGGTGAAGGAATCAACTTTGTAATGCCGTATGAAGGGACTGATAGTGGTCCATGCAGCAGCTCGACAAATCTCCTCGAGGGAAGCCTGAGTCGCCCAGGCTGCTGATGTAGAAGCGCTCCGCGTCGAGTGCGCCGTGATGGAAGAAGGAAGAGGAGAGCCAGACTGTCGATAGGCTAAGGCAATGGCGGCTCGTATCCAGCGGCCTATCGTGGTACTTGAGACTCGAGACCCGAGGGAGGAAGACAGAAAAGCCACAAAGAGGGCTTCCGTCTTACGATGACCAGCAGTCCGTGCGATATAAATTTTCAACGCATGGCGGACGTCTAGAGTGTGCCACGACCTCTCCAGCCGATGAGAGGGATGAGGACGGAAGTCCGGGAGGATGAGCTCCTGCGCTCTGTGAAATGTCGAGTTCACTTTGGGCACAAACGAGGGATCCAGGCGAAGTATCGCTCTATTGGTCTGGAAAATGCATAAGTCAGACCGCACAGAGAGAGCTGCCAGTTCTGAAACCCGGCGGGCAGAAGTGATTGCTACTAAAAAGGCAACCTTGAAGGTCAGGAAGCGAAGAGAAACAGAACAGAGAGGTTCGAAGGGAGAAGACATGAGAGCCTTAAGCAACTTATTGAGGTTCCATGTAGGAAAACGATGTACTGTAGGAGGATTCAAATTTGAAATTCCCCGGAGGAAACTAGTGATGATTGGGTGATGAGAGATGGAGTCTTTAGAACCGCAAGACAAAATTGAAACAATGGCGGCAACTTGGCGACGTAAGGTGTTGGGTCGCAAACCTTTGCGAAACCCCGCTTGAAGGAAAGACAAAACATGGAGAATTGAAGCTGAAGTAGGCAACACAGGAACCGTGGAACACCAAAAAGCGAAAGACCGCCACGTGGCCTCATAAATCCGTACTGTAGAAGGGCGTCAAGCTGCTTGAATCGTGGGAATGATGTCCAAAGGAACCCTGGCCACAGTTAAGAGGAGCCGCTCAACCGCCAAACGGTTAAGCGAAGCCAGCTCGGGTCCGGATGTATGAGACAGCCCTGAGACAAGACGACCTTGGAGGCAGGGAGTGTCCAAGGAGGTGCCACGGAAAGGCTCATCAAGTCCGCAAACCATGGGCGCATTGGCCAGAAAGGAGCCACAAGCAGGAGCTGAGCCCGTTCCTCGAGCAACTTCCGTATAACCTTGGGGATCACAGGGAGAGGGGGGAAGGCATACAGCAGCCCGGAAGGCCAAGGGCTGCGGAGGGCATCCATGGCTTCCGCCTGGAGGTCCAGGAACCTGGAAAAATAACAGGGAAGGCGATGATTCGAACGAGAAGCGAACAAATCTAGTACAGGGCAACCAAATCTCGAAATGATGTCCTGGAAGAGCTCCTGGGAGATCGACCACTCGCCCTGATCCACCTGCGACCGACTGAGAGAATCAGCTTGGATGTTCTCAGAACCAGAAATGTAATCAGCTCTGATGGAAGCTAGGTGCTCCTCTGCCCAGAGACCCAGAAGACGTGCTTCGTCCATTAAGAGGCACGATCTAGTACCCCCCAACTTGTTAACATGGGCCTTAGCTGTCGTATTATCAGTGAGGACCAAAACATGTCTGCCTTCCACGATATCCTGACATTGCAACAGGGCAAGACGGATGGCCCTCAATTCCAACAAATTGATACTGAACTGGGTCTCCTGAGGCGTCCAACGACCTTGGGCCATACGATGGAGAATGTGGGCTCCCCATCCAGATAAACTGGCATCAGTGGTAAGTCGGAGTCTCAGGGGTTCCCGAAAGAGGGAGCCCCGGGCCAAGGCAGAAGAAGACCACCAGTGGAGAGAGAGCAGTACCGGGTCCGGCAGATGAATGCGACGGGAAGAGGCCTCCAAATTAGCCCGTTGGAAAGGCAACAAGAGCCACTGAAGCTCTCTACTGTGCAGGCGAGCCCACGGGGTGATACCAAAAGAGGACACTATCATGCCCAACAGACGGGAAAGAACCAAAACTGTTGCTGTGCCTGCAGATGAACATTTAAGGGCCAGGGCACGCAAACTGGACTGACGGTCTGGAGATAAACAAACCGTAGACGAAACAGTGTCAATTAATGCGCCTAAGTGAAGAATTCTAGTAGAAGGGGACAACTGGCTCTTAGACCAATTTATTGAAAAACCATGGTCCTGAAGGGAGGCTAAGACCAGAGATAGGTCCTCACGAGCTACTCGAAGGGAAGAGGACATAACCAAAATGTCATCCAAATAAAACTGAAGATGAACTGGATGGGAACGGATGTGTCCAATCAAAGAGGCCATAATCTTTGTAAATACCCTAGGGGCCGAAGACAGTCAGAAGGGTAGGGCCCTATATTGGTAGTGAGATCCCTTAAAAGCAAAACGGAGGAAACGACGATGCGAAGGCAAAATGGGGACATGCAGGTAAGCTTCTTGAAGGTCAATAGAAGAAAGAAAATCTGAAGGACGGATAGATTCAAGAATAGACGAGAGAGATTGCATCTTGAACCAGCAATATTTAATGTGCCGGTTCAAGGATTTCAAATCTAAAATGGGCCGCCACCCCCCTGAAGCCTTCTGAACTAGAAAGAGGCAGGAATAAAAACCATGGCCTTGTTGAGAGACAGGAACCCGTTCAATGGCAGCAATTTTGAAAAGATGGTCAATCGCCTCCGACATTAACCGTGACTTAACAGGGTCCCTTGAAACTGGACAAGGGAGAAAATGAGAAGGGGGGGAGGAGGAAAACTCTAACGTCAACCCAAATGTAATGGTGTTAAGCACCCATGTATCAGAAATGGAGGAAGCCCAACGCTCCTGAAACAGAGAAAGACGACCTCCAATAGGAGACTGAAAGGTCCGCTTATCGAGCTCTGCGAGCCCAACGACCCCCCGTTCCTCCCCGAAAGGATCTCCGAGAGGGAGCCCTAGTCCCCTGCCTAACCTGAGAGTCCGGTTGAGGTCTTGAAGGGAAGGCTCGCTGTGGCCGAGATGTAAAGGAGGAAGAACCAAAGGAACGAAAGGACTGGAATCTCGAAGTTGAAAACCGGGAATCCGACCGACGAGTAGCTGGGGGAAGGATCTTACGCCGATCCCTGGTCTCAACTAGTAAGGGCTCCAGGGCCGAACCAAAAAGAGACCCACTAGCATATGGAGCTGAGGCGAGTTGCCATTTACTGCGCATGTCGGCCTGCCAGTTCCTGAGCCACAAGAGGCAGCGTGAAGTGACATTGGAGCCTAAGGCTCTGGCCGAGAAGCGGGTCGCATTCAGCGTGGCATCCGCAGAATACTCGAGGGCGGCAGCGATTTTATTTAGGTCCTGGTGCGACCTCGCATCTGAAAGAGGAAGCCTGGCCTGCAATTGTTTAAGCCATAACAAGGCCGCCCTGTTGAAGAAGGAAGCAGAAGTGGAGGCACGGATGGACCAGGCCGTAGATTGATGCCCTTTCAGCAGTGTCTTTTCAGCTCTCTTGTCCTCGGGCCGAAGAGAGTCCTCCGGAGGGCCCGTGGGATGAGATGAATCAGTTAAGGCGACTATGGGAGAATCCACCTTGGGAGCTTGTAAAGTATCTGACAAAGGTGGAGCCGAATTGTAGAGGCGTTTATCCAAGCCATTAGGGCTAGGACCCGCCCCTGGCAAAGCCCACTGCCGCTGGAGCACGTCGGTGAACAACTTTGGAGCTGGAATAGTTTCGGGTTCACTGGTAGGTTCTGCGAACATGGCGGCCGCTGGATCAGTTGTAGAAGAAGTAGGAAGCACTGGAGGAGTAGATCCCAAACGAGTGATGGCAATAGCCTTAAAAAGGAGGGATCGGAATAGCTGTGGCTTGAACAGTCCGACAAAGGCCGGTTGATCAGGACCCAAACCTTCGTCATCCGACCAGGCCTGGTCTTGAAAATCCTCCCCTTCAGAAACTGACTCATCTAAGGAAACTTGTAGGTCAGGTCGGTGCTGATCCCGCATCCTATCTTGGCGAACCTCAGGAAGGGATTGAGAAGGGGAAGGAACTGCAGAAACAGCTGGAGCTTGATTGAGGCAATCAGAAATAGTTTGGCGGATAGCTCTGGATATAAGAGCCTCCAAAGAATCCGCCATAGGAGTGGTTCGCAGAGAAGGGAGAGGAGGTGGGGGGGGGGAGGAGGAGGAGGAGGAGGAGGAGGAGGAGGAGGAGGAGGCAAGGTTCCAGGAAGATCCGAATCCGGTAAGGTCTGGAAAAGCCTTTGGGGCTCTGACGGGGAGACTGATGGAGGGTCCCCTAAAACATCTGGGGATAACTCCCTTAGCGACCGTGGAGAGAGAGAAACAGAAGGAGGCCGAGCAGCACGGCGTTCTGATTCCAAGGCCTGGGACTGGGCTCTAGAAAAGGCTTTCTCAATTGCCCTGTGCCTGCGCTGTTCCTCACGGGAAGCCCCGGTCTCTTTAGACTGAAGGTTACTCTTTTTTGAACGAGACTTCTTGTTTGGAGGTGGCATTGAGGCAGAAGAAGATCCCTCAAGGGGATCACTGGGATGGCGCCTACGCGAGGAATGCCCTGAAGTGCTTTGCATGGCGGCCGCCATTTTAACAACTGTCGAGCCGCAGCGATTGGCGCCAAAAGCAAATGAAAGGGAGTCCCTTGATTAACAGTTCAAACGGCGATCCGAAAGAGTCGCAAGCCTTAAGGCCAAAAAGCGATCTCTGAGGAGCCAGGCGAACCTCCGTTGCAGCCGATAATTGAGCGCCCGAGTCTCTGCCGCCAATCCGATACCCAGGAGGAGGATTTTCTTCGTCGCTAGCAGAAACGCCTTACACGTGACTCAGGGCGGCGGGGAAAACCTCCGGCAGCGTGAAAATTAGCTGCTTGGACAAAGCCTTTAAAGCGCAGCACTAATGAGCCCGAAGGAGACTCCAGCTGACAGGTGCGAAGCCTGCAGCCAGAAATACTTGCCGATCGCTGCAATTAGCAAGAAGAGAGGGAAAAACAAATTCTTCAGAGGAGGACACGTCCTGTCAGGCGAAGACCAAGACGAAGAACTGGGGCGGCCTCAAAGGGGCGGACCCTTGGCTTTCAAAGGTCTCGGTCATTGGCTGGACGGGACGTATCCCCCAGTCTGACTGACATTTTTCCCTCTAGTTGGAGAATGCCAACAACATTATTTGCTTCCTGCTCCAGAGGAGGAAAAACAATAAAACTACACACTTTACTTTATTGATTAGCCCTTGGGCCATATCAAACTGCAGAGTTTCAGACACAAATTATTACTAAAATCTGATAAAAACAATTTAAAATGGAATTGGAATAAAATACAGTTTAAAATAAAATTGGAATAAAATACAATGATTTAATACATAGATAAATAAAATATGATAAAATTATATTTTGTTATCACCCCTACAATCTACCCCAATCAGTCCCACATTTGCCGATCTCAACCAAACCATTTTGCTTAAGTACTGTGTTGTGTTAAATGTTATTTTCAGATTCTGGCCGCACATAAGGTAAGTTGTTTTAATATGGGGATCCCAATAGTCATTTGTTTGGTATATAAACCAAGGTACCTGTCTCTCACTCTCTTATACAGGCAACAATCAAATAGGATGTGAGCCAGGTCTTCAACCTCTGCCGCTCCGCAAATGTAGGGTATAGAATGGAATCTCCCATATCTGACCATTGTGTCAAGCTATTCGAATCTCACTCGGGTAAATATCTCCTTAAGATGTTTTAGCCGTTGTAACTTCAAATAGCTGTCTATTTGAAAAGTATCTTTCTATTTACTCAGCCACAATGCAACTAATAAAAGAGAATAATCATATAATCAATTAATAATATAATATAGTAAAATAACATGCCAGGTGGTTCAAGCTAGCTTGGCTAATGTTGAGAGGTACTGAATCCTGTAGTTTCACATTATCCATTGTAGGTTGTCTACTCCTGCTCTGGAAGTTGATGAGCTCTAGTCTGTTTATAGGGTATGTGGGCAGTTTCTACAGCAATGACACCCACATTTAAGTAAACAAAAGAAAAGATTTGCAACAGTTTCTATTTGTGTTGCAGCTGATTTTAAGTGTAAAATCTGTTTCATATGATTTTAGCTATGAAATATAGGAATATATGTGTTGTTCTGGACTAGAGGATCAATGTGTGAGATGTGGTACGAAGAATGTTCTCAGTCAAGAAATATAATGGGTCAGAGAAAGCATCTATTAGAGGCATTTTAATGGGATTGTTGTGTTTTCTTGTTTTTTTTTTAATTTGATTTATATGCCGCCCTTCTCCGGAGACTCAGGGCGGCTTACAATGCATGTTGTGAGGATATAAAGGCTGGCATTTGTATTGTACACCTTGCAAGGAAGTCTGGCATAGAAAATAAATAAACACATAATATTTCAAATAACCTAGTAAGTATACTTTGGGTGGAGTTGAGGAAAAAAAATCTTTTTTCCCAAAGCAATTAAATTCCAATTTCCCTTTCTTTCTTTTGGAGGGAAGCAACTGAACAATTTGGTATTGCATTTACCCAATATCAAAACATACTTCTGACATCTTTATTAATGTGCTGAAATCACATAGTGCCCTGGGGTACGTGTGAAGAATATGAATTGTATGCAGCAGCATCTTTGGTTGCTGTGCAACCAGAACATATCTAACCATACAAGGGGGGAGGGGGAAGCTGTGGGAGAGTTAGGTTGTATCTGCAAAAAGGATCACAAAGGATACACAATGTTAATTGTTTGTGAGGCACTCTGACATGTGTTTGAGATGAGAAGCTATATAAATTGAAATAATAAATACAATCATGTAAAGTACAGAGAAATTGGACATGCACACAGGAATCAGGAAATGAAATCTTAAATGTAAATAAATATGAGGATGTTACTTCTTATATGCTGTAATTTTTAGCTACGATAAGAAGTTTCTTTTTCCAAATAGTTCCTAATTATACTAAAGAACAAACTCAAATGTAATTTCCCACAACTTTAATGGGGGGAAATGACTGTAAATTAAATTGCATTATACCACTAAATTATATCACTTAAGCTTAGTCTGATGCATCATCAAATACTTATTCTTCTTTGTATATATTTTAATAAAATGTTTTAAAACAAAGGTAAAATGATACAAATTAATATAAAGGTGGTAAAAAAGAACAAGAAAGTAAAAGTGCAAACAAAAAGAAAAATGGAAAGGAAAAAAATAGACTTCTAGGCTTCCTCGTGACAGTTATAAGTAGAATTATAATATATGTGGAATTCATTATATGCATATCAGAATAATGCATTCAAAATTAAATTCTTTTAATTTTATTCTTTAATAATGCACTTTAAATTCCTTTAAAAAGCCATTGCCAAAGATAGAGAAGGAATATAGTAAATTGAATTCTATTGTTACCATATATTCCTTTGTTGATATAAAATATAGTTAAAGTTAATGTTATTAGAGTTAACTACTTTTCTCTTTGTAGGTATCAAAATCTTTATTACCTTTCATGATCACTGTCCATAACATCATCATCATCATCATCAACATCATCATCATTATTACAATTATAAGAACCCTAGCAGAATTTTTGTTATAGTTTGCTGCACCCTGTTCCTCTATCCATAAATATTAACTCTGTTGGAGAAAATCCAAATAAAGCACACCATGACCTAATGTGACTGAATGTAACAGCCGAGTAGTTTCTCTACAAAAAGATTCTGTTTAGGATTAGCAAGGCCAAAAAGACTGGAATGTAATTGGAGAGTACACACTGAATCCCTTGTCAAGGAAACATCGGATTCCTTGACTTGGATTTTAAAATAAACACAAAGTCTACTTTTAGAGAAACAAAGAAACAGGCAAATATACAATACACAATGTCTGGCATGGAAGAGCATGCATGAGAAGGAACCAGGATCAGATCTATAGGAATATTTGCTCAATAACTATGATAAAGCATTATGCTGGGATGCTTATTCTGTTGGTGCAATTTTATTGGCAAATTAAGTCAAGAGTGCAAAGACATGCTCAAACTATGGACACTACTTATGAAAAAACATATAAACCTTCAGAAGCTATCCTCTATGTCAACAGGATTTTATTCCAACAATGAAACTGGCAGTAATAAATGTCCTATTCTTGAACTCACCCACCCTCTCTCTATATATCTCCAAGACACCATCAGTTGACCAACCACAGTTCTCATTGCCCCCTTATAAACACCAAATACAAAATCCATAAATGTCTTGACAAGGCTCATGGCTATGCTATTCTATCTTCATGTGGTACTAAGTACTAAGAGGAAATCTCTGGTAATGAAAGCTACAGATAAATGATAGCCCTCACAAAAAAGAGGGGGGAATCTTTACAGACCTCTCCCTCAGGTCTTGCAGCTGAAAATAGAAAGGAATATGGGCGTAGAAAGGACAGAGGGTGTAGAGGGGGGCAGATATAGTGAAGGAATGTTAAAAGCCATTTTACAGATAAAACAAACAGTAAATAATATTTTAGCCCTGGGAAAGAAGTTGGTATGAGGAAGAGATTGAAAATTGCCCTGCCTTGATTCTGAAGAAAAGACTGGCAGGCTTTCAAGATTCTGTTAGTATAGTCTACAAAATAAAGTGGAGTTCCAGTGGTCCTTGTGGCAGTCTCATTCCTGGCCCTGTCTACCTCAAAGAGCACACATCAATCTTGAAGGTGTCAAAACCCATCCAAGACCGAGTGGCTGTGGTTTCCTACATCCCGATATAGTCAGTTGGTGCCATCACTGACTATTGGGGGCGAGTCATTGGCCCCCACGGAGAGGGTTCGCAACTTGGATGTCCTCCTGGACTCACGGCTGTCTTTAGAAGAGCACATGATGGCTGTGGGCAGGGGGACTTTTTATCAGGTCTGCCTGATTCGCCAGTTGCATCCCTTTCTGGATCGGGACTCGTTAAATACGGTCACTCATGCTCTCGTTACTTCCTGCTTGGACTACTGCAATGCTCTCTACATGGGGCTCCCCTTGAGGAGCACCCGGAGGCTCCAGCTGGTCCAGAATGCAGCCGCGCAGGTGGTTATGGGAGCGACGTGGCGCTCCCATGTGACCCCCCTCCTGCGCGAGCTGCACTGGCTCCCGGTGGTCTTCCAGGTGCGCTTCAAGGTTTTGGTTACCACCTTTAGAGCGCTCCATGGCATCGGACCGGGGTATTTACGAGACCGCCTTCTGCTACTGATAGCCTCTCACCGACCAGTACGCTCCCATAGGGAAGGGCTCCTCAGGGTGCCGTCGGCCAAACAGTGTTGGCTGGCGGCCCCCAGGGGGAGAGCCTTCTCTGTGGGGGCACCTACCATCTGGAACGAGCTTCCCCCTGAGATACGGAAGATCCCGGACCTGCACACGTATCGCCGTGCTCTCAAAACTTTTCTATTTCAGCAAGCTGGCCTGACCTAACTCCCCTCTTTTAAATTTTTTAAATTTTTTAATTCGTGATTTTATAAATTGGGTGTTTTAATCTGTGTTTCGGCCAAAATATTTAATAATTTTAAGGGATTTTTAATATTTGTATTATCTGTATTTTATCTTGGCTGTTCACCGCCCTGAGTCCTTCGGGAGTAGGGCGGTATAGAAATTTGATTAAATAAATAAATAAATAAATAAATAAATAAATAAATAAATAAATAAATAAATTTTCTAATCAGAGACTACCTGAAGTCGAAGCAGTATTTGTTCACTCTCAAGGGAGTTTGCCAGAGATGTTTGGAGGAGTTCAGGATCAATTTTTAACTTCACAAGTTCTCCAAGATGACTTAGCCTGTAGCAAAGAGTTATAAAATGGTAGAAATGTCCTTCAGAGACTAATCCCAAATACCAAACTATTTCTTTCCAATGATGTTGTGTAGATAGGCAGTAGCCATGACCAACTGTTTGGTAATTTTATCATTCTATAAATCCTGTGCAATCAGGACTTTGTGATTATACAAAGCACATCAAATCAGCCAAATACTGCTTTTAGTATGTCTTCAGACCTCACCATCAAATGGTTTCAAGATGAAGGCACACTAGAGGACTATAGATGCTAGAGAAGTGAAAATGGGCATGCAGAAATTGTCCCTGGGAAAAATCTGAATGGGACCTTGTTGGAAGAACAAATTTGAAAATATCAAAAGCAAAGGAAGCACTGAAATATTACTAGATAAGATAGTAGGTAACTATAGCTCTGTCTCATCCTGGGATGAGGTCTGGTTATTGCTAAGCTCTGTGAAGATATTTGTGTATAGTGTTTTTAAATACCTATTGTCATAGTAACTTATAAAAGTAAAAGGCTTTTAAAAACACATATACCCAGCACAACGAATTTACATATTCTGTTAATTCATAGATTATTTAACCATATTTTACTGAATGCATCACAATTGGATAAATGCTACAAATAAACTCACTTATTTTGCTTCTGTACAGTATTTAGATTTCTACATTTTTATTTTTAGATATTTCCCATTTAAAAGAAAAACATTATACTTAGCCAAAGTAATCTAATTATGCAACTATTAATGCCAACATTTGGAGATAATTATTTAATACAGAATTACCCAAAGGGATATCTAAATATATTGCATCAGTCTGAAGTAGACTGATAATGTTTTAAAATATCACTGCAGACAATATTTATTGGCAGACAGTAAGTCTAATTAACATGCATCCTATCACCCAAATTAGAGTTATTGCTGCTCTCTATCAGCTGAATTCCCTTTCCATTTTGTCATGCAATTACATAAGAATGCTCGGTTTATAAAATGTGGATAAATATGATGCATGATATAAAAACAAATTCAAAAGTAATGTCTACAATTGGAGAGCCAATCACAAAACTGTGCTGGATGAGGGCCAATAATCTGAATCTTTAAATAGATTCAAATTAATGAATCATCAGCTTGTTCTGGATAAGGTTATGGTCCCAGGTTTAGGCAGTCTCCCTTGATATACTAAAACTAATTGACATTAATAATATCTTAATAGGCTTGAGTAGTATAGAGCGACTAAATCCAGTTTCAGCTACCTGACTAGTTGTTGCCTTTCCTAAACAGGGATAAATTTATTTAAATAGCCATGTATCACAACCGGTTGACTGCAATGCTCTATGTAAGGTAGCCTGAAGATAACCAGAAACAGCAGCTGATGGATTATCAAGTCAGGATGATGGAATCAAGAGACACTGATACTGAAATTACTAGTCTGCCTACTGACTCCTGGGCTTAAATCAAGATGCTGCTACTACTGTAGAAAGTAAAATATGATATAGAATCCAAGGATGAGGAAAAACATCTGTCTTAGCATCAAGCTATGATGCAGGAGAAGACCTGCTGCAGTTCCTTTCTGTTGGAGTAACTCATACCGTGCTGACTTAGAATAAGATCATGCAGCAAAAAGTCTTCCAATCATGAAATTCCTTAGGACCATAATACTCCTTTAGTTCATGCCTGTTGTTGATTGATAAATACTTTTTGATGGTATTTGGTAATGGGTTTTAACTGTTGTACTGGAATGCTGTTCTTAAGCTTCTTTGTGTTACTCATTTGGATTTTTTTTAAGATAGTAGTATGTACGTAAAATGAATAGTAATAAAAAATTAAAATCAATTCATTTATTTTTTTTTAAATTTATTATAGCTACCCAAACCAGAGGGTATTAATAAACCAGGCACCCGTCTATTACATACACTAATAGCAATTTGGAGGAGTATTGTTGCAGGAAAGAAAATCTGTCTTTTTGTTTATAGGAAGGATGCTCAAAAATTATACTACAAGATTTAAGTGCTGAGTGTAGCATATGTCCTATTCACTGAACCAAGAGCCTTCAGTGTTATTCAAATATTATACTATATACTGACTATTCCATTACCAAGTCACAGGTGTGACACATAGATACCAAAGAAGGAAGGATATTAGGTATTTCTGGGCAAGAAATTCTGCACTCCTCAATAATGCCTAGATGTGGCAATAATAGGATGACAATAAATGAAAATTAAGTTATGGGATCAGTTTAATGATCATTGCAGTACATAATACCTGGTCAAGAACATGGATGTGGGTAGGTTGGGGGGAAAATGGGAGAGCACAACACTGTAATTAGGAATAAGGTCCTTGTTCAAATCCCATCAGCATGGCTCTCAGAATCAATGTTACAAATTTTCCACTAATATTTCTCAGGATGAATGCAATGGTCATGTCAGCTGAGAATCTAAACACAACTACCATAGCTTAGACAGACAAAAAAAGTATTCAGAGTTTTGACATGACCATTGCATTCATCTTGAGAAATATTAGTGGCAACTTTGTACGATTTATTCTAAGAGCCAGAATAAACTAAAACATGTTTATTAGCCACCCTCTTATCTTTTTCCACCCTGTTGCATATCTGTTTTCAGATATGAAGCCTTTTTTTCATTTTGAATCATAGATTATATTGCTCTCAATCACACTTTTAATGTGATTAATTATATAATATATTTTTTGCTTCCACTGAATTTCTTAATTGTGTATCCAGTGTTACTACTGTAAGACATCCAGATACAATTTGTACCATTTGCCATAGTGAAACATGAAATAAGATTATACACTTGTCCAGCCACATTTCAGTACCATATCTAATGCTGAGCACCATAGTTTAAGAAGGGTTCAGAGAAAATGGAGCAAGTTCAGAAAAGTACAGTGGGGATGATCAGTGGAATTGATGCTAGGTTCTACCAAGAAAAATGTAAGGAATAATCATATTTAGCCTTGAGAAGAGAAGAATGAGGGAGTACTCTTCAAATACTTGTAAGGATGTCACACAGAAAAGCGAGACATTTTGTCTCAGAGTACCATGAAATAATGGCTTCAAATTACAGGATATTATTAGGATTTTTATATTATTAGGATATTATACCTAATAATATCATCTAACAGCAGAACCAATAGCACAGACAAATGTTTCTTTCTCTGGATGGATCAGACCAAGGAAAAGGTTTAATTAACATTCCCATGTTTCTATGTCATGGCTTAAATTGCCTCTCCTACTCCCGTAATCCTCATCCATTCTCTGCTGCAATCAGAAAAAGAGATGTAACAAATCTTCGAGCAATTCATTAGAAAACAATAGTTTTGAAGTTGAGTGCAAATTTTGTTTGAGGTTTGCCAAATGACATTCAATGATCAGTGATTAACCTGAAATGAAAAAAAAAATAATTCCATCCATTCCTAAAATATCATCTTGCTACTCTCCCCCCCACCCCTGCCCCCGCCAACATTGTTCCTTTTGCTTGTGTTCACAGGGAGCTGCAGGATCATTAACCTATAATTTTCCTGACAGAACCAGAGCAGGAGCTGGAGGAGATGGATGAATTCCCTCTCCAATTGGAAAAAAAAGAGTGATAGTGCCTCAAAAATAATAAGCATCCAGTTCTCCTGATTTTAATGACTCTGTAACTGAGCATGTGATAAAAACACAGGAAATAAATGTCAATCAAAACATTTTTCAGAATAATAAAGGAAAATATAGGGTATCTTGTAATGTAAAATTGCTAAGAGAAGTAAAGAACTACCAAACATGAAAGATAAATATATTGTACATAAGTAGTTAACAATATATAATCTACTATACTAGTGTTCCTCTCTAAATATAAAATTACACAGAAACATTTGAGTTAGGGTAGGCTCAAAATCAAAGCACTGCTTTTACTGATATGTTAGTGCCACAGAAATGGATAGCAATGTAAGGTTTTCTTAGGTCTGGCCTTACTACATTATCTGTGGTTCTGTCAGATTACATAAAGGTTATCTTCGAAAAACAAGAGGTTCATGAATCTTTGCTCTCAAAAAGCAACCATCCTAAATGGACTACTGCCCTATAACATTCAGTAATAAATAAATAGAGCTGTCCATAAGTCAAATTTGTAGAGGTGCCATTTCAATAGAAGTATGACTAGTCACCGCAACGAAGCTCTCAAAATACTTCAGAGTAAAATATTTCTCCTGAAATGGCATCTTACATTTTAATGCAATATTTTACACATAAATTCCAGTGAGTACTGTGGGATTTCCTCCAAGATAAACATGAACAGAACTGAAGCCTCAATGTTATCATATAAATACCCTTTTCTTATTTTATGGAACAAGCTGTTAAAAAATTTGACTATAGTTTTAAAGGTCAAAATAGTTAAATTCTCCTTTATGTCCTGATATCACGGATTTGCTGACCAAGGATACTGTGTTTTTATATCTATTCTGTAGTCATCCCTTTAGTATGCGGTTTAGGAATTCAGTTATAATGGCAACATTTAGTAATGATAGCAAACCATGTTTTCAATTTAAGAGAATAAGAAACTAAGAGAATAAGCTTTAGATTATTTATCATGATGTCTGAATTTTATAGTTTAAGTTTATACTATTGCTATCTAATAGCAGCTGACAATTCTAAGTCTGATTTTTCTCAAGAAGTAAGTAAGTAAGTAAGTAAGTAAGTAAGTAAGTTTTTACTGCGGTCAGAGACCAAATTAAAATAGACAAAGAAAGGGAGCATATTTTACAAATATGGATAGATCATGGGACAGTACAACATCACTGCCTCAAATACAATCTGTACTGTCAATACTAGTGATCCTCTGCCGTCAGGCTTACCCGTCTCTTTTCCCGTTTTTTTCTAGCCACGACTGCAGCAAATTTTTTTGCCACCTTTAGAGTTATATTGGGGTCTGCGTCCTGGAGTAGGAAATAAAGGCTGAACAGATCAGGTGAACCAGGGAATCTCTGGGAAATAGGAGAAATGAGTCTTGATCTTATATCCCGGTAGTGGGGACATACGAATGTAATATGGAACAGGGATTCCGGGGATCGGCCATTACATGTACAATGGATGGATTTTACCCCCCCCACCAAAAGCCTACTGTCGAGGACATTCGAGGGGATCACATTAAATCGTGCCTTCATAAATGCGAGCCTGTGTTTGATAGTGTAACGCGGAGAGGTAAGGCGGAGGGTGAGACGAGGGAACAATACCAAGGGAAAACGGTGAGCATGTTCCCGATCTGTGTGCCAGATTTAGTTGTCTATCAATGTCGTCCAGCCATTGAAAGATCAACGATTTGGCAGCATCAGGGCCTAGAATAAAAGCTTCAATGAGGGAAATTCCGATTTTCAAAAGTTTTGTATGGATATTATGGGCCCAGGGGCTATGAAAAGGGTCCCGCCATAGGCATTGGCCTAGGTAATAGCCTGGGAGTCTGGTCCACAGGGACAACCAATAGCCAATTGCACGTTTCCACAAGATTGTTGCAAGTGAGGATATGCCCAGTTCCAAACGAATTGCGGTGTTACTTACGCAGGGGGGGACTCCCATCAGACGGCGTAGGAAATGGCTGTGAACAGACTCAAGAGAGGAAATGTTGGATTGGACCCAGAGGGAGACGCCATAGGTGATAGCAGCTATCACCTTTGCCCTGTAGACTTTTAATGCTGAGGGGATGTGATGAGCTCCTCAGTATGAAAAAAGTGCAGGAGGGCATGGGTGGAGATCTTAGCCTTATTACAGAGGGACTTAACCTGTGCAGGCCACTTGGTATTGGATTGAAAGGGGATACCTAGATATTGGAATCTGTGGACCTGTTCCACTGGGATGCCATCAAGGTTCCATTGATAGATTTTCCTGCTTCTTGCAAAAATCATGATTTTAGACTTAGAGTGGTTTATATGCAGTTGGTTAGCAGAGCAATAGGCAGAAAGGATTTTTAAGGCTCTAAGTAGGCCCACCCGGGAAAATGAAAGTATTGCGGCATCGCCAGCGTAGAGCAGGAGTGGACATCTATAATCAGCTAATCTAGGGGCATGGATGTAGACTATGTGATCCGAAAATGTCTTTCTCCAGTCACTGATATATAAGTTGAAGAGAAGGGGCGTTGGTCCTACCTGATATGCTCCTTCTCGTTGGATGGCGACAGAAGTCAGTATGGGTAATCCTCATCCAATCAGCCTGAAGGACTGGGTCTATCCAAAGCTTAAATCCCGCCCTTGTTGCCGAGTAGACCAGCTTTTGGTGAAGACTAAGGAAAGACTCGGCGTGTGGTCAAGATAAGATAAAGTTAGAGAAAGAAACACAAGACCAGCCTGGCACAAAAAACTGGAGGGCCTGGCTGCTGTCTCCACCCAATGAGAAGGAGTGTATCAGGTAGGACCAACACCCCTTCTCCATTGTGGGTGGAGACAGCAGCCAGTATGGGACATACCCAAGTTCACTGTCCCGAGACCTGGGAGGGCCCAGGCTGGTCCGAAATAGCCTCCCCATCAACACCCTCTGCAACACCTGCCGACCAAAAGCCGCCTCCGCAGAGGCGAATGAGTCAATTTTATAGTGCTTAATAAAGGGGGCTGGCGAGGTCCACGTGGCTGTACGACAAATCTCTAGCAATGGAGCTGAGTAGCCCAGGCTGCCGACGTTGCTGCACTGCGCGTAGAATGAGCAGTCACATGAGAAGGTCATGGCAGAGAGCGGAAGTCGTAGGGTGAAGCAATGGTCTGTCGGATCCAGCGACCGATAGTAGAAGAAGACACCTTACGACCCAAGGAGACGGGGAAGAAAGAAACAAACAAAGCCTCCGATCGTCTGAATGACGCTGTGCATTTGATATAGATGCGGAGGGCACGTCTAACATCTAAGGTGTGCCAACGACGTTCGCGAGGATGAGAAGGACGTGGGCAGAAGTTCGGGAGGATGAGCTCTTGAGAGCGATGAAACACCGAGTTTATCTTCGGCACGAAGGTTGGATCCAGGCGGAGGACGACACGATCAGCGTGAAACACACAAAGGTCCGCCCTGGTGGAAAGAGCCGCTACTTCCGAGATGCGCCGCACCGAAGTGATAGCCACCAGGAAGGCGACTTTACATGACAACAAATGCAGAGAAGCTGTTCGTAGGGGTTCGTAGGGAGGCCCCATGAGAGACTCCAAGACTAAAGGTAGGTCCCAGGTGGGGTAACGGTGCAAAACGGGAGGGGACAAGTTAGTTGCCCCGCAGAGGAAGCGTCAAATTAGAGGATGTTGCGCCAACGATGAGAGGGATCCGCAGGTAAGTACCGAAGATATGGCCGCAACTTGGCGACGCAACGTATTTGGCAAAAGTCCGTCAGCGAATCCACGTTGTAGGAACACCAGGATGTCCACTATCGAAGGCTGTAGGATGGGCACGCCATTCCTGTCACACCAAGAACAGAAAGACCACCAAGTGGCAGAATAAATTCTGTTAGTAGAAGGGCGACGGGAGGCCTGGATTATATGAATAACATCATCCGGAATATGAGCCATGCTCAAAGAGAACCGCTCAACTGCCACGCAGTCAGATTGAGCCACAGAAGATCTGGGTGATTCAATGCCCCTTGAGTCAGAGTGTCCAGTGTAATCGGGATGCGCCAGGAGGGGGCGACAGAAAGGGAAACCAAGTCCGCAAACCAAGCTCTGCGAGGCCAGTGAGGAGCCAGGAGAATCATCTCCGCCCGTTCATCCAAGAGCTTGCAGATCACTCTGGGGAGTAGTGACGTTGGTGGGAAGGCGTATAGCAGGCCTCGTGGCCAAGGAACTTGGAGGGCGTCGACAGCCTCCGCATAAGGTTTGGAAACCGGGTGAAAAAGTGGGACAGCTGAGCGTTTGCTGGAGTCGCGAAGAGCTCCAAGACTGGAGTCCCGAACCGAAGGACCAGACTCTTGAAGATTTGGGGATGGAGTCGCCACTCCGCATTGTCCACCTGTTGTCGGCTCAGCCAATCCGCCTGAATGTTGTCGACGCCCGAGATGTGTGCTGCCCAAAGAGATCCGAGATGACGTTCTGCCCAGAGGCCAACTTTCAAAGCCACAGACAATAGGGCCCTTGACCTGGTGCCCCCCAATTTGTTCAAATGCGCCTTGGCTGTTACATTGTCCATCAAGACAAGAATGTGGGCTCCGGCTAGTAGTTGACGGAACGCTCTGAGAGCCAGGAAGATGGCTTGTAACTCTAGCCAGTTGATCGGACGGTGTGCTTCCATCTCGTTCCACACACCTTGGGCGAACTGGTCCTGACAATGCGCCCCCCAGCCGCGGAGGCTGGCATCCTTTGTTACCACCACTCCCTGGGGCTCGAGAAAGAGGGAACCCGCTGAAAGGGCTGGGGACCGCCACCACCGAAGGGATCTGCGAACAGCAGGAGGAAGCAGGATCTGACTGGATGATGTGCCTCTGCCCGCCTTCTGTAAAGGTAAAAGAAACCATTGGAGTTCCCGAGCGTGGAGCTGCGCCCAAGGGACAATGGCTATGGCAGAAATCATCTTCCCCAAGAGTTAGGAGAGAACATACAGGGAGACCTTCCAAGATCCTTCAACTCTAACCACCAAATCTCGCAGGCTAACCTGACGTCCTGGGGAAAGAAAAACTTTACCCTGTAGCGAGTCAATTAGAGCCCCTAAATGAACTAGGGAAGTAGAAGGGACCAGATGGCTCTTTTCCAGATTAATGGAAAAACCATGGGCAGCTAATGTTCTCAGAGTGAATTGAATATCCCGGGCAGCTTGGAGAGTGGAAGACGACAATATTAAAATGTCATCTAAATAACAAAGGAGCCTGACTGACGAGAGTCTGAGGTAAGCGGCCAAGGCCACCAACACCTTAGTAAAGGTGCGGGGGGCAGACGAAAGTCCAAAGGGCAAAGCCCAATACTGATAATGAACCCCCCCATAACAGAACCGTAAATAGCGTCTGTGAAAAGGTAGAATTGGGATGTGTAAATAGGCCTCCGTAAGGTCGATGGAAGAAAGGAGATCGCCCCTCCTAACGCCGTCAAGAATGGATTTAAGAGTCTGCATCTTAAATTTCCGTTACACCACGTACCGATTCAAACGTTTCAGGTCCAGAATGGGTCTCCACCCCCCTGAGGATTTAGGTACCAGAAAAACATGAGAATAGAACCCCGTACCAATTTCGTCCGTAGGGACCAGTTGGATAGCCCTGATCGAGAGGAGATGCTGAACAGCAGAGTCCATAAGGGCCCTCCTCTCGACGTTACGAGAAATCGGACAACAGACAAAGGTGCTCGGGGGGGGGAAGAAATTCAATGGCCAACCCTGATCGTAAAGTGGCCAGGACCCATTTATCCGAAATAGACTTCTCCCAAATGGCAGCGAAGAGGGCCAATCTGCCGCCAATGGGAGGGTCAGAGATGCGAGTAGTGATGGCGCCAGTAGGAATGACCCCCGCCCCCCCCGAAAGGGCCATTTGGATGCAAGGGGTTTACCCCGGGACAACCTATCTTGGAATCCCCGGGGCCGCCCGAAATTATTGAAGGGCCGTGAAGGAGGGAAAAAGGAGGAGGAAGAGGAAGGACCCCCACCATCAGTAGCCCGGGAGTGAGGCCGAGTAGTGTAAGGTACATAACAAGATTCCCCCCTGCAGAAAACAGGGGCCAAAATTTTCTTTTTGTCTCGAGTCTCGGTCAAAAAATGTTCCAAGGCATCCCCAAACAACCGGTCCGCTCCAAATGGAATAGCAGCCAACCGGCACTTATGTCTGGCATCCGCCTGCCAGTGGCGAAGCCAGACCAGACGACATGCAGCCACCGAAGACGCCAGCAATTTTGCTGCAAAACGAGTGGCGCTCAGAGTCGAGTCCGCTGAAAATTGAACCGCTGCAATAATCTTATTGAGGTCCTGCTTAATCCGCGCGTCGTCTGGGGACAGCTTCTCCTGAAGTTGACGGAGCCACAGCAGGGTGATGCGATTGAAAAAGGAAGCCGTCGAAGAGGCCTTGATAGCCCATGCCGCCCCCTGATGAGCCCTTTGGAGAATCAGATCAGAACGACGCTCCTCGGGCCGCAACCCCTCATCTGGATCCCCGGGGGCATTAGCATTCGGTAGAAGAGAAGCCACCGGAGCATCCACTGACAGAAGTTTAAGTAGTAAGTCCAGGTCAGACGCAACATTAAAGTTCTTTCTGTCAATAGATGAGGGCAGGGGGGCAGAGCCTGGAGAAACCCACTGTCGTTTAACTGCATCCAGGAACAGAGGTGGGGCAGAAATAGAAGTGACTTGTTTGGCCGGCTCCGCAAACATCGGGTCCAGGGCCCCGGGAGAAACCGGAGCAGAAGGCTGGGCAACTGGAGAAGACAGTTGGCCGTGTTAATGGCCTTAAAAAGTAAGGATTTAAACAGAGCCTGTGGGAAGAAGCCAGATACGACAGGTTGGTCCGGAGGCAAATCATCGTCATCAGATAAGCCAGAACCCTCAGCATCTTCCACATCAGACAAAGCAGAAGACTGGGCAACCTGTGAGACAGAGGGAGAAGAGGGTCGTCCGACGACATCCTGCTCTGTAGTATGATGACGCACAGGAGAGACCGATCTCACCGAAGTGGCCCTACTAGAAGGAAGGGACCTAGTGGCCAAGGATTTCTGCACCGCAGTTTCAATGAGCTGTTGTAAATGGTCATAGGTCAACAGGTCTGGGAAGGCCAGAGGAGTAGGCCCTGTCGAGGGAGCAGGGATGGACGTTTCCTGCGCCATAACTGAAGTTGGAGCAACGGCTGGGGTAGATGGTTCAGGGCCCCACAGGTCAGAAGTGGAGATTGCCACTGGGCAATCTTGAAGAGAAAGCTGGTCAGGAGTTGCAAGTTGAATATCCTGAGAAACCCCCACATCTGTCGCCGCCATTGGTGTCACACTTGCAGATGGGTTCCGCTCAGTGCATGCCTTGTCGCAGAGCTTTGTAAGCACTTTATCACAGCGCTTTTCCACTTTCGAGGGAAAGTACCGCCATGTTTGCTATGCCCCTTATGGTGCGAGTGCGAGTGCGGCCTTTGGGGCTGAGCTGGGGCCTCGCTAGGAGCCTGGGCAGAAATTGGAGGGATAGTAGACGGGCCCTCTGAGTGGGCAACAGAAGAAGCTACGGCCTTGCTGCCGTGCTTTATCTTAGCGACTGCTTTGGGCATGATGACACTAAGCCAGGCAGACAGAGATGTGATCAAGGGGCAATGGGGGAAGCGCAGAAACTCCACAAGGACCCTCAAATGTCAATATCTTAGTTCAGCAATCAGAGGGGGGGAGCGCGGAAACTCCACAAAATGGCCACCATGTCCGTCAGTAAGTGAAACAAAATGGCGGCAATCAGTAACACGGTGAATTAAAACAGTCCGATTAAAGCAGCCTGTCCAGTCACAGAAATTGGTGCTTTGAAGATCAAAGGCAATTGAAAGTGAGCTGAGGAGAGCAAATGTAAGTCTGTTTGAAAAAACTTGACTCCCAGATGAAAGGCAGCCAAATGAGGGCAGCCGCGCAGCCGCGCAATCGTGCAGGCTATGGGGGGCAGTGGAAAAGTCCCTCTGGGAGCAGGCAGTTCCCTCCTTAGCAATCCGATGGCCAAGAGCAAAGGGAGAATGAAATCCAAGCTGCAGTGAAGTAAACGGGCCAAAATTAAAGCTGCGCTGCAGTCCCGATGAAACAAAATGGCCGCCGCCACTCAACCGGTGCGAAAACGGCCGAAATGAAGGAACCAGGAGGCTGGGGCTATTTAGGACAGGCACGATCTTCCCTCCAGGCTAGGAATCGCCACAGGCAGCAAGGCAAAAGAAATCGCCACAGGCAGCAAGGTAGAAGAAATCCTCCCTTTGACTTCCCAGGGAAAATGCTGTTAGGCTAGGGGCAGGCCCAAGCAACAAAAGGGAAACTCACAGTACAGTCCAGAATCACCAAATCCGAAGGAAAATCCAGAAAGCAAAGTCAATACAACAGTCCAGAGTAAAATCACACCGAAGGAATCAAATAGGAATCAGAATTTAGACAAATTAGAGACAGCTAAAGACCACATGCCAATCCTGACTGAAGGACTGAGTCAAAAGCTGGTCTACCCGGCAACAAGAGCGGGATTTAAGCTTTGGATAGACCCAGTCCTTCAGGCTGATTGGATGAGGATTACCCATACTGGCTGCTGTCTCCACCCACAACTGAGAAAGGGTGCCAGAATACATCCCTGCCTAACCCCTTGTTGACAGGGATAGTGTTAGAGAGATCCCCCTGCGGGGTAAGGCGCACTTTTGCTTCTGTTCCATCGTGCAGTTGGAAGATAAGCCAAAGTAATCTTTTGTCAATACCCGAGGCGGAAAGTTTGGCCCACAGCTTAGTTCTAGGGATGCTGTCGAAGGCAGCCTTTAGGTCTATAAAGGCAACGCAGAGACGACCCTTCCTGGGGGTGGAATATTTTACAGCAAGAACTATATGATTGCTTCATGGGTTTTTTTGGGCAAGGAGAAATTGAATCAAAAAGAATCTGAAAAAGATGCAGGTTTCTGAAACAAGACACAGGATGCTGCTCCTAAATGAACTGAAAGAGAAAACTGTCTGCTATAAGGATAAATAACATAGTCACCTGAATCTTTCTGTATTAGATGCACTGAAATCAGAAAGACTGAATTTATGCATATACATTTATACTTGACAGTAAAATATTTGAATATAGTCAGGTAATAAAGTGAGTTTCAAGTAGCAAAATAAAAGGTGATATCCACACTATAGGTCAACAGGAAAGGGATAAAAAAGTGTGATGTTGTTATATAAATCTATTTATTTATTTAGCGTATGGCTGGTCACACACAGTATTAAAACACTTCATTTTTGCAGGTTAAAAACAATTAAAACAATAAAAAAGCAGTAAGAAAACCTAAAAGGAAAACAGAAATAACATTTCAAAGTTTAATGTCGAGTTTGGAGATCCAGTCAGTAGCTGCCGTTGTTATGCAGAGGAAGTCCCTAGAATCTCCTGGATACCTTCTGTTAGGGCATTCCCTCACTATATGCTGGATAGTCTGTCGAGGGGCCCCGCAATCACATTGTGCTGAAGATGTCTTTCCCCATTTATACAGGGAGTCAGCACACACCCCATGAGTTGTTCTAATTCTATTATATGTCACCCATATGTGTCGGGATAGGCTAAATCCTGGAGGTATACTACTAGGACTGATATGCTCGGAGACATCTTGGGGGGAACAGCTATTCCACGCCTCCATCCACTTTTGTATGGTGTTCTGATGATCGGCCATCAACTTACGCGCTGTCAAGATTGGTGGATTTCTTGACTTTAATCGGTATCTTAAGAGATCAGGAATGTATCCATGTATGGGTAGAGAGGAATTTAACAGGATTTTACTATACTTCCGAATGAGAGCTTCTTGTCGTCATAAGTGCGGGGGAGTATGTGACTAAGAACTGGTAACCAGTAACTAGGTGTAGATTTTATGCACCCAGTAATTAGCCTCATCGTATGGTTAAGTTGAACATCAATAAGTCCTGTATGTGAGCTGTTTATCCATACAGGTGCACAGTATTCCGCTGCAGAGTAGCAAAGCCCGAGGGCTGCACATCGGAGAGTGATAGGATCACATTCACTATATTATATTCCTGTAATCATGGCTTTCTCAACCTGCTATCCCAGTTGGAAAGAGTGAAAAAAAAAGAATAAAAGGACCACTTTCCATTTTATTGGGTTGCATAATCTGAGGTCACACCTTAACTGGCTGGGTTTTTTTGTTACTCAACTTGAAGTGCAAACCCATCCAAAAAATATACAACAGCTTAATCCAAGATCTCCAAATGTTTTGGCCAACAAGCTCATTTGAATTTTTGAGAACTTGTTAAGGGTATTTGTACAAAATGGCTGGCATGTTAGGCATGGCTGATCTCAAACACCCATTTAGCAATGGCATATGCACCAAGACAAATTCCTTGTGTGTCCAATCACACTTGGCCAATAAAAAATTCTATTCTATTCTATTCTATTCTATTCTATTCTATTCTATTCTATTCTATTCTATTCTATTCTACTTTACTCTACTCTACTCTACTCTACTCTACTCTACTCTACTCTACTCTACTCTACTCTACTTACTCTACTCTACTCTATTCTAAAGATATCCCTCATCATTACTTCTAGTCTTCCAGAACGTTGTCTACCACCTCAACCTACTTTTAGCTCTTTTCTTGGCATCTGGACACAGTTCCAAAAAAGCACTTAATTTCAGTTTCTCATTTATTTTGCAAGAACGCCTCTGCATAGGAGAGGAGACATTATTATAAATAAATGTGATATTGAAGGTTGGTGTTGGCTTTACAACTTGCTGGCATCACTTTTAAGAAAGATACAGATCACTCAGCTTAGCTGTTGGTTTAAAAAGCCAGTATTTTATGCAAGATCATACCTCTCCTGGCCTAGTTTACAGCAAATAGACAAAAATGTGAAGTCTTTTCTGGAGATAAATGCAATACTTCCGTTTCTTGATATATAATAGGCATTTGAGGCATTTTTCTCAGACCCAATGAGTTTGCTAATTAAATAGATCTGCATTTCCTTTTCCACTTATATGGGTGTCCAGAGGAAGGAGAGCTGTTATCTAAAACTAAGTTTCCTCATTACTGGTTTTATCTCCTGGTCTTTCAGAAAATGTACATTGCACAATTTAATGATTCATTCTATCATCCAACAGTAATGGTTTTAGGGAGATACTAAAACTAACTTGTGCAACAGCCATCAGGAAGAAATAAATTGAGGGAAATATAATTAGAATGCTTAGTTTGAAAAAGTTAATGGAATATAGAATACCTCTCAAACTTAAAGTTCACACTTATTTCCTAAAAGATCAGGAAGAGAGTTTCTACAAAACTGTAAACAAACATTAAATACAGGTAGTCCTTGATTTATAATCACAGTTGAACCCAAAATTTCTGTTGCTACATGGGCAATTTGTTAAGAGAGTTTGCCCCATTTTTGTGACTTTTCTTGCCACATTTGTTAAGTGAATCACTGCAGTTGTTAACTTAGGAACATCATTGTTAAGTGACTCTGGTTGCCCCATTGACCTTGCTTCTAAGTAGGTCACAAAAGAGGATCATATGACCCTGAGACATTGCAACTTTCATAAATATGATGGTTGCAGCTGTCAAGCATCCAAATATAAATAACATGACCATGGGGATGCTGCAATGGTCCTAAGTGTGAAAAATAGTCATAAGTCGCTTTTTTTTCAATGCTGTTGCAACTTCGAACAGTCACTAAGTTGAGGACTACCTGTATAGAAAGACAATAAAGTCTTTTTAACCAATTTAGAGTAAGTAAGAAACTTGTTTAAATATTCTGAAAGTTAGATTCATGTAAGCTTAATTAGAATACATGTGCTTTTAATCTGTGATTTTATCCTACTAGTACTGCTTGGAACTGTTGATTATTATTACTCGTCCTGATGGGGATAACTGACACTACAATGCATTACTTCTAACATATCCAGGGTGACTTCATAGTTTGGGGCACAGGGTAGAAAGCTGGGACTTAAGCAATTCTAACCCCCTCCCCCAATTTATATGAAGGTGAAATAATGTCCTTTTTACACTCCTAACTTTGGCTTTTATGGCAACCTTCCTGCAGCTAGTTCCCCTACGATAAAATTTTACCATTCTCAATTGTACCCTTAACATCTCTGGGTGATCCCAGGTTGAGAAAAATTCCCACATGGTATTTGCCTAGAAAAATAGTCCAGTATTCACTGGTAAGGAATAACTAGATTTTGAGACCAGACGTGGGTGATAATGATTAGCAAAAATTCCCATATATTGTTTTATGCCCCGATTATGCTCATATATGGTACTATGGCGCATTTTGCTTTAGTTACAGTTTGTCAAATAAGCAAAAATGGCTGAGATGTAAAACACTAAGTCATAAAGCACTATGTATAAAGCCCCATGCCTCATTTCACACAACATACAATATGGCTTGGGTGTAATCTTGGAACCAAATCAAAATAATTCCTCCTTTAAGAAAGAGTTTGTTCTCAGAAAGAAAAATGCATTAAGTATGCTTCTTCTCAGTTATTTTTGTCTTCAAGTTACAATGAACTGTAATGCTACAGATATGTTTAAACTATGTAAAGGAAAAGTAAATTTATTTTTCTTTAGTAATAGAGGCAAGTCCTATTTCACTATAGAAAGCAATCACCATAGAGTAGTTAGAACATCCATCAGAAATGTTTAAATGTTTACATTCCAAACAGCCTATAAAATAAAACACAGTTTAACAAAGCCAGAATCAAACGCTGTTGCTGAGATACTAATATTAGTTTATCAAAGGCAGATCCCCAAGTATTTTATTTGCATTAATTAATGGTAAAATTAACAACCTGAGAAACCATCCTTAGGTTACCTTGAAGTTCTCAAGTTAAAAAGGGAGGAAGGGAGGGAGGGGAAGGGGAAGGAAGATATAGATGGTTTACTAATGATCTATCAGCCTTGGTGATCAACTGAAAAATTGTTAATAGTCAGAATTGAGAGCCCAAATAATAAATAAATAAAATCTGATGATTTTGGATTTAGATATCCCAAAGAATAGAACCAATGTTTCCTACACTTTTTATAGTTCCCTTTCTTAGTCCACTCCTACATATGAAATTAATGTTCTGTATACCCTTCATAAGAGACAGTTTACTTTGCCCCAAACTGGGGTCTTACCTATTAGGACAAGAACTGGTGGATGTATAACTCTTTCATATGAATGTTGTATTTGTTTTTATTAATTAATTGTTTATGTTTTTGTTTAGACATGGAGGTAGAATCTATTTCACATGTGCTAATATAATGACCATTGTACCAAAAGTGATGAAACAATATTTATAATTGTTAACAAGTATAATTGCCATTGTGATTAGAAGATCATTATCCTTCTTTTAAGGGAAGCAGTGGCTCAGTGGCTAAGACGCTGTGCTTGTCGATCGAAAGGCTGGCAGTTCAGTGGTTCAAATCCCTAGTGCCGGATAACAGGGTGAGTTCCCGTTATTTGTCCCAGCTTCTGCCAACCTAGCACTTTGAAAGCACGAAGAAAAATAGGGACCACCTTTGGTGGGAAGGTAACAGCGTTCTGTGCGCCTTTGGCGTTTAGTCATGCCGGCCACATGACCACGGAGACGTCTTCAGACAGTGCTGGCTCTTCGGCTTTGAAACAGAGATGAGCACCGCCCCCTAGAGTCGGGAACGACTAGCACATATGTGGGAGGGGAACCTTTACCTTTTTATCCTTCTTTTAGATGACCATTCTTCAGAAGCCTCTAAAAGAAGGTCGCAAAATTTCTATCAATAGCTATAGCTGTTAATAGCATCTGATTCCTCTCTCATGCTACTAATCATTACCTGTTAATTATTTCAGACTGTTCTTGCTCTCAGACCTGACACTTGCAATTAAAAAAACATGCTTTATTATATTTATTATGTTGTTGGTTTTTATACAGAAAGCTATCTATTATGCCACATAATCAATCAATCAATCAATTAACTGCTGGTTACTTTCTTGTATTTGGTTTTGGACAGTAAATAAACTTTCATCAAAGTTTAACTGTCCTATTGCAAAAAACAGGAGACTTACCAAATAGCAATTATCTGAGTAGATAAAAATTGTTCTTTTGGTGAACTGGGAAGCTTCTTTCTGGAAAAGATTATTACAGTGTCATTTAGGCAAACTTCACAGACTGAGTGAAATATGACTAACTCAGACAAGGGTTGATTAAATGTTTCTTTCTCACTTAGGGAACAGGAAAGTCTAAGATAAATGTGCAAGTTGTCCTCATTTAGCGACTTTTTATGAAATTATGAAAAATTTCATAATGTCAGACCAATTCTGACATTTACAATTGAATTGTGAAATCCTTGTTGCTGAGTTTGATTGTTTGCTTAGTTATAATTGCTAGTGAGTATGAGATTTACTCCCTGTTTATATATTAGCTTATTAGTTTGCCTTGCTATTGTTGGTAGGGGTGTGGGTTTCTCTTTGCTAGTTCCTTGATTTCTGTCTATTGGTGAGGAACAGTGAAGGAAACTACTCAGAAGTAACTCCATGTGTCTGTCTTGGTTCTTGGAGTCTGAGATAAATCTCACCAAACTAAAGCAACTATTTGCATCACTACAGGTAAAATCTGAGAATTGCTAGGGAGGATCCTTCTTAAGTCTCTTTCTCCTGACTGAACTATCTAAGCATTGCTGTCTCTTTCTTCTCTGGAATGCAGATCCTTCCTCTTGGGAATCCAGATTACATCCACCATAAAATGGTTTGGAGTATTTCCCAACAAATTAAGATTTTATAATGATAGCCATCTATGTTAACAGTAAGAGAAAGAAATAAAAATGAGCTACTAGTGTCCCAGTCCAAGACTGGGTCTGTACCTAGCACTGTTTAAGCCCAAAATTAACACACTAAGGTGCAAGTTTGCACGAATAGCTTTACACATTTTTATACTCTTTATATTTTAAATGTTTCTTTATCACTATGTGCCTTGGTGGCGCAGCAGACTAAAGTGCTATTAAGTAGCACCAGCTGCCTGCAATTACTGCATGTTCAAATCTCACCAGGCTCAAGGTTGACTCAGCCTTCCATTCTTTCGAGGTAGATAAAATGAGGACCCGGATTGTGGGGGCAATAAGCAGACTTTGTATAAAATAGAACACCGCTTTGGCGGGGAGGGAGGGGGCAAAAAAAAAAGCTCTACTAAGCAGGGATATACAAAAGTATGAAGGCTATTGCTTAACGCATTGTAAGCTGCCCTGAGTCTCCGGAAAAGGGCGGCATATAAATTGAACCAATCAATCAATCAATCAATCAATGTGAAATAAAACTAAAAAAATTTTGAGTCTGTAAAGCAACCAAGGAAATAATTGGCACATAAACTAAGAAATGTATATTGAAACTACGAGAGGGAAATACTGCAGTAATGGATAATGTGGCTATTAAAAAAGCATTTCAATCAAAGTCATTCCAATTTTTATGAAAGACAAAACATTTCTCTGGAGAAAATAGATGTGCAACTAAAGAAACAAAATTTACCAAAGATTGCAGAGGAACAGAAATATATTATGAATGGACCTGTAACAATGTGTAATTTGTGAAGCTATTAAAAAGATTACAACAAGAGCTATGCCTGGAGCAACTGGGTTCCCAGGTTCTTATTATAAACGTTTTGAGGATGAACTTAAAAAATATGATTAATTCTATTTTACAATGAGGAAAGATGCCACAAAGCTGGACTTTAGACTTTAACAAGAAACTGTAGGCTGATATTGTAAATTACAGTATTGTAATGACTGTATTGTAATTTTATTTATTTATTTATTTATTTATTTATTCATTCATTCATTCAAGCATGTATTTTATGAATTAGTCTGTAATGACTACAATGATTCTAGACTGAAAATAATTTTGCAAGAATTTATTTGTGAGGATCAATATGGTTTTTTATCTAAAAGGCATTTAAAGGACAATGTCAGAAATGTGTTGGACATTTTGGAATACCTGGAGGAACATAATGAAAAACAAGTCACATTGATTTTCTTAGACACGGAGAAGGCTTTTGAGAATTTGAACAGGTCTTTTTGCTCCAAGTTTTGGAAGATATGAATTTGGAGAGAGAACTTTATAAAAGATACTTCACAGAAAGCCCAAACAGTTGTTAATGAAGATCTAACAAAGCTTTGTGAGATACAAAAGAGAACAAGACAGGGATGCCCACTGTCTCCTCTTTTGTTTATTTTTGTCCTTGAAATGTTGAATAAAGATGCAGCAGAAAATGAGAGGATTGTGGGAGTAAAGATTTAAAAAGAACATATAAGTTAAGGGCTTTTGCAGATGACTGGGTGTTTGTTTTGGAAGATCTTTAAAAGGAAATTGAAACACTAATAGAAAACTAAAAGAGTTTGGTATATTAGTAAGTTTTAAGACTTACAAACAGAACATGAAAATGATAACAAATATGAAAATAGAGAATCAAATAGAAATGATGAATAAAATGGGTTTTTGGATTGAGAAGAATGTTAAATATTTTGGGTGTTTACCATGACAAATATGAATTGTATGTTTCTTATTTATAGTTATCTGAAAGCTTTAAGGTAGGCAAAAGAGTTTATGGTATTGAACATTGTTAAGATTGACCCTGAAATAAAACTGCGAACAAATTATGAATAGGTAATTGCAAAAATGTATACACTTTTATTGAATTTTAAAACAGAAGAAGAACAATTGAAAGAATGTATGATTCGGTGGGCTAAAAATGTTGGTTATAATGTACAGATGGAACAATGGGAAAATAAAGATCTGAAAGACCTGAAATTTACATTATGTTACAGTCTTAAAGAGAACTTTTAGAAAATTATGTACTATTAGCATATGACACCAGAGAATTGGTCTAGAATGTATAAAGGCACTTTGAATTTATGTCTGAAACAAGAAAGGTCATTTTATTATGCTAAAAGTCACGAAATTTTGTTTTTATGTATGAGAATGTACACAAGATTATTGCATGCACAAAGATGGAAAGATTTGGCAATACCTAAAATGAAGGAATGGTTGGTGAAGATGTTAGAACTTTTTGTGTGAAACAGGAAAAAAATGATTTATGGTTTCGAAGATTAAGATAGGATAGATTATAGAAATCAGTCATGATCCAACTTTAGAGAAAGTGGTAAGTATTTCCATTTTTCTTTTCCTTTTGATTTATTTCTCTCTCTCTTTTTCTTTCTTTCTTTCTTTCTTTCTTTTCTTTTCTTTTCTTTTCTTTTTTTTTTTTGCCTTACTGATGGAAGCTATTGTGCAATGGCTGTTGATTTGGAATAGAGCTGGTATAGAACATAATAGATATAAACCACTGGTTTACCAAAATGTACCTGAGGCCTCTTTTAACATGCGAACCCATAAGACACTCCATATTATCTCTGTTTGCTTTACCTTGTTTCCAGATAAATGGGCACAATTTCAAACACAATGCTGGGCTGCAATTGCCCATAACTTTTATTTTTCAGTTTACGTAAGCCAGAAATATTCTTGGAAATGAAAATGAAACCGGCTGTTTACTTTAGTACTATAGCAACTTCTGATTGTTTTTATCTATATATATAAAAGCCAAATACCACTCACTCATCATGAAATCTCCAGAACGGTAAAGCCTACAAACTTGAAATTTGGCACATATTTTTTGAAATTACCATCAGTTCATTAGTATTTCATATATAGTATTATATTAATATGCTTTGATGCTAAGGAGCTAGACATTGTACTCCCCCTCCCCACCTGAAAGAACTCTGTTCCAACTGCCAGTTGACTTATATTAACACGCTCTGATGCTACCCCTTCGCTAAACCGGGTGTGGGTATGACCAGTGCGTGACTTATCCGGTCTGCGGGCTGGGACATTCTACTCCCCCTCTCCTGGTGTTCCAACTGCCAGTTGCCTTTCTATTAACACGCTCTGATGCTAGGGAGTTACACATTCTACATTAAGTTTCAAGCTTTAAGTGTCCATTTATCATGCCCTATCACACAGTTTCGTAGCGAAGCATGGGTGTCCAGCTAGTTAATTTATAAAGATAAACTCTCAGATGGGTAGAGAGTCCATCAGATGCCTAAGTCTTGGTGTTCACTGGCAATCCTGGATTCTATGATGACAACCTTATCCAAAGAACCATAGAAACCAATTCCAATCTTTTTAAAAAGGTAGAAAAATAATATGTGATGTGGCACAAATTAAGCCCTAAAATAGTAGTGTCCAACCGTGGCAACTTTAAGACCTGTGGACTTCCAACTTCCAGAATTCCCCAGCCAACATGGGAATTGAAGTCCACAAGCCTTAAAGTTCCCAAGATTGAATACCCCTATCCTAAAACATATCTTTGTTTACTGGCCACTATGTGTGGAGGAGAAGAGGACTTGAATTCTGTCTTTTCCAATTTTATGGAATATATCAAAATTACTCTGTGTGTAATGGAAAAATCCCAACAACCACCAGAGAGCAGCCATTATTTTTACTGTCCTTCAGGATTTAATGTTTTCTTTCTGGAAGTTTTAAGTACAGACAAGCTTAGGGAATGAGTAAGAAGGTTCAAGAGAGAGAGATCTTTTGAGAGAGTGAAGAAAAATTAGCTATTTTATTCTACATAAAGTTGTTTCATGTTACGACCGTGACCAGGGGGGCATTTGCCCAGATTCATCTGGTGCGCCAGTTGCGCCCCTACCTGGACCGTGATGCCCTACGCAGTCACTCATGCGCTTGTCTCCTCCCGGATCGACTACTGCAATGCTCTCTACATGGGGCTGCCCCTGAAGACCACTCGGAGGATTCAGCTGGTGCAGAATGAGGCCGCGCAAGTAGTGATGGGAGTGTCCCGACACTCTCATGTTACAACCCTCCTGCGGGACCTGCATTGGCTACAAATTGCCCTCCGGGTGAGATTCAAGGTGCTGGCAATCACCTATAAAGCCCTACATGGCTTAGGCCCAGGGTATTAGGTGGACCATCTGCGGGCAGCGACAGCTTCCCTTCGCCCGGTGTGTTCCCACAGGGAGGGTCTCCTTGTGGTGCCGTCGGCCAGACAATGTCGGCTGGCGACCCCTAGGGAGCGGCCTTCTCTGTGGGTGCACCTACCCTGTGGAATCAGCTTCCCCTGGGGCTCCGGGTGGCCCCTGACCTTCGCTCTTCCCGCCGTGGCCTTAAAACATGGCTATTTCGCCTGGCCGGCTTGGACTGAAGGGGTTTTAGAAGGGATTTTAATGGTTTTTATAGTTTTATTGGGTTTTTTTTTTTTTTTTTTTAAAAAAGAACTTTGTGTGTTTTATTGTTGTGAGCCATCCTGAGTCCTTTTGGAGATAGGGCGGCATATAAGTCCAAATAATATGGGAAGGAACAACCAGGTCCCTGCAGTGCTAGTTTTTTTGGATGCTGAAAAAGCTTTTGATAAATTGAATTGGTAATTTTTATTAAAATTAATAGAGAGGATGCAATTTGGAGAACATTTTATACAATCTATTAAGGCAATATATCAAAAACAAACAGCGCAAATAATAATCAATGGTGGTTTAACAGATAATTTTAATATAGAAAAAGGAACAAGGCAAGGCTGTCCCTTGTCTCCATTATTGTTTATTTTGACGCTGAAAATTTTATTAAATAAAATACGTGAGATTGATATAATAAAGGGAATTAGAATTAGACAGTATGAATATAAGCTACGAGCATTTGCGGATGACCTGGTGGTTACCTTAGCCCAACCGGTACAATCGATTACAGCCTTGATGAATATAATCTGCTTATATGGACAAGTATCTGGTTTTAAAATAAATACAGCTAAAACAAAGATAATAGCTAAAAACATGGACAGAAGCCAGAAAGAAGAGTTAGAAAGGTTAACAGGATTTGAAATAGTTAAGAAGGTTAAATATTTAGGGGTTTATATTATGACTGCAAATCCGAAATTATATCAACATAATTATGAACCGTTATGGCAAAAATACAGAAAGAGATGGAAAATTGGAAGAAATTGCAACTGTCTTTGCTGGGTAGGATAGCCACTGTAAAAATGAATATCTTACCAAGATTTTTATTTCTTTTTCAAATGATACCTATACTCAAAAAAGATGAAAATTTGAAGGAATGGCAGAAGGGCATAAACAAGTTTGTGTGGGCAGGGAAGAAACCACGAGTTAATCAAAAGGTAATGCAAGACACCCAAGAAAGAGGTGGTCTTAAAATGCCCAATTTAAGACTGTATTACGAAGCTGCTACCCTCTCAGCGATTACAGATTGGATAAATTTAACGGAGGAAAAGTTATTGAATATTGAAGGATATGGTCTGGTCTACAGCTGGCATGCTTATCTATTGTATGACAAAAAAGTAGGTAAGACTTTTAAAAGTCACATATTAAGAAATGCTCTACTGCGTGTCTGGAAAAAATATAAATATAAACTAAAGGATAAGTTACCAATATGGACAGTACCCAGACACGCAATAGAGAATATAAATTTGGAGCAAAAGCAAGATAAGTTGTTTTTGATAAGATAAATTACATATAAGGAACTCCTTTATAAGGAAGGAGTTAGATTACAATTAAAATCTATGATGCAATTAAGAGAAGAAGGAATTATTAAGACTTGGTTTCAGTATGGTCAGCTGCAGGCCAGATGGAAAGAGGATCAAAAAATTGGTATTTTGCAGCAGGATGAGAATTTGATAAAGCAAATAAGAGATAAAGGTCAAATGCATATTAAAAGGTTGTATAATGTATTAGTGGAAATAGATTTGGAAACAGAGTCAATCAAGGATTGTATGATAAAATGTGCACAAAATATAGGTGAACCAATAATGTTGGATACACGGGAAAAGATATGGGTCAGAAATGTAAGATTCACACAAGCTCAAAACTTAAGAGAGAACTTTTACAAAATGTTTTATAGATGGCATTTAGACCCAAAAAAATTAGCCTGCATGTATCCAAATTTACAACCCAAGTGTTGGCGATGTGAGTGTGAAGATGCTACATATTTTCATATATGGTGGACATGTAAAAAAATTAAGGCTTTTTGGATAAAAATATGGTGGATTATTCAAAATATTTTAAGGAAAAAAATTAAATTTATGCCACAGTTTTTTTTGTTGGGAATAGTCACGGATTGTACTGTAATAGAGACTAAGTTGGTTTTGAATTTAATAACAGCTGCCAGATTACTGGTGGCACAGTACTAGAAGAAGGAAGATCCACCTACCATTGAGGAATGGACTTTAAAAGTTGTGCATCTGGCAGAGATGGCAAAAATTTCATCATATCTTAAAGATCATTCAAATGAAAGATATTTATCAGAATGGAGAAGATGGATTGACTATATGCAAAAAAAGTATCCGAACAAGAAGATTCATATAGCTTATGAATGAAATATTTTTAAGTAGTTTATGTTTATTTATTTTTTTGAGTTATAAGGAGTTAAAGATTTAGGGAGAATATGAATGCAATAATTCGTTAGCATATTTTAGCTTTATGTTTATGAATGCTATACCCTGTGCCTGTTCTGGGAAGTCTAGGGAGGGGGGTGGGGGGGAAGGAGGGGAGGGGGAAAGGGTGGAGGGAGAAAATGTTTGTATTTCTTATAAAACTTTTCAATAAAAAAAAAGTCCAAATAATAAATAAATAAATTATATATTTGCTCAGTCAGCTTTTTCTCTCCTATGTGGACTGGTACTACAATATACCAAATTCTCAGAATTGTAGCCCAAATCCATCCAACACATGATGGCTAGAGCATACTGCTCATGGCTTACTTTACATGTTCCTGGGTTCTCATTTTTTCCTGCCATTTCCCTTAGTTTAGTTCCAATTTTTTTTAGAGAAGAGGTTAATCTGAACTGTTTTCTAAGCAAGCAAGAACCTCAAATTATGCTTGAACTCGGGAAGATCTTATAAATAGCAAGTGTTACCCTGTCCCATTGCTAAACTGAAGCTGTAGTTTCACTTATGGGTTTATTATCTGGAGTATTAAACATATTAAATGACTAAGAATAATAACCAAAAAAGGCAAAAACAAAGCATTATCTGTATTTGTGGCACAACTCTGAAGGTCGGCTTATTAAATTATTGTAAGAAAAAACAAACCAAATTGAAAAATGACTGGAAAGATAATTAGATTTTCTCACTGCCAATATCAACATGACAATCTATGCAGTCCCCCATTTTATAACCTTAAATTCTACAATTATATTTAATGGCATAAGGTACAGTTACTGAGAAAACAACTGAGACATACAAATTGGAAAAGAATGTTATGCAACAACTTGTTTATAAGATTTTCCCTGTTAATCCATGACTCTTTGTTCTTTCTTTTATGTCGTTATCAAATCATTGATTTCCCATGTTCTTTTCATGTTCTTTCTGTGCCTTATAATAACACAAGAAATTCAAGACATAAAAAAGGCACAGGAGAACTTATGTAACTTCTACATCCAGGCAACCTTAGAACTTCTTTCTTTAAGGAAATGTGGCTACCCAGAGGCAAGGACATAGTTGGAAGTCCACACCTATATGCCAGCAATTGGCCCATCTGCTTCCATATTCTTTCTTCTAGTGCCCAGAAGTCCTGTCCAGCCTGATATTCATTCCAGGAGGATACAGGTAGTTCTCAACTTACAACAGTCTGTTTACTGACCGTTCAAAGTTACAACACCACTGAAAAATGTGACTTAATGATCCTTTTTCACAGTTACAACTTTTGCAGCATCCCCAGGACCACGTGATCCAAATTCAGATGCTCGGCAACTGGGTTCATATGACCGTTGCTATGTCCCAAGGTCATATGATCACCTTTTGCAACCTTCTGACAAGCAAAGTCAATGAGGAAGCCAGATTCACTTAATAATCAAGTTACTAACTTATCAACTGCAGTGATTTACTTAGCGGTGGCAAGAAAAGTCATAAAATGGGGTCAGATTAATTTAACAAATCTCTCACTTAACAACAGAAATTTTGGGCTCAATTGTAGTCATAAATTGTACTTACAATCTAAAGCATTTCTGGATATTGGCAACTAAATGGCAAAAGAATCAATTTTTTTCTGTGATGACTATAAAATCTAGGGTGCTTCTGTCTGAAGAATTATGGAAACTCATATCAGAGGCTAGAAATCTGTCAGGATAATATTGGGTTTGAATTTTGAGTTTTTCTTCTGTGAGTCACCATAAGTGTGTTGGGCAGCCATATAAATTTTAATATATATGGCTAAACAGTCTGTTCTAGAAGTATTTGATTTTACTTTTAAATGTTCTTTAAAGGCATTGATCTTTATAAATAAAAATATACACAATTTCTAAGTACAAGCAGTTTAGAAACATACCTACCTAAAGAAATATTTTCTACCATGCTTAGTTTGTAGCCTAACGATCTCTCCTTGTAAAAGATCATACTTCAGTTTTGTATTGGGATAATGGGCAACAGCTATGCATTCTTTATTTCCTATGTGCTTCCTCCACCAGTGTTTTTTAATATAGTCTATTCTCTCCTGATGGGAGAAAAACATTTATTTATTTTTTTGCAAAATGTAGATAGGGATAGGTATTTGCATCTCTGAGATGAGGTGGTTTTGTGATAGCAATAGCAGCTATAGTTGGTCCACTGTAGATTTTTTCTACAGTGCAGATTTTTTCAATAGATTGGCCAAACTGAATTAATGCTATTAATGGTAATGATGGTTGAAAGAAGTACTTGCCCTTCCAAAACCTAATACTTCTATGTACTTTCAACTATATCTTCCCATGAACAGTCACTGGGACTAGGAATTCTAAGAGTTAATCTAACACATTTTAGGAAGGCACCAAGATAATGAAAAATTGTGGATGGAATAGCAAAATCACTAATAGTTGAGAATTTTTATACTCCTGACAAATCTATAGCTAGCTATAGGGTGGTACTTGCAAGCTGAGAAGGAACATATTCATAGCTACTGAAATAAATCAGTTTGAAAACAGCATATTTTAACATGTTGGAATTATCACAATTATTTGTACAATTTGGAAATAGTAATAGGTCCTTCCCCACCGCCCCCCTTTCAAATGCCACAAACTATAAGCAAATGCATGGAAATGTGCACGTTATGAAATCAATCTAATATTCAATTAGTATCAAATGCTTTGTTCTTTTCCCATCTTCCAATCAATAGAAAAAATAACAAAATATTTGTTAACAAATAACAAAAGAAAAGAAGCTAACTGGTAAGAACTGTTTTTCTCTCATAAATAGCCAAGAAACATTTACCTGATTTGTTTCCCATCTCTGAGCCCAAAGGAAATTGCCTGGAACCAATTAGTCACAGAGTTGCAAGGCTCTTTTCTATTTTCTGCACTGATGCAGAAGATGGACATTTTCCTCTCCTAGATAATCTGGATCCCTACTTGAAACAGAGGTTTGAACTTGGTGACACAAAAAGCTCCTTCCAACTCTGCCAAGTCCTCTTTCCATACCGCCTGATATTGCCTGGAATTCCTTAATATTTCTGGGAAGGCAGACTTGGATTGTTTTCCACATAATCAGTGCAAGATATGGTGTGGCTACAGGCAGCAATGGAATAGGAAATAGGTTAAATTTGTTTAGGGAGATCACTTTTGAACAAAGCTACATTTCCAATCTACTCCGTTCTTTTCTATTGCCCAGTAGATGAGATGTACAAATGCTGCAAGGCCTAAGTAGGTGTAGCTCTTTCCTTTAGGTTGGGATCAGTAAACTTTTAAAATGGCAGACACCCTTTTGCAATTTCTCACAGCACAAGAAATGGCAGTAATAATTTGTTTTTGTTTTTTAATGAAAAGTATTGAACTACAATGGCAAAATCTAACCAAGTCTTATGTGAGAACACATAAAACTTGTAAGAACTGGAAATTTGACTCATTTTAAATTTTTAGAAAAGTTATTTTGTAAGTCAAAGGGCACCATCTAGTGGAACTGTGGACACCCAGGCATTCTATTAAGAACCCCTCAATGATAACTTTTTCTTCTGATCTTCCATTCATCTAACTTATTATATATAGTCTGTTTTCAAAATACAATGGGTTCATATATGGCACCTGAATGAAGGACATAACCCACCCTTTTTAATGAAAGGAAGTAATTTCTTTCTATATATTTTAAAAATTTTGTCTTCCTCTCCCCACAGATACCTTATATCTGAGAAAACTGTATTGGTGAAACATAAATACAACAATGACTTGGTATATCTAGTAATCAATCTTTTCACTGCTTAGATTTAGCCAATTAAGTTCATACTGTTATTTGCTTTATAATAAGCATACTGACTAATCCACAATTTCTGTAACGCTGCTCATTATAGAAAAAGCCTACTGCTATTGAGTCTTCAAGATCAAGTGATCAACAGAATCTCTGAAGACTAAAGAACAAGTTTATAATCCATTAAGCAACAGTACTAATTGCTACATTCATATTATCTACAAGTATGCTGAACTGTTTTATTAAAAATGCCTCAAGTATTATATAAAACTTAATAAGACCAAGTATCACCAATACCTTTTTTAGAATTAATGCCATTAGTGTCAGATTCTTCACAACAATTTGTTCCAAATTAATCAATACCTCAAAAGAATGCTATAGCTGCAGTATATACTGCAGCTATAAGTAACCAAATAGCAATTCTTAAAGGGATAACAACAGAAATGACTGAGGAGACAAAAACAAGTACGGAGCATGATGACAATTCAGGAGATATTCTGATTGCAGCAGAGAAGGTGGAAGAATCTTCTCAAGAATTTTCGAGCTTATTCTCTGCTCTTTTTGGAAAAATTGATAGAATCTTTCAAAATTATGACTTGGTTTGGAAAAAAGTAGTAAATGACCAGACTTTCGAGGTTCCAGAAGATGAAGGAGATTTGCTAGTGGCATTTATACATTTAATAGAAAAGAAACAACTGAACTTTTTTTCACAAACTCTTGACAAACTTTGGTCCTACAGGCGAAGGAATGAACTGATTTATATAAGCAAGAAGAGGCGATTTGGGGGCTCTAAGTCAGAGGAAATTTTCTTAAAAAGGGGACAATCTTCGCAGTTACATCAACCTCAAATTAAAATGAAAAACCTTCTCAAAATAGAAGTAGGAGGGATGCAGAAAGACTGGAAAAAATATAAAAAGAAAGCAAGAATGGAAGATTAACCTTTTCTTTTGGCTTTGCAGTTGTTCTACTTATGGTTAAAAATGATTATGTTTTAGGTGTTATAACTACTGAGGGGGAAAAAGTATAAAGTTAAATATTGATTTTTAAATATGATGCATTAATGGTTGAATGTAAGATTAATCTTTTTTGGTTTTCTAGTTTATGTATTAATGGTTAATTATGTTGATGATTATCTTTTAAAATTTTAAAAGTTGGAGGGAGGAATAATGAAGGGGGGAAATTTAGAAACTTAAAAAATGTAGAAATTTAATTAGTGAATACCTAAGGTTTATTTTTTGTTATGATATTTCAAAATATTTGAACTTTGAGAAAAGTAGGAGGGGGAAAATGTTTTTGCAAATCAATTGAATACTTTACTGATATATTAAGAGAATTTTTAAGGTTTGAATGTTTAATATTTGTTAATGGTTTTAAAAATCTTAGAGTTATTGGATTATACGCTACTTTGAGTCTATAAAAAGGGAGGTTGATAAAATTGTAAAAGGGGAGTTAAGAGGTCTTGGGAGTTATTAAATCTTGCAGTTAGCTAGTTTATTTTAGCGAATGTTTGGTGAAATCTATGCCCTGTTTTTGTTCTGGGAAGTCGGGGGTGGGGGGTGGTGAGGAGGGGTTGAAGATTGAGTTTACCAAGGATTGATTTTTTTTTCTTTTTCTTGATGATAGTTTGAATGATTGTTTATATTGTATACTTGTTTGATCAGAAAATAAAAACTTTTTATTAAAAAAAAAAAGAATGCTATAATGTTATATGCCTAATTATGCTAAATGTCCATTAAAATCACTAAACAAATAACTAAACTTGCCAGACCTCCTGAAACTCAGATTTTACAGCTCCACCCAATGGGCAAATGGTAAAGCCATGCTGCTCAGGAAAGGAAATAATGGGATGGAATATCAAGCACTCAAAAAAGCATTTAACAACCCCATGTAGTTCTAACGGAATCTGGTTTCAGCCAACAAACAGTTCTCAAGTGCTTTAGAAATAATACATCATTGGAAAGCAGAGTGAAGAGCAGAATAAAGATGCACAATCTCCTTGCCAAGGAAGACAGTAATTTGGTCAAAGATAGCTAGCTGCAACCTGATTTCAGAGGCAACCCTGACCCATGTTACTTTGTTGAAAGCAACCATGTGATTTCCTCCTTTGGCTTGTCATTCTTGTCAATCTTGTTTATAAAACTCTGATCTTGGCTGACAACTCTGACTTGATTTTCTGAACTTTGGATTGGATTTTGACTGCTCTTCTGAATGTATTTCTTGAAAGCAAAACCCACTTGGGCAAGCTTTCTTGTCCAGAGACTCTATTTTGGTTTACATTCCTTTCCTTATCTGCCTTTATCAATCCAGCCTTGAGTAAACTGCTATTTTCACCTAACAACACTCTCTCCCTCCTCTCTCCCTCTCTCCCTCTCTCTCTCTCTCTCTCTCTCTCTGTGTGTGTGTGTGTGTGTGTGTTGAGAGAGAGAGAGAGAGAGAGAGAGAGAGAGAGAAACAGAGAGAAAGTGAAACAAGATACACCACTACTGTAATTATATTTTATGACTCTTTTTCCATTCTAAAAAGGAACAATCATGATCACAGTGATCCATTTTCCCTCTTTCAACACACATTTGTTATTAACAATCAACCTGACTGATCCACCTTCACATTTTATATTAATTAAGATTGTATCTATTTCTTCTACTGCTTTCCCTGTTATTACCCAAGGGTTTAGGGACACTAAGTATTTTTTCCTACGAATACACTGCACCAAATGGTCAGGCAGGTTTATGTTTTCTAAACTTTCATGACTACCTCTTTACCTGATGTTATGTCTGACAGGCATTTGAAATTCCATCAATCATTCCTGTTGTGTAAAATTGAAGGAAGCTTCCGTGTCATTGTCCGAGAAGGACGAGGATAGAGTCATCTGGACAGTTCATCTAATGTACCAATTCAATCAATTCATCTTGATGTGGATCCAGCAAAAAAGTCATTCTGATCTCTCTGAAGTCACAATAGACCACTGAGGATTCTATTCTCATGGATACAGAACAACCTAACATCCTAATTTGGACAAAACAAGACACAGGGAGTTTCTGAGGATTAGAATCGATGTGAGCTGTTTTTTTCCACTGCAGCATTAAATTGGGTTTCATAAAATGTATGGTTCATTTTATGAAGTTATTCAATATTAGTTTGGGTGTCCCCCCACCCCCACCATTGTATTCTTGCCCTGGGTTCACTCCCTTGGAATTTTTTTTTTAATTGAAAAAGTTTTTCAAATACAGATTTTTCCCCCTTTTTTCCCCTCCTCCTCCCCAACCCCCCCTCACCCTCCCCACCCCCCATGGCTTCTCCAAAAATAAAATCCAGATTGATATCAAATTATATAATACTTTACCATCCTTTTACACCACCCCCCACATGCTAATCATTTCTTTCTAACATTGTTATTATATCCCCCCTATACTATACATTTCAAAGCAACCTTCAGCTATAAAACTATATAATAAATCCTAATTTGACATTTACTCAACTCATAATCTACCCATTTCCTCCCCCATACATATATCTCCTAATTCAAATCTTTTACGTATTTTTATATCTAAACATAACATCCCTTTTCCTAAACTAAACAATCAGGCAGGAAATTAAAGAATTGATACAATTAAAGTATGATAATTTGCAACGAAAGATTGTAACAGTGACTAATGCTTTTTCAGAAATAGTTATAAAGATGGATACAAATATCAAGTTATTAGAGTCTAAAATGGAGGAAGTTGATGACAAGATTTATAATTTGGATAATAAAATACAAAGAATTGAAAATGACTTGATAAATATTCAAGACAATAGCTTAGAAGTAAAATCTAAAAAGAAAGCTGATCACGAGACTTATAATGCAGAAAATATAAAGCAAGGGATTGAAAAAGAAGTTAAAATGATGCAATACAGGCTCACGGAATTTGCGGTTAGAATGAGAGGGTTACAGGAAAATAATAGAGATGATCTAAGAAAAATATCTGCTGAAGTTCTGGCTGGGATTTTAAAGGTTCATCCTGAGGAGGTATCTTGTAAGATTGACAAGGCCTATAGAGTAAATTCTTGGATTGCAAAGCAAAGGCAATTGCCTAGAGATGTGGTGATTTACTTTACAGTTAAAGGAATAAGAAATGATATTGTGCAAAAATCCTTTAATTCTACTCTACAACTGTATGGAAGAAAGATTTGGATATATAAAGAGTTGCCGCCCAAGATGTTAAAAGACAGAAAGAAATTTGGATTTTTGGTGACTGAGCTAAAGAAACAAAACATCTCATTCAGGTGGGATGCTCCAGTTGGAAAATATTGAGATATCAAGGAGAAAGATATCAACTAAATACTGTAGAAAAAGCGGAAGAATTTTACTATAAGGTTCTCAAAATAGGTTCAACATCTACATATATAATACATGAGTGGAATAAAGAAAAGCAAAATCAACAAGAGATAGAAATTCAGGATAAGCAGAAGGAGGTGGAAATAATGGAAAAACAACAAGTCACAGAGGTCTTTGTAGATGAGCCGCTCCTTTAGAGGTCTCAGCTGGACTATTTATAAATACAAGAGAGGCGGCTCTGGATTCTAATGTGATGACTTATCAAGTTACAGACCAGCATGGAAATCAATCAGTTGATATACAACTCATAGAAGAGAAACCAGAACGGAGATTTAAGCCACAAAAGCAAAACCAACAAGATCAAGTTACAGATCAGCATGGAAACCAAACAGTTGATATACAACTTATAGAAAGGAAATCAGGATGGAGATCTAACCCACAAAAAGTCAAGAAAAGAAGAAGCAGGTCTTACAAAAATAAAAACTTTTAAACTAAACAACAGTGTAATGCCAGTTATCTAAGAGACGATTGAATACATGAAAAGATAGTTGAGGCAAAGTATTAGTTTATATTATCTTGAGGAGAGTGACAGACCTCTGCAGTGCTGTATTTTTGGGATGTGAAAAAGGCCTTAAACTGAATGGATTGGAACTATCTATTTTGGATTCTTTGATAAATGTATTACGTTTATGCTGAGCTACAAGGCAAGAGAGTTATGGACTGGGGCATGCAGATGATCTGGTTGTTACCCTATTACGGCGGTTGGAATTAATAATTTAGATGAAAGACATTACAATAGATACCATATGGAATACAAATATAAAGTCACTCGGGTGGTTGTTTTTTATATATGAAGACATCTACTATTGATGGGGACAGATGGTAATTGAAGATACCAATCATACTGTTGGAATTAGGATGTGATGTTACCCTAACATGGGTGATGGAGTTAACAATCCAGCTGAAAGACATTACAGAAGATATCATATGGATTACAAGCTTAAAGTCATTTGAGGATTTTATTTACATAAGGGAATACTTCTTAGTGGTGTGGGCAAAAGAATAAAGATATTAAGAATTATTATGTATGGTAGTCCTGTAGGAAAGTGGGTGGAGACAGGTTAGCTTATTGATTGTTTAGCTTAAGAAAAGGGATATTATGTTTAGATATGAATATATGTAAAAGATTTGTTAAGAGATATATGTATAGGGGTGGAGGAAATGGGCAGACTATGAGTTGAATAAATGTTAAATTAGGATTTATTATATAGTTTTATAGTGGAAGGTTGCTTTGAAATGTTATACTAATATACATAAAAGATTTGAATTAAGAGATATAAGTATGGGGGAGGAGAAAAAGGGTAGATTATGAGTAGAAATTGTGAAACTGGGGGATATAATAATGTTATTATGTTAAACTAGGAGTTATTATATAATGTTATAGTTGAATGTTGTTTTGAAATGTATAGTATAAGGGGGATATAATAATACTTTTAGAAAGAAAGGGTCAGCGTATTGGGGGTGGAGTAAGGGGATGGTGAAGTATTATATAATCTGTTATGAATTTGGGTTTTATTTTGGAGAAGCCAAAGGGGGAGGGGAGGGGGAGTTGGGGTTAGGCAGGAGGGGGGGGAAAGGGGGGAAAATTTGTATTTGAAAAACTTTTTCAATAAAAAAAAAAGAAAACTGTATCCTAGGTTCCCGTCAAAATAACATAATTTTTCCATTAATTAAAGTAAGTCATGTTGATATAATTGTGTCCACCACCACTGTTTTACACTGAAGAGCAAGTTTCTGATTATACAATTGGGTTACATAAATATTTATTTTAAAAAAAACAGGCAAACCAAATAAAATCAAGATTTGGGAAGGAAAGGAAAGTTAGTTGCCTTCAGTTACTTTCAGCTGCTGCTCTGAAGTGCTGGCTTTGCCATTTTTTTTGAAGGGGTGGCGAAGGTGCTTTACTAGCTGCTGGCTAGCTGTAAGCTCTCACTGGAGTGGTGAAGTGCTGGCTTCTGCTTCCCCTTTTAGTTATAAATAGAATCATAGGGCTGGAAGGGACCTCAGGGGTCTTCTAGTCCACCCCCCTGCTCAAGGCAGGAGTCCTTATACCATCCCAAACAGTTGTCCAATCTCTTCTTAAAAACCACCAATGTGGGAGCATCCACAATGTCGTTCCACTGATTAATTGTTCTCCCTGTCAGGAAATTTCTCCTGAGTTCTAGATACTCAATGTTGCTGCCTTAAAATTAGTAAAGTATTAAGAAAGTATAGTCTACTCCTATATTAAGAAAGTATAGTTTATTCCTGTTTGTTTTTGTCACATGTGCAACTCCACCAGCTGCAAAATCTTCTTCTCTGCTATATCCCATGACACAAAGTTTTTTCCTCCATGTCCACATTCAGATGTGTTATTATTGGAGATTAGATATGGTTCAATAGTACTCTTCAAGCTGCCTAAAAGTCCCAGGGGAAAGGAAAAAAAAACTAAGGGAAGGAAGAGCTCATGTTGGCCACTGCAAGGCTTTCTTTCTACATGATATAAAGCTAAATTTTGTTTCAAGTGCCCAGAAAATGTCTCTCATTCCCTTCAGAAGGGCTCCTGGATGTTGAGTTGTACATCTCAAGATGTATCATACTTCGAAAGCCCTATGCTGGGAATTAATTTCTGAGGGATCATGCACAGAATCTGCATCTGATTAGTAGTTCAACACAAACTCAAAGGTTTTATTTATACCGAAGGTCACACCCATGATTTAGGGATATCTGTTCTTCTTCAAATTCCAGACAGCAATTTACTAAAAGAGGGTTCCTTCAGGGACTGAAGGAAGCCTTAGTTAATATGCACAGAAGAAGTAATCTCATCAAAGTGACTCATCAATTCTATTCCTTAGCACCACTTTTTTTTTAAAAAAAAATCAATACTGGATTTGTTGCTCTTCTGGTCCACCTTCCGATGTTATATAACTTATCAACAAATGCAATTCAACCCTCTGAAATTAAAATGGGAGATAAAGAGTGTGCTGAATGTGGTTCCTATGAGATGGAGCAAATAACCCACAGGTTAGTCCTCAACATTTCTTTAAGAAATGTTAAGTAGGGCTTATATTTCCTCTTACTTGTTCCCTCCAAACTTTCAAAGACCATAGCAACCAAATGTTTCTTAATTATCAGCCTCTGAATGCCATTCTGCATAATGGCAGCAGTGCTAATATTTTGTTACTGTGTGCAGTAACAGTACATTTACTCTGACTATTACAGAGATGTTATCTGAGTGCCAGGAGCTAAAATGTGTGTACTTTGAGATGGGATATTTCTGGAAACCATTTTCATGCTATATCGATAATAAACTAGAGGGTGCTTAGAGGTGGCAAAAAAAAAACCCCCAAAACCCAATGCTTTTAGATCATCTGAAATAGATCAACACAATAGGTCTTTCAGCCCAAGGAAATTTTGCTCCACCCAAGAGGGTAGCAACTGGATGCACAAAACATTTCCTGAGTCAGAGATAAGACATCCTAAATCCCAGGGCTCAGTTTTTCTTACTATAATTAACCACTCCAGATTTTTGACAAAGAGCCATTATATCATTCTGCCAACCATTTAAACTGGGTGGTTCCATTCATCTGCAATTACAAGGAAATCATGAAATGTTTGAAAACTTTGAAATATCCCTGCCCCACTGATAAAAAGCAACTTTAAAGACAACTCTGTTAATATTTATCATGATGCCTACAAAAGCCACATTAAACAGATAAATTACATAGAAAACAAGGTACAGTAAAAAAATAAATAAATTATCAAATACCTCTTCATCATCTAAAAATTAATCTGACCTGAACATGGGACTTTGTTTCTATCTAACATGGGATTTTGTTTCTATATGTGACAACAGCAGCATGACTTCTCTATGCACAGGCATGGAAGAACTTAAAAATTCCTACAATGGAAAAATGGATGGTGAACTTAATGGACTGGCTGAGATGGCCAAATTGACTACTTTGATTACAGAAAAGACTGCCTAGCTTTGTTTCTACTTGGAAATTATTTTTTGACTTCTTGCGTGAAAGTGAGAGAAATGAAATTTTAATGTTGGGATTTGACAAGTAGAACTGTTTATGATTATAGAAATTTATGTACAACTGTTAAACATAGAATAAGATGTTAGTGTATTTTATATTTGTAGCTGCACTAAAGAAAATTGGAAGTTACTCTTTTTCTATTTCTTCCTTTTTTTCTTTTCTGCACTAATTTTCCTCTTCTTACAATCTTTTCTTTTTCTTAACTATTTTCTTTCTGTTTCCTCATATTTTATCTTTTGTTGAAACTTAATAAAATTTTATGGAAAGAAATTAATTTGAACTTCATATTCGGAATAAAACAGCAAGAACTCCCAAATTCTAGATCAGAAGGATTAATGTCTCCTGCATTAGGCCAGAGGAACCTTGGCAGATCTTAACTCAAAAGCCATCATCACATTCATCCCATCTGTGAGGGAAACACAGATATACCTCTGAGGACAGTAGAGAAGTTGTTCTTGCTTTATTACAGCTTCCAGGGATAATTGGATCTGGAACATACTTCTATATTTCACTTCACCATGCCAAACAAACACCGTAGCAACCATTAAACCACTGTTGAACTTAAAGTTATCCATCCTCAACATAATCTTCTGCATCATATCAGCTTCCCCAATCAGCCCACCTCATTCTAGTTAATTTCTAGAAAAGTAAACAATTGTGACAGAGAAAGATCCTATTTAATGTCATGGCAAGGGCAGTTCACGTCCCAAAGTCCCATAAATATCATAACGGAAAGAACCAACTGACCAGCCTTGATGTCCAGTCCAAAGTTTGACCTTAAAATGCCTTTAGGGGAAAAAGACTGTTATTAATCCAGAATTTTAAAGAGAAAACCCATATATAATTAGCAAATATTCCTGGCCCAATAATCCACATTCATAACTGACAATGAAAGAGGTGACTCAAGTATAGCCGCTCTGATATTTTAATCTCCCACACCACATTCATCCTTTACAAATATCAGGTGGTTGAAAGATTTGATAATTCAGATTCCACTTTGAATGGATGTTTCTTAGAGATGCAATTTTCTCCTTTAAAGGAAAAGCAATGCTAGTTGTGGAGAATATTTCATGTCTTTCTTAATGGAGTCTCATACTCTCATTCTGAGAAAAGAAAACAACAAGCATGCATTCTGTATGCTTATATTCTGCAACGTGCTGTTTGTATGTAATGTGATCAAATCAATCTTTATTATAGTCATAGACCGGGCACAGAAAATAAAGCACTCAATCCAATAAAATCCAAAATACAGCCATATTAAAACCTCAAAAAGAATTTGGTAGTTCTGAAAAACGACAGAAAAGAAAATTCAAGTGATCATGTGCCAGAATGGGTGGTCATTGCCACCTTTGGCTTTAGAATAAATTGCATGGGAGCTGCTATTCAGAAATGTTTGCCAAAAATACAGTTACGTCATGTCTCCTGAAAAGCTATGTTTTACATTTTCAAGGAAATTCAATTGCCTGGAAAAGAGCCATAATACATTGCAATAACTTCAAAGAACATAAATGAAAAAAAAATACCAAACAATGTGCAATCTGGAAATAGGCTTGAAATAAACCTTATATTTCAGACTTTTATAGTAGGTAAGACCATAGGAACTGATCTGCCTTGTGTATTTATTTGGCTCAAATCTCACCTTTTGCTGAAGAGTTCAAAGCAATATACAGAGTGCTGCCTCTTCTTATTTTTCCCTACAGCAACCACCCAGTAAGGAATGTTGGGCCAAGAGAGTCACTGACTCAAAATCACCCTGTGAGGTTCTGTGACTGAGAGTGTCCCTTGTTCCCCTGTCCCTAGTCCAGCATCTTTATAACTACATCACAGTATATTACACTACCAGGAAGGAAAATAATAAACAAAAATCCCTACCCAATATTGAATAAGGAAATGAATGACTTGCTGGGCACATAATAAAATTTTTCTTTCTTTCTTTCTTTCTTTCTTTCTTTCTTTCTTTCTTTCTTTCTTTCTTTCTCTCTCTCTCTCTCTTCCTTCCTTCCTTTCTTTCTCCCTCCCTCCCTCCTTGTTTATTGTATTGTATTGTACTGTACTGTAAAGTCCTGATGAATTTAAAGTAGTCCAAAAATCTAAAGTAACAGCAGATAACAAAATGAGGAGAAGCAACTGGTATTTTTCTCTATATTCCTCATTTAGTTCTCTTGAGCTTCCTATGTTATATCCTATAGGATAGCAAAGTTGGCATCTTCTTCCTATGAACTGGATTTGCAATCAGGTAATGTTTCCACCATATAATAAAGTAAGTCATCTTTTCTTACAAAAGTCCCCATAAAAACTATTTCTCACACACTTTCAAAGGCCAATCAAAATTCAAAATACTCTTTTATATTATCCAGCATTTACCTTACAACAACTTACAACAATTTAAAAGATGACCTTTGAAATTATGGAACTGAAGTCCAACACATCTGGAAGGAACTTGGTTGTCAAAGATGGGCTTTAGCAGCAGAGATATTGCTGAACTACAATTCTCTGCTCCCTTGCTGTTTAAAAGACTATCACAGATTTTTTACCTAATTCTTTAACCAGCAATTTACGATTCTGTGCATATCACTGATATGCATATTTTCTAATAAATACTTACCTTGTAACATACCTTATATTTTTCCCAAGGAATCCCTGGAAAATCACTTACGAGCAAATGAACCACTTAATATTGGCACAAATAAAGCAAATGTACCCAAGAGTATCCTCAACAGATGTGACTGAAAATATTAATCTCTAAAAATTTAGAATCCATACATGATAACTCAAAAATGAATTGCACAAGGTTCAGGGAGGCTTATTCCCAGAAAAATGGTCTAGGATTGCAGCCCAAACCTATAATTTCCATATTCATGAAGTAATGAGCATCACCAAAAGATACTGAAGTAAAGTTCTTGATATGATTCCAGTGAATAAACATGCAGCAGAAGCAGTAGTTCTTCAGCAAAAATTTTAACAAGAAGATACAAAAGTACACAATGCACTGAATGCCTGCATTACATACTGGAAAAAAGCAAGCATCATCACAACTGAATTTAGCACTGTAGCTACTATACAGCTCTGTAAACCTTTGCCAGGTAATTCACGGTTAATTCTGGGTCAAGGAAATGAAAAAAATATATATATAGCCACTTTTTTTTCCTGCTCGTTATAAAAACAAACATTTCATAAGAAAAACAGAGAGGGGATGCTGGCAAGGCAAAGGCTTTCCAAGAGATAGCTCTATCTTCTGTGGTTCTTGCAAGTTTCAGTTTTACAGCCAATTTAGATGTTTTTAATGATTTGCTCTTAATTTTCAGGAAATGAATCCAAATTGTAACACAAGAGGAGCACAAGCAATGTGTTTTTTCTTTAGCCACTTTAAAAAAAAAATTTTTTTTTTTTTTTAGTTATCACACTATGGCTAAAACATTGGCTGTAGCTGAGATGGAGAGAAGTGCTCTCAATTTCAAAAGAACCAAATGTAATCAGTTAGAATTTAATATGTCTCATATTTTCGTGTTTGAAAAAACATTTGCATCATCAAACCCCAGTGTCATCATATATAGGGCAAGGAGAAAGGAAACAATAATACAAATGAAATCTATTTGCTCTAGGCAAAATTTTCTCTCTCTTTTTTTCTTTATTTTCTTAATAGGTGCCAGGAGTGTCTTTTCAAAGGTGCAAAAAAAAAAAAGAGCCTGGGAATGCAACAGGCAAACACAAGGGAACGGGTGAGGAAAAATTAAACAAAAAAGGAAATAGCTAGCAACCATAACACAGCAATATTAAAATTATTTCTCAAGTGAAGAGAATTTAAGAAGGGAAGGCTTTTTCCCTCTTTAATAGAGTTGGACAAGCCTTTTTTAAAAAAAATGAAAATGCATTCCCCCCCCCCAAAGTACAGCGCTAGGTTTTGAATATGCAAGCCTAATCCATTCTTTGCAAAGAAGAGGCTAAGATAAAGAACAGTCTCTTTTATTTTAAATAGCTTCTGCTATTGGGAGGGGGGGGGAGGAGGACTTTTCAATTGCAAAGGAAACTCTCCCTCCATTTGGTCTCCATCACAAGTGGAAGCTACCTAAAGAAGGCACCAGGTTTCCTTCCCCCCCCCCCCGCATTTTTGTGCCCCCCTTCTCCCCCAACCCTAACCAAAACGAGACCTGCTCAGGGACTCTTTTCCTAGAGGTAAAGTGTTAAGAGAAAGAGGAAACCCACACAACTGGGAATAAGCTACACTGAACTCAATTAAATCTACATTCAAATATGCTAATGTTAAGTACTTTTAGAGGCTGGGGACTTTCATGATTCTTCTGACAGTGGAGGGCTTTTAGTTTATGTGCATTATTTTGAAGCACGGAGATAATATTACAGCTAGTAGAGGTTTACCTGTACAACCAGCCAACTTCAAAAGCTTTCATCTGTTTTTTATTATCCTCATGACAAGAGCTTTTTGTCTTGCTGCAGCACTACTTGAGTAAATACATTTTGACATGATGAAAGCATCAGTGTACTTCAGAATATACCACATAGAACTGGACAGTTAGAAAGGAACTGCGAAGAAAATTCAGCTTCACCTTGTTGGAAGAAATATCCTTCTGGGTTCAGCCTCAAGTGGGGAAAAAGACACTGGAAACATGGAGACTGCTTGGAAAGATGGTTTAATGGTGGACAGGATCACATGGTTTGAGTTCCTGAACAGAAAAAGGGGCGAGATACAGCGAATCCCCAGGTTTTATGCTTTCTCTGGCTTTGAACTTCCAGGGGCCCCGAAAGAGTATCCTCATTGGTTGTCAGACTCCCAGGGGGTGGGGAGTTTAGCTAGCCTTGCTGGCTGATGTAATCTTCCCAAGTGCCATGTGGTGAGTTTCTGTTGCTATTGTGTTGCAGATGGGTCCTATTGTCAAAGATTGAGTTTCTGCCTCTGGCCCATTAACAAAGGGGTGGGGGGAGGCAGGAAGGTGGGAGTTGATTTATCTTTAAAACATGTTTCTCCATTTCTCAACCAGGGAAACATAATATTCTGCCTTTTTTAATATTTCCTAAAATATTTCATTCTTCCAGGAAAGGGGTGGGTGCTAACTTCTTACAACCTAAAAACATGCCAGTAGCTGAAAGGACTTTTCATTCTAACTGCTACAGTCAAGTGGTGGGAAGATTCAGAAGCTCACAGAGGAATTGGTCTATGTGACAGGTACCTCTTCTTTCGCCCTTTATCATCATTTTGATGAACTTCAAAGATTTTACTTTAACATAACTTCAAATGAGCCTATAAACAACTTGTCTAATTAAGTCATAGTTCAGTCACAAAGACAGCTACTATGGTGCATTTAGCTTTCATGCTCACTGGAAATACCTAACATTAGAAATAATTTGGAAAAATAATTACTCCATAACGTTTATGAAAGAAATATGCTCCATTGCAGCATATTAATTTTTCCCTAATGGTCATGGGCTCTAGCTAAAATTGAAGGCATGACTAAAAACTTTAGTACAAGGAACTGGTGCTTAAAGTAAACACAGTGACCTCAAAAAGCATTTACACAAATGTCATAACTGTGTTGGGTAAATACGGACTACCCATTATTTTCACTTCCAAACCACTAACCAGAGATTGAATCCACATTAACATGTCAACAACATAAAATGTAACAAAGGGTTACTTTGTTCTAGCGTGAAATCTACTGCTGATATGGCTCCAACCATTTTTGTATTCTTCCACTCCCCTAGAAAAAGGTTTCTTTCAAAAGCTAACAATTAGGCAGTTGTTAGATAATGTACAGTATTTTCAGAGAAAAGTCATATGTGTGTATGTGTGTATATATATTATTATAATTTTTTTTCTTCTGTTCAATCATATCCAATTCTTGGAGAATGTCTGAACAAATCCCTGCAACTTGGCCAGGTTTTTCAGAAGTGGATTGCATTGCCTTCTTCCTAGGGCTAAGACAAAGTGACTGGCCCAAGGTCACCCAGCTAGCTTTGTGCCTAAGGCAGGACTAGAACTCAAGATTTCCTTATTTTTAATCTGATATTTTAAGCACTACACCAAACTAGCTTTCACATATACCTATACCTATACCTATACCTATACCTATACCTATACCTATACCTATACCTATACATAAGATATATATATAAGACAAAGAGAAAGATTTCCTAAGGATTACTTAATCACTTTTGATTAATTCAATACTATATTCCTCTGAAACCAGTGGTCAAGAAATTCATAAAGAATTGGCATTCACTTTTCCTACAATATTAAAATGAATAAAGCTGAATTGTTCAAGGAGGTTACCTATGTCCAAATATAAAAGCTATTGCTATAAATCACATAGACACCATTGTTTGAGAATAGTTTATTAAGCAAACCATAATGCTGGATTCATATAGCATAGAAGGCAAAAATCACAGAAATCTCATAAAAATTAATGCTATGGCTGAGCAAGGTCACCATGCAAGCCTGTCATAGGATCCATGGTAAAGAAAATATATTCATGTATGGAATAACATCCTTCAAACAAGCTTTCATAGTGTTGAGGCAGTAACCGTGGAGATCTCACTTACAGGTCTATGCCGGTCTATCTGCATTCTATATGTTCCTAATGTATCTGTGTGACATCAGAGTTCCATTATTATCACAACTGCCTTCTGATCATGCCAGCCACAATTAGGAGACACTAGGGAAGTGTAAGGCCTTTGAAAGGGGGCTTCCAAAAATGGAGCAGTACATATACTGTAACGTCCTCCCTTTTGTATTGTTAATGCAGCCATCATGTCTTCTTCCAGGCACAACAGTTTTTGAATCTGCTCTTGGGATGGGGGTGTCTCTATATACAGGTAGTCCTTGACTTATTACAATTGAGCCCAAAATTTATGTTGCTAAGTGAAAAATTTGTTAAGTGAGCTTTGCCACACTTTACAACTTTTCTTTTCACATTTGTTAACTAAATCACTGCAGTTGTTAAATTAGTAACATGATTGTTAAGTGAATCTGATTTCCCCAATGACTTTGCTTGACAGAAGGTTGCAAAAGCTGATCACATGACACCAGGACACTGCAACCGCCATAAATGTGAGTCAGTTGCCAAGTATCCAAATATCAATCATGTGACCATAGGGATGCTGCAATGGTCGTAAGTGTGGAAAAAATCACTTTTTTCAGTGCCATTGTAACTTCAAACAGTCACTAATTGAACTGTTGTAACTCAAAGACTAACTGTATATATGTATGAACAACTACCACACTTCACATTTTTACCAAAAAGGAACATTAGATTTTCTCAATAAATTATATGTAAATGGGAGAATATATCTTAGATTCATTGAAGTTCACAAAAGAGATACATTTTATATTCATTGTTTGCAAAGACATCCCAAATCAGATTACTAAACAATCTGTCTAGATACAAAAATTCCCCTTTCTTACCATATTTAGAAAATCCATACAGAGAATCAACAATTTCTATGTGCACAAAGATCAGGATTTATCAAAAGAATTTCACAACCAAGTCTAAAAGAGTCACATTCGTTAAATGTTTTTAAGAGAGTTTAATTGAACTGGGAATGATCTACAGTATTCTAGCCTTCTTTAACAATAGCCACAAAGATATCACCAGCAAATAATGTCTCACAAATAATGAGATATGATCTGGGTTCTTATACCTATCCTGACTTAAATCTGATCAACTATAACAGTTAATTCAAATTGTTCATATTATCAGAAAGAAACTCTGTATTTTTATGCATCTTTTATAAACCATTTCTGCTAGGTACATTTTCCCCATTAAACTCAGCTACCTTTTTTCTTGTTTCTGGCTGGCCTTTTCAAGCTCTAGGATTCCATCAAAATACACAAATAGTAATAAAAATATGTTGTGCCTTTCTATATAAACCCTGCAGATGCCCACAAGAACTGGCCAGCTTCCTCCTTAATTAACAGTTATGGATATTAAAAGAGAAGACAGGGATCTTTTTGTCAAAATGAAAAAGATCCTAACTCATGCTGCTCTTGAATTCTATTAGAATTCTAACAAGATTTCAATTTAGAATTACTTCACTGATAATTAATCAAAAACTTTCCTGCGACTATCTCATCTGTTATCTTTAAATAGGATTTAGACATCTATATATGAATCAACTGTATAATAAATAAACTGTTAACCAATGTAAAAAAGCAAGTATTATACATGCCATTATTCAGTTACCCATGGCCCTTGGTCATTGCCATGCTGATTCCTGCATGCTGGTTGGGAGATTATGAGATTTGAAGTAAAAAAAAAATGTGAAAAAGGGCACCAAAATGCAATTTCAGAATTAAATGTTAAAAGTTTCATCTAAACTAACTAGAAAAACATAATATCCACATGCTAATATGATTTATTGATTACAGTGCAGAATGTTGTATGATCCCAAGGAATAATTGTTACTCAACAAAATAGCATATTGAATTTTCCCACCCTGCATTCCAAGAAATATACTGAACAAGCTTGTACATGATAGTTGTTGCAAGGATACAATGCTCAAACTATTAAAAAGAATGCATCGTTTCTTCTGCAGAAGAATGGCTAATTAAACTGGGGGAATACACTTCGAGACTTCATATTTCAAAAGCAAATCTGACATAGAATTTAACGCAACTATTTTTGAAATATAATTCTACATACAAATTTGCCTTTCTCTTAATGTATTCAGTTCCTCAGACAGAAATTACTACAACTGTTAATCTTATTTTATCTTACACCATACTGATTATTGCTATTGATATTCATATCTTATTTAGAATTTTAGAATGATCTGTTGTTTTTAAAACTATATAATATATTTAGCTACTGCAAATATTACAAGTATTCAAAATGTTAACCTAATTCTATGATACTTGTAAATTCCCTTTGCTTTATATTTCCTGTTTTGGGGCTTCTTTGTTCTTTCTCCTCGTATGTCTTATTTTTCCTTTCCTAAAAAAAAACTTTAATAAAAAATATAATAATAAAACAATCTAATCACATAGAGCTAATTGTAAGATTAATTTTCTATGAAATCATGTGCTTATTGTTGCCTGCTTTTCTTGGCTCAGAAGGCAGGGCTGCAAGACAGCTGAACGGAAAAATAATATATACAGCAGGCAATATGTTGCAGCATGAAGTAGCTCAAGAAACAAGCCTAGGTGTATAATAGTTAAACAAGCAAACACACATTTTCATCCTTGACATGCTGACATCCCCACCGACTTGAACTATCACCCAGGATGGAGACAAGGTTCCCCAGGCTGAAGCAAAGGAATCAGCATGCTAGATTTCTATATTAAATTGCCTCTTCATCCTTCCTTCTTATCTTTACCTAATTTTCCTGACATTATGCATTAACAATTCTGGATTGTGTGAGGCTGCTGCATACTCTCATTGTATTTACAACTCTAGTATCGCATCTGTACCTCTAACACACTAGCACATGAATAGCCTCTCTGAGACAAATCCTGGGGGGTGAGGGGGCTTTTTCTTCTTCAAAGCAATGTTGTATTTTACCTTTTCTCAGATTCCTTTTTCCTTTATGACTGGATCGCCTTTTTCACAGTACACAGGTAGGTAGGCCCAGTCCGGCAGCAGGCAGCCACAGCTATGGAAAATCTTTCAGTGTCACCCAGCTAAAAGGCCTTCTGAGTTGACCGAGTTGGAAATTTGCCTCTGGGTGCATCACATGGCTGAGGCTGCTGCCTCCCGTTTTGTGATCTGTGTTGTTCTCCAAGAATTTCCTTTTCTGCCGCTGCCGTCTCTCCCCTGCTTCTCTGACTTTAATGGAAAGATCCATGTATTCCCCTGGACATCCATCATATAGCTCATGTTATTCCATTTCAAAGATCTTTTTTTTATTATTGCTCTGCTCCCTCTCAGTTTTACTTGAGCTTACATGCATGAATTTTTAAAAAAAGTAAAATAAGATATCCTTATTTGTTTTTTAAAAGGCATGACTATGTAATAAATTAAGCTTCTTAAAGCACTGCTTTGACAAATGTATCTAATTATGAAGCATTTAATGATCCCTCCACCTGGTGGCATGGTTGAAAATGAAGTAAGAGGTCCTTACTGCATGCACTTTTGCATTAAGAGCTCTCATTCAAGGGAGTAAACAAAGTCTGACCTGAAAAATGGGGATGCTGCTAAGTATCTTTTCTTTGATTTAGCATCATTCAACATCATAAACTAATCCTACCAGAAGACTGACATGCCGTAGAATAATAATTGCTACTTACCAAGAAAAGTCACATCTCACAGCAAGTATTACTGTCCTGCAGTGAATCAGATTCACCTATAGAGCCTGCATGATCTGCCGTCTCCTTTAGTAAGCAGAAGAAATCCTGGCTTCTTAGCTTACAAAACAAAAACATTGTTGTTTGTTATGATGATCAACCCAAGGAATTGAGAAGGTTGTTCAAGATCCTGCAACCTTTAGTTTGGAAAATATTCTAGTGTCACTAGCTATAAGAAGTCCTGAAATGATAGAAGTGTTCATTCACATCTAGGTGTATCTCATAGTAATAGTAAGAGCACTTAGAGTTATGTACTGCTTCATAGTCTTTTACAGCTCTCTCTAAGCGGTTTACTGTGTCAGCCTATTGCCCCCAACAATCTGGGTCCTCGTTTTACCCATCTTGGAAGGATGGAAGGCTTAGTCAATCTTGTGCCTGGTGATATTTGAACTGCCAAACTGCTGGTGATTGGTAGTCAGCAGAAGTAGCCTGCAGTACTGCATTCTAACCACTGTGCCACCACAGCTCTTATGCTATAAAGATTTTATGCTATGAAGATTAAGATAAAACCATGATGTGAGAGAAATCCTATCTTCTTCTTCCATGTTCAGACATTACAGGAAATAGAGGACAAGTGCTGATCGAATTTTATCGTATTTCATTTATTTTTATGTTGTGTTTTAATCACTGTTTTGTGATTGTTCGCCTCTAGAGTTAGTACTTGAGATGAGTGGCTATAATAAATATATAAATAAGACAGAAAAGAATGAAGTTGTGGATGCTCCAACACTGGAGGCTTTTAAGTAGAATAGAATAGAATAACAATTGGAAGGGATCTTGGAACAGTTGTGAAATCCACATTTTTTTACTACCAGTTCTGTGGGCGTGGCTTGGTGGACATGGTGTGGCTTGGTGGGCATGGCAGGGGAAGGATACTGCAAAATCTCTATTCCTGCCCCACTCCAGGGGAAGGATACTGCAAAATTCCTATTCCCTCCCCACTCCTAGGGGAAGGATATTGCAGAATCTCCATTCCCACCCCACTCTGTGGCCAGCCAGAGTTGATATTTTCCAGTTCTCCAAACTGCTCAAAATTTCTGCTACCAGTTCTCCAGAACCTGTCAGAACCTGCTGGATTTCACCCCTGCCGTGGAGGTCTTCTAGTCCAACCCCTTGCTCAGTCAGGAAACTCTGTAACATTTCAAATGAAAACCATTTCAGAGATTGGTTATCCAATCTCTTCTTAAAAGCATCCAGTGCTGGAGCATTTACAACTTCTGGAGGACAGTTGTTCCACTGATCAATTGTTCTAACTGTCAGGAAATTTCTCCTTAGTTCAAGGTTGCTTCTCTCCTTGATTAGTTTCCACTCATTGCTTCTTGTCCTGCCCTCAGGTGCTTTGGAGAATAGCTTGGCTCCCACTTCTTTGTGGCAACCCCTGAGATATTGGAATACTGCTATCATGTCACCCCATGTCCTTCTTTTCATCAAACTAGACATACCCAGTTCCGGCAGTAGGGACTGGACAACAATTTGTCTAAAATGGCATAAACTTGAGCTGGAGGGGATTGGACCAGATGACCTCCAAGGTCTCTTCCAACTCTGTTATGCTGTTATTCTGTCTGAGTGAAGAATGTACAAACCCAAGGCTCACCATACTAATTGATTGGGATTACATAATAAATTATAGTACAACACATTAATCCATTGTAACCCTTTGAGGTACGCAAGAACAAGAAACAAAAACGCAGAGATCTTTTTAATTAGAAACTTATGGAAATGGTATACATTTCAATAAGAGTAAATTTAAACCTCAATTTATAATAATAAAATGCCATTTTACTGGTAGTAAATTGCTTACAACAGCAATTAGGACCTCATAAGACCACAACTTCCAACTTCCCGTTAACTTCTTCACTGACTAATGGAAATTGACCAGGGAAGGTCAGAAAACTTGATAATGCAGGATGCTGCCATGGCTGGAATTGAAGCAATGTTTGTAAGTATCATTTGTTCAGTGCCATTGTAATTTTAAACAGAACTGAACAAATGATCATAAGCCAAAGACTACCTGTATAAAAATGTTTGTGTAATCACAACAGGTAACAAAAGTACGTTGATAAACATACTGTGCATTATGCAGGTACATATGAAGCTGATTAAAACATAAAAGTATCAATTTTTATACACAATATCTTACCACGTTTTGCATATTAGATTGCCAAGTGAAATTAAAAGCTGGAATTTTCCTAGAGATTGTTGACACAAAAGGTGACCTTCAAGGTACAATACATAAGCGTCCTAGAATTGTGTGAGTCGCATTAATCTTCAAAACTGCTGGTCTACATCTGTCAAGTCATTCAAGAGAGTGTCAAATAATTACATGCTTGCCTAGTAACTGAAGTTGGCGGGAGAAGACAGAGGGAAGCTATATCCCGTATTTGTAAAGGTGAACTTCCCATCCTACGGCCTATTCGGCAATTTATTGCCAGAAAGACATTACATGATCCCAACAAGTATATTTCTTACATCATATGTAAACATGACCCAGCTTAAAGTACATTCAGATTTGCAGGTCAGTCAAACTAAATATTTCCATTCTTTGCTCTCTCCCCTACTTTTCCAAACTACCCAAAATGCAGAAAAAAACCATTACCCAATAGCCCTAAGCCCCAATTATTCCAATGGCCACAGATAAATAAGGTTTTGATTTAGTGACATACAGACCTACCCTTAATCCACAGATATTAGTCTATCCAATGACTAAGATGCTGAGCTTGTCGATCAGAAAGTTGGCAGTTCAGCGGTTTGAATCCTTAGCGCCGCGTAACAGAGTGAGCTCCCGTTATTTGTCCCAGCTTCTGGCAACCTAGCAGTTCGAAAGCACGTAAAAAATGCAAGTAGTAAAATAGGGACCAACTTGCTGGGAAGGTAATATTGCTTCGTGCACCTTTGGCATTGAGCCATGCCAGCCACAAGACCATGGAGATGTCTTCAGAGAGCACTGGCTCTTCGGCTTAGAAACGGAGATGAGCACAGCCCCTAGAGCAGAAACGACTAGCATGTATGTGCAAGGAAACCTTTACCTTTTATAGTATGTATAACAGGACAAATTGTAATTGAGTGAAATGGGAATTAAAGAAACTAGAACTTTCTGTCTGACCATCATCTCAGAAATTGCACTAGTAACTTTACAATACTGTAAAGTAAATTAGTTTATCTGGTCATGTTTCCTATTTGGTCTACCTGATAAGGCTGACAGAAATTGTTACTTAATCTGGCATAATTCTGAATCTACTCAATGTAAAATCCGTTTACCCCTTTCTAGGAAACTGCAGGGAGATTAAGGGGAATTAACTACTAACCCTAGAATCCTTTGGCCACTCATAACAATAAAACAATTTTGTGGGGATTCCATTGAAGGCACCACTAATTTACTATGAAGCATCTTGAGAGAGTTGAGACTTTTTTTTCTTTTAACTTAAATAAAGGAACTTCAGCAGAGTTGGCACACTGCCAACTGAAAGCTCCAATGATCTTGAAGAGCATCATTTTCATTTTCCTTCTTGTACAGAAAAAGAATCTTGGCTGGACAATCTATATTAGCTGAAATGGGGGCAGCCATTTCCTTATCTCTTGAAGGGGTCTTGGATTGACAAGCAAAGATTCTTTCCAGAGTATATCTGATATATTCTGGTCCACTAGCATTTTGGTTTAAAAAGTTTTCTTTGGGTTTCACCCCCCCCCCAAGGAATAGAAGGCAAGACAGATAATTGATGACTTATCAATTTCTCTGCACTCTTAATAATTCCCAACGTCATTCCCCCACCACCCAAAGGAAATTGCCACCCATGTCCTATTCAAGATTGAATGTATGTTTAATTTTATTGGATGGTGTGATGATTAATGAGTCAAGGGTAATTAGGGGAACTGTTTTAGAAGAAATATTTGGATCAACTGCCTTAGAAATTAATTAGGGGTAAGAAATATATTAATTGAGAAACTGATATGGGTGAACTTAAATGTCACTAAAGAACACACTTCATCCATGGAAGGAAATTTAATTGGTTTACTTTCTCTGAAACATACATTTAAAAGAGTGGTTTCTATACCTGCATACATCTTTTAACAAAATTCTATTACCTGTTGGTTTTGTGATAAGAATTTTGCACCTTTTTATTTCTACAATGACTTTTGTTCATAAGAAGAGGATTGCATCTTAAAAAATTATTGGATTTCGCTATGAAATCTTGCATATGCATACCTATTCCACTGAGTGAATATTCCAACATAAGTATGCATAGCATTGCAGCTTTGCGCAACTGTCAAGATACTGCAAGACATGGCAGGGACTTGAAAAGACAGTCACACTGTTTCTTCAGAGTATTGTACTGATGCCACATAAAATATTAGAAATTAGAAATTAGAAAGTTTAACACCATGTCTACCTGTCAACATCTTTTCAAGCTACTGGGAAATACAATGAATCCAAAACACATCCAAGTGAAGCTGAGAAAAGCAACTTGCCCTTTTGCTCGTTTGTTCTTCATCAGAACAAGTACAGAACAAATAGCATTATCCTGAATGTAATTTATGGAGTGTTTTTTTACATGGCAAAATTGACATTAAGTGGAACATATCAGCTCTCCTTCCCTGCGTGCAGAACAGAAGACAAATTCTTGATGTACTGATTAGTGTTGACTTCATTTGAAAGAATATGCAGTTAAATGCATGTAATTGTACTCCATGCACTGCACTCTTGCACTCAAAGAGATTTTTATTTTCAAAGGGAATCACAGTCATATTAAATATTTTTTTCTTTTTTGATACAAAGGCAGCTCACAATATAAATTACAAAAGGAATTACAAAGTCATTCAGTAATAATAGTAAAAATAAACTGAAAAGAAGACAAGATTTTTTTTTTAAAAAAAAGCAGAAAATAAAATGGTGGGGGAAAGAGGGGTTCCATTACAGACACAATATTTCTATATTTCCTCTTCAGGAACAGCCGTAATTACATGATAACATGTGTAAATGTATAATATGTATGCAACTAAATATCAATGACAAGGAAGCTACTTGGGTTTCTCGTAAGAAGGAAATCCATCTTTAATATTTGATTCTGAACTTCCACCCTGGCAACAAAAAATATGGCTCTACAAAACAAGATTAACTCAAAGTATGGGGGGAAATGCTCCTTTTGTTTTCTTATATATTTTGAGTCCCCCATAACATTTATTTAAGGGTGTATATTCTGCATCTCCATTTACAAATGGTGTTGGTATACTATGTGCAACTGGCCGCATCAAGATGCAACTCAAACCTTCAGACCTAAATTTAATCTGGAATCAAGTTAATAGAAATGATATCCCTGGATAAAAGCTGTACCATTTAAGACAGTATGATCTGGGATAATGAGTTCTTGAAATATATTCTAAGAATACCAATTATGCCCACAAAATTAGCACAAAATCATCTCTGAATAGTCTGTACTTTGTGTATGTAAGCCATAATTGATCCAGAAAGGACCACATTGTTCCCAGTTGACTTAAGTCTCTCATCTACTAAAAGCAGATACCTGAACTATGATTTATTAAGGAAAATTAAGTTCTTCATTTAAAGAGAGTAGGAGTGTATGCTCCAAAAAAGAAACATTAACAATTGAAAACATCTGCCTACCAAAGAGCTTGTTCTACAACTGGAGACCTAATGCATTACTTATTATTATTACAACAAAAAGACTTTCTTGCCCTGGAACTCTACAAACTAAAGAAAGGGCAGGAAATTTATGAACTTCCTAAATTTTGTGGAGATCCAGAACTCAGTATCCCTCAGCAACAGAGCCTTGCTTGCTGCAAGTTGTAGAGAGTTTGGTTAAAAAATATCCGAATAAAAAATATATACTTATTGAAAAACAGGTCAGGAGAAATATAAAATCAATACTGTTAAAATCACTGTTGCATGCTTTTGAACACCACAGCAAAAGTTCCACCCACTTGCCCTTTCCTGCTTACTATGTAAATTCTGGAGCTGCTAAATGAGAACATTAGACCATGTTATCTGCCATGCATCTTAAATGTAAAAGTAATATGCCTTACTACTGTATGCATCTAATGAATTTAAAGATGAAAATAAAGAAGCGAAACCAACTTGCCTGCTGAAATCAATCTGCTCATAGCAATATTTTATTTTTTGCCATTCAAATCAACATGGATCTGGGCCTCTTAAATACCAATATGGACATTAAATGGAGCCCAATAAAAAGACACTGAGGAAAAGTTGACTTCTTAAAATATAGATTTCTAATTTTGATATGTTTCTACTAGGGCTGTGAAACAGCTAAAAATGCGGCTGTACAAACACACATATAGAGCCAGGGACAGCTGATGAAGCAGTCACGCAGAAAAAGCAGCATCTTTTCTAATTCAAAAAGAACCAATGCTATGCAAAGCACTGAGTATTTGTATGGACCTAAATAAAAATATGCTCTAAGCTCAAAACTTGCTCAAATTTCATCTAAGCTATGGACTGACCCCAACACAAGGATAGATTTGCTTTCTTGCATCCTACTACTGAGAAAAAAATACGTATTTTACTTAATTTATCTATTCGTAATACAGATAGCCGACTTACTGCATATTGCTTTGTGTAATTGGGAAGAATTTTGTCTAGGTAGTTAAGAATCCTGTTCCCCCTCCTCACTGGCTCCGGAGAAATCCTGACCCAAATCTAACAGAACCCTGTTTCCTGTTCCAAGACCTGCTTATTTTGGAGAACTCATTATCCCAGTTTGTTCAATCACGGTATGGTAAACCCAACCATCTGTAATAACCTGGATCATATTTTGGCACACTGTTCACAAATTACTAGCCTCCCCCCCAAAAAGATTTTAACTGAATAAGTAAGCAAGTTATATGCGTCAGCATATAAGAGGAGTCAAAGGCAAGCCAAAGGCAGAGACTGTCTTCACAGGTATAAATGCAGTCTCCCTCTTCCCTGCCCAATCATAGGCATATATGGGTTTATTTTTAGACCATTTCCACAATAAAGGCTTGCACCGTTTGGGAATCAGCTCTGAACCCGTTTGATCTCATGACATCATCTATTTTCAGAAGCCCAGTCCATCCAATTAGCAGGACAGTACAATCTGTTTTTTCCCCCTCAAATTGCTGCAGTGCTCCAGATTTTATGAGCAGTTCAATTTCCTATTGGTGGTATTTTCTAGGATTCAGTGGTAGTAGAAGTAAAAGTAGCTGCAAGACACTTAACCATAATGTGAGGGATTTAAGGTGAGTATACAGGTAGTGCTATGGAATTGCTTTCAGGCTAAATTTGGCTTGCAAACCCAAGGGGCTAAAGGGCAGTTTTGAAACAAATCAACTTGAAATCATAGCTAAGTTAAATTCAGTGTAGTAGTGACAGCTTAAATACATATTCTGTGACTTGAAAGAGGTGTCTGTTGAAATCATTTATGCCACACAGTTGAGAAATATCTATGTATAAACCCTAGGAAGTAAATTAAAGCTATATGCTCTACCACAAGGAAATGTCATCTTTTTCTATCCAACCCCAACCCCAACGTTTGCCACTGAAATTGTTGTTCTTATATGTTAAGACTTCTGTAATGGATGGGTACTCAGAATTAAAAATGTGTGTGTGTCTCAAGCTCTACTCTGTGTTTTTAGCACAAGTTTTTCTATAAACAGAATTATTTTAAAACATTCATAGGATATATAAAGTTTTCAAAGGCTCAGGTCCCATTATTGAAGACACACATAGAGGGAGAAAGAGAACACCCTCCAAAATAAACCAGATCCTGAAAAAAGTCTAATGTATCATAATTATCATGTCAAGCCAGCTAGATTGCAGTTATGAAATATGCAGTAATAAGAGAAAAAAGAAATATTAAAATTTACTTTAGTATTTACTGGGGCTTTAATTTAATCTACCCAGGATCCCCAAAACAAATACTAAAAGGCTGACTTCATTTTAAAATGCTGAGTAGTTTGTTTTGGTATCTTCAGACATTTTACATCAAGGGCTGCAGATGTCCTAGGAACCACACTGTTCACTTTGACATGTTAAGTTATAGTTAAAGCTGGTAGATCTTTCTGACAACCGAACCAACGTTCCACTAATTGATTAAATACCAAATAAAAGCCACCTACGAGTGTCTAATCAATATGTAGGTTTGTAAAGAAATGAGAGGGAGAGAGTAGACATTGCATCAGCAAACTACTATCAAGCAATTTGTAAAGCCAGCCAATGTATCAAGTATCTCCATGGATAAAGCTTTTGAATTCATTAAGTTGTATTTGATGCAGTGGCAGCAATACTTATCACACTTACAAATCAATGCCTAAAGGAAGATTTTAATCCCTGCAATTTAACGAACACAATCATACAGTACACATACTAATCATACAGCCACTAGAGTCAAAAACTGATGGCAGAAATAATGAATTCTCGTATTCTAGGAGTGCTCTGGTTCCCGCAGTCATTTATTTGAGACAAAGAACTTCCATAGGAGCTGATGCTACATTCCCTTTTGGACTTTGGTGAAGCCATGACTGGACAGTTGCTTAGAGTAACCTCATCCATAATTAGCAGGCCCTGCATTCCTGTCTACCTGGCTTAGCAAGACTAGCTAAAGGGGTAACTAGGAGCTAGGGCATCCAATGAGAATTGGACATGAAAGTCTGAAATTGCTTCAACATCTCCCTTGGGATTCTGGCCATGAAAAGGAATTATTGCTGAGGGATTCTCAGGGGGGTTCTTTAGTGCAGGGGTCCCCAATTCCTGTGCCTTGGCCCACTACTGGTCCTTGAGCTTGTGTGGGCCACAGAAGTGGCGGGCGAGCGAGTTTGCATGCGCATCCCCTCTTGTGCAAGCAATGGGCAAGCATGTGCTACCCATTGTGCAAGTGGTGGGTGTGGGTGTCCACCATTCTCACGGAACCATTCCTTCTCTCCCGCCCTAGTATTTAGGAATGGCCTTGGGAGACACGAGGGAGAGCCGCAGACAGGACTGCCATTACACAGAAAGGGCGGGGGGAAGTATGGGAAAAGTTTCAGAAGGGACTTTCCCTAGTTTTACAGAGAGTAAAAGAAAAAGAGAGGAGAAAGAGTTTCAAACTTGCACAATTTTTTAAAATCTAACTTTACAATAAAAATACAGCTACTCATGGTTGTGCTTCTTCTCTGGACTATCTCACAGGGCTAACAGGTTCTGACATTGGTGAGTTCTGTGTGCAATGGCCTGAGTAGCTACTTGTCACATCAGCAAGCAGCAAATTATAAGCCTGCAGTAAAAGTTAAAATGCTTGTATAAACATAAGTCCATTAAAAAAGAAATATGCAGGTCAGTTGAAGTAGAGGGAAACAGAGGGTATTCTTTTTTTTTCTTGTACTGTTCTAAATGTAATGAAAATCTTCATTCACAAAAAAAACCCTGTAGAGCAGGTAAGAAATCTAATCTGAAACATGATAACTATCTATTTGCATAAATTTCTTTGGAAAAGCATTCTGTATTCAACCTCAAGTAGCAAAGCTATGATGGCTAACCTTGAGGGAACTAACTCTTAACTAACTGCTCTACAGGAGTTCAGATCAGGGGTGAAATCTAAAATTTGTTACTACCGGTTCTGTGGGTGTGGCTTGGTGGGGGGTGGGGTAATGTGACTGGATCGGCATGGCCAACTTTTTTTTTTACTTTTAAAAGCATTTTTTCTACAACCTTAAGTGGTTGCAGAAAAAAATGCTTTTAGAAGCTTCTGACCATTAGGCAAGTCAGCTGGGATCGCCAGAGGCTTTTAAAGGCATTTTTTTTCCTACAACCTCTTCGGATGAAGGGGTTGCAGAAAAAAATGCTTTGAAAAGCCTCTGACGATCCCAGCTGAGCCACGCGATCATCAGAGGCTGTTTTTTTTTTATTATTTTTAAAAGCATTTTTTCAGTCGAAGAGGTTGTAGGAAAAATGCTTTTAAAAGTAAAAAAAAAAAAACAGCTCAGCTGGGCATCGGGAGGGGGGGCGCAGGGATTTTTGCTACCGGTTCTCCAAACCACCATTACTGGATCGGGCGATCTGGTCTGAACCGGGAGTATTTCACCCCTGGTTCAGATGGTTGGTTGGTTGGTTGGTTGGTTGGTTGGTTTCTTTATTATCCCATATTTTATTACTTCATAAGTAACTTAAGACAGCTTGGCTGGTTGGACCAAGTTCAGTCAGAATTTGCTGACTCCACAATGTGGCAACTCTATGCACAGCTGCTGTGTTTTATGCAGCCTCCAAAAAACAGGAGTCTAAATCTTCAGGACTTGACTTCAGTAAACGTGCATAGATGCTGCTAGATGAGCTGAACCAAGCAAATATTTCATTAAGTACCCAAATAAATCATTGCCTGTGGACCTAGTCATTCTACTCACCAAATCAAGGACTCCTATTAATATATAATGCGCACTGTGATTGCATGCTGCATAAATTGTCTGCCTGGTATAATAAAAAAATGGGGAAATTATTGTGAATGTTGAACATAATGTATAGACGTACAACCAAGCTAACCCATACAGACAGAGCAGAAACTACACACAGCCTTTGGCCTCTCCACATCCAAGAATGCCCAAGTTGCTGGTTTGGCAAGTGTGTGAAACTATTTTTTACAGCCAAAGATTCAGACCCTCAGAACAAAATCACAATCTGACCTTAGTCCTTCAGAGTCAGGAGATCTTGTACGGCATCACATACTAAATGATTTCATGAATATATACTCAAAATTAAGATTTATCTATCTAGTGTCTGTCAATAAAAAATATATCAACCTGTACCACAGATTGCTACATTTTGGCAACAGATTTTATTTTATCTTAAAATAAACTGTGACTTGAATTAACAGGATCCTCATGTTCACAAGTTGGTAACAAAGCATCCAGTTCATAACTCATATGAGAGAGATAGATGAATTCTGATTTTTTTTTTTTTTGCTTGCTGATCATTGTGGCAAGTGTCATTTGCATAATTGAGAGCATATTTTATTCTGACCTTTTCAAAAGCTCTTATTTCCCAAATGTGATGGGTACCGAATTGCTTTTTCTGTACTACTAACTATCATTTCCTATGGGATGGTGCCAATTATGTTGGAAGAAAAGACTTGGATCTGATACGTAATCAGATACGGAGCACATTTATGACCATTCATCCTTGAATTTAAATATAAAGAACAGTGTATTATTTCTAATAATGAACAGACATCTGTCCAACATTTCATAAGAAGACGTGTTTGTGCAACCGAATGAGTTGAGTAATTTTAAAATCTGTAATAAACTTTTCCTGAAAAAAAGATGTCAACTATTGATAGACACTTGGCCAGAAATGTTCCCAGATAGGTAGCTTTGCAATCTTGGGGAGAGCAAAATATTGCACAGTATGGTAAACAGTGCTCAAGCATATGATGCTTAAGTACTATCAGTGAAAAGATGGAATGTATCTTATTGGAATGTATTTCTATTTTCCTAGAAAGATCTGAGAATAGTGGAAGTGAATTTGTGTAGAGACTGTGACTGGGTTCATATATTGACCCATCGCTCATTTATACATCATACTGAATAATCCAGGCTTGACTCATTATCATATACCATACTAAGCTAAGTTAAAACAAATGGCACTGGTCTTTATGTATGTAACTCAAGTTTCCTTCCTACAAATTATGTTGGACGTTCCAGAAAGGACTGTCTAAATGAAAGTCATGAAATGGCTTTTATATTTCTCTTTCTCTGATTATGTAGGAATAAAGAAAAAAATAGGACCAATTTCTAAAGTTCTCAAAACTACCATTGAACTGTGAAAGAGTGAAGCTATCATGCTCAGCTCTGAAGTCCAAATTGCACAGCCAGAGCCAGAGTTTACTACAGACAAAAATACCTGAATCCCATCCAGACAAAGATGTGGCTTAGAAGACGGACTGTATTTTTTGTCAGATGGTGAGGTGATCTAAGTTTACACAAGCTCTCTTCTCTTCATAAACACAGAAAGAGGATTGCCATCTTGAGACATGACGTGACATGACATTTCAGCTGGTATCTATATTAGTTCAAGTGAATTAACATTTCTTGGTCCAGCTGGACTCTGCAAGCTCTTAAAATCTAAAAGTCATCAGATAGGAAATAACTGAGAAATGCAAAGTAAGAGTAGAATCCATGCACCAAAAAAATGCACATAACGTTTTTATACCTCAAAACACATTTGCAAGATGCCCCATCTTCCTGTCTTAATTTTAAGTAAGGTACCTACCTCCCTTGATTGCTGGGAAGCACTCTGGACCAAATAAGGTAATGCTTTCTTTTTTTGCTTTGGGCTTTTGAATTTTTTATTTCTTCTGATCAACCCACTTGCATTCCTTTTTCCTCTCTTTTATGGAAGGTTCAGGACAAAGTGTGTGTGTGTGTGTGTGTGTGTGTGTGTGTGTGTGTGTGTGTGTGTGTCTTCTGATCAACCCACTTGCATTCCTTTTTCCTCTCTTTTATGGAAGGTTCAGGACAAAGTGTCTGTCTGTGTGTGTGTGTGTGTGTGTGATATCCCAAATAGGATTCCAGTAGAATTCAAGTTTTAACAGTGTTTACTGTGTTTACTACTATTGCTTTGTACATTGATGGAAAACAAAGGTTTTCCAAAAATTGGAACTGACTGTTAAGAAATAGAACAATTTTGGGAAGGACAATATACCATTTTATAACAATCCCATTGAAAAAAGTTCTTTATGATTACTGCTTTGAAATTAAAAAATAAAGACAAGGTTTATTTTACTTTCTTGGTTCATTTGATCTCCTGCTTTTCAAACCACTGTATAAGAGTGATGCATGTTTTATTCCCTTTTCTTCCAACCACAATTTGATTCCTGTTATATCTGCTTCTTGATTATATCGGCATCTTCTATATTTTTACTGTACTGATTCAATTTAATTCTTCACAAGTATTTGTTTTATCTCTGCAATGAAATATATTCAACCACCCTTATGTGATAATTTGTGGTCTCTTTACTTACACGAATCAAAATTCCTTAGCTAAATAAAAAGAAATAAACAGCGCTGCAGAGAAAAGTGCCTGCGGTGCAGAGATTTCCCTAGTCAAATAAATAATCATCTTTAGCCCTGTACTCCATGACCTCAGTCCGTGGCACAAAAACTGGCGGCAGATGGATGAACAAAGTCTGCATTTGAAACACTATGCTGGTATTCTAAATAATGGTGAAACTGAGACGAAGAGGTTGGAAAAGCTAGGGAAAGAAACTCAGATTTGATTTCATTATAATTCAAATTTAAATCAAAGTAAATTAAGTAAAAATTGCCAGCCAGGTTCATCTGACCTAAAGGTTAGGAATAAAGGTAAAAGAAAGCAAAGTACTCATTTGATCAGTTTTGTACCCAAAAAGCAGCAACACACAAAAGGATATTGGTTTAATTCTCCTATTTCAATGCAGTCAACCAGGAGGGCTGTAATTGCAGAGCACTGAGGTTTATAAGGCTGAGGGGAGGAAGTAAAATTGATAGAGATTAGGGGGAAAGAAGGACTTTGCAGATTTGTTTATAGCTCCCTTTATCTTTTCCTCTCAAATTCAAGCATTAATCCATCTGTATAGTGACTCACTCTTTCAGTGATTGTCCACTTTGTGATACTGTATGATCCCCATAAAAGCTAACCTCTCTGCCTTTCTGTCATCCACCACTTCTCTGAACTCATGTTACTGTTCATTTCAGTCAAAGACTATGCTCATATTCTACCACTGACTGATCAATTTCTATAAAAGACACTGCACCCATTGAATACCTTCTATTTATCATGGTGAGACACAGAAACATACTTAACCATTTATTATTGTGCCTTGCATGGAATAATGCCATCTAAGGTAACGCTGCCTATTTGGAACAGAACAAAAAATCCAGTCTTTATGACCTCATGCTGATGCTGCCTGTTTGGAAGAGAAAGACTGGCCCTTGAGATTCTGACACAGATGCTGAACATCTGTTCTCATCTGTAATCTCACACTGAAATTGTCTAAAAGAGAAGACTGGGCAGGGGGTTCTCATGTTGATGATACCTATCCAACTCCATTTCTACATGCTTTTTTTAATGAGGAAGTTGGTCTTTGCAACCTTGGAGGAGTAAGAATTCACGCTCTTAAAATGTCCCAAATGTTTTCCAAAAAAAGTTTCTTTTTTCCAAGAGAAACTGGACTTTCTTGGTTTTTTTCCTTTGAAAATATTTTGCTTCTCATACAAGAAACTTCTTCAGTTAACTTCAGAAATGTTTTCAAAGGAAAAAACCAAGAAAGTCCAGTTGTCTTTTGGAAAAAGCACTTTTAGGACAACTATGACCTGGATTTAATTTAATTTAATTTAATTTAATATTTAAATTTATATACCGCCCTTCTCCCGAAGGACTCAGGGCGGTGAACAGACAGAAGTAAAAAACATCAAATACAAAATTTAAAAACAATTTAAAAATAAATTAAACATTTTGGCCCAACAGTTAAAATCCCCCATTAAAAATCCAAATTAAAATACACAATTGGAGAGATTAGGCCAGCCCGACTTGATGAAATAAAAAGGTTTTGAGGGCCCGACGGAAAGTACGTAAGTCTGAAATTGTCCATATCTCCAGGGGAGCTTGTTCCAGAGGGCAGGTGCTTCCACAGAGAAAGCTCTCCCCCTGGGGGCCACCAGTCGGCATTGTTTGGCCGACAGCACCCGGAGGAGCCCCTCTCTGTGGGAGCGTACTGGCCGGTGGGAGGCTCTCAGTGGCAGAAGGCGGTCCCATAAATATCCAGGCCCTAAACCATGGAGCGCTCGAAAGGTGGTCACCAACACCTTGAATCGCACCCGGAGGACCACCGGGAGCCAGTGCATCTCACGCAGGAGAGGTGTTACATGGGAGTGCCATGACGCTCCCATAATCACCCGCACGGCTGCATTCTGGACCAATTGGAGCTTCCAAGTGCTCTTCAAGGGGAGCCCCATGTAGAGAGCATTGCAGTAGTCCAGGCGGGAAGTGACGAGGGCATGAGTGACCGTGCATAAGGAGTTCCGATCCAGAAAGGGACGCAATTGGCGAATCGGGTGAACCTGATAAAAAGCCCCCCTGGCCACGGCCATCACATGTTCTTCTAAAGACAGCCGTGCATCCAGGAGGACACCCAAGTTGCGAGCCCTCTCTGTGGGGGCCAACGACTCGCCCCCAACAGTCAGAGATGGCACCAACTGACTATATCGGGACGCCGGAAGCCAAAGCCACTCGGTCTTGGATGAGTTGAGCTTGAGCCTGTTTCTCCCCATCCAGATCCATATAGCCTCCAGACACCGGGACATCATGTCAAGGGCATCATTGGGGTGGTCTGGGGTGGAGATGTACAGCTGAGTGTCATGATTGAGAATCTCCCTAACACTTTCTTAACAACTTTCCCATTCTTTCAATATAATTAGTGAGGCAGTGTTCACTAATCCTTTTTAAAATAAAAGACAATTTAACTCAAATATATGAAACTTTTATTGAATTGAGGGCCACAACTACCTTTTAATGGCTTTTCTAGGACCATATTGCCAAAACTGATAGGACCTCATTAAAAAAATATAATTTGGCAAGAATGAAAATTGAATGAAATTAAATTAATTAAAAATAATAATAGGAATGGTTAATTAACTATTTAAAATTTAAACAGGAGTTAAGTTTATTGATTTGTTAATAAGAAGGTTGTTTACAAAATGGACGTTGACTCACCTGAACATCCCTTTTCAGCTCGCTGCGATGACAATCCACATGGGTATTCACTTGTTCTTATCTTTTTTTTTTATTGAAAAAGTTTTTCAAATACAAATTTTCCCCCTTTTTCCCCCTCCTCCCTAACCCCCCCTCAACCCCCCCTCCCCGTGGCTTCTACAAAATAAAACCCAAATTCATAACAGATTATATAATACTTTACCATCCCTTTGCTCCATCCCCCATACGCTGACCCTTTCTTTCTAATAATATTATTATATCCCCCTTATACTATACATTTCAAAATAACATTCAACTGTAACATTATATAATAACTCCTAATTTAGCATAATAATATTATTATATCCCCCAGTTTAGCAATTTCTACTCATAATCTACCCTTTTCCTCCTCCCCCATATACATATATATATATATATATATATATATATATACATATATATATATATCTTAATTCAAATCTTTTATATATATTAATATAACATTTCAAAGCCACCTTCGGCTATAAAACTATATAATAAATCCTAATTTGACATTTATTCAACTCATAGTCTGCCCATTTCCTCCACCCCCATACATATATCTCTTAACTCAAATCTTTTACATATCTAAACATAATATCCCTTTTCTTAAACTAAACAATCAATAAGCTAACCTGTCTCCACCCACTTTCCTACAAGACTACCATACATAATAATTTTTAATATCTTTATTCTTCTGCCCACACCACTAAGAAGTATTCCCTTATATAAATAAAATCCTCAAATGACTTTAAGCTTGTAATCCATCACATCCTAATTCCAACAGTATGTTCGGTATCTTCAATTACCATCTGCCCCCATCAATAGTAGATGTCTTCATATGTAAAAAAAACCACCTGAGTGACTTTATATTTGTATTCCATATAGTATCTATTGTAATGTCTTTCATCTAAATTATTAATTCCAACCACCGTAATAAGGTAACAACCAGATCTTCTGCGTGCCCCAATCCCATAACTCTCTTGCCTTGTAGCTCAGCATAAACGTAATACATTTATCAAAGAATCCAAAATAGATAGTTCCAATCCATTCAGTTTAAGGTCATTTTCACATCCCAAAAGTACAGCACTGCAGAGGTCTGTCACTCTCCTCAAGATAATATAAACCAAAACTTTGCCTCAGCTATATTTTCATGTATTCAATCATCTCTTAGATAACTGGCATTACACTGTTGCTTAGTCTAAAGGTTTTTATTTTTGTAGGACCTGCTTCTTCTTTTCTTGACTTTTTGTGAGTTAGATCTCCATCCTGGTTTCCTTTCTATAAGTTGTATATCAACTGTTTGGTTTCCATGCTGATCTATAACTTGATCTTGTTGGTTTTGCTTTTGTGGCTTAAATCCCCATTCTGGTTTCTTTTCTATAAGTTGTATATCAACTGATTGATTTCCATGCTGGTCTGTAACTTGATAAGTCATCACATTAGAATCCAGAGCCGCCTCTCTTGTATTTATAAATAGTCCAGCTGAGACCTCTGAAGGAGAATCCAAAAGCGGCTCATCTACAAAAACCTCTATAACTTGTTGTTTTTCCATTACTTCCACCTCCATCTGCTTATCCTGAATTTCTATCTCTTGTTGATTTTGCTTTTCTTTATTCCACTCAGGTATTATACATGGAGATGTTGAACCTATTTTGAGAATCTTATAGTAAAATTCTTCCGCTTTTTCAACAGTATTTAGTTGATATCTTTCTCCTTGATATCTCAATATTATACCAACTGGAGCATTCCACCTGAATGAGATGTTTTGTTTCTTTAGCTCAGTCACCAAAAATCCAAATTTCTTTCTGTCTTTTAACATCTTGGGCAGCAACTCTTTATATATCCAGATCTTTCTTCCATTCAGTTGTAGAGTAGAATTAAAGGATTTTTGCACAATATCATTTCTTATTCCTTTATCTGTAAAGTAAATCACCACATCTCTAGGCAATTGCCTTTGCTTTGCAATCCAAGAATTTACTCTATAGGCCTTGTCAATCTTACAAGATACCTCCTCAGGATGAACCTTTAAAATCGCCTGTACAATATAAATTGATTTAATGGTTTGAGATTTAATATTCCTCTCCAATCCCCCGAGCTTTTCGGAACTAGGAAGAGGATGGAATAAAACCCCATTCCCTCCTCGCTCCTTGGTACCGGCTAGATCACTTTGATGTGTAAAAGATGCCAAATTTCGTCCTCCATAAGTTGTTTCTTTAGCTGGAGACAAGGAACCGGGCATTGAATATACCTGCTTGGGGGTTTGGAGATGAATTCCAGAGTTAGTCCGAACTATACTGTTCGTCGAATCCAAGCATCCGCTGATTTGGAGTCCCGTTGGTGGTAGAAATGTTGTAGACGGTCGCCAATTGGGGATTGTGGCTGGGAGTCATTTTCCACGGAGGAATGACCATTGTCCGGTACCCCGAAAGAATTTCTTGGACTGGGCCTGGCATCTGCCATGGTCCCTGAATGTTGCATGGTCAGATTGCTGGTAAAATCCCTGGGGATAAGATCTTTGGTAATAGGACCCACCGGGTCCAGAGTCATAATGAAAGGGCTGACGGTATGAGTAGAGTGCTGACCTGCAGTCTGGTCTTCGTTGGGAGGAAGAAAGGACTTTTTGTTTATCACGTCCCTCCACTAACGCTGGATCTAAAGCTCCTCCGAAAAGCTGTGACCCTTTATACGGAGCAGACGCAAGTTTCCATTTGGACTTCTTATCAGCTTTCCAGTGACGAAGCCACAAAAGTCTGTGCATGGTTAGAGCAGAAGCTAAAGCCCTGGAAGCAAACTTCACCGCATCCAAAGATGTGTCCGCCAAGTATTCATTGGCGGCCACCACCTTATTAATATCTTGATGTAAACGTGCTGCCTCAGACGGTATGCGGCTCTGCAGTTGTCTGAGCCAAATAAGTGATGCTCTATTAAAAAACGAGGCAGAAGAGGCTGCCCTAATGGCCCAAGCAGTCGCTTGGTGAGCTTTTCTGAGAGATAACTCTGACTTCTGATCCTCCATCCTAAGGCCCTCCATGATGTCGTTAGACAAAATAGCCAAAGATGTAAGACTGGCAACCGGAGCATCTACTGCCGGTAATTGTAGTAGATTGTCCAGAGTAGGGCAGCACAATACATCCTTTTATCATGTGTGTTAGGACCAGCAAGGGATCCAGGTTGGGTCCACTGTTTTTGAATTACATCAGAAAACAAATGTGGACAAGGTATACTTTCTTGTTCAGCCTTGGGTAATCTAAATAGTTGCCCATGAATATTAGAAGGGTCAGAATCGTGGGAAGAGGAAGATTCCTCCAAACCCATATTAGTAGCTAACTTAGCTTTGTGCAGTAGCGATTTGAATATTGAAGGGCGAAATAAGGCGACAAAGGCTGGTACATCATTCTCCATCCCTTCATCATCAGATAACTGCAAATGGTCATAAACCTCCTCATCTAGGGTAGAACCCTCTACGCCAGTAAGATCATGTTCAAAAGGATATGCAGTATCAGTATAATCTTGTATTGGCCTTTGATATGTAGAAGGAGGCTCAATAGACTGAAACTTAGTGCCCTGCTGAACAGTAACAACCAAAATTTTTGAGATGGCTTCTGAAATTACGGATTGAACATCCAAATTTTGGTTATGCTGCTGACCTTCACCTGCCCGAAGGCTTGCAGAGGTAGGTGTGAAAGTAGCTTCTGGTAACTGGCAAACTACCCCAGAAGAACTGGGAGCACCCATACCCTGTGGCAAGGAAGATGTGGAGGGAACATCAAAGGTTGAGCCTCCAAACAGTTGCTGACCTGTGACTCCTTCTGCAGGAGTCAAAGCGGCCACTTCAGAATGTGCTGGAAAATTATCAGTTTGCCTCCTTACTTTATCAAATTGGCGCTCCAATGCCCTATGGCGCCTTTCTGCATCTTTATCACCACCTTTGGTTTTACTAGAAGACTTAGCCTTATCCTTAGCCACTTTACTTTTAGAAGCTGTTTTAGCACTTTGAGCAGTTGAATGCTTCGTTTTGTGCACTATGGGAGGTGCAGGCTCACCCTCAATATCAGATGATAAAGCAGAATCTGCCATAACTATGGGCTGTAAATCGCAGTTGAAATTGAACAATTTTTTTTAAAAATTGTTAAGATTCAAGTTGCTAGTCTTGATCAAGGTTTTTTTTTTAAAAAAAATAGCTGAATAAAGTCAAACTTTACAAAATAGTATCATTCATAAATCAAACCTGTCCTCCTGGAGTCTTGCAAATTGGCGTCTGTGTGAAATTTCTGGTCCTCAGATGACACGAAGGAGAGACAAGCTAGACTTGTCAGCAGGCGGAATTAAAGGCACAGGAACCCAGCGCAGTGGGGACAAAGCCCTCAAAGCACTCCGCTTCGCCAGGCTCGGCATTAGTTCAAGTCCCTGAGCCTGTAGCCAGCAAGTAAGGCTTGTAAATTAGATTTTTACAATGCAGCCGCCACGACTGACAGTTGAGCTGTCAGATTCAAAAATGGGGGCGCGAGCTGAAACCGCTCCTCAGCGCCACCGCAGCTCAACAAGGAGGCAAGAAATTTGGCACGAAGGCTTCAATTGCCCTCTCAGCGCCGCAAAGCCGGTTCCTGAAGAGGAGTGTGACCTGATTATTCAGGCAGTGACTCCAAAGCCGCTCACAACAATAGGGCTGCAGGGCAGAGCTGATTGATCCGGCAAGCTAGTAACCAGCCTCACACCAGCGGCAAACAAACACATGGAGGTGCCTCAAGAAGCAACCTCCAGCAAGCTGCGATTTTAATTTTACGGTGGTAGAAGCGGTCTGGAGCCCCAGACACGCTAAGAACACTGCCAGCAGCTGAGGGAAAGCTTCTTATTAATCCCCAATCCACAAACGTTGTGCAGCCCTACCGGAACCTTAAATTTAGTCCATAAAGCACTTTGACAGTTAAGAAAAAGTATAGACTAACAGAAATACTACAATAAAATCTCTGATTAAATCAGAGAAATCTCACACCAGTCTGTTCAGTAAGATTGAGTGAAAAGACTGAAGCAGGGGGCGTGGCCAGACCAACGGAAATAAATTTGAACACCCAGTCTATCAAGATAAGAACAAGTGAATACCCATGTGGATTATCGGAGTAGCGAAGCTGGAAAATGATGTAGACCATGCATAAATTAAGACCAAATGTTTCCATAAAATATAAAAATACTTTTAAAAGTGATACAATAAACATTTATTCCAAAAACAATCTCACCAATTAGAAACATGAAAAATTAACAAATAGCAATTATGTTGTGATGAGGATCTGTTCAGGGAGAAATAGTTCATATAAAAATACAGAGAGGTAAAACACATAGTGAAAGGAAGATTTTACAGGAAAGACAAATGTAAAATTTAGAAAAGTGTGGCCTTCATAGGAAGCTTCTGATCATAGTTATAGAGTAGAAGTGAGTTGTATGGCAAGATGAAAGAGCCAAACCCACCAAGATGGTCTACCTAATTAAAACTTAAAACTTAAAAACATGTCCATGAGAACTTCCAAGTGCCAGGCAGAGACAAAGAAGTACAGTTCTATCTTGGAAGAAGGCATGAGTGCAGAAGAAAGAGAAATATGGTAAGTTTTGAGAAGAATTTCCATTAAATGTCATTTTTCACTTGTCAAAACAACCTGTTAAGTTTTATCACACCATATGTGTTTTTATCAAGGGGCTCGGAGAGGACCCAAAAATATAAGCAGAGGCCCATGAACACCCTCAGTGCTTCCTCCAACACACCTAATTTTAAACCATATATTTATTGAGAGATTTTCTATTCCTTTATACTGAACCGTTTCCCAAATTTAAAATATATTTATGGGTGTATGTATGAAAAGAACTTGACAGAATTATTCGTACTTTATTGGCTCCTACTGGGACTAGCTGCATTTTAGAACTATTTCGGCTTGCAATTCATTTCTGTAAATAGGGGCAACAGCTGAAGAGCTAGCAGGAGTTATATTTACTACTATTTAGAGATGATTTTACTGTCTTCTGATAGTACCAATACCACAATAAAACAATTCAGGATATATACTATGTAAACAGAGATAAACTCTCTCTCCCACAGGAGTGGGGTGGAAATCATGTTAAACCTCATACATGAGGACATGACATAATGTAACAGTTATATCTTTCTGCTCTAAGAATGTGAAGATGGTAGACTTCATGTACTATTCCAAAGGCAGAAGCATAACGAACTAACTCAAGGAAGGCTGTATTGATTCTTATAGGAAGAAACAGCTTTGAAAACAACGAACTAAAATAAAACTGAAGAGATATTTATACATCATTGTGTATTTGTATTTGCATCGTAATGTCTAAGTAAGTTGTATTAATTACACTGTGACATCAATATGCATTTGTCATCATTTCCCCACCCTCACTTGACCACTACATATGCCTGTAAATCAGGGGTTTCCCAACCCCCAGTCTGTGGACCGACAGCAGTCCGTGACATGCCAGCAACCGGGCCATCCAAACAAGTGAAGCCCCATCTGTGGGATGCAGGCAGCACATGAAACCACACTCCCTCTGGTCCACAGAAAAACCTTTCTCCATGGAACTGGTCCCTAGTGCTCAAAAGGTTGCTGTAAATAACAAAATCCACCACAGGATAGATTTGATTTAAATCAAGTCGATTTAAATCATGATTTAAATCACTAGTAAAAAGGCTTGATTTAAATCAACTCAATTTAAATCATAATTTTTAAGGAGCAATTGTCATCTCTGTCCCGCAGCAGCTCCTCCTCTGATCTGCTGTTGACTCACCGACAGTCCCAATATTGCAGAATATACAGCCTCATGCTACATAACTAAGCTCCATTTCATGCTGAATAAACTAAATTATTAATATATCTTAAATATAAAATTATCTTGAGATATATTTTTACTCCAAACGCATTTTATTAAAATAAATTTGATAAAAATAAAAAATAATCCGATTTAAATTTTAAAAATCCAATTTAAAATTTAAAAATCTGATTTTTTATTTTTTTTAAAAAAAGCATCAATTTTTATCCACCCTGATCCACCACTTTATATTGTTTCATGACGAACATTTTAGCATTAGAAAAACAGCAAAATCAAAAAGGTTGTATTACACTACTATACTCTGATAGGCTACAATCAAAATAAAGCTAATCACACTAAATCCATATAAATGAATAATTACTGTAGCACTATACAAATCTTCCAGAATTTAATTCATTATTGACTTAATCCATTACTTTTGCAGCAAAAGGACAAGGAAAAGTGCCACATTTCTTTTGGGATTAAATGACCATGTTGACATAAAGAGTAAAGTGTAGATATCTACCTTTATTATCAAGGCCACATCTTCAAAACAGTTGCATATAAAGAACCGTTCCTCTCTACAAAACAAAACAAAACAAAACAAATTATTGAAATTGGCAGCATTTCAAAATAAATTAATGTACAATAATAGATATTTCAAATAATGCTAATGGCACATCACAGTTAATGATACCAAGTAATAGCCAAAAGCATAATCCCAATTTTAATCGGTATAATAATTAAGCACATATTCACAGTCTTTCTAATTAATACTCTTAAGTTATATAAACAATATGTCAATGATTTTAATTAATGCTATACAAATATTATTACATAGAAATAATATAGTGCATTAAGATTTGCTATTGCTGAGCACATTGTAAGCCGCCCTGAGTCTTCGGAGAAGGGCGGCATATAAATCAAAATTAAAAAAAAAAAATTACCACAACATAATAAAGAGGAAAAATAATCTTTCTGTTCAAAAGAATTAGAGATTATCAAGTTTTTAGTACATTTTAGAACTAAAATCCAAATTTTGGATTTGGCATAAAGCACCAACAATTTGCATCATTCCCTGTAGATCTGAGAATCAAGAAACAAGGTTTAAATAATTTCCTTTCAAAAAAAAAAAAGAAAAAAAAAGAGCTAATGGCAGAAGCAAATGAAAGAATAGCAAACCTTTATTGAAGCCAGAAGTCCAACAGTCAGATCAAAGATACAAGAAGTAAAAATGAAAAACTAGAAGGCTAAAATTAAAGCAGTTTTTACAAGCTTTTGAATCCAAAATGAGGTGGATTGTGCAAATAAAGGTCTAGAATTAGACAACCAAGACATATGCAAACAATGGTCAGGTACGAGAAGCAATCAATAGAAGGCATGTTCTTTGTCTGGGAATTTCTTTACAATAGTATTGATCCTTATGGAGAGAACAGCAAAAGAGTAAGTGCCTCAGAGATTCAACTCAGCCATCCACACAATGATATCTAGAGAGGTGCGGAATATTTTTGTAGATGGCAGAAGACAATGCATCCAGCCTGCCAAAATGAAAGTCTGGCAAAATTCCAGAACTGCAGCAGGTGAGAAAAAATATGCTGGTATATACCCACTTGGAAAGACTCCATGTGCAGTAAGGGTGAGAAAGAGAGGTTGATTGATTTGAACATCAATTGATGTTCAATTGATGTTGCTTTGAAGATCAATTTGAGCATCAACCATCCCAAACAGAAACCTTAAGGATACTTTGGGCATTTTAAAAGCACGTGGAGAAAGGGTCTTCATTGAGAGTCCTAGAGATGGAAACTTGCCAATAACCTTTTTTTAATCAGATTGAGTTGATGTGAGGACCAGTGGAGCCAGATTCACTGGGGAAAAATGTTAATTCTAACCATACAGTAAAATGATAATACCAAGCTCCATGGGGACTTCATATACTCTGGGGCTGCAAAAATAGCTCTATTTAGAGCGAATGGGTTCAAGGATGGCAAGATTTCTAAAAGTACAGACTTAGGTACTACAGTACAGAGACGCTGAGAGAAGATCTTGACTACAAACGCTTTACAAGCTGCAGAGACAAAGTAGGAGTCTTTTGAACAGAAGACTGAGGAACTACATTGAGCAATATTTGCCGAATATAAAAATGTTCTCTCCATGATAGTGGAGCCTAAAATAACACTCCAAATGAACACATTTACACATTTGTAAATGTGTACCGACTCAATATTATTCCCATTTGCCAACAATACATTTTATGATAATGTTGTACAAATATTTTTCTGATAATAGCAGTTTCTCTTGTGAACAGAAAGAAAGAAGGCTTGGATTAATTGAGTTGACATGTAAGTTAATAAATAGGAGGACTAGAATACACTCTTGCCACACATCAGGTAATAGTGTAGGGCCAACAACTTTTGCAGCACAGGGCCAAAAACTCCCCATGCCAAGCTAAAACATTACTGAGAAGTAGAGTGGCACCTCCCCACACTTGTGAATAGTTACATATGCTGGAAACTTAAAATGGGAGTGGGTTTCATTTTGGACACAATTCCCTTGTGCCCTCCACTTTTAGCTGTGGACACCTCTTATGCCTCCCTCCGTTAAAAAAAGAGTAATTAGTTAGCTAGCAATATTAGGAGGATAGAATAATACCATGAGCTAAAAATAATAATTGCACAGAATTCTAAAGACAGGCTTGGAAGCAGTTTTCTCCATCGATATAGTTTTTCCAATGAACAAGAATGGAAATTCTATGCCCCTCTCCCCACCATGTTGATTATAACCTGCACCAACTCAAGTCCAGCTCCATCAACTGTGAGAAATGCTGCATTGCGTACCAACCAGAGGGCCAGAGAGAGTGGCATTTCAAATTTTCAGAAGCTAACACTTCAGTCCCACACTCATGCAGGATTAGTTTCACCGATCATGCTTCTGATTAAATGTGTCCAAGATCTACCTGTTCTTGTTTACATAATTATACTAAATACAATAGCTTGGAATGTGGTCACCAGTTTTCTGCCAATGTTCTAATGTAGGCACATTTATACTGCACAATATGAACACGATCCAATGCAAACTTCCATGAAGCACATTATCTCAATGCACTTATTTTGGAAAGAAAGAGTTAAACACAATCACCAAAATGAATCATCAGTGTATGTCACCGAGCCAATCATATAGTTTATCAGCCTCGGTTATGGTTAGGTCTGGAAGTCAAAAGCCACAGTGTCATTATACAATTGCACATCATAACAGATATACAGAACAGAAACAGATATACAGAACAAAAAAGAGTAGCAACAATATGACTAAATAGGTCTAGAACATAACGGGATTCAACTAAAATGGATTAGGGTTGCTCATCACAGCTCTTTTTAAAATAAAAATAATAACAGTATTTATTTCTGTTGCTAAACAAGAGATTTGCTAAGTGAACTCTGCCCCATTTTGTGACCTTTCTTGTCACAATTGTTAAGTGAACCACTGCGGTTGTTAAGTTAGTGACATGGTTGTTAAGTGAATCTGGCTTCTCCATTGAGTTTGTTTGTCAAAAGGTCATAAAAAGTGACCACATGACCCTGGGATACTGCAACCGTCATAAATATGAGTCAATTGCCAAGTGTCTGAATTTTGATCACATGACCTTGGGGATGCTGCAAAAGTCATAAGTGTGAAAACCAGTCAAAGGTTACCTTTTTCAGTGTTATTGTAAGTTTTTTTTTATTAAAAAGTTTTATCAAGTATTACAACAATTTTTCCCATCCCTCCTCCCCCCCTTCCCTCCTCCACCTACCCCCCATCCTCATCCCCCCCTCTCCCTCCAACCCTCCTCCCCCCACCCACCCACCCCAGACTTCCCAGAGCAAATAGAGGGTATAACATTTAACAAACATAAACTAAAATATGCTAACTTTCTGTAGGCTCCAAACTCCCTCTTGCTCTTTAACTCCCCTTTCAACTAACAAAACATAATTCAAAAAGAAAATTTTGGTTTCATTCATAGGCTATTTGAAACTTTTTAGTCTGATATTTGTTTTGAATATAGTTAATCCATCTTCTCCATTCCGATATATATCTTTCATTTGAATGGTCCTTCAAGTATGCCGAAATTTTTGCCATCTCTGCTAAATTCACTACTTTTAATGTCCATTCTTCAATAGTTGGTAAGTCTTCCTTCTTCCAATACTGTGCCACCAAAAGTCTGGCTGCTGTTATTAAATTTAAAATCAATTTAGTCTCTATGACCGTACAATCTGTAATTATACCCAACAAAAAGAACTGTGGAGTAAATTTTATCTTCTTTTTGAGAATGTTTTGGATAATCCACCATATTTTTATCCAAAATGCCTTAATTTTTTTACATGTCCACCATATATGATAATATGTGGCATCATCACATTCACATCTCCAACACTTAGGTTGCACACTTGGATACATACAGGCTAGCTTTTTAGGATCTAGATGCCATCTATAAAACAGTTTATAAAAATTCTCTCTTAAATTTTGGGCTTGCGTAAACTTCACCTTTCTAACTCATATTTTTTCCCATGTTTCCATCATTATTGGTTCTTCAATATTTTGTGCCCACTTTATCATACAGTCCTTAACTAACTCCGTTTCTGAATCTATTTCTACCAATGCATTATACAACCTTTTTATATGCATTTGACTTTGATCTCTAATTTGTTTTACCAAGTTCTCCTCATTTTGCGAGATACCAATTTTCTGATCTTCTCTCCATCTAGCTTGCAGCTGTCCATACTGAAACCATGTTTGAATTATCCTTTCTTCTCTTAATTGATTCAAAGATTTTAGTTGTAGTATACCTCTTTTGTTGTTAAGAAGCTCTTTATATGTAGTCACATCTTGTTTTTGCTCTACACTTATATTCTCTATCGCGTGTCTGGGTATTGCCCACATTGGTAACTTCTCGTTTAATTTGTACTGATACTTTTTCCAGACACACAATAAAGCATTCCTTAATATGTGACTTTTAAAAGTCTGATCCACGTTCTTATCATATAATAAATAAGCATGCCAACCGTAAACCAAATCATATCCCTCAATATTCAATATTCTTTCTTCTGTTGAGTTCATCCAGTCACTCATTGCTGATAGGGCAGCTGCCTCATAATATAGTCTTAAATTGGGCATTTTGAGACCTCCTCTTTCAAGTATATACTGCATTATTTTTTGCTTTATTCTCGGTCTCTTCCCTGCCCAGACAAAATTATTAATACCCTTCTGCCATATCTTCAAATTTTCATCTTTTTTAAGTATTGGTATCATTTGAAAAAGAAATAAAAACTTAGGCAAAGCATTCATTTTTACTGCAGCTATTCTTCCCAACAAAGATAATTGTAATTTTTTCCAATTTTCCATCTCTCTCTGTATTTTTTGCCACAACGGATCATAATTTATGATTAAATAATTTCGCATTTGATGTCGTAATGTAAACCCCTAAATACTTAAGTTTTTTAACTTTTCAAACCTTGTTATTCTTTCTAATTCTTCTTTTTGTAGTCATGTTTTAGTTATTATCTTCGTTTTCCCTGCATTTATTTTAAATCCAGATACTTGTCCATATTAATTATATCCATTAAACCTACAACCGATGGTAATGGTTGGGTTAAAGTAACAACCAAATCGTCTGCAAATGCTCGTAGTCTATAGTCATACTGCCTAATTTTAATTCCATTTATTTTATCCGACCCCCATATTTTACTCAACAAAAATTCCAAAGTCAAAATAAACAATAATGGAGACAAGGGACATCCTTGTCTTGTTCCTTTTTCTATATTAAAGGTATCTGTTAAACTACCATTAACTATTATTTGCGCTGTTTGTTTCTGATATATTGCCTTAATAGATTGTGTGAAATATTCTCCAAGTTGCATCTTTTCTATTATTTTCAATAAGAAATGCCAATTCAATCGATCAAATGCTTTCTCCGCATCAAGAATTATTAGCACCGCAGGGATTTGGTTGTTCTTCACCAAATACTCTAATAGGTTAACAACTTGTCTTACATTACTCTTCATTTGTCTACCATTTATAAAACCAGTTTGATCATTATGAATCATTTTTGTCATTAACCTATTTGCTAGTATTTTAGCAAAAATCTTATAATCTGTATTTAAGAGTGATATATAATCAGAGAAATAAAAGCTGTCCTCCAGGATGGGGGTACATCTCCTCCAGATTGTATGTTAGTAAATAATTCTTTGAGTGGTCCCACCATTTCTAACTGCAAGTGTTTATAATAAGCAGCTGTCAAACCATCTGTCCCAGGGGCTTTACCCACTTTCAACTGCTTAATTGCAAACATAATATCCTTGGAAGTTATTGGTTGATTTAAACCCTCCCTTTGCTCTTTTGTAATTATAGGAATATTCTCTTTCTGTAAGTATCTATCTATATCTGTAGTTTGAATTTTGTCACTAGTATACAACCTCGTATAAAATTCTAAAAATGCTTTTTTAATCATATTTTACTGATAAACCTCTTTACCTTTATATTGTATTTTCTCTATGGTCCGTGACTTTTGTTTTTTCCTTAACAGTTACACTAACCATCTCCCTGATTTATTAGCATTGCAAAAAGTATTATGTTTAGCATATTGCAAATTAGCTGCGACCTGATCTGCCATTGGCATATTAAATTGCCCTCGCAGTAAATTAATTGCCTCTTTTATTTTCTTGTCTGCTGGGTTCAATATCAAACCTTGTTCTTTTTTTTTAATTTCCTCTTCTAAGTCCTTCCTTTTTTTCCCCTGTTTACGTCTATGTTTATTATTCAAATATATCAAGATACCTCTCACATATGCTTTACTTGCATCCCAAACCATTTCCAGATATATCCTTTTGCATATTTATAATGAAAAATTCTTTCATAAATTTTTTATATTTTTTTACATTTTCCTCATATCTAAACCGATTTTCATTTAACCTCCAAGACCTCTTAAATCCCATTCCATACTCTAATTCCATCCAAACTGGACTATGATCCGTTAAAACTCTTGGGCAGATCTTCGTCTTCTTCACCCTAGAAAAGAGATCATTAGTAATTAATATGAAATCAATCCTAGAGAAAGATTGATGTCTATCAGAAAAAAAGGTAAAATCTTTTTCTTCAGAGTTTCTCTCTCACCAGATATCTCTCAACTCCATATCATCCATCATTTCAAAAAACGATTTTGGCAATCTGGCATGCGTTGAGATATTTTGCACGAGCCCCTTCTTATCTTTTTTAGTGTCCAAAACGCCATTCCAATCGCCCAATAAGATGCATGATTTATAATCCCATTGTAATAACTTGGAATGTAAAAGCTTGTAAAATTTTTCCTGTTGTTGGTTCGGTGCATATACTCCAATTAAAAGTATTTTTTCTCCTTTTATTAAAAGTTCAATTGCTATGAATCTTCCTTGGTCATCTGCTTCAATTAATTTAGCAATTAAGTCTTTTTTTAGGTATATAACTATAACATTCTTCTTTTCAGGAGCAGATGCAGCAAAATGTATGCCTAACCTTGCATTTATTAAATATTTTTGATCTTTCCTTCTAATATGAATCTCTTGTAGACAGATTACATCATTTTTAAACTATTTCAAATAATGAAATATTTTTCTCTTCTTTTGTAGTGAATTTAGGCCATTAACATTCCAAGTCAGAAATCTAGCTGCCATTCTTGGCACCCTGAAGCTTTCAGAGCATCTGCGGGAAATCTCCATGCATTTTGATTTTTGGCCTTGCTCCTCCCACTGCTTCTGTTTTTGTAGTTTCTTGAATCATTTGGAGTTGCTGCACTCTTAATTCTTCTTGACGCTTGGCTGCCACTCGGGTCTGTCTTCGATCTTTAGGTTCTTCTATTTTTTCGAATACCTCCAAAGTTTGAGCAGTAGTCGAAAGTTGTATTAAATCTTCTTGAGTAATCAAAGCTCCCCTTTGGGCCTCTGCCAACGATTCTTCCTTCTCCCCCTTTTTTGCCCCCTCTGCTTCCGTCTTCCTTCTAGCTTCTGGGGACTGTGGGCATCCAGCCTTTAGTACATTGGTGTAGAAATCTCTTGTCTTCCACACTGAGTTAAGACAATATCTTTCTCCTGAATAGTTCACCACTAGTCCAGCTGGAACCTCCCATCTGTACTGTATCTGACAGTTTCTCAGTTCTTCCACCAGAAAGCCATAATCCCTTCTGGCTCTCAACATTTTGGGGGGGATTTCTTTCAGTATTAAAACCTCCTGCCCCTGCATTTGAAGTTTATTTTTAAAAGTGACTTGTAGGATTTTGTTGTGTATTCTCCTTGTTGTAAAATAAATGACAATGTCTCTTGGTATGGCAACCCATGAATTGACACGGTAGATTTTGTCAATTTGCCATTCAAGATTTGCTTTTTGATCTCCCATTATCTGTGCAAATGCTTCTGAAAAAATCTCTCTCAAATTCTCTTATTTTCTTTTAGGCCTCTTATTCTCAAAGCAAATTCCATATCTCTATATTGTATCATTATTACATCGGCCTCTGCTCTTTCCATCTTATTCTGACCTCTCCCATTTTATTTTCCAAATTCTCATTAGACTGCTTAATTTCTTCCACTTTTTAATCTATTGCTTCAATATGGCCTGCCAGACCTTGGACTGCCATGACAATATCTTCTCTAATTTCCTGGTTTCAATTTTGAATGAACTCTTTAATTTGAGCCATCTCCTCAGCTACATCTCGGATTTTATCCTCAAACACCGAAGTAATTTTTTTTTCTGTAACAGAGACTTGTGTTTTAAGGGCTTCCTGCAACATTTCAAGTGTTAATATTGGTGGTTCCGTTGGAACAGAGAGAGATTGCAATTTGGACGTTTGAGCTGGCGAGCATCCAGCACTTTTAGGGACAATAGTCTTTATCTGTTTTGAAGCCATTTTTAGTTTCCAATTTGAATTTATTTAGCAACCAGAATAACAAATCCACCAGATCCAAAAAATTCCAGTCTTTAAATAATATCAATCTTTTTTAAAAAAAAACACTGCTATAGTCTTTTTAGCCTTTAATCTTCTTTTCAAAGCAAGGATCTCTAATTTTAGACAGGATCTGCCAGCGCTAAACGAAACTTTCCTTTTTAACTTTCACTTTCACGCCCCATTAAAGCTCAATCGCCATCTTGGTTTCACTTTCTCCCCTTAGTAACTCAGAAGGAAGTAATACACATTTGGAGTTAAAGTTTAGTACTTGCAAATCTGATCTCTCCTGAGTTTGCTCAGCCTCCTTCCAAATCCAATGTTTAATTCAAAGCGTTGTTTGCAGGGGTTCTCGCGGCATCTTCTTCTGCTTAAAGCAGAAACGTCCTGGATCTGGAGTTCTGTCGGGCTTCCAGGGAGCTCTCACCCTTCGAGCCCCAGAATTGTTCCTGGGGCACTTGGGGAGCTCTACCTGCACCCGTCTGCTCTCTTCCTCCCCTTTTCCTGGGGAGAAAGTTTCCAAGCTGCTAGATAGCTGATTTGCGCTGTTTTAGACTAGTGGCTTTACGCGATCGCGGGGCTGGCGCTCACAAAGGAGCGTCTTCGGCACCTGCGGTGCCACCGGAAGTCCCTCAGTGTCATTGTAAGTTTGAACAGTCACTAAACAAACTGTTGTAAATTGAGAATTACCTGTATTTAATCTGTACAATTATCGCTATAATTCTGAATAGTGAAACCTGGAAAACCAGTGCTCTAGTTTCCAGGTATTGAGTGAGAAGTCAGATACAGGGCTTGTTGCCTCTCTAAGCAACCATGACAAGAAAACACAAAAGTCCTGGAAAGAAATCATTGAAAAATGAAGAAATTGTGAAATCTATTGGGAATCAAACCCACTGAACTATGCTTTCTAAGGTATGAAATTTGAAAAATAAAATTTCTGGAATCAAATAGCACTAATGACGACTCATGTATCAGAGTTGTTTCATACATAAACACCCATTTGGATGAAGCCAATGAAAATAATGAACTCTATTCAAAATAATGAGCTAATTATTTTTATTTGACTAACAACAATAATTTGAGATGATCTCCTTTAAAATCTACTAAAAAAAATTAAACAAAATTTTGCATGATGCAAATAGGGCTGCCCAATTGTGATGAAAATAATCAAAGAGACTAATCATCTCAAATAAGCCTCATAAATGCAATAACAATAGAAATGCATTATAGATTAAAAGCAAGCCACCAAAGCAAAGATCTGGTGTTAAAGTAGAAAATTAAACTGTAAAATAAAGTTCAAACATATTTCTAGTCTGCAATATTTTTTTTTAAAAAATGAAAAATGGGAAAATAAAAATAAGTTTGAAAAAGCAATAAAATCAGGGGAGGGAAGTACACCGAGATTTTTTGGGGGAGGCGGGGGGGGGGGGAATTTTGGCTAAAACATTTGTCCATTTTACATTTTTGATTTATGAATCATTTCAAATATTACAGCAAGGATTCATAAAGAACCATAAACTGAACATTTCCAATCCTGAAAGACAAAACCAAAGAAACAACAACCAATATTTTTCATCCAATCCTACAACATGTAAATTAACAAAAGTAAATTGCCAATAACATCTACAAACAATTGAACAATTAAACGTACACAAAAAGCAAAAAGGAAATTTCAAAAATCCAAACAATTGTTGATTGATAAGACAATGTTTAAAAATGCAAAAAAAAAAAACCCAGTAAAACGAATCTTTATTTAGCTTGACCTGATTACAAAAAAAAAAGATTTAATTCACTATTCCATAGATGAATTAAGACATGCTTGAACATTTTTGGAATTAATTTTAAAATATAACATTTTAAAATAATACAGTCAAAAACTGGAAAATAGCATAGATGCCAGAAAACTTTGGAGAAATCAAAATTAGAAAAGGAATTTACAAGACGACTTTTTGCTCTCATTCCTTTTTAATACGCTCTTATTCCACTGCTGATAATTTTGAATAAAATGCCATTGGGCAATGAAATAAACAAGGACAAAAGTTTCCTATTTGTTCCACATGGATGATTAGAAACTAGATGCAAAATAATCTATAGAAATACACTTTTAAAAACAGTTGGGATCTTTAGTGTTGACATTAAGATGAAATTTGGAATCGATAAATTGCTATGCTGGCATTTAAAGGGGAAATTGAGTACTCAGATGGAACGTACATACTGATTCGCCCGCAAATCAAAGCATTGGTAACGAAGGAAAGGTATAATTCAGCTATTTTAGAAACAAACCATATTTTGCACAATCAAATGAAGAAGGCAATATGACAAATGAGTTAGAAAGGTTCTAAAATCAAACTGAGTAAAGATAACACAGTCAAAGCCATTAATACCTGGAATCCCCCTATAATAACATACTATACAACAGATATTGTTGGTTGGACACAAGCTGAACTAATTGCTTTAGTTAGAAAGATCTGAAAATTTATGACACTACATCATGCATTACACCCAATAAGATCATTTGTATTTAACAAGGAAAATTGGTTGGTCATGGTTTGTTACAAGTGAAGTGAGGAATGAACAGTGGAGAATGAAATTGTATGTCTAAATGAATATATAAAAGGGGAGTTATTAATAAATATCTGCAAGGAAAATTATTTGAATGTGACAGAATCAACAGTGGAATACAGAACTAAACAGTTGTGAGGAAAATATGAGGCAGGAATATTAGCCATGTTTGGCACCTTAAATTGAACAAAATATATAAAAGGCAGAGTAAAAATATAATAGCAAACCTCTTCATGGCCAGTGCTTTAAAGGAAATCGTAACAAAACTTGGCAATGGCTTCAGATTGGATCCCTCAAGAAGGAAATGAAAGGATTAATATTTACACCACAAGAACTGGCACTACTGACAAATGCCATAAAAATGAAATATAAAGGAACTAGAAACACTAGCAAATGTAAATTATGCAAAGGGAAACATTAGATTGTTGACCACTAATAAACAGCTATGACACAATTACCCAGATAAATTATAGAAAGACATAGTTGTGTGGCAAAAATGATGCATTGGAATTTATGAAAAAAGATGGAATTGATGGCCCAGACTATTCATAGAATCATAATGTTGAAAAAATGTTCCAGAATAACTGCCGTATGTCAGCACAAGGAAAAAATACTAGCAACATCTAGAACACAACATACCCAAGCATCATAATACATGTGTCACTATCACATGACAGAAAAGTAGTTTAAAAGGAATTGGAAAAGTTTCTAAAATATTGAGAATTATAAAGTATATTGAAAGATTATAAAGTGAGTCAGCAAAAATTTCCCCATAATTACCGTATTTTCCGGTGTATAAGACGACTTTTTAACACATGAAAATCTTCTCAAAAGTTGGGGGTCGTCTTATACGCCGGGTGTCGTTCTCCTGTAACCAGGCAGACCAGCCCGAAAGGCTCTGAGGAGCCTTAAATGGCTCTGGCGATCCCAGTCTGACGATCCCAGCTCTGACAATCCCAGCTGAGTTCCCTGCAACTCAGCTGGGATCGCCAGAAACCATGTAAAAGGAAAAAAGTTTTTTCCCTTTTACTCTGATGATCCAAGCTCTGACGATCCCAGCTGCGTTCCCTGCAACTCAGCTGGGATCGCCAGAAACCATGTAAAAGGAAAAAAGTATTTCCCTTTTACATGGCTCTGACGATCCCAGCTCTGACGATCCCACGATCCCAGCTGAGTTCCCTGCACCTCAGCTGGGATCGCCAGAACCATGTAAAAGGAAAAAAGTATTTCCCTTCTACATGGTTCTGACGATCCCAGCTCTGACGATCCCACAATCCCAGCTGAGTTCCCTGCAACTCAGCTGGGATCGCCAGAACCATGCCTCTGACAGTCCCAGCTCTGATGGTCGATCCCATCCCAGCTGAGTTCCCTGAAACTCAGCTGGGATGGCCGGAGCCATGTAAAAGGAAAAAAGTTTTCCCCCTCCAGCTTGCTTACCTCAGATGCTAGTCGCAACGCTTGCCTTGCTTCGCTTGCCTGAATCTATTCCATCAGCAAGCAACTCCCTGCCTGCAATCGAGCAAGCAGGGAGTTGTGGACTTCAACTCCCAGAATTCCTCAGCCAGCAAAGCAAAGCTGGCTGAGGAATTCTGGGAGTTGAAGTCTACAAGTCTTAAAGTTGCCAAGGTTGGAGACCCCTGTTCTATTGGGTAAGTTTTTTTCCCCTTTGGGAGCTTTAAAAAAATAGTCAATTGGGGTTTTTTTAGTTGTTCTTTTTTAGACCTAGCCATTTAAAGTTTAGGAAGTTTTAAATTTAGCTTTCATATAAAAATAAAAATAAAATAAAATAATATTTGTGCAGCTTTCTGAGATTTAGTTTGTTTCTGTAGTGTTTCACTCTAACTACACAAACACACAAAATCTCACAAAGCTGTATGTGGAATTTTGTGTGTGTAAAGTGTGAAAGTTGGTTTTTTGGACTTTTTGTGGCTGTGTGAGGTTCCTGCTTGTTGTAGGGGCCATTTTGGGTCTAGCACAGCTGCTTTTACATTATGGGTGAGCCAGTTGTGTTGTGTTGTGTGTTTTTAGAGTGTGAAAGTTTTTTGGGGGGGCTTTTTGTGGTTGTGTGAGGTTCCTGCTTGTTGCAGGGGCCATTTTGGGTCTAGCACAGCTGCTTTTACATTGTAGGTGAGCCAGTTGATGTTTTTTAATTTTTATTTGGTGTGCATTGGAAGAGGGGTAGTCTTATATGGCGAGTATAGCCCAAACCCTATATTTTAACAGGAAAAGTTGGGGGTCGTCTTATACGCCCAGTCATCTTATATGCCGGAAAATACGGTACTTTAAAAGGTTCTTTAAAAATTAGAATTATTTCACTTCACAATTAGACATTATACCTTTGCTCAGAACTACATAAGTATTAGAATGGTACTTGGGCTACTTAGGCTTTGGATAAAGCTTGAATTAATGCTACATTACCACCATTTGCTGAATATTCTTCAGAAGAAAATAATAATAATGGTGAAATCCCAGAGCATTTTAGTTTCTTTGTTTTCTATTACTTTGTCTATTTTGTGATCCCAGCAGTTCTTGTTTGCAGGCAAATAGTATTTCTTGCAGATAATCCAATATACCATTATTGCTACTTTGTCCTGCTGTTGTTTGTGGTGCTCTGGGACTTGAGTTGAAACAGACAAGCACACCCCAGACATAACTGTTGTTGATAAGAAGAAGAAAAAAGTCTGGATAGTGGCCATTGCAGTACTCGGAGATGTTAGAACAAAAGAAAAAGAACTGGAGAAAATCACAAAATGCAAAGACCTGCAAACAGAAGTAGAACAGCTGTGGCTAAAGTAAGCCAAGATAGGAACAATAGCAATAGGTGCCTTGGATGCAATTCCAAAACATTTGGAGCACCCTTTGAATGCCAGCAGCATTGACAAAATGATTCTCAGTCAATTGCAAAAGGGAGCTTTCCTTGGAACAGCTTACATCCTGTGACAATACCTTTAAACACTATCCTAGACAACATTTTCTTATCCCTGGTCCTTTGGGAAGGATTTGATGAGTGGATTAAAAATGCCAAATGCAATCTAAAATCTGGCTGATTGTGTGACCAACCATAATAATGCTGAAAGTAACCGATTATACATATACATACACATAAATATTGATACTAGTTTAAACCACTTGTATTTCAAAACATACCGTTAATTTGAAGAAAAATATGGACCCTTATCTGCGAATGAGGATAAATTTCAGTCACCAGAAGCAAAATATATTCCTTCAATGTTGTAATTTAAGTATTTTAAAATGCTAAATTTTTAGATTTTTTTTTTTAGAATTGTTATCCTGTCTTTATTAATTTTTTATAAATAACTTAAGGCTTTTATCATATCTAATACTTCTTCTATTTTCCTCCAACAACAACCCTGTGAGGTGGGTTGGGTTGAGAGTGTCTGGCCCAAAACAGATTTGTGCCTGTTTTCTAGCCTGGTGCCCTAACCACTAGACCAAACTGAATATTGCATATGCTCAGGATCTTCCTTTCCCACTTTTCCTATCGAATACTATAGAAGCAGATGTGATGTGTGGAATGGAAGACAGAAGAAAGAAATGTTACCATATCTGTGCTTCATAATTTCTGTGAAAAAAAGCAGACCCAAGCAAAGCCATTCAGTTAAGAACCTGCAATCACCTATTGACATCATGATCTCCCCCTTTGTCAAGTTCATTTGACAAAGCATGTAGATCAATTGTCAACAATCCAGGGCACTGGAAGCAAGTAATAACGAGAAATACAGTCAGAGATGGCAAGAATGGAAGGGGAGGTGAGCGACAATGGAAAGACTTCTATTCATTTGGTTAATGAAATCAGCTACTAACCCGCACTTTGGAAATTCAGCCAGGAAACATAATCAAATCTGTATCTTGGGCTAAAAAAAAAAAAAAAAAAGCCTCCAGCTTCATCACTTATGCAGGGAAAGGCACAGAGCATATGATCCCAAATGAATCTGGCAGGAGTATATTGGATCTGGACATATGGGTAAGCGGCAGATAGACTGGGATCTATGGAGTAAATGAGTTGAATTATATCAGCCAGTTTTGAAGAACCTAGCTCAAGTCACTCGGAGAATATTTTTATGGGTAGCCCCATGAACTCTATTTTGCACATCTAAGATTCAGAAGCATTTCATTTCCTGTTCAATTCTGTACCTCTTTGGGAGCAGATGCAATTTCTGTAACATGCTAGAAGAAGCAAATCAAGCATGAACATGCTGGAGAAGGGGGGAAAATGACTCCAATCTTTAAATACCGTATCTCTAAAATGTAAGCCACACTCAACACAAAGAGGTGGAACTATTCTGTCACATCATCCATCTGAGTTGAAATGCATTTATTCATGTCCAGCTGTTGCACTTTCATAACTAAAGATTAAACTGTATCATGTTTTTGTATTAAAAGTGGGGGTTCTTTGTAGGCAAGAATATGCAACACTTGCATATAATCCAAAAATCATATGCTACCAATATTACTTCGGCTTCTACTTTGTAAATTCCACCAACATATTGAAAAAATATGCAGTAAGGAAATAGGGAGAAATTATTCATTCTATATTTTTCCCAAGTCACCATTTATTTTTCTGAAAGTAATTAACCATATTCTTCTGATCAATAATCAAACTCAGACGTTTAATGCATAAGAAGGGTTAAGCAATGAATGCAAACGCATATGTTACCTAAAAAAAAAAAATCCAGCTTCCAGTTAGATGTATGCAAAAAAAGGGTCACAAAATTTCACTACCACAGGACAGATAAGTGGACCAGAAAGTAGATAAATCAGGAATACTCTGGTATCCATTTATCCTAACTGTAACACTTCATATACCAAATGACATTCCACAAGATATTTCTAAATTGGGATTCAATTCTTGCATCATTTATTTTTCAGAATAAAATCCCATTACTGTAATTCCTCAAATATCTTCCAATGGTCACAGCTAGTCAACTGTATAAATACAAAGAAAATTCATGCTTTTATCCGGAAATGACTCTAGCCTTCATGGTACAAATGGGCTTAGTGTAACATTTGACAAGGATTTCTAAAATGGGATAGTAGGTGATACAGTATGGGTTTAAACAGCAAGTAAACGAATTGCTGTGGCCTCTTCGCAAAGCAAGAGCTATCTTTAGTTCTTTGTCAAGACAAAACATTTCCCACCGAAAGTTCTTAAGAATATATGTGCCGTGGTTGTTCCACGAAATATTTCCAATAGAAATATTTTTCTAAAAAGAACATCTTCATATTTCCCATATTACAGAAGTACTTACCAAATATTTACAACTGTTTTGATACTCATTTGTCTAATATCTGGCAATAATTGCTGGATATATAACCATGCATTTGCATTTTCATAAAAGTGGAAAAGCTCAGCCAAGGTATGCCTATCTCTTTGCCAGTTTGCCAGTTGCTTACTTTCTGCAGCTTATACTAATGAAAAAGCTTTTTTTACTTGTATCCTCATTCAACACTATGGTTTCATATTTTTTATTCACACAGAAAAGCAAGCAACTTCCAGCAAAACTTTCAGAAAGCATCATGTTGTGGTAGCAGATGAACTATGAGGGAAGAAAGCTTTGCCTATCCTTGAACAAATGAAGTTGCTTCTAAAATAATCAACATGGAAATCTTTAAAATAAATCTCTCCAGACAATTACAGTAATGTAAATAAAGATAAAAATAATTAAAACTTGCTTGACTTTGGAGATAAAAGGAAAAACAATTTTCATCTCTTTTTGCATTCTAAGCAATTCTTAATTACTTGCTTAAGACTTGGTGGGCACCATGCAATAAAATATTTGCCTTGAATACATTTTGTACTTCATACCTTTAGAGTTCTTAATTAATAGCACTAGCAGTGGAGATACCTGTGTGCTTATGTGTACAGGATTTCTCTTGGTACAATCTAGGGATTTTCTTAGAGTTAATGTCTGTTCCTTACAAACATGTTCCAACATTATAGCCAGCAGCTTTGGGCTAAAGAGAGACCAGCACAGCACTAACCCTGCAGCTCAGCAATTAAGATTTAAAAAAAAAAAAAAACCCCACATTTTTATTTAACAAGAAATTTTAAAAACAGGTTTTCAAAACTACTTGCACTAAGTAACTTTTGAATTATTGAATCCTGGTCAGCCAACTCAAGGGAATATTGTAGTAAGAAACTACCAGCTCTTATTAAATGGGACATAAGAACATCATAATCTTTTTTTAAAGCAGTTTCCCACCACTCCAACAATATAATTCTGGATATTATTTAGTGTGCTGGACATTATATTAAAATTCTGACATGCACACCCCTCACATTTTTATAGTATTTTATATAATTTAAAATTGAATGATAAAGTCACCATCTTAAAATCCAATTTTGTATTTAGGTAACGTTAACAGCTTGTTTCAAAGTTCAAACCCCAGAAGATTCCAACGGATTGGAACTGCTGAGCAACATATCCCGAAACAATCTGTGAGAGCCTCATGGAAAAGGATGGAAAATAAACAGCATAAAACACCTACAATGTTCATGCAGCAACCTTGTTTTCCTTTAATTCTATAAACAGAACCTGGAATTAAAGTTTTGGCAGCTTAGACATACCAATGCACCAATATTTTTTCACTAATGAAATAATCATAAAAACATTGATTCAGATGTAAACCCATTAAGCTCAGTGAGACATCAGGTAACTGTGGTTATTGCAACATTCAGATACAACTTGGATTCTGGGTGATCCATGATTCTGGCTCAACTCAATAAGCTGTTTTACTGCTCAGACCAAATACCTGCTCAATCCTGCCTTTTGTTGCCACAAAATTCAGCTACATTCCCACAAGCAGAACATCACTTACATCCTCATGCTTCATTGTCTTGTGACATTTTCTACAAAGCAGTCAATTCCTCCCTTTACAGCTATGCACTCTATAAATAAATTAATTTGCTAGTCCTGATCTTCCCATATTTTAATTTCACAGATTGAACTTCTTTTACATTAAAGGTAAAGGTAAAGGTTCCCCTCGCACATACTGTATGTGCTAATCGTTCCCGACTCTAGGAGGCGGTGCTCATCTCCGTTTCAAAGCTGAAGAGCCAGTGCTGTCCGAAGATGTGGCCAGCATGACTAAACATCAAAGGCGTACAGAATGCTGTTACCTTCCCACCAAAGGTGGTCCCTATTTTTCTACTTGCACTTTTTTATGTGCTTTCGAACTGCAAGGTTGGCAGAAGCTGGGACAAGTAATGGGAGCTCACCCCATTACACGGCACTAGGGATTCGAACCACTGAACTGCTGACCTTTCAATCGACAAGCTCAGCATCTTAGCCACTGAGCCACCGTGTACCTTTCTTTTACATTACTGCATATCTTTTGCTCACTGTGAAGCTTCTTAATCCTTTTGCTTATTGTTCTTTATATTTTACGGCAGTTAGGGACAACAATTTACTTTTGAGCAAGAGAAAATAGTTTCTAAGGTATTTCTTTGATGAAGAATCACCACAAGTTGTGACAACTTCTTAGAACTTTTGTTTTTCTGTTTAATAAAATCAATTTCCCCACACATTCCTTTTTGTTTGGCTCTGATCCATCTCATGCTGCTATTTTCTTCAGGTTCTCAATTGCAGCAAAAGAAAGATTCAACCCTTGTTTTGAAAGACAGAGGAGCCTGAGCTGAAAGAAAAGAGTATCTGCTAATTGAAATGTAACATAAACATTGCAAAAAGCAATAATAATCCATCCATAATAGCTAAGATCCATAACTATTTAAATAAAACAACCAAGTCTTGTGACACCTCAGAGACTTAGTGATTGTCTCAGTCGGTAGATCTTTGTGGAGAATATGCCACTTTATCAGTGCAGATTTGAGAAATGTGGAGAAGAATGGCAGGAGGGGAAAATAAAAGAAGAAGTGAGAAAGAGTGAAAAGTATGATAGACCAACATTTTAATCACCTTACATGTGTTAACAGTACCTCAAGAAAAGAAGGCCTCTGTTATGGCTAGCTACTCTTTTATTAATGACCATCATCAACAGGACAATTTTGAATACTTTTGTAATATTTCATGAATTTGATAATGCAGACTATGATCCACAAAAACTTATGCAATAATAATTGTCTGTAAGGTTCCAGAAAACTCTCCGTTGTTTTCTGTTAGTGAGAGTTTAAAGTCTCATTTTTATTTGCCTCCCTGAAAACAAAGATAGATTGATTTTAAAAAACGAAAGGGAATAAAAAGAATCAAAGCACCGTTGTTTTGTCCTTTATATATTTAAAAAAAAAATTGCAGGAAGTGGGTTAAAATTAAAACTTTATGCAAACACCAAGAACAATAATATACTTATAAAACCATATCAAGAATAAATGACACTTCTGTACAGCACTGCGTATATGTGCATATGTGTACACCTGCAAACACACATCCATTATAAAAGCAAAGAGGAAAAGCTGGATTTTCATGTTGTTTCTGATTCTGCAATGAAATGAAGAAAATAGTCATAAAGTAGGTCGCCTGTTTGTCCAGCAAACAAACAGATTGTCTTGTTTTAGGATCCGTACTTAATTTGCAAGTCAACGGAATAGGAGATTCTAAATGATACACAAAGTTACACTTGATTTAGCCACAATCAGATACAGAAGCAATACACTATTCTTCTCCATGTACTTTTTAATTCAGTTGAAATGTCACACCAAGCCCCCAAAAGCTTAATCATTCACATGAAATCAGAATTTTTGAAGAAGAATATGCTTGTGGATTTGGACAAAGCATATTAAATTATGATCTACAAAATACTTCATTGGTTTGCCCTGGAACACAGCTAAAACTGGTGGTGTTGATCAGCTGAGAAATGAAAACCAACAAACGAGTTAGGTGAGTGAGTAATCACTAGCTACTTACAAGTTTTAACTATAATTATTTTATTTTATATTTTCTCTATGGATACTTCAAACCATGGACTGATGTGGCAGCTGGAGTTGACTGTCATCTAAAAATAGTTTCTAGGATCTTACAACAGCCACAAACAGTTACGAGGGATCTTTCTGGAATGTTCTTACCATTTCCAGGCTTTGCAATCCCATTCAGTGTATATTTATACCTAGGACCAATATGCTAAAGACCTTTAAATACTTCATCTTTATAACTACTGATAAACTGAATAAAAACATCCTGACTAATTGTAGCCATGTGTTTTATGTAACTTTCAGCCTTCAGTAAAATACGCTGCTCCTCAGAGACAGGAGGCTACAACAGTTAATTCTTCAGGGTATTGGATTCTCAGGAGAAGGCAAAATGTGCCTAGAGAAGCAAACTAATGCTTTGTTCCCCTGGGAAACAAGTTCTTTTGTTCACATTCATTTATTTAAATTAATCTGCCTGGCAGACCCCAAAAACACCCTACAAAATTGGCTTAGAAAAGACAAATGAAAAAAATGGAATGCTTTTGAATTACTTTAAAGTAAGACATTGTTTGATAAGCATATGTTATTTGTACTTATTATCTACAGATGACAAATTTTAAAAAAAGGTTATATTCGGAACTGGAAGTTAAATCAATGTTCCTAATTAGTAGTAACAAAAAATTGTGGATGGGGGAGGAAGAAAATAAAGCAGCACAAATCACCAATGGACTGAAATAGATTGTGAAAGCCCAATGTTTAATTTTTTTGACATAGAGCACCCTGTCCTTGAATGGCTGGGTGGACTGAACATTAACATTTGAACTATTATAAGTCCATGTATTTAGCATATGCTAAATAAATAAAAACTGTGAACTCCTGTGTTGATAGGTATCCGCATCTTTTAGGACTATTTTAGTAAGTGTGAACAAAGGTAAGAGGTTCTGTTTCATCAATAATGCCTTTTTAAGATGTGTTCCCATCATGGGCGTATTTGCTTGTACCATTAATGTTTATCTTTCGTAAAACATATTAGTAATAGCTTTGAGAAATTCCACAATTTAGTGGAGAGAGTGCTAAAAAGGTAATGTTACCTATACTGGGTTGCTTGTCAGATCTCAGTTCTACCAATCTGCAGTTGATGGGCAAAGGGGAAGGAAGGAGCCAGACAAAAGGCCAGGTTATCTGCGAGATCACCTCTCCCTAGGGACAGCTACCTGACTTAGCAGATAGAGTGGGCACATTGCTAGTCCCTTCCCTTAAACATTACCATCTTATGGGAACTAGGAAGTGTGCCTTTTCTGTGACAGCTCCTGCCCTATACTAGTGTATATTTTTCCCCATGAAGTTCAACAGGACCTTACTTTCCCAGCCTTCCAAAAAACACAAGACTTGACTTTTCCCCCCCAAGGACTGGGATACGGTAAGGTAGATAAGCAATTTAACGAGGGATGGAATGTAGAAACCTAACTTTGGTGCCAGGGTTTTAATTTTATGTTTTAGTAAACATATGTGTTACTTTGCCTTATTACTGATGTTTTAATTGTTGATTGGGAGCCATCCAGAATTTGATATGTTAAGTGGCTGTATAAATGTTTTAAACAAGAAAACATAAATAGCTTATTTCCAAGGATTTTAAAGTGTGTTCTCATGACTACTGGAGAGATAGGAACCTAATATGAACTTCTTAAATCCAAAAATCTTATTTTTCATACTAATATTATATAGAACTAAGAGCATACTGTATAAATATCTTTCTCTCTTTCTCTTTGTAACTCAAAAGCATAATTATGGGTAGATAGATGTGTCAGCAGATGGAATGGCAAGCTGCTGCAATGATACATTTATGTAACTTGTAGACAGTCTGTTGCCAAATAAGCATAATAATAATAAAAGTTAAGAATTAAATTCCACAGGTCATTTAGAAATCTTAAAAAAATATAACCTCTTCCCTTCTCAGTTAAAAACATTTCCTTCTTTTAAACACTACTCCAGGCCACTACATTCCAAGTTAAAAGCTTATTATAGATAATTCACAGAAGGTCACATTACAAAAACAAAACTTTGTAAAGCTCGTGGGTCTATATATTTTTCTGTAACCTCACTGGTGCAGCAAAGGATGAGTCTACATTAAGCTTGAGATTCATACAAGTTGGTTGACATCATGACTTTTCAACGTATCTGAGTCAGCTCACCTTGCTCTTTCCTCTTGTATATAAATTCTTTAACAACATTTCATCACGTGTTATGTCATCATTAATTATGAATAGCATTTAACCTTCAAACCAAAGTTGGAAATCAAAGTAAAGTGGATCTCCAACTTTGGATTTGGAAGGCAGCACTAAATATGGATTGGAACATCATATGCCAGGACTACACCACAATGAAGAGAAACTGCTCATAACTCTTCCATCACCTTTTCACAGATAGCCCACAGAACTCTAAATGTATGTGCTTAAACCAACCAGAGCAAAAACATCCATAAAAACCTAACAACTTACTGAAGTTGTTATACCAAAAATATAATCATGAAGTACTGGGAAAAAAAGCAGACACGCCAATGGCCCATCTGATGGGAAGAAAAAATACATCATTTTTTCTCACCATAAACATGCAGAAATCAGTCTGATTTTGATCTTGGAAAATTCATCCCAGACTGCAATCCTATTCAGATTGACTTGGAAGTAAGCTCTTCTGAATGTCCTGGATATTGCTTCCACATAAGGTAAAAATAAAATCTCCCCCAGGTCAACCTCAACAGCATGGAAGTAGTTTGCCAGTCTTGTTCTGAGATATTTTTCTGCTTCCTCCAGCCCTATCCTCAAAATGTCTCAGCTCAATCCCACTCTTAGCCTTTCTGAGATCAGAACTGCCACCTGCATTACTTCCAAATAAGTGAGAACAAAATTGTGTTATAGAAATGAAAAAAAAGGTTGTTTGGCAAATGTATCTCCATTCAGGCACAACATTGGCAGATTGGTTACCATCTGTTTTGCAGATGTTTTTACATCATATTTTACTGTCATTTAAATTAATCTGTTTTATATTTTGCTCTTTTTATTGATAGCTATCTTGAGCACGGGCATGCAGAAAAAAGAGCAAATTTAATTGAAAACATTATGGTTCTGAGACATTTTGGTAGCTGTAGCATTTACTCTTTGACATTCATCTCTGCAATGCTGCAGATCCCTATATAAATGTTTTAATCTAATTCCATTACAATACATTTTGTATATCTTCTTACAGAAATCACAGAGGCTGGAAAAACATGGGAATGAGGAGTATTTACAGTTATTGAACCAAAGAGGTTTCATAACACCTTCCTTATCCTTCTGTCTATAAAAATCAAAATGAATCTAAAGAAGTGGAATTCTGCAGTGCAAACATTGTTCCTGGAACTAGCACTCTCAGTCTAACTTCTGAACAAGGAGAAAATCATTTGTACACTTTGCACAGGTAACAACTGAACGTTTGAAACAGTGATATTACTGTCCTTAGAAATACATACATCCTTGAAAAATCTACCAAAGTAATGACAGGTTTTTGCCTTGTTCGGTGTTCACAGACTTTTAATTACTTAGCAGTCATGCAATTAATCTTTCCAGCAGAATCACAGCTGTTAGCTGATGATGGGAAAGCTGCAGTCAAGATCAGACAGGGGCACGAGAATAGCTGGTCATAGGAACTATCCAAAGGATTCAACATTAGGACTGCAACCCAAGTACATGAAAATAAACCTTGAACAAGCCTTACACTGTATTGTTAAGTTTCAAGCCAGCCAATTACTTCCCCGCAGCACAGGCCCTTGTGCTTGTCAGCACAAATTAATCACATCATACTTTTTTCAATATACAATGCCTTTTCAGTATTCAACTTGAGCTTCAAAGTTACTTCTTTCATGAGGTGTACCAAATCATACACTTTATATCACAAAGGAGATTGCAAATAGTTTGCTTGCAAAATATATCCTGGCTATTTTTTTAACGCAGGAGACCAGAGTGATGCACAATCTATTACAGTATGTCTAAAAATAACTAATTTGAAATCTAATATGACTTAAAGCTATTCTAGAGTTTATTTCTAAGATATGAGCCCTTAGGATTTGCCTTGAATCATTTTTCCTCTCTTATCTAAAAACTCACTTAACTTTGAAACCATCTATCCTGTTTCTCAGATTTGATTTATGTAAAACAACTCACACTTTCCCTTTATTTCAGTAAATTTTGCAGAAACATTCTCAACATTCATAACCAGTATTAATTTAATGTACATAACTGTACACACAGTGACATCCATATTTTTGGGAGGAGAGGGCACAGATAGCCAATTCCAGACAGAATGTAGACCGAAATATTTTGCAGCACCAAACTGGTACCTGCAAGGAAAGCCATGGAGGAGGAAGCAACAATTCCCACAAACTGCTTATTTAATCCATTCGTTTGCTGATTTGCAAACCTGTGCAAGTTTGAATAGTCTTTTCATTCCCATGCACCTGATGGAGATTTAATAAACAAACAACTAAATTCCTTTCTGTCCACCAAACCACTGAGGGAAATGAATTAATTTATCTCTCTCATAATTGTTTGGTGGATCTCTAGTGCATTTCAAAATCCATTTTACCAGAAAAGACAATCAAGTCAGTTTTATAATCAGTTTTATATCAGTTTAACTTTCTTGACAGAAAACAATCATTACTTGATTTTCTTTGCTTATATAAGTGACAATGCACCTTCCTCTAGCAACATCCTAGAAATAAAATCATGTTCCACATGTGTGAAGCATACTGGTAGTGCACAAATGTCATTTTCCAAAAATGAATAGAAAGCAGCATGAGGAGGAAAGAAATACCATGAATCCTGTATTCTGTGTGAGAGGCAATTGTCACACATACTGTAATACCCATTCTGATCAGTCCTAGTTCCTATACTGAATAGTGGTCTCTAAATGCTTCAAGAAAATTGGGGGGAAAAAATTGCAACAGGAAAAGCCTGATCCACTCCCTAAATTTATTTATTTATTTATTTATTTATTTTATTAAATTTCTATACCGCCCTACTCCTGAAGGACTCAGGGCGGTGAACAGCCACAATATAAAACACATAAATACAAAAGTTTAAAATTAAATAATTTGGCTGAGACAAATTAAAATACCCCATCATTTAAAAACAAATTAAAATTTACATTTAAAAGGGGGAGAAGATTTAGGCCAGGCCAGCTTGATGAAATAAAAAAGTCTTAAGCGCGCAACGGAAGGTGCGCAGATCCGGGATCCTCCGTATCTCCGGGGGGAGCTCGTTCCAGATCGTAGGTGCCCCACAGAGAAAGCTCTCCCCTTGGTGGCCGCCAGTCGACATTGTTTGGCCAACGACACCCAGAGGAGCCCTTCTCTATGGGAGCGTACTGGCCGGTGGGAGGCTATTGGTGGTAACAGGCGGTCCCGTAGATAACCAGGTCCTAAGCCATGGAGCGCTTTAAAGGTGATAAGCAAAACCTTGAAGCGCACTCAGAAGACCACCGGGAGCCAGTGCAGCTCACGCAGGAGAGGTGTTACATGGGAACTCCACGTCGCTCCCATAACCACCTGCGCGGCCGCACTCTGCGCCAGTTGGAGCCTCTGAGTGCACCTCAAGGGGAGCCCCATGTAGAGAGCGTTACAATAGTCCAGACGAGAGGTGCCGAGGGCATGAGTGACTGTGCATAGGGAGTCCCGATCTAGAAAGGGACGCAACTGGCGGATCAGGCGAACCTGATGAAAAATCCTCCCGGTCATGGCCGTCAAGTGCTCTTCTAAAGACAGCCGTGAATCCAGGAGGACGCCCAAGTTGCGAGCCCTTTCCGTGGGGGCCAATGATTCGCCCCCAATAGTCAGCGATGGCACCAGCTGACTATATCGGGACGTCGGAAACCACAGCTACTCGGTCTTGGATGGGTTGAGCCTGAGCCTGTTTCTCCACATCCAGATCCATACGGCCTCCAGGCACCAGGACATCACTTCAAGGGCATGGTTGGGGTGGTCCGGGATGAAGATGTACAGCTGGGTGTCATCCGCATACTGATGGTACTTCATCCCGAAACTACGGATGATCTCACCCAGCGACTTTACATAAATGTTGAACAAAAGGGGCGAGAGGACCGATCCCTGCGGCACCCCACATATGAGGGGCCTCGGGGTCGATCTCTGCCCCGTCAACACAGACTGTGACCAGTCGGAGAGAAAGGAGAACCACCATAGTACGGTGCCTCCCACCCCCAACTCTTCCAACCGGTGCAGCATGATACCATGGTCGATGGTATCAAAAGCCACTGAGAGATCTAACAGGACCAGGACAGAGGAGCAACCCCTGTCCCAAGCCCTCCAGAGATCATCAACCAACGCGACCAATGCTGTTTCCGTGCTGTACCCAGGCCTGAAACCCGACTGGAACGGATCCAGATACGACGTTTCCTCCAAGTACTGGGGAAGCTGTCACGCAACAACACTCTCAACAACCTTCGCCACTAAGCAAAGGTTGGAGACTGGACAATAATTAGCCAATACTGCCAGATCCAGGGAAGGCTTCTTGAGGAGAGGCCTCACCACCGCCTCCTTCAATGTGGCGGGGAAGACACCCAATGTAAATACTTGTAAGTTTCTGAAGAAAAACAATACAGTATTTATTAAGCCTGTGTTCTCCCAATATCTTCAATTAAAGAGTAACATCAAGTCTAGAAATCAACATTTACAGTTTCATTCTTTGAATTAAACAAAACTCCCCTTCTTCCAGCTGAGATTCATTGATACCACAACGTGTGCCAATAGCTGTGGTTTTGAGTGAGCCATAACTTTGCTTTGACTACAATTAAATTTACAGCTAACCTTTAACCATGATTAAATACTTTGGAAATATGAAAGGACAGAAGAAACTATAATTTAACATCATGGCTCACTTTCAATCCCATAAACATTATGAAGAAACAAAGTACTTTACCTTGGTAGTACAGTACAAAAAAAAATTAAACAGAATGCAAGGGTAATATGTAATATGTACTTACAGTATTGCAAAACCCACATTTGTGTATCTTTAAATACCAGTTACTAAGTGGAAACAGTAGGGGAGAGCACATTTCTGTTTGTCCTGGAAACATTGATGAATTACTATCAGGAGGAGGCCGCTACATCCATCTTAGCCTATTCAAGATACATATCACCCAAGAAGAGACTCCATTGGCTTTTATTCATTTTTACAGCAACCAACTTAGATTCTTAAGATTAAATCAGAAGTGTCAAAAATAAGATTGATACCCAGTTATTTATATGCCATAATAGGGATATGGCAGAGTTTGGCCAAAGTATGTTCCTAAACTATCTATTCATATTTGATCTGGGTGCTAATAGTGTTGTCATAACTGTTACTTTTATTTAGCTAATAATATCTCAATTATTTGTTAGATTTTTTAAAAAATGACTTATGAACCAGGTGTCATAAAATTACCCAAAGAGTTAATGGTGGTTGATTATTAATTTTCTCCCTTTATTTCTCTTTCCTACTAAAATTTATTTATTTTATTTATTTATTTATTGGTTCAATTTATATGCCGCCCTTCTCCGGAGACTCAGGGCAGCTTACAATGCGTTAAGCAATAGCCTTCATACTTTTGTATTTACCTGCTTAGTAGGGCTTTCGCCCCCCCCAAGCAGTGTTCTTTTTATACAAAGTCAGTTTATTGCCCCCACAATCCGGGTCCTCATTTTACCTACCTCGGAAGGATGGAAGGCTGAGTCAACCTTGAGCCTGGTGAGATTTGAACTTGCAGTAATTGCAGGCAGCTGGCAGCTAAGTGCTACTTAACAGCACTTTAGTCTGCTGCGCCACCAAGGCTCCTTAATAATTAAAATTATTAATTTGCTGAGACCTTCCCCAATCTAGTGTTACTTATCTATGCATGTACATTATCAGGAGAATTCAAGAAGTTGTAGTCCAATTAAAAAAAAAGGAGGTCAACTTAAGGAAAGCCATTTTATTACAAAGAATAACAATTTAACGAATACTTTGTATTAAATTATTTTCCAAAGCTTTTTATCCTGCTGTTTATTGTTAGTATCAATAATAATCAGAGAGAGAAAAAATCCACTCAACACATTTTTTAACACTAGATGTTAGTCCATCTATTCTTCCAACATGACTACATGCAGAAGATTGATGAAATTATTATCAATGTAACCAACAGAAATTCGTCTGTCAGCAGCCCCTTTTCTCTTTATCACAGCAATTCCTAACCACAACTGTAGCCATAGATCCCACAAACACTTATCAAGAAACAGCAGAGGCAACATGCATGCAGAAGCAAGCATCTATCCTGACTAAGCTTACAAAACTTCTTTTGGAATTAAGGAAAAAAAAGGGCTTCAGAAATATTTTCATATTTTTGGCTTGTGTATGTGGGGTGGCGTAGGGAGAAAGATTGGTAAGAAAGTCTCACCTGCATTAATTGATCACAATAGTCATGTTATTTATTTATTTATTTATTGTTTGTTTGTTTGTTTGTTTGTTTGTTTGTTTTGCTGCTCATCTCAATGATGGAGCTTACCATACAATAAAAAGTGTAAAAAAGATCATAAAAAGCAATTATAATAGAAAGCTAAAAACCAAGAAGATGGATGATCTTCTCTCCCTCTCTCTCGTCAACCAACCCCTCAACCAGCACTCTCTTACCAGGAGTCCATGACAGCTGGCAGAGCCAAGTTTTCAGGCTCTTCCAGAAGACTCTTCTCTTGGATTCCGTCAGGCAAAATTCTTCTGCTGGAGCGAGTGGGGTGAGACAGCTCACAATTACAATTTCGCAGATAGCCTAAGTACCATTATCAATAGGGAAAATAGGGTTCTGTGGACTACAGGACTGGCCTGAAGAGAAGCTTAATAAAAATCTGAACAATTTCACCACATCTGGAATATTGGCTAACAACTAGAGAAAGAAATTAGAGCCAGAATGGAAGAGAACTTCTTAACAGAAATTACCTTTATATATACTGAAAGCTCAGTTCTTCAGACCCCCAATCTCTACCTAAACCAGTACAATTTATACTCAAGAGGCTTGGAAGAATGCTGAACACTGTAAAAGTGTGAAAACTAAAAGTGCATAAACTCTTTGGAAAAAATAAAACCTAAGCAGACTAAGGAGGGAGGAAGAAACCCAAACCTAAGCGAATAGAGCAGATCAAATATGGGGAAAACAGTGCAAGATTTTACCCCTTGTTTAATATTCATAGGTGTTTTACAAACAAATGTTATTGGTTATACATGAAAAGGCATAACTCAAAACAAACCAAAATATATTGAGAAAAACCACCAGAACAGTAGCTAGAATACCTAAGAGCAAGAAAGAATGTTTTAAATCAGCTAAGTGAAACATATTTTCCATCCCTTGTGAAAAGGAAACTCGGGGAACTGTAAACCCTGATTCAAAGAGACAAGCATTCCAAATCTCATTCCAAACCATCACTCTTTCAAGCTGATGCCAAGAAAAAAAAACCTGCACCAAGAATAGTCTAAATCTCTTCTTATGTCTAATAGGTAGGGACTGAAGTAATTATGAATGAAGCTGAATGTATTTGTCCCAGGATAATGTTGTAATCCAATCTGGGTCCGTCACTGGGACCAGAGGTTTAGTCTTTCGAGTTTTTGGACTCATGAGATCTCAAAAAGGACAATGAGAGAAGATAATGGCAACCCATCTTGTAGAGGAGTTGGATGGCATAAAAATTTAATTAATAAATAAAATAGCAATCACCATGAAGTGACCAATTCACAGGTGATTTTACCTTTTTTATTAAGTTGCAGCTTTCCCAATCTCCCGATGCAATGTACTACAATTCCCATCCCTTCCAGCTACTTTGGCTACTGCAGTTTGCCTTAAACATTAAAGTACATGCATCAAGATAGCTATCTCCTCTGAACATGGAATACCGGAAACATGAAATTCATAGCTGTGTTCACCCATAATGATAATTTTTTTAAAAATCCAGTGAATGTAGTTGTTTATATCTCTTGACGGGTAGCTGCATTTGTTATTTAAAGTTATAACCTGAGATCTATTCGGTTACATCAACCAAAGTATTTCCAAACAAACAACAAGGTTTCAGATTTTTCAAAGCATGTCATTAGGTAGGAGGTTAACTCAAAATGGGGAAATTAAGAAAGTTAAAGCTAGTGTAGTTCTGGGATCCAATGTCCATATGCCAGAAACAGTTTTGTCATCCCTCAAAAAAGACTCTTCTCCCTCTTGGTCTTCATTTCAAAGAGAGAGAGAGAATGTTTTAGTCTTGGGTGGTGACTATACAAACTGGGAAAGGAAGCACAGGTGACACCCATCTTCTTTTCTTTTTCCATAATACAACTATACATTATCAGGGTCATTCGTAGAAACAAAGGAATGGACCCACTGTGATTTCCTTTTCAATCACTCATGCTGGCTGTATTTCTGTTTGGAGTTTTTATGTTCTTACTGTGAAGTATAACTATATTGCTAATCTTACAACAAGACTAGAGAACTATAGGTTTACTTGAATAAAAAACATACTATTACTCTATATTTGGGGTAGTAAATGTGAGAGAAGGATCTACATTTAAAGACATATTGGCTATTGCTTAGCGTCATATTCTCATGCCATGGCTAAAACGTTTAAAAATTAGGGGTTCTTAACCTGAAAAAAAAAGGGAGGAAAGAAATTGTGTTTTAAAACAAAGCTTCTGTGCGTGGGAGTGCAGCTGTAAAGCAAAGCACACTGTTACCCAAGCAGATATGAAACCATACCTAATATCAAGTCAGGTTTGAAAATTGCTTTGACAGCCACTAGCACAGATCTATTTTACAGCACAGGTCTGATTTATAGGCAAAGACAAGGGCCACAAGCCAAGGCTGAAGTGCATTTTACCACTGTTTTAGCATATGTAACCTAAACTGTACTTCCCATTATATTATTCAGAAATAAAGTTCAGTTAGAAACAATGCAAATACCATCATTTATTATATTACTTCCTTCAATTTACCTCAAAACTATTCATTTATATGCAGACTAAATCTTATTTGCAAGATATCTGTTTTGGATCATATGCCAACCTCTCCAACATTTGTCAAGATGCAAACAAAAGAAAGGCAGTTATGTAATCAGACTATATCTGGTTCCAAGGAAACAGACAATTGTGCAAGGTATTTCGAAGTGGTCTATTGAAAAGTGATGCCACATAATAACTCCTATTCAATCTTCACTTATGTAACATTTATGACAAGGCTACGTTTTGCTCTTTACAGACCTTCATTTCCTTGGCATACATCAACAATTGGCAAAGCTACAAAACTGTACTGTTAAAAAGTAAGGTCTTTTAAAATTCATGCTAGATTTCTGATGCCCTCAGGGACTCGTCCATATAGCTTATTTGGCAGCAATGCAAAAAGTGCAATAGTTTGTTGTTCAATTAGAAATCTTTGGAAATGGACCATACGTTTATACTAATTATAGGAAGATAGTCATGATGATCCATGGTGACAAAAAATCAGGATTCCAAAATAAAACTAATTTGATTAAAAGGCATACGCTTTTGTAAAGTATTCTTTGCATTGGATTAAGTGTGCTGCAGCTCACAAAAGTGTATGCCTTTTAATAACATTTCTTAGTCAGAAAAGCTGCTACCAGATTCCTGACAGTTTAAACCAAAGCATCCAATCACAGAATCTCATATACTTTATAGGGAATATGGTACTTGTTTCCAAAGTTGAACCATTGTTTTACCTACACAGATACTCTCTTCAAGTATCATCATTCATGCATCCAATTCCTAATTCATAAGTGACAAATTTGAGCCTTTGTGGCACACCCCACTTGTGACATGTTTCTCCTATAAGGACTCACTCTTTTATTCCTATACAATTTAACTCAGTCACAAACTCACCACTTTTATAAGTATTATAATACTAAGGAATGCAAGAGACAAAATGGCATTGTGATAGTATGACAAACGCATGCATATAAACACACCAGCACAAATCAGATTTGTATAATCTTCGACAAGTGTCCTACTGCTATGGTGATTAAATGCATGTTTGCATTTAAATATATGGACACACTTTTTCAGAATTAGTTGAGAACAGTGTCCATACCTTATGTCTGGACCAACCACCTCTTTGATGACTCTCTGTCACAGGGCCTGCCTATCTCACAAGATTGTTGTGGGAACCAAATAAGTACATCACCTTAAGGACCCAGGGAAAAAAGCAGGATATAAATATTATAAATTATATATAGTGCCATATTTTCTGCCATGTGCTCTATCCTCACGCAGGAATTAATATTACCAATTTATTAAAAATGCTTGGAACTATAGCCCCAATACATCTGCATACACAATTTTCTTAGTAGCTCCCAAAGATTGCTATCTTGGCCAAAAGTATTACTTCATCCATGAAGAACAATAATAACGCAGGAAAGGGACCAAGAAGATAAGCAATAGGGCAAAGGAGACAGTGCCAAGCATTTAGGGTTGTTTTTTTTTTGTTTTTGTTTTTTTTGAAGAAAATCAACAGCCCGTTGAAGAACACCTGGCAAGAGTCATCAAATGCCAATCCGGATTAAGAATCCGGGATCTTTCTGCCTGTATAAACTTCACGAATCGTTTCCTTTAACCAAACGCACCACCATCCCACGCTCGATGCCAACTCTGAAAAACCTTCACCGGGAAAGTTTAAAGGGAAATTCACGGAAGATGCCCCGAATCCCTGCGGGGGAAAGGAGGAAGGGAGGCTGTGGAAAGGGGGAAAAGGTCACTAAATAGCAAGCACCCCCCTTTTTTTTCTTTACCTCCCGCCTGAAGGTTCTAAAACTGAAGTTTAAAAAAAAAAAAAAGCCTTGAGCCCACCGAGGCGTTTCTTAGCTCAGCACCCCGCGCTGACATTTCATCCCCAGATGCACATGCAAAAAAAGAAAGAAAGAAAGAAAAGAAAGGTAGATGACTTGCTGGGCATCAACAACTCAAAAGGAGAAAGGAGGAGAAAAGGCTTGGCGCTTCGCTTCTGGAGAGACCTGCCACGACGCCACTTTATAAAGCAGGACCAAACAAATCAAAAAGTGCACCAACCCGGTGTGTGTGTATGTGTGTGTGTGTATGCAGGGAGGGTGCAGGGGAGAAACGGTCACAGAAGAAGCCATGCCACCCAAAGGGCTTTCGCTAACAAGGTCTCGGGCAACAGCAAGCAGCAGCAGCAGCAGAGGCTTTTCCGGAGGGCCGCCAGGAATAAATCAACTCTTTCGCTCCTTTGGCTTCTTCCAAACCGGCGCTCCGGCGGGACTTACCAGCAAAGCAAAGTGCTGCGGTCCCCGCGAGGATCTCCCTCTTAGGAAAGGAGCGCGGAGAAGAAGGGAAAGGCTGCACAGAGGACAGGGAGACGCAGCCGAGGCCCTGCGGAGTCCTCCGCGGCCGGAGATCACCGCCCCTTGTCCAGCGTCGCCCCGCCGGGAGCCGAGGGATACTCGGTTCGCCCTTTCTTCCTACCTGCCCTCCCGGTGGTGCTCGGGGAAAGCCAATTCCCTGGGTTCGCAGCACCGCATTCCACCCCCACCAACACCACACCACCCGCCTTCCTTCCACCTCTTCCCCGCCTCCTTTTTGTCAGCGCTCCCGCCAGGGTCTTACATCAGCTGTCGCCGGACGGTGCCGGGAAGGAGAGAGAATGAGGAGAAAAGCCCCGTTCGCCGTTGCCGTTTAAACGCTCATTGCCACAAGATGCTTTGGGGAGGGCGCCTCCTCTCCTTTCCACCACCCCCCCCACCTCCCTCCCACCTCCCTCTCGCCCAGTTCCAGACCGCGGCGAGCGGCTTTTCTATTGGCAGCCGCCGCGTGAGTCGCTACTCCTGGTTCGCGGGGTTTAAGGCAGCTCCGAAAGGCGGCGCGTTTCTAAACCGGAGCGCGCGGGCGAGCGCGCCCCACGCGTGCGCCGTGGAGCGCGCGGGCGAGCGCGCCGCCGGCCGGCCGCCCGCCGGAGATGTCCGTTGGTTGCGCGCGCGCACGCGAGATCCGGGAAGGCGGCGGCGGTGGCTGCAGCCAGGGCAAAAAGGGAACGGGCTCGCCTTAGCCAAGCGCCGCGCTGTCGCCTTTGCTGCGTTTGCTTGGGCGGCAGAGGTGGCCTTTCCTCACGGCCACCTCAAAGACGTCGGCGGGAGTCAAGAAACTGGCGATGGGGCGAGGTTGCCGTATCGGTGCCCCTCAGAACAATGCATCGAGAGGATGGCGGCGGGAGAGAGTGAGGGGGGGAGGAGAGGGACGGCTTCATGGAGGTATTGTCTTCGATGCCGAGGCTGTGATTGAAGCTGGCCAGCAGGTGCCTCGTTCTTGAGGGCTCACAAATGGTGCCGGAGCAGGTGCAGGACGGCAGAAAAGCCAGGCAGACTCCGAAATCAGAGCCATCACGAGATGGAAGCAGGCAGATCTGCTTAAAAAGGTGGATCTGAGCTGAGCCCCATGGGAATTGCCCCAATGAAAGTGTAGATCAGGACACACTGACAACAAAGCAAGACTAGGCCAAATTCTTATCCGGTGCAAATTACAGAAACACTCAAGAAGAATTAAAAGGCAGCCAACGTCTTTATTAAGCTCTTCGCCCCTATGAAACATGGAGAGGAAACAATGAACTCTGCAGCTTATTTCCTGGATCGCCTGCTGTTTCTCTATTTTGTCTCAGAACTTGAAACCCTGGCGTGAGCTGAAGCACTCAGAGAGAAAGAGAGCAAAGCTTCAATTACATGGGCTTTTAAGAATTAGAATGCAAATGAACTTGAAAATGGGAGGACAAACATTGACCAAAAAAGAAAACATTTGCCCAAAAGCAAAAGGATATCAAAGAGGGTTGCCTGTTTATTATGGAGATTGATTGCCTTTTCTAATCATGCTCTCATAACAGCTTGCGTGGTTTCCAAACATAATGTGAAATCAATTATACTACCCTAAATTTATAAAAGCAGTTCAAAACGGTCAAATTAAAATGAAAAATGTACTAGCCTTTGAGTTAGCTATAAATCAAAGGTGAGGCAGGACTGGACAATATTCCATATGGTCTAGTTTGAATTCAATAATTAAAAATTGAATAAATATAATTATGCAATGACTCATAAGATTAGTACCAATAGTAATAGGCACTTTGAGTCCAAAACAACTGGAGTACCAGTTGAACACATTGCTGTCCATCAACTGCAAAAGGCAGCTTTACTTCAAACAGCTTACATCCTGTGAGGATACCTTTAACAACATCAAATAACATGTCTATCCCAGATACTTTGAAAAAACCTCAATAGGTAGATAAAAGTGTTAAATCCAGCCTAAACTGCCTGACTGCAATGAATCATACTAATGAAGTAGAACAATGTAACACAATTTCAATATGTGAATATTCTGACATTTTTAGTAATAACTTTTGTATACCTATTACACCTGTTATTTTTTCAATCTTTTCTGTTTGCATTTCTCTTCTTTCAATATTCTTTTTTCCTTTTCCCTCTTTTTTTCCTTTTAATTTACCTTGTAAGTATATCCATCTACTTATATGTAGTGTGGATATAACAGATATGTATTCTTTTAATATATATTGGCTTTTACTCAACCGTAATATTCTTTTATTGTTACACAGTTTGCCTCTAATTTTAGATATCTATATATAAAGTCTCTTAAAACATAATGCCAAAAAGAAATTTTAATTGTAACATTTTTAAAGGTCAGTTCAAATAATTGAGTTAAAGGAAGTAACAGCTGAATAAATGTCATTCTCTCCACTTGATATCAAAAGAAATAATTTACTATTGGGATGTATGCTTTTCCTCAGCACCACGTCTTTCCCATGTGTATCCAAACTAACCAGGAGAAAACCTCTGTTAAATATTTTAGTTTACTGAGAAGTTTATGACATCTGAAGATGGAGGACCTCAGATGAGCACAAGGTGGAAAAGATCTTGGCAGATTGTGTCAAGAAACACTGCCAAGGAAATGGTCAGATAAAGACAGAATAGCCCTCAACTGGATAGTGGGTGGGGCAAGAGGCTCTGAAGAGACCCTCCCTAGGTTCTCATGATGTAAAGAGAAAATTGGGGGGAAAATTATACTTTCAGACCTGCAACATTGATAGCTATAGTAATAGTACTTAGATTTATATACCACTTCACAGTGCTTTACAGCCCTCTCTAAGCGATTTACAGTTAGCATATCACCCCCAACAATCTGGATCCTCCTTTTACCGACCTCAGAAGAATGGAAGGCTGAGTCAACCTTGAACCCATCAGGATCAAACTGCTGGCATTTGGCAAAATTAGCCTGCAATACTGCATTCTAACCACTGCGCCACAACAGCTCTTGATATCAGCCTAGCCAGGTAAACCAGATAGGAATCAGAATCAGATGAGCTAATTCTAATTTATTGTAAAGCTACATCGATAGAATTTTGGAAACTTAGCCTAACATCTTGGGGATTTGTTGCCCAAAATGCCATTCCTGGCATTATTCATTAGTCTTGACTAAGATACAAACACTGAGGTAGTATCTCAACACTGGAGATACTTGCCCTATTGCGGAAACACCAAGGTCACTTAGATTCAAGGTAGCCCAAAATAAAGTAAACTGGTTTCCTAACCAAATATCTTGGCCCAACTTTATCAAAATTCTTCCTATATACCATTTTGATAGTTACACATTCCTCACATTAACTGAGTAGTTACGATCATCACTAGTTTTGTTATTTATCATCTGATTCCATGTTTATATGGAAGTAAGCATGAATAGGAAGTAACTATTGAAATGTCTGGTGTACTTGAGATGTAATTAGATAAATTTGTTGGAATGCAGATCAAAGGATGTAGGGCACATGCCTGTTTCCTTGTCAGAGTAACCAAAGCTACGTCAAATGAATGGTCTTCCACTGAACATATATGCTCCTAGCATAGGCTGAAGGCTACAATGTATATTGGGATACCAATATACATTGATATGTATATGTTGAAGAAACACGCCAGTTCCTAAGTAAGTGCTATGACAACATATCCTAAAATCTGCCACTTAATTGGGAAGCTGGAACAAATCCTTTAAATTGCTGTCCATCACTGGTTTCAAAGTAGTCTTGTGTCAGTGGAAATACCCTGGGCCTGATAGTTTAGAGATTGCATGCATTTATACTTCTAATCTACTTTTTCATTCCAGGTATATTCAATTATTTACATTATTTTGCATATCTTATAGTCTGCTCCAATGTGATCAGATTCAGCAGCTTACAATTTTTACCTCCATAACTCAGATTTAAACAGAACAGTAAATACATCATGTTTATAATTCCATAGAATCATATTGCTACTATGAGGAGTACACCAACAACCAACCAACCAACCAGATGGTGTATATCCCAGAATTCTGAAGGAGCTGGTAGATATAATCTCAGAACCATTGACCCATATCTTTCAAAGATCCTGGAGCATGGGAAAATTACCAGAGGACTGGAAAATAACTGATGTTGTTCCCATCTTCAAAAAGAAAAGAAAGAAAAGAAAAGATTAAATAATAAATAAAATATAAAATGAAATAATAAAACAAATCAAATAAAATAATAAAATTAAATTTAAAAAAAAAAACCAGGAAACTACAGATGAATCATCCTGACATCAATACCTGGGAAGAACTTGAAAAAAGATAAAACAACTCTTCAAACACTTAGAAACAAGCAAGGCTATTATTGAAAACCAACATGGGCTTGTCAAGAACAAATCATGTCAGACAAACCATATTGCATTATTTGACAAGGAGACTAAATTGGTCCAATGAAATGCTGTGGACAGAGTATACCTGGACTTCAATAAGGCAACAGACAAAGTAGACCATTATGTATTCCTTGGTAAGATATAGTAGAAAAATGTGGGCTAGACAGCATCACCACCATATGGATTCATAAATAGCTGACCAACCACACTCTGTGTAGTCCTCAGTGGAACTTTATTTACATAGAGGGAAGCATACAGTGGGGTGACCCAAGGTTCAGTGCTCTTTAACAGCTTCATAAATGATTTCGATGAGGGGATAGAAGGAATTCATCAAATTTGCAGACAGCACCAAGCTAGAGGGAATAGCCAACACTTTAGAAAATAGGTTCAAGATCCTTCTGGATCTTGAAAGACTTTAACACTGGGCCTTGTCCAACAAAATGCAATTCAGTGGTGAGAAAAGTAAGATTTTACACTCAGGCAAGAAAAAGCAAATGTACATGTATAGAATTGGTAGGGCATGGCTCAGCAGCAGTAACAGTAGAGGAATCTTGGAGTTCTAGTGAACAACCACTTAAATATGAGCTAGCAGTGTGCTGTAGCTGCCAAAAAAGCTAATGCAATCCTAGGCTGCATGAACAGAGGGATAGTATCAAGGACACAAGAAATTTTAGTACCACTTTATACTGCTTTGGTAAGACCCCATTTGGAATACTGTCAATCAATTTTCCAAAGCATCTAAAGGCAAGACAAGAAATAACGGATGGAAGCTTATGAAGGAGAAATCCAATTTAGAACTAAGGAGACACTTCCTGACAGTGAAAACAATCAGTGACACAGCTTGCTTCCAGAAGTTGTGGGTGCATCATCACCGGAGGTTTTTAAAAAGGGAAAGCCACTTCTCCAGAATGGTAGAGTCTGCTGCCTGAACATAGGGTTGCACTAGATAACCTTCATGTTCTGTTTCAACTTTCTAAAATGGATTTGTCTACTTTATTCTTTTTAAAAATGAGTTTTTACTGGAAGCACTCAGGTAACCATTATGCTACACTTTATAGGATTGTGATCTTGAAAAGCAGAATAACTATAACAAGCTCAAATGAAGGATTCCAAAAACTATATCCCAATTGTTCATTTACCATGGGATGTAGATGGCAATGGAAAATGAACCTGGCATGATTCCTGATGGGAAAACCAAGCTTTTATGAAATAAATTAGCTGTGATGTAGCTTAATGATACAGTGCTGTATCCTTTGTATTTTTTCTTCCATGTCAGTCCTCTATTTCTCTAAATTGCTTTATTCACAAGCGATCCAGCTTGACCTTGGTATCCACAGAGCTTTGCTGATGTAATCACTTTGCAAGTGAATATGATTTCCACTGAAAGAAGTGCATAAAAATAGCAATCTCGATAGTCATCTAAACCAATTTAAGTAACTAGATACTATTTCACACTGCATTGAGAAATGAAGGACTGCACCGTTTTCCTATAGTAGAATACCAAGCCAATGTGCAATCTTCTTAATGCCCTAAGCCTTGCATTGCTTGTGTTTTTACAGCTTCTCTTTTCTCAGCAAAAATGCAGAAGTGTTTCCATGGAGTAGAATAATAATTTGCTATAAACAGTACACCTCAACAGCATCTGATAATAGATCCATTAATTCTGTTGATGACTAGCATGTTTATGAAGCCATTTTCCTTTTAGTATTTGAAACATCTAATTCTTGTTTCTCAATAAAAATGAGTTTTTTTGTGTGTGTGTGAAGCTGAGTTCATACAATAGCTTCAACTCATGGCTAACAACAAGGGTTAAAGTCCGAGAAAGCTATTTAAATCTTTGTTTGATATTGCTTATGCATAAATCAGTACAGAATATATACACTGATTTTAAAGAATAAACCTGATAAGAAGTCAGTAGAGAAAAGAATTATGTCAACACAGATTAGGCCCAAAGTTTCATTGACTTGGAAAGGCAGGAAGAAAATGCCTAGGATTTTAAACTTGAAGCACAGACCTGTATACATAATGTGTTGACCTCTACCTATAGCAGTGGCAAATCATGTCTGTGCATATGACTTCATTCTTGTTTAATCTAGCTGAATAATGTCTCAGAGTTAAGTAAGTCAATTTTTTAATGAGGTGCTTGGAGTCTTGAGAACCAAGATGTACAGTCTAACCTCATGTAAACCTTAAGAAAATGGATGCTTACCAGGGATGAGACAGAAGTGTTCTTATTCAGTTAAAAGTCTAACTGCCTTCAGTGAGAAAAAGACACAATACAAATCTAATACATAAGCATTTCCCAATCTTGCATAAATATGTTAACATTAGGATTCAGCTTGCAATCAATCCCTAGATTTTACTCTTTAGGTCGGGGGCCACAGGCCACAGACCGGCAGCAGTCAGTGCCATGTCAGAAACCGGGCCACACAAATGAGTAGAGCCCCATCTGTGCATACGCAGGAGATAGGCAGCGCATGAAATCATGCTCCCTCTGATCAGTGAAAAAAACCTTTCCCTGGAACACCCAAAAGGTTGGGACCACTGCTTTAGGTGACACACAAGAGATGGTGTCTGCTGAATAGAGTTGTTAATAATATATAGCCTACCCTGACTTCTGAGAAGCTGCATGTCAGATTGCCTCAAAGTCTAGTAGGATAGAAAGGAAGCAACCCTACCTAGAAGTTAAGAGAAAAAGAAAGTTGTACTGTGGTTTGTGTATGCCTAGCTTAGTGCTCTATATATGTATAAATGTATGTGCATATGAAAACTGTATAGAGAGGTATCTCAGAAACCCTTTCAGCTCTTAATATTTGTATGTGTGCATACACTGTTAGAATTCCAATCCCACCTTTCCTCCAGGAACTCAAGGCAACATATGCAATATGGATTTTTTCCCAACAGTAGCCCAATGGAGTGTATTGGGCTCAGAGAGAGTGTCAGGCCCAAAGTCACCCATTCACCTAACCTCAGGCACTCGGTGCCTGAGGTTAGGCTTAAATCTGAGTTTTCATATTGCTATTCCAACAGCTTGAAATATGGGTCCTAAGCAGGGGTGGGTTCTACTTACCTTTACTACTGGTTCGCATCATGTGCAGATCGCTTTTGATGACGTCTGGGTCAGTGGGTGGAGCCTCCCACTGGTTTTACTACCAGTTCTATAGAACCGGTCTGAACCAGGGGCAACCCACCACTGGTCCTAAGATTATAGAGGGGAGAACTTTGCTTCCCAGAGGCCTCTGATTCCTGTTCTTGTTCCTAAACTCCAGGGGCAAGTATTTGGGGAAATAGGGTATGTCTTTTCAGCTCTTCCCTTTCTTATGTTCCCTGAATAAATTGATTATAAATTGAATATAGTTCTGCTGCAATCCCATCTCCTTGCCTCAATAAATCTTGCTAAAGAGAACTCTATGGAAATCTTGGAAAAGAATGATTTTCGGTTGAAAGTAGTTGCTAAAGAGGCTGGCAGCTGGCTTTTATTGAACACATTTTCTATTCCCATCTGGCCCCATTGACCCAGGGTGACCCCTGCTCCCTGAACATTTGCTTTATGGCAAATGAGAAAATGCAAAAGGACTCAATACTTCAAAGCAAATATTACATTAGGAGTATGTGAGACATCCATGCTTCACTTCAATAAGGAGCAGAGCACCAGGGAGATGACATAATTTGCTTTGTTGAAATACTTAAGCAACGTGATTTGGTAATGTGATCCTTCACTTTACACATAGTCCTTGTTTAGCAACTGCCTCATACAGTGACCGCTCGCAGGTTATGACAATGATGAAAAGATAACTTTGAGTCCTTGCATTTATGACCTTGGCAAATCTGTAAACCAAAGGAAAGCTGAAGGAAGATCATAAGCACAGTTGCAGTTTTACTTAGTGATTGCTTCACTTAATGACAGAGTTTCTGGTTATAGTTGTGGTCAGCAAACAAGGATTGCCTGTACTTGGAAGCATCATCCAGCAGTTTAAGAGTAGCAGTGGCTTCTGCTCAGGGGTGAAATGCTCCCGGTTTGGACCGGATCACCTGATCCGACAGCGATGGAGGTGGGTGGTTCGGAGAACTGGTAGCAAAAATCCCTGTCCCCCCCCATGCCCAGCTGAGCCGCACAATCATCAGAGGCTTTTTTTTTTTTAACTTTTAAAAGCATTTTTTCTATAACTTCTTTGGCCGAAAAAATGCTTTTAAAAGTAAAAAAAAAAAAAGCCTTGCGCGGCTCAGCTGGGATCATCAAAGGCTTTTAAAAGAAAAAAAACACCCTTTTTTTCTTTTAAATGCCTCTGATGATCCAAGCTGAGTTGCCTGATCGGCAGAGACTTTTTTTCTTTTAAATGCCTCTGACGATCCAAGCTGAGTTGCCTGATCATCAGAGGCATTTAAAAGAAAAAAAGTCTCTGCCGATCAGGCAACTCAGCTGGGATCGTCAGAACCTTTTGAAAGCATTTTTTTACAACCTCTTCGCCTAAGAGGTTGTAGAAAAAATGGTTTTAAAAGTAAAAAAAAAAATTGGCCATGCCCACCCAGTCACATTACCCCACCACCACCAAGCCACACCCACAGAACCGGTAGTAACAAATTTTAGTTTTCACCACTGCTTCTGCTCATGTATCATGCACAAGCCAAGGCCTCTGGTGTTTTCTGTGAGTGACTGAAAGAGCTGGAGGAGTTATGTTTTCACATTGAAATTGCCAAACAAAATAGCAAAGTAAGGAACATGTGCCATGTTGAACAGCAGTGCCAAAGGAGTGATTATATGTGTCAAATATAAGCACCACTTCAGACATTGGCACAGAAATATTGTAGGATTTAGAACAATGCTGTCTGAAACTACAACTACATCTCAGGTGTGAAATATTAGAAAAATCCAACTTCCGAAGATCAATCATTGGTAGATGTCAAAGCAGAGGTAAAAAGTCTTGAAAATTATGAAAAAACATCAAATTATGAAAAGCATATCGAAAGCAAAAGAATTTTCCTCTTTTTTAAAAAGAAAAGGCTATTTCATTACAACAAATTATCAGATGTGTATAAGGTTGTCTCTCTGTGTATATGTTTTTCTCTCTCTTACTTTAGGAAAGCATGAATAAACCATCTAAAACTGTTGAAAAATTATTCATTAGAAAGGGAGGGTCCTTGCATATTTGATGCCCTTGACATGATGTCCCGGTGTCTGGAGGCTGTGCAGATCTGGATGGGGAGAAACAGGCTCAAGCTCAACCCATCCAAGACCGAGTGGCTGTGGTTTCTGGCGTCCCGATATAGTCAGTTGGTGCCATCTCTGACTATTGGGGGCGAGTTGTTGGCCCCCGCAGAGAGGGCTCGCAACTTGGGTGTCCTCCTGGATGCACGGCTGTCCTTAGAAGAACATGTGACGGCCGTGGCCAGGAGGGCTTTCTATCAGGTTCGCCTGATTCGCCAGTTGCGTCCCTTTCTGGATCAGGACTCCTTGTGCACGGTCGCTCATGCCCTCGTCACTTCCTGCCTGGACTACTGTAATGTTCTCTATATGGGGCTCCCCTTGAAGAGCACCCGGAGGCTCCAACTGGTCCAGAATGCAGCCGCGCGGGTGATTATGGGAGCGTCATGGTGCTCCCATGTAACACCTCTCCTGCGTGAGCTGCACTGGCTTCCGGTGGTCTTTCGGGTGCGATTCAAGGTGTTGGTTACCACCTTCACAGCACTCCATGGTTTAGGACCTGGATATCTACGAGACCGCCTTCTGCCGCCAAGAGCCTCCCACCAGCCAGTATGCTCCCACTGAGAGGGGCTCCTCAGGGTGCCGTCGGTCAAACAATGTCGATCGATGGCCCCCAGGGGGAGAGCTTTCTCTGTGGGAGCACCTGCCCTCTGGAACGAGCTCCCCCCGGAGATACGGACAATCCTGGACTTACGAACTTTCCACCAGGCCCTAAAGACTTTTTTTTCACCAAGCCAGGCTGGCCTAATTTTTAAATTTTTAAATTGTTTAATTTTAATCTGAATTTTAATGGGGTATTTAAACTGTTGGGCCAAATTATTTAATTTATTTTAAATTGTTTTTAAATTTAGTATTTTGTGTTTTTACCTTTGGCTGTTCACCGCCCTGAGTCCTTCGGGAGAAGGGTGGTATATAAATTTAAATATAAATAAATAAATAAAATAAATAAATATTTTACTCCACCAGTCATTCAGGACTATTGGAGTGGGGGGTGCTTATCTTTGTTTCAAGGCCATTGAGCCAGTGTTGTCCTAAGTCCTAAGACATTTTTTTTTTTAATTTGATTTATATGCCGCCCTTCTCCGGAGACTCAGGGTGGCTTACAATACTTTAAGCAATAGCCTTCATACATTTGTATATTTATACAAAGTCAGCTTATTGCCCCCACAAACTGGGTCCTCATTTAACCTACCTTAAAAAGGATGGAAGGCTGAGTCAACCTTGAGCCTGGTAAGATTCGAACCTGCAGAAATTGCAGGCAGCTGTGTTAATAACAGGGTGCATTAACCACAGTGCTACCAAGGCTCTCCTCAGTGATGTGGCCAGCATGATATCACATGATGCCGTAATGCCAGCATGATGTTAAATAGGTAACCTTCTGTTACCTTCCCACCAAAGTGGTACCTATTTATATACCCGCATTTGCATGCTTTCGAACTGCTAGGTGGGCAGGAGCTGGGGCAAGGATGGGAACTCACCTTATCATGTGACACTCAGGTCTTGAACCTGGGCTGCTGGCTTTCCAGCTGACAAGCCCAGAGTCTTAACCTCAGAGCCACTGCACCACCCTTTCATTAAAAAAAATAATGAAAATTAATTTCATTAAACAAGAAATTAAAGTTTAGATTTTTTCATGGGACAAGACATTTTGAATCTTTGTATACAAAGGAGACAAGAAGATGCCAGATTCATTTCTCAACCTCTCCAGCTAACTCTTGTGGGGGAAACATCTTGCCTCAAACTCCTAAGTACTAATGCTGATCAATAGAGACAAAAAGCCGAAGGCTTTTCTAGATGGTGTAATCATCTACTTTTAAATTAATGAGTGAAGTCTTTCAGCCAGGGTGATAGGCAAACTGTCAGGTAATTATGTTTACATTCTAGCCGCTCTTTTTCCAATTATACTCTAAAAGAATATCACAATGCATCCAACATAACAAAGACCCGGGATGTTTTATAGCTGTAATATACTAAAATAAATTGGACATGAAGAACAATGAATTGGCTTTATGTAGGTTTATAATCAACCAGTGGTGCTTCTTCCAAGAAATTCAATCAATCATTTATTGACTTATTTGCAGGATTCATTTGGCCACCCATATATTGACTCTATGTGGCCCATCATGATTCATAAAAAATATAGTTTAAAACAGAAGTGCTCTTCGCACCAGATGCCAGACCAATCATCCTTACAGCTCTACTCCCATCCTAACCCAATGCTTGGAGGAAGAGGAAGTTAAGAGAAAGTTAGATATCCTTATACAGCCTTATATTTAGTTTTCACTGGCTTTTCCCTTTAACCCCTTCTTCTTTGTTGAAAGATTTTCTTTTTAAAACATTGAGGCTGCACTTGCAAAAACCTTGGGACTCCACTGAACCCATTTAAAAACAAAAAAACCTCTTCAGGAGAAGCTACTATTTTCCCCAAAAGTGTTAGCTGGCTGTACTTATTAACAGTTATTGCATTTCATCTCATAAGAACATTTCTGGAAAGGATTGCCTTTGAGCTGTGCTTCAGCCAACAACTGTGCTGCAGACAGACATTAGTTGATCTATTTAATATTGTCTAAGGAGGCCCAAACCAGCAGTTTACAGTAGCTAACCAATATACAGTAAAACATGTGCTGACTGCAATCGGTTGGCTAACTGCAATTGCTGATTGCATTTGAACTGACTGCAATACATTGGGGAATGGAATATGACACTTTTAGAGTCTGTACTCTAGCCATAATTTACCCTGGAGGTAAATTTTTCATATCATTTTGGATCCACATTATTGTATGATACTGGGTGATGACTTCAATAATTTCTTTTTTAAAGAAAGCAGACTAAACATCATTCTAGTACCAGTCAAAACCAATCAGACACACTTATAAAATGGGCATGTTGCCAACGAGAAAAACAGCATTTAGAAGATAAATTTGATTTGAATTCTGCTTCAGTCAGTCTATCGTATGAGCATCTCTTATTTTAATAAGCATTTTAGCATAAATGAAGACTAGATTTTAAAATTACACCAATTGCTGCACCTTAATCTATTCTACGGTATCCTGTTAAGACTACTCTGCCACTGGTCTTATTTCTAAAGCAGAGTAAAGAGAAGCTATGCGGTCAGATCAAATTATGCCAGCAAATTTTTGTGACATTTTATGACCTAGGGGACAACACATTAAAACCCGCTGTGTGGATGTGCCCACAGTCTTGCTTGTCAACTCTTCAACTCTGGTTAAGGAATCTAGTTCATTATGTGCCGTGAACCCAGTATAATTAAAAAATAAATTATTTCAATAGTTTTGCACATGCTTGAAAAGACAAGCAGGTTAAATGTTGAGAAAGAATTATGAAGTCATTAAAACGTAAAAGCTAGCCAGAGTTCATTTCTTAGCCAAGGAAAGCTTTTACTTCTCAAAAATGAAAGGAACAGGTCCTGCCTTCTGATAGCCCAAAGGGACACAGCTCCAGGGTCTGTGCAGAAACTGTAGTAGTTAGGTAATTTTAGAATCAAGTCATAATACTATTATCAGGAATGATCTTGCTGGTTTCCACACTATACCTGGAGTTGTTGACTCAACTGGAAAGTTTCCCAGCTATTAATATTGAGTTTTCAGGTTATGAAATTGCAAAAATAGTTTTCCTTTGTTTCTTGAGATTTGTAGGTAGCCTATCAAATGCCAAAACATATAATTTATGTGTGCACTGGAAAAAGCCATAAACCATAAAAAGCCAAAGAAGAATATGTTTGTCATTATTATGTTGTTTATGGACTAGGCTGAAGTTAATCAGTTCTGCTGCTTGCATGTGTCAAAGCTCTGTTTTTTGTTTGTGGAGGCAATAATATTTTAGAAAGGGTGCTGAAATATTGTATCACTGTTTGTTATGGGAACAGTTCCTGCATTCTCCTGAGACACCAAAAGTCTACCTCAAATACAGCCTGGGGATTTTATCCAGGTTAGACTTGTAGATTTTAGATTATTTCAGTTTAAAGAGGATACTGAACCAATGTACGATTGCAATATGAAATGTTGGGCTCTATTAAACTGAACTCTACGATGGCACCAAAGCGGCCAATGAAGGGAAGATATTACTGACTATTGCTGTCTCACAGCACACCATTAGGAAGATTATTTTTTAAAAAATCTATTAAGACTCAGTTTGGTTAGATAAAATATATATACAGAAGTTGCACTTATTTCATCTATAAGGGAATTTGTGCAGAAAGCTATATATAAAAGATTGCAGTTGAGATGTAAGGACATTGCACAGAAAAATATGAAATGGTGGTAAAAGATTAATATTGTTACGTATTTCCTCTTATTTTTAATGATTTGTAAAACTGATTAATATAGAGAGAGAGGCCACATGAAAACAGGGAAGATTTCCACCCATCTTCCCCAGCCAGCAGAGATCATGTTCAAGGGAATTGGTTTAAAGTAGTCATCAAAGAGCAGTCAATAAGTAGCTTAATGCAAAAAAATAAATGACAAAATGAACTACACAAGTCAGGAACACTGACTGAAAGTAGCCTATGCTTATGTGAGCTGTTACAATGTAAGCTAGTGCCTCCACATTTCACTTTTTTCTTCGCCTACCAAGGAAATCAAAGTGTATCCACCACATAATCTGGAGGAGGGGGAAAATCAGGCATTTTCAGTAACAAATTCCTCAGCCCTCCACTTTTCCAGCCATGAAAAATGGCAATTTTCTCCAAGAGGTTAATGGCAATGATCTGTTTCTCTGCTTTCTAAAGGCGATGACAGATTTCACGAGTCTTCTGGACAACTTCAAATGTTTCTCCACCCTGACATGGTGACAAACTAGTTCTCCTGGGAAAGAATAAAGAAGCGCTATTGTGTCCACTAATGAAGTTTACGGCTCTTCCTCAGGAGAACTTTCACAAAAGTTCCTTGAGTTGTTTACAATCATTATGACAGGTTGTTAATTGATTTTGTATTTATTTAAAAGGGCCTGATGTTGGGAGAGCATTTAAACGTTGCTCCGTAGGCAAAGGATCTTTCGGTGCAGACACATTTAGTACAGCTCACGTTTTCCCATTAATAATTCACTTTCAATCATGGACTAACACAGGATTGTCATTTGAGGAGATGTAGCCAGGTGGCCTTCTGCACGGTTGCACAGACATAGCAACTGAAATGTTTCTGACTGCAACCAGTATTTGAAAATTATCACTACAGGTATATAGTCCTCTACAAATTGTGTGCATTCGGCTGAAACAGGAGAAAGGGGCTGTTTTTTCCATAGGACTCATTCTAGTTTCAAATATTTTAGACGATTGCTTGAAATTTAAGTATGTCTTTTTTCTGTCAGCATGCAGCCTAAAATTTCCTTGGTGTTAGTTTGTTGAAATCCTTTCCCCAGAAATTCCAGTTATAGGCTCGATCATATTTACCCTTTCTTTTTGTAGGATTATGAGACCTCCAACATTGTGTGATTCTTTCTACTTTAATCTCATTGACCTATTTTACTGGATCAGTCAGAGAAGAGATAGCCAGATCCCATCCTTCCATCCTCTCTCTTCTGAAACAGGACATGGTTAACAAGCAATTCTGGAAAATAAAGGAGATGCCATTTTTCTTTCCTTGGTAGTGCAGTTTTTCCCTCCAATTATTTTTACCCAGATGCTCTCCACTGGTTGTCTGAAATTTTCCAAATCTCTCTTAGCAATACCCTCTGTTTATGTTCACTTTGTCTTTCACTTAGTTTGGTTTAGTTTTCCTTTTCTTTGTCTCCAGAATTCTTTCTTATGTATTTGGACAGTTTTGCATATGCTGATTGTTTAAGTTCTGTACATCGGCCGGTACTAATACTTTTCCTGAACCAGTGATTCATTAATGTACACACAATATTACGAAAAATGTGGTAGGTAGGATACAACTGAGGATCAAGCTGTTTTGAATATGGGTTTTAAAATGACTAGCTACAAAAATGTTATGGAATGAGTTGTTATACAAGATCTACAAATGAAATCTGGTGATGTTTTATTAGCTAAAAAGCACACACAAATAATAAACCAGAAAAGTCTAGGATGTGCAGAATGCCATTCAGAAGAGTAATTTGGTAATTGTGTTGTCTTGGACCTACAAAAGAGATGTGTTATATTATGAAGGAGTTCTTGAGAAAAGATTAAGAGAGATTTAAAAAAAAATAGTTTTTGGGACATTACTTGAATAAACATTAAGACTTGTATATGTGATGGATGGATGGATGGATAGATAGATAGATAGATAGATAGATAGATAGATGAGAGATGATGAGAGAGAGAGAGACTTGGTTTATTTGATCAAGGTTAAAATATACTGTATATGGTGTTTTTAAACTAGGTTTAAATGGGATTTGCTTATAGATAAGGCATATTTTATATATATTTTTTGAGAAAGTGATAAGCTATAATGTTAAAATTGATAGAAAGTGTTAAATTTACAAGTTTCTGAAAGAGAAAATGAAAAATTGATTTGTTGAACATTGTTTGAAGAGATTAAATATCAATATTTTCAGTGTTGTTTTTGGTAGCTCTTAATGGATTTTTTCTTGATTAAGTGTGAATAAAAATTTTTTATAATTAAGATATTTAGAGACAATTTTTTTTGTATTTTTAGAGAAAATGATATTATTATATAAACCAAAGGAATTTGAAATTGATTTTTTTAAATTTTTTAAAATATAATTATTTCTGATAATTCTTAATGGAGTTTTCCTGATTCGCTAATAGAAAAAATATGAAATACAGAACAAAGAGATCTGTGGTTAAAATGTTAGAAATGTTAGTGTTTTTTTTTTCTTTGTACATTTTCCTTAGTTTGTATTAGTTTTTTGTCTTTCTAATTTTAAACTAATAAAAATTATTGGGAAAATGAATAGTTCTGCATTTCTTAAACTCAGGAATGCGTGTCTTTTAAATGAATTGAACATGCCAAATGCATTTTTCATCATTTTATAACACAGCTTGAAAAATCAGTATCCATAAAGCACAATGTAAAAATGACCTTCATATTGGCTACGGGATATTTCTTCATAAAGATAATCAGAAGCAGACAAATGACATAAATTCTGGTTATAAATCCCTGCAGGAATCACAGGGCTAAAATCAACCTGCTTCCCTTTGGAATAAATTTATACTATCTTTGCTAGATAATGGGATTCTACATTGTCTCATCTTCAATCAAAGGCATCTCAGCTATCTTTTTTGGTGACTAACACACCCTCAGCTCAAAATGTCCATTTCCCACTGCCTGATATAATGCTGCAGCATAATTTGCTGTAGCAAGCTTTTAAACTTTTTTCCCCCAGATGTCATATCATTAGCACTTTTATGCCTTCTAAAAATACAGCTGCGGTTTCTCGCACCTTTATTTTTAATAAGGAACCTTTGTGCTGTGATAGCACTCTGGCTGTTCTTTAGAATACATACATGTTTGTAACAATGCTCTGTATCCAGAATTCCTCCCTGGGTATCCTAAAACCTTTGTTTCCATTTATAGTTAATTTCCATATGAGTTTTAAATGACATTACACCTTCACTTAACTGCACAAGCATTAAATGTACACTAATGTAAACATTAAATGTACAATGCTGCATTAAATGTACACTGTGCAACAATATCTTTTTTTTATTGCTCTATTGGGAGAATCCTGATTATTATTAGGACTTTGGTACATAAGCAAGGAAGGTGACATCATGAAGGAAATTTCCTGGACTCTGCTAAATGTGAATTTCTATAGGTGGTTTCAAATTATGCACTTAGTATACATGGCATGTAGTTTTAATATACATATCAGAAACACGCACGGATGAATTATAGCTGTGCAATAAAAGTTATAGTTTAAACGTAGAGCATTCTCATGAAACCCAGTTGGTAATTATATTAATGTTGGGAAAATTGAGATATTGTTTGAATAATAAATATTGCATGAGAATATATTATATGTAATAAACAAAAAACAAAACTGGTAACTAGTCATCAGCAAACACTAGCTATTGATCATCTATGATTCCATCAAATATTCACAAAATTTTAAATGGCTACTGAGAAAGAATAATTTATAATTTGTCTAGCAGCTTAGAATCTATAACTGAATGTAAGCCTCTAATTGAATGTGAAAACATAGCAGTCTGTGCTTAAAGACAAGCAAAGGCTGAATTGTTTTATTTGGAAGTAGGATATAGAATAGATATGGCCAACATTTTAACAACTGAGGATCTACTGTATTCTGGCTTCTGAGGATTCCCAGATGGAGACACTGGTGGGCATGGCCATGCCAAATGCATGTTCATGCTTCAAAAATTCTAGGGAGGGAAGAAGCATCATTTATCTTTCCCCAGTAATCTCCTATGAACTGTTTCTCTATGAACAGAAGAGAAAGAGCCATCTGGAGCATAAGGAGATTTGCATTAACCCTTTCTACGTGATCTTTGCTGTTTCCCAGCTGCTATTGGTAACAAGGAAATATAGTTGGCTGGTTGGTGAGCACAAGGGGTGAAGGATCCAATCTGGGTAGGTCACAGGAACCAGAGCAGCGGTGAAATCCAACAGGTTTTGACAGCTTCTGGAGAACTGGTAGCGGAAAATTTGAGTAGTTCGGAGAACTGGCAAATACCACCTCTGGCTGGCCCCAGAGTAGGGTGGGAATGGGGATTTTGCAGTATCCTTTCCCTGCCATGGCCACCAAGCCACGCCCACCAAGCCACATCACATATCACACCCACCAAGCAACGCCCACCGGTAGAACCGGTAGTAAAAAAATTTGGATTGCACCATTGGAGCAGAGGCTTTCGGACTCATGCTGGAGCCCATCTTCAGGGAACTTCTCTCTAGCCCCTTCCCTCTAGCTCTCTAGGCTAAAGAGAAGTTCCTTAAAAATGGGCTCCAGCATGAGTCCAAAAGCTCAGAAGACAAAATGTCTGGTCTAGTGACCGACCCAGATTAGGTCTTGCAACATTATCCTGGGACACGCATATTTGGCTTCATTCGTGACAAGGGGTGAAGCTAATGGGAGCTCTGTGAATTACCAAAAAAGCAGCTACAGTGCTTGCTACAGTGTTTCCCCGAAAATAAAACCATGTCTTATAGATTTTTGAACCCTGAAATAAGCGCTTGGCCTTATTGCCATGTGCTTAAAAGCCCGATTAGGCTTATTATCATGGGATGTCTTATTTTGGGGAAAACAGGGTATAAATAAAAGTTGAGGATCTAGATCAGAGAAGTCAGGAATAGGAAAACTAAAGGAGCAGTCAGGAATAGGAGAACTAAAGGAGTTTATAAAGGAAGGAAGGAAGAATAGAAAGAAGCAGATAATCTAGAACAAATGCAATGAAGATAAGTACAGTTCTTGTTTGAACCCTCCTCCTTGCAACTTGCAATGTCTCAGTTGAAAGATCTCTGAGAAGCAAAAGGAAGAAGATGGATTGAGGAATGGAGGATGCAATGGAGTTAGGTGAGAGGCAGGGGCACAATATTTGGTCACTCTGGAGACAGAAAGAGTGAACCAGGAGGTCATGCTTGTGGATGAAAAAAGAGTAGCCAAGCCAAGACAGAGTGAAAACAACAAAAGACACAAAGCTGATGAGAATCCAGGGAGAAAAAGAAAACTTAATATGCCCAATCACAGGAAGTATACAGAAAGTAGGAAACTCTGAAGATAAGAGTTCCCATTAATCTTTCTTCCTGCAGCCTTACCAGTCAGCCACAGCAGCCAGAGAAGTGGGAATGAAAGGAGAAGGAAATGGGGTACGTTAAGCTCAGGCTGGAGTTTACATGGATTGAGTCAGAAACATGCTGAGCTTATTCGCAGCTTTGAAGGACATTGCTTGACTTATTTATGAGCAAATCTACATCAGCTAGGCAAGGGAGCAGGTCTCTTTCTAATTATGCCAACCAGCTAGAGGGAAACGCAAGGTATAAAGGCATGATAGGACCTGGGAACAAGCCACCAACACAGAGGGCAAAAATGACAGGCAGGAAGCAATTAAATGAGGCAGAGCTTGCCTTTATACGCATATCCATCAACTCTGAGACAGACTTACAGAGAAGATGCTAAGCAACGAAGCAAAGCCAAAATGAAGCTAACGAGACTGGCAGCGTATAATAAAACATTTAAGAACCATGTTGCTTATCAAAAGAACCAAACCCCTCAGATGAGCATAGAACCCCTATGAAAACTTTGTGTTACTGTAAAATGTTAATTTATCATGAAATGTATGCATGAGCTTTTGCTCTCTCCCCCATTCTAATTCCAAGGCTCCAAGCACCGAAGGTATAGTGGCATCAAAGCTATGGAAGATCCTGGTGTGTTTTTGAATTTTAGCAAATGAGAGCTTCTGGCAGCCCAGGTAATAATCCTTATTTCAATGAAGGCAACTGACTCTGGCATTATCACTTTTGTCCATGCTATTGTCCTCATACCTGCACAAACCTGAAGCCTTCTTGAGTTAGTTTTTATTGTTGTGTGAAGACATGAAGGAAAGAATAATGGAATAACAGAATTGGAAGGGACTTTGGTGGTCTTCGAGTCCAATTTCCTACCCAAGCAGAAGACCCTATACCATTCTGGAAAAATTGCTGTCTCTTCTTAAAAGCCTCCAGTGATGGAGGTCCCATGACCTCTGAAGGCAAGCCATTCCACTAGTTAATTGGTCTCATTGTCAGGAAATTTCTCCTCAGTTCTAGATTGGATCTCTCTTTGATAAGTTTCCATTCGTTATTTCTTACATTTACTTATTACAGGTTAATAAGTAAATGTATTAATTTAGGTTAATAAAATTATTAATTTAGATAACTTAATATATATTTAAATTAATTTAAATTTAAAGCATGCAGGAGAGTGACCACATCCTTAATCTCTATGAATCAGAACCAACTGTAATCCAGTACTGGTGGATTCCATGGAAAGCTTAAAGTTTTGGCTACCACATCTGGGCTGCAAAGATTAGATTTCCTACTTAGTCATGAAGGTCAATGAGTAGAGTTACACAATTTGGGTTGCAAAAATCTAGACAACTCCTGAATGGCAGCAAAGACAAACAGAACTATCTTTGATTCCACCTAGACTTTGAAGGCCAAATATCAAAGTCTGACTTAACTCAGTAGGCAAGCATTAGCTCTATGCATCTCATTTAGAATCAAGTAGAATAATTAAATGGAGAAATATTTCTTTCTGATTAAATGTGAAATAACACTGGGCCGAGTGGATAGAATTAGTATGGGGCACTGTATTCATATAATGACTGGCTTGAGTTACCATACCATCTTTCTAAAAGAATCTGACAGGCTACTGATTCATTATCAACAACTACAACAACAACAATTGTTTCATGGGTTTTATCATTTAATATAGATTTTTTAAAAAAGCTTATCACATGATGCAAATTGATAGCACTCTCCTAAAAATTGAGACATCTACTTTTTATCTTGACAGTTTAATATTTTCTCTCAAGCTATTAAATTTTTCTTTGCTAATTTGGTTAAATTCTTTTTTTTTTTAATCTATCTAAACTAGCAGGTAATGGACCGTTACTCAGCAAATTGATTCTCCATCTTCTTCAACAAAATATATGTTGCTGAAATATTAAAATGACAGGAAATTAAGATAAATATATTTTGTTTGCTTCCAGCAGATTTTCCACTTTTTTAATACTGATGGCTGGGTGCTGCAATGAATATATTTTAGCTAGTTTTGTATTGAACCAGGGTTATGATCATTATCATTATGTCTGCCTTGAATTGTAGAGAACAGCCAATATGATAATAGAGGATATTGATTCAAGCCTTTCCTAAACTCAGTAACCATATATTCTAATAGCTACCCTGTTTCCCCCAAAATAAGACATCCCCTGATAATAAGCCCAATCGGGCTTTTGAGTGCATGGCAAAAAGGCCAAGTGCTTATTTCAGGGTTCAAAAAAATATAAGACAGGGTCTTATTTTTGGGAAAACACGGTACTTTTCCAGCAGCAAATGTATTGATCAGAATGGCAGAATGTATTTCCCATTCCATTCCAGAAGACAAAATGTTTCTTCGAGACATTTCACACAGGTCCTGTTAAAAAATACTCATAAAGAATGCAGTATAAACTCCCATTAATCAGCGGGGAACTTTCTCATATAATGCCACTGAATGTAGTTGGTAATAATACAAATGAAAGAATACAGCTATGTATATTTTATATGCAAATATAAAATGAAGTGACCTGTATATATTTGACATCTAATAGTGAAGATATTGTACGAATTCCATTCAGGTATTACTCTCTTTACCCAGGAATTTAAAACTCTTAAGTTTTAGCCAAGTTCTAATAATTGCTATTGCAAATGAATATTTATAAACTGCCTGGAGCCCTTGGTGTGAATAAGCAACAACCATGATTTTAGAATACAAAAAAGAAAAAACATATTTGAAAAATATTTTTGAAAATACATAGGAAGGACAGTGGATCACATACACCATCCTGGACTCTAAAACCCTTGTCCTAGGTGCCATTCCACAATTGTACATTAATGTAATATTTGAAAAGTTCTTTTGTATGATTATGGACTCATATTAAGACTCGTGTTCAGGTTTCTTCTCCCACACCAAAGTAGGGACAGGGTGTGTCCATGGGACAGTACACATAACCCTTCCCTTTTTCCCAAATATGTATTTGGAACATGTGAAGAATCTCTTGTTGAACACAACTAGACAAAGTATGGTAGGCTTCAAACCATCATTGACTTATGCACTAATTTGGACAATTGCAGAAATAATCCCAGTCGCATGGTTTTGAACTGAATGGCAGACGTTTTTTAGACAACAGATCTCAGTGCTTAGACTGCATTCTTTAGTGGAGCAAAGCTTAACCCAACTGGACACCCTAGATGCATTAAGACCGTGATGGCGAACCTATGGCACCAGGGCCGGATTTAGATGAAAAGAGGCCCTAGGCTATTCCACTTATGAGGCCCTTTCACCAGTGGTGGGATTCAATTTTTTTAACAACAGGTTCTGTGGGAATGGCTTAGTTGGGGGTGTGGCTTGGCAATCATGTGACTGTGTAGGCGTGGGTAGCTCGTCATGTGACCGGGTGGGCGTGGCTATGTGCATAGGGACTACTCAGAGGGCTGAAAAAAGTCATTTCTGACTGGGCCTCACACTTTTGACTGGTCCTCACACTTATGACCATCCTCACATTTATGCCCGTGCAGCTTTCTTAACAACCATGTCACTCATTTCACAACTGCTTCTCTTCACCATGGTGACAAGATAGGGCAAAAACCTAAAATGTGAGGACAGTCGTAAGTTCGAGGACTGGTCAAAAGTGCGAGGACCAGTCAAAAATAACTTTTTCAGCCCTCTGAGTAGTCCATATGCACAAAAGGACTACCCAGAGGGCTGAAAAAAGTGATTTCTGACAGGTCCTTGCACTTTTGACCAGTCTTCGCACTTATGACTGGTCATCATTTATGCCCATTGTAGCATTCTTAACAACCATGTCACTCATTTCACACCTGCTTCTCTTCACCATGGTGACAAGATAGGGCAAAAATGTAAAATGTGAGGACAGTCGTAAGTTCGAGGACTGGTCAAAAGTGCAAGGACCAGTAAAAAATAACTTTTTCAGCCCTCTGAGTAGTCCATATGCATAAAAGGATACAGCAATAGAGAGGGATGAAGGAAGGGAAGGGAAATTAGAGTAGGAGGGAGGATAAGAGAGGGAGGAAGAGAGGAGGAGAAGGAGAAAGGAAGAGGAAGTAGGGAGGAGAAGAAGAGGGGGAGGAAGAGAAAGTAAGAAGGAAAGAAAAGAGAGAGGTGGTAGGTTTGAGAAGATTGCTGTACAATAAAAAAGATGAAAGGGAAGAAAGCCAACCCCAAACAAATATAAAGATATTAAGATAAAGAATGAATTGTTAAACTTTAAAGAATAAAAGAGAACACATATGAATAAATAACAATAATTAGAAACACACATACAAACATACAATGTATTTTCTTTGAAGAGAGTATTTGGCCGATTCACAAATTTAAACAGTGTTTAGTCATTTCAATTAAATTTACAATTTCTATATTTCCTTTTTGCCATATTTATTCCTCATCTATTTTTGTAAAAAAACAATATTACCCTTCATCCTCATCTCTAATCTTAATCAAATTCAATTTTTCCCTTCTATTCTATATTATACCCCTTCCCATTGTCATCTATTTTTATATCCATCCTCACATTAATTATGTAATATTAGTTGTTTAATATAAATTCAACATTTTAATATAAATCAATTAGTTATATAACTACCTTTTTTGTATATTAATCAATATGAACATGAATATTCCAATTATTTCCATGCAATCCAATTTCTTACAAATCAATTAATTATATTTACCAATAATAATAAACCAAATAATTTCCCCCATATATTCCTCCAAACCACAACTTAACCATTTTTGCTTTCAGAAATATACAATTAATAGTATCTCAATTATTACAATTCCCTAGTTAAATAGAGCTTTTTTCTTTTGTGTTTTAAAATCCTGAACTCTCCTCTTTTTCCCTAAATTTCCCATTGTTTGCACCTACCTTTTTTGGTGAGGAAAAAGAAAAGAATTCTGCCTGCCTAATTTTCCAACCTTGCAGCAACAGCAAAGCAGTTTCAGTTTCGTTTCTCAGCATAGGTAGGGGGAAAAAAAATCAGCACTCTTTGCACTGAAGCAGAAGAGCCCTGAGCAAAACAGCTGAGACAAATCAGCTGAGAGCCGGGAGGCCAATTAGCCTCTGCTGAAGCTCCGTGGGCCAATAAAATTACAAAAAAAACACCGAACCCTTTGTTAAATTGCTGGCTCCCCCGCCCCTCGCCCACCACTATTTATTGGCAATAAATAGTGGTGCGGAGGGGCGGGGCAAGCCAGCAATTTAACAAAGGGTTCGGCTGCACCACTGGCTCTAGGGCGGCCCTTTGAAGCCCCGTGGCAAGAATTTGAAGTTTTTTTCCCTCTAGCCATCGGAGGCAGCAATAGATTGGGAGTGGGCGGGGTAAGCGAACGGCCGGCGATCCAACAGAGTAGAGAGTGAGGGTGAGTGAAGGCGTGGAAGCTGCTTTCCCCATCTGGCTCTCTTGCGTCTGGAGCCAGTGGGGAACCACGTGGCAGCCCACATGGATCCCAGGCAGCGGAACTCAGGCTAGAGAAGGGGTGGGCAATTGTGGCTCTTTTACAACCTGTGGCCTTCAACTCCCAGAATTCCTGAGACAGCCAAGCTGTCTCAGGAATTCTGGAAGTTGAAGTCCACAGGTTGTAAAAGAGCCACAATTGCCCACCCCGGGCTACGGTAGGCTGGCGCCGCGCGGGTGGGAGGCGAGGGGCGAGCGAGCCAGCAATTTAACAAAGGGCTCAGCCGAACCCCCTAGAGACCCCAGAATCCCACCACTGTGTAGGCCCCTCTGGATCTTGAGGCCCTAGGCTGAAGCCTAGTTAGCCTATAGGAAAATCCGGCCCTGTATGGCACGTATGCTGGAAGTGGCATGCAGAGCCATCTCTCCGGGCACACCAGCCGTCACCTGTTGCTCTTCCAGGTTCATGCATGCCAAAAACCAGAAGACCAGGTGACCGGCACGCATGCACATGCTAGAAACTAGAAGCTCAGGTTCTCAGCGCGCTCCTGCATGCTGGGGAACTGCTTCCAGTTTCCTGCACTCCTGTGTATGTGTGCCAAGGAGCTGCTCTTCTGGTTTCTGGTGTTTCTGTGCATGCACACACTCCCATTTCAGCACTTGGTGCCGAAAAGGTTCGCCAACACTGCATAAAGACCAAGGCTGCAATGCTTCCTCAGCCAGAATGGGAATTTTAGAAATTGCTGTCCAAATAGATTTGAAGGGCATCACATTGGGGAATGGTGATGTGGCCTATAGTGATCACAAGGCATATTTGCAGCACTTGCTCATGGCAGCTTTCTTGCTGACATTTCATTACCCAAACTTACCCAAACGTAGCTAAACAGTACCTCAATCAATGTACCTGCCAAACAAAGTAGTAGTAAACAGCTCAATCAAAGAACCTCTAAGACCACCCCCACTAACAATGACAGACCAAGCCACTAGAATATAAACTGAGAGCAAACCATATTCCCTACCAGGATTGATGATGTTACCTAGTTTGGGTAATGGAATGTCTGCAAGAAAACAACCAAGCTCAGAGAGCACCTAAGACCTCTCATTTTAACCCTGACCTACAAATATTTTCCTCTATCAGATGTGAACAAGAGAGATTGACTTCAAATGTGCCTACTGATATGTTTAGTCTGAAAGTAAGAAACAAGTATGGTGGTGTGCTATGCTACTGCTGCTTACCTGAAGAAGGAGTCCATGGCTGGGGCTATCATGATCCTACTTGCCTGATTGAGATAGGCTAGCTAAGGGGAGCTGTCCAGGGCAGATAACAGCCATTGTTACCTCATGCTGATGCTTATTTGCAGAAGAGATGACAACCAACTCTATGTCATAGTGTTATAATCATTCATTCATTCATATCCTGCCTTTATTATTTTTATATATAACTCAAGGTGATAAACATATATACCATCCTCCTCCTCTTTGGTCATTCTTCCCTAGACCAGGCTGCTATTTATTTTATTTTATTTTTCACTCATATATCTTTTCAGATAACTCTTTATTTTAGGACATGTCAAATTTTTCAACCTTCAGCTTCCAAATATTAGGTGTGCTCAAAAGTTGTGACATGCCTGTGGGATTGTAAATATACAGTATTTTGGTTACTTTAATATAATTTAGATATGCTTGGTAGTAACTACATAAATATCATCACTTTCTAACATTTTGTTTCATAGACGTGAGTCATAACAATTAATAAACGAATGGACAGAAAAATTAAATTAAATTGTGCTATCTCTTATTTATGCAGCTATGAGATTATGAACTTTATTATACTATGAAGTTTTTTTTCCAATCAATTTCCTTGCTTGACTTCTTACATGCAAAAGCATTTAATGCTTAAATGTGTGCATAACTTTATTATGCACACACAATTCCTATATCTTTTTATAAAAGGTAAAGGTTCCCCTCGCACATATGTGCTAGTTGTTCCTGACTCTAGGGGGCGGTGCTCATCTCCGTTTATTCTTTTTATAACACAACTATAACAACAACATAACACAACTCCTATATCTTTCCAGATATTCTTTAGCCTTACCATAGATGTGCGACATAACAATTTATAAATGAATGAACACACAAATAAAATTAAATTGTGCTATTCCTATTTATGCAGCTAGGAGATTGTGAACTTAATTGTACTATAAGGTCTTTTTTCAGTAAGTTTCCTTGCTTGACTTCTTACATCCAAAAGCATTTAATGTTTAATTGTGTGCATAACTTTATTGCAATCAGTGACTAGTCACATGCAATAAAAAGCATATAAACAAGACACTGAGCATAATTTTTTACTTGATCATAAATTCTAAAATGAAGAGAATAGATCTCGGTATAAAGCAGCTGTAAGTAATTTTGCAAGTGTTTTGGAGATGTTAGCTTTCTTGCCTGATAAGCAAACAAAGTCATCCTTGGAATAGGTAGAATTTCTGATTGCAAGCAGAATTATGAGAGTAAGAAGCAAATTGCTATAGAAAACACATGGGCAAGAACAAATTCATTCTGTGGATGTGGCATTGTGATACATACCTTCCTTCCAATATCATGGTGGATAAGATTAAAGAGGGCTAAAGAGAGAGATCTACCATATGTTGGACAGATAATAATACTGAATAAATAATTTACTATTGTGAAGTGTTTCCAATTTATATCCTGCTAGTAGATGTACATATTTAATTTGTTTCACTGATTTGGATGGCCACCCATCTCACAATGGTTCTCAATTCTTAAAAACAAACAAAGGACAATATAAGAATAAAAATCTAAATATCTTTTAGCAAGTAACACCCCCACCCCCCACCCAAACAATGAAACATATGTAAACAATACATTGCAGCTGGATCTTTGGTTAAACGGAAAATAAACTAAAGATAACCCTGATCTTCTTGGACAGCTACACTAAAGACTTACTGACAAATTGTGTCTTTAGTTCTTACTGACTTACTGTACATTATGGCAACCAGAGCTTGAGACAACAAGTTACCCCAGTATGAGCAGACTGGATTCTGGTTTTCAGGAAGAAGAAAAATGGTCAGAAATCTCATGGCTAGAGAATTCTAAAAGGTATAACATAAGCTGAAAAGTAGAGCCAGCATTATGGAGAACCTTGAGTCCAATGTCCTAAAGGTACTTTTCTAAAAATTAACTGGACTTTTTTTGTTTTTTCTTGAAGATGCTTCACTTCTCATCTAAAAAGCTTCCTCAATCTTCATGGAAAAACCAACAAAGTCCAATTGCTTTTTGGAAAAGCACCTTTGGGACAGCCATGACCTGGATAACTCCATAGACACTTGAGTCCAATGGGATCATCATCCTAGATTCCTACATTTGGAATGCAGTTATGTACATGAAAGAATGCCATTAGGAATCTGGACTAGATGGTGCTTAAGTTATTAAGTGTACATATCTGAGAGCCATTTAACATCTGGGAGATGAATCGGCTTTAAAGAGTTGTATCCAACAGTTATGTACTTCTCTGCTTATGGAAGAAATCTAGTATGGCCTTAACAATTTTGTGTTATTGTTTATCTGCCATCAAACCTTACAGTGTACAAGATCCTTAGAAAAAGACATGAGTTTGGTTTCAGAGTAATTTACTAGAAGTTTCTCCTCTGTAGAGTTAAATAGGGCTCAAAGATTTCTTCTACAGCCAACATGAGTTAAAGAGAAAACAGTTCATCAAAAAGCAGAACTGTCTATTGTTGAGTGTAGATGGCTGGAATTCTGCTTGAAGTGGTGACAATTAATTCACATATATATTAAGAAAACATACATTTTTTTTTAGTTTACGTTATTCATGATCTGTATGAAAACATCATAGAACACAAATGGATCACTTCTTGTCACAATATCATCCAACATCCTAACCATCTTTATTGATAAGTAAATATTAGTTCTTCCCCTGTGATACCTGCTTGAATTCAGTAACTATGATCATCAAGAATTTCTATCTTCCTCTTCAGTAACTATGATCATCAAAAATTTCTATCTTCCTTTTGCGTAAATATACAGAAAGTACAAATACAGAAATGCAGCAATGTTTTTCCTTGAAGATGTTTCATTTCTCATCTATCTCCGTTCTGACTGAATGATGGAGAACTGAAGAAGCTTCTTGGATGAGAAGCAAAATGTTTTCAAGGAAAAACAAAGTCCAGTTAGCTTTTGAAAAAGCACCTTTGGGGCAACCATGACTTGGATGACTGAGAATCTCCATAGACATCTACAACTACATGTTTTTCTTGGACTGCATGAACAATCAACCAATGTGTATTTATGGACCAGGTCAGCAGCTCTAATACTGATTAGCACCAGCTCATGTGTCACCTGTTAACTGCAATTCATTGGGTTGTAGCCCACATTTTTCCAAGCTGAGTGCAAATGAGTCAGGAATTATGCACTGGCTGAGATATAAATCACAAAGAAAAGGGAGTGCTTTTAGAAAGCCATAGTAAGCATGTGCTAATGTCCTCAGAATAAATCCGTTTAGAAATGTCAGTAAATGCTGAAAAGAGGAGCACTGCTATACATTAGGAAGATCATAGGTTCATGGTTTATGAATGTTGCCATTGATTGTCGTAATTAATGCTGCTATGCTCACTTAGAAAATGCTATATATTATTCATGGCTGGGAAATCCCAGAGAACCTTCCATCTAACTCTAGCCAATAGGAATTGTTATCTCAAAGGTCAGTGGGAAATGGAGCATCACCCAATGTGAGAATTATGAGGTGGCCGCATCAGCAAGTTTGCCTTTGCACTTCACATATATTGATTGTTGTTCTGTTACGCTTTTAAAAAGTAAATTAATACAGCCAAGGAGCAACAAGAGAAGAAAAGTGGATGTGTTACATACTCAACATAAGTCATTGTCCTTTGAAGCAGATGAGTAAGACTTTTGCTTCTTCAGAACAGAAAATGGACTAAGATAATCTCAGTCACCAGGGATAAGTAATAAAACAGATACAAAAATTCCCATTTTTAAAGGGGCCTAAGTGAAAGACCTAGAAAGCAATGTGTTACTTTCTTAGAAATACTTGATAGTTGAAATCAATTTTCCAATGCAATGGCCTTTTATACTGACTTTGGGCCAGACTGAGCCTGATGGAGTTTTCTATCAGGTAACTTGTTTCACATTGAAGAATTCTTGTCCTGGTTCCCATAGATCAGGGGTGACAAACTGATGGCCTGCCCTGCAGGCCAGATGCGTCACATGCAGGCCACGCCCACCCCAGCTCTGCGAAGGGGAAAAAAATGTCACGATGCGTCACGTGACGGCAACGTGACGGTGCGAGTTTGACACCCGTGCCATAGACTATCAACTATCTGGGAATGTAATCAAGTGATCTTGAAAAGAGAGGTTGAGCCGTTCGATCATTTCTTTATTAATTTCTCAGGGACAAGTGCTACTGTTTTTAAAAGTAATGCTGCCTCGATATGATTATTCTGTTATTATTTCTCCCTGGATCCAAGGGAGAGAAGATTGAGGGAGAGAATTGGGGTTGATGGAGACAGATCAAAGACTTGAGGAACAAAATAGTAAGGTGAATGAAAAGTCAAAGGACAGCATATGACAGAGCTTGCCAACTATTTTTTTTCTTTAAATATTAAGCTCCTTGATCTCAGATTTCCTTGCCTCTTATGTGCAGCACATTATGAACATTTTGGGGAACAGTTACATCTGTTAGTGTAGTTGCTTGCAGCTGGCTCTGTGTGTGTCACACAACTGACTAAACGCAGCAAGAAGGGATAAATGAATAAATGGGCAGCACAAACTGGGAATAGGATTCAATACAAAAGCAGAACAGGAAACTATAAACATATCTCAATAAAGTACAGACTCAGTAGCAATGGACTTAACATGCAACATGCTAGTGACTTACAGATACATAAGTATCAAGCTGTGTGGATGAGGAAAACAATGAGACCAACAAGAACACTTCACAATCAAAATATATTCACACAACCACCATTTTGTTCTTGTGCCATGGCTTTTTCAACTTGGTCTCTTTCTTCACTGTTTTTATTAATTTGGGATTAATGACCTGCTTGGGGCAAATATATTAGCAACATTGAGTGCAATGGTAAGCTAGTTATCATCACCCATCCATCCATGTGTCTGTCCATCCATCCGTCCATCTATCCATCCATCTTTATATCCATGCATATTTCCGCCACTGTGCCTTTTGTATGGAAGTTGACTATGGAACACAATATCCCCCCTCCTCCCCAAAAACAAATCCCAGAGTGACTATGCAAATATCAGTAAGGGAGCTTCATATCTAAGTATAGAAACAATTGTAGATTGATAGACATAATTGAGCTTTGGTGGGATAATTAGCATTATTGAAATGCAAAAACTGAATAATTCAAGTATATAAATGCAACTGAAGGAGCAATTCAATGTACCATGCATCTGAGAAAGCCAGTGGAGAGCATCTGGGTAAAAATAATTGGAGAGAAAAACTGCACTGCCAAAAGAAGAAAGAATGTGAATGATGCCATCATGAAACAAATTTCAGAAACAAGAATGAATAGTAAAAGAAAAATGGCATCTCCTTTATATTCCAGAATTGCTTGTTAACCATGTCCTGTTTCAGAAGAGAGAGGTTGGAAGGACGGGATCTGGCTATCTCTTCTCTGACTGATCCAGTAAAATAGGTCAATGAGATTAAAATAGAAGGAATCACACAATGTTGGAGGTCTCATAATCCTACAAAAAGAAAAGATAAATATGATCAAGCCTATAACTGGAATTTCTGGAGAAAGGATTTCAACAAACTAACACCCTAGGAATTTTAGGCTGCATGCTGACAGAAAAAAGACATACTTAAATTTCAGGGAACCGTCTGAAATATTTGAAACTAGAATGAGTCCTATGGAAAAAACAGCCCCTTTCTCCTGTTTCAGCTGAATGCACACAATTTGTGGAGGGCTATATACCTGTAGTGATAATTTTCAAATACCAGTTGCAGTCAGAAACATTTCAGTTGCTATGTCTGTGCAATCGTGCAGAAGGCCACCTGGCTACATCTCCTCAAATGACAATCCTGTGTTAGTCCATGATTGAAGGTGAATTATTAATGGGAAAACGTGAGCTGTACTAAATGTGTCTGCACCGAAAGATCCTTTGCCTACGGAGCAACGTTTAAATGCTCTCCCAACATCAGGCCCTTTTAAATAAATACAAAATCAATTAACAACCTGTCATAATGATTGTAAACAATTCAAGGATCTTTTGTCAAAGTTCTCCTGAGGAAGAGCCGTAAACTTCATTAGTGGACACAATAGCGCTTCTTTATTCTTTCCCAGGAGAACTAGTTTGTCACCCTGTCAGGGTGGAGAAACATATGAAGTTGTCCAGAAGACTCGTGAAATCTGTCATCGCCTTTAGAAAGCAGAAAAGCAGATCATTGCCATTAACCACTTGGAGGGAATTGCCATTTTTCAGCTCTGGAAAAGTGGAGGGCTGAGGAATTTGTTACCCTGGATACTGAAAATGCCTGATTTTTCCCCCCTCCAGATTATGTGGTGGATTCACTTTGATTTCCTTGGTAGTGAAATGTAGAGCCATGAAATTCATTATCTTACATCGGAACAGCTCACATAAGCATAGGCTATGTTCAGTCAGTGTTCCTGACTTGCGTAGTTTATTTTGTCATTTATTTTTTGCATTAAGCTACTTATTGACTGCTCTTTGATGACTACTTTAAACCAATTCCCTTGAACATGATCTCTGCTGGCTGGGGAAGATGGGTGGAAATCTTCCCTGTTTTCATGTGGCCTCTCTCTCTATATTAATCAGTTTTACAAATCATTAAAAATAAGAGGAAATACGTAACAATATTAATCTTTTACCACCATTTCATATTTTTCTGCGCACTGTCCTTGCATCTGAGCTTTTATATATAGCTCTCTGCACAACATCCCTCATAAATGAATTAAATGCAACTTCCTTATATATATTTTATCTGACCAAACTGAGAATCCTAATAGATTTTTTTTTTTAAATTATCTACCTAACATTGTGCTCTTTATAAAATTTGGGTAGCTGAAACAGCAATGATCAGTGATACCTTCTCTTCATTGGCAACTTTGACGCCATCATAAAGTTAAGTTTGGTAGATCCCAATATTTTATTTTGCAAAAGGTAAAATGTTATATGTTGGCTCAGTATCCTCTCCTTTAAACTGAAATAATCTAAAATCTACAAGTCTAACCTGGGATAAAATCTTCAGGCTGTATTTGAGGTAGACTTTTGGTGTCTCAAGAGAATGCAGAAACTGTTCACATGACAAACAGTGATACAATATTTCAGCACCCTTTCTAAAATATTATTGCCTCCACAAACAAAAAACAGAGCTTAGATGCAAAAACAGAACAGATGCAAACAGCAACAATGGACTAACTTCAGCATAGCCCATAAACAATGTAACAATGACAATCACACTTGCCTGGCTACTGGCTTGTGGCTTCTTCCAGTACACACCTAAATTACATGTTTTCTTATTTGGCAGGCTGCAGACAAATTTCAAGAAGCAAAGGACACTTTTTTTGCAATTTCAAGACTTGAAAACATTACACTAACAGCATGTCTTTGCCTGATGCACAGGGACACTCCAGACTTTTGCATTTGGTGCTCTGACTGCAAAGTTCAAGACACTTGACTTGACTTACTCTTCTGTTTTAAGGAGATATCTGCCATCAGATAATAGTGATTAATCTATAAACCTCTTGAAAGGACACCCTCAATTTGCCAAGAACCTTATCTTAGATGCCAGCCTAATCTTATCTCAGTTTTGATGAGATATCGTAGTACGTAGGTTGTGGAAATGGTATAGTTCAGTGGTGGAATTCAATTTTTTTTACTACCAGTCCTGTGGGCGTGGCTTGGTAGGCATGGTGTGGCTTGGTGGGCGTGGCAGGGGAAGGATACTGCAAAATCTCCATCCCTATCTCACTCCAGGGAAAGGATTCTGCAAAATCCCCATTCCCTCCCCACTCCTGAGGAAAGGATATTGCAAAATCTCCATTCCCACCCCATTATGGGGCCAGCCAGAGGTGGTATTTGCCGGTTCTCTGAACTACTCAAAATTTCTGCTACCGGTTATCCAGAACCTGTCAGAACCTGCTGAATTTCACCCCTGGTATAGTTACTCTATATCTTTATTTTAGAGAAATATGGAGAGCTGTGTTGCATACCATTTTGATTAATAAGCTTGTCTGGAAAGGGGCATAAGTACGAAATGGATGGTTCAGAAGGAAAACTGGTGCTCATCAATGTTCCTTTGTTGAAACCAGAATGTTACCAGATTCATTCTGAGATTCATTCTGAGATTTCCAACCGACAAAGATTTTTTGTTAATGGATGGGATGAAGAAATCAACTTTGTAAATGAGATGCAATGCAGCATTGCTAATACCCTATAAAAGAGAAATTGAGAAATAGGTAAAATGAGGCAAATGAAAAGTTTTTCCTTAAGAAAACAAAAATCAATTACACAGAACAGAAGTCTTGGCAATACTAACGTGGAATAATAATTGATTACAAAATAAATATCAGTCAGTAGCATGATGATGACCAAAAGGGCGAAAAAGCAAGTGCAATTTTAAGTTGCATCAAGAGAAACATTTCTAAATCAAAAAAAGTAACTATTCTACTCTGTTCCAGATTCTGAAGCCCTCACCTTGAATATTATCCTTAGTTATAGATACCAAACCTTAAGAAGGATTGAAGTGGGAAATGATCAAAGAAGAGCAATAAGAATGTTATATTAGACTTGGGACTGAAGATTAAAGGAATTTGAAATGCTTAGCCTTGACCACAGAGCACTGAGGAATAATAGAATAACATTTTTCAGTTCCAGAAAATGTGTCACACAAAAGGCCAAAAGCTATCCTTGTTCGTACAACAGTGCAAGATACAAAATAACAAATGTAATGTACAAAAAGATTGATTCTGGTTGAAGGTTAGGTTCAACCAATGGCAGCAAGGATGGATGTGATGTCTCCTGCATTATTGCCTAAGGTATTCCCTGGGTCTCCATGGCATTTTTTTAATTGTCCAGTTGCAGGACCTTCAATTAATCAAAACAATATGAAAAGGAGCCCCGACGGTGCAGTGGTTAGAATGCAGTATTGCAGGCAAACTCTGCCCATTGCCAGGAGTTCGATCCTGTTGGGACTCAAGATTGACTCAGCCTTCCATCCTTCCGAGGTAGGTAAAATGAGGACCCAGATTATTGGGGGCAATATGTTGACTCTGTAAACTGCTTAGAGAGGGCTGTAAAGCACTGTGAAGCGGTATATATGCCTAAGTGCTATTGCTATTGCTACTACTATTGCTAAAATACAATGTCCTTCTTTGGAGGAAAAATCTTCTTGGCACATCATACTTATTCCCAATATGAAGCATTCAAAACAATTGTTTTAAGGGTACAGTTTTTAACTGTGAATATTTTCCATATCCCTATTACGCCCATGTAAACACAAATATATGTGTATTGATACTGTCCCCTTCATAAAGATTTGAGGTGGTTTACCATTACCATCATCAATAAAAATAACAGATGACAAACAGTTAATTAGTAAAGCAGGGCAATTACCATCAGGAATCTAATATTCAAAGGATAGCAGATGTGCATACACAGAGAGAGACACAAATACAGAGTATAGGTGTCAAACTCGCTGCATCATGTTGCTGTCACATGACTTTCACAACATTTTCCCCATTCATGGAGTTGGGTGGACGTGGCCTATGTGTGGTGCATCCACCCCACTGGCTGCCAGTTTGACACCTGACATAAAGTAAATGGGCAAGAAAAATGCAGAAAGAGTAAGTGAATGGGATTGGACAGAGATGATGGACCAATGTTTAATATATTTAAGCACATCTCAGCACCAGTTCATTATGTTTGTAAAGGACCCAACAGCACTCAAAATATCCTTTGGCCAATTCAGTTCTCTCACTCCAGTTGCCTAAAGAACTGACAGGCTAAGCTTTAAAGTACACACATTTGTACACACAAATGGGGACTTCATTACCACATCTAAATTGAAGGAAGTGGGGAAGGCTGCCTTACTCTGGACTCGGGATAAACTGAGGACAAACTCTGGTTATTTCCTTTTCATCTGAAGTGGAAGCCAACCATTGTTTCTTATGGCAGCCTGACAAGTTATCTAATATTATAAGTTGCCAAGGTACACTTGCTCAACTGGTTCCGAATAATTGCAATGTCCCTCTGCAATCACAGGATCAAATCCTCTCTTCTGGAGGAGAGATCCAGAAAGGTTCATTTAGTCCCAATATGAAGCAAATAACATGCAAAAATAGGGATCCAATTATGATTAGGGAACTTGTGGGTAAATCATAATCCTTCTCAGGCATATCATATAATTAGAAACAAGTGCAGGCAACCGGAGGTGACAGTTCTAGCTTGATTCCTGGTGCCTCCAGGACTGTCATCCTTCACAAGTTTGAAGGGTAACTATCTGGAGCAGACGTCTTGGGCCAGTCCTATGATTGGAGCCTAGATCTTCCAAGGTTCTAAGTTGGATGGTACATTCCAATGAGTATGCCAGGCTCCCTTGCAAGTAGCCAAGCTGTCATTTGCAAGAAATGGGAAGAAGGGTGGTGATATAGGGGGTGAAGTAATCACTCGTATCCCTTCTTGTAAACTGAATTCCGTGAGCTATTCAAATTCTCAAACAAGATGGGTATTTTGTTTTCATTTATAAAACAATAATAATAATAAAATATGAGCTAGTGTGTAAACTCTTTCATGGACTAAAACCGAAGGGGTGGAGAAAATAAAGGTTTTATTGAAGCTTAATGATCCCGTCCAACCCCCAAATTGAGGATGGCAGATGGGAGAAGATAAGAATCTTGGCAACTTGGCATCCACACTGGCTGATTAACATTACCAGCCAGCCCCAGAGAAATCCCAAATTCTAAAACAAATTAGTATTTGTTTAATTATACCATAGGGTGAGTTCCAGTTAGGAGCACCTGAGGGAGAATACAGTGAAAATTCTAACTACAGGGGATCATCACCTGATCTTTCCTTCTGGTTTTTCTGGTTTTCTAGCCATATGAGATCCCCCTTCCTATACATTGAACATTTTTGTCTTTGTATTCTGTTCATTTTTACTTTTACTTGGAGCATGGTTGGAGTTTTAACTGCACTGCTTTCTTTTCATTTTAATCTCAGCTGTTTGCTTGACGCATTACCTTGTTTTGACCTCTTGAATCCTTTCTTGATTAGCTGCTGTTGCTTGGAGCAGGAACTGCTCTTAAATTCTTGGAACTGCTCTAAGCTACTTGGGATGATGTGAGTCACGTTATATTCTTTCCTGCCTCTCTCTGCTCCCTTCCTTCCAAATGCCACTTATGCCTGTCTTGGCTCTTTTTCTCTCCTTTTCTCTACTGCACCTGAGCTCAGGAAGTGCCATCTGGTCCCTCCTTTTCTTCTGATCTTCACATATTTCAAGTGGAAGCTTTATAGATCAAATGACTTGATGTACCATTTGTCACATCAATTTTCCATGCATTTATTCCAGCCCTTTTTTTTTTTTGCCCATACAATTATAAAATGAAAAGAAACTCCTGCCTTGATCAGCTCTACTTTTTTTTTTGCTCCTTCCATCATTCTGTCTCATCAGTTGTGTTAAAGAAACACTGTGCAAGCCGCCAAATTCTTACACTTGAGGTATTCCCATAGCCCACTTCTGTTATCAGTTTTCTGCATCATATCATTGGCATATCAAGTTTGTTGGTTTACCTATAGCAATAAAACATTTCCTGGTGACTCACTTTACATCTTGACCATGTTTGAAGGGAAAGAATGGCTTTGCCCATGTGTTCTTGTCCATCTTTAACTCAGGGAAAACACTGCCACCAGCAGATTCTTGATTCTGTCCACTCAGAGAAAGACAGATATTGTATTTTCTGGTCAACTGTTGTTGCCTCCTTCAGTGAAAATAAGATTGACCAATTTGCTGTCATGCTGATATTGTATGTTTGAGGAGGGATCATTGTGACCTCACCTCCAGTTACCTATGAGAAGAGACTGGCCATTTTGACCATTTGGACATGCTGCCTGACTGAAAGACAGTACAGACCCATTGGTCTTTCTACTGATCCTGCCCATTGAAGGACAGAAGGATGAGCCATGTGCTCTTCCACCCCTTCTTTCATAGTGGGCAAGATCTGAAGAAGTCCCTCTCTCCCTCTAGGAATTGTGTCTTTATAGTACTGGAAGAAACCAACCTGCCTTGCCACAACTGTCTACCTGAAAAGGGATGGAGAGTAGAGAAGAAAGATTGGCCTTTGCGGTAAGGTTGCTAACCTGCTTAATGAGAAAGGAATCTCTACATCCTAAACCAGTAACAAGGTTGTCACGAGTAAATGCCTTATTCTCAAATGGAGATAATATATGTTCATAGAACATCAGGGGTTAATCCACCCTTCCTTTCTTAATGTATTCATATGTAACCACTCCTACCTATAACTCCGCCTTATTGTTATAAAAAGGGGATGTACGCACCTCCTACTCGCTTCTATCTGCAATCATTCAGAGAATATAGAATGCCTACTGTAAATAAATAGTACTTTGTTTTGAATATTTTGTTCCTGATCATTTATTGAGTCTGATCCTCAAATTTATGCAACAAAGGCTTTTAACTTTCTTCCCCTAAAATGTAATTTGTCCATCTTGAGCAGGCTCTGATGGTCTCCAGTGGTTTTTGGATCCTGTCCCACTTTTGCTACCTTCCAATTGGAAAGCCTGCCTTATCACGTTCTAAACATTCTCTGGGTCATACCAAAATAAGAATCCAATGTATGACTTCATCCTGCATTAGCAGAATAAATGGCTAAACAAGCTGTTCCGGTCCAACTTTTTGTCTGCTTTTCAAAACTGGCTTTACAATCAAAGTGAATTCCTGTTTCTATAGTATTTAGTAGCTAATGCTGCAGAATAATCTGAATGGAATACTATCAATGTGGCAAGTAACTGCAAGCACGATCAGCCTGCAAATTATTTCCTACTGATAAACTGAAATGGTTCCTTAATCGAGACTGTCCATTTTGAGAAAGAATAAAATAAAAGCGGAAGGAATAAATGCCGGCACACCCATTGTAAGCAGTTTTAGCTTTTTAAAAATTGGCTTCACCCAAACTCCCCATTTATGTGACAACCATAGCAAGCCAACATAATAACTGCATTGAAGAAAAGGGAGAAAAACAATTCAAGTAGGAAGCCTAATGCTGAAACACAGGTAAGCCCATTTAAACAACTTAATCTTTCATCTCAATTTTGGCATTGCTAATTGAACTGTTAAGAGAGATTTGGTAATCCTGTGCAATTTATTCAAATCCAGCTGTTTTATGCACTCCATCTAGAAGTTTTAAGCATTCTAAAGAACTTTGTAACTATCAGATATAAGTGGCTCATGATAGCACTTGGAATTCAGTGAATAGTTTGTATTTCTTAATGTTAGTCACAAGTGTATTTATAATCTTATAATGAATCCAATAAAGGTAGGCTTGCATCTGATTATTATTAATACATTTGTCATCCTATCACAGTTGAACATATAGTTTCTTCATAACAGAAGTGGCAGCGTATGGTCTTCTGAATCTCTGCTGACTGATGAAGTGTAAAGCACATGAAAATTACAACATATAACCTAAGAGAAGCTTGGCACAATTTTTAATTTTAAAAATCAAAGGAAAATCCCTTTATCTGCTCATTTGTGGAGTTTTTTTACTCTGTCTTTAAGTCAGTCTTGACTCCTAGTGATTGCCTGGACAAATTCCTGTTGTATTGTTTCAGAAGTGGTTTGACATTGTCTCCTTCCTGGGGCTGAAAGAGAGTGACTGGCCCAAGATCTCCCAGCTACTTTGGTGTCTTAAGGCAGGACTAAAACTCACAATCTCTTGGGTTCAGCCCAGTGTCTTAACCATTAAACCAATCTGGCTATTTTTATGTATTATTTATGCATCAACATAATTCCACTGAGTGGGGTCTTTCCTCAAAACATCTCCAATGCAGCTCTCTGCCAGAAAGTTGCCCATTTCAATATATAGGCTAGACAGTGGACAACATTCAAACATATATTTCTATAGGCTTTCTGTGTTCTAATGCCAGATTTCATTGTCAGTCTGCCTAGGCATCACCATCCAATGGTTTCATCAATGAGCCAGAATGCCAAACTCCGGTGACTTTTTTTTTTGGTATTTCCACAGGCAGTGGCTCAGTGGCTAAGATGCTGAGCTTGTCGATCGAAAGTTTAGTGGTTTGAATCCCTAGTGCCGTGTAACGGGGTGAGCCCCCGTTCCTTGTCCCAGCTTCTGCCAACCTAGCAGTTCGAAAGCACGTAAATAATGCAAGTAGACAAATATGGACCACCTTTGGTGGAAAGGTAACAGTGTTCCATGCGCCTTTGGTATTTAGTCATGCTGGCCACATAACTGCAGAGACGTCTTCAGACAGCGCTGGCTCTTCGGCTTTGAAACGGAGATGAGCACCGCCCCCTAGAGTTGGGAATGTCTAGCACATATGTGCGAGGGGAACCTTTACCTTTAGGTATATTTAACATGGTGGCTAATTTTAATCTTCACCATCTTGCTGAGGGAAGTTCCTCACTATACATCATAGTAGGTACATCATGGACCTACAGTCCCAACGTTCTTAAACACTCAGCCATCTTGGTACTTGAACAGGCTACGGAAAGGAAGAATTTAAACCCCAACACCTGATATTAACAGCTCAGGAGTTTAATATTTTTTTTCAAACCACATTTTGTTGAGCATGGGGAGAACTAGGTATAGAGGCCAAAACTTGTCTTCTAGCTAGTACTGTATCTCAACTTAACTCTTAGCATGGACTTTTCCGTGGACTTTTGCAGTCAGTGGCTTTTCTAATGAATGGAATGCAGTAAAAGATTAATAGTTCTGCCATTTAGGAAAAAGAAATATTCAAGAAGCCAGCTTGAGTTCTATTTATTCCTAAGGAAACAACAACAAAAAACCCTCAAAATTACATTCTAAACATACAGTACTTTTAATACAAAAATCAAACATGGAGTTGGGAATGTTGGGTAATAAATATCCTTACCCCAAATGTGTGACAGTTCTACAGGTTCAAAGCCAAGAGTAAGAAAAACATCTTATGTGGTTCGATATTCAAGCTTTGAAATACTTCGCAGAGACTGAAAAGCAGGAGCAGATGTTCACCTTAGTCAGGATGTAGCCTTGAAAGGCATCATTCCCTCTTGGTTTCTCTTGCTCATTCCAAAAAGCAAGATGTTTTGACTTTAACATTTGAGGTTCTTATAATCTTGCCTGTTCTGTAATCCATAATTTACACATTGCCTCATAGGTGTGCTCTTACTGTGTGAATGTAATAAAAACTTGGCGAGAAAGCCATATGGTGCCCTCAACTGCCTTCAGAAGTAAGTGAGTTGTAAAAATGTTTCTTTTAAAACAAAGAAATGCTGGCATTTTCTTCCTATTTTACATATAAATTTAAGAAAAAAAAAACCCACATAGCTGGAAGAAAAGTGCAGTGTAAACATCTAGGCAGCGTACTCGATAGAAATTCTCTCTCAAGAAATTGCTGTTACCCTGGTTTATACCAGGGGTGAAATGCTCCCAGTTCGGACTGGATAGCTTGATCCGGTAGCGATGGCGGGTGGTTCAGAGAACCGGTAGCAAAAATCCCTGCGTGCCCCCCCCCCCCATGCCCAGCTGAGCCGCACGATCATCAGAGGCTTTTTTTTTTACTTTTAAAAGCATTTTTTCTACAACCTCTTCCGACAAAAAAATGCTTTTAAAAGTAAAAAAAAAAAACAAAACACCTCTGATGATCGTGCGGCTCAGCTGGGATCATCAGAGGCTTTTCCAAGCATTTTTTTCTGCAACCTCTTGGCCAAAGAGGTGGTAAAAAAAATGCTTTGAAAAGTCTCTGACGATCCCAGCTGAGTTGCCTGATCGGCAGAGAGGTATTTTTTAAAAAGCTTTAATTTTGAAAAGTTAAAAAAAAAAAGTTGGCCCTGCCCACCCAGTCACATTACACCCCCCACCAAGCCACGCCCACAGAACCGGTAGTAACAAATTTTACATTTCACCCCTAGTTTATACATTTTAAAACATAACAGTTATGACGCACCAACACTAAACATCCCCGTGTTAACAAGGGGTTACAATAAACACAAAACCAGAAGCCTGTGGAAGGCGCTTGACCACATTGTTACAATCATAACAATGGTTTTGCTCTGTTTTGTAAACTACTGATTGTTAGTAACAGCAAATTGTACACACCCAAACATAGTCATTCATTCAGATAGAAAGAGAGAGGGAGGGAGGGAGGGGGAGGGAGAGAGAGAGAGATCGATCTCCAGTCAAGCAAGAACTGAGATAGCTTGCAATGATATTTCTTTTATTTAATTCTACATTACCTTTTATTTATTGGTACTTAATTTCTCCATATGATTCCTGATCAAAATGATCTTTAAAGCATTTATAAATATCAGAATGAAACACCCATTCCAAACCCAGGGATTAAACACTTGTCTCCATTACACCAAAAGCAACATATATAGCAAGGTAAAAGATAAAAGATAAAGGTTCCCCTTGCACATATGTGCTAGTCGTTCCCGACTCTAGGGGGCGGTGCTCATCTCCGTTTCAAAGCTGAAGAGCCAGCGGTGTCCAAAAACGTCTCTGTGGTCATGTGGCCAGCATGACTAAACGCCAAAGGTGCACGGAACGCTGTTGCCCTCCCACCAAAGGTGGTCCCTATTTTTCTTTTCTTTTTTTTTATTAAAAAGTTTTTATTTTATAAACACGCATACATACAATATATAATCAATCAATCAGTGTATCATCTGAATACATCTTTTTTTCCTGATATTATCATTTCATTTGTTGTAACATTTTCCCCACATTTATCAACAATTTTATCCCAACCCAATCATCCATCCCTTCCCACCCCACACCCCGACTTCCCAGAGCAAAAACAGGGTATAACATTTAACATGCAAAAGCTAAAATATACTAATCTACTACAAAGTTTAAAACACCCTCACATTCTTTAACTCCTCTTCTGCAAATTCATCAACCTCCCTTTTGTAAATTCTCAAAGTCAGTTAGATTAAATTCTTTCTTCCTGAATATAAGAGCCTTTTTCTTGGTATGTAATCCAATAACTTTAACAATATTACAAGCATTAACAAACATTGATAAATTTCATTTTCATCCCTCAAACACCTTTCTTTTTCAACATTGCTTCCTAATAAGATTCTAAATTAAACATTTATCCTCTTTATTCTTTCATAAACCAATTATCAATTTCTAACTATTCAGCATTAAAAATATAATCTTATATTAAACATTTTAAAAAACCTCTTAATACATCAATAAGACCTTAGTTCATTCCTCAAAATATAAATTTCAAAACCTTCAGGAAACTATCCCTTAAATTTTTAAACCATTTCTATATTTTTTCCAGTCCTTCTTCCTCAATCAACATTGCTCCCTAATAAAGTTCTAAATTAGACATTTATCCTCTCTAATCCTTCATAAAATTAAACATTTTAAAACTTTAAACATTTTATCTCATATACCTTCTTAAAATATTATAATCTTATGTTAAACATTTTAAAAATCACTTAATACATCAATAGGACATTAAGTCATTTCTCAAAATATAAATTTCAAACCCTTCAGAAAGGTGTCCCTCAAATTTTTAATTATCCATGTATCCATTTAAATACCTCAATAACTCTTAAAAAGCTATCATTTTTACCTCGATAACTCTTAAGAAGCTAAGAGTTAAGAGTTATTACAATTGGAACCAATTGTAATAACACACTTCCTTTATATTATTATCTTAGAATAAACTTTAAAAATACAAATTTAATTAAGCTTCTCAACCTATTGCCAAAATCCTCCCCCAAAAAGATTAATCTTCGGTTCTTCCCTTCTTTCTGTATTTTTTCCAGTCCTTTTTCTTCGATAATTCTTTCTTCTTCAGCATTGCTCCTCCTCCTGCTTTTATTTTCGAGAATTTTAAAATTTGGATCTGAGGTTGATGTCTCTTTAAAAGTTTTTGTCTTCTTAAAGTTATTTCATTTAATTTGAAACCCCCATAAATCTCTCTCAAGTCCTCCTGATTAAACTCTTCCAGATTCCTTTGCTTTCCCCTCTTGGTCTGGAAAGCATCCTTTTTGTCCAAAGTCACATTAAACTGAATTTCTGCCCCATTTTGTTCCAACAGCTCACTACAGTCTAACAACCTTGAAGTGATACTATATTCTCCTTTGTCTCCATGTTTTGAGTCAAAACAATTTCCTCTTCCTGAGACCTTTCATCAAAAAACCTTTAAAACTTTCCAGTAAAGCAGTGGTTTGTGACTCAAAAATTTCATGTATTATAGCTCTTATTTGTGTATTTGCTGGTGTATGTAATAATAGTCCTTCAGCACTTTCAAAGATGCCAGCCATTTTCTTTTTTTCTTCTTTCAAAGTCCAATTATTTTTAAATTTGTTCAGTTATCAGGTCAATAAATCCAATAATTTTCCACACAATTTAGACGTATAGAGTAGTTAAGATCAATACCATAGTCTTTTTCATTTCACTAGCACTTTAAATCTTTTTCTTGCCACGTTTACAATGTTGCAGCTTTAACAATCACTTTCACTTGTAACTTTCGTTTTAAATGCCCTTAAGCGCCATCTTTTTTCCTTTTTCTTTTAAACGGAGTTAAAGTTTAATACTTGCATTTCCTGTTCTCCTGATTTGCTCTGCCAGCATCCAGATTCGAATTTTCTCATAATCCTTAAAATTGCGCTGCTGGTGTCACGACCCCTTGTTCTGCTTAAAGCAGAATCGTCCTGGATCCGGAGCACTGAAGGGCTTTCAGGGAGCTCTCACCCTGCAAACCCCAGGCTTAAAAAAAAAGCCTGGGGGTCTAGGGGAGCTCTACCCTGACCCTTCTGCTCTTCTCTCCCCCTTTTTCCCTGGGGGAGAGTTTCGAGCCGCTAGAACAGCTGATTTTCGCTGTTCTAGCAGCAAACGGAATCACGGGGCTGGAGCTCCTAAAGGAGCGTCCATTCGGGGAACGCGGAGCCACCGGAAGCCCCTATTTTTCTACTTGCATTTTTTACGTGCTTTCGAACTGCTAGGTTGGCAGAAGCTGGGACAAATAACGGGAGCTCATGTCACCCCGTTACGCGACACTAGGGATTCAAACAATGAACTTTTGATTGACAAACTCAGCATCTTAGCCACTGAGCCACTGCATCCCTAATATAATATATATTATGTATAATATATTATATTATATCCCTATATAATATATAGCAAACAAGGTAAAAAAACAATATTTCACTCAATGATTTTAGAAGTAGAAAATATAAATTTCTTGGCCTAAAGACAAAAAGGGGGGGAATTCCAATTATATAAGAACTGGAGCGCCTACATACAACCCTATTAGGTGCCCATCAGTATCCTACTCTTGTTCTATCAGCCCTTCCTGATTTATTGATCTTGTAGTTGCTATTGATCTCTTGGAAAGCTCTAATCTTGTGAACCCTGGGAATTATAGAGTCCTCCTACTGATGATTCCAGAACAACTGACAGCATGCTTTTTATACTAAGTGCATCCTGTGGATATTGAGCCCACTTTTTTGGGAAAACAGCCACTCTTTAAAAGGCTCAGTGACCAGAGCCTTTAAAAACATTTGCAGTGGGAACAGAGGCAATATTGTATGTACAAAGAGGCAGAAAGAATGTGGGATGCTTTTCATGTCAAAGGCCCTGGGAAGCTCCATGTTGTGGACTTAGTTATAAAATTTAGGTATAGCTAAATAATTTTCTTCTTTTGTTTCTTGCTATTGTGCAAGTATCTTCCTAGATCTTGGTTGCTCCAGTACTACACAGTAAGATAGCAATCATGTTATCAATTACCATGGCACTAAGAAGCACTTTAATTCTTGTATGATGCATTAAAATCTCTAATGCTTCTGTTGGAACTATGGAAGTACTGTTTGAAAGAGAATTTATCACGTACCCTGAAGTAGGTTCTAAGATTGCTTTTGTTTTCTCCAGAGGTAATTCAATTATATCAAAAATACTGAGATCTTTGTCTCTTGTGTACAGACAATATGTCAGATGAAAAAATGAAGCATGAATGAAACAAAAGTCATGAATGAAAAAGCTTTTTCCATTACTGCCATTGTAGGTGATTGAATCATGATGGGCAAAGGAGAATATTTATATACTTAAACAATAACCTAGCCCTTTTTACTACTTCTTGTTCTTCGTTCTTGAATATATGCAAGATTGTTGAATAGGGTTTCCATTTTATTAAACAGTAGTTTCAAGTACTGAAGGAAATGCTTCCTAAAAATATAGCTAACTTCATGGAATACTTTTGCATAAGTTACAGTGATAAATACTGAAGAGTGATGCATAAAAAATAGATTTAAGACATATTTGATACAGCATAAGTCTAATCAACAATTATGATGGCTAAATAGGCCAGGCATAAATTCAAAAATATTTTTCAGGCACACAATCAGGGGTGGGTTCTAAATTTTTTTACTACCGGTTCTGTGGGCATGGTTTATTTTGTGGGTGTGGCTTGGAGGACATGTGACTAGGTGGGCGTGGCTAGCTGGTCAGAGTCATTTCTGGAAGGTCCTCGCACTTACGACCAGTCCTCGCACTTACGACCCGACTCATTTGTTTGCTTTCAACACTGATCAGCTGTAGGACGGCCCTTTGAAGCCCCACGGCAAGAGTTTAAACAGTTTTTTTCCCCTCTAGTCATCAACTGGGACTCAGGAGGCAGCAATAGATTGGGGGTGGGACCAAATAAAAGGTAAGAATAACGTGGGGTGGGAGGGTGGGGGGAGAACCGGTTCGGTGATGTCATATCATCACCGCTACCGGCTCGGCTAAACCGGACCGAACCGGGAGGAACCCACCACTGCACACAATGCAGGTTTCTTGCTAGAAAATAGTGTGTCAAGCCTATGGTTTTTAAACTCTGCTTGTGGCTTTATATAATTTTCCGATAACCCACTGTAAGAAAGAAAAGGTCAAACCAGATCAAACTTTGCACCTAATTCAACAAAGCATATTCTTTGAACTATTACTCCAGCTGTGGCAATTAGATATAGACATCTCTGAAATCAATCTTTAATGTTGTTGTATACTTAGAGCTAAATTATAATGTGAAGAGTTGAAATGTCCCTTGTTTTATGTGCTTAACTTCAAATGGAAGCCAATGCTTAAGGAATCTTCTTCAGTGGAATTTTGCATGTCTCTAAATACGACATTATACAGTAAAATTTCAACTGGTTTCTCAGGATACAGTTAGTGCTTGGAGTAAAAGTGAATCCAGAAGTGAGCTTCTGATTGACTACTTTATATCTTGTTGGATTTTAAGCTTATTCCTAGACAACCTCATTGATTGTTCTGTTTACTGCATCCAACTTTTCTGCTCAGAATATCTTGAAGAATCTGATTTATTTATTAAATTTATAAGGTGACCATCTCACTATCAAACAACAGTTAATTGTCACAGGATTTGATTATAGAAGATGTTAGAGCCTTAGTTTATCTTGGACTTGGACTTCTATTAGAACTGTTACCATGACTGATAATAAAGAATCCATAATTTCAGGAGGCAGCCATACCATCTCACTTATTAAAAATTAAGAGTAGGCAACCTGTAGCATATGGGTTACAAGCACTTCTCTAGTGTCTTTTTGTGCCTCATAGAGACACTCCCCACACATGAGTGATGCTAAATCTGGGGGAAAAAATTTAAAGAGCAAAATAACCATAGCTCGCCAAATATCCCACAGCCCCTGGAAAGCCTCAAACAATAAACTAAGGTTCTTGGCTACATAAACTATGTTTATTGGCGAAGTTTCCTCTACATTCATGAGGAACAATGGCTAGGTTTGTTGGCAACTTCAACATAGCTCCTAACATGAAATAAACACAAAACTGTTCTCCAGCTGTGCAGGAAAAGGAAACATTTTCTAACACCAAGATGTTTAGGATCTGGATAATTATGACAATAAGTACCGATAATGTTAAGAAATTTTATTTGGCTCTGTAATGAAAGCACATAAATTACAAGTGGAAGAAACATCATGCCACAAAATTGCATAGGGTTCTTACAAAAATGTGAATTATGCATCTAAAGGCTGTAAAATTAAATTATATACATGTTAAATGATTTTTTTCCTAAGTGAAAGCAAAACCACTATTTCCAATCAGCCAATCACATACATTATTTATACCAATGTTCAATAACATTAGTTTCAAATGAAAGCAAGCCCTATCTAAAAGAAATCTCTTACAACCATGTTGACAGTTAAAATGTCCAAATTCTCTGTGTGAAGGTCTGTCCTAAGCTGCTAAAACAATTCTCAGTAGTGTATCTGAAGTATACAGTGGAGCCCAATGTAATTCAATGCAGCTCTATTCTCTATAGCAAAATGTCGACAGTAGATTATTTTGACATGTTCAACACATAACAAGGCAAATACATAGAAGGCACAAGACTCTCACATCATAGACTCCTTTTTCATTACCTTACTTTATTTCAAGTAATATTCATGATAAATGATGTATTACTGCAAGTTTTAACAATGCGAAGATATACAATATTACACACTAAAACTACAACTGCAAAATGGGGCACTGTACAGATATTAAAAAAGTAAGTACAGTCAATGATCAGTTACAAATGTACTGAAAACCAACTACTCTGTCAACCATTAACTTGGTAACTCTACATCATAAATTAAAAAGCTTATCAGAGTTTCTCCTACTTGTCTGAAACTGCAGTATACAAGCATGGCAAAGAAATACCTATAGAACTGTTATCAATACTGGATTATTGTAGCCTGTCTAACTCGAAACAAATTTATTTAACTTTTATCTTAGAAAATGCAGCATTAAACTTTGACCCTTCCAGGTTTTTATATTTAATGATTAATAATATTGATATTCAAAGTGCAAAAGTAGAATAAATGATAGGAGTCATTTTCTTAAAATCAAAATGAAACTTTTCATTTCCATTATATCCTCTAAATTACTCCATAAAATGTAAGCAGTTTATCTTTTATATACTCTTAACAATGTGCAACATTTCTTCATGCATGATGTAAATAATGAAAAAAAAATACTGTTTAGCCAAAATTTTAGTTTCCCTATGTACACTTAGCATTTAATTCAATTTCTATTTTGTTTGATCTCTATTTATTGCTTGCATTTAAATAAAATAAGTTATTTTTACTGAGCTCCTGAGGGAAAAAGAACTACATATACGCTGTTATGTATTCCAACTCCTTACCAATATCAGAACAAAATATAGTGTTTCGGTAATATCCACATGGTAGAGCAGTAAGGAATGCTGGGGGTGGAACTGTAACTTTTGTAAGGTTAACTATATAAAAGGGTAGAATTAATCAGATCTCTCTGATACTTTTCTTTTTCACAAATATTTTAGATTTGAAACGTCTTTATTTCTATACACTTGGGAAATGGCATTTCCATGTGCGTTCCATAGATTAAAAAAAGAAGAAAGATATAATAGCACAAACCATTTTAATAATTAGGTCAATGATGCAACCCAAAAATAATTGAAAGCAACATTTAAGAATTCTACATTTGAAAGTAGTACAGAAGTCTGAATGAAAGATTCTGATTGTGCAATGATTATTTCATAACAGTATCAGTTATCTCTGATGACTGTATGAGTCTCTTTCCTAAAGCTTTTAATTTCACCTCAAGGGAAAGTTCAGCAAGAATTTGCCTGCACATCTGATTTACAGAGACAGAATGCGCATATACATATGTGAATTCATATCACATCTGAAGCATGTATAATCACATTACTATGTCTTGAAGAGATTTTGGCTTGGGAATATATTCTACAGTAGTAGTTACCACAGTTACAGAGAACTAACACTGATAATTCTCTGTTGAGACACAACCAGCACAGCCAACTATCACTCCACAGAAAGCTAAAGAAAAAAAAAAGTTTCTTTTCTCAAAGTGTCATTGTTAAGATGACGAAAGCTTTCAAGGTGTAGTTGCCAAGGAAGAAACAAACAATTACGGATACTGTGATAACCGTGGGTGGAATATTGTGCCACTCTTGTTTCATAAAGAGGTGTAAACACATTTACCTGCACAAAACATACTGGTCCCCAAAGAATGCTCCAGCCTGCCCGTGGTTTAAAAATGACTGGTGTAAATATGGCCAGAACAATACCGACCTCTTGGTTTATGCCATTAAACTAAAAAGAAAAACAAGGCCTACAAATAGGATTTAATTTCCACACCCACCCCATTTGTTTTAGGGATTAGTACAATATACCAATAGAGGTCTTCCATATCTGAAGCTGCCCAATGGTCATTCAAAAAGAGGAACATTCCTGGGGAACAACATGGTAACTTGCTCTGTCAGAGAAATTTAAGATTGGGGTCTTTGTGGGAGCTGTTAGAGAGGTGTATCAAACACTTTTCCTGGATTATCTTCTAGCTCTTCATTTTGCAGTGCTTTGTGGTTCAATTTCCCACCATCGGATGCCAGGGAAGAAGTTGTAGAGCTGTGATCTCCATCCTCACTGATTTTGCCTTTCATCGCTTCCTGAACAAATTCCAAGATTTCCAGTGGCAGTCTTTTGAATTTGTCTTGATATTCTTGATCAAGTTCAGCCTGTAACTGGAAATGACATCAATATTGTCATAAATAAAATCGCAATGATTTACCCCCTGCTTTTTTTTAAACAATAGGAAAAAAAACCACACCCTTGAATGACATTTCCAAATGGTGAAAGGGGAGGGGGCTGCATTTTGGTTATTTTTCCAGATGTGAATTTGGCATGAGGATGGGGAGGAAAATCTACCATTGGTTGACTTCTATTTCTTTAGAGCATGCAGGAAGATTGTTCATGCACCAATAAGTCATAAAGCAACAATGTTGACTATTACAGCCTGCTTTCCAAAAACTCCATCATTCTGGATGCCTTGGTATCAAACATCTGCATCCAATGCTTTCCAAGTATGTTAGACCTATTCCTACAAAATACCATGTTGCCAGGGAGATTCTGGGAGCTGAAGCCCATCTTGAGGGTATCAGATATGTGTAGGATATCCTATGTGTAGATGGACTTAATTTCGAGACTCAATATGATATGTCACATGACCAGCAGAAATTTTGCTGTCTCTGCCATCACTATGAAACTTGATGGGAGTAACACACACTGTAACATCTTTGTGTTAATTACTATTGCTATTTAGTCTTGTTTTGGAATTTGATACTGAGGAATATATGCTAAATCAAAAGTAAAGTCAACTTTTATACAAAATGTGAAAAGCTCCACTGATACAGCCGACAGAACTGCATTTGCTGATTTACAAATATACTAAATGCATTACAGTGCTTGAAAGAGCACTGTAATCTATGAGTAATCTGACACCAGTTGATAAATAAATATTTATTTATTTATTTATTTATTTATTTATTTATTTATTTGACAACTACATTCTTATGCAATAGTAATTAGTACTGAACATGAATTAATCCAATAGTAGTTACTATTAGACACTTAACTGCTTATGAAAGAGTGCTGAAACATAACGAATCTAGAGTCCAAACAATATTTCTAAATGTTGAATTACGAGTAAAAAATCTCCATAGGAATTCAAATGATAAGGCTAACCCATGATGTTCAGAAATGGGCAAACTGATGCACCATATTTGGAAATGAATGATTACTTTAATTTGGTGACGCCTCACCGGAGAAACACCAGTTATTATGAAGACAGAATTGTAATTCTGTTGGCATTCACTCTTGAAGCTATTAGCTGGGCCTAATATTCAATTGCAGCAGATTCTATTACAATGGTATTTTCTGAATTCTCCCCACGAGAACAGAAATATGTATTTTAAAAAGGCAAAGATAAATGTTTGTTCTTTTCAATTTAGGAATAACAATTCTCTGCTAAAGATTGACCTCTGGTCCTTCCACCAATAAAAATAGACCCATTAGAGATAAGATTCTCCTTCATCCAACATGAACCCCCTACTTTATAAAAACTGAGACACCCTCCAAATAAAGAGTAAATTCTGAGGTGCTTGGAGGGGCAATAAGGGGAGAGGACAATGCGTGATCGTAAGATTGCAAGTTCATATCATTTACCTGGAATAAGTCCCACGAAACTAAACAGGACTTCCCAGTAAAAATGCATATATTATCAAGGTGTAAAAATACTTGTAATGAATATTTGCATTTCTAATATTCAATGATCTGTTACTTTAGAACAGGGGTGTCAAACTCGCGACAACACATTGTCATGTGACGTATCACAACTTTTTTCTCCTTCGCTAAATTGGGGGTGGACATGGCCAGTGCGTGATGCATCTGGCCCGTGGGCCGTGAGTTTGACACCCCTGCTTTAGAATATATTTGCACAGAGGAACCCAAGACTGTAAATATGGAAAGTTATTAATCATTAAAAGAAGACAATATTATTTTTATAATAATATCAGAACTAAATAGCTTAAATATTTTAAAGATGCTGTCTGAGGAATTCTAGGGTTGAAGTCCATACATCTTAAAGTTACCAAGGTTGAGAAACACTGATCTAAATCGTATCCAAGATTCCAAGCCTTTTACAAAGCATGAATTAAAATATATAAAATAACAATGGCATCTTTGACTGTAACAGAGTCATAGTATGTATTAATAACTGTATGTTAGGAGGAGCTGAATAAAATCTCTCAAGCAATTTTCTCCCTCTCCTGAAGTAACCAGGGAATGAAAGTGGTCATACTACCTTTTGCACTGAGTCATGTGCGTTTCCTTGATATATTTTAAGTAATTTAACTTTAGTACAGAAATACAGTTAGAAATGAAGAAAAAAATGAGGAAGAGAGGAAGACTTTAGAGCAGGGGTGAAATCCAGCAGGTTCTGACAGGTTCTGGAGAACCGGTAGAGAAAATTTTGAGTAATTAGGAGAACCGGCAAATACCACCTTTGGCTGGCCCCAGAGTGGGGTGGGAATGGAGATTTTGCAATATCCTTCCCCCAGTAATGGGGAGGGAATGGAGATTTTGTAGTATCCTTCCCCTGCCATGCCCACCAAGCCACACCACACCCACCAAGCCACGCCCATAAAACCAGTAGTAAAAAAATTTGCATTTCACCACTGTTTTAGAGGTAGTTTGGGAAACAACAGGCAGATTAAAGTGTTCCACTGATGTCATATGGATATTGTACTCCAAGGAGATAGTCTAGCGGCCCATGCGGTTATTGAAAAGTTACCATGAAAAACAGAATGTCTAATCCCATCGCTCAGTTCTAACCCTGACCTCTAATTACTGCACTGAGAAACTGAAAGCAGTTCAATGAATCTGCTACTAGGCTGGCTCCAGCTTTTTCTTTTTTCTTTAGATACATAGTGCTGGATCCCAAGAGCTGTGAGCCATGCAGAAAGCTACCTCATTTTCATTAGTATTAATTGAGGAAGATATCAGTGAAAGTCATTTAATGCAGCTATTCGAGGAATATATATCAGTCTCCAGGCTTTTATCCAATATAGTGGTATTCTTGAGGAGCCAAGCACATAGTTTCCTATTCAAATGTGTTCCCTAAATATAGGGTGGCTGGTAGGGTCCATTATCACAGCTCACTGCTCTTATAAATACTACTCACAGGTTTCAGATACCTTGGAGGACAAAACTGTTTACCTTCCAGTGAAATAAATCTGGAAGTATATTAGCCTTGCTAGATAGAGGATGGCAAACGGGAACAGTAAAGTAGCTGAAAGAGGAGCATCTTTATACTAACTCAGGCTACATCATTGCTTCTTGTGCCCAATGACAGGAAAGTACAACAAGGCAGGATTACATCTTCCAACAATGAAAGATGTCAGTACTACAGAAAATAGCTGAAAAGGTAATTTTCCTCCTTCAAAGATTAATTACAGATAGTCCTCAACTTTGCCCACAATTGAACCCAAAACTTGCTAAGCAAGACAGTTGTTAAGTGAGTTTTGCTCCATTTTACAATCTTTCTTGCCACAGTTATTAAGTAATTTGACTTCCCCATTAACTTTATTTGTCAGAAGGTCACAAAAGGTCATCACATGACCCTGGGACATTGCAACTGTCATAAATACGAATCAATTGTCCAGCATCTGAATTATGATCATGTGATCACGAAGATGCTACAATGATTATAAGCATGAAAAATGATCATAAGTAATTTTTCTCAGTAGTAACTTCATTGTAACTTTGAACAATTATTATTGTAAGTCGAGAACTCCCGGTAATCTTTATGAATACAGGTCATTGCAACATTTGGATGGTAATGATTTTTTTTTAAAAATGTACTGTAAATATTTAGATATATTCAGATACAAATTTCAATGGTAAATAGTAAAGAACTTCCAGTATGATTCTGCCGATTGATGTAGAAATACCAGGTGGAAAATTTTGATTTTTTTTTCTTTGTTGAGGACTCCAGTCTTCATAATTGTAAAACCTCTGATCAAATATTTGAAATAACTATACTGTATATTTAAAATAAAAAGGCGGTTCCCATTTCAAGCCAAACAGTGAGGTGGTCATTTTGTAAATACTGATATTCACCAGAGTCATCTTATAAGGGAAATGGGTGGCATAAAATTCTAATAACTAAATAAATAAATAAATGATATAAGCAGTACAGTTTAAGATACTGTAATATTTTCTCAATTGTTCAATATTTGCACAAGTAGCAATTAAAATGGTTTGCACTACTACATAAAACATGAATAAGGAAACAAAGTTGAAAAGCAGCTGGAGGAAGTATACTCACCCACAATGGTTTACAACATTTACTTTATTGGGCGATCCCATCGTAATAATGAAGTAGTATCAGGGCTGCCATGAATTTTTATTTTAAACAAAAAAGCAACTGATGCATCATTGACAGAGACATGAGTGAGGGAAGCAGCAATGCATATGTGCAAGAGCCTGTAGTACAGTGGACTAAAGCACTGTTATTAACATCTGCTGTTTGCCATTACTGCAAGTTCAAATCTCACCAGGCTCACGGTTGACTCAGCCTTCCATCCTTTCAAAGGTAGGTAAAATGAAGACCCAGATTGTGGGGGCAATAAGCTGACTTTGTATAAATATACAAAAGTATGAAGGCTATTGTTTAACGCATTGTAAGCCGCCCTGAGTCTCCGGAGAAGGGCGGCATATAAATTAAAGCAAATAAAGAGAGAGAGAGAGAGAGAGAGAGAGAGAGAGAGAGAGAGAGAGAGAGAGAGAGAGAGAGAGAGAGAGAGAGAGAGAGGTTTTCTAAGAAAATAGCATAGGGCTTCAACTCAATACCAGAGTCCCACTGACTTAACAGTATTTCTGAATAAAAACACAAAGTTGCAGTATATGGGCACTAATTTGTTAGAGGTGATTTTAGTTTTTTCCTAGTATTATAAAGATTGAATGATTATTCACAAAGCACTCACTTAGGTATCAAAATCATACACAGCCCTTTTCACTGTAGATCTTAACTTTGATATTTAAAAAGAGGACTCATGATTCTATTGTCTTATTGCGACATAAGACAATAATTTGACCGCTGACAACGTTTTCATAGTGATAGCCAATTTAACAGGTAAACCAGAAACACAGTATACAATTATCATGACCTGTGTGAGGCATTTCATAACCACACTAGTTGTGAGAACAAAACTACGGTTAAATATCATGAAGAGCAGCTAAGCCAGTGCAAATATGAATAAGGAAAGCTTTTGGGTTATTTGATATTAAAACACAGAATACATGTTCACAATGTATCATACAAGCTAACCTCCACTCTCAACCCATAACTCACAATCTACCAAGGTTTGTGTGTTTATCCTATTTAACTGTTAGATTACGTAACAAGAACTGTCAGTTATTTAAGTAGCTGTAAAGTCAGCCTTTGAAATAAATTTCAAACAGATCTTATGCAGTAAACAACAGGTGAAAATCTCAGGAAGTAACTGCAGGCTATTGAATTACAGCAGTAAAAAAAGGTAGCCTTTGCTGTAAGTACCATGCAAGAAAAAAGTTATTTTGCTTTAAAAAAAACCCACTGTGCAAATCTATTTAAAGGAGTCCATGCTGACTAGACACAAGTGTAATATCAGGGTTCCAAGTAATACACCCATTGCAATGAGAACTCCAAGGCAGGTAGATTCCTCAAAGAATAGTTTTATTGGATATCTCATATTGGCACAGGCTGGTGAAAACTGACTCTTAATGTTCCCGCCGTTTCCACCTAATTAAAGTAAAAGTTTTTCCCTTTCTTCAATCAATCACGTGGTCCAATCAAGGTGCCATTCGGTTGCCTGGTAACTGGCATGTGGGAATGTTCTTGGTTCTCAGGAGAAAGTATTCTGTTGTGGCTACAAAACCCCAGCTATCTCTATTCCCCCATCCCTACTCCTCAGCTCCGGTGTGGCAACACCGAAGCCTCAAAATGGCCTTGGCCAGGTCAGCTTCAGGGTTGACATGTAGATTGTTTCTCATTAATAAGTATGGGAGGAACTGAGGGTTGTGTCTTGATGCTTGAATGTTACACTTTTGTTTCTTAAGTGTTTTGTTGAATTACTCGGTGGGCCTAGAAGGACTGACAAGGAAAGATGGTGGAGATTGGCAAATTTTGTGTGATCCTATTAATGACATTAAGCTTAACTAGCGAACAACTGGTTACTGTTAAACAGAAAAAATGAGATATTTAAAATATGCTCCATCAACACTGAAGAACACTGCAAGGCTCTGGAATTCTTTGCTTCGTCCTTGGACTATCCCTCAAGAAAAAGAGAACCACTGATACAGGGCAAAGTAAATGAGGGCGAACAGTCTTCACAGCTATTCCCTACTGAAGCAAAAATGTTAATTTTAAAAATATGTAATAACACCCCCACCCCACCCCAGATAAAACTACAAAGTAAGATTAAGCAATTTGAGCTTCAATTCCCATTATTGTTCCTGAAGTGATATTTATAGATTTTCACTGTTTGCCACTTTTCCAGAGATATTTGTTTGTTTGTTTGTTTGTTTGTTTGTTTGTTTGTTTCATTCATTCATTCATTCATTCATTCATTCATTCATTCATTCATTCAGCCAACCAACCAACCAATCAATCAATCAATCAATCAGGCACCTCCACCATCCTTCTTTGATGTATCCAACATAACCATTTCCATCCTATCCTGAAGTCTGGAAGACTCAACACCTACACAAGAACTTCCACAATTATTACATTCAGTGGAATTGTAATAAAGTAAAAATAAATGATACAATTGTTTGTTATCATTACTCATACATAAACTCCTTTGCTTAGGAAACTGCTTTACAGACCAGTGGTGGGTTGCCCCCGGTTCGGACTGGTTCGCAAGAACTAGTAGTAAAACTGGTGGGAGGCTCTGCCCACTGACCCAGACGTCATCTTAGGTGATCTGTGCATGCGCAGAAGAGCGCGTAGGCGCAATGTGAACCGGTAGTAGAACCCAAGAACCCACCCCTGCAGCAGTCCAATGTCTGTCTGCCTTGATTTACACATTGCCAATTAATTATCCTCTGTTTCTTTTCCAAGGTGTTAAATACCCCCCATTTAAATTTAATTTTCATTTCATGCAAATTTAAATACATATTATTTCTACAGTATGGCAATTAATAGAGAGCTTAAAGAGGATTATTTCAAAGTAGACACTATCAAGAAAATTTTAAATAACAGTGATTGAAAACACTGAAGACTAATGTTCACTTAATCATAGGTCTCTTTTAATTATTTTTGGGCAGGTAGAACTGGGGATAGTATGTGAAGAATTTTATAGTTGCACAGTTCTTGTTGGTAATTTTAATCTATTGAAAATGAATATTTATCCAACAGATTTCATTCAGTTAAATCATAAAGTCATAAATAATACTTTAGGGTCCTAAGAAACATTAAAATTCACACATTACTTCAATATCATTGACAAAAAATATTTTAATTACACCAAACTGGATAAACACTGTGTCTGAATTAGTATCAGTCTTATAATCTTATAATCTTCAATGAGACTTATTCCCAAACAAATATGCAATCAATTTTCAAGATGGATGGAAAATTTTGGGAACTGTAGTCTAGTATTTCTAGAGGGTGCCAAGATAGGAAGGCTGGAGTAAAGAACTAGAATTTAATGTTTTCCAACCTAAAGAATGATGATCTTACAGTGTCAGCTTTTTGTCAGCTATCTCTGGCAAAAAGTCATTATTTATCATTGACATCTGTGTATAATTTAGGAGCTATAAGCTTGCCTTTTGAATTTTCTAACTATATCAAATAAACAAGATTTAAACTTTGCCTCTAGAGTTCCTTAACTACTGATAAATTAATAAATTAAGACTATCCAAGAAATTAAAGAACATGCCTTAATATAGCAAGAGATCCAATCACAGTAAACTACAGCAACATTTTATATTTTCTAAAGCAATTAAAACAATACTGTAAATCGAAGTACAAAATAGTGGCCTAAGTAAGTAAGTAAGTAACTAAGTAAGATATGATGCCATCTTAAAAGTTAAGCAACCTGGGCAAAATTGCAAAAGGGATTTTAATGCTTAAAGCCATGTGAGGGAAAGCCAAGCTTTTTTGGTAATCATTATTCGCAATTTTTCTTTTTGTGTGTGCGTAACTGCAATATATTGGCAGCTGGGTGTGTTTTAATATATGTTAAAAAATATTTATGTTATAAAAATATAATAAACAATGGAATGTAATTCTGTTCTAGATGGCATGCAACATAACTGTCTTTGAGCATAATTTTTTTCCCAGATGAATGTAGAGGAACATGTAAGAATGAATAGACTAGCTCCACCCTCTCAATACAACTTCACTAATTAGATGAAAACATTCCTGCATTGTAGTAAAATAGGGCAAGGAAAGCCTTTAGGGAGCTCTTCCCAGCTCTTCCTCTTTCATAGGCAAACCTTATACAGAACACCTGAGCAGGGTTATGCAAAAACTTTAAAAGAGATGTACAGATTGATATAATGATATGTATATATACCAGGAAGGGATGTGATGGCTCAGTGGCTAAGATGCTGAGCTTGTTGATTGAAAGGTTGGCAGTTCAGCAGTTTGAATCCCTAGTGCTGCGTAACAGGGTGAGCTCCTGTTTCTTGTCCCAGCTTTTGCCAACCTAGCAGTTCAAAAGCACGTAAAAAATGCAAGTAGTAATATAGGGACCACCTTTGGTGGGAAGGTAACAGTGTTCCATGTGCCTTTGGCATTTAGTCATGCCGGCCACATGACCATGGACATTTCTTCAGACAGCGCTGGCTCTTTGGCTTTGAAACGGAGATGAGCACTGCCCCTAGAGTCGGGAACGACTAGCACATAAGTGCGAGGGGAACCTTTACCTTTACCCGAGGAATCTGAGGTTACTTGAGGGATTTGTCTTGTTCCTATGCTATCAACCATCTCACCCAATCAGGCAGAAAAGGTAAGTTATGGACCCATCGGTTGAAGAATTCTCTGTCATTGCCGCTGCTCCACCTCTTCCCCTAGAGGTGTGGTGGGCCCCATTCTCCTGGTCTTTCAGAAGAGAGTGAAGACCTGGCTCTGGCAATTTGTGTGGGGCTCAGGCAACCCTGGGATGGTTAGTGCTATGAAGGTGTTCCCGTTGCCTTTTCATTTTTAACTTATTTTATCCATGTTTTTACTTGACTCCCATTTTACTGATTTGGAATGTACTGTGGTTTTAATATCTAAATTTGAGAAATAAATAAACAAATGTGAGCCAAGTTTGCCAATTAAGATTAAACTAAGGAAAACTGGATTATTTTTATATCCTTCATATCCCCTATTTTGAGCCATGAGCATTTTGCTATAGCATCAATATGCTACAGGGATCTTCCTTAGCATCCATCTATCCTTTTGGTTTTTAATTGGCTGCATCCAATTACACATCCACAGCCATATCCTGAAAGACCCTAAGCCTATTTCTACAGTTAATGCTAAAATGCATCATAGTAGTTTAATTCTAGCTGCCCTTAGTCCAGCAATGGAGGAAAAAAATGAAAACAGTAATCCCAAAAGTTGTTCAAGAATGGAGGCTGTTAATATGCAGACATACTATGCAGAACATAATATGCAGAACATAAACTCCATAGCTAAAACCAACATCAATCATACAAACTTGTGCTCGTGTCCTGATTTATCCATACTGCAAAGAATCCCGTGAACTCCGATCAGAATTTAAAAGATGTCAAGACCAAGGAGATACTGACTTATACATTGACTACTGTGCCGACTGTATCAAAAGTAAGTCCTCCAACCCACATCCTAACACCCAATCTTCCACCATCCAACCCCCCAACATCCAAAACTAGGCACACATGCCCCTAACTACCTCTATAACAACTGCTACTGACCTTAAATGCAAGCTACTTAACGCAAGAAGCCTTGTAAATAAAATACCTGAATTCCTCCTCTTACTAAATACGGCTATACTCGACATTATATTTGTCTGTGAAACGTGGCTTAATACATCCCTCCCTGTCTCCATTACCACAGTAAGAGACTATCATGTTTACCGGTCCAATCGTGAAATCTGTAGAGGAGGTGGCGTTGCTATCTTCTGCAAAAAGTCCCTACATCTAAAAAATATTCAAGTTTATTTATTTATTTATTTATTTATTTATTTATTTATTTATTTATTTATTTATTTTTGAATTTCTATACCGCCCTTCTCCCTGAGGACTCAGGGCGGTGTACAGCCAGAATTAAAAAACATGCAAGACAAATATTAAAAAACAATTAAAAGATATATAAATTTGGTCCAATTAAAACTCACTACCAATTAAAACATTTAAAACCATTTAAAAATTTCTTCTTAAGCCAGCCCGGCTTGCTTGAAAAAGTGGGTTTTAAGGGCACGACAGAAGGCACTGAGATCCTGGATTCTCCTTATCTCTGGGGGGAGCTGATTCCAGAGGGTAGGTGCCCCCACAGAGAAGGCCCTCCCCCTGGGGGTCACCAGCCTACACTGTTTGGCTGATGGCACCCCGAGGAGGCCCTCTCTGTGGGAGCGCATGGGTCGATGGGAGGTCGTTGGTAGCAGCAGGCGGTCTCGAAGATAGCTAGGCCCTATGCCATGGAGCGCTTTGAAGGTGATAACCAGCACCTTGAAGGGCACCCGGAAGACCACCGGGAGCCAGTGCAGCTCGCGCAGGAGCGGTGTTACATGGGAGCGCCATGCTGCTCCCGTCACTACTCGCGCTGCTGCGTTCTGGACCAGCTGGAGCCTCCGGGTGCTCCTCAAGGGGAGCCCCATGTAGAGAGCATTGCAGTAGTCAAGGCGAGAGGTGACGAGGGCGTGAGTGACTGTGCACAGGGAATCCCGATCAAGAAAGAGCCACAACTGGCGAATCAGGCGAACCTGACAAAAGGTCCCCCTGGTTACAGCCGTCAGATTTTCCTCCAAAGACAGCTGCATATCCACGAGGACTCCAAGATTGCGAGCCCTCTCTGTGAGGGCCAACGACTCGCCCCCAATAGTCAGTGATGGAGTCAATTGACTATATCGGGATGCCGGGAGCCACAGCCACTCAGTCTTGGAAGGGTTGAGCTTGAGCCTGTTCCTCCCCATCCAGACCCGCACAGCCTCCAGGCACTGGGACATCACTTCAAGGGCATCGTTGGGGTGGCCTGTGGTGGAGATGTACAGCTGGGTGTCATCAGCGTACTGGTGGTATCTCACCCCAAAGCCATGGATGATCTCGCCCAGCGGCTTCACATAAATGTTGAACAGAAGGGGCAAGAGGACCGATCCCTGCGGCACTCCACAAATGAGAGGCCTCGAGGTCGACCTCTGCCCCCCTGCCAACACAAACTGCGACCGGTCGGAGAGACAAGGTAACACGGTGCCTCCAACCCCCAACTCTTCCAGCCGGTGCAGCATGATACCATGGTCGATGGTATCAAAAGCCGCTGAGAGATATAACAGGACCAGAACAGAGGAGCAACTCCTGTCCCGAGCCCTCCAGAGATCATCAACCAATGCGACCAATGCCGTTTCCGTGCTGTGCCCAGACCTGAAACCCGACTGGAACGGATCTAGATAAGATGTTTCCTCCAGGAATTGCGGAAACTGTCACGCGACCACACTCTCAACAACCTTCGCCATAAAGCGTAGGTTGGAGACAGGACGATAGTTGGCCAATATTGCCGGATCCAGGGACGGCTTCTTGAGGAGAGGCCTCACCACCGCCTCTTTCAAGGCAGTTGGGAAGTAACCCTCACTCAACGAAGCGTTGATAACACGCTGGAGCCAGCCTCGTGTAACCTCCCGGGAAGCCAGTACCAACCAGGAGGGACACGGGTCCAGTAAACATGTGGCCGCACTAAGTCTCCCCAAAATCCTGTCCACATCATCAGGAGTCACAGCATCAAACTCCTCCCAGATAACATTCTCAAGACTGTTCCTCGTCACCCTGCCCTGATCTACCCAGTCAGAGTCCCAATCCCCCCGGATCTGAGCGATTTTGTCATACAGGTATTGTCCGAAATCCTCCGCCCTGCCTTCCAAGGGATCCTCCCGCACTCCCAGATGGAGCAGGGAGCGGGTTACCCTAAACTGGGCGGCCGGACGATTCCCTGATGACACAATACACAGCAGCTTGCTCTTCCTGAGACCATTGTCTGCAAACTGTCCTTAAATACACATTTTGACTCTTACTATGTTACAGAGCCCCAGATTACGACATCGAACATGCAAACAAGTTAACTTCACTATTAACATGAGCAGCCTCCTGCCCACACAATCTTTCTTGGTGACCTCAATCTACCACTTATTAATTGGATCCTAAACAAATGTACAACTGAACCCATACATGCAACCCAGTACAATGCTGCAACTAATCTGGGACTTGATCAACTAGTAACCAACAACACTAGACTCAACAACTGCCTTGATCTCATCTTCTGCAACAGTTTAAACTCAATTTATGGACTACAAATAAAAGAACTCTTTTCCAACAACAACCACAGCATGATATACTTTTCTTTCAACATACGTCCCCACAAAAATCATTATAATGATGGGATTCCCAGTTATAACTTTAAAAAAGCCAACTATGATCTCATAGACAATGAACTCTCATCTCTTGATTGGCAAATTCTATTCACTGGCTGTAATACTGCTGATGACCATTACAACATTTTCTTGCGCGAAGTCAAAAGAATCATTAAACTTTACAATACATACAACTAATAAGCCCAAAACCAGAAAAAACAAATCACCAATAACAATAAGGAAGCTACAATCCAGAAAAAAAAAATCTCTTTGGCGAAAAAACAAAACTAACTATGTAGCTAACTTTAAAAGCCGCTACAAAAACTTCTGCCAACAAATAAAGACTGAATGCACCAATTATCACATCAAGCAAGAGGAAAACATTCTGTGCACAAAATCCACCCGTGCCTTCTATAATTTTGTAAACAACAAACTTAAAGACCCGAGATCCATCCCACCCCTAAAAGGACTTAACGATAAAGACTGTAATGATGAAACCATTAAAGCCAATCTCTTTAACACGTTCTTTGGCTTAGTCTTTGTAAACAGCAACAACACATAGCCAATATTTCCCAGTCGTACTACAAATAATTACAATGATTACGATGATCTAATACATATTGATTTTACAGAAGACAACGTTGAAAAGACACTATGCAGTCTAAAACCATCTCTATCTATTGGACCTGATGGACCATGTGCCTACTTCTTAAAAAAGCTTTCCACTGCAATTGCAGAATCTCTAAGCATAATTTTTGAAAAATCTTTCAGTACCAGCTCCCTGCCCAACCAATGGTCACAAGCCACAGTCATCCCTATCTTCAAAAAGGGAGACCCCACCAAGTTGAAAATTACAGACCAATCTCTTTATGTTGCATCACCTGCAAAGTCATGGAATCAATCATTAACCAATCTATAACCCTCCACCTAGAGACAAACAACCTACTCTCCAACAAATAATTTGGTTTCAGAAAAAAATTATCCTGTAATCTACAACTACTACACTGCAAAAACATATGGACTACACATCTCGATCAGGGCAAAGCAATAGACGCAATGTAGACTTCTGTAAAGCCTTTGATTTAGTGGTACACGACAAACTACTTCTAAAACTTAAGTCCTATGGCATTTCTGAACTCCTACATAAATGGGATAGCTGCCTTCCTGTCAAACAGACAACAAGTGGTGAAAATAGGAAGTGCTCTATCAAATCGTGTACCTGTTAACAGTGGTGTTTAACAGTGGTGTTCCCCAAGACAGCGTTTTAGGTCCAACACTCTTCATATTTTATATAAACGACCTTTGCGATCATATTAAAAGCAACTGTGTTCTCTTCGCTGATGATGTAAAACTATTCAACACCATTGACAATGCAACTACCCTTCAAAAAGACTTTGACTACGTGTCAGATTGGTCTAACAAGTGGCAACTTCAAATCTCAACCAACAAATGCTCAGTTTTGCAGATTGGCAAAAAAAAAAAAAATCAGAACATAAAATACAAATTAGATGGACATGACCTTGTAGATGACCCTCACTCTGTCAAGGACTTTGGAGTACTCATAACTAAAGATCTAAATGCCAGAGTCTACTGTAACAACATTGCCAAAAAGGCATTAAGAGTTGCTAACCTAATCTTGCATAGCTTCTTCTCTGGTAATATTGTATTACTAACTAGAGCATACAAAACATTTGCTAGACCAATTCTTGAATACAGCTCATCTGTCTGGAACCTGCACTGTATATCAGACATTAATACAATTGAGAGAGTCCAGGGATATTTCATGAGAAGAGTCCTCCGTTCCTCTACCCGCAATAAAATACCTTATGCCACCACACTTGAAATTTTGATCTTAGACAACTTAGAACTATGCCAACTTTGGTCTGACATAAGCGTAGTACATAAAATTATCTGCTACAATGTCCTACCTGTCAATGACTACTTCAGCTTCAACCACAACAATATATGAGCAAACAATAGATACAAACTCAAGGTAAACCGCTCCAAACTCGATTGCAGAAAATATGACTTCAGTAACAGAGTGGTCAATGCCTGGAATGCATTACCTGACTCTGTGATTTCTTCCCTAAACCCCCAAAACTTTAACCTTAGACTGTTTACCCCATTCCTAAGAGGTCTGTAAGGGGCATGCATAAGCGCACCAGTGTGCCTACCGTCCCTGTCCTAATGTTTTTTTTTACTTGTATCCTTTTCATGTATTCAAATTATTTTTATACTTTTATCTGTTATCTTATATATGCTTGACAAATAAAATAAATAAATAAAAATAAATAGAACATATTATGGCATCAAATGTATTAGCAGGTCAAAACCAACACTGTAAAACTAATACATACACTGGATGGTGTTGCCTTTGTGAAGGGAAGCAAGCACAATACTGATGGATCAAAATAATTTATTTTATCTTTCATGCATGTTTTTTTTAAAGTAAAACACATATACAGAAGGCGCCTGTTGGCAAAGTTAGCTAATCTTCCATATTCCACACCATATGCTTTCCATCTTGAATTTTTACAGTTCTCATATAAGCATGTTAAAATACAATCTGCCAAGCAAAAACACTTATGTCTCATAAACTATATCTTACAATTAGATCCAAAAGATGACTACATGCAAGACAGAATTCCAGCTCTCCAGAGCATATCCTGTCAGACATGACAACATGTGCTTGCAATAAATTATGTTACAACTCCCAGTATTGAATTTACTATGGGTGCTGTTTAGATGTCTTTGGCAACACTCTGAAGAATGTAATGGCCCAACAACAGGAAACTACACACTGCCACATACACCTGGCTCTTGCTTTTACCCTCCTTTCGCTCATCTATGTGTCATTCTTTGAGTTTAATTAATAATCTTCCCTGGATGCAATTATACAGTATAAAGGATAACTCTATTAAGGTGTCCATTATACACAATTTTGCCAACGAACAACAGAGTTTTAACTCCATACGGTTTGCAATTAAATGCTCAAGTTATTTAGTCATTCCTGAAATCTCAGGGCAAATCATCTCCCCAAATATTAATATTATAATGCATTTTATGGTTCAAGTGATTCAATTAGTCTTTTTTTTAAATTACATTATTGCAGTCAAAGTAATTTTATTGCATAGGCCCTGATGACTAGAAATAATAGATTACAGATTACTGTTTTTTTTAAAAAGCAGTAATAAAATGGCTGAAATAGCTGAAATTGCCAAAAAAGCTTAGTTCAAAAAATCACAAATTATCCTTCCTAAAGGCTACCCAAATTGAAACAAGTCTGCCTATATTTTATTGATAATGTTTGTTTTCCCTTATATGATTGGTTAATATTTGGTTCATTCCTTTGATTAAGTACAGTCCCATACTTCATAGATAGATAGATAGATAGATAGATAGATAGATATAGATATAGATATAGATATAGATATATATAAAAGCTAAATACCACTCACTCATCATCACGAAATCTCCAGAACCATAAAGCCTACAAACTTGAAATTTGGCATGTATGTTCCTCTTGGCTTCTAGGTACTCACTAAGAAAGGACTTTTCAAAATGACCATCAGATCATTAGTATTTCTTATATTATTATTAACATGCTCTGATGCTAAGGAGTTAAGACGTTCTACTCCCCCTCACCACCTGAAAAGAACTCTGTTCCAACTGCCACTTGGGCATGGTGACTCATCCAGCCTGTGGGCAAGCCTGAGGGAGAGAAGCGGATAGGAGAGGGTCAATGGGCCCAGCCTGAGGGAGAGAAGGGGGATAGGAGAGGCTTCTGTGGGGCAACCCTGAGGGAGAGGAGAGAAGAGAGGCCAATTGTAACTACTCATTAATTTTCAAGCTGTAAGTGTCGATTTATCAAGCCCAATCACATAGTTTTGTAGCAGAGCACAGGTATCCAGCACAGAGACAAGCCTCAAACCTTCTGGCACAAAGTTATTTGAAGTGAAGAGACCAAAATTGAGCTTTTTGGCCACAACTATAAATGCTACATTTGGAGAGGAGTCAACAAGGCCTATGATGAAAAGTACACCATTCCTACTGTGAAACATGGAGATGCATTGCTGATGTTTTGAGGATGTGTGAGCTACAAAGGCACAGGAAATTTGGTCAGAATTGATGGCATAATGAATGCAATATGTTATCAAAAGATACTGGAGGACAATTTGCATTCATCAGCCCAGAAGCTGTATATGGGACGTACTTGGACATTCCAACATGACAATGATCCTAAACACCAGGCCAAGTCAACCTGTCATTGGCTACAGCAGAATAAAGTGAAGGTTCTGGAGTGGCCATTTCAGTCTCCTGACCTCAATATCATTGAACCACTCTCAAATGTGCAGTTCATGCAAGACAGCCCAAGACAGGACCTGGAGGCTTTTTGCCAGGAAGAATGGGCAGCTTTACCATCTGGGAAGATAAAGAGCCTCATCCACACATACCACAAAAGATTTCAAGCTGTCATTGATGTTAAAGGGGGCAATACACTATATTAAGAACTGGGGTATGTAAACTTGTGATCAGGGTCATTTGGGTAGTTTCTGTTGCCATTATGATTGAAAAAGAGTAAACACAGTTGAACACACACTTTTTTCTCTTGGGAATTATATAAAGGGTATGTAAGAAGTCAGCAAATCAAATTAGTTTCCTCATTTGCTCCTCAAGCAACATGTAGAAAACCCTTCTGATTACTGCGGGTGCAATTTGCATAGTTGTAAACATTTATAGAACACTAATTTTCTGTATTCAACTATTAGAATTTCAAAATTCTTGTTCATGAAACAAGACAAAAGCAAAGATATCAAAATAACAAGGCTCTCTAATTACAACTTCATCTTTGATGTCCTTAAAATTGGACTTTTGGAAGCGATATTCATCTATTTTGGATGTGTCAAATTATGTGCAGTCTCACATTGAGTGAATGATGATTAACCAGACATGCTGTAATTCATATTTCCTCCTCCAAGAACTTATGTGGGAAGATGCTGATTAGCTTGCAGTGACATATGTAGATGGCATTTTGCTTTGCATTTGAAAATTCTTCCAAATAAGTTGCTTATAAATTATCCTAAATGTTCTTACAAACAGGGTTAGAGGAATTACTGAAATTGATTCAGACTTAACGAATGGCTGCAGAGCTGGAACCACTGTAATTAATAAGACTGGTGTTTTTCGTTAATAATACTGATTTCTGTGACCAATAGTGGTTATATCTGAGTCAGTTCACTAAAGGCTGATTTAAGCTCATACCCAAATGAAGATTCCATGTTCAGTGTAATTCTGAATATGGGCTGTTGAAGGCTGCTCTCCCTTCATGTCCTTCCCCTGAAATCTGTGTGAGCATGTTGCCAACAGATCCTGGATCAGAGGGACCCTTAAATCTAAAGATGATCAAAAATCTGTTTCAAAAATATAGACCTTTCAAAGCATTGTAATCAATGTAAAACTTGTTGGGATGATTTTCTCTTAACACAAGCATCTCTTTGTTAGTTTGAAAACCTGAACTTGCTTCATTCTTCTAACCTGCAATTTCAAACCTTTTCAGGCCATAAAACTCTTAGTATAAAACTTCTTGAAATTCCTGATGAAAAAGGAAAGTTGTAATGATAGAAAGTTGACAATAAAACATGCTAAAATGTTAATTTCTGCCTATCTGTAATGAAAAGACCAATTATGAACCTCTGGCACAGGGGTGTCAAACTCAAGGCCCATGGGCCGGATCCAGCCTGCGGGGTACTTAGATCTGGCCCACGGAGCCACCCTGGAAATTGCAAAGGACCAGCCTGCAGTGCCTCTGTCAGCAAAAATGGAGGTCGGTGGGGCTGCAGGACATCGAGCTGGCAATGCCCACCTTGGCCACGCCCACTCCCCCCCCCGGTTAAACACAACCCTGATGAGACCCTCAATGAAATTTGAGTTTGACACTCTTGCTCTGGTAGATGGAAATCCTTGCTCTGCCCACTCAAAGCTTTTCATCTGGTCTTCTTTGGGAGAAGGGGAGAGAGGCAGCGTTGAGGCAGGATGCAAAACGTGGCAGCTGTGGCTCCCCGCTCCCTTCCCCCGGAAAATACTATGTGGCCAAGGCATTTTCCTAAGTCAAGATTATGGTCATCATGTTCACCTTTCTGGCTGTACCTTACAAAAATTCCCATGGACACAAGTTTTATTATTTGTTTCTCATGGAACCCCATCAAATACTTATAGAACTTTAGAGCTCCATGGAACAACAGTGGGGAAAAAACTATGCTTTAGCCTAATCTTTTTTGCTTTATACTCTGCCTCCTCCTGATTCCTGATTTACTTAAAGCAAAAGACACACAAGGGAGATGTAGCTACATGTCTTGGTTTGTGGGAATGATGCTGCCTAAGGAACAATCAGATGGAAGGTAGAGAGGGAGCCTGCAGCTGCATAATAGCAGAGAAAGAAACTCAGAAAGGATCTCCATAACTTAGGCTATAAAAACAGTACTTTCAGACTTGCATGATTCTGTTAATATAGTCTGACAATAAAGCTGAATTAGTTTATCTGTTTATGTTTCTTGTTTGGCCTACCTGGGGAGGCTGACACTACATTTCTCCTGGCTACAATTAAAATAGTGGGAGAAGCAGCAGATCCACAGACCAATAATACAGTTCCTTTTCCCAGTTTGTGGGAAACTATTTCCATCAAACAGCTCAGTTTTCTTTTGAGGCATTCAGGAGGGATCCAAGAAATACTGTATTTTGAAACAGTAGGTTAAAGTACCCAGCAAGAACTTGGGGATAATAATATCATAATTGGATTATTATAATTGGGAGTTTCTAGTATGAGTGGCTTTCTCTCTCCGTCAAATCTAAGGATATATGAAATCTAACGGTCACTAAAAATATTCTCCAAAGAATTCTTTCCAAAGCAACATTATTATAACAGTACATTTATCCTTTCCCATACATTCTTTATCTTTAAATATGTAGTCTGTTGCCAACTCTAGCTGGGTCCTATATGTACGTTGTTAGCATTCCATTTAACTGTTGTTAAACAATTGAGAAAAGTTAAATAGTTAACAGTGTGAAACAAAATTATTGCTGCCCACTGTCATAAGGAATGCAAAGTACCACAATTTAATGTATAAAGAATATCACTTTTACAGAGGGGGGTGCTGGTGCTTATGGATTGCAGCATTTTCTTATTTTCTTAGATATGCAGTAGAACAGGGATGTCAAACTCGATTTCATTGAGGGCCATATCAGGATTGTTTGACCTTGGGGGGGCAGGTGGGCATGATCGGGGTGGGTGTGGTCAGCTTGAAATCACTCGTGTCGGGGGAACCTGTGGTAGCTCAGACTGGGCTGAGGTGGGGGGATCCCCCTGCAGCCCTCTGCCAGTGAAAACAGAGCTTGGGAGGACCATGTGTGGCCCTCCCAGGCTCTGTTTTCACTTGCAGAGGCACTGAACCGGCCTGTCGCTATTTCCAGGGTGGCCCCACGGGCCATATCTAAGTACCCCATGGGCCAGATCCGGCCCATGGGCCTTGAGTTTGACACCCCTGCAGTAAAATGCTGTATTTGAAGGAGATTGCATTTGGCTTGTTACTGTCCTATTTTTATCTTGAATTACTAGAAAAAAATCCTGTAAGGTTTGGAGGTTACTCATTTCTTTTTAATAATAAAATTTTGAACCTAAATTTGAAATGTGTCCTCATGGTTTTAAGAATATCCTATGTTCAGAGTTGAGAAGACACAGAGTGCCTTCCTATCTATGTCAGATTATTGAAATCACTGAAATTCAGGCCATTACTTTGAAGAATCAGGGAAACAATCAGGGAAAAAGCCGTTTCACAAACAACCTGTTTTCTTTGAGTCTATTTTATACAAACACACACAGAGACACATTTTCATTACCATTTCTTCCTAAATGCAAAGGTTTTAATTTAATACATTGTATTCATTTGGGCTCAATTTGACAGCTAAGATTTGCTTTAAGGCTTATGTCCTACAACCAATATGACATGACTAGATTGCTCTCCCTGTCTTCCCCCCCCTCCAGCATCCATCACATGTCATCCACGGTTCAGAAATACATGAGACACTTGAGCAGGGAGAAGGAATCTGTTCCATTCTGGATATCATTTTGTCATTTGATGAATGTCATTGGATGTGTCTCCAAGTCAATCAATAAACATAATTAAATCAGGAAAGAAGGATTGTGAAATATTTAAGAGCTTCTTATCCAAAAATGTCTTTTATATACTTATGTGGCACAGTTGTCAAATATATATGGTGTTTGTAGGACTCCTGTATCACAAGCCAGCCTGGGAGGTCCTGGTTTGTCAGGAGACATCCATATACATCAATTAGAAAATGAAGAACCTGTTTTTAAACTGCAGAATTGATGAGATGAAGTGCGGGGAGTTAATGCAGCTCCCAATTTTTTTTTCCTGAGATCCACTGTATTTTTCCAAAACTTATCAAATTTATTGTGACACAAGGGGAAATACCTAAGTAAGTAGCTAGAACATAAGAGCTATCTTACTTTGTTATTTAATAAATCTGTAAATAGAACCAGATCCTGTTTAATTTTTGCCCTAACCTCTTTCATTATGTTTTGGAGGTTGATCTCTGACATGCTACACTGAGGCAGGGTTGCCAGGTCTGGGCTGCAAAATAATATTTTTTCTATATCCCTTAGCTGCCTTCTGCTGGTTGCTAGGATTTTTGCAACCCCAATACAACGACTTTATTCAAAGTCCATGTATGGTCATATTCATCCTTCTCCCCAAGTCATATAAAGAAACAGATAACTTTATTCCAACTCAACACAATTACATTTGGTTCAATTTCCTTAGGCTTTAGCTATGAGCTATGTCAGCCCCTTCCTTCCTTCCTTCCTTCCTTCCTTCCTTCCTTCCTTCCTTCCTTCCTTCCTTCCTTCCTTCCTTCCTTTCCTCCCTCCCTTCCCTTCCCTTCCCTTCCTTTCCTGCCACAACCAAAACACTCTTGGTGCCTTATAGGCCATATGCACAAAACTTAAAACCAATCATAACATTCATTACCTATAGCTTTGCAGGCCCAATAAATTGGTATTAATATGCTCCCAATGAACACCAATAAGCACCTGAGCTGTTGCATTTTGGAATAGCTGCGCTTTCTGAGTAGCCTATGAGGGTAATTCCATTTAAAGCACAATGTGATATTCAAGTTGAATGATTAATTGCTATAGCTCCAGAGATCACCACAATTGGCAAACCAATTGTAATTGGTCACAGACTGAGCAGTAGCCTTGAGTCCAGAAGGATATCCTCCCTCCCCATCACAAAACTGCACCTTCATGGGTACTGCCTGCTCATCAAGGAACAACCTTGATGGCAATGGAAACTCCCCACAAATAGCACCTTCACCCAACTAGGGCTCAACTTCAGCCTGTCCTTTCTCATCTGATATCTGATAGCCTCATGCATTGGGAAGGGACACCAGAAGCATCTCTCTTACAGCACAAGGTAGTGTTTTCAATTAGATTTAAAAAGCAGAGAGAACAGAAATGATGCCAGCTTTACCCTACCCAGGGATGGGATTCAGCTGGTTCAGACAGGTTCAGGCGAACCGTTAGCTCTGAAGATCAGCTGAGAGTGAACAGGTTCCCTCCGACGATCAGCTGGGCCCACCCACCTGCCCCTGCACAATACCGACCTATATTTCCTTTGTTTGAAGCCCAGCTGATAGGCACGGCAGAGCGGATTGACTCACCTCAGCTGTTTTACTCACTGGGGCGGCAGTAGAAGATAAGTTTTAGAGCTGTTTTCAAACGAACTGCACGCACACGGAGCACGTGTTTGGTGTGCGTGCGGTCAGTGAACTGGTTATTACACCGGTTGAATCCCACCACTGACCCCACCATTGGGCCAATCTCTCTTCCCCCATTATCACAAACTGAAACTGCTCACTGAGGAAGGAATGGAACCAGTGCAAAACAAAATCTCTATTCTCACCCCCACCCCCCTATGGATGGTCCAATCAGATACCATGGTGGATGATGTCAAATTCAACAGTAACTTTATCCATGTGAGCATTCTTACTACATTTATGGGGTTTTTTTGGAAATAAAAAAATTATCTGATTTTCTGAGAGTCTCCTCCAAGGTGGTAGCATTAGTGCAAACACGGTAATGGTTATCATGCACAAGCCTATTACTGCACACCCCTCCCCAGAAATTTGGTTCCATGTGCATAGAGCTCAGATATGACTCCAGTTCTCTTATTCCTGTAGCATATTACTATTTTGCAAATTAGATGATCCTTAAAAATGGTGTGCCATTTCTCTGTTTCTTCAGAGAGTTTCCCTTATGAGTCAAGGGTTCACATTCATGATTTTTTGAATTTGTCCCTATAAAAGAGATGTCTTTGACTCCTTGATCTATTGAGCTGTCATTCAAGTGTAGCATCTCATATAAACGCCTTTCTATTTGAGGAAAGTCTGGTGTTTGATTCATAATAAAACCAATAAAACCTCACTGGCAATTAGATAAATCTGAATATCATGCTAGAAAATTATGAGTTTTGGTATCACTGCAATGTTAGGGAGGGTTGCAAGATGTATTGTCTTCTGAGAAGAGGAAACACCAAGGATAGAAATTAAGAAATGTTTCATTTCAATCCTGAGCTACACATATTCTCCTTTATTGAAACTTGTCTTTCTTTAATCAAGGGAGGGGTCCCTGTTTAGTCATATGTAAGTGACCTTGGGTGAGGTCAAGCATACAGCTTCTACCCATGTCTTCATTGCTAAAAAAAAAAACAATTATAATAGGGGAAACATCAATAGGGGATTAGTTTGTGGACATGTGTACAAAGCACATATAAAGTACTCTGGACATTAAATATGTGCACTGTCTTGTTATCCCATTCTACGCATCTTTTTAACATTCTGAACACCCCTATGATTAAGCTTTCTGAATGTAGAGTGATGGCTCATTTGAGCTAGTGGGAACTGAAATTCCACATCACCTTGACATAGAATGCTTAACTCCTGAGAAGCTGCCAACATTGGCTAAGAAGCCATGCAGGATGAGGATATAGAATGCCAGATACATTGGTTTAATATGTAATGAGAACCAGTTGAAAAGCTTACTTCTTAGCTTTCTATCCTAACTCCCTCTGCAGGCTTAAATATTACTACAAAAGTTCTTCCAATGATCTAAAATGAATGTTGGGGGAAACAGATAGGAGAGAAGGCTGGTTCAGCAATTCAGCCTTCATCAACTGAATGCCTTCACTGTATTCAATGTTTGGGTGAGTGCAAATGTTTCTCAAGGCCACAATCCAGAATAGATTCATTCAGATAAAGCCGCATTGGATAATGAACTTTATTTTCAGTAAGTATGCACAGGAGCGCACCAAAAATGAATTGTTGATTACTCCAATTGAATTAATTCTGTTTATGATATTTCTTGGAATTCATTTTAGGGATAAAATAATTTAATAAACACATGCTGTGATGTATTCCTGGGTGGCTATTGATTTTCCTTATTAAAAGAGATCCGTCCCATAATGACCAAATATGCTTAAACTGATCATGAAGTTCTAGCCTTATGATTTTCTTCCAACTTTTCTTTCATTCTAAAGAAGTCGTTGGAAATTGAAATTACAGTGTATGCTTCATTACTGAAGAGTAAGCTCATGAATCTAATGAAAATTATGTCTCAGGAGGCCTGCATTGTAAATCCTGAGAGGTTCTTTGTTGGACTGCTTGACAAAAACAGTATATCAGCAGGGATTCTAAATAATGTCTTCGTACAATCACTTTGAAAATGCTAACTTAAAAGCTCTGAATTTGCTTGTTAGCATTTCAGGCAATTGCTCATAGTGGAGTCTTAATTGCCATTTCAAAGAATTACTCCTGGTACAACAAAATGCAGTTATTTCATTATAAATGCAGTACTGTATACCATTTATCTTAGTAGCTACTGACACAACATAGGAAATTGCATACTGTAACTCTTGGTTTCATATGGCCCTGGTTTTGCTTTAATGAGGCCCTTGGCTTATATATACAGTATTTGCAGGTATTAAATCTAAGGCCTTTAAAAGAAATGTTTTGTCATCAGGAACAGAAAAAAGGGGTGACACAACCCATATTTGTATATAGCTCTCCACTGTCTGCTTCAGCCTGCCCTCCCCACCAGCGTGCCCTCCCCAACAGATTCTCTTTGAAGGAATTTAGCTTTTGCCAAATAAAATGTTGACTTCTCAAGATGTAATATAAAACTGAATAGCATTTCTGAACTCTGTGCTATATATTTTATTATTGTATTCATTAATTTCTATTGCTCATAGTTTCAAAGCAAAGTTTATTGGAAGGATTGAAATAGCAGGAAGAGGAAGTTAAGATCAACAGTTTATTAAATTTTTTTAAATGGGATCATATTGGTTAAATAATCAATGGGTAACACCAGAAATTCAAAACATGCAAAGGTATGGGGATGAATCAATGGCTTTTATGTTAGGCTATATATGTATATATAGATAAATAAATATATAGTGGTTAGTTTTACTAGAGAAGAAAGGCAAATGTTTCACTCACTTTCACTAGTCTCATACTCCATTTCTACTTCTGTTTTTCCTCCTCTCCTTCTGGTTCTTCTATGCTCTTTAAAACAAATCCAAGGATCGTTTCAATTTTAGATGAATAGCAATGACTAAACTAGCATATGACATTTTTACATGTAGCAATCAGTATATTTTAAAAACTTAACAAATAAGAAAAAAGTCCATGAATGCAATTTAGTTTAATTTTAATCATTTCTCTGATTGGTGCCATCTCCAATAGGCACACACACGCACGCACACACACACACACACACACACACACCAGGCAATGAATCCACTCTGTCCATTCTAATTAGTTTAAAGACAATATTTTCTCCAAGTCACAAATCTGTATGACAAGCAGAAAACAAAGTTTAAGAGGAAGGAAGATATCCCTGCAAGGATAATGGCATCCTTCACAACAGAGAATAGATCCATCCATCATTTGGGATTTTCTTCTAGTATAGCTAAAGTCAGCCACAATTCAAATAAGGCAATTCTTTGATAGAAGATCTGCTAAAAAATCAAACAGTTTCAAACCTAGAGAAGCTAAACTGGCATCCCACTACCAACCCACCCCTCACGTCATACTGACATACTAAATTAATGAAAATTCTGTATAGGAGAAAACCATTCTATTTTTGCTTTTAAGGAATGTATCTCACAGTGGTTAAAAAAAATTAACAGGGTATAAGTAATTTTGCGGTCCCTATGAGCATAAAGCATATTGCTTAACATTTCCTTGCTTTGAATTTTGTATGGCTAGAGTTGAGGTAGAGGGAAACAAATTGTAATATATCAGGATTTAAGACATTTCTGCTATAATACACACAAGATATTTTCTTCCAACTGGAAGGAATTCTTCTACTTCGCTAACTTACCATTGTTGCTGTTTAAGGGGGAAATGACTTGAAAGTGAGTACTTGCCTAAAAATAAGCTCCGTTCAATTCAGTGGGAATTATTTCTGAGTAGAAATAAATGGTTCTCTCAAATATTATTTTCTTCTCAGAGGGAAAAGCAAGACATAAATCTAACTTATTTGAATTAAAGAAACAACTATTATACAGATGTTCCTTGCTTATCAATCACAAGAACCATTAAGGCTGTTACAATGTAACAAAGCTTAACCCAGAGGCAGTTTCTGAAAACACTTAAAGCAGCAGGGGCGGCAATTAAGATAAGGATTAGGCTAGAAATACAGGCACACTAGAATCTCTCCTTCCTGTGTTCCTTGCAGGATTAGCCCTGTAAAGTGGGAAAATATTTCTTCCAACAACTGGTTCTCCGAACTGCTCAGAAAATTAACATACGGTTCGGGAGAACCGGTGCAAAACAGCAGGCGCCCACCACTGTGTGTGTGTGTGTGTGTATATGTACATATGTATGTATATAACATGTGTACATGTGTCTTATGTATGTGTATACTTTTGAGAGCAGGCAACAGAATTTCATTTTTAATGTGTGCCAGTGTGCCCACAGTAGAAAATGACAATAAAGATTATATATCCGTATGTAATCAAAAGGTGGCATTGCCCATTGTTTTTTGCAAGGTGCTTTCCTGACATACAATAAAATCGAGGGGATGTCTCTGCTGAGAGCAGGTTGTTGATTCTAATATCTCCATTTAAAAATATGCAGCTACCTTTTTTCAAAAAGTATATGTTCAGCTCAACTTGGGTAGGTCAGAGATGGAGAGAAAACAATTTTGGGATAATAGCCCATAACAGTGAAATTGTGTCAATAATTGAGTCTGTCAGAGTTCATCTCAGTTACTGTTCAATTGCTATAGTAGAGGCTATTTTAGACAATGTTCCAGTGGGAATGATATTGATTGAACATTTTTAGTTTTTAGATTCATAGATAAATGTACTGTGCTGTGAGATTGAAGATAGTCCAAACCTTCATTGAAATAGCTTCTTCTTATTGAACCTTATCAATACAGAAATGTGATAGAAAATTTATGAATATATAAACTAAAATGCCTGGAGTTGAAAAAAAAAGAAGTCATGTAGTAATTCTTTGGAAAGACTGATTAAAAAAAAACACTCCTGCTGGACTCTACTTTGCACCCACTCTCAGGGCGAGGATGAACAATTAGTCATGAATTTCTTAATATTTTTTTCACTATTGCAGGGAATACAAATGGGGGAATAGACATGCTGCAAAGGGCCCAATTCAATGCAGTCAGGCACCTATGTTTTATTAATAATCACCTCATGTAACATATGTGTGTTACAGTTATATAATAAGTGCATAATTACAAAAGAGTAAGATTATACTGTTCTGCCTAATCTTTTTCAACTAGAAACTGTCAGTTTACTTGACTTGGATCCATGAAATTAAGCATTCACAGGCATCTATTCGTCCCACTCATCATGGGACCAGCTCTCTTTCTGCCTCCCAAATCTTGTCATCTTTGGAAGATCCTCTGGAACAGATCGGATTAATGCAGTGCAGCAGAAGGAGAGAAAAGGAAAGTCCAGATGCATGACATATGATATTCCCCTGACATATCATATAACCCATCAATGTCTTAAAATAAAAAAACAAATAAGGGATATTTCTTTGGGCTTTCTACCAATCTGAAATGCCTCTTTCCTGAAACTGGAAGTAGGCCAGTTAAAGCATCAAAAAAAATATGGTTAATTTATAGGTGGTAAAATCTTTTTCAACTTTAGCTTGATTTGTGCCCATGTTGTTTTCTTGGCAGGCGAAAGAAAATGGTTTCCTGACTTTAAGAATGTTTTGGCTTCCCAACCTGGCTTATATCTTCAGAATTCTCTGGAACCCTTCCATATAACTAATCTGCTTCATTTCAGAGCCCAGACAAGACCAGCCATTAGTGCCACCTACTTGGACATTTATTAATGTAGAAACGCAGATCATCTTGGATATTTATCTTTAGTTCTTGGGCTTATAATATCTACCCTAACATTTAAAATACAATTGGGTAAATTAAAAAAAAATAGTACGATTTTGTGTGAGTGTATATTCAAATTATTTTACAAAATAATTGAAATAAAAAAACTGACATAGACTTTATAATTTACTCCTGCTGTTTGAAAAGGATTCAAAGTGCTTCTTCATAACATATGTGCAGAAAATCAGATTAAAAAGTTCTATATAATACTCTCCCAAGCCATAATGAATGACAAAACTTGGGGAAATAATAATTGATGGGGGGGGATCAGCAATTAGAGCAAAAATAGGAAACCTGGAAAATAAATTCTCCTATGAGTTCTAAAAAGAAAGTTGGAATTCCTATTTACAGAGTAGCATTGCAATGCTTGGAGTTTGTTATTATTTTGTTTTCTTTTCATCCTGTTTAATTCGTGGACTTTGAGCAAATGGTTGTACATACTCATTTGCTGCAATTTTCAACTTCCCCCCCTCACAATCTATATTAAGTTCAAAAGTGTAAGTGAACTGATTCAATCACATCTTAAATGGGAGACCGATACAATTGCTTGAATTATTCTATACATATGTATTTACGTGCACAATGTTTGTTATAAAGGATGGATGAATCTGTCAATTACTGTTTCTTATTTTTGTAAAATAGGTAAAGTCTGGTTTATTGTACTTATTTCAGCATTTGTATGAAAATGAGTGTATATTAAAGTGCTCATTTCTCTAATAATACACATTTTGTTTGCAATGTATTTACATGGTTATTGCAAATGGTTTTCCTAAATATTGTGCATTTTTGTTTTGTATTTCCACGGATTTGGTAAATTATATTGTAACATTTCAACTGAAAATTTCAGGCAGTAATAAGGCACAATGAAAGGTAGGATAAATTTAGCCCATGAAATCGGAGAAATCTGCTCATGCTTCCAAAATATATTAATAGCTTTCTCAACAGAAGAATCTGATTATTAGAGGGGTCTCTCTAATAATCATATTCTTCTGTTGAGAAAGCAATTAATGAAAATATGATAAAAATCATAAGAATTTTTCCAAACCATTCAATGTGACTGTAACTTTAAGGAACTTAGTTGTTAAGAAGACAACTATAAAGATACCATCATATTTGATTTATTTTTTATCGTTATTCATTTTATCTTGTTGTTTAAGTGTTGTTAGCTGCTCTGAGTTATGAATTTGAAATAAGTGGCCACATAAACTGGAATACTACTTTTCATGTGTTTATCGCTCATTTTTAAGATGTCACATCTCTTTATACTGTTTTCCACATGCAGAATAAGTGAAAGTTATTTATAAAGTTATTTATAGACATTATTTTACAAAAGCTACAATTCTGTTTTAATAGACAATTAATCAGAATTACTATAGTGTAGTAAGCTACTTTAAAGTCTGAAGAAGATAAATGTGTTTTTTTAAAAAAATAAAACAAGCAGTTACAATCCATGAAATTGTCTTTGTTTATAGCATCCCACTTGACCACAGGAAGAACTTGTCAGAACTTTTAAAACTGACAAGAAAAGTTACTGACAATATATATTCCAGTTAGTTACATATATTTAATATTGTTTCATTATAATCATATTCTTACTATCGGGTATTATATATTTATTTGCCTACAATATTTATGGCAATCAAGACAGTGATATTTTTCCTCATCTTGTTCTTCTTTGGAAATGCAGTACATCACTTACAGACAGCTTTCCATGGTCTAATGCTATCATCGGAGTCATCTTTATAGACTTCGATTTGAATTCAGCTTTGATTCATTTTGCCAGATGGTACAAGATGAAACACAGGAGCTCAACACAATGGTTGACCTATTTACTCAGCCCAATAATCTATTGCTTAATACTTGGTGAGAGCATAATTGAAACAAATAACTTTTCTTACCTATCCTAATGTACTTTCACACTGAACGATGGACTCCTGTGCAAACATGAAAATTCAATGAAAACTTTTTTTTATTACAGTAACTTAAGGACCCAAGAATGCCTAACATTCTCCCTCGTTATCCTGAGGAAGGTGCCCTTGAGGTGAATTGTCAGTCTGCTGTGTATAGATAGAATTCTTAGATACACTTGTTAGCCTTTTGTCTTCCTAACAAGAAGGATAAGAGAGAAAAAAAAGATGAACAAAAAGTATACTTTGGCTTTTCTAAGATTCATTATCCATCTACAGAACTAGTGTTTCAATGAGGTCAAGACTATTTTTAAGGGTAGCGCAGGGACCAAATTCAGTTCATGCTCTGAATTCCAAATGTAGCCAATGTACTATTCCTGATAACGATGCAGTTTGAAAAAAAAAGTGAAATCATGGCCTCAAGAATTCCTATATGTTATCAAATCACTGTAAAAACCATTATGGTTATAGAAAGGCAGTCCTGCAAATGGCCAGGGAAAGATCATAGCGTGATACGGTCCCTGGTACAATATATACTTTGTAGGCTTACTCCTACAGATAAAGTTGTCGGTTTTCAGGAATGAAGCTTGAAATTTTATTTTGCCTGAGAAATTAAAATGAACCACAGATGGTCCAGTGGTAGCTTAAGAAGAAACATCATTAAAAGTTCAGGCCAGAACACTTGACACCTACATATAATGTAAAACAGAATTGATTCTTCAGTGCAATAAAGTGTGACATATATTTATGATATGTTGAGTAGGAAACTATCATTAATTATCATTATTATTAAAATTATTATATTTTTCACTTCCTTCTGTGAACTCATTATTTAATGTCCTCACCCATTCCCACCTATTCATGAGAAGGAGAATATGTGATAAATATACCGTAACTGGGATATGGCCCCATGTATCTAATATTGTCTACTCTTTGAAAAGTTATGCAATCATGATTTTTTATTCATCTTGTCACAGAATGTTTTATTACATTCGCTGCAATCAACTTGCAGACGACTGCCTAGACACTCAAAATTGCTCAGTGTCATCAGTCAAAACTGGTATTTTGATGTGATATGAGGCAGTTGTATAGCATATTATTTATAATTTACCAAAACAGATATCATCCATATGCAGCGGTTGTTAAGTATACTGAATTTTACTTTACTGGGTTATAGAAATTGATGAGAGGGATTTGCATCATAAATCTACAAATGCATGGCCTGTGTTCAGCTAGATCACAGGTGGGAAATCTGTAATCTGCAGCTGTTGTTAAAATATATGTAACATTTCCCCAACCCTGAATTAGACGCTGTGCTTATTTTTCTAACTTGAAGGCAGCAAGTTTTTTACATTGGCCAAAATAGGTCTGGAATTTTGTCCGCCATGATAGGAGCTATACACAGACAAGAGCGAAACCATTTCCCCATAGAAGCTGCAATTATGGAACTTGTGAAAACATCCATCTCCTTGCCTCACAGATTGCTCTTCTTTTGATTGATTCTTGTTTTTAATATTTTCAGTGCTCTCAAACGGAGACAAAATAATGTTTATTTTGTTGAATAGGAGACTGTGGAGAAAGGAATGTTATTCTAAGTACAGCTTCAGATAAAATGTCACTGGAGAAAAGGAAAACATGATTGATGCCAACTTTCAAGTAAGAGAATGACAATTCAAAATATTTTTTATGTGCATGCCAAAGCTACTAATTTTCTTCTCCATTGAACCTAGCTGCTAATTGCCATTGTCAAAAATAAATTGTAAAAATATCATGCCAGTCTCAGTAAATATGAAGCAAGTTAGCACCATGAAAGTGGAGGTGGGAGGAAAAGAAAACGCTGTTGATGTTTTTTTGGAATGCGATTTGTTTCAGCAACAGAGATGTGACTTTTAAATTAACGTACAATTTACCATGAAAGAACAGTAGTCTTTAAAAACTCCCAATTTGTTCTAAGCAAAGGGTTGCCAAGAAAGAAAGACAAATCCTTATGGACTGCTTCCTTTAAAATACTGAATTCGATGAGCGATTTTGAGTAATTAAATGCTTGTGAATTCTGATATAAACTAAATTTGATCCATACCTGCCAGAACTAATGTACAAATCGGAACTAAGGCTATAATCCTCTCCTCAGTCTTCCCCAGTTAAGAAGGCTAAACTATCCACTTACCTAGAAATAAATGCAATTTAATTCAGGGGATTCAGATATAAATACACCTGCATAAGGGTACACATTATGATATCCATCATTTTTTACATTTTCTAATTGTTCAGCTACCTCAAAATATATTGAAATTTCTTTATCAATCTGCAGTATAAGAAAAGAATAGATTACTGTAGAATGGCACTGAACCTTGTGATTCTATAGCAAAACTAGCCTTCTGGACATATTTAGGAATGTGCATTTTGAGAGGAAGTATGAGGAAATGCAGGTGTAAAAATATAAATATCTTGTCCAGCTGATTCCTTCATTTAATTACTTAAAAGGAAGAAACCACAACTGACAGAACAGTGGATAGGGAAAGAATAAAGATTTTCTATCCTCTATGAAGCCCTCTAGGTCTCCACTAAAAAACAATAAAAAGATCAGGAGATCTTGCACCATATAGTTTAAAGACTCCCTGAAAGTTATCAGTATTTCTACACAAAAATATAAAATAGAATAATTACAGTATTCCCTATTTTTTTTTCACCTAAGATGCTACAAATCAGGAAAGTGCTTAACTTGAAATCTTGAAATCTACATATAAGCTTTTGGTCTTGTTAATTGTAATGGGAAATCTAATACTAGGTGTGGATACAGGACAGAAGATTAGAATAGACAAAAAAAAAGCTTAAAATCTAGGTTAAATTTTATACGAACCCCGACTGTAGAACTTGCTCTCTTTCAAATTTAAAAATGATAGAGAAAAATATTCAAACCAAGGTTTAGGTTATTGTAATGTCAAGACATAATGTCAGCAAGAGAGCAAAGAAATTAATATTCTCCACCAGATCTCTAGATTGGAAGAGGTGTAGATGAATTACAGATTTTATATATCACTTTTAATATATGTCTGCTACTACATACAAACGTACATACATATATGAAAATAAACTAAGGCTATCTTCAATATGAACACACCAAGAAATAGGAAGATGCTACATGGTTTTCATACAGCCTTATATTCAATAGTGATTTTGATTTTGGCATCTTTATGAGCTTGCCCTTCCAGATTCTTGGAATGTAGTTTTCTTTCCCTTTCTACTATTTTTTGTTTCTGCCGAAAACAAGTGTTATAAGTATAATACAAAATACACATATAATATAAAATACACATATAATATAAGTATAATACAAAATATACACAAAATACAAGCTGAGTGGACACGACCTTGTAGATGACCCTCACTCTGTCAAGGATCTTGGCGTACTCATATCTAATGATCTAAGTGCCAAAGCCCACCGTAACAACATCACCAAAAAGGCATTAAAAGTTGTAAACCTAATCTCGCGTAGCTTCTTCTCTGGTAATATTACACTACTAACCAGAGCATATAAAACATTTGCTAGACCAATACTCGAATGCACCTCATCTGTCTGGAACCTGCACTGCATATTGGACATTAATACAATTGAGTGTGTCCAGAAATACTTCACAAGAAGAGTCCTCCACTCCTCTGCTCACAACAAAATACCTTATGCCACCAGACTTGAAATTCTGGGTTTAGAAAACTTAGAACTACGCCGCCTTTGGTATAACCTAAGCAGATAAAATTATCTGCTACAATGTCCTACCTGTCAATTACTACTTCACCTTCAATCACAACAATACACAAGCACACAAAAGATACAAGCTTAAAGTGAACCGCTCCAAACTCGATTGCAGAAAATATGACTTCAGCAACAGAGTGGTCAATGCCTGGAATGCACTACCTGACTCTGTGGTTTCATCCCAAAACCCCTAAAATTTTAACCTTAGACTGTCTACTGTTGACCTCACCCCATTCCTAAGAGGTCTGTAAGGGCCGTGCATAAGAGCTCCAGCGTGCCTACCATCCCTGTCCTAATGTCCCCTTTATCTGTATCCATTTTATGTATTCAATTCATGCTTATACTTATATATATTATCTAATGCATACTTGAAAAATAAATAAATAAAAATAAAAGTACTTTCGTACATACAATCTCTCTCTTTTCAAAGGCTATTGTTGTTAAGTCAATGTTTCATGCACATTTGGTATATGCTGCAGTTTTGCATGTTATCCTAGGAGGATGAAACACAGACTATTTACTGAACATATTTTTCATTTAGGCTGGTTTTGTTTTATTTCTTCATAATTACCTAGAGATGGAATCATTAGCTTGTCACATATGAAACAGAGCTAGAACAAATGTCTTGATGGAACTTGATCAAAGGGACTTACTATTCAGCAAATGAATTTACGATGCAGACTTTTGGCAATTAGGTCTGTCTGTTTTTCTTCATAGTCGTTAATATGACAATACGTGGTTATTAATATCCTACTGCTATTAATATGTTCAGAGTGGCCACTACCATCTATTATTTTAAAGTAGTTTTTAAAATGTAATACAAACAAGCAATAATATAAAACAGATCATATATTAACAAAGTAAAAATCACCTCAAATTACACATTAAACCCCACTGAACGGTATCCTTAGTTTCTGAACTGTGATTTGCATCTGGATCAAAATCTGAGTATCACACCAGAAATGTCTTGCTACTGGTAGTATTTAGAAGTGGTGCTGAGCCTGTTCAGCTGTTTATCAACGAAGGCCATTGTTAAAATAATCTGAGTATTAGCATCCTTAAAAATCATCACCAGCACTTTAAATTAGACCAGGAATTAAACAGGGAGCTGATAAAGTCCAACTTCCTAAACCAGACAAAGCTATGATATTAATTCTATTTTCAATGAATAAATACCTTGTGTCCATCTTCAAATGTTCTTTATGAAGTACCCTATGCCGCTGTGTTTATTTATCTTGAAAGTAATCAAAGCAATAGTGAGAAAGTTATGGGCCCCATAATTCTACAGCCCTATTTGTTTTGTCCACAAGAGGAGAGATAAAGGTCAATAAATGATATAACATTAACAATTACAGAAATGCAGACTATGGTACTATGGAAAGCGGCATTTTAAGTTTTAGTTTAACTTTCCCTTTTCTGCACAAGAATATAGCTATAAACCTTCTCAAGCTAGTTCTTGGAAAAATGTTTCATTTACAGATAGTGGCTAAATTCAGTTTCTCGCCCTTGGGGAGGCAGCCTCAGTAGTTACGAATCATTCCTGGAAAAAAGTCTCATAATTCCCTCCTTTGGACCATTGACATCATTATAGTGTTAACAGTCACCTGATTCTATGGGACCTTTGACACTGCCATCAATTTTACCCTTGTTACCCACAACAGCAAGCTTTATTGCTTCAACAGTGTGCTCTTTTCTCCAGAGAAAATGTTGCAAAACCTTTTGGTTACAGGTGATAGAGAAGTAAGATGATCATGCCATCAAAAATCTATTCCTTCTCTTTCAGAAGAGTAGACCTGCATGAGGTCACAATGGTCAATTGTGTTTCTTCAGCTGGGTAGCCTCAGTATGAGATCACAATGGCCCTTCCTCCATTCCAGGCTGGGCAGACCTCTCTATCAATAGAGAAAGAGACACCCTAAGGGCATAATGTCTCTTCCTCTCTTGCTGAGGCAGTATAGTAGCCAATTTCCTCCCCAATGGGATACATGTAACATAAAGAGGAGTATTAGCTTCCAAGCCGTAGTGACTACCAATACGTCTCCCACTGAATTGGGCAACAGCATATGAGCAGGGAACAAGGGTGGGCTTCAAAAATTTTAGCAAGGGGTTCTCTGCCTGGTTGCTGAGTGGGTGTGGCCATGGTGGGCATGGCCATGGTGGGCGAGACCTGCATTACGGCGGGGGGGGGGGCGTTTTTGCCCTACCTGGGCTCTGAAGGCTTTTCTTGAGCCTCCTGGAGGGTGAAAATGGCCTCCCCAGGCTCCAGAAGCCCTCTGGAGGCCAGAAACAGGCCTGTTTCTGGCCTTCCCGAACTTCCAATAGGCCCGTTTTTCGCCCTCCCCAAGCCTCCGTGCACACCCTGCACTTACTGCATCCAAAACAGACCACGTGGTGACTCCTGAGAGGAGAGTGGCAGGGTAAGCGGGGCAGGGCGAGCCAGGAGTGGGATTTGGGGGTTCTCTAAACTGCACAGAATCTTAGCTAGAGGTTCTCCTGAACCCCTGCAAACCCCCAGCAGCCCACCCCTGGCACAGAAGCAACAACTAAAGAAGAGGTGGAAAGCAGGGGCATCATATACAAGAAACTGATTTAGGAAGACTGGCACCAGAAGAGGCAGAAATAATGAAGGTTTGGAAGACATTTTAATACACCAAGCACTATCCGGTCAGATTCAGGCAGTGTGAGAAATGAATTTCTAGTCAGTCAACAAGTGGAAGCACTGCTGGCTCTGGCATGCCAACCTCGATAAGAGTGGGCATTCAACTTTCAAAAAGTGCCCCACAGATCAGACTAAACACAAGATCAGGGAGTAACAGAAGGTGTCCAGGTAATAAACTGGGGAATGAGACTAGTATGTTGAGCACTCCAGGAGATTGGGATTTCTAGGTACGATGACAAATTCACTTGCATCATTCATATGAAATTTTGGGCAGTCATTCTGACAGATGTGGCCCCAAAATTAACCTATGCCCAGGCCTATTAGAAACCAAAGTGCATAACCTTCCCTTTAAAAATAATGTCAGTCTTATTCTAGAAATGAAAAAGTGGTTTATTTGGATATGATAATTCGCTTTAAACCCAAAGGGGTTCCTGGTGCTCATTTAGTATGACATTTTAAACCTTCTCAAACATCCACGTACTCCTCCCCTAAGCAAATGTATACCAAGACAGAGTCAATTTGCATAGTATCTCTGTAGGGGAGTCTCAATGCCTCTTTCCTGAAACCTTATTAACAGGGAAAATTGTTTTCTCTTCTTTTGTGAAAGCTACATAAAGCCTTCCATTCTCAAGAGAGCAATCAGCAAATCTCTGGAGTAAGGAAACCATTTGAGATTGTCCCAAGAGGTATATTACAGAAGAGAGGACATCAGGGTTAATATAGTAAACAAGGAGGAGCAGTGTGTCTTTTAGATTATAACATATTACCAAACCTAGTAAAGGTAACTTTTATAGCAAGTTTCATCCCATTCAGGTATGGGGTGCTCCCCCCCCCAAGTTTATCTTATTTTGATGAATGCTTTTAAGGTTTTATTTGAGGGATTGCTTGTCTCCCATAATCTGTGCCCAGCCGATCTGATCTGGCAGACTTGGCATGATCCAGGTTCTTTCAATTAAATGGTGCCATCTATCTGGACCTCAAAAGTGCACCTTCACTGTAGCCATGCCAGTCCTCTGGAATAAAGCTTCCCCTGCTGAGATATGAATGGCCCTCATTCTGCTGCTATTTAGAAGACCTGTGAAGACCTGACTCTTCATCCAGGCCTTTAGGGAGGGAGAGTGAAGTCCTGTCCTCTTTGAATTATGCAGTTTTATCTCTTTTGCTCTTTTGCTCTATCCATTTTTGCTAGTCTTCCCCTCTTTGCTTTTGTCTATTGTTTTTGTCTTGGCTTTAAAAATTTTTTTTTATCTGTAACTACCCAAAGTCATTGGAAGTTGGGGACCAAATAAATGTAATAAAACAAATAAATTAAAAACATTTTTTTTTAAAAAAATGATTTATATGTCACCCTTCTCCGGAGACTCAGGGCGGCTTACAATGCGTTAAGCAATAGCCTTCATACTTTTGTATATTTATACAAAGTCAGCTTATTGCCCCCACAAACTGGATCCTCAATTTACTACCTTAGAAAGGATGGAAGGCTGAGTCAACCTTAAGCCTGGTGAGATTCGAACTTACAGTAATTGCAGACAGCTGGTGTTAATCACAATGCTATTAGTCTGCTGAGCCACCAGGCCCCTGTAATATGTGTACTGGTAGTCCTCAACCTACAACCACAATTGAGCCTAACATTTTTGCTCCTAAGCGAGACATTTGTTAAGTGAATTTTGCCCCATTTTACAGCCTTTCTTGCTGCAGCTGTTAAGTGAATCACTGCAGTTAAATTAGTAACACGGTTGTTAAGTGAATCTGGCTTCCCCATTGACTTTGCTTGTCAGAAGGTCATAAAAGGTAATCACATGACCTGGGATACTGCAACCATCATAAATAAAAGTCAAACCATCTGAATTTTGGTCACATGACTATAGAGATGCTGCAATGGTCATAAGTGAAAAACGTTCGTAAGTCATTTTTTTCAGTGCCGTTGTTAACTTCAAACAGTCACTAAATGAACTATTGTAAGTTGAGGTCTACCTACTGTATATATAAATAGCAAATACATAATTTTATTTAAAAAGTCATGCCATTTTAGCTACAATGTGTATAAAGGAAGGAAAGAAACTTGAACAAGACATTTTTTTAAAGAGATCAGTTCTATTTACTATGAATATTTCATAGTTTGTTCTTGTTCAAACTGGATATTACTGGTCTATGATGTTATTAATTTCTCATACCTGTGGCAATTCTGGATGGTCATTTTCTCTTTCCATCAGAAATTTGAGCTCCCAGATTTATTTTTGCTTGTGTCCATATTTCTATTTAGGGACACAATTGTTGACTGAAATCATTTTTTTACAAGGGTCAGGTTTAACACAGCTAATAGAGATTTTAGATGGCTTTTGCAAGAAATAAATATCAATAGTAAAATAATAAAGGATTATTCCCATTGCTCCTCATTCATACAAATGCAATTTCACCAGCATTCAATGTTAGAAGATGTAGAATTGTGAATAACTTAAAAAATGGAAATCATGATGTTAAGAACGTACATTTTTTCCTTTCCCAATACCAATAAAACACACACAAACATTTTTGCTTTCAAAAACTAATAGAGTTAACATGCAGCTACTGTACGTCCAACTATTCATGCAAAAGAAATGGTCAATATGTATTTGTTTAGAAATAACTTTATAAATGTTCTGGCAGGATACTGAAATAAAATATATGTACTGGTCTACCTCCAAAAATAAAGGGCCTGGAAATTGTCGTTCGTCCAAAATAGGACCAAGGTAGATCTTTGAAGTACAATTTAAGATATGGATAACAGTGAAAAAATAAAATTATAGTGAATAGTGGGTTTCAACTAGCCCAATTGATTTTTTGCAAAAATCTAGATCCTGGAAATAGTAGCAAAACCATGTGTACCAAATATAAATGAGAAATGAAATTTCTCATGACGCAGAATTAATTCCAAGTGTTCTAATTCTTCCTAAGATTACATTACATGATTGAGTTTACATTGGCGGGCAATTCTCCCTTTTTAAATATAAGGTCAAGAGATCACATTCAGTCTTGCAGAAAGCCTACATAAATGTATTTTATTTCATAACCTTCTTTCAGCGAAGGCTTATACTAGGTAAACAGAAAAGGAGTTACCCAGGCTACACATAACGTCATTCACTGCAATGCTTCAACCACAGCAAACAAAAGCAATGAAATAGAAAAGAGGGTTACTCAGGCTACACATCACGCCATTCATTGAAACCCATATGACATATGTAGCAAGAAATCAAGAGATCCACCACATTCTAAAGGATTACAATTGAGATAGGAACCAGGCTAATTAAGAGATGCTAGGAATAATTCTTCCTTTGAAGAGCTAAAATTTCTCCACTCATTGGCTTAAGGACAAACCCTACTACAGCCAAGGTAAATTATCGATTAATAAGGAGTTATTATTTATTTTATTTATTTATTTTATTAGATTTCTATACCGCCCTACTCCCGAAGGACTCAGGGCGGTGCACAGCCAAACAATAAAAACACATACATACAAAATTTAAAAATAGAATAAAATCAAATTAAATAATTTTGTCCCTGACAAATTTAAAACACCAAACTTTTAAAACCAATTTAAAATTGAATATATAAAATACTAAAAGATATTTAAAAATTTAAAAATCTTTTATAAAAGAGGGGGAAAATTAGGCCAGGCCGGCCTGATGAAATAGTAAGGTCTTTAAGGCGCGGCAGAAGGTGCGCAGATCCGGGATCCTCCGTATCTCTGGGGGGAGCTCGTTCCAGATAGTAGGTGCCCCCACAGAGAAGGCTCTCCCCCTGGGGGCTGCCAGTCGGCATTGTTTGGCTGACGGCACCCAGAGGAGCCCCTCTCTATGGGAGCATACCGGCCGGTGGGAGGCTATTGGTGGTAGTAGGCGGTCCTGCAAGTACCCAGGTCCTAAGCCATGGAGCGCTTTAAAGGTGGTAACCAGAACCTTGAAGCGCACCCGGAAGACCACCGGGAGCCAGTGCAGCTCGCGCAGGAGGGGTGTTACATGGGAACGCCATGTCGCTCCCATTACCACCCGCGCGGCTGCACTCTGCGCCAATTGGAGGCCTCCGGGTGCTCCTCAAGGGGAGCCCCATGTAGAGAGCGTTGCAATAGTCCAGGCGGGAGGTGACAAGGGCACGAGTGACTGTGCGTAACGAGTCCCAATCCAGAAAGGGACGCAACTGGCGAATCAGGCGAACCTGATGAAAAATCCTCCCAGTCACGGTGGTCAAGTGCTCTTCTAAAGACAGCCGTGAATCCAGGAGGACGCCCAAGTTGCGAGCCCTCTCCGTGGGGGCCAATGATTCGCCCCCAATAGTCAGTGATGGCGTCAACTGACTATATCAGGATGTCGGAAACCACAGCCACTCGGTCTTGGATGGGTTGAGCCTGAGCCTGTTCCTCCCCATCCAGATCCGTACGGCCTCCAGGCACTGGGACATCACTTCAAGGGCATCGTTGGGGTGATCCGGGGTGGAGATGTACAGCTGGGTGTCGTCAGCGTACTGATGGTACTTCACCCCGAAACCACGGATGATCTCGCCCAGCGGTTTCACATAAATGTTGAACAGGAGAGGTGAGAGGACCGACCCTTGCGGCACCCCACATATGAGGGGTCTCGGGGTCGACCTCTGTCCCCGTCAACACAGACTGCGACCGGTCAGAGAAAAAGGAGGAGAACCACCGCAACACAGAGTTAGTAATTATTTCAATTTACTTTCTTGGCAAGTCACCCATGAATTAGAAAATTCCGTAATAAAACAAGATGCTCTATTATTAATTCACATAGCACCTTCCATTATGAAAATATATATGCACACACACTCTATAACATTCATATCACACAAAATGTGGTGAGTGTGTTTGGCCTCCCTGCATTTATTGTTATCTTTTCCAGGATTTTAATTCTATTTTATCATATGGTTACACATCCCATGAAAATAATTTAACAGTCTTTGGATTATTCAAAGATAATTTACACGTAATGAAGCAGAAATACTCAAAATGCAGTTCAATTCAGCACACGTCCTTCTTCCCATCAAACTTTACGCACTCCTATGCTTTTAATATGGTGAAGGAATTTGGAACTTTATTTATCAATTATTTTGAACTTTCTTTCTGATTTTTCCAATTCTCCATTTCTACTCTAAACTTAGTGTACCTCACAATTACTCCCCCCCCCCCCCAAAACCCACTATGGAATTAAGCCAAGAGATCTTATCAGAGAGTATTATCTGTGGGTTTATTTATATTCATCCATCCAATTTCTATGGTTTTCATCTCAAGTGATTCTGGATGGCAAACAGTCATAAAAATATATACTGCTGTAAGGCGTGTGTGGCTTGAGCACCTCCTGCTTCCTATGAGGCATCTGGATTTCTAAATTCTCTGCAATTGAGGCAATTATACATGTCCCAAAATAATGTTGCAGGATCCAATCTGAAGTCAATCACCAGGACCAGAGGTTTATTCTTCCTAGCTTTAGGACTTGTGCTGAAGCCCCGTCCCCAGGGGTTCTCTCTCTCTCTCTCAAGAATGTGGGCACTGGACTGTTCTGTGTGTATATTTATAAGGTGCCTGGTTGTTTGTGGCTTTTAGTTGTTAATAGGGGTGTTGATGGCTGGCTATTAAGTCATTGAGTGTTCTTTCCCTGTGCAGCCGTGCCTTTAGTTCCTAGGTACCTGGTGGTAAATCAGCACTCCTGTTGACTGACAAGAGGCTGGTTTCCCAGACATCAAGCATTTCTCTGGCTATTTTTATTCCTGCTCAGCCAACAATCTTAGTAGCTGCAAAATTGAATGCATGTGCTTGCTCATTGCAATGAACAAATTCTAAATCCTCCTCTCATACATCTGCTGCGCTAGGAAGAATCACTACAGAACACTGCCAGAGGAATTCTTTCCACCTCAGATTTACAGGAAAGAAGGGAGTGGCAATGCTCTTCCTCCAATAACCTGATCTGGCAGAGAGTTGTGCATTAAAGCTGGATCCCTTTCCCAAAATGAACATCACTGGTTTATTAAGAATTCTAAATTTTTATATTAAAAATAAAGAAGGAAGTTGCACTGAAAAAAGGAGAAGGAATGAACAGATGGTTATTAAAGATATTAATCTCACTTGCATTAGTTCAGAGAGTACAGTAGATGTTCTCTCAGTTCCTGGATCTCTCATAAACATATACATAAACTAAAAGATAGTCACAGAGCCCAGCTTCCAATCCATAAAATGAAATAGAATCTTTAAACAATTTGCTTTTGGTTGCTGTCCAACTTCACTAGATTTTAGCCTTGCTGCCCTCAGGTTTTTCCCATTGCTTACTTTCATCCAACATTGGAGGGACCGGGGGCGGGGGGGAATGGATATCAAAAAACCAAATGGAAACTGCACTTTATTTTGTAAAATCCTCTGAGAAGGAAAACCCATCGTCTTGGCTGGCTCCTCAATCTTTATTTTCCTAGACTTTTGCTGTTTCCCTCTATTATCTGGGATTGACAAGCCAGCTAACTTTAAATTTGGATTTCTTGAACTTGAATTCTCCTCACATTTATAATACGATAGCTCAGCAGTCTGGTTCAGCTTTCATAATCACAATGACAAGCATAAAGTTCCCAACGTAAAGTCAGCTTGACACATGTATCAGATAAAATTCTGGCTCTGGTTTTCTTGGTTGGCATGACATGAAAATAATTGGTGTAGTGGTTAGGGCACCAGACTAAAAACCAGAGGACTGTGAGTTCTAGTCTCACTTTAGGCATGATGCCAGCTAGGTGAACCTGGGCCACTCACTTCTTAGGAAGCAAGCAATGGCAAACTCCTCCTAAAATCTTGCCAAAAAACCTGCTGGGACTTGTCCAGATGTCAAGACTTGAAAGCACCAAAAGGAAACAAAGCAAAACAAAACAGAACCCTATGACAATATTGTTGATTTTCCATTCTGCAAAGATGGGAGTAAAATAAAATGGTCTCTTCCTGGAGGGAAATCCACAAACTGATTGGTATAAATGGATTTTCTGGTTCCTATTGAAGCACTGGTAAAGAATATGTGATTGAGCCTGCTCCCTGACATTATCTCCTTTGACTGGAAGTATGTAAATTAGCTCCTTTGAATTCTTTGTTTTTTACAGCAATAAAATAAACAATAGAATAGCTGGCATTTAGGAAAAAAAACATGTGTCGCATCCTGTTAGGGTGCGTGTAAAAAGTATTTGTTGCTTGTGCAACGAGCAGAGCAGAAACACACAGGGAAGGAGATAAACGTGCAGCTCGTGTGAGAAAAATACTTTATATACAAGATAATAAGCAGTCTCGGTGTAGGTAAAACAGTCCAAGGTCATAAACAGTAAATCAGTCCAGTAAGTATCTTCCTTTACCAAAGCAAACAGACTTTAGTAACTCTCGGTATACAGTACCATATAACAATCCAGTCTAACACCAATCAGCAGAAAGACGCAGGAAGCAATAGGAACAATCAGGAGCAAAGAACGCTATGCTTCTCTGCGCTGCTTATTTATGCACTGTAGCCTAATTACAGGGTTCAGCAAACCCTGATTACGTGGCTCAGTTGTTTCTTAAAGAAACAGATATATTGCCTGACCAACAAGTTAGGAGTAAGCTACAAGCTAACCCTAACATATCCAATCAAACATGGATGAAAGCACTTTAGTGAACTTACCGTGTTTCCTCAAAAATAGGACCTTGTCTTATATTTTTTTGAAGCCTAAAATAAGCACTTGGCCTTATTGCCATGTGCTCAAAAGCCCAATTGGGCTTATTATCAGGGGATGTCTTATTTTGGGGGAGACAGGGTAGTCTGTCAGTGAAGGTAGAAATAGGATTTACTTTCTATCTTCAATGGATTTCCATTGGGGTGGCGTTGGTCCCCTCGGTTGGGCTGGCGTTGGTCTACCCCGTCTGGTTGGTGGTGGTCGACCTGGTCGGGATGTTGTTGCGGGACTCCCTCTGCGGGGTGGCGGAGGTCTCCCCTGCCGGGGTGGTGTAGGTCTCCCTGGCCGGGTTGTTGTCGGCTTTCCCTTCCCTCTAGTCCCTGGTCTACCATCGGGTGGTGCCTGGGGTCATCCGGGTCGGGTTGATGTTTCCTGGCTGTCTTCTGAGATGGGCGGGGGTCCCTCTCACCGGGGAGTCGTGTGCCACCCTCGCCCATGGGTAGTGGGGTGCCCGTCATGGCTGGGTCCCGGTCTACTCGCCTGGAGCTGCGGTCTCCCTGGCTGGGCTGGCGTAGGCTGCAGTCACTGGTGGGGTGCGCTGCTCCTCTGGGCAGGTCCCAGTCTACTTGCGGGCTGGGTTGGTGGTCCCTGGCCCTGTTGTGCCGAGTGCCCACCTGGCTGGGTTGGTGTTGCCATCCCCCGTGCAGTTGGCCCCGGTCTACCTCGCTGGACTGCCGACGTGACAGTACCTGGTAGTGTGCTGGGCCGACCTCGTCGGGATGGCGTTGCTCTGCCTCGCAGGGGTGTGGTAGGCCTACCTCGTCGGGGTGTTGTAGGCCTCCCTCGCCGGGGTGTTGTAGGCCTACCTCGTCTGGGTGTGGTAGGTCTACCTCACCGGGGTGTTGGAGGCCTACCTCGTCTGGGTATTGTAGGCCTCCCTCGTCAGGCTGGTTTTCGTGTGCTCCCCCCCACCTTTTCCGGAGTTGGTCGATGTGACGTCTACAGACCTGTCCATCTTCCAACTCAACGGTGTAGGATTTGGGGCCGGTTGTGCTGGCAATCTTTCCCTTCAGCCACTTAGGAGAGCCGTTGAAATTCAGCGCGAAAACTGAATCTCCCTTGCTGAAGGCGCGAAGCGGGCGGCTGGCGGTTGCGGTCACTTCCGGGCTGTATTGGGGGTGCAGCCGGTCCAAGGGTGACCTCAACCTTCTGCCCATCAGCAGCTCAGCCGGGCTCTTGTGGGTGGTGGCATGCGGCGTGATGTGCTGGGTGAGGAGGAAGTTATCTATGCGTTCTTGCCAGTCTCCCGGGCCCATCTTGGTGAGGGCTTCTTTGGTGAGTCTAACCATGCGTTCAGCTTGTCCGTTTCCGGCCGGCCTGTACGGGGCGGACAGGGCGTGGCGGATGCCCAGTCCTGCCAGGAAGGACTCCATGGCCAGGGATGTGAGCTGGGGGCCGTTGTCCGAGACCAGCACGTCCGGTAGTCCGTGTGTGGCGAACAGACGGCGCAGGGCTCGGATCGTCGCTTCTGTTGTGGTAGATGCCATGGGTACCACCTCGAGCCACTTGGAGAAGGCATCTACCACGATGAGGAGGTGTCGCCCCTGCATCGGACCCGCGAAGTCGATGTGGATCCTCGACCAGGGGTTGCTGGGGGTCTCCCACTTCGCAACTTCGGATTGCGGCGGCGCTGGGCGAACTTCTTGGCATGGGTCACATCTGGAGACCCATTGCTCAATGTCTCTGTCCATGGAGGGCCACCAGACGTAACTCCGTGCCAGGGCCTTCATGCGGACGATGCCCGGATGCCATTTGTGCAGAGTCTCTAACGTCCGCCGTTGCAGAGTGCTTGGGATCAGCATCCTGTCTCCCCATAGCAGACAGCCCTTTATGGTGGACAGCTCCTTCTGTTTCCTGGCGAACGGGCTGAACCTCTCCTCTGTCTTTTCCGATGGCCACCCTCTGAGGATCCAGGACTTCACTTGGCAGAGTGTGGGATCCTTTTGGGTGTGAACAGCCACATCTGCGGATGACACTGGACAGCTGGCGTCGTCATCTATATGGAATAGGTGGAGCGTGGGGGCTGGGTCTTCGACTGGATTCTTCGACGGGCATCTACTGAGTGCGTCGGCGTTTCCTATGGCTGTGCCTGGCTGGTGCACGAGCCTATAGAAGTATCCGGCTAGGAAGATGGCCCATCTCGTCATCCGTGGGGACATGAAGGTCGGGGTGGGTTGGTCACCTGCGAGGAGTCCCAGGAGTGGCTTGTGGTCGGTGACTATGGTGAAGCGTCTTCCATAAAGGTATTCGTGGAAACGCTTCACTCCAGCCACGATGGCCAGGGCTTCTGTGTCCAGCTGACTGTAGTTCCGCTCTGCGCCGGACATGGTCTTCGAGAAGTAGGCAATTGGGGCTTCCGTGCCGTTGGGTAGTTCATGGCTGAGAACTGCCCCCACCCCGTATGGCGACGCATCACAGGTCAGCTTGATGGGAAGCGTCCCGCTGTATTGGATGAGGACGCTTTTGGACGTCAATAGTCCTTTGATGGCCTGGAAAGCTGCTTCCTCTTCCTGGCCCCACTTCCAGGAAGCCGATTTCCCCAGCAGGCGGTGGAGTGGCTCAGCAACTGTGGCTTTCTGTTTCAAGAAAATGGCGTAGAAGTTGAGCAACCCAAGGAAAGCCTGAAGCTCCATTTTGTTTTTTGGGCTTGGAGCTTCATGGATTGCTTCCACTTTTGATTTGGTGGGGTGGATGCCCGTGCTATCAATGAGGTAGCCCAGGAACTCGACTTCCTGTACTCCTATGATGCACTTGTCCCGCCTGACCCTCAAGCCCTTGGCCTTGAACCGCTGCAGGACAAACCTGAGCCTTTCAAGGAGTTGAGCTCTTGAGTCACCGGAGATGAGCACATCGTCGAAGTAAGGCACCACCCCTGGAACGCCTTGGAGAAGGCGTTCCATCATAGATTGGAAAATGCCGGGGGCAGCGCTGACTCCAAATTGGAGGCGGTTACATTTGAATGCCCCCCTGTGCGTGACAATTGTTTGTGCCTCCGCCGTTTTTTCATCCACTGGCAGTTGCTGGTAAGCCTGGGCCAGGTCCAGTTTCGCGAAGATTGAGCCAGATCCCAGGGAATGCAGCAGGTGTTGTACTACTGGGACTGGGTATGCGCTCTGTGCCAACGCCTTGTTGATGGTACAACGGTAGTCGGCGCAGATGCGCACAGACCCATCATGCTTCAGTGGGGTCACAATGGGGGTCTCCCATGAGGCATGATCGATCGGTTCCAGGACGCCCTGGGCGATCAGCTTATCCAGCTGCTCGTCTACTTTAGGCCGCAGGGCAAACGGAACTCGGCGGGGCTTAAGCCTAATTGGAGTGATTCCCTTATCCAGATTAAAGGAGATTGGCCTCCCCACAAATTTCCCCAGCTTACCATCGAAGACTTCCTTGAACTCTTCGATGATGGGTGTCGAGTTCGTCCCTGTGGATTTCGTGGATGCCCTCGATGGAAAGCCCCAGCGGCTTAAACCACTCCACACCTAACAGGTTCGGTCGGCTGTGCTCCACGATGGTGATGGGCAGCTCTCCGTTGAAGTCGTTGTATTTTACGTGGATGGTGGCTCTGCCCAGGATTCCAATGGGGTTTCCGTTGAAGTCCACAAGCCTCGACTTCGGGGTTTTCAGCTGGGTCTTTTTGTAGGAAGGCTTCAGTTGCTGTAGGTGCTGCCAGTCCATGATGGAGTAGGCGGATCCGGAGTCTACCTCCATCTTGCATGGTGACCCCTCTGCTAGCAGCGTCACGTGGAACTTGGAGGTCCCCTCGTCGCTTGTGTGAGCGATGGTGGTCTGGTGCACCATTCTATTTCGGGGATATTCCTCCTCCCCGCGCCGGGACTGGTTTGAGGACCGTTTGGATGTCCTCTGATTGTCTTTGCGATTCTCCCGGAATCGTGGTCTGGGCGGTTCCGGGCCTGGATCTGTGGCTCTGCAGGCCTCGGCGATGTGCCCTCTCTTTAGGCATCGGCGGCAGGTCGCATCCCTCCATCTGCAGGTTGCCCTGGGGTGGTCGCCTCTGCAGCTGCCGCATCGTTCTCCCCGGTCGCCATGCTGTGGGTTTTCCCGCCTGGGGGGGCGGGAAACCTTGTGGACGGCCATTTCCTCATCAGACTCGGATTGCGTGGTTACCTCGTCTGATGAGGTCAGGCCCGACTTGTGGATCTTATGGATCCCTCTTGCCTTTACCATCGCGGCGGCTGCTTGCTCAGATGTTTCAGCCGCTGTTGCTTCGTCGAGGACGTCTTTGAGCGGGATCCTCTTTCGGCTGAGGAACTTCTTCTGCAGACCCACATCTCGCATTCCAAAAACAACGCGGTCTCGGATGGCATTATCCACGTTGTCGAACTCGCAGTTGGCAGCGATTTGGCGAAGCGCTGCCACGAATTCCTTGATGGATTCACCTTCCCGCTGGTTTCTTTGCTGGAAGGTGAACCTGTTTGCGATGGGGGTGCCTGTAGGTGCGTAGTGCTCCTGTAGGACTTCCTGCAGGTCGTTCCAGGACATCTCCTCAATGTCCCTGGGTGCCACGAGGTCAATCGCCATCTCCAGGACGTCCGATCCGCAATGAGCCAGGAAGAGGGCTCTTTTCCACTCATCGTCGAGGTTCTGGTAGCCATTACCTCGCAGGAACTGTCGGAATCGGACCATGTACGACCTCCACTTCTCCCGGGATGGGTCGAATGGGTTCAGCGCGGTCATCGGGGCTTGCGGGGTTGCCATTCTGGAAGTCGCTGTGGTGTAGTGACTTCAGCTCAGTGGGCGATCGTGCCACGAGTCTTGTTCAGGTTCTCTTCTCTAGTCCTTCATCGCCAGTGTTAGATCAGGCGCAGGAAATGAAGATGTGACCAGCTCGATACATTAAGTAACTTTATTAGCTACGAAGGTAACAAGTCAAGACTGCTGGCGCGCTGCCGGAGCTCTCCTTAAATTCGCTCCCGGCAGACGCACCGCCCCTTGACAGGGATTCAAGTCTCCCGCCCGATGGCTAGCAGCCAATCAGGGCGGATGTCCTTATAAGGACATAACAGGAAGGATACTGCAAAATCCCCATTCCCTCCCCACTCCTGGGGGAAGAATATTGCAAAATCTCCATTCCCACCCCACTCTGGGGCCAGCCAGAGGTGGTATTTAACGGTTCTCTGAACTACTCAGAATTTCTGCTACTGGTTCTCCAGAACCTGTCAGAACCTGCTGGATTTCACACCTGTCCCAGTTATCTTCAGAGGTATCCTTGGAACTCATATGAGTGCTTTTTTAATGCCAGCAAAATATATTCTTTTTCTCCCAGGTATTTTTCAAGATTTGTATAGTTTTTAAATATTGAAAAACTTTTTACATTGTTTAGCAGTTCTGTGGTCTTTGCAAATTGAGATTAATAATATAACAAATACATATTAAAAAAAGGCCACTCCTATCAGAAGACAAACTCTCTTTTATAAGTACTTTCAATCCCATCCGAAGCCAACATACTAAAAGAATTAGGGTTCGTCAGAATTCAAAGGATTAGGCAAATCATCATAATAAACAGTAAAGAATTATTTAAACTATAATAAGCAATCTCCCGTAGCAGCTAAGAGAACTGTTGTCTGCTGTGCAGAAAGTTTCCAAATTTGGGGCTACTGTGGCTTCCAGTTGCTAAACTTCAATGGGCACTTTTTCATAATAGCCCCACTGTATTTTTCTTTTATTATGTTACACAGTGAGTTCCTCTGTGATGCAAGCTTCAGCAAGTCAACAAGCAATAATATATAACATCAGTTTACCCCACCTCTTCCTTTATAGGGCCATGTCAGTTTAAGTAGCAATACCACCCCATAGCAAAATCAACAGCAAGATTAATTCCCCAATTATTTTCTTTAAACAAAGTTAAATGGATCAGTGTAAAGTGAATCAATACATAGTTATTACATAAATTGTACAGCATTTGCAGAATAAACCCAAAAGTTCCCAGAAAGAAGGATCTGAACCTATACCTTCAAGTAGAACTGTGATTGGGCTGAAAAAAGTGACTTACGGCCAATTCTTGTACTTATAGCCACTACAGAATCCCCAGTCACGTGATCAAAATTTAGGTGCTTGGCATCCAGCATTTAATTAGGAATGCTGCAATTATCACCGTTTGTGACCTTCCCAAAGCATTAATTACAACAAGCAAAGCCAATGGTGGAAGCCAGATTTGCTTAACAACCATGTCATTCACTTAACAACTATGGGGAATTTCATAAAACTGGGTGCAGCTCACTTAATGACTGCCTTGCTTAGCAATAGCCATTTTGGTCCCAATTGTGGCAATAAGTTGAGGACTGACTGTAGATCCTGAATGCTTTGAGACAGATGGCTAGAGAAATAATAAAAGTTTTCTGTATCTGCATCAGGACATACAGTAACAAACTGAATGAGCTCGGAGACCCCGTCTATGCAATAATGCTAGAATTCCTGTGATTATACCTTTTATCAACTGTGGCTTGATTATTATGATTAGTACTTAGATGTTGCAGTTTTCCTGCAGTTGCAATCACATTCTTGATTATAACCACAGCTACACTTTAGGGCATTTTTCTTTATAATCAAGACTCTCTAAAATCTTTAAGTAACTGACAAAATCAGTAGTTTGTAAGTACACACTGGCTTAATTGGGTGCTTTTACCTGCTTTTAGGATGTGTGGAGATCAAGATTTAGGTCATATTTATGTAGAATTACTGAAAGTTCAACCGTTCATAATTTTTTAAACATACTATCAACTCTGTGTGGCTTCTGAAGGAAAAAAAATGGCAGACTGAAAATCTTTTTGTGAAAAGCAGACCTGATAACACATTGAAGAATGAAGAGCTGGTGGGTAGACCCACTCTTCAAATCTCTTTGTATAAACAGAGAGATTGATTGCCCACAAGTTGCTGTCTGTAATGATCTCTGGCAGGTTTAAGTAGTGAGAGACAAGGGAATAATATTCTTGCTCAAACCACAGTCAGGGCCTTTAAAAGAATACTGTTTGCATTCTTCTTTATTTAATTTCTTTTTCTTTACTACAGTCTTTTTTCCTTTTTCTTACTATCTCCACTTTTTTCTTTTACTTGGCACTTATTTTCTTTTTTTTTAGTCCGTATTAATTTTTATTTAATATAATTTAATAATTTAATATAAGAAAGGCTGAGCGCCAAAGAATTGAGGCCTTTGAATTATGGTGCTGGAGAAGATTCCTGTGAGTCCTTTGGGCTGCAAGGCGATCAAACCGGTCAGTCCTAGAGGAGATCAACCCTGACTGTTCTTTAGAAGGCCAGATCCTGAAGATGAAACTCAAATACTTTGGCCACCTAATGAGAAGAAAGGACTCACTGGAGAAGAGCCTAATGCTGGGAAAGATTGAGGGCAAAAGAAGAAAGGGACGACAGAGAATGAGATGGCTGGATGGAGTCACTGAAGCAGTAGGCGTGAGCTTAAATACCAGAGGATGGTAGAGGACAGGAAGGCTTGGAGGAACGTTGTCCATAGGGTCACGATGGGTCGGACACGACTTCGCAATTAACAACAACAACAAAATTTTTATTATTGCAACCATCCTTAGATAGGTAAAAGTCTAATTCTTCCTGTCTCTTTGCCTCTTCTCTTGAAGTTTTCGTCACCTTTATCCAAGTCCATTTGTAATTTCCATGAAATAACTTCAGTAAATATCTTGTATTTCAATTTTAAAAAATAGTCCATCTCACTATTAGGATGCATTGTTTGTATGTTCTTTCTGATTTTTAAATGATCATCCAATTCCACTTATACATCTAGTATTTTCATCTCTTTATTGTAAATTATAATGTTTAAGTCCATCTTAAAATCCATTTTGATTGTTTTCAAGGGAGATTATTCATCTTCGGTAGCAACTTCTAATTCCAATAAAGCTCAAGAACTTCACAAGCCTACAAATCAAATATTTCCTTTAAAGTAGTCAACAAGTGCTTTAGTGTTTGAACTTCAAAGTGTTGTTTTGCATTGAAATGTAAACAAGATTCACTTTTCCCTTTCTAATTAATTTCAGTCTTTCTTTAAATCAGTTTCACAAACCATAGCATTTAAACTCTTAAAAAACAACTTTAAAATGCCTGCTGTATGTTGCAAAAAGTTACAAAAAAAGTCCTTTCCAAAGTTGAAAAAATGTAATTTCCTTTCTTTTTAAACAGATCGAAGGGAAACTCACCCAGCTATGCGTAGGCTTGTGTTCCAAAGTTTTCCAATCTTAAAGAGGCAATAAAATCACTCCAAAGTGATTAAAACAATGAGATTTGGTCAAACCTTGAGTCCATGAAAGGTTGCATTTATAGCTCAAAGAACAATGAAACCTCAACACCCAACTGATCGTAAGTGGCTGCAAAATCATCAATTTCTGCCTTCTTTTCACAAAAAAACTACTCTACTGTTATGGAGTACTTATGGGCAATCTCCAGATCTTTGTTCCAGAGAGAATTTTGGCAGTTTGGCTTTCACATCTAGCTGCCCTTATAATGCTCCCACAATCTGAGCAAAGTGGACTGAGGACTGGACCCTTTCCAGTTGGGTTTCAAGCTCAGTTAGGGGACAGAAACAGAATTGGTCCCACTTACCGATGATCTCTGGTGAGAGTGGGGTGGCAGTAGATTATCTTTCCTTGGTCTCCTTTACCCCTCAAGGCCAGTCCCAATTCGTGTTCAGTTCATCCAGCCCATGGCTGCTCCTTTGTAGTATGCCACAGAATTTAGTACTTTCTCCACTTCTTTTTATCAACTACATGAAGCCATTGGGTAAGATCATTCACCATAAGGGGATGAGGTATCATCAGTATGCTGACGATGCTCAATTTTATATCTCCATTGTGGGTGACTGAAATGCTGTTGTCACTGCTGTCTTGCGGTATGTGGAGGCTCTGGGGATCTGGACAGGGGACAATAGGCCTTGGCTGAATAATAAGATCAACTAAGACCAAGTGACTATGGGCAAGTGGGCTTTGGGAACCAGCCATTTAAATCTTTAGCTCTGGACAGGGTAGCACTGCTTCAAGACACTTAGTGCACAACTTGGGGGTTCTCTTGGACTCTTGACTCCTGCCTGAAGAGCAGGTGGCAGCCATTGTTAGGAGGACCTTTGAACACTTTCCTGGATCAGGAAACCTTGTATTCAGGTCCTGGCCATCTCTCATTTGGATTAATGCAATGTGCTCTAAACGGGATTACTCTTGAAAAGTATTTGGAAACAACTGCTGGCTCAGAATGCAGCTGCACAATTCTGGGGGCCCCCAGGATGGCCCTTATACCACCTTGATTATGTGAGCTGCACTGGCTGCCAGTTTACTTCTGGGTCCAATTCAAGATGTTACTTATGACCTTTAAATTCCTTTATGGCATGGATCCAGATTATCTGAAAAACTCTCTCATCCCAATGAAATTGACCCACACTAGGAGAAGAGACTGGCTGTGAACCCTGTCAGCCAAGGAATTTTGACTGGTAGGGTCCAGAAGAAGAGTCTTCTCTGAAGAAGCACCTGCCCATGGGAACATCATATGAAGATCAGGTTTACCCCACCCTCTTGGCATTCCATAAAAAATCTTCCTTATAAGATGGATCTGCAGATTGGCCTGGGTCCCAGATAGGGGTTTGCTATTCTGGAGGTGGTTACCAGATTAAATAGAAGCTCCTACTTCCATTTGATTGTATAACCCCTGTTAATTTAGCTAGTTCTTTGTTAACTTTTATGTATTTATTATTCTCTTTCTGTTTTATAATTTCGTTTATTGGATTGTAAACTGCCTAGGATTGCATTATAGTGAGATGGAAGATTTAATTTAATAAATAAATAATGCAAAAAATGTGGATATTAGTTTATCTTGCCTCACTGGAAGCATTTTTAATATTGCAGTTATAATCTTTAGTTTAAAAAAAATTCAACAGAAATCCCTTTGGTACTCATGTATGCAGAAGTATTAGCCAAAAAAGAAATCTAATTATCATGCTGAGTATCACTTCAGATTGTAATATGCGTTTTTGTGACCCACTCATAGTTGGGATAAAAATATATGCAATGTTGGAGCAAGAATAAACCTGAAATAATGCAGCAGGACAAATATAAAACCAAGGAACAGTCACACTGTTTCACAACTTCTAATTTGTGACATTTTTTTTTTTTTTTGGGAATGGGAAATTTTCAATTGCAGGCTTCTGTTCATGGCAGTTTGGTTCATTCAAATGAAAATAGTTCTTTTATTATTATAAACACACACAACCCCCCTCACATGCATATATTCACCCATTTTTTAATTTTACTCAGTACTGAAACATACTCACTCAATTTTAAGATGTTTTTTCATTTCTATAAGTCCAGAAACATTATTACACTTGCCCAGAACTCAAGGGAATGTGCACATTACGTAACAATTTATTTACCAGCCCAGTTCATGCATCCAGAAGTCTCCCGCACCCCTGGAATCCCTCCCATTCTATAATATCCCAGATCACACTTCACCTCCAACAATCACCCAGTTTTAACAGAAGCAGCAACATAAATGATGTTAAACTCCGTAACCCCACCATAAACTCACTCATTTCTTGTTCAAGGAACACACACAAAAGCAAACATTGGGGCCCTACAAATTGACCCAGTCAGTGACTGCATAAAAAAAAGCCCTTATCCAGTGCCATCTTTAAAACGTTTGGCCTTTTAAATGTGCCATAATGGATCCCAGGATCCATATGCCTATAGGATTCGGGGTGAGGTATCATCAGTATGCTGGTGATACCCAACAGTACATCTCTACCCTGGATCAACCCAGGGATGCCCTTTCCGTGATGTCTAAGTGCCTGGAGGTGGTACGGGTCTGGATGGGCAGGAACAGGCTAAGACTCAACCCCTCCAAGACTGAGTGGCAGTGGATGCTGGCATCTCATGATCTAGTATCCCCATCACTTCAGATGGGAAGGGGGAGTTGCTTACTCCCTGTGAAAGGGTTGGTAATCTTGGCGTCCTCCTTGATTCACGGCTGTCCTTGGTGGATCATCCGATGGCCGTGACAAGGGGGGCTTTTGCACAGGTTTGCCTGGTGTGCCAGTTGCGCCCTTTCCTAGACAGGGATGCCCTCCGTACAATCACTCATGCTCTCATTATTTCTCGGTTGGATTACTGCAATGCCCTCTACATGGGGCTGCCCTTGGTGTGCACCCAGAGGCTCCAGCTGGTCCAGAATGCGGTCGTGTGGGTTGTTACGGGAGCTTCCCGTTACTTCGGTGTAACATCTCTCCTGCGCGAGCTACACTGGCTGCCGGTGGCCCTTCGGATCCACTTCAAGGTGCTGGTACTTACCTAGAAAGCCCTTCATGGCATGGACCCAAGATACTTGCAAGACCACCTCCTACCGGCCTCCCTCCGCCCAGTGCTCTCACTGCCCTCCTCCAGGTGCCGTCGGCCAGATAATGTCGGCTGGCAGCCCCCAGGATGAGGGCGTTCTCTGTGGTCACACCGACCCTCTGGAATGAGTTACCCACCGGGCTCTGGACGGCCCCCAACCTCCGCACTTTCCGCGCTGACCTGAACACGGCTTTTTCAGCAAATTTCCTGATCTGCCGCGAGGTTTTAATTGTCTGGGGATTTTAAATTGGCTTGTTTTAGCACTATTTTATTGTTATGTTGTTTTTATTCTGTGAGGTGCCCCAAGTCCTACGGGAGAAGGGCAGCATATAAATTTGATAAAATAAATAAATAAATAAAAAGGGTGGGGGGAGAGGGCAGGATGTAGTTGAATCTTCATGTTGGATTACAAGCAATTCTTGGAACTTTGCAGAAAATTGCCATGTAGATTAGTCATAGTTCCTCCGTAAATTCAGGTCTAAAACACAATCATGTGTATATATGTAGAAGTTTGAATCCTGGTCTGAGTATCAAAAGTGCAGCTCTCCCAAATCTAAAATCCAACACTGCCTAGTAAGTTTCACTGATTGCCCATCACATGCATCAGTGCTTCAGCTGCTTTGAAAAAGGTACTCAGAGAACAAGCAGATTCTTTATGGGGGTTTGGCTCATAATCTTTTAGCTAATTTACAACCATTTCACTTGAAAAGAATAAGCTTATGCAAATGAATAGAATGAAGGCTATCTGGCTTGGCACTGTGAAGAATTACATGATCAATCCAAGCCTTACAAAGAAATCAAATATATTGTTGAGATTTCACTATAATTTTATTATACCTGCTGATCTTAAAATTTTACAAATGCTCAAATCACGGCTACTCCCAAAGCTCAAAGGTAGTGCAGGTTTTGGGGCAAGCGAGAACTATTTCAGGTTCACTACTTTGCTGTGAATGTTGTTTAAACAGCATTCTGAAATTCCCATGACCCTGCTTTCCAACACAAAATTAGCATAATTTATTAACAGTTACTGCATTTTTTGTTATAAATAAGAACAAGTAAGAACAACAAGTTTCTCTCTTTCTCCCTGGGTAAGCTTTGCCTTTTGCAATGCAATTAACACGGTCATTTTTGCATAATTATTTTTTGTTTTGTTCTGATTTTTCCCCCTCTGTGTTATTGCTTGCTTTGCTACTAGTCTATTGCTAATTGCATTTCAGTGCAAAGCTGCTGCTCTTCTTATGCTGGGCACATTTTTTAAAAATTCTCTTTTGTTTTATACAGAGTTTGCACTGGGTACTTTGTATTATTATGTAACTTATAATAAATCCGTATTTCTTTAGCTTCATCCCACCGGAAAATCCTTTACCACTAGTTCCATGCCTCCCATGACTTCTTGAGAAATACCACCCAGTGGTAAATATTATAAGCATATTGTTCTGCAGCATTCAACTGTTGGGTGAAACCTTCTACCTCAGATGACCTCTGATTCTCATGCCTGTGAATCTGAAGGCATAAATCAACAAGCCCTTCATCTTTCCATTCAGTTGCTTGTACTTAGCACTAACTAAATAAAGCAATTCTGAAAAAGATGTGCCTGTTACGGTTTTGGGGTGGTGTGTTTATATTGTGGATATATACATTACAGAGTGTTCTTTACAATTCATGTTTTTCCATTCATTTACATATTAGCATTTGCAGTTTTTTTACAATACTTTATAGCAGGGGTCTCCAACTTCGACAACTTTAAGACTTGTGGACTTCAACTCCCAGAATTCCTCAGCCAGCTTTCTGGGATTTGAAGTCCACAAGTCTTAAAGTTGACAAGGTTGGAGACCCCTGCTTTATAGCAATGCAGCCAATCAATACACCGATTTCATTTTGGCTTTGTCTGCTACTACACTATTTTGCATTGGGTTTCCCAAACTGGGTTTTTAGAAAAAGAATGGAATTTTAATCTTTGGCAGTATAATTTCCAAAGATTCCATTACAGCCTGGGGCTGTTATCTTTGATTCTTCCCCCAAAATAGAATAGGAATAGGAGTCATGGTCACAAGAAAGATACTTCAGAATAGCCGGCAGCATTTTGAAAGGGTTTCCACAGATTGATGCCAACCTCTTCCTGATGTCAACCCAAATTGTTACATGCTTTTTATTGTCCAGAGTATACTGCAGACAATATTTTTCCTATTAGAGGAAAAGAATCATGAAGGCAATGTCTTCTCTGGTGAGGATCTTAGTGGCTTACCAAGCAATCAACATATGGGGTAGGCATGAGGCATTCAAGCCATCTGATCCAGGTATTTAAAACTCTCTGCTTTGGCCCTTGGGCTGGTCTAATTGTCTTCTATGGAAAAGCTGCATACTTCTGCTAAAAATGAATATAGAACCTGAGCCTGTTAAAGCATTGATGTGAGTACATATGAGCTGAAAGGGCACAAGAGAACTGGGTTGACCTCACAAGTCCTGCAAGATATTTCCACATGTATGCCCAATTTCTTTGGTTTAGCTGAAGATGCCTTAGAATGGCTAGAAGCCCTGTGAAGAAAAGACCTACCGGTCAAAATCTATGACTCCAAACTTCTTTCACAGCCAGCCTGCATTATTATTATTATTTCAATTCTTCTCTATGATGAAGATCTACTATATCTTTAAGGAAGCCTCATTTTTACAAGACAGATGTGTTTTAAGCACCTATAGCTTAGATCTTCTAGTCAATAGCAAAAAGCACTGTATGTTTTCTTGGATGTGTGTGTTTGTGAAAGTCAGAGTGAGAAAAAGAATGCATATATTTGTGTGTATTAGCTTATGTAACTGTGGATATACAGAGTCATGCTAGTGACATAACACATCTGAATAGTTCCGTTGCTGAAGCAGAACACAACAACTAAATTAATAATAAGATATCTGAGTTTATAGCACATTCTATTAGGATTATAAATAAAAAGGCTAAGAGAAGAAAGTTCAAGGTGAATCCATGTAGAGAAAGAAATTCAGATCTTGCTTTCACAAACAGAAGATAAGACCACAAATGTGACTTTGGGCACATTTCATTAACTTCATTGTCTAAGTTAAGTTTCTCATCCTTCTCTCTCTTAAATTAAAGCAGCCCAGCTCCTTTAGACTTGTTACATGTGAAATTCTCCAGACCTCTGAACAATTTTGTTGCTGTCATCTGAATGATTTTCAATTTCCTTTTGAAATAGGTCTTTTATGAAATAGGGCAACATAATGTAGCATTCTAGCAAAGAACACAACTCACCAGTGCTGTGCAAAAGAGGAAAATCTATTCTTTGTCTTATAGTGGACCTTTCTGTATGACTGCATATAAAATACTGTAGCACACGGGTGTGAAACGTGCGGTGTCACGTTGCTGTCACTTGACATTTTGTGACAATTTTTCCCTTCACAGACTTGGGGTGGGCATGGCCTGTGTATGACGCATCCAGCCCATGGGCCGCCAGTTTGACACCCCTGCATTTGTAAAACATTATACAGCTGATCAAAAATTATCTGATTAACTAGGATTTACAGGTTGACCTCCTACCTAATAAAAGTGTAGAAAATATTTCTTACATATCAGGATTGGTTCTAACTAGATGCAAAAATTCACATTTATGTCGAGCAGACTACATTTGAATATAGTAACCATTAGAGTCCACCAACTGAAATCAATGAGACATAAACATTTGCTCTAGCTAATTGAAGCTCAATTTATTTCAGTGGGCCTGCTCTAAATATACTAATTCTGGACTGAACTCAATTCCTCAAATCTGATTTAGTTTTATCAAAGAATCTGCTGAGAAAATATAAATTCAAGATCTTGGATTATCTAATATCTGCAATCATTTCCAATCTGGAAGTACTATGCATCAGAATTGTGTACTAATTTAACTACTTTCCTCAAATCATTAATGAATGTATTAAACAACACTAAGAAAACGGTTATGTTTTCAAATGCATTCACTTTGTCACAGGGATGAAGAACATGTCCTCATACTCCTTCAGGCATCTATAATTGGAAACTGCCTTCTGCATTATTGAATTTCTAATATCTGCACAAGCAAGGAAGCAATTACAATTAGAGGACACCTCTAGACTGCTGGACAGGTAGGGTAAAAATAGGTCAGCCAAATATGCTCCACATTGACAACAGCTGTTCTCCCATTAATATGAAGGATAAAACTCTATCTAGGTTAAGGTATGCCTAAAATGAGTTTGCCTAATAGGTTTTTAAAGTATAAGAAAAGATATTTGGAGTAAGTATATTTGGGAGGTAGTTTTAGCTGGGACAAAGGTTTCACAATGTGCTCACACGTATTCCCCCCTCCACTCCTTCCAGTGCAAGAAAAACAGACACAGGAGATTGCCATCAGAAAGAAAGCATATCTACTTTCCATTTCACATATTTGAGTAATAGGAGTAACTAGGGTCTATGGCAGTCTACGCAGGTGCCCAAGTCTATTTTTTTTAAAAAATTTGATTTATATGCCGCCCTTCTCCGAAGACTCAGGGCGGCTTACAATGTGCTCAGCAATAGCCTTCATCCTTTTGTATATTTATACAAAGTCAGCTTATTGCCCCCACAACTGGGTCCTCATTTCACCTACCTTAGAAAGAATGGAAGGCTGAGTCAACCTTGAGCCTTGGCGAGATTCGAACCCTGCAGTAATTGCAGGCAGCTGGTCTTAATAACCAGCTTAATAACAGGGTGCCTTAAACCCCTGTACTACCAAGGCTCTTCATTGGTGTCTATTCATAAAGATCCTGCTTTCCTGATTTGCCCCACATGGCTGATGTAAATATATATTCAGAAGTGAGAGGAAGTGATGCAGGGGTGAAATCCAGCAGTTTCTGACAGGTTCTGGAGAACCGGTAGTGTAAATTTTGAGCAGTTTGGAGAAGTGGTAGCGGAAATTTTGAGTAGTTCGGAGAACCGGCAAATGCCATCTCTGACTGGCCCCAGAGTGGGGTGGGAATGGGGATTTTGTAATATCCTTCCCTCTGGAGTGGGGTGGGAATGGGGATTTTGCAGTATCCTTCCCCTGCCATGCCCACCAAGCCACGCCCACCAAGCCACACCACGCCCACCAAGCCACGCCCACAGAACCGGCAGTAAAAAAAATTAGATTTCACCACTGAAGTGGTCTAGATCAGTGGTTTACCTACTGCCTGCTCTGTAGTATCTTCTTTCACTGTGTGTACCACAGGTGTACAGGTCCTCCTTTACTTAGAACTAGTTGCTTAGCAACCATTTGAAATTACAAAGGACCTCCCCCCCAAAAAAGCTATAAAAGACCCAGTTTCAAAGGAACCCCTCAAACACTATAAAAACCCCAATTTAAGCGGCCCCTTCTGCTGTCATCTGATTGCATTGTGGGAGCTTGGCAACTGGCCTGCATTTTCGGCCATTCACAGAGCCCCATGGTCCTGAGACTGCAATTTACAATGTTTTTTTTTAAAACCAGAAATCAGTGTTTACTTCTGGTTTCCAACAAAAAAATACCCACTGGGTACAATCGGTTTGCTTAATGACCAGGGTGTTTGCTTAACAATTGTGACATTCACTTAATGACTGCCACAAAATAGGCAATAAAGTCGATTAATTAATTAATTCCAGGCTGAGTTACCATCATAAATTGAGGATTACTTGTATATTAAGTCACACAAGGGAAGCCAGAAGAATCTTTAAATTAATGTAGCTAAGTGGTAGCTGCAACACTGGATCCATATTCATAAGAAAAGCATCAAGCTAATTCGGAAACATTTATTGGACACCATGAAGAGGGTAGTTTCAGGAGGGACAAAAGAACTCTGGGTAAATGCCATTCTTTTACTCTTATTAAGTAATTGTCTATTTGTTAATTCCTCTTTCCTAGTCTTAATAATCCTAAATGGTGGCTGTCCTGGTTCACATATTAAAAAAAACCCTGCAAACAGAAAAAAGAGGTACAATAATCTCAATCCGATTTCATCCACTTACTCATTTTTTCCAGACTTAAGTTTCTTCACTCAATATTTCCAGATGAGATTGCAATTTAAAAAAATTACAAGCAATTGAACTTGGAATATAAATTTCATAGAATTTTTAGCTACTGACATATTATACTGCTAAATTAAGGACTCAAGATTTCAGAGTACCTATAAATGTCCTTCCAGCTTAGTTGTCTTGTACAATTGTCGAAGTCTAATCAGTATTCTTGAAAAACATTTACATTGTTGGGTAGTTGGTTGGTTGGCTGGCTGGCAGGCTGACTGGCTGGGTGAGTGGGTGGCTGGTTGGCGGGCTGTGTGTGTGTGTATGTGTGTGTATGAGTGTGTATGGGGGTCTGCCTATCTGCCCAACAGAATGACAGTTATATACCCATTTTTTAAAATGAAGTTGTATGCTGAATGTTTGCACAATGTTTATTTTTTTATCCTCTTTCTGTAATTTAATGACATAGTGAGATAAGATGAAACAGCGGTGTAATATATTCCTCTTTCACCTTATTCAATATCCAAAAAGCTAAAAATTACTTGCAATAAACAAATTTGTCATCTCGTAAACTTTTGTAAATCTCACTCTGATTCATCAGATAAGAAATATCAAAGAAGTGAGATACAGTGAAATCTCATCTATTGGTGGTGCCCATTAAGAGAATTTAAGTTTGTCACAGGCATTCTTGCATTGACAAATGTGTTAATACACAGATAGCAATAAGAAAACTGGGTCACTGGTACAGGTAGAGCCACAATTGAGACCAGAATTTCTATTGTTAAGCAAGTTGGTTGTTAAGTGAGTCAAGCCCAATTTTGCAACCTTTTTTTTGCCAATGGTAATTGTATCACTGAATTGTTACGTAAATCATGTAGTCCTTAAGTGAATTCCAGCTTTGCCCATTGACTTTGCTTGCCAAAAGCCAGCTAGGAAGGTTACAAATGGGAATTCTGTGATCCTGGGATATTGCAACTGTTGTAAATACATGCCAGTTGCCAAGCACCTGAATTCTGATCACATGACCATGGAGATACTGTGTCAGTTGTAAGTGTGAGAACCGGTTGTAAGCAACCTTTTTCAGTACCATTTTAACTTTGAATGATCACTAAAAGAATGATTGCAAATTGAGGACTACTGTTAATCTGAGTCTTACTGCACTACAATCCACTGGTTGCTAAAGTTGTTAATCAGTGGAAAACAAACTTTCCTTCCCAATATTTAACAATGCTACTCCAAGTTTTCTCTTCCTGAGAGATTGGTGGCGAATAGTAGAGAGACAGCCTTTTCAATTTTGAGACTCTAGAAAGAGTGCAGAGAAGAGCAACCAAGATGATTAGGGGACTGGAGGCTAAAACATGCAATGAACGGTTGCAGGAACTGGGCATGGCTAGTGAAGAGAAGGACCAAGGGAGACATGACAGAGGTGTTCCAATATTTGAGGGACTGCCACAGAGAGGAGGGGGTCAAGCTATTTTCCAAAGCACCTGTAGGCCAAGCAAGGAATAATGGATGGAAACTGAACACGGAGAGATTTAACCTAGAAATAAGAAGAAATTTTCTGACAGTGAGAACAATCAACCAATGGAACAGAAGTTGCCTTCAGAAGTTGTGGGAGCTTCATCACTGGAAGCTTTCAAGAAGAGATTGGACTTCCATCTGTCAGAGGTGTTGTAGGGTCTCCAGCTTGGGGGAGGGGTTGGAGTGGATGACCTACAAGGTCCCTTCCAACTCTGTTAATCTGTTGAATTTCAAAACAAAGCCCTTGCAGATGAGATGCAGGGTCACTGGCAAGAGGTTTCTTCCTGAGATTGAGGCACAGTGACAGGAAAAAAAAAAGCTAATTTCCCAACTTTTCTTAATAAGTGCATTTTTAACTTCCTAATTTTCCACAGCCAAGTAGTATTTGGAGCAAGCGGTTTGGGAGGTGGGGGGGGGGGGGGGGGGGAGGGGAAGCAAAGGCAGAGTTTTCCCCATCTGTGATAGCACTCACTGTCTTTCAATTCTAAAAAGTTAGAGTTAGATTTAGCCAACCCAGATTATCTGGATATGAATTCCAAAATGAGATGATTTTAATGGCTTAAGCAGAGTGTGCAAATACTGCACAGATGGTTTGGCAGTATATTACATCAGATAAATCTTGTAGGTAATTTGTAGTTGGGCAGCAACATTTCTCAGTCTACAACTGAATTAATTTGCTGCCACTGTTGTAAGAAAAAAAAAAGTATGCCATTTGTGTTTGATTTCTTGATTTTATTTTTGCACGCACCTGGAGCTTAGTGACAGTACCCAGAAAAAAAACTTAAATATATGACAGAAAGACGATTTTTAAATTATTGGTGCCTCTAATTTGAATTTTGTTGTATGATGCCATTTATTTTATTTTATTTTATTTATTGCCATGATACCAAACTGCAGGAATTCAGTGAAGCTGAAACAGGTTCATAATATGGGATTCAGACAAGTGATAAAGAGCTTGTCTAAAGCTGATTAAATACCTGTATCACCCCTGTTTATATCTAATCACAAAATACCTTAAGCAAGCATATTTCCAGATAAGTGAGCTTGAGAGAAATAATCAGGCATTATTTCCAGTTTAGAAAAGTGAGAAATCTGCCCTTTGAGTTTCAAGGCGACAGAGAATGGTTGGTTATATAATCAAGAAAAGATGCATTCATTGTCCAACCAATATTGAATATTGCAGTATTCAATGCTCCTATTCAGGATATTCCATTCCTTATCCCCTTCTGCCTCTATCCGCAAATACTTAAACAATATACCTCCTGAACTCTGAATACCTCCAATACTTGTTGGGCTACTTGGGAGAAGGGAGATTCTTCAACTACGGTATATCACAAGGGTTTTCCACTTCATTAATTGTAGACTGTTCTCCATTAATTTTTCAGAAGTGATGCATTTTGGCTGGCACCCAAACTCAAAGAATAGTTCTTGTTTTCAACAAGAGGCATATCTCTTCTCCACATTTAAAACAACGAGTATATTCCAGATCCCTTTTCAAATCATTGGCTTGTAGAAGAAAACTTTCTTAGCCATAAGAAAACAGAAGGGGGAAAAATGCTCTGACTTGAATATTATACTAACTCTAATTTTCTGCCTTCAAGGACTCTAAAATATAGCCAATCGTTTTATAATTTCCATGCACTTAGAAAAAGTCTAAGATAAAATGTCATCTATTTTCCTATGCGATGACAAGCATAGTCAGTTAGAGTAACTGTAGTGCAGGGGGTCATGTGACTAAGTGGGCGTGGCTAGCTGGTCAGAGTCATTTCTGGAAGGTCCTCGCACTTACGACCAGTCCTCGCACCTACGACCTGACTCATTTGTTTGCTTTTAACACTGATCAGCTGTAGGACGGCCCTTTGAAGCCCCCCGACAAGAGTTTAAACAGTTTTTTTCCCTCTAGTCATCAGCTGGGACTCAGGAGGCAGCAATAGATTGGGGGTGGGACCAAATAAAAGGTAAGAATAACGTGGGGGGATGGGGGGGTGGGAGGGCGGGGGGGGAAGAACCGGTTCGGTGACGTCATATAGTCACAGCTACTGGCTCGGCTGAACCGGACCGAACCGGGAGGAACCCACCACTGCTGTAGTGAATTTACCAAGAAAACAGTCTTAATGTAAAGGAAGCGGGCTCTGATAGATGACCACTGGATAACTTTCTATTCACTCTATTCTAAAAAGCAATGCATCCGGTTGGAAAAAGTACAAACTCAGCCAAAATCCTTTTAGTTCCTCTAGGAGGCCTCTAAGTTGTCAGAAGAAAGGAACATTCTAATGACATACAGCTTAAGGGTTGGTTAGGTCAAGGGGATCCACATGAGTTAAAAGTTGTCTATCGTCAGAAGATGATTTGAATCTATGCTTCAGTAATCTACAAAAAGAATTATAACTGTTTTGCAAAGAAACTCAGTAATTAGGAAATGTCAATTAAAAATGACAAATGTATATGACCATATGAATTGCTGAGTTAACAGAATCCTTTGTCTAGAAGGGTATAAAACCATTGTACCTAATTTCTGTCTTTGTTCAACGCTTCATGTACAGAGCCTTGAACCTATTGCACAATATATAGAATTTGTCTCTGATTAATCCAAAAGTTGTGTTTGTCTTATTAAATCCACAACAGTCTAAAACATTTATATGATTGCCTTTATTTGTTAACTGGCAAAAAGCACAACCAAAAACTCAATGAATTAATTTCTAGGATGGTATCAGCTGCCAGAATAAGCAATACGACCATTGGAAACTAATTGCAGACCTCCTGACAAGAGACTGGGAAAACCAATAAAACAAATATGATATTATGTACAAAATGCATGCATACGCCATCTGCTCTGCTGAGAATAGACAAGAATTCAAAACATGCCTCATAATATTTGCATCTTGTAAGAGTATCTTACAGCATACTATATTCTTTGCATTTTGCTAATTTGCTGAGACCAAAAATCACTAAACTTTCTTGCATATTACAACAAGAGAACCTTAAATGAGCTATTTTTTTTTTACACATCTATCAATGTATTGCACCCTCTGCTGGTCAAAGATATTCCCAAACAAAATGATAGCTATTTATCAATCCACAGATTAACAATGTCCTTGATGGAAGGTATTTCAAATGTATATATGTGTGTGTGTGTGTGTGTGCTTTTCCATACCATGAAATATTTGTACATCTATCTGATATCAATCTCATAATTATTAATTATGAACTTATTTGTGCTCAAGTTCTCTTACCTTGGGCTTTTCATCCAGTATTTGCTGACGAATCTCTTTGTGTTTCTCCACGAGTTTTTCCTGCCTTTTGGTCTGGGCATCTTCTAGCTGTAATTGAAAAATAAAGTTCACTATAATTCACATGCCTATCTGAATTCCTCAGTTTCACACTCAAGAACGCAATAGCAATAGCACATAAGATTTATATACCGCTTCAAAGTGCTTTACAGCCCTCTCTAAGCAGTTTACAGGATCAGCATATTGCCCCCAACAATCTGGATCCTCATTTTACCAACCTCGGAAGGATGGAAGGCTGAGTCAACCTTGAGCCGGTGAAACTGCCGGCAGCTGGCAGTCAGCAGAAGTAGCCTGCAGTACTGCATTCTAACCACTGCACCACCGCGGCTCTTCAATATCATAATTATCTTGGATAACAAAGTTTTAGAGAGCATTGTGACATAAAATAATGTCGTTATTATTAAAATAGTCAACTTCTTTCATGTAAGACTTCAAGGAATGTCAGTAGATTTGTTTCAAATTTAAAGTTATATTAGCTGGAAATCTGCAGCTGAAAATGGGAGATACATTCTTAATATATGATGATTAACTGCAGCATTTAATTAGGCCAAGTAGCCAGCATTAATTACAGGGCACACTGTCCTTTTTAAAATCTAAACATATTTATGTTCCTGCAAATCTCTTGGACTATGTTGATAATTTTTAATACCAACTTCTGTGTCATTAGGTGAAGTGCCATATGCTCTGAAGAGAGTGAATGGCTTAATTGGTCTCACTGGTAACTTGTTTTAGAAAAACAGCATTTTTTTCTATAGACAACATGCAAATCACAGGAAACGAAGGAAGGAACGAAGGAGACAGATACTAGATACTGATGAGCATGCTGATTTTATTTTTAATTCTATTCAATCATGTCTGATTCTCAGAGACTGCCTTGACAAGTCCCTGCAGTTTTCTTGGAAAGGTTTTACTGAAATGATTTGCCATTGCCTCCTTCCTAGGGCTGAGAGAAAGTGATTGGCTCAAAGTCACTCAACTGGCTTTGTGTTTCAGGCAGAACTAGAACTGGCTTTTCCAGCAGGCCTGGGGCCGTTGATCTCGCTCTTGCGATCCAGCGAGATCCGGCCAGGAATGATGTGAATGAGTTTTAATGTTTTTAATTCTTAAATGTTTTTTATAATGATTTTAAATGCATTGTGAGCCGCCCTGAGTCTTTGGAGAGGGGCGGCATACAAATTGAATTAATAATAATAATAATAATAATAATAATAATAATAATAATAATAATAATAACAACAACAACAACAACAACTCACAAATCTCCAAGTTTCCAGCCTGATAATGCTTAACCACTACACCAAAATAAAGCTTGCTCATAAAGAACTCTTTATTCATGCATGTTACTGGGAAGCATTTACTTTTATAGATGGTCTATTTGATTTGTCATGAAATCTTACTGCAACTAAGTGATTTTTTAACCTATTTCTGAACAGCACTTTGGGGTCATAACTTTGTCATACAAGAACAGAACCTGGATTACAAAGATATTATTTGGTGTTCATCTGAAGTATGCATGCATAAAGGAGAATATTTGTAGCTCAGGGTTGAAATAAGGAGTCCTTGGTGCTCTCTGAGTTTGCTTGTTTTCTTGGTGATGTTTCATTACCCTAACTAGGTAAAATCATCAGTGCAGTGTGAAGCATCGGTAAGAAAACAAGCAAACTCAGAGAGCACCAAGGACCCCTCATCCATGTATGTATGCATTGAACAAATATATATGGCCACTCATCGACCATGGTATCATGCTGCACAGGCTAGAGGAGTTAGGGGTGGGGGGCACCGTCCTACGGTGGTTCTCCTCCTTTCTCTCTGACCGGTCGCAGTCTGTGTTGACAGGGGGACAGAGGTTGACCCCGAGGCCCCTTGTATGTGGGGTGCCACAAGGGTCGGTCCTCTCGCCCCTTCTGTTCAACATTTATGTGAAGCCGCTGGGTGAGATCATCCGTGGTTTCGGGGTGAAGTACCATCAGTACGCTGATGATACTCAGCTGTACATCTCCACCCCGGACCACCCCAATGATGCCCTTGAAGTGATGTCCCGGTGCCTGGAGGCCGTGCGGATCTGGATGGGGAGAAACAGACTCAGGCTCAACCCATCCAAGACCGAGTGGCTGTGGTTTCCGACATCCCGATATAGTCAGTTGGTGCCATCACTGACTACTGGGGGCGAGTCATTAGCCCCCACGGAGAGGGTTCGCAACTTGGGTGTCCTCCTGGACTCACGGCTGTCTTTAGAAGAGCACATGACGGCCATGGCCCGGGGGACTTTTTATCAGGTCCGCCTGATTCGCCAGTTGCGTCCCTTTCTGGATCAGGACTCGTTAAATACGGTCACTCATGCTCTCGTTACTTCCCGCTTGGACTACTGCAATGCTCTCTACATGGGGCTCCCCTTGAGGAGCACCCGGAGGCTCCAGCTGGTCCAGAATGCGGCCGCGCGGGTGGTTATGGGAGCAACGTGGCGCTCCCATGTGACCCCCCCTCCTGCGCGAGCTGCACTGGCTCCTGGTGGTCTTCCGGGTGCGCTTCAAGGTTTTTGTTACCACCTTTAGAGCGCTCCATGGCATCGGACCGGGGTATCTACGAGACTGCCTTCTGCTACCAATAGCCTCTCACTGACCAGTACGCTCCCATAGAGAGGGGCTCCTCAGGGTGCCGTCGGCCAAACAGTGTCGACTGGTGGCCCCCAGAGGGAGAGCCTTCTCTGTGGGGGCACCTACCATCTGGAACGAGCTCCCCCCAGAGATACGGAAGATCCCGGACCTACCAAAAGCTCTCAAGGTATCAGACAGAAACCCAAAACTAAAATTACATTCCATAGCAAAACAAGTAGCAATTGAAGTTCCACATCTGAAACACAATTGTTCAACTTCTCTTTATTCCTTCTTATTTCGGTTGTGGTGCTGTTACATTTGCAGCCAGGTAAGATCTGATCTGCCTCCGGAGAATCAAGGAAAAATGGTAAATTAAATTTATAAAATTTTAGCACTATCTGGATATTGGGACTAGAAATTGTCTCTGCACAAAAAATAAGCACTACTATTATGTTGGGGTTTTGCTATTTCAAGATAATTACAATGTGCAAATTAGCCTAAATATTAAAATGGATGATATAGTCTTTATGCCAAGGTGAATACATGTTTTAGGCAGTAGACTTACTCTTTTAATGGAATGTACCACCTCTTGAATATATGAACGAATCATTTCTGTCTTCTCCCTGAGAGGAAAATTAAAAATGATTAATCCCATTTATTTTTAAAATCAGTTATTACTGGTTTTCTGCCACAAATAATTTGTTTACAAATAACTGGCAAACTTCACTAAGAGAAATTCAGAGCCAAAATTTACATATATTGCCCAGTGTATTCTTCATCAGATTTCAAAATGGTTTAATTCTTTATTTCAAAGGGATTGTGTGCTTTTTGTCATGTGCTATTATGAGTGCCATTATGATTGATTTTAAACTGCTTGGAGGATGAATCAAACAAAAGATAAAATAAGCTCTTCTAAATAAAGGAAAAATAATGCACTGTGGGAATCTATGCTACTGTTCTGCCATAAAAAAAAAAATAGGATTTTCTTCTATTGGTGTTTCAGGTCTTCTGGATACAAATTAAGCTGAGAATTGAAGACTGCACTTACTCATCCATTTGATTTCTGTCCTTGGACTTTGCTTCAGTGACCTTCTCTTGCCTTTTTTTGTCCATCTTTTTCTTCAGCTCTTTCTTTTCTCTTTAACAAATCCAGATTTGTTTTTAATGAAAGAAGAAAACAGAACAAACGTTACGCTATGCATATTCACCCAGAAGTGATTCCCTTTGTCTTGACTGGGGAGTTACTCTACTGTAAGTACATCTAGAATGGTAGTCAAAAGAATTGGTAGGTAGCCTTTACCTTTCAGAAATCTCTTTCAACTTCTTCAGTTGGTTGCTTTGGCATTCTTCTGCTACATCTGTCAGCTTTTGTATAAGCTTAGGAGGGGGAAAAATAGATATGTCATAAATTGTACCAGCCATATTCAGTTGGTAAGTATTGAACAGGTAGTCTTCAGGTTTTGATTCTAATGGAGTCTGCCCATTAGGGTAGAAGATCAAAATAATGTTAAATGAACTGCCTCAAGTAATGACCAGCCATCCTTGTTCTCCCCAATACATTTATTAAATGAGTGCATGGGTCTTTAAGTGGAAGTGGGGGAGATCCTGTGAGGCCTAATGCAAACACCAGCCCATCTGCCTCAGGCCTCCCCTAACCCCAGATACTGGGCCACAGCACAGCTGACTGTCTTACCAACCAGAAACAATAGGGAAGGAACACCCTGGGATCACCTCTCTTTCCTAATTCTGCCTTTGCTCTTTCTCCTGCCAAGGTGTTCTGCCTTTCTGGGGCAAAACAAGAACTTGTTTGCTAGCCTTTTGGAGTGTTCTCCACTAATCAGATATTTGCCCATCAGCTGTCCATAGGGAGGCTACAAAGCTCTCCTGCCTCTCTAGGCCTTGAGAAGAGGGCCTTTGCACAAAAGGTAACTTCAGGAAGAGCTTCCCAAAACCCTTTCCATACCTTAATGCCCCCCTCCCTTCCCTCCAAAAGCCACATTTCTTCAATAACAAAAAAAAAAAAAAAAAAGAAAGAAAAAAAAAGAAGAAGCTGGTAGGGATGGACTCATTGATCTTTCTTCCCGCCTCCTCCCACTCCAGTTAGGTGCTAAAACTAAACTGTCCCTCTGCTTTCCAAACAATATCTCTTTCGAAACCATAACTTGACTCCAAGCTGAAGAGAAGAGGAACCAAGCGAGCAAGGAGAAAAAAAATTTCTGTAGCTTTTTACTGTAGAGGGCAGTCTACAGTCTAGCCTTTAAGTCCTAGCTGGACAGTATAAGCAGCCAGCAGGAGAGCTAAAGCTTGCAACCAAGTGTCCTCCATATTTTTGGCACAACTTTTAGAGATAGCCTTTTTTAAAAAAAACTTCATTTTGTCTCCTTGCTCATTTGGTTCCCCTACTCTTTAGCCTGGAGTAAGCTCAAAGCCTAGAGAGCCAGGAGAGATTTGCAGCATCCCTATGGACAGCTGATGGGCAGACAGCTAATTAGCAGAGAAAGTTCTGCAAGCAGTTGCCATTTTAGCAAGGAATTGTCGGGGTACTGAAAATGGCGGCTGCTTCCAGGAGTCATGGGGAGCAGCCCTAAGTGCTGCAGAGGGTAGTAGGTAAGACAGGCAAGGGAGGCCACTGCAGCATCCCTCTGGTCTGTTGTAAGTGCGAATGACCATGGGAATGCGGCATCTGTCATAACTTTGAAATAGGTTATTTGTTGTTTTGGGGTGTTGGTTGTTTGGAAGTGTTGTTAAATGGCCTGTCATTTCTGGAGAACTACCTGCATAGTGAGACTTTAGGGTTCTATCTGCTCACCCTCGGAATGGATGCTTAGTCAGACAGCAACTGGTAGGCAAAAATTTCCTGAAGGACTAGGATAGACTCCCATCTTGAGTACTAGAAAGCTACCACTAGTTGGCATAGATAATATTGACTTAAATAGGCCAGTAGCCTATATCATATCAGTGAAGTAACATACATATGTACATACATGCATAATAACTCCTTGAATAATCATCCTTCTTCCTATTAGCACAGTCAGGGGACATTTCCCTCCTGTGCCAAACTGGAGAGGTTAATTAGACAAAATAATCAACCCAATCAGACAAGGCCAGCAAAAAATAAGCAGTACTACCACTTACCTCAGGATTATAGAAAGAACCAGAAAACAAAATAGCCAGAATTAGGCTTGGATATTGCTACATCCATTATCTGGATCAACACATTTTACTCTGTCCAATGGTAAGGATACTTCTACATATATAATAAATGGAAATAATTTGCCCCAAACATGAAGAGATTTCATTTGAATCTAAAATCTGCCTTTAACCAGAACAGGACTGTGGATCTATACAGACTTGTATGGTTGACATCTGGGACACTGCTGTCAAGAACTGATAATGCTTAATGCAAGGACAGATAAATTTTTGCTCCCTGTTACTTTCCAATCTCATCCAAAAGAGAGGGGTAACCTAAGACAATCCACTAGGCCTACGTGGACTGTATTTATGAACCTCTGTTTCTCGTTATTTTAAGGCTTTCTGCAGATAGATACCTTGTGATCATCCATTTCTGTCTACTAATTTCCAATGCATTACAAATATCATGTTAATTTTAATTGTGATCATGCTAAAATAACTTTAGTATGACAGAATAGTGAATGAGGAACAAACTCCATTATGTTTCATATAAGAAGCCATCTGCTCATCAGAAAGCACAATCAAGCAACTTGTTACAGTATTTAAAAATGCAAGTTCTGAAAACTTGATTTGAAAACATACCACTGGACCAAATATATGAAATTAAAAGTAAATATTAATTTAATACAAATTAATCAGCAATAAGTTCTAATTAATAATTATGTGCCTTCGAGGCTGCCAAGACTCCTGATGATAGACAAGAGATTTATATCTCTATTTTTATTCAACTTCTATGGATTGAAGGTCCAAAGATCTTCTATGGATTGAAGATCTTCTGTAAATTTGCTTTGCAAAACTTTCAAAAGTTGTTTACCACTGTCTTTTTCCATCTGGCAGTTCTTCAATCCATAGAAGTTGAATAAAAATAGAGATATAAATTGCTATGCTAAGTTAGGGGTCATAAGAACATTGTCTTCAATTGGAGCAAAGACATTACTATACTACTGCAGGACTATTTTATCCCAGTGCATCAATTAAAAATATTTTGCCTAATCTTACCAAACTAAGTCTTGAACTGTGATGGCACAGGAATGAGTTTCAATATATTAAATAAATGACTTGTTTTCATGAAAAAACATGAACATTGTGATGCTTTGAAACCTAAGAACATCCGACCTGCAAGAATTTTGGAGATTTGACACAGGACACTGTGGCTATTGCATACATTTTCCCACAGTTATGTATTCGTGTGAAATAGAGAAATACTGATTTGAAATATTACACATTGTGGAAAGTAAATGGGAACTTTCAGTAATTACAGCATGTTAACCAATCATGAGGATTGACCAAAGTTAGGCATCATGCAAAGCACTGTTCTGTGATGATCAACTCCCTTTGATCCCTCAATCAGGAACGAAAGCCTCAAAGAGCATGTTTCTCCCATCACTTTTCCTGTTACTGAACAGATGCCTGAATCACTGAAACTTTTCCACTGATCCCAAGCTGGCCCTAATGCCTTTCCTGGGAACATTCATGTGAAATTGAGAAATACTTTTCAATAGTTTTTCAATAAGAGATTGGACAACAATTTGTCCAGAATGGTGTAAAGTCCCTTCCAACCCTATGATCCTATGATTCAGTATCAGATAAGTTTCCTGTATATAGTAGCATATGTTTGGGGAGGATGGATAAGTATTTAAATTAACTTACCAGTGGTATGACTGGAATTTCATGCCTTTTAGACAGGAAGCTATGATTACACTCATACTTGTGAACTGTGATGCCAGTTCCCTATTCTGGTTCATAAGGCTTACTAAATTAGCAAACACAAATCTAATCTGTTTTACCATATTATACAGATGGAATAAAGTAGCCAGGCTTGTTAGAGTAACATAAATTTGGACAAATCCACATTCTGGGGCAGATTGAAATAATAGTAACATTCCATTGCCGCCTCCTCTTTTTTCTTGACATTCCAAAGCATCTATTATTATCTGAACAGACTCTTCATTTAGCTGCTCCATGCAGGGTGCCCGGATCACAGCTGTAAAAATAACAGCTGCTCTGGGGACAATAAATACACAATATTGTTTTGTTCTTTCTAGCTTGTATTCTAGCTTCCATTTAGAACACATAAATTTACAGGAGGTTTTCTGGCACAAACAAATAGTTAGAAGACAACTTAGTAGTATTAAAGCTCTTGTTTCCAATTTTATAGGCTACACTAATTTAACTGCTCATTTTGAAATGCTTTCTGAAACTTTTGAGAGACAGCACTGCATTAGGCGTAGCATGACAGTCTAAGTATCAAAGCCAAGATGAGGAAAAGACCCCCAAGCAATAGTATTACCACCCTAACAATATATTAGACCTCACCCTTTGTTACTTGTGGTGAGCAAAACTGAAAGGATTGCATCTGCTCTCAATAATCACAGATACAGAAAGTAGGAAAGGCACTGACACTAAAAAGATTAATTAAATAATACAAATTTGCACATTTGTACATTTAATACAAATTATATTTGTACCAGGGATGGGTTCTACATTTTTTTACTACTGGTTCTGTGGGTGTGGCTTATTTTGTGGGCATGGTTTGATGGTCATGTGACAATTCTTTAGAATTTAGCAGAGGTACTGGTCTACCAGGCTTTTAACTGCTTGCAGAGCCGTACCGGTCTACCCTTTTGTTTTTGGAGCATTCCGATCTACCTATTTGTTTTTGGAGCGCACTTGTCTACCCATTTGTTTTTGGAGCGTTCTGGTCTACCCATTTGTTTTTGGAGCGCACTGGTCTACCACCACACTGCCTTTTACCACTGTTCAGCTGTAGGGCGGCCCTTTGAAGCGCCGCGGCAAGAGTTTAAACAGTTTTTTTTTCCTTCTAGCTGATCAGCTGGGACTCGGGAGGCAGCGAATAGATTGGGGGCGGGGCCAGGCAGAGGTGGTATTTACCGGTTTAGCGAACTACTCAAAATTTCCACTACCGGTTCGCAAGAACCGGGGAGAACCTGTAGCAACCCGTTCAAATAGATGATTTGTACATCTATTACACTGAACCAACAAGTCTAAAGAGAGTGTGATGTATATTTCTGGTTGCTCTATCTTAAATACCTGCTGTGCACACAAATGTTTGTCCCATGCCAAGACAGATGGAGATATGTCAGTAAACAGATCCATGCATAATGCCAAGGAGCAGAGCCATGAGATGGGTTACAAAGAAACCTCTAAAGGTAGGTTCTGAAGAGGCCAAATCTAGGTTTGTATACAGTGTTTGCAGTAGTATTCATCATACAAAGCAGGGAAGCAATTAGTACATACCAATTTAATATGTGCTTGTTTCTGGTACTTTTCACTGTAGTACTGTTCTTGTCGAAGGTTCAGCAGCTGCTGCTGCTGTTTTTCTTTGAGCTCTATTAACCTCTGTGTCATTTCTGAATCAAGGGCAGCCAACTCTTGTTCAATAGTTGAAGGGCTATGATCTGGGCTGCTGGTTTCACTTCTATAGCACAACACAGAACAATAAATATGAATGGCAGCAATACAAATACAGAGGCCCTGTCCCCCAGGTGACTCCCATTATTCCATTAGCCAATATAACTTTGACCTAGCAAAGATTCTTTAACTCTTTTTTTTTTTCTTGTCTTGTGCAAATGTGTAAACACGCATCTGGTGTTCACATATATGTATACAGAACTCTTCATTTCTTGAAATATGGACGGACAGAGCATTCAGACAGCGATCATGAATTTAATTCGATTTCTATAATACCCCTAAAAGAAAGCTGTTAGGAACAGCAGTAATATAACAAAAAGGGATGAAGGTTGGTGTAGATTATTATTGTCAGGTAACTAAATTGATGACTTTTCAATGAATATTGGAGAAATAAGACAAAATATTGACGCTTTGGGTTTCATTAGTTTCATCTAATGACATTATGAATGTCATTGAGGTTAGCATTATTTCATAATTCATAAAGCTTACCAAATCAATCGGTTCAATTTTTTTTTTTAAAAAAATCTGAGCATCCTCAAACTGCATAGCATCCTAATGTGAAACTATTTAATGAACTCCAAAGAGCAAAGTTCATAAAGCCAAGGATTTGTCAAAGGAAAGCAAGCTTGAAACAACATACAAAACCCAAATGAGAAAAATAATCTGTGCAAAATGGAAACTGAACAAAACTCCCTAAGGAACAGGGAGTTTTATTTTTGGTCTTGGGAAAGAACTGCTATTATAAAAGTGAGGTGAGAAGGGAGAGCAATGAATGGAGCATGTGAACCAAACAGAGCAACTGCAAACTAAATAGTAACAGTAGTACATTCCAACCACCACCCCCCATCCCAAAAATTAAAAGCCAGGCCAATATACATGAATGCATCTTCCTGAGCCCTGACAGTTATATCAGAGATGCTTATAGTTCTACCCAGGTATTAAGCCAGTTGCCTAGGAAACCACAAGCTTAAAAGGAGAGGTGGCTAAAGGATCAGGTTCCAGCTGGAGAAAGATAATAATCAAACCCTGAACACAGATTTGTGTAAATATAAGGAAGAAGGGTAGCAACTCAAATCTAGAAACCAACTCTGACAATGCTGTAATGTTTTGAGGCTGGGAACACCTACGCAAATAGAAAATGGCTTAACTTCATTGGTATTGAATTTTAACCTAGTTACTGGGTCTGACATCTAAAACTTTCTGTAAACTGACGGGATATGGATGAGGGCCTTCCTCTCTCTGATTGACATTCAGAGGTATGCACGCTGCATGTAGCTCTTCTCCCCCAGCACCACCACCTGCAACATCTTGTAAAACTTTAATGCTGAAAACCTCTGCTCATTTCTCTCCCTCACATATATATTTATGTTAAAAAAATCTAATGACACCAGTCAAGGGACACTAGACACTTTTTAAAAATTACCTACCTACTGTTGTGGCCCATACGCGGCCTGTGCAGCTAGTAGCTGATTCAGACAGCGAGGAGGCTGGTGTGGTGCTGCGCCAGCAGCCTGTGCAGCTGGCACTTGAGTTGGATAATGAGAAGGCCGGAGAAGATGTGGTGCCAGAGGCGGGGATTCAGCCAGGGCCTTCAGAACCTCCAGAAGCTCCCTTAAGTGAAGAGGATGAAGAGGAGGAGCCTCTTCTCGATGCACGGGCGCGCAGAGCTGCCAAAAGGCAGGAGTGGCTTCTCAGGAAGAAGTCTCCTCGAGAGTAAGGCTTGGGGCTAATTGGCCACTCCCTTAGCCTATTTAAGGAGGAACGCCAACTGAAGCAATTTGCAGGGAACAACTTGGTTCACATACCTTCGTGCCTTGATCTTAGTTCTTTGCAAATTGCTTCTGGGCTTTCTGCCAACCATACTAAGATTAAGATCATTTATTCTTTGGATTCTTGCAGGCTGTTAAGAAAGTTAATTAACAGTCTTTGTTTGAAGAAAAAACTGATTTTATTTTAGTAAACGAAGGTTTCTACAGACTTTGTGTGTGCTGCGTTCTTTGGGGTCCGTAGCTGGGGCACCTACTTAATGACTTGCCTCCAGACGTTGTGGCTGCTCTAGCACTGGAGGTTTTTAAACAGGGATTGGACAACTATTTGTTTGAAATGCCTGAACAAAAGGTTGAACTAGAAGATCTCCAAGGTCTCTTCCAGCTCTGTTATTCTATTAATATAGGCCTGTCCAGAAAGCTGTATGACAGAGACATGTTTTTAGTCAATTTTTCTTAATATTACTCATAACTGCATGCCCTACCAGCCCCTGGATCAATTTGTCACTGGCACGAATGGCAGAAGCTTCCACATCATAGTAACGTTATATATAAAGCAGTGCAACAGAGGTTGCTTCACTTAGCATAAAGGAAGCTCCAGTCTTGTCTGGGAGAAGACATGAGACCCATTCAGGGAGTATACTACTTTCATGAAAGGCCAAAGGAATCTTTGTAAGAAGATAGACATACTTTTTCTTACTGTCTCTCTTAGCTGTTTTCTCCAACACCGCCCTCCGTCGCAGATAATCGTTTTGAATTTCGTTATATTTTGTGGTATGCTCTTTTATAAGATCTGTGGTTTTTTTGTGATGTTTCTTCACAAGATCCTTCATTTCTTTGTAGTGCTTCTTCTGAAGTTTCACAAATGCCTTCTGCTGCTTTAATTCCTCAATGGTTTGTGCTTCAACTTCTGCAAGAATAAGGGGAATGATGTGATTGCCGCACAACACTAGACATGCAGGGGATATGCATTGTTTTATTAATGGGATTTTGCTGCTACTACATGAAGCTGCATTTAAAAGCAATTATCCTATTCCAATAGAAGAGAATATACATAGTTTAGAATTGAACTGTGGGATCTCGGTGTTCTCTGAGCTTGGTTGTTTGCTTGTAAACACTGTCCCAATTAGGTTAACATCAACAGTTTAGGTGTGAGATTTGCTCCCTGTTTATATACAGTAGCTTATCCTGCCAGTTTTGTTGACAGTTTGGTTTTCTCCTTGGTAGATTCTCAATTGTTTTTTCTGCTTGATTGTTTGCCTGGTGTTAATCCCTGCTTATCTGGTTGCTGGCTGCTAGAGAGGATATCTTTTAATTTAATTTAATTTAATTTAATTTCCAATTTATATACCGCCCTTCTCCCTGAGGACTCAGGGCGGTGTACAGCCAAGATAAAAAACATAGAATACAAATATTAAAACATTTAAAAATATATATAAATTTGGGCCGAAAGTTAAGAATCACAAACTAATTAAAAAATTTAAAAATTTCTTCTAAGCCAACCCGGCTTGCTGGAAAAAATGGGTTTTCAGGGAACGACGGAAGACATTGAGGTCATGGATTCTCCTTATCTCCGGGGGCAACTGATTCCAGAGGGTGGGAGCCCCCACAGAGAAGGCCCTCCCCCTGGGGGCCACCAGCCTACATTGTTTGGCTGATGGCACCCTGAGGAGGCCCTCTCTGTGGGAGCGCACGGGTCGATGGGAGGTCGTTGGTAGCAGCAGGCGGTCTCGGAGATAGCTAGGCCCTATGCCATGGAGCGCTTTAAAGGTGATAACCAACACCTTGAAGCGCACCCGGAAGACCACCGGGAGCCAGTGCAGCTCACGCAGGAGCGGTGTTACATGGGAGCGCCATGTTGCTCCCATCACTACCCGCGCTGCTGCATTCTGGACCAGCTGGAGCCTCCGGGTGCTCTTCAAGGGGAGCCCCATGTAGAGAGCGTTGCAGTAGTCAAGGCGAGAGGTGACGAGGGCGTGAGTGACTGTGCACAAGGAATCCCGATCAAGAAAGGGCCGCAACTGGCGAATCAGGCGAACCTGATAAAAGGTCCCCCTGGTAACAGCCGTCAGATGTTCCTCCAAGGACAGCTGCCTATCCAGGAGGACTCCCAGATTGCGAGCCCCTTCAGTGGGGGCCAAAGACTCGCCCCCAATAGTCAGCGATGGAGTCAACTGACTATATCGGGATGCCAGGAGCCACAGCCACTCAGTCTTGGAAGGGTTGAGCTTGAGCCTGTTCCTCCCCATCCAGATCCGCACAGCCTCCAGGCACTGGGACATCACTTCAAGGGCATCGTTGGGGTGGCCTGGGGTGGAAATGTACAGCTGGGTGTCATCAGCGTACTGGTGGTATCTCACCCCAAAGCCACAGATGATCTCGCCCAGCGGCTTCACATAAATGTTGAACAGAAGGGGCGAGAGGACCGATCCCTGCGGCATTCCACAGATGAGAGGCCTCGAGGTCGACCTCTGCCCCCCTGCCAACATGAACTGCGACCGGTCGGAGAGAAAGGAGGAGAACCACCGCAACACAGTGCCTCCCACCCCCAACTCTTCCAGCCGGTGCAGCATGATACCATGGTCGATGGTATCAAAAGCCGCTGAGAGATCTAACAGGACCAGAACAGAGGAATAACCCCTGTCCCGAGCCCTCCAGAGATCATCCACCAACGCGACCAATGCCGTTTCCGTGCTGTGCCCAGACCTGAAACCCGACTGGAACGGATCTAGATAGGATGTTTCCTCCAGGAATTGCGGAAACTGTTGCGCGACCACACTCTCAACAACCTTCGCAATGAAGCGAAGGTTGGAGACAGGACGATAGTTGGCCAATATTGCTGGATCCAGGGACGGCTTCTTGAGGAGAGGCCTCACCACCGCCTCTTTCAGGGCAGCGGGGAAGTGACCCTCACTCAAAGAAGCATTAATGACGCCCTGGAGCCAGCCTCGTGTAACCTCCCGGGAAGCCAGTACCAACCAGGAGGGACACGGGTCCAGTAAACATGTGGCCGCACTAAGTCTCCCCAAAATCCTGTCCACATCATCGGGAGTCACAGCATCAAACTCCTCCCAGATAACATTCTCAAGACTGTTCCGCGTCACCCTGCCCTGATCTACCCAGTCAGAGTCCAGATCCCCTCGGATCTGAGCGATTTTGTCATACAGGTATTGTCCGAAATCCTCCGCCCTGCCTTCTAAGGGATCCTCCCGCACTCCCAGATGGAGCAGGGCGCGGGTCACCCTAAACAGGGCGGCCGGACGATTCCCTGATGACGCAATAGAGGCGGAAAAGTAGTTAGACTTTGCCGTCTTTATCGCCACTAGGTAGGCCTTAATATGCGACCTTACCAGTGTTCGATCAGATTCAGCGAGACTGGCCCTCCAACCACTCTCCAGGCGTCTTTTCCGGCGCTTCATTTCCCTCAGCTCCTCAGTAAACCAAGGAGCTGCACGGGATCGGCATCGGGTCAGAGGCCGCAAAGGCACAACTCGGTCCAAGGCCCCACCAGCCGCCCGATCCCAGGCGGCTACCAGGTCCTCGGCCAAGTCATGTGCTAGATCCTCAGGAAATGGCCCAAGCTCCGTCTGGAACCTATCAGGATCCATCAGGCGCCTGGGGCAGATCCATCTAATTGGGTCCGCCTCCCTGCGGCGAGGGGTCGTGGTTCAAAGATCTAGGCGAAGGAGTGAGTGGTCAGTCCATGACAAGGGTTCCACGTCTATATCCCCTATAACAAGACCACTCAACCACTGGCCAGAGACAAAAATCAAATCCAGAGTGTGACCTCCCCTGTGAGTAGGGCCATGAACTAACTGGGTCAGGTCCATGGCCGTCATGGAAGCCATGAACTCCTGAGCCACCTCAGACGTTTCACCGACGGATGGCAAGTTGAAATCACCCATGACTAAAAGCCTGGGTGTATCTACTGCCACCGTGGCTATCACGTCGAGTAGCTCAGGTAGGGCTGTTGCCACGCGGCAGGGAGCCAGGTACGTAAGCAACAAGCCCATCTGAACCCCACGGCCCCACCTCACAAGGAGGGACTCACATCCGGCTATCTGAGGCACAGTGGTCTCCCTCGGACTCAGGTCCTCGTTAATAATAACCGCCACCCCCCCGCCCCTCCCCTGGGCCCTCGGCTGATGGAATGCTCTGAAGCCTGGTGGGCACATTTCCACCAGAGGGACGCCACCCTCCGGGCCCAACCAGGTCTCCGTAATACCCGCCAGGTCCGCTCCCCCCTCTTGTATAAGATCGTGAATGAGGGGGGCCTTATTGACCACGGACCTGGCATTGCACAGCATCAGCCGAAGGCCCAGCTCCTGAGTATCTAAGCCACCTAGTATCCGAGCGGAGCCTTGGGGACCGGGGCAAGCAATTGCTCTCAAACAGCAAGTGCGAGCCCCCAACACCTGATGTGGTCCCCTGCTCCTGCCATATCTGCCCCTCCCATTCACCGTGCCGATGGTACAGCCTTCATAGATATCGCCCCCCATCCCTTTTCCAATCCCTCGTCCGGTGCCTCCCGGATCATTACCCTGTGCCGGGCACGGCTCTGACCCTGGTGGATTTCCTCCCCCATCCGCCATAGTCGTCTTCCCAGTATCTTTTGGTATATTTTTGTACTTCTTAGTTTTTTATTGTCTCTTTTGAGTGGTGTATAATTATGATTTATTTCTATATATGTGCATTGACGGCTGATTTGAAATTGAAATTAAGTCTGTTCATGTGTTGTAAAATTAAGGAGTTTTCATTGTGTCTTCTGATTGCTAGTTGATGTTCTTGGATGTGCTTTGTCTTCTAATTGTCTATCCTACATAGTGGTTGTTAACAGTTTTTACATGATTCCTCCCCCCCCCCCTGCTGGGTTTTTTGGTTTTCTTATGTTTTGGAGGGTTTTAGTTGGTTTGTATGCCATGGTGATGCTATAAGGTTGTAGTAGGCTGTTGGTTGTTTTTTATATGTTTTTGATGTATAGTAGTATAATTCTTTTCAGAGCTTTTGTTTGCTGGGTTGAGTAGTCAGATACTTTTTGATAAAATTATATGGGTATCCATTTTGTTGGAAGATATTGTTTAGGCAGTTTGTTTCCTTCTTTTTTGGTGTTATGGGTTACTGTAGTGTGTTGGAATCATCTGAATTCATGAATATAAATACACTGCGTTTGTACTTGGCTGAATTGATTACTGCATTGCACTTGTATTGCATTGCATTTGTACATTGCAGTGTACACTGTACACTCTGCATTACACTTGTACACTGCACTGAATGTGTGCTCCTCTGAATTGCACAAGTACATAATGTATCCACTGCAGCAACCTCTTTCTGTCTTTATGTGATCTTATGAGTCGCGGGGGTGAAGTGGTTAGAATGCAGTACTGCAGGCTACTTCTGCTGACTGCTGGCTGCCTGCAATTTGGCAGTTCAAATCTCACCAGGCTCAAGATTGACTCAGCCTTCTCTCCTTCCGAGGTGGGTAAAATGAGGAGCCAAATTGTTGGGGGCAATATGCTGACTCTGTAAACCGCTTAGAGAGGGCTGTAAAGCAATGTAAAGCAGTATATAAGTCTAAGCGCTATTGCTATCTTATCAGAATTATATAATTCAAGAGTCTCAACTTGTATGAATTATGTAATTCAGGATATTTGAAAGATAAAGATATTTCAATTCGATTTATTTTGCTTCATCAGCCATTGTTATTTATATTACTGAATCACCTCACCTGGAGATAGGCATACCACTAAATAGCCTCCACATTTATTAATACATTCCACAATATAAAAATGATTCAGTTCAGTCTTTTTTTTTTTTTAACAAAAGCAAGATATATTCTATGTAAGTACATCTACACTGCTCAAAAAAATAAAGGGAACACAAGCAGAAGACATCCGAGATCTGAATGAATGAAGTAGCCTTATTAAATACTTCGTTTGTTACATACAGTGGTTTTGTGGTCCCTTTAGGTTTTTGAGCAGTGTATAAACTACTGTATGTAAAGAACAAAATATTTAATAAGGCTATTTCATTCATTCAGATCTCGGATGTCTTCTGCTTGTGTTCCCTTTATTTTTTTGAGCAGTATATTATTTAGTTTAGAGAATTCTAGTTATTTCTGGTATGTAAATTTATAACATGTTCTTCACATCAGATCAGCAAGGTACATGTTATTCATAAGGAATACAGAACATTTATATCTCAAGAAGCACCTTACCCATATTTTTATGCAAGCAGATTGCACATGTAACTCATTGCTCATTTCTGTGTTTGAAACCAGTAAATGATCCTGTATTGTTCCTTGAGAAGTAAAGGATAAAGATATCCATCTGTGTATGCTCATGTATACTCACAAGAGCTTTTGTACAGCTTTAAGATTTTTTGTTTTGACTACAGCTTTTTGCTCTAAAGTGAATGAATTTATACAGCAAATCCAAGAGTTATTTAATCATGCCACGTAGAAACTACTGATGCTTGGAGGGAACTCTATTTAATCTATTATTTGCATTGCTGTTTATATGCCAGTTTATCAAATTCAAACACATGCAAATGCATCCTTGATCCTTAAATTTGGACTCAGACCTAAACTCAGTCATCATTTGGATCCCAGTTATTCATCCTGCCGGGGTGAAACTGGTGCATTCCAGTAATTTGGCCTCACTCCTTAAAATTTAAAATTCCTTAAACATATCATTGTTCTTCCTAGATGATAGTTAAAGACCACCAGAGTCTTAACTATTGCAGAGTTTAACTATTGTTCAGAGTCATTCTGAACAATAAACAGATTAAAATAGCTATTTGTATGTGGTATGCTTTTTCTTGCAACATTCCCATTAATTTGTTTAAGAGATACTGTTGTACAGCACCATCATGTTTCTTACCTGTCAGGACACTCTGAATCAGATCTTCTGTTTTGGCTGGAACTTTCACAGAACCTAGGTGTAAATAACATCAATATTTTAACTGGTCTGAAATGATGAATACAAAACCGTCATTCTTCTCATTGGCTCTGAAAGAACTAGAGGATATAATGCCATCCTTGTTCATGCTGTATTGACAAATAACATGTTTTTAGCTGTAGATCAGGCTACCCCAATCCACTACCTGCCCTCAAATCAATCCACCCAGCCTCTAATAATAGAACAGCTTTCTAGGTTCTGCCCCTTTGAAACAAAGTTAGCATCTACATGGAAACAGTTTTGTCAGCGGCTGATCCAAATTGAGAGTTGCTCATTGGCTGAAGCTTGTCTAGTCCTAACTCTGAATCTTCAGGCATAAGATGAAAACCTGGTTTTATTTCGTTGATCTACTTTTTAGCTCCTAAAACCTGTTGACTGGCTGAGGCTTTGATGTACGCACTGTGTTTTTTGTGACTTTAAATACAATCTCTTGTTTTTCATTTGTATTAGCTGCTTTGAAAGCTTCATAAGAGAAAAGTAGGTTAAACATATTTTAAATACATCCCTGGAGCAGATGATAGAAAATTGCCTCTTCATTATTTGATGGTATTAGTTCCTTTTCTTAATGTGTGAGTATATATTTAATGTTAAATTGGGGCTGTATTTCTGTCCCAGCATACAAGTCACATTATCTCTCTGTCTGCACCTACCCCTTGCAAGAAGAAACTTTTGTCTCTGTTATCTCTGGGATAGTAAGAGCATTTACCTGCGTACCTCCATTACCCTAAGTGGCCCAAGCCACTTACAGTTACTTACTGAAGTTGAGGTTGGGTGTTCAGGGAGATATATACTTACAGGCGAGTGCTGTGGCCAAACATTGCTGCTATTTATCTCAATAATAAATAAATTATGCATCAATCCTCCTGGTTAATCTGCCCCATGAATGTAAACAGGAAAAGGCTTGTTGCCCACTCTATCACTGCTGTTTGTTTCAATGATTGCTAGAAGGTGAGGCTAGCCATTGTGATTTAACACTAATGTTGCCCATGTCACGAGAAATGGCCTTTGTGACCTCAAGATGATGCTTTCTGTTTAAAGGAGACAGTCTGTCCATTGGGACCTAATGCAGATGACATTTGGCTGAGAGAAAGGATCTGCTCATGGTTAACTTGTATTCTCAAGAAGATAAACTGGATGGGTGCCCCTTCCTTTTAATCCTGTTCCTAAGATTGGGTTATGGCAGACTTCATCTGCTCAGGTGCCCTGCAGATTAATGGACTTCAATTCTCAGAAGAGAGAAGGACAGCAAGAGGTATTTTTGTTTCCCTTGCTCTCTCTTAGGCATTGTTCTTCAAAGTTTCCCATATCCTTTTGAAATAAAAGCAGGGGAGAAGATGCTTCTGCAGGCAATAAATACTTCTTGAAATCTTTGCAAACAAAATTGCTGACATTCACTCTCAAATGTCTGCTGCTTGCTTAGTTTAGTAGAAAGATAATCCCATTGTAAGATTATCTGGGATTATTTTGTGGGATCAAAGGAAATGATTAAGAAACTTTTTACTATACATTTTTTGAAGGTAGGAATGGTCCCTTTAAATTTGATGGAGGCAATGATAATTTCCTTATGAAGAGGTCATCTCTTAATCCAGAAGCCTGGACAACTTCTATTCATTCTACAATCTTAATTTTCTGATAGATTTTGCAGAAAGTGACAGGGTTTCAGCTACAAAAGTTCTAGAGGTAATGAATTATCTGGATTTCTTCAGTTGCAATTCAGACCAGGGCATGGGACTAAGACAGCATTAATTGCTTTGGTGGATGGCCTACCTAGTGTGTCCCCCTAGATATCTTGGTAACATTCACTACCATTGATCATGGTATCCTTCTGAATTGCCTGCAAGGATTGAGGGTTGAAGGCAATGAGTTACGGTGATTCCATTTCCTGAATGGATGGTTCCGATTGGTGACCATGACGGAGGAACACACTAGCCCATGGTTGCTCTAATATGGGTTGCTGCAGCAGTTCTCTCTCTCTCTTCCATGTTATTAATATCTACATAAAACTGCTAGGAAAAGTCATCCATCCATTTGAGACAGAACCTTCAATACGTTGTGATACTCAGTTACACTTTGCCACCAAGGTCAAGGTGGAGATACTATGGTTCTTACTTAGTGACTGGAGGCTGTGAAGGGCTGGAGGAGATGAAAGAAACTCAAAATGAATTCTAGCAAGATGGAGTTGCTCTTCATAATTAAACAATTTGGCTCAATTTTGGTGTCAATGTTAGCTCTGTATAGGCAACAGATCTATGACCTTGGGCATCCATGCCTTCAACCCCACCTGGTTTGACTACTGCAACATTCTTGATATGGGGCTGCCTTTGAAGTTGACTAAAAATGCAATTGCTTTAAAATACAGTGGGTCTGGCAATTAATATTGATAAGATTGACACAATCTCTACAGTAGGATTGCATGCAAGCATTTGTATAAATAAATAATAGCTGCATAAAGACTTGTACTGAATTCGTTTTTACAGTACATAATGGAAGCATAGATATAATGGAAGAAAACTGATTTTTTAAAATAAGTTCACACATTTAGAGATTTTTGAGCATTAAAACATTATTCTGGGGATTAAAATGTCTTAATCCTGCATTGGATATGTTCATTATTTCTTTTGTAATATCCTAAATATGCAGCCTCTAAAGAATGAAACTTGACTGTTCTATCCTTGCTTAGTCCTAACTATTTTTCCTTGAAAACTGAAAGTCTAAAAGGTCACATGCTGGAACTTAGTTCTTTAGCAGGATCATAATATCAGTGACCTGTTTTGTTCTTCTTGAGTCACACTGGCTCCAACTATCCTAGAACCAAACTATTTCCACATAGCTTCAACTATAGCAACAGCAACAGCAACACAACCAAAATCTCTCTAGCAAATGGTTTGCTAGAGTATATAAACTCTGATCATATTCTTGATAAAGCATTAAAGCTGGTCTAAACAGGACACAGCCAAATTCTGCTATGGAATGTATTTAGCATTCTCTATCTGGTCTCAAAGCCCACCAGTTCATCTGATCTTTCATTTATATCCTAAACTTCTTCAAGATGTGTACATAGAAGACAGACTTTATCTACACAACACCCCATTGAGACTTAGAAATTGCCACTTGCCCATGATCTTGCCCATGGTCATGAGCTTCCTAGCTGAGCTAGGATTGATAGGCCATTGATAGGCCATTGTTCAGAACCAATGTTTCTAGTGAATATATTCTTTTATAATTTAATTTCTCTGTCACTCTTCCTCCTGTGGATGCCTGCAGACCACAGACCACTGAGTCTAGCTTTCTTTCTTTTTTTCTTTCTTTCTTTTCTTTCTTTCTTTCTTTCTCTTTCTTTCTCTCTCTCTCTCTCTCTCTTTCCTTCCTTCCTTCCTTCCTTCCTTCCTTCCTTCCTTCCTTCCTTCCTTCCTCTTTTTTTCCACATTGGAAGATATGAATAGAGATTTTGTTGCAAGCATTGCTTTTCAAGCAGTCACAGATATAGATGTAACCATCAAAAGTGATGTAATTTTTTTTCCTGGCCAGGAGAAATTTAGCTCTTTTTTTTTTTAAAAAAATAGAAGAATAGCCCCAAAATCATGCACTATAGTATAGTTCTTACCCAGTGTTGGTTGGCTTGGAACAACCTGAGTAGAAGGTTTAGGGCTGAGAGATGTAGTGCAATTTACTCCATTTTCTGCTGGTGTAGGTTTTGGTTCATTGTGAGCTTCTGAAGGCGCATCTCCTTGTTCTGCCTAACAATTCAAAACATTCCCCATAAAATATGAAAAAAGGATTTGCGATTAGAGAACTTGCATGAGGTTTTTACTTTTAACATGTACAGATTCCACCCATAACAAACGCTGGTATTCCTGTGCTAAGATTTATTCAAATTGTTCTTTGTTAAGAAAAATTGTACTTCTTCTCATTTCACCATCAAAAAAGGCTTGCATAATAAAATAAATCTAGCTGCCATTATTACTGTTCAACTCTTCTGATTACTTACAGGTAAATGGGGGAGGTTTTTTTTTTTTGTAAAAAAAAACAACACTTGAAATAAAAAAACCCTATCATTTTAACAAATAAATAGGAACAATCCAATTTCAAAATTAATATATAATTAAATATACAGAGACCCCACTTGGAAAGCTGCAGAACCTATTATATAGATCGTGTTGGTAAAATACACCCCTAATTTTAGCTGTAAAGAATCACCATGTCAATTAACCCTGGCAATGGAAAATGACAGTAACACACATTTTTAACGTCAGTTTCTTTCATTGCTTTTCATCCAAATTTATTCTCCCTGAAATTAAAAAGAAAAGCTAGGCTTAGGCACACCAGTAAGTCACGATCGTCCCATTTCTGCCTACAGAGCTCTGTAAGCTACTATGTTTTAAGGTAATAACTATGCAAGGACATCAGCAGAATGCACCAGTTACCACTTAACACCATATGACAGAGAATGATTTCTTTCGCTTTCCTTTCAGGGTTTGTGTCCCAAAAGTCTGATTACTAATTCACCACTGAGGCACAGCAATAGTTCCCAGGACAGCTCGCCCGTAATTATATTCAACAGATAAGCTTACGTAAACAGTACCTCCATCCTTGCCGCATGCTTGGATGACTATGCCTGTACCGTTCAACCTGTTTAAACATTCCCAACAACCTGTACTTCCTTTACCAGCTCTCAATGCCCATGTTTAGAGCCTCATTCCTTTTTACTAGGCACTAATCCTCCCCCCCTTGCTTAAGGTCCTATTTATCGGAGGAGACTGAAGACTCCTGCTAGACAACTGGAAGGGGGGAAGAAGATCCATAGTTACAGAGCACTGCTAAGCAGTTTGCCTCCTTGAGGTACGAAAATTTATATAAGGAGGACCTGTTGCCATGGTACCTTGCTGGATTAGCTTCTCGGGAGGTTTTCATTAGCATTCTTCACTGGTAATAAACTGATGAGAGGGGGGAAAGAGACAGTTCTTTTCTCAAAACCCTTCACCTTTTTAGTCAGAAGGTATAGGTTGAACAACAGGGTGGGATAAATGAAACTGAAAACTCTGTTTTTGCACGACACACTACCGATAACGTTTTCCTCCCTGCTCCAATTTAGTACCTCAGAGGATAGCAGGCGTAAATTAGCTCTATACCTATAAGGTATATGTCTATACCTTACAATACATCCAATCTTTCAAATGTAGGAATTATCTGTTTACATTTCCTCCCTAAAAAATTGAGGCAAGGTAGCTAATAAAAAACTTGAATTTTGTTTGTTGGCACCTACTGAATAAAAGAAAGAACAAAGGGAAAAAAGGGGAAAGTACAGTATAATAAATAAAAGCTTGGCATCTTTGCAGATTAAACCAGCTAGCTCATAGAGAGATACAGGCATTTATTTGGCTCCTCATTACAAAGATATTTATTTTGCTGGAACAAAAATGCAACGTCTTAAAGAGCTGGAGAGAAGCTGCTTACAGAAACATTGATGTAATGCTGAATTACAGCCAGAGCAATTGTTTGTGGAGGGATCCCTCACTTGGTGCTGAAAGATAACTGCATCTGGAGCAATGCAGCAGATTTATTATACAGTCTAGTGCACATAAAACAAAGTGAGAAAGAGGGAGATGATTTCCTTGGGGATGGGGAATTTTAACACACAAGTGTTCAGACTTGTAGAATTATGACTATGCCATGCTAACTCAAGCATGGTTGACAAAGATGAATAAAACAATTTAGTAGTGCTTTATCTTTTTTTTTTTTTTTCTAATTTGGAATTTGTTGTGGTTTGCACTTTTATTTTTGGAAGCTGTTGCATCTAGAAAACAAATGTTCAATTACAATGAACAGGGCTGAAAAATATAAGTAGGTGTTCAGATATTATAGCTAGGAGATTTGGGGGAAAGGCTGATTGTTTGAGTTATTTGAAAGGTTTACCCAATACATATCGGGATTTATGTCCCTTTTCTAGATATGTGGATTCTGTTTGACTGATCTCTAATCATGACTCAGTTGTCCAAAACCATGGAAGCTTTGACTAAATGCTAGTTAAGCAAGTAGCTGCAGGATATAATATTTTCAATAAAATGATAAAAGTAGGGACATGATGTACACTTTTTTAGTATGTGTGTATGATGTTAGGACACATGTGCAAAAGAGATGGACTTTGTGGCACAATGGTATGACACTGCCTTTATTGGTTGCCCCCTTGCCCTCTCACCCAGCCCCCCTGAGGGAATGTCTCTGTTAGAGACAGTTTGTTTAACTGTCTCTAATTTATGGGAGTCAAGAAGAAAATAACATTTTCGTAGAAAACCACTGCACTTAATATTATTAACAATATTTGTAGTTTTAAAAGTTGATAATTATTAAGAAAAGTAGTTCTTTCCAGTCATGAAAATTAAATGAAATGTGCTGTTCCATGTCTAAGCTTTTTCAAATTTACAGAAATTCAAATGTATATAGTAAAAGCTGGCTCATATATGTAAATCAAAATACATGTTGTTGACAGAAACATGCAGAAATATACATTTTATGTTGGGAATGCAACCTTCTGAAGGGAGGCATTAACTTGTGAGAATCACTTCTCTTATGCTACATTTTAGGAAACTGATTCAAAAAAGAAAAAGAAATCCATTCTGTTTCTTATAGTAGCCAATTACATTGAATAAATCCACGTTACAAGTCATGATGGAATTAGATTTTACCTGCAATGCAGAATGCAATGGCTAAAATTTTTTAAAGTTTCTGTTACTGTTATTGACGTTATTGGAACATGGAACTGGATGGGGAGAAATAGGCTTAGACTCATCTCAAGGGACTGTGGATCTGGAAACCAACCAAGACTAGAGATAGTTGATGTGTGTCTCTGGATAGGGTAATATTCTCCTTTACCAATTGACCCCATACTGTGTGGGTTTGTTGGAGTCATAGCTTCTGACTGAACAATAGGTGGAGAGACCATTCCCAGGACAGCTCTTGGGCCTTTTTTGTGCCTTTTTTATTTTTATGAGGCAGCTTTCATTGCAGTCCCTTGTGTCCTTTTCACTACATGGATAGAATATTGTGATATGCTATATATTGGGTTGGTCTTGTAGATATATCCTGAAGTTTCAGGTGATGTAACTTGCACTAACCTATCATAGTTACAGGAACATCGAGGTTCACCCATGTAAGAGCATGACTACGGAAATTGCAATGGCTGCCAGTTAGGTTTCCTTTAAAGACTTACATTAATTAAAGTCTGGGTATACTATGCTTCCATCTTCCAAAGTGAATCTACTATTTAGAAAGCCCCCAGATAGTCTGACCTCTGAGGGAAATAAACTTTTATTATATGGATGTCCCTATAAATTATTTAAATAAATAAACTTTGACCCAAGATTTCAGACTTCTCAGTAATACACTCCCTGTCCCTCTGGAAGCAAATAAGCAAGCAAATAAATAAATGTTTCAAATACCAGTTTATTCAACAATATTACTGAGCAGTGTGTGTAAATTGAAATGTCATCACTTTGAATAATGGAATCTGTTCACTGTAGAACAAGACCAGCCACATGAGTGACTCCACAATTTTCTGCATGTCTTTTGATTATCCCAATCTTTCTATAAAGGAGCAAATTTCAATGTAGGGCATACAACTTAAGAAAATATTAAAAATTGACATGTGTGGGATACCCTTTACAATGTAAATTTTTTTTCTACAGTCTTACAGCATCAAGCAGTATGCTCAACTGACCCTCTGTTATTTCATCAAATCCCAATTCTTACCTCCTTCTTTATTTCTTCCTCGTCTTCTAGAGTCAGTGCTGCCAGTTGTTTTGCTCTCTGCTCCATCAGGTTTACGTATCTGATTGGATTGGATAATGCCTCAATAACATCTGCAAATGAGAGAGAGATTTAGAACCCAATGCTGCTTTCTATTGAATAGCGCTGATTTTTTTTTATAAAAACTGATCTATCATCTTAAATTTAGGCTGATTTTTTATATTTATTAATCTTCAAAGCCAGTTTTAAAAAAATAGGGGTCTAATGCAACTGGAGGAAGAGGAATTAAATTCCAAGTTTGACATAAAAAGCAGGGACGAGCGCAGGAAGGAGCAACATCAATAGTTTACAAGGAAAGCACAGCAAAATGAAATCAAGGAACACAGTTCAAAGTCCTCAAGAACTGAGCACCTTCTTCTAGAACACAGATTGTTGGGGGCAATATGTTGACTCTGTAAATCGCTTAGAGAGCACCGTGAAGCGGTATATAAGTCTAAGTGCTATTGCTATTTCTCACTGTTTCAAATTCTTAATGCAAAGGTTCAGTTAAAGTAGTTATTTTAGATGCTGACAATATATGACACTTTGTAAATAAAATAATTGTAAGTTCCATTTCTATTTTATCTTTATAAATTTGATAGTTACCTGCATAGGTATCAGGTACGTAATCTTTCACCTCAATGTATACAAATATGGCTGGCAACATCAAGGGCTGATTCCTTTCATTCCTTAGGCAAATATAATGATAACCTGGGGGAGAAAAACAGTGGGACAGCTACTCTCTCTGGGCCTCCATTTCTCTTACAAGTTAACGAATGCAGCGCTGCAGGCAATAAAAGCACACATCACAAAAAAACTGATAAATGTTTAACTTGAGTAAGACAGTTAACATTCAAATTCATGAAAGTAAGATGTAAAGAACAAAGGCCCATCCATTACAATATTTTTGTGTACCTGAAATGCCCAATGACTCAACTGACTCCTTGTGGCAATCTTTCATTTGAATGTTTATATTTTAAAAATCACCTTTTGATTAAAAATCTGAAAAACTGGAACTGGAAAACTACCTGGCAGCCATTTTGTGTCACCACCTATTAATGTGTTCTCACAATGCAATTGTGCCCCCTGAGTCCAAAGAGAGTAGTAAGACTTTCTTAGGTGCTTGAGCGGCAATATGTAACTTTGGGAAAGTCTAGATTTGTTAGGAAGCTCAAAGGTAAGCTCAAAGAATAAGGCTTAAAATTTGCTACTGGAGGATTATAAATGGAAGATAATGTTTGGTGTTTCAGGCTTGCAACTGCCTAGAAGCCCTCTCAGAGAAGGGAGAAGTCATGAAATTAAAGGTCCGATAACATTGTGGACCAAAGCAGGAACTCATCTCAGAGATAAGCCAACTTGAAATAGAGTTTGAGGACTTGTGAAAGCTTCCTTTCCCATATGTCATTTCCTAAATGGTCAAGGCCAGTTTTGGGATCAGGTTTAGTGCCATTTCTCCTGCAAACAATCTCTGCAGGAGGGAGTAGCAGCAGTCTTGGCTGGAGAGTCAAGGGGAAGGAGGCTGATTCAGCTGACTTGGGTCTCAAGATGCCATCCCCTAGTAAGTCCTGTCATAGTTGTATACTTACATATGCAGGAAACATGTTACCTGAGTTCTGTTTGTCTTCTTTCCTTCTTTCAAGATTAATGCAATGACAAAAACAACAACAATAATCCAAATCTCTACCTGGTCGAATTGCTGATACTGGTAATATCCGATGCCCAATAAACTTTCCTCCTTCTTCATAAGCAGCTATCCTCAAACATGCTAGAGAAGGCAGGACCACCTGAAGAGAGATTTTTTTACTGTTTTATGGTGCATTACATACACAGAGTTGGAATAAGAAGCATTTTCACAGAGATATTTCTGAAAACTGTTAACAGGATTTGAATAATACTTGGATAATACAGTCTGAGTCTTTGGCTAAATTTTCTCTCACTCATTCACATACAGAGAAAAAGTACCCTTGGGAACATCATTCTTGGCAACTATATAAGCATGTCCATGTAGTAGTTTCCTTGGCAACCATACAGAAGCCATTCGTTTTTTTCTAGGATTTTTTCTACTTTTCAATCTAGTCTATACTTCTGAGATTTCTTGATGATCTCCCATCATAATGCTAATCAGATTTCAGATTTCACCCTGCATAACTAACTGAGATCAGCTAAGGTCAGCCACAAGAAAGAAAACAAAAAAGGTAATCAATTCTCTTTTTCTAATACCGGAATGAACTGTAGTAAAGGAGTTTAAAAACATCTTAATTAATAAGAAAAGCATCTTTTTTTCCTCTTGCATGTTCTTTATGATGACAGGTAGTCTCATTTCAACAATTGAAATCAGCAATTCAATCACTAAACAAAGTGGTTGCTAAGTGAAACTGTGATTGTGTTTCTGGTCTTCACCTCTGCTTTGCTTTATAGACGTGCAAAGGTCATAAACTTGAGCATTGGTCATAAAGTTAGTTTTTTATCATTGTCATAACTGTGAATAGTCACGGAATGAGGCAATTGTTAAGTGAAGATAACCTGCATTGTCTCTTCAAGATGGTTCTGATTGATATCACAATTGGTTTGATGTCACATAGAATCCTCATAGAGTCTCAGTAACAGCTGACGTCAATAGAATCCTTTTAATTCCTAAGACTTATAACTGACAGCGTGAAGGCAATGAAAGACTGAGAAAGGGTTATGTGGAAACTTCTGATATCTAGGAGCAGCCCACATTCCACAGAAAACGGCCACAGGATTTTACATGAAAACTTGTAGATGCCAAAATGGCTCAAACTATGTCAAAGAGTTCATGTCAAAAGCAGGAGGATTTGGATGAGCAATAATCAGCTCATCTCATGGGCAGTAAGAGTTCTCATACTACTAAAATTCAGTAAAAAAAATGTAAGTATATAAACCATTTGATGTATCATGTTTGTTAGTTTCATTCTTCTTCTGTAACTCTATTAGCTCAAACGTGTGTATCATTAAACATTAAATGTTTTCAATACCCTGTTTCCTTGAAAATAAGACATACCCCTGATAATAAGGCCAATCAGGCTTTTGAGCGCATGTGTTAAAATAAGCCTCCCCCGAAAATAAACCCTCCCCAAAAATATTTAAATGCAGAGTTGGAAATCAGGTAAGACGGCAAGAGGAGCCCCATCTTGCTCCACACACCTCAAAATAATAAGACCTCCCTGAAAATAAGGCCAAGTACTTATTTCAGGGTTCAAAAAAATATAAGACAGGGTCTTATTTTCGGGAAAACACGGGTATTTGGCACCTAAAATAGTCGATAATTTTCCAATCATTAGCTTTAATGTAGAGTGGAGACTCACATCTGGTTCTCAGAATGCACTTTTCATGTGCCAATCAGTTGCTGGTGCAGAACTGAGCTTAAAAGAACAAGCTTTCAACTAACTTCTTCTATATGGTTCTCCTTATCTCAGTATCCGAATGATCTTGGGCATATTATTCTCTCAACATTAATCCCTCTCTTCTTTCTGTATCATGGATATATTCTAATTTCTTATAGACTACATTAGGGCTTACAAAAAAGTATTACATTTTTCTTTAGACACTTCTTAATATTAATTCCTCCTTCTTCCTAAAAACCCTATCAAATATTTCACAATATCCTAGAAATATAATGCTTTATATTACTATGATTAGATTTATGATTTTCATATTGGAATAAGCTATTCAATAATTGGGTTTTCTTTTAATTATTTGTGTACTGTGTCATTTTAGATGGGATAATGGCTATTTATTGAATTTTTTTTTAAAAAAATGCAATTTATAAAAGTAGAGGAAAAAGTAATATGCAAAATAAATGAAAAGAAAAACAGTAATATCCAACAACTTAATCAATTATAAAATTGTAATACTATAACAAAAATAAAATAAACAATAAATAGAACTCTCTTCCCAAAATTAATATACCAATTTAAAACAAATCGCCTAAAATGAAACATATGCCTTTAATCATGTAAAAATACTGTATTGAATTGTGCATAGAATTTGCTTGTAAAATATTATGAAATCCTTATCAAAAGGAAACCTATTACAGGGGAAAACTGTCTTATCAAATATGGGTAAATTACACATTTCAAGATTGGTATCTCCCACTCTCTCAATATAATCCTGTTGTCTATTTCTCATGCCTGATATAACAATAGAATGTCTTTCCATCTATTTTTACTTTTTCCACAAAGATAAACATTCATTTGACTCAGTATCAAAATTCAATCTACATGCCAATAAAGCCCAAATATGTCTTAAATGTATTTAAGCCAGGAAATTAAAGACTTTTTTTGCTGCATGATGACCCAAGAAATTGTTAGGAGTCTAACAGAGATAGATAATAACTCTCAATTAAGCCCATATACACTTAGAATTCTCATTCTAGTTAAATATAAATCCAATCATATTTTTGATAGTCTGATAAATGAAAGCCTCTTTCAAAAAAGAGTCTCAGCTTAGCCTAAAAAAATCTTTGTGAACCTGCCACATTAGTTTAACACAAATAGCATATGAACTAAATGTAGTATGATATATCTATATATATACATATATCAGGGGTGAAATGCTCCCGGTTCGGACCGGATCGCCTGATCCGGTAGCAATGGAGGCAGGTGGTTTGGAGAACCGGTAGCAAAAATCCCTGCCCCCCTCCCATGCCCAGCTGAGCCGCACAATCATCAGAGGCTTTTTTTAACTTTTAAAAGCATTTTTTTACAATCTCTTTGCTGAAGAGGTTGTAGAAAAAATGCTTTTAAAAGTAAAACAAAAAAAATTGGCCTCGCCCACCCAGTCACATTATCCCACCACCACCAAGCCACGCCCACAGAACCGGTAATAACAGATTTTAGATTTCAATGGTTTCCATAATTGAAATAGAAAAGCACCCCCATAACATGAATAAACGTAATGATACCGCCCACCTACCAGACATCTGGAAACTAGCCCTTGTCAACAAACGAGTCCCAGCATCCACAAACAGAAAAATCTACACCCCAGAAGCAAGACACACACACCCCGAGACCTCCAACCAAATCACATTCCAGCCAACCACAAAGATAAAGCCCTGCCACCTGGTGGAGAAAAACCAACCATACACCCAAAACCAAGCCAATAGACATAGACTGGGACTCCCAACCAATCAGAACGAAGAGGTGGGGCCATCCCAGCAAAGCAGACTACCAGCACCAGATTTGAAATAGTAACGGCAGTTGCTGCAGAAGACCCCTTGCATAAACCTGATGATGACAGATGAGATTCTGTCGAAATGTTGCCAAGTGCTCTCAATCTTACACGGGAGTAGACCCGAATACACCAAGACTTGCATACCTGTACCCGTGAAAATCTACGAATATATATATATATATATATATATATATATATATATATATATATATATATATATATATATATATATTGTTTTCTCAGGTTTTCGCGGGTGTTTGTATGTAGGCCTTTGGTTATTCGGGTCTTCTCCCACGTAAAATTGGAAGTGTCTTGGCAATGTTTCGACGAAGTCTCATTCGTCATCTTCAGGCTGGTGTTCTCGGCTTCATGCTTCCAGGATCCTGGAAAACACAAAGCCGAGAACACCAGCCTGAAGATGACGAATGAGACTTCGTCGAAACGTTGCCAAGACACTTCCAATTTTACGTGGGAGAAGACCCGAATAACCAAAGACCTACACACACACACACACACACACACACGTGTGTGTGTGTGTGTGTGTGTGTGTGTATCTATGTAAGTTTTCACGGGTATATATGTGTGTATAGTTAATATTTCGGGTTTCTTCCTGTGTAATTGTGGATATATCCCTAAAAGGGTAGAAGCGACGTTTCGACAAAATCTCATCTGCCATCATCAGGCTTATGTGAGGAGTCTTTTACAGTAACTGCCATTACTATTTCAAATCTGGTGCTGGTAGTCTGGGATGGCTCCACCTTTTCATTCTGATTGGTTGGGAGTCCCAGTATGTGTTTATTGGCTTGGCTTCGGGTGTATGGTCGGTTTTCCTCCACTAGGTGGCAGGGCTTCATCTTTGTGGCTGGTTTGAATATGATTTGGTTCGGATTTGTACATGTTTTTTGATTAATGCTTGATCTATGTTTTATATTTGGTGTTAAGATTTGTCTATCTATGAGAGCAGGTTTCCAAATAGTAGGCAAATGTGAAGTGTCATCCCGTTTATTCATGCAATATGGTCTTTTCTCTATTTCAATTGCTTCTCTGATTATTCTGCCATTGAGATGTTCTATTTTTGCAACTGTTTTTGTGTTATCAAAATTAATATTGTGTCCTGTTGTATTTATGTGTTGAACTAATGATGATGTGTGTTCTTGCTTTTGTATTGAGTTTTCTGCTCTCATAGATAGACGAATCTTAACACCAAATGTAAAACATAGATCAAGCATTAATCAAAACATATATACACACATATATACCCGTGAAAACTTACATAGACAAATATCAAACCTCTACGGGGAGGAGATGTATAAACTTACCAGAACTTATGAGGTTAGAGATAAAAAGAACTCGAATACTGTGTGATTTAACATTTTTATGTCAATATCGTGACCAAAATATAATACCATCTTGCTTTAAATTGAAATTCCATACCCACACAACATCTATCCAACGTATTCTGAAAAGAACTGAAATGGCATTATTTAGAAATGAAATCCATAGCAAAAGATTCCTATTAGATCAAGTAAAGAAAGATCTATTAGCTTCATACTTAAAGATAAGCAATATTATTCACCCCATATTATGGGACAAAATAAAACAGCTTGCCACCTGGAGATCTGAAATAGAAACCACTCATAAAACTTACAGACATTTAAAGAAACTTAAGAAATTAGAACATAAAAAACCTCCAACCACAACACAACATCATTTAAGACAAGTAGTATACAATGTTTCTGATAGAAAGCTAACAACAGCAGAAACAAATGTCTTAGCAAAGGGCTTTAATTTTGCAGTGGCACCCAATAAAATTCCGATAGAAACCATCATATGCGAAGTTGAAACCAGCTTAAAGAAATTCAGTGCTGATGATGCTGATAAAGTCAGAAATGATGTCACCAACATTCTATGCACTAGTAAACTACCTAAAAGCAACTTATCAAAAGAAGAACAAAAAGCACTACAAGTTTTAAAAAACGATAATAGCATAATGATATTACCAGCAGATAAAGGCAATGCAACAGTAGTAATGAACACAGTGGACTATGAAAAGAAACTGTCTGACTTACTTCAAGATGCCACATATAAACCCATAAACACAGACCCAACAACATATCTAGAAAAAACCATGAAGATAAAGATAAAATCAAGTACTATAAGTAAAGAAATCCAACAAACAATTATTCCCAGAGAAAAATCATCAAAATGCCCAAAACTGTATGGCCTCCCAAAAATACACAAAGATGGAATACCTCTCAGACCCATAGTAAGTTCCATAGGCTCACCGTTACAAAATCTAGCCAGATATTTAGCAAAACATCTGCAGCCTTACGCAGAATCTGCTGCTTCATATGTACAGAACTCATACCTTTTCATACAAATAATAAAAAAGCAACACATAAAAGAAAATGATCTTCTTGTAAGCTTCGATGTTGTATCATTATTCACACAAATACCTGTCAAAGAAGCCCTGTCATCAATTAAAAACAAATATCAACTACCAAAACATATCACAGATTTAACAGAACATTGTTTATCCAACACATATTTCATACACAGAGGACAGAGATATAAACAAGTAGAAGGTGCACAAATGGGATCACCATTATCACCAGTCATCGCTAATCTTTTCATGGAAGAATTCGAATCCAATGCTTTAGAAAAAACTGTTAACAAACCAAAATTATGGCTCAGATATGTTGATGACACTTTTGTGATCTGGCCACATGGAAGAGATAAACTGGAAAACTTCTTAGTATATTTGAACCTGGCTAGAAGAAAAACACACATAAACCCTACGAAGAAGTAAGAAAATTGATACTGTGCCTTTACAGGGAGGATATGGGTGTGGCCTACTGATGACAGCTAATGAGCTAGAAATGGATCTATTTAGGTCTCCCACCTAGCAGTTAGAGCTTGCTTGGTGTTAGAAAGGAAAAAAGCCCAGAACCGAGTAGATGAGATTCTACTGAGCTGGAGCTACAAAAAAAAAAAAAAAAAAAAAAAAAACCCTTGGCTACATAGGGAAAACCTGGCTAGAAGAAACACACACACACACACACACACACACACACACACATATATATATATTCATATTCTCAGGTTTTCGCGGGTGTTTGTATGTAGGTCTTTGGTTATTTGGGTCTTTTCCCACGTAAAGTTGGAAGTGTCAAGCTCCCATCCAATCAGCCAAGCTCCCATCCAATCAGTTCACACCCCCACTGGCAGTTAAAAGGAAGAAACAGCTGCGATCACACACATTGCTCCTGGAAGCACGAAGCCGAGAACATCAGCCTGAAGATGACGAATGAGACTTCATCAAAACGTCGCCAAGACACTTCCAATTTTACGTGGGAGAAGACCCGAATAACCAAAGACCTACATATATATATGTATATACTTAAGGGAGACTAAAATAGATCTATTTCTGCCTTATTTGGCTTCATCAGTTAGCCACACCCTCATTTTATGACTCCTCCCTGTAACGGTCAAATATTTATTTTGTTCTTTTTTTTTCCGTAAAAAATGAAGCCAAATAAGGCAGAAATAGATCTAATTTAGTCTCCCTTAAATCTTGCAGCTGACAGCATAATGCTGCTTAAATGTCTGATAAAGCCTAGAAAATAGTGATTTGGGATGTCACTTAACTATGGCTATACAAACATCTTGATTTACGTAGGAAAAACCCTGGCTAGAACAGTAATGCACATATAGACCTACGAAATATATATATATATATATATATGTAAGTTTTCACGGGTATGTATGTGTGTATAGTTAATATTTCGGGTTTCTTCCCGTGTAATTGTGGATATATCCCTAAAAGGGTAGAAGCGACGTTTCGACAGAATCCCATCTGCCATCATCAGGCTTATGTCAGCAGTCATTTTGTACTAACTGCCGTTGGTATTTCAAATCTGGTGCTGGTATTCTGGGATGGCTCCACCTTTTCATTCTGATTGGTTGGGAGTCCCAGTATGTGTTTATTGGCTTGGCTTCGGGTGTATGGTCGGTTTTTCTCCACTAGGTGGCAGGGCTTCATCTTTGTGGCTGGTTTGAATATGATTTGGTTGGGATTTTTTTGATTAATGTTTGGTTTATGTTTTATATATGGTGTTAAGATTCGTCTATCTATGAGAGCAGGTTTCCAAATAGTAGGCAGACGTGAAGTGTCATCCCGTTTATTCATGCAATATGGTCTTTTTTCCATTTCTATTGCTTCTCTGATTATCCTGCCATTGAGATGTTCTATTTTTGCAACTGTTTTTGTTTTATTAAAATTAATGTTGTGTCCTGTTGTATTTATATGTTGAACTAATGATGATGTATGTTCTTGTTTTTGTATTGAGTTTTTGTGTTCCTCGATGCGCACACTCATTCTTCTGTTGGTCTGTCCAATGTATGTTGATGGGCAGGAAGCACATGGGATTTCGTATATGCCTTGATCTTCTAATTCTATTTTGTCTTTGGGGTTTCTGAGAATGGACGATATCTTTCTATCTGTGCAAAATACGGTTTTGATGTTGTGTTTATGTAGTACTTTAACATTTTTATGCCAATGTCGTGACCAAAATATAATACCATCTTGCTTTAAATTGAAATTCCATACCCACACAACATCTATCCAATGTATTCTTAAAAGAACTGAAATGGCATTACTTAGAAATGAAATCCATAGCAAAAGATTCCTATTGGATCAAGTAAACAAGGATCTATTAGCTTCATACTTAAAGATAAGCAATATTATTCACCCCATATTATGGGACAAAATAAAACAGCTTGCCACCTGGAGATCTGAAATAGAAACCACTCATAAAACTTACAGACATTTAAAGAAACTTAAGAAATTAGAACATAAAAAACCTCCAACCACAACACAACATCATTTAAAACAAGTAGTATACTGTCACGAGTGTTTCCAGGATTGCTGTGGCTATCTGCCTACTCACAAACAGTATGGTTTTAATCAAGCCATCTACTGTTGCCAATTACCTGCAAGCCTTCCCCGCCCTGGATAATTGCAGGTTGACTCCTTACATAAGCAAGGACCTTTCGCTTGCTACTCGGGCCTAGTCTTCTAGGCCTAAATGCACAGCTCCTGCAGGAAGCTTGGGCAATGCCGCTGATGGGAGAAGAATGCAGATAAGGACTCCAGACGTCGTTACAGAGAGACTCCCACGGATGCTTGCCTTTTGCTGTTTTGTAGCACGCAAGCTATCATCGGGACTGCTGTTGCTGGACCTTCTTCCTCCCACAAGCTTCAAACAATGTTTGCTGTTTGAACTGTTTTTACTTCAGGTGACTTTCAGCTGTGAGGCTCGTGCTGCCCTCGTTATGATTGCCTTGATGATGTATCGACGCCGAAGCTGCTTACCTTCATGCTAGCTTTATTCTTTTGTGAACTGTTTTCGGTATTGTGGAGAGGGATCTAGGGAGATAGCCTTGCCTCACATACCCAGACAAGACTTTGTTTTTAATGTGTTTTCATAAAGACATAGTGCTTTTTAAATGTTTTAAAGTAAATTATATTTTTACACAAGACGCCTCTGTTAGAATCATTTCAGTCTCAGTGTGTTTACTCATGAGCTGGTTCACGGTCCGGGGTACCCCTCAACCCCATTTCGCCACAGTTGGTAGCAGAGGATGGTTTAACGAACCTACGCTCATGTGGTAACGCGCTAGACTGGAATGTCTGCAGTTGAATAGATGTTGACTAGGGCAGCAGCAGCAGCGAAAAGTATGAAGTCACAAACTGAACTGTCCGGGGCTCAGGCCAAAAATGTTTTGGCTGAAAAACCCCAAACTCTAATTGATTTAGAGAATAGTGGAGCTGTAAGTTTTGGAGCAGAGGCCTCAACTTTTGAAGGGCCCAAGATAGTGAGTAAACCATCATCACCTAAAGAAGTAGAGACTGGAAGAACGCCACTTCAGGTCCTGAAAACAAATACAGAGGTGGATGATGAGTTTAGGAAGGCAATCCTTCAGCTTTTAGGTTTGCCCACAGTAAGTCAGAACCCGACTGCTGATTCTAGCGGATTATTAAAGAATCCAGCTGCGAAAGGAAAGAAGATCGAAGTCCTACAAAACACCGGATCGGTAAGAGACTTTCAATCTTTTCCTAAAACCCCCACCTCAGACCATAAGTGGAGAATGGGGGATAACAGACTGCCTGATTCGAATGTTCCTGCTTCTTTGTTAAACCAGCATGGCCAAGTTGATATTGCGCCACCTGCTGTTGAAGCCATCATAGATCAGGCCATAAAGACTTTAGCTCCCTTGATGACATCAGTGACTTCTGCTAAAAATTTAAGAGACTCTCATGTTGAGCGTAAGGTTGCAAGTGTGATAGAAACTTTGGCAACCATTTTAGGCGATGGTTTGCAGGCACCATCGGCTCAACAAATAGGAGCTGCACATACCAAAGCACCCCTGATGTCTGCGACTAATTCAGCGCACGCCACGAGTGGGATATATCCATCCGTGATGACATCGACATCCAGGACGGTTCCGGAGGCTGCCTCAACTGAAGATAGGAATTTGGGAGCGCGTCCAAAAATTCCTAGAGATGTGCACCAGAGAGGACCCTCAAGTTTTTGTGATCAAACCAGGATGAGCTTTGCATCCGCACAACCTGAAGTTTTAATCCCTCCCATTGGGGAGGAACGATTGTCAGAATGCCAGATAGAAGACACTGTGCTGTGTGCTTCTATTCCAATGCCTTATTGCCCGTTCCAGGATGGACCACATTTTGAACACCAATTAATGTCTGTTTCCATGTTTAATAATGTACAGGTCCTTCCTCCTAATTTTAAAAGTTTAAGTGTGGGTGGAGGAAATTTTAAGGAATGGGTTAAAAGTATTCAAGTAATTTTAATGAAAGAGAATGTTTTATCGTTGTTGTTAAAACCCCCACTTAGACCATGGTCCTTAGAAGTTGATCTTTTACATCATAAGGCCTTTTGTATTTTATTGATGTCCATTAACCCTGCACTATATCCCAGTATACCTAGTAACCTGACCGTAACAGAAGTTTGGGTGAAACTGCATAAGCTATTTTGTTCAAAAAGCTCCCATGTTACAAACAGAGTTTATAGGGAGTTCTATTCCGCAAGGTTGAAGGCGGGAGTAGATATTAATGAACACTTATGTGAGTTAAACAGGTTAAGGCAGGAATTGATGTTGAGGGGGGAAACAGTGTCTGAACAAACCCTCATTACTGTTATACTCAATTCCCTTGACCCTAGCTGGGATAATTTTATATCGCAACTGGATAATGTTAGTTGTAATAACTTATCTTTAGAAGTGTTATCTGGCAGATTGATTGCAGAAGATAACTTGCGAAAATGCAGGGCGGCTTTTCATAAAAAGGAAAAACCTTTAAGAAGGCCCGATAGTTCAGATAGAGCATATGCTATTGGAGAATGCTTCATTTGTGGTTCAAAAGAACATTATAGAAGGGATTGCCCACAAAAGGTAAATGCTAGGGCAAGTGTAAAGATATCTTCTGATAATAAATGTAAAAGGAGGTCACTTCCTCCAGGCAGAAAGCCAAGTGGAGATGTTCCTAACCACAGAAGGGATAAAAAGCCGAATGAAGGCAACAAAGGGAACAAACCCAGGTTTAATGATGGCTCTGTAGGTATAGTGGAAACTACTGAGTCAGAGCTTACAAGGGAACAGCGAGAGCAACTATGGTTAATGGACAGTGGAGCCAGTAACCATGTTGTCAGTGACCGAAGGTTGTTTGTTAATATGAGAAGGCATCAATCCATGGTCAAAGTTGCAAACGGTAAAAAGGTCAATGTTGTTGGCATTGGAGATGTTTATATTCCTGGGATAGGAAAGATTCATGGAGCATTGTATGTACCAGAGATAGATCATAATTTGCTAAGCCTAATGAGGATATGTGAGAACCCCAGAATGGAGATTCTGTTCTCAGGAGGAACAGCTGTGATCAAAAACAACAAATGTGTGATTGGGGAGGTTTTGAAGATAGGTGGCTTGCCTTATTATTCCCCCAATACGAATGCTGAGACCTGCAGTGATAGCAATTATACTATCTCAATTGGTAGTAACAATGAATCACAGTTAGAACTAGGTGATGAGGATCAAGACTTTCACCAGAGGAAGCCTTGTAAAGACAAATGTAAAGTTAATAAAAAGTTTTTAAATTTTAACTTAGAGTCAGATAATAGGGAACCTGAAAATGCTAATGCAATTTCTATAGGAGAGCCATTGCACAATGAATGTGCTCACTTGATGCATCGCAGGCTAGGTCATGTGAGTTTTCCTATAGTGAAAAAGGTAACCGAACACTCAAGGGGAACCAAGATCAATGACTGTAACACATTTCTAGATTGTTCAATTTGTAGGAGTGCAAAGTTGAAGGTAAAATCTGCGCCCAAGAAGTCTCAGAGGTACTCTGAACACCCGTTTCAGCTCGTCCACATGGATTTGGTGGGTCCATTCGCACCTTCCGTGGGTAAGAGACGGTACTTTCTTACCATAGTAGACGACCATAGCAGATTTGGATTCGTTTTTCCCCTAATGTCTAAGAGTGAAACGTTGACTAAGTTTAAGGAATTTTGTAACTTAGTCCAGAACCAGCACCAGGTCAGAGTTAAGAAGATCTTAACTGACAGGGGGACTGAATTTAATTTCAGGCAGTTCTCCAGTTGGTTGAGGAGTAAGGGCATAGTCCACTTACGCACCGCGCCCTACTCTAAGTTTCAAAATGGCATTGCAGAACAGCGCAGCGACATATTACAAACAATGATGCGGTGCGCCCTAGAGGATTCCGGACTAGACTTCGCGTATTGGGTAGAAGCAGTTAGATACGCGAATTACACCTTGAACCGAGTATGGTCTAGCGTAGTGCAGAAGACCCCATACGAGGTGCTATACGGCCATAAGCCTAGCTTGGCACACCTCCACGTTTTCGGAGCGATGGCCGATGTTCATGTCCCGAAGGAGCTCAGGAGAAAGGGAGACCCAATCTCTGTTAAACTGAGATTTGTTGGTTATGAGCAGGGCTCCAAGGCATTTAGGTTTGCCTACCCTAACGGGAAACTAATGATATCGAGGTCTGCCACCTTTCACGAAGGGGCCAATTGGAGTAAGATCCATGCCAATGAGATTCTTACTCAGAACCCTTCCCGCAGTTGTCATAGGCAATCGGAGGATGTATCGGAGAACCTATCCAATGATAGGGATACATCTGGTTCTGGGAAGCGTGCATCCCAGGCACCCTTGAAAGGGGTATTGAAGCGTAAGATGGGGGTAGCCAGGAAGGATAGGCACCCAGCTTCTGAGACGCATAGTGTTAGTCACGAGGTAGATGAATCATCGGACGACTCTGATGTGAGTGACTCTCCTAAAGGCAGACCAGTTAGGGTTACCAGGGGCAATAAGCCTAAGAGGTACGACGAATTTGTTACCTCAGTCGACCAGGTTTTGGCCACCCCTCAGAGATATGAGGATGTGTTGGCCTTACCTGACCATGAACGACAGAAGTGGCTGGCCGCCATGGATACGGAATTAGACAGCCTGAAAAGGCTGGATGTATTCATGCCAACAAGATTGCCCAAGGACAAGAGGGTGATCGGCACCAGGTGGCTATTCAAACAAAAGCCCATTGAAGGTGGGGGTTTTGTCTATAAAGCGAGACTAGTAGCGCAGGGATTCTCGCAGAGATTCCCTGACGATTATGAGGACACCTTCTCGCCCACGGTGCGCCCTGAGAGCGTGAGAACAGCTCTCACCATCGCTACCATGCGAGGCGAACATGTGTATCAGTTCGATATTCAGACCGCGTACCTGCACGCCCAGTTAGACAAAGAGCTGTACGTGAGGATTCCTCAGGGAGTAAGCCATCGGGAAGATGATGTGTGGTTGTTGAATAAGAGCCTATACGGCTTAAAACAATCTGGTAAACGATGGTACGAGTGTCTCACAAAAAGCCTGAGAGAGATGGGCTTTTTACCATCGTCAGCTGACGAGTGTGTTTTTGTCAAGGAAGATCAGGACATTAGGGAAACAGTACTGTTGTACGTTGATGACATACTATATATTTGCAGATCAGAGAACAGGCATAAGAAGTTCTCTGAGGACCTAAGTAAGAGTTTCGCTCTAAAACCACTAGGTCACATTAGCAAATTTTTAGGGGTGCAATTCGTAAAAACCGAGAAGGGGTTTCGGCTTTCTCAGGAAGATAAGATTCAGGAATTGCTTAAAAAGTGTAGCATGGTAGAGGCGAAGCCATGTGATACCCCTATGGCAACAGATTTCCTTAAGAATATGTACACTGAGAGCACGGAGTTTGAGGATAAGACCCTTTACAAGTCCGTGATTGGGTCGTTGTTGTACATTGCAAATTGGACTAGACCGGACATCAGTCTAAGTGTAAATGTGTTATCTAGACATTCTGAACATCCTACACAGTACCATTGGAGCGGAATCAAACGACTCCTGAGATATTTAAAAGGTACTGTGAACTATTCATTGTTATTGGAACCAGAAGCAACTAGAGAATTAAGATTGAGTTGTTTTTCGGATGCCGATTGGGCAGGGGATGTTAGATCTAGAAAAAGTACCTCGGGGTACATTGTATACCTAAATAGTAGCCCCGTGTATTGGTACTCTGGGAAGCAGAAGTTAATTGCAACCTCCACAGCGGAAGCTGAGTATGTGAGTTTGTCCAAAGCTTCCAATAACCTAGTTTGGTTTGACGATCTTCTGGTAAGCTTATGGAGGCAGCCCATGCAACCTATAAAAGTCTATGAGGATAACATGGCTGCCATTAACATATCGGAAGCCGATGCTGTAGGCCAGAGATCGCGCCATATTGATATTAAAATCAAACATGTGAGGCAATTGGTGAAAACAGGTTTCATTAAGACTGTGTATTGTGAAACCAAGGAACAGGTAGCGGACGTGTTTACCAAACCGCTGCCCCGTGACCAACACCTCTATCTCCTGGGTAAAATGTCAATGGCTATGTGAATGTACTTCCCATTGATGTATATATGTACCCAATGTAGAATGTATGTTTGTTAACGAGTCAAATAGCCGCAGAGAAGGGGATTGTCACGAGTGTTTCCAGGATTGCTGTGGCTATCTGCCTACTCACAAACAGTATGGTTTTAATCAAGCCATCTACTGTTGCCAATTACCTGCAAGCCTTCCCCGCCCTGGATAATTGCAGGTTGACTCCTTACATAAGCAAGGACCTTTCGCTTGCTACTCGGGCCTAGTCTTCTAGGCCTAAATGCACAGCTCCTGCAGGAAGCTTGGGCAATGCCGCTGATGGGAGAAGAATGCAGATAAGGACTCCAGACGTCGTTACAGAGAGACTCCCACGGATGCTTGCCTTTTGCTGTTTTGTAGCACGCAAGCTATCATCGGGACTGCTGTTGCTGGACCTTCTTCCTCCCACAAGCTTCAAACAATGTTTGCTGTTTGAACTGTTTTTACTTCAGGTGACTTTCAGCTGTGAGGCTCGTGCTGCCCTCGTTATGATTGCCTTGATGATGTATCGACGCCGAAGCTGCTTACCTTCATGCTAGCTTTATTCTTTTGTGAACTGTTTTCGGTATTGTGGAGAGGGATCTAGGGAGATAGCCTTGCCTCACATACCCAGACAAGACTTTGTTTTTAATGTGTTTTCATAAAGACATAGTGCTTTTTAAATGTTTTAAAGTAAATTATATTTTTACACAAGACGCCTCTGTTAGAATCATTTCAGTCTCAGTGTGTTTACTCATGAGCTGGTTCACGGTCCGGGGTACCCCTCAACCCCATTTCGCCACATATACAATGCTTCCGATAGAAAACTAACAACAGCAGAAACAAATGTCTGATAAGGGCAGTTAAGGGCAGATAAGGGCAAAGGGCTTTAATTTTGCAGTGGCACCCAATAAAATTCCAATAGAAACCATCATATGCGAAGTTGAAACCAGCCTAAAGAAACTCAGTGCTGATGATGCTGATAAAGATATAGTTTTGTAAAACTGCTAAAATTTATCAGAGCAATGTGTCAATCAAATCTCTTCAAAGAATAGGATATACATTATCTATATATTCTTAAACCCTATAAATATTTATAAATATTTATAGATTTTTAAAATAAAACCATGACTCCAGCAACCTTAGTATTATTACTACCAATATATAATAAACCCACCAAACCATTTTTTTTTCTTATAATGACCCTGTAATTCCCTGTAACGGGATGGAGTCAGGGTGACTGAATGGAGCTGAGCATTTCCTGGCTGGATGCCCTTCCTGATGTCTACACGGAGTATGCAGCATGTATTTTCACTAAGCACCCAGAGAGAAAAATATCTATTGTTACCTAGGATCTAACTCACAGCTTCCTAATTGTGAGGCAACAGCACCACCTCTAGGCTACCATGCCACTCAGTATCAATAGCAAACCAATATATACAAAAGATTTTTCGTCATAAAATATCTCCTGTAAAAGGATAACTTCGTGTCAGCACTTCAAATTATGCCATGTCACAACACTGACATCACAGGAAATACTAAAACTTGACTATGTATTGATACAATAGCAGAATATTGACAATGTGACAGTGTTTTTCCTCCTCTTATACCAAAGAGAGTGAAGACAGAGCAACTGTAATTTTCTTTCTCCCACTTTTTTGTTTTCTAGGCTGAGCTCAATATTTTTGCTAATGATCACCACACACCTTCTACAAGGCTATTTCTTTTTTGTTCATCTTCATTGTATAGCTTTTTAAAACAGTTTAAGGTTAGTAACATTACACCTTCTTTAATATTCTGGCTTAATAACCTAAACCCATGATGGCGAACCTAGGGCACGCATGCCAGAGGTGGCACGTAGAGCCCTCTCTGTGGGCATGCACGCTGTCGGCAGCTGCTGTTCTGATTTCCAGTGCATGTATGCACTCTGGCCAGCTGATCTTCACACGTGCCAGAGCCCCAGAAACCCAAAGACCAGTTGGCTGGTGTACATGCGTGCACAGGCCAACTGGTCTTCAGGTTTCTGGCACTCTGGCACGTGCGAAGATCAGCTGGCATGTGTGTACCGGAAACCAAAAGACCAGATGACCAGCTGGTCTTCGAATTTCCGGGGCTCCGACATGCGTGAAGACCAGCTGGCTGGTGACGTGCGCATGCCGGAAAGATTTGCCATCACTGACCTAAACATTGAAATGTAATAAAATAAATAAATAAAAAAGGGCAAGCCGTTTTTGATAGCAAAATATGAAATGATCATAGATGTAAAAATTATGAGCTGTCTAATAATAATAACTAGTATACTGTTATACTGAGGTAAATTAAAAGGAAAATGAGTATAAACAAAAATCATAAAACAAGAATAAAATAAATGACTTCCTAGGAGACTCTATTTGTTGATTTGTTTAAAAGACCTGTATGGCTGCCTATCCTAAAGCACAACTCTGGGCAGCTCACAGCAACAATAAAACCACAAACACAAAAACCATAATAATTGCAAAAAAAAAAAAAAAAAGCCAACTGCAGGTGACTTTGGGGCAGTCACTCTTGTTCAGACCAATCCACCTCACAGGGTAGTTGTTATGGGGAGAATAGGAGGAGGAAGGTGTGTTGGAAATGTTTGTCGCCTTGAATTATTTGTAAAAATAATAAAGACAGGATGTAAATAAATAAATATAAATAAATAAAAAACAAAATGAAGACCTGGTGCCTCAGTCATTCTCCTGAGGTGTCCCAAGGCTCCATAGCTCCTCAGTTTCTATTTCTATCACATTCACTACTTGACCCCACTCTTCCCTTCTGTAGTTTCATTAGGCAAACAAGTGCCAACATTATTACTAAAATAATAAAATACTAATAATACAAGAACAAGACTGGAAAAGAAGGATCCAAATAAAATGCACCTATGGGCAGCCATACAAGTGTTATAAACAAATTGATCAATAAATTCAACTACCGTAAAATAAATCACATTTTATCAGCAAGCACTTAGGAGAATCTAAAATTAAAGGAAGAAAGCTTTCTTTACAACTCAGGTGGAACAGAATTAGAGCAAACAGAATTTTTAAATGATTCAAATTGGCAAAATCAGAATATAATAGCCATGCACTATTTTTTGCAGAGGGATCAAATGCAAATACCAACCTTCTTAAACACTATGGCTTCTTCTTCCCACACAGGATTCACAGCATTGCCTTGAGATGTCTTTGTCTTGAGAGCTTTTCTTCTCGTATCCACAGGCAGACCAAACATATCTACTTCGACATAAGTTCCAACTTTTTTGTCAGAAAGTAACTGCCCAGAAATGACCTAAAAAGGAAAGTTTGAGACATTCTATTAACACACCTTTGCTTCAATTCATTTCACATTGGCTAAAGGGCTTGTTTTCTTAATATGTAAAGCTTATAACAAGAGAAAATGGTTGGGAGAGTCTACCATAAGTCCTTCACCACAGATTGATCACTCTGTAATTATCTTGGAAGGAGTACCTATCCCAGGCACCTGTTGGACCCAGCTTTGTTTCAGAAGGAGCTTGGGCTCATTCTTGAAGGTCTGTTGCACAGTTCAATTGGGACCTTGAATTAGATTGGGCCTATGTGGCTCCCTCAGTTTACAAAAATGTTGAGTGACAAAATGACAAAGAAGCATAAAGAGTACCACTGGAGGACAACAAAGAATGACCACACATCTTAGAACCTTTATTCAAGGCTGATTGTGGTGATAAAACTAGCAGAAAGTGCATATTTTTCTTCCTTTATCAAGTCCAAAGATAGTCAATTGGCAACCCTACTGAGTTGTGGGAGATTGTATCCCAATTTGGTAGGACACAGTCTGTCATTACTACAGGGCCATTGTGAGGAATATTCTAAGCATTTGTTAAGATAAAATTCCTCAGATTGGCTTGTATAGGTCTGGTTTTGTTAGCGGGGATGAGTTTGAACCTGCTAGTCCCAAGGAAGCAGACACACTCCTTAAGGCTGTGAGTTTGACCAGCTATATATTAGATCCCCGTCCATTCTGGTTGGAGGCCTCCTGGGAGATGACATGTGATTGATGGTAAATTCATCCCAGAGAGTGATCCTGCTGATGTTTAAGAAAGAGGTGATCCTACATCTCTAGTTCAATTTTCATCGGGCCTCCAACCTTCCATTTTTAGAGAAAGTTGTTGAGAAGGTGCTTATATTGCAGTTTTAGAAGACCCTGGAGGAAGTGGATTATATGGATGGATGTCTTTCAGTCAGGCTTCAGATCTGGATACGGGAACAAAATGACATAGACGTGCAAATGACCTATAGTGCAGATGATGCACCCATCTTTTCTCTCCTTGATCTTTCGGTGGTTTTCAACACCATCAATTGTGACATCCTTCTAGACCAGTTGAAGGGGGTTAGAATATGGCAGTTTAGTGTTGCAATGAATTTTCTTCTTCTTCCAGAATTGGTTCCAGTGAATATTCATAGGAGGGGAGATAACTGATCCCTTTTTTTTGTGGTCTCCCCTCAGATAATAATGTCTCCCTACCCTTCTGTATTTCTTGACTACTGGTTGCTTTACTGTTGATGGTTGATTCTAAAAGGCAGAAGCTATTCACCATTTTGATATGTTCATTATCGATTCTAAGGCTAGTTATTTTACCTTTGCCATCAGTTTGATCTTCTTTATATAATTAATTAAGCTTGTTTTCTTGTCCAAACATGTGTATCATCTCCCTTTCTTCAATTTTGGGCATAATTTCTATTTTCCTGGTTATAAATATCTGAATGTGACTTGTTCAATATGCTTATAACATATGCTGATAACAAGTACCTTGCATATATGAGATTCACACTTTTTAAAAATATTGGGAATGAGTACATGAGAACTTATTTTGGTCTTTTAGGTTCAGTATGCTTATAGAATTTAGCAAATGAGCAACTGGATACCTACCTTTACAGACAAAGTGTTTGCGACTATTCCATCTACAATACTTTCCGTAAATGGATCGAAATGTTTGTCTGGTCTTCTCATGAACTCTGGTTTTAGTCTGTATCCACTTTTGCCATTATACTCATACATCCCCATATTTATTTGCATAGACAAATCTATATGAAAAAAATAATTGTGTTATGGGATACTACACAAATATGTTAATGGGACAATAGAGAAAGCCAAACAAATTCGAAGTTAAAACAGGTAGTCCTTGACTTACAATCGCAATTGACCCCAACATTTCTGTTGTTAAGTGAGACTTTTGTTAAGTGAGTTTTGCCCCATTTTACAACCTTTCTTGCCATAGTTGTTAAAGTGAATCACTGCAGTTGACAAGTTAGTAACACGATTGTTAAGTGAATCTGGCTTCTCCATTGTTTTTATTTGTCAAAAGATTGCAAAAGGGGATCACGTGACCTTGGGACACAGCAACGGATGTAAGTATGAGTCATGTGCCAAGCATTTGAATTTTGATCATATGATCATGGGAATGCTACAAAGGTTATAAGTGTGAAAAATGGTCATAAGTCACTTTTTTTCCAATGCCGTTGTAATTTAAATGGTCACTAAATGAACTGTTGTAAGTCGAGGAGTACCTGTATACTGAAGTCTGTCTGTAAAAATAAGAAGCTAATTTTCCATTCAACATACAATATTTTGAGCTTACTTTCAGGACTATTCACAAGGTTTTAAAAAAAAAAACTATATCCAAGACAATGATAGATAATAGATTTTTATGTATATTTAGATTGGATATTTCTGAATATGCTCAAGAATAACAGCATGTAAAGTGCTGTGACGTTTGCCTAAAGTGCTCTGAATAATCATAAACCTATTTATGCTGCCCACTGAATCTGGGCAAAACAGCATGGACTAAAACCAGCTGGATGAAGAGACCTCTTAGTCTTTATCTGTGGTCTGGTTACATTATATATTGAATTTTTTTTTTTTAAAAAAAACCCACCATTAGCCCCTCCACAGAGCTGAAAAGGATTCTATTTAAGTTCTGGTCTAATTTTTATTTAGATGAAAAGGAAGGAGAGACAATGTCACTTGCCTCACTACATGTTTGGCAAGTTGTAACAAAGCAGAAGCGAGGTAGTCAGGTGCTAGAAACAAATATCTCTGATAATTAATAACTGCTGTGCTGCCAAACTCATTAAAACCACGTGCCCCTTTTTAATAAAGCAGCTAGTGCTTTCATTTTGATTTCACACCAACTGATCTTCTTTGAAAATATGGATTCTCAGCACTGAATGGGTAATGCAGTTCTGAACTGGGTAAATGAAAGGCTTTCCACATTATCATGTCTGAGATTCAGAAGGGAACAGAAACAAATGAACAATCACTTGCTAATATTAATTTCCTACTGCCTATAATCACATGTTTTTCACTGCTCATATTCATAAGCTTATTATGTTTTCTCGGATATATTGCTGGTATTAAAATATGTCCCTCATTTTAATATCACAATAGAGCTAGGATCAAAAAAATCCATCAAAGAGACATGGAGAATACCAACCCATATAACGAAATAAATGGTAATCATGATTTGCTTAAAAAGCTTCTATTAATGCAGATTAATTAATGCAAGAAGAGTCCTCCACTCCTCTGCTCGTAACAAAATACCTTATGCCACCAGACTTGAAATTCTGGGTTTAGAAAATTTAGAACTACGCCGCCTTCAGTATGACCTAAGCATAGCTCATAAAATCATCTGCTACAATGTCCTACCTGTCAATGTCTTACCTGTACTTCAGCTTCAACCACAGCATTACACAAGCACACAATAGATACAAACTTAAAGTGAACTGCTCCAAACGCAATTGTAGAAAATATGACTTCAGTAACAGAGTTGTTAATGCCTCGAATGCACTACCAGACTCTGTGGTCTCATCCCAAAACCCCCTAAACTTTAACCTAAAACTATCTACTGTCTACTGTTGACCTCACCCCATTCCTAAGACGTCTGTAAGGGGTATAAGAGCACCAGCGTGCCTACCGTCCCTGTCCTAATGTTCCCTTTAATTGTATTCATTTTATGTATTCAATTCATGCTTATACTTATATACATTATCTAATATGTACTCAACAAAATAAAATAAATAAATAAATAAAAAAGATTACTTATTCATGCCAAAGTTTTAAAGAAGCAATTGGTTTCAGAAGTACGCATGCCACTCTTAGTACCTTTAATTTTTCACAAACTTGGTGTTCATTATCTACTATTCTTCCTTATCAGAAAACATACAGTAACATAGATCTTACCTACAGTTTGGAAGTTAAGAGCAACCATTTGACAGCCTGCATTCCAGAACAGCTGAGGCATGTAATTTGAGGAATCAACACGTGTCCCTTTGGGGTAAATTCGGCTCAGCTGCATTTTATTATACCTAAATTGTGAGTGGTTAAGATAAAATACAACCGGAGAAACTACTAGATTAAAAGTTTGCACAACAAATTACTTGTTAATTTTGGAAAGAAATGGTGATGCCAGATTCAGCTCTGACTTTTTCTTATCTATTGCTATTATCAACTTGATAGGCAAGTAGTTGTATCTGACCTTAAAACAATAATAAATTTGATCTGATAGTAGGGATGGAACTGATTCTGAGAACCTTAATAAAACAGGTTGATTTGCAAAATGAGTATGTTTGCTAGGAATTATTTGGAAAAGAGTAAAAACAAACAAATTCAAACTTCTTTGTTGTCCAAGGCCAGTCTATGGATAACTGAGATAAGCAGCACTCACAGTGTACTCATCCACGCCATCATGACATAGTGAGCCTTGTCACTTCGAAGCAACTAGATTAACGGACACTTCTATAAAGAGGTGGCATCATACATGGCAGTAGAAGAGACTTAAAAATGGCTGCCATCATCATGTAATAATATTGGCTTCACAGTCCCACAAAGTACTGATTTATAGAATCAAAAGAGCCTCTATGCATTCTGCTTTGTATCTATGACAAGTATTTGTGTCAAGCATTTAATGTTTTGGTGCAAATGAGAGATTTTGATTCTTTTTTATATAAAACGTAACAGCAAGAGAGAAAAAGAGTGGTAGAATCCAAGGACTGATTTTATTTTTTGGACAGATCCTGAAAATAATCTACAAAACTCAAGATGAATAAATAGATTAAAACATTCCAAAAAACTCCTATATATTTTAGAACAGAATTATTGCTCACTTGACACAAAACATGATAAATGGGGGCAAGAGGAAGACTATAATGTCACTATTGGAAACATGAAAAGCTTCCTCATATTAATGGAGTCTTAAATCTGAAAATGTCAAGTTTGATTGGCAGCCACTCTTCAGTAGTAATTATGTTTCTTATCACCAATTATTGTAGTTGTTTTGATTTTAATTGAAAATGTCATAGAGCAGCAATATGTGATCTGTTCTATGCTAAAATTTGTCCACGTAGAATCCACTCTGAGGAACTATAGATTTATCCAGATATAATTGATAAGTACTTAACTAGGAATGTAAACCCCATTCATTTCTAAGTTTCATTTAAAAAGGATGAATACTTTTGTGGGGAAAAAAAACCCTGATGTATCTATCAACATCACTTTGCTATCCTAATACTTATATATAGTGGTGTTGGGTTCATGTTTCTTCAACCTAAATTAATTTTCAGTAATGGTCCTCAGCAGCCTCTATTCCTCAGGTCTGAAGGTTTTCTAAGATATTTTTCTCAATTTCAAAGATACTCCACAAACTCGACAGGAGATTTTGTGAGCTGTTCAAGTGCTTTGGTTTCCACAAAGGAAGACATTTCAAAACTCTTGTTCCGTTCTGTAATTTAAAAAGAAAAAAATATCACAGTTTTTAAAATTAAGATTATGCTTTATGTTGCTCAACATAAATCCATCCACCCATCATCGCATCAAAGCTTTATCTTGTTCATGATTCAGTTCCCAAAGAGCTGAACTAAAGACCCAGGAATCCCTGTAATTGGAGAAAAAACATATAATAGTTTATACTGTGGCAGCAGGGATCCATACACTTCAGATAGTGAAGACAATAGACAAATCTGTTTGTAGTTTTCAGTATACGTTTTTATCTATCTTCCCATCATTTTACATTGGATAGGTCTGGTTTTTAATAATATGACTGGGGCAAAACTTACAAGCAGCTATCATCTAGATCTGCAGTACTCAAACCATGTTCCCTGGAGGTCCAGGGTTTCACAGACTCATCCAGAGGTTCAACACGACTATCTAAGGGCTACAGTGAAGTTATGCGGTCTTTATTCCTTTGTTTTATTTCAAAAAAGAATTGTCTGTGACAAGGTATTACATAAATATTATTTGCTACTGTACTGTACTGATTTTTTCACATTGAGAATGGTCCCTCAGGTATCTCAAGTCTGAAGACCCCTGACTAGACCAGGGGTCCTCAAACATTTTAAACAGGGGATCATTTCACGGTCCCTCAGTCTGTTGGGAGGGATGGACCAGCTAGGTGGGTGAGGCTAGGTGATCATGTGACTGGGTGGGTGTGGCCAATTTAGCAGTCCATTAAACAATACACACAAATTAAACTTTGTTATGCTCCTGGGATTGGAAAACAGGTTAGTGAAGGGATGTGGCTGCCTTGTGTGTGTATGTGTGTCTCCCTCTCCCTTTCTCTCGGCCACAGAGACTCTCCCCCCTCTCTCTCAGCCTCCAGTACCACTCTGCTGCCCCAAAACGGGCCCATTTTTGGCCTCCTTGACTTCTAGTACCACTCTGCCACCCAAAAATGGGCCTGTTTTTGGCCTCCCGAGGCCTCTGCACATTCCATTTTTGGCCTCCTTGGCCTCCAGAAGGTGGGGGGGGGCTGGCGGGTAGGTGGGGTGATGTGGCGGGGTAACCTCGTGGTCCCTCATGGGCTGGATTGATGGCTTTGGCAGGCTGTATATGGTCTGCGGGCTATAGTTTGAGAACCCCTGGACTAGACCAATGGTTTGCTTATTTTCAAACCATCTGTATACTGTTTACATTACAGGAAAATTGATGTCATACTAGTTACACCATGCTGCAAATGATGCCTATGAAAGTTTAATCACTGGACATTTGGAAAGTAAAATAGGCTGTAGAAAATATTGCTATCAACTGAACTGCAAGAGTTGATAAAAAAAATCTAGTAGTACTGATTAAAAACTAATAAAATGATCCACTTGACACATTTTACTTTGTAAGAAATGATACAAAAAACACACTAATGACCAAAGGACTAGAACAGATTTATACTTATTACAGCCCCCTCCTCCCCAAAAGTGCTAACGAATACTAAAAATAGTGAACAACGGCATTTATGTCAAATAATAGAGAATATCAAAACTTTGTAATCGGGGTGAAATGTAAAATTTGTTACTACCGGTTCTGTGGGCATGGCTTGGTGGGGGGTGGGTAATGTGACTGAGTGGGCGTGGCCAATTTTTTTTAAAAAAACTTTTCAAAGCATTTTTTCTAATGCTTTGAAAAGCCTCTGCTGATCAGGCAACTCAGCTGGAATCATCAGAGAGGCTTTTAAAAAAATGCCTCTCTGACAATCAGGCAACTCAGCTGGGATTGTCAGAGACTTTTCAAGGCATTTTTTTTAACCACCTCTTCGGCCAAGAGGTTGCAGAAAAAAATGCTTTGAAAAGCCTCTGATGATCCCAGCTGAGCCGTGCAATCATCGGAGGCTTTTTTTTTTAACTTTTAAAAGCATTTTTTTGTTGGAAGAGGTTGTAGAAAAAATGCTTTTAAAAGTAAAAAAAAAAGCCTCTGATGATTATGCGGCTCAGCTGGGCCTGATTGGGGGGGGGGGGGTGGCACGCAGGGATTTTTGCTACTGGTTCTCCGAACCACCCGCAGCCATTGCTACCGGATCAGGTGATCTGGTCCGAACCGGGAGCATTTCACCCCTGTTTGTAATCCAGAATTGAATAATATATGGAATAATTTCATGTATGAGAATTGACAAATGTATATTTTGTGGGAATATATTTTTGTTTTATCATTAAAGAGCGCAGACCTGGTGAATTTTACAAAACTCAGATTCATATACATCCTAGTCACTTCTTATCTTGACTACTGCAGCACACTCTACATAGGGCTGCCTTTGAAAAGTATCCAGAAGTGCCAATTAAATAAAAATGCAGCAGCCCACTTGGTGTTGTACAGAACCAGATGTGCATGTATCACCTCTCCTGCAGGAGCTACATTGGCTGCCAATTTCCTTCTGGGTACAATTTCAGGTATCGGTTGTTACCTTTAAAGCCTATATGAGTCAGGACCAAGTTGTCTAAAGGATGATCTCTTCCTGGTCACGTCCACCTGATCCACCGGAGCAAGGAGGCAGGGAATGTTGCCAGTCCATTCTCCTAAGGAGGTACATCTGACGGGACCCAGAAGATGGGCCTTCTCCATGGTGACTCCAACCCTTTGAAACATCATCCCCACAGGGATTAGACTGGCTCCCATTCTGATACTCTCTTGCAAGGCCTGAAGACCAAGTTTTGCCAATGGAGATGGAGAACCCAAAGTGGGTTGAAGCCCATCAAATGGTTTGTTTGTTTGTTGTCATGGGGTGTGTGTGTTATAGTTTTTACTGTTTTTCAGATTTTGATTTTTTGTAAGTCGCCCAGAGTCACTGAGAGTGAGTGGACGGCCATATAAACTCTCTAAATAAATAAATAAAACAAAAGATAAAGGTAATATGAGGCAGACTGTCATACTGATTAAAACTACAGAGTGCCATTTGAGACAAAAGTGTTAAGTGTACAGTAACGGAAAAAAAATTGGGGGTTGGGGAGAAGCTTGCTTTTACTCTTTCCTTTGCAACTGACACACTTTCATTTTGGGATTACAATATTCTAATAGCAACCACTAGGAAAATAGTAAAAAAAAAAGCAGAGGGGAGGAAAAGGTCACTAGAACAACCTGCAGAGAGAGGAATCACACCAGATTTACTTCTAAAAATGTTCAAAGAATTCAGCAATAAGTTAGCTAACTCACTTGATATTAAATTGATGGCTTTTGAAAAAAGAATGGGTCAAAGAATGTAAAGATGAAAGAGGAGAGAAAGGTAGAAGAAGGTGGAAAGCTATGTAAAACAAAGTGTCGGGAGATGTAAAACAAACTAATGATAAAGTGGAAATTCTAGAGAATAAGAAGTTGTAAACAGTAATTTCTTTCCAAGAGAACTAGATAATTTGGCTTTAACAGAATTAAGAGAGAAGGAATTTTCTTTGCGATTTAGAGCAATCACAGGGGATTCTGATGAAGATATTAGAGAAAAGGTAATTACAGCTTTAGGGAAGCCCCCTTATGAACTTTTTATGTAAAATAAAACAAAATGAATTTATGATTTTGATGATTAGACAGGATAGAAAGAAAGAAGAGAATCGTGTTGTAACCTTAGAATCAATTTATAATCGTACTTATAACTGCTGTAAAGAAGATTGGAATCCACTTTGTATTTTTTTGTGTATTTCTTTTCCTTTTTTCTTTTCCTTTTTTCCATTTCTTGCCCTTTTAGCTTTTTCTGATTTTTCTTTTCTTCTACTTATGTTTTATTTATTTATTAAGAAAATGTATATGGCCACCCAACTCACTCTCAGTGACTCCAGGCAACTTATAAGGATAAAACCCCAGTAAAAAACCAGTATTACTTTTATTCATTTTTATCTTTCTTTTTAAAAGAAAAAGAATTTAAAAAGAAGTAAATTTGCTAGTAAAAAATTATAGATGATAGAGATAAAGAATTGGCATGAGCACTTATACCAGCCTTCTTCAATTTTCTGCTTTTCATATATAAGAGTGTCATAATTCCCCAAATTCCCATCCAGTATGACATACCCACATGAAACTTTTACATACATGTGTTTATTCAATGATCTTCCAAAGCTAATAATAACATGTGTCCAGAGTCTTAATAGTATGATTCATTATTCCCATCCATCACCAATAATAAATTCAGTCAAGTGTAAACATATTTTGAGAAAGCAAATAGAACATAGTGCAAATATCACAGGCTGCCTAACAGAAAGAGTACTGGAAACCATAATTCCTATCTGCAGTGCACACTGCAATTCAGTGGCTAGAGACTTCCTGAAAAAGTAACAGCAGAAGACACAATTCTCTGCTTTATCAAATGAAGTAAAACAGGACATGGTCTCAAATGGTGTTCTGCTCCAAGTAAGAAAATGTAATAATGTGTGTTCCCAGCAAGATGGTTTTAGCAAGAACCAGCTGGAAATCTTAAGTATGGACCATTAATTTCTAGTGAGTGATTTAAAAATAAGAAAAACAATTTAATGTGTGCATTCTTGTCCTGTGTTGTGCCTATAATCAAAAACATTTTGCAGAAAATAAAAGCACCCTAAATCAAACCAAAACTAAAACATTTAATACTTCCTTCCTGGCATTGTGGCATAACACGACACTACCACAGTACTACTTTTTAAAAATACATGGAACATAAACCCAACTTGCATGTCTTATGACTCTTTAAACTGAGAGGAAGAGGGTTTCATCTCCTATTTACACTGTTCCAGTAGTGGGTTGCTCCCGGTTCTGTCTGATTCTTTAGAACCGGTAGTAAAAGCGGCAGGAGGCTCCGCCCACCCAACTGGACATCATAATTGACAATCTGTGCATGTGCAGAAGTGAGCGTGCGCGAGCGAACCGGTTGTGAACTGGTAGTAAAGGTAAGTAGAACCCACCCCTGCACTGTTCAGCTTGTTTGTTTGTGAGTGAAAGCATTCCTTAAGAAGTTACCAGAAGATTTCATAGCTGTCTTGTAGAAAAAACTGAAACCTTCACTCTTCACAGAGCAACTGCCAAAACATCTGCATGTAACTTGAAAAATAAGCTGCTATTAACCAATAGTTGGCACTATATAATTTATCAGTTTACTACTGTGTCTTGGAAATGGGAAAAAAGATTGATGATACAAGCTACACCCAACCAACACTAAATGGTAAGAAGTGAATAATCCCCATACTTACTGTTAGATGTCTCAAATGACTCAAACTTTACAGGCTGTATATAATTGACTAAGTTTGACATTTCCTCAGTAGCCATGGCCTCACTTCCAGCTGTTCCCTAGAGCAGAGTTAAACTAAAATTAATACCAGAATGCTTTTCAATGAGAAGGTTGAATGAGCTTCTAGAGGAATGAACAGTTCTGATCATCTTTTTAAAATGCTTTCCTACCTCAAAGGCAGAGAAACACATTTAAATCCTAAAACTTGAAATATGAAACTTGAAATAAATACATCATCTAAAATATGATGTAGAAGTACACATAAGCCAACCATTGGCTCATGGTGGCGCAGTGGTTAGAATGCAGTACTGCAGGCTACTTCTGCTGACTACCAGCTGCCACGGTTTGGCAGTTTAAATCTCACCAGACTCATCCTTCCATCCTTCTGGAGTTCGGTAAAATGAGGACCCAGATTTTGCAGGATAATATGCTGACTCTGTAAACTGCTTAGAGAGGGCTGTAAAACACTGTGAAGCGGTATATAAATCTAAGTGCTATTGCTATTTTACTTATTCAGCTTTGTGGAGTTAATTCAGTTCCCTAAGCCAGGGATCCTCATCCTGTGGGCCGCAGTCTTTTCATAACCGGGCCGTGTAAATGGTCGGCTTGGGTACACACGTGTGCACACGCACAGCCCCACTCGCATGAGCAATGGGCGCTCACAGGTACGCACGCATCTCCCACAAAACAATCCCCTCTTTCCCCAAACCCACCCCCCGCTGTGGGCCACCAAGCCGGAAAGGAGGGAGAACTCTGCCTTAAGCAATATAACAGAGCATATATGAAACAGCATCCCTACATATGTCAACATCTGCTCTCACTAAGGACTGAGTGTGCTATGTGAAAAATAAAAAGCCTATAGAAGTTATTTACAAATGGTTGCTGATCATACTAAATTAGACAGGGAGACATGGAATAAAAAATTGGAATGTCTGGTTCATGAATATCAACAGGAAGCCTTTTTGGCACCCATCTTTTCCATTACTCTAGATTTAAACAAGTATTCATAAAAGTATGTGTATATCGGACTTATACAGTATGCCTATTTTAAAGAAGAAATGAATAGCTTTAACTGACTATTGAGAAAGTGGTCCATATGATCTTTATTTATTTATCTTTATTAATTATTTCATATTTGAGTATTAGAAGACTACATTTTCTATTTCTTAAAGACGTATGTTCGGACTTTGGAAATTAAAGGATGGACGATAGCAATGGATCCTGCATATTGTTATGGTAAAGGTAAAGGAGTCCCTGAAGATTTTACCTCACTACTTGTCAACTATAGGGGATAGTGCTCATCTCCTTTTCAAGGATATTAAGCTAGCTCTGTCCAAAGACATTTCCATGGTCATATGGCCAGCATGACGTCACAGAGCACCATTATCTTTCCACTGTAGTGGTACCTATTTATCTACTTGCATTTTCGTGCTTTCAAATTGCTCGGTTGGCATGAGGATGGGAGCTCACCCCATCATGTGGTGTTTAGGCCTCGAACTTGGGCTGCTGGCTTTCCAATTCAGGAGCCCAGCACCTTAACCTTAACCGCTGAGTCACCACCCTATCCATTACAGTAATTTCTTTATTATGGTCACAAAGAAATTACTGTAAGACCAGAAGGAGATTCATTTACCAACAGCTATAAAATGGTTTGAAGGACCTCACCTTGCTTTGTACTTTTGAACAAGCATGCGTCCAACAACATTTCAGTTACAATTTTACCTTTCTTGTTTACTACTAAGTAAATTAACTTATATATAAATATTGTAATTCCATAACATTATGCTTGTGCATGTATCAGGGTGATCCCCCCCCTCTATTTTTGTCTCTCTCAAAAGACAGCGATCAAGCAGAGTAAGTTAATGGGTATTTTCATCTTATTGGAGCCAGACTTTTTCTACATATGAATAAGGCCCAGGAGAATGAGGTGTGGAGATGCCAGAAAGCAGAGGGCTAAATATGCCTTAAATAATTTCACCTAAAACTGGAAATCTCTTCCATACGTTTTGGACCAGTAGTAAAAAAAATATGCCATATGTCTTACGGCTGGGTTTTGGTTCTTAGTATCCACAAGATGGCAGTAGAATACTGACTCATGCGGATAATTATGTAGACATATTTCCAAGTCATACCAGGACAATTTATACTTCAAAATTATTCATTCCTTACTTCATCCATTGATGATTTTTTGCAGTCATCATCATAGTCATCATCATCGTCACTCTCTATCTCTGCTTCACCTGCAATATTTTAATTGGCAAGGAAAAATCTTAATGGGAACATCAACCAATATTCACACATATTTTATAAACATACCTTTGCTTCAAAGCAAATGCATTATTACAAGACCTACTGCACAGATGTTTTCCTCCCAAATTATTTATGAGGCAAACAACCAAAACAGTGCCTTCTATGACTAAAGTAAGCAAGCAAATAAACAAAAAACAACAACAACAATAATCCCAGCTTTATGCCCCTACTTGCACATTTTTGTTTTTTAATATTATAGAGATCATTAGCTAAGGTTTTATTTTCCATTGATGATTGAAATGCTTCTTCATTTCTGTCTGAGATGTAAAGGCAAAGACTGTTTCCATTATTCATAGCTTTACCAGATTCATGCACAAACACATACACATATATACAATATATACAGTCACAGTATTATCCAACACACCCTAAAATTGACTTCAGCCTCTGCTTGTTCACAGAGATGTCTTCAATCAGCCATGACATATAGTGGAAGTTGGTCTAATAGTAAATCTCTTAGTGGCACTATTAGCCTTTTTTTAAGGTGCTAGTCAGGGCCCTTATAATATTGCACAAGACCAGGCTATAACAGCTACACCTTGCCACAGTTAATGTCTCAGGAAGGCCTGCTAAGGGTCCCTTTTTCTGTTTGAGGTTTCTGGGCCTTGGGTTTATGATATGACCTCTTCAATGCTTTTATTTTTAATGCTGGTCTGTGACTATAATAAAAATAGATTGATTGAACTCTTGGTGGCAGTTTCTGTATTTTCAAAATATAAAAGTCAAATGGCATCCTCCCCATTTGTATTCAGAAAGATTCTATTTACCGTATTTACTTATTCATTCACTCATTTGGCTGTTCAGCCGTTCATTCAATTTCAATAGCTATCCAACCTCAATCCTATTGACTGTGGTTGGCAAACAACATCACAATAATTAAAACCATAAAAACTTACAATGGAAATGGATAATCATAAAAAGTTAATGGAAATATTTCTTCTTCAACAAGCTTTCAGCTCTAGCTGACTGGCTCGTGTACATTTCGCCTATGTTTTTTAACTGGCTGTTTATTTTACTTTTGTACTATTTCTTGACTGTTTCATTTTGTGGAACAGTATTCAGAATCGTAATATTAGGGGAGCTAACAAATATGGCATATACACAAACAAACAATATTTTCAAAATAGTCAACAATTAGTAATGATAAAACAACAATACACCCACACCCACATACCCACTAAAATGCAGAAAGAGGAAAAGTCAAGAGTGATATGGAAGTGAAAATACTGTGCTCGTTCATTTTTGGAATTCAGACATTATGGGGTGGGGGTGCATGCTCTAGCTCAGGGGTGTCAAACTCGATTTCATTGAGGGCCACATCAGGGATGTGTTTGACCTCAAGGGGCCAGGGTGGGCATGGCCAGCTTGACGTCACTCATGTTGGGGGGTGCCTGTGGTGGTCCAAGCACTCTGCCAGCGAACACGGGCTCCCGAGCTCCGTTTTTAGCTGCGACGGCCTCCTGCAACCCTCTGCCAGCAAAAACGGAGCTCGAGAGGGCTGCCCATGGACATCTCAAGCTCCATTTTCACTGACAGAGGCACTGTGGGCCAGTCCTTCACTGTTTTCAGGGTGGCCCCATGGGTCAGATCTAAGCACCCTGTGGGCTGGATCTGCCCCCAGGCCTTGAGTTTGGCACCCCTGCTCTAGCTGATAGATCCAAGGTCTGCCCATCACTGATATTCCTTTCTCTGTCCCCCTCTCCCTTTACAAATTGAGAGTCATGGAAACATATTGGTGTGGAATCAATTATGAAAGCCATAAAAATTCTATAATTGACTTCAAAATCTGGGAGGGAGTGGAAAGAATTTGTGCAGTTCAAGGCCAAAACTTTCTGAAGTAAAATGTATAGTTCTTCCCAATTCTCCTTCAGATAGACACATCAGATTTATATCAAACAGTGCCTAAATTTCAGAAGAAATAATAAATACCACCCAACATAAACTTGCTTCCCCGATCAATGTTATGAAAAGCTATTGTTTTATTTAGCAAATTCCTTGAGGTACATGACTGATGAACAGGTCTTAATTATGTGTGAGTGCTTGAATAGTAGTAGGCTTACTATTAAACAGCCTGGTTGTTACTACACTTTACTTCCTCTTTTATTTGAAAGATAGGGTGGAGTGGGAGTAGGAGTAGGGGTGGCAGCAGTGGTGGGATTCAAATTTTTTTTACTACCGGTTCTGTGGGGGTGGTTTGGTGGTCACGACATGGCTTGGTGGGCGTGGTAGGGGAAGATTACTGCAAAATCCCCATTCACTCCCAATCAGTTGGGACTCGAGAGGCAGAGAATAGATGGAGGCTGGGCCAGTCAGAGGTGGTATTTACCGGTTCTCTGAACTACTCAAAATTTCCACTACCAGTTCTCCAGAACTGGTCAGAACCTGCTGAATACCACCTCTGGTGGACAGGGCTGTTAATTTAAGAGTATCTTCACAAACTATCATCTGGACTTGGAGATTAAGGCTATGTCTAGATGTCATCCCTTTATCCTGATCACCACTTTATCTATTCAATTAATACAATAATTGAATAGGAATATGCAAAGTGCTTTTACTTTGAAACAGGTAATTGGTCTCCTCAGTCTTTTATTGTGGTGAACCCACATTTGACATTCAAAGCATTTTTTTAGTCTTATACCTTTCCCCAAGCAGCTGGGATAAAATCGTTTCTGACTTTGCAACTGTGCACTCCCACAGAAACACTTCATTTCAAATCAGGTGAAATGATAAAGGGATAGAAGGAAAAGCTTAGCTTAAGTTCCTTATAACAAAAGGACAACTGCATTCATAAGCTGTTTATTGATATAATGCTACTGAATGGGTGCTATGACATCTGCAACTACTTCGTTTATTTTTAAAATTCACACATCTTACATTCTAAGTATAGTAGTTCTGTTCAATAGGGGAAGAAGTAAAATAAAAACCAAAAACAACATATTTCTTTGTCTGATGAAATGAGAATGTCATGAAGCAAGAAAAAAACCAAATTAATGGTCTAAAATGTTCCAAAATAATTTGATAATGAAGCGAAAGGAAATAAATGGTATTATTTTTCTGAGCAGCTGAGGTGTATGGACATGTCTATTGGCATAGAAGACTTCGTAAACTGAAACAGGCACTGTTCTGCTACTATAAGTGGGCAGCTCCTAGAGTTGATATTAAAAGCTGATTCTTTTTTTTTAAACAAGCTTCTGAATGGATGCTAACAAGTGAGAACTTGAGAGCAATACTGATACGTATGGCATAAAAAGAAGGATGCTGCTGTCATGGAAACAGACTGCAGGGAGTCAGACACATCGGCGTAAGGCTGGCAGGAATCATGAGACTTGTATTGTATCTTCCCTGGACTACGCTCAGCCTAAACTGTGGGCAATAGCTACAGTTGGCACTGCCAATGTTCCACCTGGTATCTAGGCCTCTGACTTCTGCTTCCTCCTGAAAAGCAAATTTGCTAGACCACTCAAACGTTAAGACTATTCAAACTATGTCTAGTTTGTAAACAAAATTGTTTTCTAGATATAATATTAAAACACAAAGTAGGTTCACGATATCTCTTTCAAGTTTTTAAACGCAATGACAGCAAAGCGGGAGCCTAGGAGCTTCCCGCCCTCTCTGCATTGGGATGAGCACTTCCCTAAGAGGATTTTAGATTAAGTAGCAAGGACTTTGCCTACAGAAAGTCCTTAATTCAATCCTGGGAATCTCTACGAGGCTGCTTGTCGGTATTTACGATATTAAGCAGATGAATCGATGGCTGGGTTTTAGAACAAGAAGCAACCCATTATTTTTTACCTGCTCCGGGGGAAGAGGGTTCAAAGCTACTCGATGCATCACTGCACGCATTTGAAACTTGTTCTGAAAGCTTCTTCTTTGCGCTCCCATCCGCAGACTTATGGGACTTCTTTTTGTTCTTTACCAGGATTTTGTACATCAGGTCTGCTGGGCTAGGAAGTGGGATTCCACGTTCGAGCTGATCGGAAAGAGATAAGGGTAGCGAAGAAACCTCTTTGAGCAGTATTTACTTTTAATTTCCCTGTCTTAACAGAAAAAAATATTTAAACAAAGCCTATCCTCATATACTTCTCTTAAAACTATTTAAGATTATTTCCCTCTGTTAATGGCTGCCTTAGTATGCTCCCATAGACAGGTCCTAATCTCAATAATAGTTTGCTGCCTGCTACATTTTTATTCTACTGCAACCATACTATACATTTGTTCTACACACATACAATAATACTGTAGGTCTTCCACACCATTAGCAGTGATACTTTTCTATCTTTAATTCTATTAGAAAGTACTGTATTTGAACCTCTTAATGGCGGCAGATATTCATGGAATCTTTGTATAGGATGCCATTATTATCACTCTTGTTCAACAAACGACCTTAACCTTAAAAATGTAATATCAACATACAAAATGTGTGCTGTGCTATATGGATTCCTCTATAAAATATGAGTCTCATAGTCATGATGATTCCAAAGAAAAAGCTTTAGCTTTTTAATTTCCTTTTCTTGGTGTCTGTAAAAGACATCTTATAAGCATGTGGTACTGCTTTTACCCACCTCTATGCTATTTATCTCCTGGGACAAAAAACAATTTAACCTGTTTTTCTGTCTGTGGTCACTTTATGTTTCTAATGATTTTTTTTTTCATGTCTTCAGGTGGTGTTCTGTATCATAAGCAAAAGAAAATCCCTGCTAATGCATCTTGCTAATGTAGGATAATGCACGTACATTAGTACAGAATAGGATTTTTGAATTACACAGTAGAATTTCCTGATATCAGATAATTTTAAAGGTGGAGTAAACAGGTACATAGAAGATAGGGCTACCTAGAGCTTACTAGTCCTGTTGGCTGTTTGTTAGCTTCATATCACAGGCAACATACCACGGATATCAGCTATGGAATGAGCGGGGAGGAAGTCTATTCCCTCTCTATCAATAAATGTTATCTCTGTGAAGGGAAATGGTTGATCACTTTGTGTAAACAGAATGCAAGGTTGGATGACTGTTAGCCTGATCTAGCAGGGTCAATCTTAATATTATCAGCTATCTCATCATTACTATACTATGAATATTTGAGCAGCAAGAATAAGACTGGATTCCATAAATCTTAAATGACTACACAGCACAAGATCCCTTGTATGCGTGAGATATCGCTAACAATTCACTTGTCAATGGGACAAAATGATTGTTTAGCAAAGGGAGATCTGGAGGAACCCACATCACCAGGATGTACTAGGTATGTATATTTTTTTAAAACCATTAGTATCCTAGTAAATACCACTTGCTGTTGTTATACCTCTCTCGCTTTATGTGTTTGATTCCACCTGGGACACAAAACTATTCAACCACCAAAAAACAATTTAAATTATATTGAAGCATTTTTGCTGGAGCAGTTTACAAAGGAGATTATAGTCTTTGTTAGGCTTTCACATATAGACTTAGTATGGATAGGATAAGGTTAAGAGACTGCTTAGGAATAAATTCAAATCCTCAACAAACAAAAAAAATCCTCCTTATAGTTTTGATACAATTCTTGTGCTGCTCAACCCAAATAAATAATATTTTGGGAAATGAACTCTACTTTACACCAAAGTAAAACAATTAAAAAAGATTCCATTTATAAGTCCCTGTTACACTTTTTTTCTTGTGAAAGCATACATTATACAAGAGGGATATGTGCTTCAAATATATTTCAAAGATATATGCCCTTCAACTCTCAATTACCCAAGAATAGAATAGAATAGAATAGAATAGAATAGAATAGAATAGAATAGAATAGAATAGAATAGAATAGAATAGAATAGAATAGAATTTAACTTTATTACGGTCATCGACCAGCAATTACCCAAAAATAAATAAATAAAACAAACCAGACATTCCCCATAAATAAAGAAATTCATTAAGTTGGAAGATAGGAAGGAACCACAGAAACCTAAACTTCTACATCAAATATTACTTGATGTAGTCAAAGAGTCAACAAAGCTAAATAAATAAAAAGGTACTTACTGGGTATTTTTCTAATGGTTCCATCAGCAAACCATCTCCAAATATTAACCTGCAATATTCTGCCATTTTTGCCTGCTGTTTAGGGCTAAAAGTGGAAGAAATTGTGAAATTAAATAAGGCTTTTTTTATAATGCTAGAAATGGAGGATATAATACCCTCTAACTAGATGAAGAGGTGTAATTTTCCGATCCTATCATTTTAAATTGTACTCGGTGATCTAAAGTCATTACGCTATTAATTTGACTTCAATAACAGCTTTCTTGCCACATTTTTACATTAATCAGCACAATAAAGGTACTCATTTATAGTTTGTCATTAATAGTGATAAAAGGAAAAAAATGAACTTTCCTCATATACATACAAGAAACGACGTGTTTAAGAGATTACAGAAAATTATTTTCACATCTAGGTACTCGTAAAAATATTTATATTGTTCTACAATAGAAGAGAATATCTGTAACTTGGGTTTGAACTGCTGAGTCCTTTGAGCTCTCTAAGCTTGGTTGTTTGCTTGTAGACATTTCATTACCCAGCTAAGTAACATTGCCAGTGCAAGTGAGTATGCAGTTTGTTCTATGCTTTCTCCTTTAACCCCAAACTCATTCACACATTAAGAGCCATTTCCTTTTGCTGTAGATGTGAGCCATGTCCTTCCTCCTTCCTTTCCTTTCCTTTCCTTTCCTTTCCTTTCCTTTCCTTTCCTTTCCTTTCCTTTCCTTTCCTTTCCTTTCCCCCTCCCCCCTCCCTTAAATTCCTGTCAGTTTCCCCATTTATTTTCCCTGTAGGAAGCTTGCAGGGAGAAAGTCAGCAGGAAGTTAAGTAGCTGCTGCCAGATGTGGGGGAGAACAAGTGTGTGTGTGTGTGGGGTCAGGGATAGTAAATGAGTGAGAGGTATTGCATGGGTTGGGAAGGTTGTGCACCAAAGATACCACATGAGCAGAGAGAGCACAAAGGTGGGTGGTATAGATTGAGAAGGCTTCCTTTTCCCTTCCTCTCCTTTCCTTTCTCTTCCTTTCTCAACAGGCAGGAAAATGGTTGCTGCTGTACTGGGAAGGAAGAGAGGGATTGTGAAAGTGTCTGGGAAATTGTCACAGAGCTTTAGAAATGAAGATCATGTGGCTGCAGTGGCTGTGCAGTCTGCAGTGACTTGATGTTGCTGTGCAGTGACTGCACAGCAATAACCAGCAGCACTAAAGCAAGCACATTTCTCTTAAAATTCATTCCCTCAGAAATCATAGGTTCTGGATTTGGGGCATATTCTGTAAATTAGTTCATATGAGGCACTGTGGTTCGAAACTTGCTGCCAGATCATGCATCATTTTACCCAGTTAAGGGTCATAGTTTTAATAATATATAGATTATAGATACCCCAAAAGTTCTGAAAAAAATAATAACTTAGTTTGACTGGAGTATGCTGCAAGTGCTCCCTTCGCAAGTAAATGCCTGGGAGGATAAGAAATATTCATGCAAAAGAGCTACATTACAATTTAACACATTTTTTTTTTACCGGTAGCAAAAATCTACAATAAAATATTATTGATGCATCTTATCTACTGCAATCTGCTGGAAGATGGCATTGTATTCAATTGCCAGCAGTGGAAAACCAGATTTTCCTTTACCTTTGGCATAATGGATCCCCCCATCTCAGGGGTGAAATCCAGCAGGTTCTGACAGGTTCTGGAGAACTTGTAGTGGAAATTTTGAGCAGTTCGGAGAACCGGTAGCGGAAATTTTGAGTAGTTTGGAGAATCGGCAAATACCACCTCTGGCTGGCCCCAGAGTGGGGTGGGAATGGGGATTTTGCAATATTCTTCCCCTGGAGTGGGGTGGGAATGGAGATTTTGCAGTATCCTTCCCCTGCCACGCCCACCAAGCCATGCCCATCAAACCACGCCCACAGAACTGGTAGTAAAAAAAAATTGGATTTCACTACTGCCCCATTACCAATATATTAAGTCATTTAATAGTGCACTTTATATGCCACTCAGTTCCAAAATAATTCTAAGTATCTTACAAATAGTACAAGGTAGAAAGAATTAAATGGGGGTGGGAGGAAGACCCATAGTAAAAACCATACCAACAACTGACATGCAGGGAAATTGTGTTAGCAGCAACCTACTGTAGGGAGGGACTCCTAAAGTTGTTTTTAGACCAGGGGAGAAAGTAAAAGAAACTTCTGCTTCATAAGTAGAAAGCATCCATATAGGAAATTGGACATCACTGACTAAAAACATTATTTATACAAAAATCTTAAATTACTTACGAATCCACATGATTCTCAAAAGAGAGGAGTATAGGGAAAGGAGATGTCTTAAATGCACATTCAGCAATAGCTTCTATAACTTCCTAGAAAGGAAAAAAAAAACAAAGAACACATTTTCCCTTAAGAAAAGAAATGATTTAACACGCAAACATAAAGTGGTTTTGACAGTTCCGCTGACCCACGCTCAGGATTTTATAATTCTTAAAAGAACAAGGCAGTTCCAGCACCATTAAGTTTGTCTCCGTTGTGACTGGCCTTCTAATCTTGTAAACCAAGTAAAATGCTGCTGACATGTGGGAGAATAAACAGTAGTTTGTATTTAGAATTGTGTGTTCACAGGGCTTACAACAGTATTCCTAAAGTTTCACTTTTAAGAGATTTTTGCATAATAAAATAGTTTTGTATTGCCAGGTAACATTTATTGTATTTGAAAGGAAGATTTCTTTTAGGTACCATTAAATTGCCACTCTTTAGACTGATGTCTGAGTTTAATAAATCCTTGAGTATCTGACAAAAGAAAAGAAAAGAAAAGTAAATGTGTTTTAAACTGCAATTTGTTTCATTTTGGCTTAGCATGCTGTATAAACCCAGACACTATAGTTGGTAGAATATGTATGAATCTACTTAGTGGTGTACTCAATGTGCCAGGACAATAACAAATGTGGTATAGCACAAAGAGGAAACCCCCAGCAGCTGATCCAAAAGAAAGTCAAGAGGCTTTTTATTTTATTTGTTCTTATTTCTATACCGCCCTTCTCCAAATAGGACTCAGGGCGGTGAACAGCCAAAGTAAAAAACAATACAAGTAGGATACTTCTACCCCTGATTAGTATATGTTTATTCCAACCTGAAGCCATTCTTATCACTCACTGCAGCCATAAACATGCTTGAAAAATTTATAGGTTGGAATGGGTCAGGTTAATCTGATTTAACCTCACACAGTGATTTTACTTAACCTGTTGTCTGATGCTTAAAGACTTGGGGGGGGGGGGAATGTATGAGAAGGCTTTTCAATTTCTAAGAAGCCTCCCTGTCCTGCCCCTCCTTCCCATGGATTTACTTCCTGAGGAAACAAATAGAATGTGTGAAAAACCAGTAGGATTTAGCTGAAATGGAGTCTGCTTCTCTACAAGCTGATTTAAGTTAAGAGTTGCCTTGTCTCCTTACAAATTTACTTGCCTGTGGGTTTTTATTTTTTAATACTTCATCTAAGTGGGAAGTGCTTAAAACTATTCATATAAAAAACTGCTTCCCAAAGAGTGTCTTAAACTTTGATGTAAGACTGTGTGGACAGACTGTGCAGCTTGATATAATTGGACTATTGATATATTCATTGAAGCACTGAAGTACATATTTTCTTATATAGTGATAATTCTAATGAAAAATTATATAGCTCAGCAAAGACATGAAGATTTACACACTCGCCATGTTTACTTTACCATGCTTTTAAAATTAGTTACCTTGGCTAAAAGGCAGCATATAGAAATCTAAACATTTAGTAATAAAAATATGTCATATAATTGAACATAATTATACAGGCTATATAAACAAAATTAAAACAATCATGATGCTATTTTTGCACAAAAATTTACTTCCAGAAGCTTGCTTTATTAAATGTATTCAGATAATTACTTATCCACTAATTGCCTAAGAGGAGAGAACACAGAAAGTTTTTAATTTACTCTAGAGAAATTTTTATGACAAAAAAGGGTGTATGCACGTATATATATACATTCTATAAGTGGAAATTCTGTTCCTCCAGATCACAGACCCTGAAACAACACAAGGCAACACTAAAACAGAAATTTTGGCTTTCACTTCTCATCTAGTATTATCTGTCTGAAGAAATTTTAATTGGTACCAATTCAGTAATTTTAACAAATGCACTAAAGTTTAAACTAAAATGCTTTCATTATAATTTTGTAGTGCAATGTAAAGACAGTGTATCAATATAATAAAAAAAATCAATAGTATTTGAATTTTGCAGGAGATTCTTTTAACATAACCAATCATCAGATAAGGAAGGGTAAATGGTATCTAAAAGTCTTCTAATAATTGTGAGGCTTCCTCACATAAATTTTCCTGGAAAAGCTAAATTTACACAATATTCACCTTTTTACTGAAAAAATGAATTTGACAATATTAAACAAGCTAATCTAGATAAAACACAAGTCTGTTTTACAAAGAAATGTTCAGAGGGCAACATATTTATTATCAAGTTCTACGGTTATGAAATCAAGAAATATTTTTTTAAAAATCAAATTACATAAGCTTTGCACTAGGTTTGTGCCTCTGCACATGTCAAAACTACTTGTCAGAAAAATGACAGTCAAAGCAAGCTATTACATGGGCCACCAAGAAGTGTGCTGATTAATGGCTCTGACCTCAGACCCAGTTATCTTAAAATTGTTTCCCCTGCCTACTAACAGATTACTTCTCTTTTACTTTGCTCCTTACTAAATCAGGAAATGTCAAGTTAAATAGCAAAGTAGCAGCATTATTTTGAAAGAGACATTCAGGCATGCGGTATTAAAGGTACAATAAGTGTAAGTCAAAATATCCTGACATTCGTCATCATTTCTAGTGAAAGAAGTAACATAAAAAAGAAAAAAATTAAAGAGGAACAAAATCTCCCAATTCATGTGTGGGATGTGCACGACTCTCTAAAGCTAGCATTTTCAGAAGCATTCTGAGATTAAAATAAATGTTTAAAAATTGCCAATTACTAAATTAAAACACCCTCTCTCTTTCTCACTCTTGATTATACAATGCTGCCAACAAAGAAGCCTATATAAGAATCATATCCAAGGAATGCTTGGTTTCTAGATGCCACTTTTCTGACTTTTGTTTCATTTCTGTGCATGCATGGCAAGCCAAAGAGAGATTTCTTTTGAAAGAAAGCTGCTGGGTAAAACAAGGAATCCATCCAAACTTCAACAGGGAACATTGCTCTGCTGGGCGTCACTTTTTTGTCTGTTTTACTGTCTGCTCAAAGATGAGGTGGCTCCACAAACTGGAGCAGCAGTGCAATGCAGTGTAACATACATGGCAGAAAATATCCTTCCCATCAAAATTTTACTTTTTGTTATTACCTGCATATTCCACAAACCTTTGGCAAGATAAGCAAGGAATAACAAACAAAACCAACCACAATTGATTTAACAATAATCCAAGCAACACAATGACCATCAGCCAATTCACGAATGAATCTAGCAATAATGGGGAACACAGTCTGTTGTACACAGTCTGTTTTGGCAGTCAGAAATGCAAATCCATTAATAGCAGATAATCATCACAAACAATATATGCAATTAATGAGACAGTAATATAAAAGTTAGGAGCAAAACATTGCTTCTTCAGATGTTGAAATTGGTTACGGTAATCAACGTGGGACTTATGATTTGGCACTGAATTATTTAAACAGGTAATGTCAATTATGGTTTCCTGATTGAGGCTGCCTCATATTTAAAAGTGTGTCTAGTCTGTGCACTGAGGTTTTCTCTTATGTGTGTAAGTTGATGACTGGCTCAGATGATACATCTATTATAATGAAGGACAAATCACTTTCTTTTGATCAGTAGCAATGCTGTTCTAATTTTCTGTCAAGAATGCTGATTAATTGTTCCAAAAATGTGTGCACAATTGAATCTTTAAAGCCTACCACTCTCACGGGATTCATATCCAATAATACACCAGAGGGCTTGCAAACACTATTCTTTGATATAATAAAGATTGTCCTTCCTGCTGCTCTTAAAGGTAATTTTCTCCCTGAAAAAAATTGATATGCTTCATGTGATTCAGGTCTATAATAGGAAACTTCAGTATAGTTTATATGAGTCATCTGCATAGTTTAGGTATATAGGTTGCTACATAACCTCAGCCTTACCAATAATATCTGGTGTAAATCATGTTTATCCAGTGTCATACCTCATAACTCTATCGTGATTTCTTGCTTAACAAAGATTAATTGAGACTGGCATTTCCATTGCTAAGTGAAAATGTAAAGTTAAGTAAAGCATATTGTTGTGGAACTGAATTTAGTGACAGCAATCCCTGCAATTCTCACTACAGTTGCTAAGTGAAATTTCCAGGTAGTTAAGGAATAACTTCATATGGCTACGACTTGTGACTTCCCTCTGGCTTCCCACAAGCATAGTCAATGAGAAAATTGCCTAGAATTTGCAAGTCCCGGGCAGCTCACAAGCAGGATGGATAGTGGGTATGTACGGAGTGAGTGTGTGTGTGTGTGTGTGTGTTGCAATGAGCATGTGTTGGCAGAGAAAGGTTTCTGTGACACTGTATGAGTGCATGAGAGCTGAGGAGGGGGTGCAAAGGTAGTCCTCTACTTACAACAGATCATTTAATGACTGTTCAAATTTACAATGGCACTGAAAATAGTGACTTATGACCATCTTTCACAATTGCAACCTTTGCAGCATCCCCATGATCATGTGATCAAAATTCAGATGCTTGACACAATTGGTTCATTCTTATGACCATTGCTGTGTCCCACGGTCATGTGATCTCCTTCTGTGACCTTCTGACAAGCAAAGTCAATGGGGAAGCCAGATTCACTTAGCAACGGGTTTATTAACTTATCAGCTGCAGTGATTCACTTAACACTCATGATTATTGTACTGCTCTCCAGCCCTTCGCCAAACTAACTGCCTCCTACTATAGCCAAATGTTTCAAATTTTGATTCATCAGTCCAGAGCACCTGCTGCTATTTTTCTGCACCCCAGTTCCTATATTTTTATGCATAGTTGAGTCTCTTAGCCTTGTTTCCACGTCGGAGATATGACTTTTTGGCCACAATTCTTCCATGAAGACTGCTTCTGGCCACACTTCTCCGGACAACAGATGGGTGTATCTGGGTCCCACTGGTTTCTATCAGTTCTGTACTAATGGCACTGGACATCTTCTGAAGTCAAAGGGAAGTAAGCCATACTTGTTTCATCTGCTGCATTAAATTTCCTTTGGTTGACCATTGCATCTATGGTCTTCAATGTTGCCCATTTCTTTGTGCTTCTTCAAAAGAGCTTGAATGGCACATCTTGAAATCCCAGTCTGCTTTGAAATCTTTGCCTGGGAGAGACCTTGCTGATGCAGTATACCTACCTTTTGTCTAGTTCCTGTGTTCAGTTTTGCCATGGTGCATGGCCTGTGACTTGAAACTATCTTCTATAACCTCACTTTAGTAGCAGAGTTTGGCTGTTCCTCACCTTGTTTTAAGACTCCTACAGAGCTGTTTCTGTTTCGGTTAATGACTATTTTTCAAATTTCAGATGAAATTGATGATCATTAGCACCTGCTTGGCATAATTGGTTAATCATACACCTGAATCTAATCCTACAAAACCCCTGACTTTGTGCAAGTGTAAGAATTGATACTGTTTTGAAGGCAAGGGGTGGTCACACAAAATATTAATTTGATTTGGATTTCTCTTCTGTTCATTAATGTTCCCTTAGGTTAATTGATAAAAATAAACTATCAACACTTCTATTTCTAAAAGCATTCTTAATTTACAGCAGTTTTGCACGACTGCTTAACACTTTTGCACAATACTGTATTTCACTGTCCCTGAGGGGGAGTAATATCAAAATGTATTGGGCATATTTAATTTTGTCAAGGTTTTTAAAAGGCTAGCAAATTTATCTTTATTAGAATTACTCAGGGGTACTCATGTAGTTTCCCTAAAGAGAAACATTATGATCTTATGAAAAAATAATTGAAGGAGCACTGAAAATAATTAAGAATCCAGAGATATTAGAAATAAATAATAAAACTTTGAAAGGGAAGACAAGCAGTACACAATAAGTACTTGTAAGCAGGGAAATATTATCTATAACAAAGAAGCATATTAGATGGTGAAATTCTGGCACTTGTTTATTAAATAGTGACAGGCTACAGTTTTATATTTATATATATATTATTATATATATTTATCTATATATAATATATCTATATTCAGGATCAAAAAATTTGTCTATATATTTTTCAAAAGTAAATCCATCACTCAAAGTAAAATATATATTATATGATCAAATTACAGTGTACGACCAGGTCTGCAGTGAGATCGAACACGAGGAGCGGATCTCTGTGCTCCTGTGCCAAGTTCTCACCATTGGTGGGCTCCAAAAGGAGCCAAAACTGCCCTGTAGGTGCGGTGAAGCAAAGAGGGGTGCTCTGTGAAACAGCGGGGAGTCGCAACTCTCCTCCTGGACCCTGGGCTTTTTTCCCCTCTCAGTCATGACGAGGAGAAAAGACAGCCTAAAGATGGCTGCCACAAAGCTGGGGCAGTCAAGGAACACCTAAGAATGGTGCTGGAGTGGAGTTAGTAAACAGTGCCTGGAACTAGGTGAGAGGATTCTTTCTTATTTAAAACCCAACCCCAAAAGGAAATAATTCAGAAAAAGAGACACTCACAACTATTTGCTAAAGCAGCAACTAAACACTTTGAGAAAAAGTTCAGAATTGAAAGAAAATAATTAAGGGAAGAAAAGCAAAAAAACCTGTTAAAAATACAGAAAATTGGACTTTTAAACTGAGCATGCATTGTTCTGGAAAGACGTTTAAAAAATACTGGAACTATTTACCTAAAAACTAACTTTGTTTCTATATTTTGACTTATTAAACTGGTTAACATTGAAATCTAAACTGAGAGTGCCATCTGTTGACGAAAGGAAAGTATAACATATTCTTAAATTCTGGAAAATTCTGACAAGGATATGTTTTATGCACTTACGTCATGACTACCAGAGATTTAAAAATGATAATAAGGAAGATTTTTTCATTAAAGAGAGCCCTGAATGCTATGATACAAGATTGAACGCATAAAGGGGATTTAAGGAGGTTCTGGAAAGCCTTTGGGATTAACTAAAGGAACAGATTGATTAACTATGGAATACAAAAATTGGGAACATTGAATTCTCTTTGGGGAGTGACTTTAGGCTTGAATATATGGTTTTTGGATTACTGGACAAGAGCGGGATTAAAACAAGATGAGATGCTACATCAGGAGGAAATGAGTGGAATTTGGGAAGAAATGGTGTTAATGTTTCAAAACATCAAGGACATCCACAAGGAGATTAAGAACTTAATACATGGCATGGATGAAAAACTGGGAAATATTATACAAAGGACAATGAATGATCAAGACGCCCAGGAAAAAAAGGAGCCAATTGAAAGAGCAGATGAAAAAGCAGAACAGATTAATCAGCAAACAAAACAAGACGACAAAAAGGAGACAATAACAAAAACAACAATGACTGATGAAATAAACCAAGGGGAAAACATTTTAAGAGATTTAAAAAGGAAACCGGAGATGCAGGAAGACATTTTTGAAAGGGAGACAGGGGCAGGGGTAGATATTTTGGAAGCTAAACAATGGAAAAGGGCAGAGATGGGAGAAATGTTTAAAATGAATAGTCAGGACATAGATGCATATAGGCATAAAGATCCAAGAGAGGAATATGGGATGCAAGTTAAAAAACAAACAATTAAAGCTTTCAAAATGGCAAGTGTTGACAGTTAGAAAGGATTTGTTCTTAAATATAATGGTGACATGATTAAAAGTTAGAATAGCGATAGAAATAAGAGAGAGGGGAAATATTAGTATACACATTTTTATACAATATGATAAAAGTAATAATAAGAGGGAAGATTAGAAATTGAATGATGGTATTATTAATTATGTATGTTTAAACAATATTGTGATTGGCATTGAAATAACATATTGAAACATTGAACAATTAAATAATGAAAGTTTATAATCTAATACAAATATGTGTATTAACACTAGAACTACATAAACCTGAGGAATGTAAGAAATGATTAATATCACTATTTTTATTTGTACTTAAATATATATGTAGATAGAGATAAAGAATCAAGAGAGGAATATGGGAGGCATTAAAAAACGAACAATTAAAAATTTAAAGTAGGCAAGAGATGACGTATAGAAAGGATTTGTTTTTAAATATAAAGGTGGCATGATTAAAAGTTAGAATAGGTATAGAAATAAGAGAGAGTGGGAATATTAGTATACACATTTTTATACAATAAGACAAACGTAATAATGAAAAGAAAGATTAGAAATTGAATGATAGTATTATTATGTATGTTTAAACAATATTGTGATTGGCATTGGAATAACGTATTGAAACATTGAATAATTAAATAATGAAAGTCTATACATTATTAATACAAATATGTGTATTAACACTAGAACTACATAAGCCTGAGGAATGTAACAAATAGGATTAATAGCACTATTTTTATTTGTACTAAAATGTATGATATCCAGATACCACACTGTTCACGCATTGATATGGATATTTTGCAAAATAAAATGAAAAATTTGAAAAAGAAATTACAATGTATGACCTATTACATAAGATAGAAGGCTCCTAGTTGTATTCATCAGAAATAATAACAAATAACATCCACAAGATACACCATTATTATCCCAAGTATATAGGAATGGACAATGATGACATGTAATCATTAGTTATTGGTAGGGAGCGGGAAAGAATGGAGAGAAGGGCACATTTTTATAGACAGTTACAAATTGTGCTGAAGAAAAAAGCATGAAGAATTAGCCATTAGTAAAGGGGGTTTCAAAACATAAGGTCCTGAATTCTGAGGCATTGTCTGGAGAGAATGTACATTCAAATATATATTTTCTGTTATCAATCAAAATTCCACAAACCATTACTATGTAAAATCTGCAAGTTAAATCATCTCATGAATTACATACATAGACGTGTGTGTGTGTGTGTGTGTGTGTGAGAGAGAGAGAGAGAGAGAGAGAGAGAGAGAGAGGGATGGAGGGAAGGAGAGAGGGAGTGGGAAAAGAGAGAGAGAGAGAGAGAGAGACGGACGGAGGGAAGGAGAATGGGAGAGGGAGGGAGAGAGAGATTATGTCTGAAAAAACAATTTTGGTTTTTGGATAGATTCAATATTAATGATATCACACACACACACACACACACACACCTGTGTGTGTGTGTGGTGTGTGTGTGTGTGCGTGTGTGTAAAAGGTCAACTGAAGGAAAGAAGATAAACTGAAATTACACAACTGAAATTACAACACAGGAAGCCTGACAAGCAGCGATAATATACATTATGGGATAATTAGCCGTATGTTTTCCTGTAATTGCCTCTATCTCATTGTTCTTTGCTTTTTAATAGTTCAGTTAACTTGAGTGAGTCATGATCCCAGGATACTTTCGGCAAAGACTGATATAGGGAAAGAAAAGTTGTATCTTACCCAGAATACCTGAAATCTGCCCATTAAATTTTAATAATTTAATAATTTAATGGGCAGATTTCAGGTATTCTGGGTAAGATACAACTTTTCTATTTTGTTACTGATGTGAAATCAAACTTATTTTAGTGTACCCCCAATACCATAATACATGTTTTAGTTTTCTCATACCCCTAAATAAATGTGCTTTTTAACATACACAAAAAGATGACATGCATGTGAATGACCTCAATAACAGATCTGCAGATATAGACAACTGTGATGCTCATTGTATCTCTGTTAGTTAAATAACTTTTAAATAACTATTCTGCTACCTCAGTCTGGGGAAAAGTGCCAGACTGGGTAAAATCTTTAAAAGGCCCAGATAGATCAGGATCTGTTTCAAAAGTAGCCCAAATAGTCCACATTTGCTTATATATTCATGTATTATCAGTTTTGTGAGAATTGTATACCTGTTATTGAACTGAACCATGCTTTCTCTGGATTGAAAATATTGTTTTTTGTCTCCTTAAAAACGCTGATGCCAAACAAGCTTTGTAAACAGTTTATTAATGAAATATTTTAGCTGAAATAGCTACTTCTGTTTGTACCACTACTAGTTACTTAATTGGCACTCTACAGTAGGCTCAAGCTCCTATTTATCATTCTATCCAGAGATGAAATCCAGCAGGTTCTGACAGGATCTGGAGAACCAGTAGCGGAAATTTTGAGCAGTTCGGAGAACCGGCAAATATCACTGGCTGGCCCCAGAGTAGAGTGGGAATGGAGATTTTGCAATATCCTTCCCCCAGGAGTGGGAAGGGAATGGAGATTTTGCAGTATCCTTCCCCTGCCATGCCCACCAAGCCACATCACACCCACCAAGCCACGCCCAAGAACCGGTATTTAAAAAAATTGGATTTCACTACTGACTCTATCCAATATTGGGCAGTGATTTCTTTTTTTCACTTTGGGCTCTATCCCTCTCCAAGAAGATCTGGAGGATCCTATGCAATAAAACAGAATTCATGAGATTCATGCCAGCAATACTTTATGCTGTAATGTTCTGTCTACATGCATTTTATGTCAACTGGAAGTGTGCGAAAAGGAAACTTTTATTGCATCGTATGAATCATGCATTTAATTGTAAAAAAGTTAACACAATCATGTGGATTAATTTATAGTTATTTGTAAGTATGGAGACATAAGGTATTCTACATGTATGTAGAAAATTTAGTATGATATAAAAATGCTTTGTTTAAAAAAATCCTTAAAATCCAAGGAGTTGAGTTAGATGCCTAGTGACTTCATGGATGCATCCATGCAATTTTCTCAACAGAAACACAGAAGGAGTTTTCAATTGCTGCTTTCAGGGATTGTTTCGCTTCTTATTCTAGTCTATAGCCCCCCGAAGATTTCAAAATTTACCATTTGGTGGGTTGCCCCTGGTTCGCACCGGTTCTATAGAACCGGTAGTAAAACCAGTGGAAGGCTCCGCCCACTGATCCTGACGTCATCAGAATGCTTCTGTGCATGTGCAGAAGAGCGCACGCACGAATGAAGCAAGCACGTACCTGCGGTCCCGTTGCGAACCAGTAGTAAAGGTAAGTAGAACCCACCCCTGATTACAGTACTGCCAGATGATCTGCAAAAGTTCCTTTCACTACTTGAAAAGTGATTATTTTATTTATTTATTCATTTATTTATCCAAATGAGTACAAGACTGAGATTAAGTGGTTTTTAGTCAGAAACCAGTGAGTTAGCTAGCATCTTATACAGATAAATATTCCTTAATGTTAAGTATAATGGAACAAAATATTAAGAATATAGAATACAATTAAGATAATCATTCCTTTGTCTTCCTGTCATTTTCTGCAACTTTATATACAACCTCATTGTTATAAAAATTAAATCATGCACATTGGCCGGGCAACACTTCAAAAATAATTTGGAAAAAACTGCTTTGGAGTGGATATGAGTGTGAATACAGCAGCTATCTACATTTTGAAAGCAGTCCATTTGTCTTGGAGTCACACAGTTGCTTAAGAAATGGCCTGATAATTTAAATTCCTGTTGTTGTTTTTTTAACCTTTCTCTATTGAATTGAATTTCTAAAAGAGGCATCATTTGTTTTTCTGGAGACATTCTATATTCACCTGTGTGCATCTTATGTCCGCATATACACACGTGCATAAATATTCTATTTTGCAATTATATTTTTACAGGGATGTTCTCAAATGTACCTTAAAGGATATTTCTGTTGTCATGGTGAATCCATGGGTAATGACCGGCTCCTCTTCAGCAGTTCGGCCTTTCCAGCAGTCCAGCTCAACACAGCGGCAGCCAGACAACAGCACTTGACGATACATCTCTACAGAAGAGTTGCCGGCTAGCTGTCCAGCTGCAAACAGAGAAGAAGAAACTGAATCAAGGCAATCCGTTCTGGATTAATGGACCTAAAGCATATTGTCTTAAAAATATAAAAGTCTGTGCCACCTATTTTTCCCAGTGGCAAAAGACAAAGTGATAAATAGATAAAATTAAATGCACTCTTACAGGGAACAGAGATAGAAAATGACATAAGGGGCAAAATGAAATTAAAAGATAATTAATATTCTAACTGTTTTGAATGTTCCTATTTTTTAAAATGCTTAAGAACACATTGGACTACACATTTTGGTGGCCTAGTAAGAAACACTACAGAACTATACACAGTCAACAAAGAATTATGAAAGCCTCTTTGTGTTATTTAATGGCAGGCAAATCTAATTTCTGAAAAAACGTGGTCATGTCATTTAAAGATCAGGCAAGATGACTGAATAGAATAATCTTTTTTAAAAAAAATTGCTATCAAGTCTACATAGTTTGAAAAAGGCTGCAATCCCTTGTAACTCCTCAGAGAAATTAATCAGGCCTTCAAATCTTTCCTCATCCTCTGGAATTTTATATGCAACTATTTAAGCTATTTTACAATAGCCAATTGTACACCTAAATGGGCTTTACTTACCCAATGGGAAACTTCTTCAGAAATTAGTGAGACAGGTTTTGTGGCTTTCTTATTGAACCAATCTTTGCTTAAGGATAATATGTGTCCAACCAATAAACAACTAATTAAATGAAGTTTAGGTCATCCATAAATCCACAATGATACATTTAAAGAAATAAGCATCTTATTTCTATATAGTAAATAATAATTGATACATATTTACCTTGTGTCTTAGCTTAAACTGCAAATTTTAGTAAGACAACAAAAATACCTGCAAAAAGAGCTAAACTTCTAGAATTGTAGTGAATGCTACTAGCTTTATTTCTAAAAATACTGTCAAAGAAAAAATTAGGTTGAGCTGTTACATTCTTGAAAGCCACCTTTGAATAGCAAAGAATCAAAATAATGTTGCTGTCTTTTCTTTTCCTGAATACTGTTCAGGTACCAAGCCTGATGCTATGACTATAACCAGTTTTTCTTTTTTTTATAGAACAAAAGGGTCCTCAGGATTTTGCTAAATTATAACCGTATCCATCATCAAGCAGTGTGGTGGCCTAGAGGTGAAGAAGCTCGCCTCCCACTTGGAAGGTTGAGAGGCAGTGACAGATCAGGGTGCAAAGAGAAAATATCAGTTGCAAACTTCACGTAGGCGTCAGGAAGGGCATCTGGCCAGTAAATGCTCAGCTCCATTCATTCGCCTGACTCCATCCCGAATCAAGGGATTACAGGGTCATAAAAAGAAAAAAAAAAATTAACCGTATCCAATCTATCATCATTGATAATGCTGGATGGAAGGGCTGAAGCTCTACTTCACTGACAACTATAGGTGCAAAATATTTTCTATCAATAGGCGATAAATGGCAGGGGAAAAAAGGCAGACGAGCATCAAAATCTCAACATTGAATCACTTCAGATTCAATATCAGACTGTCTGGCATTTGTTCCTTAACGTGTTCCTTTGGTCATCCAAACAGACAGAAAGATATTTGGCTAATAGGAGACTAAAGCCTTTTCATAGGATAGCAGCTTTATTACAGTATCCAGGATCATGTAAGGGGAAGAGATTATGTATATTCTTTTCAGCCAAGAACAGGCAGAATCTGAAGCTGAATTGGTTAGACACAGGAGGATGCCTGCTAGCTGGGAGCTGAAATCCAAGGAAATTATTTTTAATTATTAGAAACGGTAGTACAATATGGAAACTGAAAAGCACTTATGGGAATAGTTGTGTGCCTCTAGTGCTTGCTTAGCTTTGAAGCCCAAAGAAGTTAACTTCATTGTTGCCATCAGTTGAGAGCTATTAGGAGGCACCAGAGAACAAACCCAAAGGGATCTCCCAACCAATACAATACTGGAGAATTTGTGATATTCACCCATATTGATACACTGAACCATTTCATTACATAGCTTAACTTTCCACACTTTAAAACATTGTGTCTATGCTAATGAAATTTGGAAACATGTATACAAAATGCTTTTACTCCAGCGTTGTTGAGAGGAAGAGGGAAAACCAAAATGAAACCTTTAGGTAGCAGAAGATAAAACAAAAAAGAGACAGAGATTAGCAATAATTCTCCACTTTGCAAAATACTATGATATTACCAATGTGGGTTTTTTGCAATGTGGAGGGTGGCTGGGAAATCCAGCATTGCAAAAAGCACGCAGAGAAGATGCTGTAGGTAATATCAGACACCATGACTTCAGGGTGCAAGAAGTACAACTTTCTTGCAGTCCTCATCTGCATGGAAGATGCAGTTCTGTGCAGGAAGCCTGCAGGAATTATTACCATCCATCTTCTGCGTTTTTCGCTGTAACTGCTTTGTGTGCTTTCAGACAGAAAGAACCTTTGTGAAGAAAGCTACCCCTCCCCTTACTCTACATGAATACCTCCTTCTACTTAGAGATAAGACACTCTTTCAATCATCTCCTATATACTGTGCCTTTAGGGTAGAATAGGAGGCTCAAAAGATTGGATGTAGTGTCACCATCTAGTCTGCAGTCTAAAGACCTGCCACCCAGACACAGAGAATTAATTCTGCAGGATGAGCTCTGCATCACTTTACACAATGGGGACAGGAGTGCAACGACAGAATAAATATGCCTTATAAAACATTTCTCATGAAGAAAACAAAACAAAACACTGAAGGTTTCAAGAAGACTTGGGTAAGACTATTGCCACTATCATCACCGTTATTTCTCTTGTGAAGCATTTAATCACCTGAGCTTCCTCTGAAGTAGCAACCTGCGTGCACCTTTGCATTCAGCTCAGAAATTATTCAGGTTTCACAAGCATTTCCTTCGATTTGCAGGCTGTCCGAAATAGTAAAAAAAAAGAAAAAAAGAAAAAAAGCTTTCCAAGGCTGCACTGCTTGTCTCATGGCAACAATTTTGTGGGGTGAGGGAGCATAGATTTTTAATCTTGCTTAAAAAAAATCGACAGAAACTCTTTTTTTATCTTTATTGTTTAGATGTTTAAATGATCTTGTTAAAGGTGCCGCTGTCCTAAAAATGACTACTATTGTGGAGGAAAAAAAATCAATCATGAACAAGCCTCTTGGCTGAACGGCGTACAAGAATGGACTCAGTTTTATGCTCTTCAAGCAATTATTAGAAATGCAAATTTTGCAGCTCCCATTCATGGATGCTCACAGCCACTGTCCATGAAACGTGATGGTAATAAACTATGTTGCTTTTGATAATCCTCATTCACACTGCCAAAGCACATACTGATTTCAAAGCAATCCAGGCCTAAAAATAAATTGCTGTCTACTATTTGCTAAGACATGTACTGAATCACCCACTCCATATTTGGGGAAATCTTTAACAATGAATAAAACTGAAAAGGTATCCGTTCCCTCGGAATGTATGAATGTCTGTAGTCAAGTCCCACAATAATTTGCTACTAAAGTAGTATAAAACTTTAAAAGAGAGATAGAGATAGAGATAAAGCCACCGCCTTAATATTGACCTTTTTCACGCATGAAAACTTGAAAATGTCAAAATAAAAAAATAACGGAATCAAACAGCTAAGTCAAAATTTTGATCTAAAGAAAATTCAGCAAGGAGTTCATGTGGACAATATTTAGTGGCTTACATACAGTTGATCAGAATAGAGCTGGAAGAGAACTTGGAGGTATTCTAATCCGACCCCCTGTTCAAGCAGGAGACCCTATACACCTGGTGGCGAACCTATGGCATGTGTGCCAGAGGTGGCATGCAGAGCCCTCTCTGTGGACACACGCGCCGTCGCCCCAGCCCTAGGGCAGGTATTGGCAAGCCGCAGATTTTTTCGTCCCTCCACTGAGGCTCCCTGTCAGGTGATCCCACCATTGGGTGGCCCACCCCCCATCCCTCACCCCTCACCCTCCTCTTCCAGTCACCCCAAAGGAGGCTTTGAGGATTGAACACCGAGAGGCATGGATGTCCTCTGCCTTCTGTGTTCCCACCGCGCACTGAAGTGAACCAAACGGGCCAGGGTCTCCCTCCTTGCTAAGTGGCCCCGCGAGCCCACTTGCAAACTGCCTGCTCTGCTCTCGCTGGCCAAAGGCGGGGCTCCGCGCTGCTGCCTCCCAGCCAGAGAGCCACATTTGTTTGCTTGCTGATTGCATTGGAGGAGGGTGCTGCGCTCAGGCTGCCTGGGCCCCCGCCATGGGGGGAAAGAAGTAGAGGGAGGGGGGGTGTCTCCTTGACAGGATCCAGGTTGGAGTTGCCTTAATTTGCGTGGATCTCTAACGCTTGGCTTTGCCTGCCAGCCTCCACTCCCCCTCCAGAGCCCAAGTGGTTGGATTCACACGACATGTGAAACTGGGCAGGAGAGCAGAGAGAGAGAGAGAGAGAGAGAGAAGGAGAGGGATGAGGCAGAGAGAGAGGGAGAAAGAGAGAGAGGGAGGGAGGGAAAGAGAGAGAGAGAAACAGGCAGAGAGAGAGAGAGAGAAAGAAAGAGGGAGGGAGGGAAAGAGAGAGAGGAAGGAAAAGGGGAAAGAGAAAGACAGAGAGGGGGAAAGAGAGAGAGAGAAAGAGAGAGGGAAGGAGAGAAAGAGAGGGAAGGATTTATCACTCTTAGAACAATTAGCTAAACTCTGGCTTATTTATCATTATTTTAAGTAACAAAACCTCATTATTCAGGTTAAATTGCCATGTTGGCACTTTGTGATAAATAAGTGGGTTTTGGGTTGCAGTTTGGGCACTCAGTCTCTAAAAGGTTCGCCATCACTGCCCTATACCATTTCAGACAAACGGCTGTCCAATCTCTTCTTAAAAGCTTCCAGTGATGAAGCAGCCACAACTTCTGAAGGCAAACCATTCCGCTAGTTAATTGTCCTCACTGTTAGGAAGTTTCTCCTTAATTCCAGGTTGCTTCTCTCCTTGATTAGTTTCCATCCATTATTTCTTGTCCTGCCCTTCTACATGGTATTTTCTATCACTTTTCAGAAACAGGTGGATAAACTTGTAATTAAATGAACAAATTACAAGTACCATGAACAAAAGTTACAATAGTTTTTGTAATGTCATCTAATGATTGTTATAGTTATACTCATTTTTCAAGAACACAATGTCCCCTAAACTGTAACACTACAAAGGCATCAGAATCTTCAGGCTTTCTGGACTGGACCCTCTGTCTTGTACCTATCATGTAAATAAGGGAACCTACTGAACCTATTAAGTAAATTTCAGACTCTTATATAAAGAAAGAGATCCTATAGCACATTCTCCAACCTATCAATTAAAACTCCAACTATCTTGGAGAAAACAAAAAGAAGGGTGGCTCTTTTATAGCTTTTACAACTTGAGGCTTTCAGCAGTTCTGTCCTGACTTGGCCATCAAATCCTGGATCTCTAGCGAAGTATCTAAATACCACTAAAACTCTTCTCCTGGCCTTTAACTGGGTGAAACGGTACAATGTAGGGCAACTATTTTTGAACCTATGTACCTCACATGGACTAACTTACAAAATGCACCCAAAATCTGGGATCCATGGCTCCTGAGGGAATGAAATTTGGGAAATTTGCTTCAGTACAACTAGCTGCTGCTCCACTACTAGGCTACTGCTGGAGTCACCTGGTTTTCATTTTTAATGTTCTGTGATAGTTCCCTACCTAGTCTCACAATCCCTCACTCCCTTTCCTCACCCAGCAGCAGCTACTTACCAGCTTGCTAGGAAGGCCAAATCCTGAAAATGAAACTCAAATACTTTAGCCACCTAATGAGAAGGAAGGACTCACTGGAGAAGTGCCTAATGCTGGGAAAGTTTGAGGGCAAAAGAAGAAGGGGACAACCGAGAATGAGATGGCTGGATGGAGTCACTGAAACAGTAGGTGTGAGCTTAAATGGACGCCAGAGGATGGTAGAGGACAGAAAGGCCTGGAGGAACGTTGTCCATGGGGTTGCGATGGGTTGGACATGACTTCGCAACTAACAACAACAACAAAAGGAAGGAAAGAAAGGGAAGGGAAGTGGAGGAGAGAGGGAGATTTCCAATGATTCCTACAAGGAAACTGAATGGGGAAATCCAACAAGAAGTTGGAAGCTGTTCTTGCTCCCACTGCTTTTTTTGCCTTGGTCATTCTGTTCCTCCCTTTAGCTAAGTAAATATCTTTGAAACAATGATCCAACAGGGCCTGGGTTGTCTCTTTTGGAATGGTTACTGGGATTTTACACTACATTTTGCAGCAGTCATAACACGGACTTTTAACTATAATTTTTAATAAATAATTTTATTGCTCCAGGTATTTGATATTTTGCTGCCCTTGTTTTAGCTTTTATCTAGAGCAAATAACTGCATTCCAGTGGGTCAGTGCATTGCATATTTTCATGACTGAAAGCGGTTTTCCCCAACACTTGAGAAGTCAGGCGGTCACAATGAGTTTCTCTCTAGCGCTAGTGAACATTTGCTTGCATAATGTTGCATCTCATATTGTGTTGTACCCGTAGCCATCAAAGAAACGATGCTGCGTATCAGTTTTTGTGATTAAATATCCCATGCCATTAATAATAGGGTGACACAATGCTACAGTCAATTTCAACATATGGACATGGTCAATTTTAAGATATGTGCATGAAAGTAAAGTAACTGGATGTGATATCCAGAAAAGATCATCTTATTGTTATCCCATGTTACATGCTGACATTCAGCAACGCATGCTTTCCTAACGAGCCTTACTACGGCAATCCTGAAGCAACTGCGGGGAAAAATATGAAAGAAGTTTATCAGCTACAGAAGCCGTAGAATGCAATAGCCGTGTTTGGCTTTTAAAAAGGATGTGTGTACATTGAACTGTAAAAAGCTTAGAAGAGTGTGCCTTCTTAATCACACAGATAAATGATAATTGTTCTTGAGCTTTTGGCACTGCAATACGAGGTGCTATACAGTCAGTCCTTCATTGTGACAACCGTAATAAACTAAGCTGATAGCTAGGAGAAATCTATAGCAAAACTGAGTTCCAAATTAAAGGCTGGAGGCTATATGAGGGAGGTAGGGATTGAAAAACTACTCCCCTGTTTTTTGCCATCTGGATGACAGATCAAGTATAGCTTGGAATCTCTTGGAATTGTTTTCCTTTTTTTCCCCCTCCTGATAAAATGGTAGCTTTGGATTAGAAAGAGCATTATTTTCTTAAATGAAAGTAACCATTGTAATACTTAAATGAATAATCAGTGCTTGTACTGTCAAGCATGTTTCATAAGACTAGTATCAAACATAAGGATCAGCGAAAGATACCGACTCAAACAGTGGTGAGTTTCAATTTTTTTTACTACTGGTTCTGTGAGCATGGCTTGGTGGGTGTGGCTTGGTGGGCGTGGCAGGGGAAGGATTCTGTAAAATCTCCATTCAGGATTTTTACTACCGGTTCTCCGAACTACTCAAAATTTCTGCTACCGGTTCTCCAGAACTGGTCAGAACCTGCTGAAACCCACCTCTGGACTCAAAATATCATACATTTAGAAAACTGTACATATTAAGATGATTGGTCAGGGAACTGTTACAAAACAAAATTGTACAAAGAAAAGAAGGTTGAAACTTAAGAAAACAAATGGAATATCATAGATGGTTAAATTGACTTTACTTCTGTTAAAACCCCATTTAAAGTTAAATCCATCTTCCTCCATCTCTTTCATGTTGGTACTTTGGAAACTGCTTTTAAAAGTTATACAACAGCTTGAATATTTCTGTAATCCCTATTGGCGTAACTTCATAACAGTAAGCACTTGGGAGGGATGCTATAAAAAGAAAAAAAGACTAAATTATTTAGTAGCAATAGAAAGGGGGGGAAAAATCACATTCAGAAAATATGGTGCTAGTCTGAAAAAAACATCATTATTGGGCAGATGTGACCAAATAGGTACAGTTAGAAAACAGCTACTCTTCTACATAATAATCTAATGTGTCCATATTTCCAAGTCCATAGGTGAAAATTTACTTAGAAAGCAAAACACCCCTATAGAAAAGGCTCAAGGACAATTGGTTTTATATATGATAATTACAGAAGGCTATTCTAAGCACAAAGACGGAAGACTACAGAAACACCATAATGGAAAAATGGATTGAGAAGGTGGCCGAGTTTGCAGAAATTGCTAAATTGATTTTTTTTTTTTTTTATCAAGGAGGGAACTGCAACTACTTTTATAAAAGACTGGAAACCCTTTATGGTGCGGTGGAGCAGTGATTAGAATGCAGTACTGCAGGCTACTTCTGATGCCTGCCGGTTGCCTGCAATTTGGCAGACCGAATCCCACCAGGCTCAAGGTTGACTCAGCCTTCCATCCTTCCGAGATGGGTAAAATGAGGAGCCAGAGTGTTGGGAGCAATAGGCTGACTCTGTAAATTGTTTAGAGAGGGCTGTAAAGCACTGTGAAGCAGTATATAAGTCTAAGTGCTATTGCTATGGATTTTTTTTTACTGAAAATGGATAAAAGTGAATTGATGATATGGGGATTTATTGATCAAAAAGGTTTGTTTATGGGAAGAGAACCATGATATGCAATTCAGGAGAGTGGAAATAATAATTGCTATGTTTGTAACTGCTGCAAAGAAGTTCAGAATATGCTTCATTGCTTCTTTTTCTTTCCTTTTCCTTGCCCTACCTTTCTAACATTTTACAATTTCTTTCTTTGCCTACTTCTCCTTTTATGTTTCTGAAGTTTTTAAAGACTTTGTAAAATCTTGTAATGAAAATATTTTTTTTTTAAAAAAAAGAAAGATGGTATGGGCATTGGACAAACAAAAACCACAAATATTTTCCCAGCTCTTTCCCAACAAGCCCATAAACTCTGTTGGGAATCTTGCGCTTGATTTATACACAAGAAGCTTTAGTGGGATTTATAGACATTTCTTTCTATTGATCCCAGCATTCTGGGTCATGCACACTTTTAAATGGCAGAAAAACGGTGGCTTCCTCTATCAGAAGGCATATGGCATTAGGCCCGGTCAGAGAATGGGAGGGCATAAATATTTAGACCAGCTGGGATCCCTCTACTCTGTGTAGTACAGAACAGCTGGACTGAAAGATGGTTCACTAAGCATATTTGTATACTGGTACTTGAGTGCTTGGATATAAAAAATCTCTATACAAAATTAAACACTATATCTCCAATAGGAAATACCCAGGGGTGCTATTCAGCAGGATCTGGAGAACTGGTAGCGGAAATTTTGAGTAATTTATTTATTTATTTATTTATTTATTTATTTATTTATTTATTTATTATTGAATTTCTATACCGCCCTTCTCCCTGAGGACTCAGGGCGGTGTACAGCCAGAATTAAAAAGACATGCAAGACAGATATTAAAAAACAATTAAAAGATATATAAATTTGGCCCAATTAAAACTCATTACCAATTAAAACGTTTAAAACATTTAAAACAGTTAAAAATTTCATCTTAAGCCAGCCCGGCTTGTTTAAATAAATGGGTTTTAAGGGCACGACGGAAGGCACTGAGGTCCTGGATTCTCCTTATCTCTGGGGGGAGCTGATTCCAGAGGGTAGGTGCCCCCACAGAGAAGGCTCTCCCCCTGGGGGTCACCAGCCTACACTGTCTGGCTGATGGCACCCTGAGGAGGCCCTCTCTGTGGGAGCGCACGGGTCGATGGGAGGTCGTCGGTAGCAGCAGGCGGTCTCGAAGATAGCTAGGCCCTATGCCATGGAGTAGTTCAGAGAACTGGCCAATACCATCTCTTGCTGGCCCCAGAGTGGGGTGGGAATGGATATTTTGCAATATCCTCCCTCCAGGAATAGAGAGGGAATGGGGATTTTGCAGTATCCTTCCCCTGGAGTGGGGTGGGAATGGAGATTTTGCAGTATCCTTCCCCTGCCACGCCCACCAAGCCACACCATGCTCACCAAGCCACGGCCACAGAACCGGTAGTAAAGAAATTTGAATTCCACCACTGGAGACACCCCATATTATTATACAAGAATTTCCAAACAAACACATTTTAACCAGATGCTTATATATACGCCATTTAGGATGGCAAAACACTTGTCTCTTCTCTATACAGCCTTCTTTTGTGAAGAAAGCAAAACTGCTAGTCCTTCTACCAGTGCTAAGAACTCTCATATTTGCTCATATGCATAATTGGTCATCCAGTAAATTTAGAAATGTTGATAAAACTGTGTATAAATACTGTGGAATCAAAATGCATATTCTTTCATAAGTTAGTTTAGAAGCCCAATCCTGGGTGATGTTTGGAAGGTTATCTTTCCCAGTGGCCTTAGTTTCTTTCTTAGTATTCTTCGCTATTGTTTCTTATTGTAGTTCTAGTATTTTACAACACTGGTATTGTATTTTAGTCTTTTTACTGTAAGATAGAAATAAAAGCCACTTAAGAGTCCTGTTGAATTGGAACAACAGGTGAATCCCAGTAAGTCAGTAAACTGAGGGTAAATCAATTTCCCTGTATCTAATGTTGGTTTATTTTCACTTCAGAGATTTAGCACATTTCTTCCTAAAATTCTCTTCATTTCATTTTTTTCCATGCATGCTTTTTTTTTTTGCAGTTATTGATAATAAGGAATCATAGTAGCAAAAGGAACATCCTGTATACAGTATAAGCTTTATACTGTAAAGTATAAAGTATCAAGAAGAATCAATGACTTTTATCTCTTTGAAATTTTTGGTGGCGTATGTTCATTGATGTAAGAGTAACAACACTGAATCACAGTATACATCTGAAATACAAGGCTGATTATTTTATAACTCAAGCAGGGAACGGATGAGCTTTCCATTGGTATTATAATGCTCACCATTATTGCAGGTAATAATGTTACATACATGTATACATGCATACATATAAACATACATACATACATACAATTTATAAATCTTTTTCATTGAAAAAACAATCACACTCAGATTTGTTGGGGGTGATGGGAATTAGTCTAACATCTAGAGGGTTACTGATCCGCCACTCCAGTGGTGGGTTTCAATTTTTTTTACTACTGGTTCTGTGGGTGTGGCTTGGTGGGCGTGGCATGGCATGGCTTGGTGGGCGTGGCAGGGGAAGGATACGGTAAAATCTCCATTCCCACCCCACTCCAGAGGAAGGTTACTGCAAAATCCCCATTTCCTCCCAATCAGCTGGGACTTGGGAGGCAGAGAATAGATGGGGGAGGGGCCAGTCAGAGGTGGTATTTACCCGTTCTCCGAACTACTCAAAATTTCCACTATTGGTTCTCCAGAACTGGTCAGAATCTGCTGAAACCCACCTCTGCCCCACTCTTTCTATTTCTGCAAAGCCATATGTATCATCTAGAAATCATGGTTGGTTTCTTTTTAGAATGGCTACCCTTTCATTAAGGTATTTAAGCTACTATCGAACATGCAAATGTTCCTGAAACTTCCACTACCAGACACAGTCTGTTTCCATTTAATATTAACTCTGCTGTTTAGAATTGACATTTTTGCAGATATTTTATTCATTTAACAAAACTGAATGCTACAGATAGTCCCCGACTTAAAACTATTTGTTTAGTGACCATTACAGCAACTCTTAAAAAGTGACTTACAACTTGTCCTCACACTTACAACCACTGCAGCATCCCCACAGTCACATCATCAAAACTTAGGCACTTGGCAAGTGGAGGTATTTAGAATGGTTGCAATGTCCTAGGGTCATGTGATGACCATTCGTGACCTTCCCATTTGGCTCCCTACAGCAAAGTCACTCTGGATTTGCTTAATGACCACATGGTTCACTTAACTGCATTGATTCGCTTAGCAACTGTGGCAAACAAGAGCGTAAAATTCATTTGATAAGAGCAGACACTCTTCGGCTTAAGTGAGTCCCTTGACTGTCTGGATGAGCAACAAATATTCTGGCCCCAATTGTTGTTGTTAAGCTGAAGACTATCTGCTCTTATCCAATGAATTCAGCAATGCCACTGTGGCTGCTGCAACTTGAAAATAAAATACCGCCAGTGGTAGTAATGATCTATAAAAATGCAATGATTAAATTCCATTTCAAGCCACTGCTTTTTTGTTTAATTGGTGTGTGAAACTAAACATCAAAAAGCGGGGACTTGGGGTGTTTTTGCACAATGATGTTCTTTTGGTTATTCATCTTCACAGTAAACACTATAATTTGACCTAGCCAAAAAATGTATACTAAACAATATTTAGGACTATCTGTTCCAAGGCCAATTTCTAAAATTACACATTTAGCCATACCATGACAAGAAACTGGCAGTCATGGGTCTGGGTGGAGTTCTTTCAATCTTTGCTTAAGCCAATCAAGGCTACAGTATCTTCAGCTCACATCACCAAGCCAAAAAAATATGTAGGACAACATCAAGCTAAATCTGTATCACTGCTGATCTCAAATAGAATAGAATAAAATTGTTACTGCCATTTTAAAAGTACACTAATCAGCACACGATAAAATGAAATTTCATTGCATTTAGCTCTCAAAAAATAGCCATTATGAATATTTACAGCCCCCCCACACACATATGTGACACAGAGAAACATCACAGTCTACTTTGATTGTGTGTGTGTATATATATATATATTGAAAAAAAAAGAATCCTGCGACTTTACAAGACAGATGGCAAAGGAACAAAGCTGTTATAGAAACTAGTAGTCCTGCTATAGATACTTTGAAACCTCCTCCCAGAGGGGAGCAACAGAAACAGGCCATGAAGTAGGTGTGTGGGGTCTCTAACAATATTTCGAGCTCTAAGCACATAACGCTTATAAATGGTATCCTGAATGACGGGAAGCAATCTTCCTATAATCTTCTCAGCTGTCGTTACCACTCTTACCAAGAGGGAAGCAATAGAAACAGACCATGAAGTGGGTGTGTGGGGTCTCTAACAATGCTTTGAGCATTGTTACACAAAGAAGTATTAAAACCTAATAGGCCCAGATTGTTCACCAAATGCTGAGGAATGATAGTGTTTCCTTGTTTTCACATAATAGTGTTCTATGTAAAAGAAAATAAGATTTGTCAAGAAATACTTGATTACTGTTGTGTGCTTATTTCAAAACATTTTCACTTTGTCGAAAGTCAACTCTTCGTTTAACTTATGAACTTTGGTTTTAAATATGATCATGTTTTGAATAATAAGAACTGCCTTCTAATTACAGAGGTACAAATTGTCTCACATTTGTAAGTGAAGTAAGTTCCAATAAACTCATCTCCACATAAAAATCAGTGCAACACACAGACATTTTTTAAAAAAACATACGTTTTGCACTCATAAAAATGAAAAAGTCTATTAAAAACAACTGAGGGAAGCAAAAGAAAAGGCTGCATTTCATTAAATAATCTTTGATGAAGATTAATATTGCTGTCCATCTACAAGTGATCCTACGTGTCTTGGCTTAGCCTGTGTTTCTAGTCAGTCTTGTCAGGCAAGATGGAACGTGTATCTATGGTTCAGGAAGTTCAATATATATAAATTTGAATTTGATTTATAACTTTGAATCCTACTCATTTTAAGTCCGCTAGCTTGGCAAGAAATTCCACTTAGCATTCAAGATAGCTGCGGTTATCTAACTGTATGATGTCTTGTATTTCTAAGCACTTGCTTGAACAGGCAGAGTTTTCAACTTTGAAAGCCCAAACTAAAAACCAAACAGTTGTCATTCATTGCTTGAACTTTAAAACTTCACCAGTTCTGAAAATAAGGTGTAGGTGCACAGGCTTCCCTAAAATCTTGGACACACATTCATAAGACTTCCAAATCTTTATTCCAAACCATTATTTCAACGCGACAGATGAGTGACATTATTAAATACCAGACTGGTATTTAGGATAATTATATTACCTACATTTAATTTCTATTAATCTTTAATATAAATAAAATTAAACCAAATTTAGGCTTTGCATTAATACCAGTGCTTTTTGTGATTGAATGATTTGAGTGATCAAAATGCCCACTCAAAAATGTATTTCTATAAAGTATGCATGTATAGAGGAAAAACAACCTTATTCATAATAATTAACAACCATGTTGCTCCTGATGAAAAACTATGTTTAAAAGGTAATACTTGAGTATGTTAATTATATTCTCATATTGCTTCCTTGAATCCAGTGTGGCTTATGCATTTCACAGAAGAAATAAAGAATGTAAAAATAACTGGCATGCACTTTCCCCCTTGCAGAGTTAGGAGTCCTCTGTCAGTAATAGAAATAATGTAGAGAAAATATGGGTCTCCAGACATGCTGTTTCCTTTCAATAGGGAGGGATTTAGTTTTATATGGGAGCAGTAAAATTTAGTTTTATGTGGGAGCAGTAAAATGTAAAACTTTCTTGAATACAGTCTCAAAAAATATATCAAGGAAAAGCTTCTGCATTTGAGTATTGATTTGTTAAGATGCGCCCAATGATCAGTAAATAAAAGAAAATTACTTTTTTTCAGACATTACTTTGTTAAATCTATGGTAAGGCTAGGAGTTCCAGCTTTTATTTGTCATAATTCATCTATGTCTTGTGAGCTTGTATGGTAAAGGAAACCCAGATTCTTGTCCACCATTAGTGAAGAAAGTTCACTAGATGACTTTGAGTCCTTCATTCTCTTAGCCCAACCACTTCACAGGGATGTAGCAGTGCTGAAAAATATGTCTAGGTATCAGAATGTCCCAAAATTTTTGTTGAACACTGGGCCCTACACAACAAAATGAAGATCTTATACCTAGGCAAGGAAAATCAAATGCACAGATATAGAATAGATGATACCTAGCTCAACAGCAATAAAAAGAGAGGGTCACTAAGAATCCTAGTGGACAGCCATTTAAATATGAGCCAGCAGTGTACTGCATCTGCCAAGAGAGTCAATGCAGTCCTAAACTGCATCAGTAGAGAAATAATGAAGTATTAGATCATATGAGTAGCACTATATACTGCCTTGGTAAGACCATATTTGGAATACTGCATTCTGGTCTGTTCACCATAATACAAAAAAGATGCTGGAACTCTACAGAGTGCAAACAAAGGTGAGTAGGGACCTGGAGGTTAAAACATATGATGAACAATTGCAGGAAATGTGTATGTCTACTCTAATGAAGAAAAGGACTGATAGTAGACTTCCAATGTTTCAGAGTCTGTCACAAAGGAGAGGAAGACAATACAGTATATTCTCCAAAGCATCTGAGGGCAAGACAAAAAGCAAATTATCAAAGACAGATCCAACTAAGAACTAAGGAGAAATTTCCTGACAGTGAGAATGATTAACCATTCTTGCCTCCAGAAATGTGAGTGCTCCATCACTGGAGGTTTTTAAGAAGAAGTTGGATAGCCATTTGTCTGGAATGGTATAGGGTCTCCTGCTTGAGCAGGGGATTGGAATAAAAGACCTCCAAGGCCCCTTTCAACTCAGTTATTCTGTTAAATAAAAATACTATTTGAGTCAGAATATTACAAGGCATTATGTACATGGTCTAAATCTCTTTAATTTACTCCAGACAAACTAAAGACACAACCACAGTATGCAAACAAAATAAACAGAAATGCAAGACAGTTGCTATTCTTCCCCCTTTTGGCAAGCTTGCCTTGAGTGAAGAATGAAGAGCCTCCATCTACATTCTGTCCTTAGCTGACCTACTTGTTGTTCACTCATTGTCATCGACATCTCAGTTATCCTGGTTAATGGAAAATGGCTCCTGCCATATGTGTACCTCGTGAGAAAGCTGACATTCTTTAAAAAATGATTTCTGGGATTTGTGATGGTCATCTCAGAGTTTTTGCTAAATCTAAGAAGGCATTCTTCTGAAGTGCAGGCTTAATTTAAAAGAAGCTCAACAAAAACCAAAGTACTGAAAGTTAAAGTCAACATGGCTTGACTTGATCTACTTGTTGACAGTAGATCATTCATTCTATGGCTTAGAAGTTCTTAAAACAAGGGCAAGAGCTGAGGAAAAAAAGCGATGTGGGCAGGTAGAACTGGCAGTGAAAATGGCCCAAGAATTTGTGAGAGGCCACAACATATATAAAAATGGATAAAGTGACAATCTTGGCTCAGAGAGACAAGCTTCATGCACTTCATATATGCATTGTTGAATGTAAACAAAGAGAGTAGGGCTTATATCACCATGCCATGTCCACCATTTTGCCTAATTTGGCTACCCACATGGACAATGCTGGATAGTATCCAGTCCTCTCAGCAGGTATCCTTCTAACTTGAAATATGCAGATTTGTATACAGAATGTAAAGAACATCAATGTTATAAAAAAAATCTAAAGAACTTGTTTTTATACTGTACCTGTGAGGTAGGTATTATGTGAGGAATTGATAAAATAGTGAGACAGAGGCTGACTCATATCTTCATTCAAATCCAGTTTTTCAGGTGGAACAACTCCATTTTCTTCTCCACTTAAGTATCTCATAAATCCATCCACTGATATCTGTCCTGGGAGAAAAGAAATTCAAAAGTCATATTCTTTAGCTCCATATGCTCCACTTGCAGCTCACAGGCTCATTTGGATTAATAATTTTACAAAGCAAAACAACACATTATTTCTTGTATCAGCAGCAATATACTGTAGTTTCCTTCCCCCTTTATTGCTATTGATCTATTAATGACTTGTTCAACCAGATATTCTTCAGTTGTGTTGGCGCTAAAATTCCAAGAAATCCCAGCAAATATGGTCAAGTTCTTTTCTTCTAAGAGTAGGACGTAGAGAAATAAGAATAAGTTTTATCTAAGTCAACCATACTAGCTCTATTATGTATTCCTCAGTCTGTATTAAACAGCCAATTTCTCAGTGCCCCAAATGTCATAAAAGATAAGGATCTGATTGCAAGGGAAGAACACCTGCGACTACTTTCATCAGATTTCTTTAATAACTATTGCCTTGGAAGGTCAAAATGAGAAAGAGAAAGAAATAGCCAATCCATACATACAACGTTACTTCAACATTTCTCCTTTTAGCTTTATATTTTAGTTGTCGAAAAAAAGGAAAAAGTTTAACGAAGGGAGTTTCAGAATAAATGTCCTTAGAAATCTATGAATCTGTGTCCTATTGATTATATTGCAAATTGACCGCACTATCTTGATTCTAGTGACAGTTGCAATGATGGTGTTCTCATCATATTGTAACCGTAATGCCCCATGTACTCATGTAATTAAAAGCATGACTTCTGCCAACTTTAGTTTGGCTTCTGCTCAGGCAATCGCTCAACAGAGGAAACAAACATACTTTACATTGCAGAAACAAGTTTGAAAATTGCTCTTCAGCTTGACTGTTTTAAGCTTGTCTGTTTGGAATTTAAGAGTTCAGAAATTACACATTCAAAAACCTCCATAAAATATGGCATAACAAGCTGGTGAACATCCCAGCCAGCTCAAGGATGGCTGGCAAATTCCACAATTGTTCTGGATATTAAACAGAGGAGGTTTATATATGAAGAAATATAATTAGAAGATGTGTTGTTCTTAGCTGCAGCTTCATGCAGCTTACTGATGTTCTTGCTAATATCCTGCATTCTTCATAAGGATATACATATCTGAATTAGAAAGACTGCACTGCTTGCAAACAGCAGGACAACGACTTTGCCAGCCAGAAGCTGTTTAATGTCTCTTATTATGTTTTTTTCTATATTCTCATCAAGTTATTTTCATTGTATATGTGGATTATCACTGCATGAGAGAATGAGTGGGTAAAGCCAATTGATCCAGCACTTTTGTTATATCCTCACCAGGGTCATTGTACTGGGAAAGCAAATGTCTATAACTGGCAGCTCCTCAAAGAAGTTTCCCGTGATATTTTGAACCTTGGAAGAATGACATTTTTAATCCATCAGTAGCTCAGTGCAGAAACAGCCATGCCATCAGCCTGCACTCCCAAGAAATGGAGAACAGCAGGGGTCACCATAAGACAACAAAAAGGCAGAATAAATAGGATTCCTACTCCATTATTGATCACGGTGTGAACCCCTGAAGAAATCTGCATTCAGCCCAAAGACTTTGTGCCAAGTTGTTTCGCTTCTCATCCAAGAAGCTTCTTCAGCTCTGAAGAAGCTTCTTGGATGAGAAGTGAAACATCTTCAAAAAAGCAAACAAACAACCCAAAGAAAGTCCAATTGCCTCTTGAAAAAGCACCTTTGGGACAACCATGACCTGGAAGCTCATTAGACATACTTTCCAGTGGTGAAATCCAATTTTTTTTACTACCGGTTCTGTGGGTGTGGCTTGGTGGGTGTGGTGTGGCTTGGTGGGCGTGGCAGGGGAAGGATACTGCAAAATCTCCATTCCCACCCCACTCCAGGGGAAGGATACTGCAAAATCCCCATTCCCTCCCCACTCCTAGGGGAGGATATTGCAAAATCTCCATTCCCACCCCATTCTGCGGCCAGCCAGAGGTGGTATTTGCTGGTTTTCCGAACTACTCAACATTTCTGCTACCGGTTCTCCAAACTGCTCAAACTTTCCACTACTGGTTCTCCAGAATCTAACAGTACCTGCTGGATTTCACCCCTGATACTTTCTTGGAAAAACAACAACAAGAAAAACTACCTTTCAAAATTCAAAAATAACAAACCTAGCAGAAAATGAATCCTTTTCTAAAATGACCATACTTTTCAAACACAATGAATGAGCAAAAGTTATCAAGCCCATAAAAATCACACTATCAAAATTAGATAACAATATATAGAAACTTAAAAGAACCTGTAAAATGCCTCAAAACTGAAATACCTGGTGCATTCATTAGCATTGTGAGGTCAAAATGCCCAGGGGGAGAGAGTTCTCTGTGGGAGCGCTGACCCTCTGGAACGGTTTACCCACCGGGCTTAGGACAGCCCCCGACCTCCTCTCCTTCCGTCGTGGATGGAAGACCTGGCTTTTTCATCAAATGGACTGACCCGTTGTGGGGGTTTTTTACATTGTAATAATTTTAATTAATTTTAATTGGATTTTAATTTATATTTAATTTATATTGTTGAATTTTTATCCTGTAAGCCGCCTTGAGTCCTTCGGGAGAAGGGCGGCATATAAATTGCAATAAAATAAAAGAAATAAAAAAAAATAAAAAATAAAAAATAAACCAGTAAGCAGCATTATTAACAAAGTCTTACTTGATCTCAGAACAATCCATAACTTTCAAATCAATACTGTACCTAGAACTACAAGCAAAGCATCTCAATGAAAATAAGGTGCTAATTCCTATTGTACTATCAAAAATATAAACATATGTGAATTTAATCTACATTATACTAGAAGAGAGTCTGAAATATGTATAGATGCTATAAAAAGATGGCATTTTTACTTAAAAACATATGCTATTTTTATTCTTCATCCAAGTCTCATGTTAAGCTTTTTTCTATAAACACAAAAGAATGAAGAGCATGGGTTTTTTTTGTGCAATATAGCTGGGGAGTGAATACTCTGACCTGATACATATTTCTGTAATTAACAAAAATATAGGTTAGCAGATGAGCTTATTTTAAGAACATTCCTGCAATCTATTTATACATGTATCTGCATATGAATTATTCAAGAGTAATGTGCATATTCTTTAATTATCTATTAAAGAATAGCTTCTTTCTGTTAAGCTGGAAAAAAATCCTCTTCTTCCTTCTGTTTTTATTTTCAAGAAAGAAATTTAACATGCCCCTTTACAATATCCATGATATTTAGACTGCTTATTCTTTAAAAAAAAACATATTTCTAAGCCAGTATATATGCTTTGCTAGATTCTGAGGATTTCAGATACAGCTAAAAATAAAAAGATAATTTAAAAAAATCAGAACACCCTCATTGTCTTATTTAATAGATAAGATGTTCTGGAACCTACTTAATTTTTTTTATCTGGGGTTCTCTCAGTTCTTAATTCCTTATCACAAGAAACTTAAAAAACTATTTTTCCCCCCATTCAAGCTTCAGCTCATAGCAAAAGCGAATCAAGGATTTATTTTTTTCCTCTTTGCTCAGGGATAACTGTCTTTGCTGGTCAAATCTTGTTGGACTTCCTAAAATTAAGATGTCCTCTTAGGGATAGGGAACAAATATTGAAGATGTACAATAGAAACATCCATTAATATGACATTCTATTATTGAATATACAAATTAACTTGGCAAAATTATAATTATTAAATGCATACTGTTAAAGTACTGTTTCCAATATAAAAATAAACTGAATCTATTTATGAAATATAAAAATGCAATTAAAAAACTCCACACTCTAAAAAGCATATATCAGTAATAATTGTATATTTGATGCCCCTTTGTTACATTATTTTCTCTACTGAGCATCTGAAAATCACACTGACATCTTCTAGATTTTCTCTGCATTCTTCAGTATGAGGCTGAAATACTGCTTATGTTTTCTGGGTGAGAGAATTATATTTGACTTTTTTTTTTTTTTTTGTCTACTAAAAGGAATCCAATGCTTTTAGAGCAAAGAGCTACCAATGAAAAGCCATTTTGTCTCTGTCTCCTTAGCAATAACAAACATTAAATTGATCTCTGCAGGTCTGTGCAGAGATCCAGATATGAAGGGCCAGGCTGATGTGGAGTGTCTACTGCCACACACCTGCACCTATCAGGAACTTCTTAAAGATGCTGTATATCTTTTCCTGGGATGGTAATGAGCCCAGGCAGTTTAAGTAGGCTATGCAGATTCTTAACCACATTTTATTTTTGAAGTCTGGATCTCTTCACAGCTCTAACATAAACACATTATCAAAAACAAATGAAACCACAGAGAAAATGTAGTTTTAGCACTGTGCTGATGCTGCCTGTCACCAGCCTTGAATGCAGAACTTGGGGCAATTTAAACCGGAGAAGGCAAAGCTTGCTGAACAAAAAGCTAAAAAATATATATCTAAAATATAGCACTGTGACATATGCAAAGAAGACTGGTGATACAGAGGCTATGGCACTGAGGGGAAATAGGAAGCTCTTTCTATAAAGTGTTTGCTCTATCTCTGTCTATTATTTTTGTGTTAAGTTTTTTTCCCCTCACTATGGGATGATGTTTCTAAGGACTAATGCCAATCGCTAGGATTTTTCAACATAAAAGATTCTCTGTTCTGTCAGCCTCTTCCTTTATTATTTGCCTATCTTCAGATGATCAGAGCGATTCTCAAGTTATGTAACGGCAGCTCAAGCAAAACCTGAAAGGTTTTGCCCTATTGTTCTCTAGAATGCCAACAAAATTCTCAGTATCATTTTATCTTTTGATACCAATCGGAATTGAACTATTCAAGTCGAGACTCTGACAGATGTCTAGGCAGACTATTCCTATGAACCTACCCTGTCTTTTCAAAAAAGAATATCTTCTTTTTCGTGTATAACATTTTTTCAAAAGCTTTCATATTTAACATCAGAAAAATATATTATTTTTCTGAGAAATGGGTGCATCAAAAGACTATGGATGTGTTTAAATCACAGGCCAATTAAAATTAGTTAGAATCCTGGCTTATTTGTGAACAGGCAGTGTAATAATTAATGCATATATCTTTCTAATTGCCTCATCCATGTTTCAATATATAGATGGCTGAATCTGTGATATGTTTACTGTTGACCAAACCAGGCACCTTGGCTTGTTCACGTCCCAAAAGCCTGAACTTTGGGTTTCTGAAACCAAAGTGAAGTTTTTGGTTTCTGACCCTGGATTGTTTTAAGTGGGATGCATCAAAGCCAATGGTTCAGATGAGACAGTAAATGAACTGGAGATGAAGAGATCTGGGATTTGACGACAAGGGTAATGCTCATTTTCTGCTACCAAACCTGACTTAATATCTTATCTGAACTCAGCTGAAGCACCTTTTGATGCTTCAATTAGAACTAACTTCAACCAAATTAAAGAAAATGTTTACATATTTTCCAATTGCAAATGCAATTCAGCTGATTGCAGAAGTTACCTTCTTTTTAGTACGTTTTGGCAATAAATAATGAGATGATGAGATTATTAATGTCTCCTGGGAGACCATTTCAGAAGGAACACTTTTTTGTCCCAATCAATGAGATCAGCAAAGTTCCAAAATGGTAGTGAATCCAAGACTGTGCTCCTTCTTCCCAGGTACACAGAGAATTGTTTTGTAAACTATTGTTGGTCTAATGAAATGCTTGTGGGTCAGTAATTTAGAAAATCCTTCACAATCTGCCATTTCCTGAGGTGGGACTACAGCAGCTAAAATAAGAATAAACTAAATAATAAATTAGCCAGTTTGGTCTAGTGGTCATGGCAAGAAACTAGGAAATTATGCGTTCTAGTCCCACTTTAGGAATGACTTTGGGCTAGTCGCTCTCCCTCAGCCCAACCCACCTCACAGGACTGTTGTCGTGAGGAAAATAGGAGGAGAAAGGAGGTATGTTCACTGCCTTGAGTTATTTATAAAAATAATAAAGGTGGGATTTAAAAAAAAACTTTAATAAATAAATAAATAGGTTTCAAGAGCAGGACTCTTGAGCTGAGTGGTATATCATAATGTGAGTAATCCTAGAGCCATCACTCCATCTTGTCTTCTTAAGATGGTGCTTCAAACTTTAATGTCCCCTTTTTATCAACAGTTGTTACTGACATAGGTTACTGGCTGTTTTAAAGTTATTTAAAAAAAGCAAATTAAAAAAAATTGTTTACAGAAATGCCTTTCCTTCTAGAGATGCTGTTGAATAAGCATAAAATGTCATCTTGAGAAAACACTATCTATTAGTGCTGATGTGGTCCTTCCTTAAACAAAATCTCCAAGTTAAACTCTGTGTTGATTGGCACTGGTATCTGGCCCATTAAAAGAGGATCTATATGATAATTCTTGCCTTTTTTTCCCTTCTAGATTTCTGAAGCTGAGTAAATGACAGAGATAAGTCATCTTTGAGCCACATACAGTACCTGTGTTGCCCCTCTTATTACGAGATACTGGGTCCACAGGTTCCTTCTCTTATATAGTATAAGAGATATAGAAGTATACATTACACACACACACGGGGGGGGGAGGGGGAGAGAGAGAAATATTATCCGTAGTCCCCTACCTGAAAAAGATAGGAATATCAGTGGATTTTGTCTACCTGAACCAAAAAAGCTAGGCCAATGACCTTGATGATCTAGTGCAGACATTACATACCTGAGGGAAAGGGACCAGCCATTGTGACCTCACACTGATGTTATCTGCCTAAAGGAAGGACGTTGGCTATTAACACCACATTGATGCTACTTGCTAGAAAAAGTCTGACTTACACTATCAGAAACAGAAAGGTCTTTCTTTTTGGGGGAAAATGGACATTTTATTATAGTCTTAAACTAAGAGTCAAATGTAAGTATTCTTTATATCCTGGGAAGAAGCACTGAAAAGTCATTCTTTGTATACATTTGTGTTTTCCTTTCTTTTCCTTTAGATTTTTTCACACTTTTACTCCTATTCTCTTTTTATCATTTCTCTTACCATTGTTTCCTCGAAAATAAGACCGTCTTATATTTTTTGGAACCCTGAAATAAGCGCTTGGCCTTATTGCCATGCACTCAAAAGCCCGATTGGGCTTATTATCAGGGGATGTCTTATTTTGGGGGAAACAAGGTATTAGTTTCTCTTGTTAGCTGTTGTTATAGGTGTATGCTTATAAAATGTACTGAAGTGTATGCTTATAAAATGTACTAAAATGACTTGATGAGAAACAGAGAGGGTCTTACACCATCAAAAGTAAAGAGAAAAACTGATTTTTATTTCATATCTTTCCAGAAAGATATTTGGTTCAAATAACAATGAAAATTAAAGAAAATATTCATTTCTAGCCATATTTATTTTCCTCTTGCTAGAAAATAAGGCATTGGGCCAGGATGTTGAATGAGCCCACCTTGGAGTTCTTTATTATATGTTACTTCATTGCACCTAAGAGTTTTCTGTTGCTTTGAATTTATTTTTATGTTGATTTTTCTTTATTATTATTTAAAGTCGTGTGTTGAATGGGTAGCTATATAAATTTAAATAATAAATAAAAACAAAAGTGGCAGTCTTCTCCAAGATGACTTCCAGATATGTTAGCATCTCATTTAGAATGTGCCAAGTTAGGAAATGTTTCTTCCATAGGAATCAAAGGAAAAGAAAGAGATAACGTTCTTAATTCAGAAACATTATGAAAACAGCTGTAAGAAGCCAAAGTGAGAATCAAGATTTCTACGCAATTGCAGGCAAGGCAGTAATCTCCTGTCTGAACAGAAGAAAGCATACTTCAATGAGGAAATAGCAAAATCTCTTATCATTTCAGTTGGAAAACCCAGCCTTAATCTCTACCCTTTCAAAATACAGCTAGCAGTAAAAAGGAACAAATCTCACCATCAAAAATACTAAAGCTAGGTTTGCCTATTTCTGTAGCATGAACTACAAATCTCTTGCTATTTGTTAACTCATAGCACAGATGTTTCATTTTATATTTCAAACTTATCTTCTTGATCTTTTTAATTAACTAATGTGAAGTGCTTTAGCTTCTAGCTATTTGAGAACTGCTACATAAACAGTCATGAGGATTTCACATTACAATAAAAGCTTTTATTAAACTCATAAGTTAACCTCATTAACAGGGACACTTGGTGTAAAGAAATGGAAGGCAATTTATTATCTATTGATACAGAAAGTATTCAAAGATTAAATCTAGTGATAACAAATAACTCTGAGCTTTGCAATGGACCGAGAATAGATTCCCATTTCTTTCTTCATAATAAACTGAATACTTAGAGAGCATTCATGTCAAGCATTAATTCTAGGCTTTCAACAGGCTGTAGAAAACTTATGACTTCTCAAGTTAGGGTTATTAGAGCTGATATGATCTTTATAAAAATGAATTTAAGAAAAAAATATATAAGAAAAATGGATCAGCTTAGCAGCAATCTACTTGAAAAAAGAAGAGAGAATGCAGGAATGTAAGCCCTTGTTTTGTGCCACTTCCCCCCGCCCCAAATATATAAGATCCATGTGAACAGAAATTCCTCTCTCATGCAGTAAGCTCTAAAGCACAGCAATATTTTCTAATTGCTTGATGAATCAATTAGTAAAAGGAGCCTTGGTGGTGCAGTGGACTAAAGTGCTGTTAAGTAGCACTTAGCTGCCAGCTGCCTGCAATTACTGCAAGTTCAAATCTCACCAGGCTCAAGGTTGACTCAGCCTTCCATCCTTCCGAGATAGGTAAAATGAGGACCCGGATTGTGGGGGCAATAAGGTGACTTTGTATAAAAAAAGAACACCGCTTTGGGGGGGGGGCGAAAGCTCTACTAAGCAGGTATATACAAAAGTATGAAGGCTATTGCTTAACGCATCGTAAGCCGCCCTGAGTCTCCGGAAAAGGGCGGCATATAAACCGAACCAATAAATAAATAAATAAATAAATAAAAGAATCAATAAGTAACACAGGAAGTAAAACAGGAAAATACAGTAAAAAATAGCAAAGAAAAATAGATGATTATCTCATGTCTGGACTATTGTAATGCACTCTACATGGGGCTATCCTTGAAGAGCATTTGGAAGCTTCAACTGGTGCAGTGTGTTGGTGCAGGCAGTTCTTGGAGTCCCTAGGATGTCCCATGTTACACCACTATCCCCCGGGCTGTACTGGCTGCCTGTTCGTTTCCAGGTGCAATTCAAAGTATTTGTGGATTACCTTTAAAGCCCTGCATGGCACGGATCCAGGTTACTTGAGGAACCCTCACTCTCCCCACTCAGACTGGCCTGTGCTGGCAGAGAAGGCATGCTGTGGGCCCTGTCAGTCAAGGAATTTTGGCTGGCGGTGTCCAAGAGAAGAGTCTTCTCTGCCATGGCACCAGCCCTTTGAAACATCTTACCCCCTGAGGTAAAAATTGCTCTCACCCTTCTGTCCTTCATGGAGACTTAGCTCTGCCAGATGGCTTGGGGCCCTAATGGGGGAACATCATATTGGGGGTGGTTGTTGAATTAAAAGGCATTTTCAGCATTTTCCCCTTATGTCTCCTTTGGTTCTGCTGATAAACATCATGGGGATTCTTCCAAAAAGTCATCAAAGCTTAGCCCTGCAAGTTGTACTTTCATGGGGCCCTCAGTTACTATGAAGTATGACTTACTTGGGATGAGGTTTACATCAAACACTGTATTGAAAATCGTGTTGCGTTATTAAAGTATATTCCAAGTGGAAAAACAGGGCCTCCCATGCTTTGTTCTTCTGGTAGTGTGGCCTACTGTCAAGAAAAGACACACCCCTTTCCTTCCAACTGAGAAGAGGCAGAATCATAACTGCTTTTTCTTATTAGATGCATCATTGAAAGTTTGCATTCATTTTCATCTGTGTTTTTAAAAATAACTACCCAGAACACTAAAAAAAAATTGGTGTACATAAAGAAATCATCAAATATAAGCTAAAATAATAAAGAAGACTGAAAGTTGAAAATTGTACCATTGTACAGCAAGGTACGAAAAGATAGCTCCATTTAATTAGGTCTGTACAATTTTTCACCTGATATGTGGTTGAAATACAGCTAGCCAGAAAATGCCAGCCAGATTCTATAACCTCTTATTAGGCGAAGACAGAGCAGAAGGGATAGCGAGGAACCAACTAAGCATTTGGGAAAAAAATATTGGCCACAGACTAAATTTTAATGATTGGGAGGAGACTTGGAATAGAAATTATAATTTTACTAAATCAGCTACTTATAGGGAGAACCACTACAAAATATTTCACAGATGGTATCTAGCCCCAGCTAGACTAGCAAAAATATTTCCTAATGCCTCAGGAATTTGTTGGAAGCGTGGAAAGGAGATTGGCACCTTCTTTCATATGTGGTGGTCCTGCTCAGAGACAAAGAAGTTCTGGACAAAAATACGAACTTGGCTGCAGGAAATAGTGGAAGAAGATATAAAATTTACTCCAGAAATTTTCCTACTGGGAATGATGGGAGACGGGTTCTCTAAGGACAAGACTCAATTGATAATACATATCATAACAGCGGCCAGATTAACCTTTGCAAAATATTGGAAGGATAAACAAGTCCCTCCAGAGGTGACAATAATAAATAAAATTTTGGAATGTGCAGAAATGGCGAAATTAACCAGTATGCTTAAAGATGAGGAAAATTCAAAATTTAAGGCAGTATGGCAAAGGTGGTACATATGGTGGAATAATAGAATATGACTATAAGGATACACCTATTTTAACAATGATTAATAATAATGAATGATTTGAAGATACTTGCTGTGTATATACTGTATATATGTAATCGCACGATACCTCAGATGTTACCTGAGATTTGATATTTTCTATTTTTTTAAAAAAAACCTTTTTTAAAACTCAATAAAGTATAGTTTAAAAAAAAAAAAAGAAATACAGCTTCCAGCAACCCTAGCTAGCACCTCGTTCTCAGTCCTCGACTGGAATATGAATTAACTGAGGTTCAATCCTTATGACATGGCTATAGCAGGTTTGTGAACAATATTTATTTGTATAAGAAGGATTGGAAGTTATAGCTCATTATAGCTCATATTCAAAAATTGTTCCCGAAACGTAAATAGATTATCATCACCTATAACAATTCCAGCATACATACTGCTCTTGTACTTGCTCCATTGCCATACAAAAATCCCTAGAGAAATTTGTATAATAACCTGTTTGTTTTTTATTAGCATACACAGGCCTTTTCATCTGATTTTGCCAATACCAGAAATTAAACGTACAATACTTTCATCAGATATGCCCCATTGTGCATGTATGTGGGATAAAATAAAGCCTTGACAATAGTTAGCTAAGATAACTATGTTAAAGCTACAGTAAATCATTTTACCTCACCTTGGTCTTGCTCACAGGGAGCTTATGCAGAAAGCTTTTAAAAATTTGAAGCTTTTGTTTATCGATATTCCAGGGACTTTTTAACACCTGAATTGCGTTACTTAATAATTTTTTTAAAAAAAAATGTGTATGCATTTCTTTGATTTATAATTTCACTCCACATACACACCCCTTCAGCTCTGGTGGGTATTGAAGGCAGCTTACAAAATTTCAGAACAAAAACAAAATAGAAAAAGTTGAAATCCAGGTTGAAAAATAACAACAAAATAAATACTAAAACCATCTAAAACTTGAGAGCCTGGATGTTGATCAATTTCTTAAACATTGAGAGAAGAGGGGGGCAAATGCCACTCCCCATGGAAGATACTCCACAGTTCTTGAGCGGCAGATAAGAAAAGGTCTTCTTGGAAATGACAGAAAACCTGAGTCTGATAGCAGAACATAATTTAATTTGCTGATATTAAGAAGTAGACAGTCTGACAATGAAACAGATAGTCTTGTACAGCCTAAACCATTTAAATTTTGAATGTGCCGAGTAAACCAACTGCTATTATCAAGGATAGCCAACAATGACAAAGATTGTTCTTTCTGTTTAATCATAATAGTTCAGGGTTTTCTAACCAAGTGCCCTTCAGGTATATGAGACTTAAATTCCCATAATTTCTAGTCATGCTGTTCTGGTAAGAAGAAGAGTTTGTAGTAGGAAAGCAGCTCAGTCTAGAAAAAAAAAGGAAGATTTTACTTTTAAAGTTGGTTTATCTAAGGGGGTGGCAGAGAGGCACTTTACTGCTAGTGAAAGAGATCAGAGAGCCAGTTTGTGGGGTGATTAAGGCATCACACTATGAACCTGGAATTGGTGAGTTCTATCTACTCTTGCTGGTTGACCTTCACCAGTTACTCCCTCAAGGAAGGAGTCAATAACAAACCACTTCTTTTTTTTATAAAAACGTGCCTATGAAACTGCAGGGACTATTTTTTATAGATGGCATCTAGACCCTAAAAAGTTAGCTTGTATGTATCCAAGTTTTCAATCCAAGTGTTGGAGATGTGAGTGTGATGATGCCATGTATTATCATATATGATGGACATGCAAAAAAAAATCAAAGCATTTTGGACAAAAATATGGTGGATTATGCAAAATATTCTTAAAAAGAAGATAAAGTTTACTCCACAGCTGTTTTTGCTGGGTATAATTACAGATTGTACGGTTATAGAGACTAATTTGATTTTAAATTTAATAACCGCAGCAAGACTTTTAATGGCGCAGTATTGGAAGAAGGAAGACTTGCCTACTATTGAAGAATGGACACTAAAAGTAGTGAACTTAGCAGAGATGGCCAAAATCTCAGCGTATTTGAAGGACCATTCAAATGAAAAATATATTTTGGAATGGAGAAGATGGATTGACTATATTCAAAACAAATATCGGATTAAAATGTTTCAAATAGTTTATGAATGAATAAAGAGATTTTAGAAAGTATTTAAATCTAGTCATGTAAAAGGGGATTTAAAAGTACAAGTGGGAGATATGAGCCTATAGATACTTAGCATATGTTAGTATATGATTGTTAAATGCTATACCCTGTATTTTGCTCTGGGAAGTCGGGGGGGGAGGGCTGGGGAGGGAGGGGGAGGGGGAGGGGAAAATATTTGTAAAATTTTGCAGGGACTATTAAAGGCAGTCAACAGTACAGGAAGGAAGGAAGGAAGGAAGGAAGGAAGGAAGGAAGGAAGGAAGGAAAAGGGAATATCTAAGAACATTCCAAATTTAATAAAGTCCTTTATTAATATTAATAAAGACTTTAAATGGTTGAAAAAAAATTCAACCATTTGTTGGGAAGTTAAAGTACTCAGAGAGAAACAAAAACACATGTAAAATCCCACTTTTAAAATTAAGACATTTTGGCTCAGTAGGTCTCAAAAACTAAAGTTGAATTAGCCTTTTGTTAATTGGCTCCCTTTCAATGATGCTTCCTCTCCCATACCTAATCAGCCTGTGACTCTATACTATTGTTATGGAATCATTTCAAAAGCAAGGAAGCCTGCAAAATACCCTTAATGAAAATCATAAATACAACATTATGTGAAAACGCCAGGCTCTTGCAATGCATATGCTTAGCTGAATGTAAGCATAGAATCTGGCAGAAAGCCCAGCTTTGGCCAATAAAATGATTACTGATTTCCCTAAAAGAAATACCTTTTCCCAGGAGATGATGGAATGCACTTCTATCTGTTCAGAAGCCCACTTAGTATAACTACAGGTAGTCCTCGACTTATGACCACAGTTGAACCTAAAATTGCCATTGCTAACCAAGGAGTTATGAAGTGAGTGTTGCCCAGTTTTATAACTCTTCTTTGCCACAGTTGTTAAGCACACCAGTTGTAAAGAGAATCAGGTTGTTGTTAAGCAAATTTGGCTTCCCCCATTGACTTTGTTTGTTGGAAGCAGCTGGGAAGGTTACAAACAGTGATCTGGAGACAGTACAATTGTCATAAATACATGTCGGTTGCCAAGTGCCTGAATTTTGATCATGTGACGCTGGGGACGCTGCAACAGTTGTATGTAAAATGGTTGTTAGGTCACTTTTTTTTCAATGCAGTTGTAACTTTGAACGGTCACTAAATGAATGGTTGTAAGTCGAGAACTACCTGTAACATCTTCCCAGTACAGAGGAAACTGTACTAAAACCACCACTGGGATTATCAAGCAACAGAAATCTTTTGCTGCAACTCAATGATACAAGGATGGTTTTCTAGATTACCCCCCCTCCCACATACAGTATGCTCCCCCCTGCAGTTTTCAAACTCTAGTAAATTAATTTTTGTCCTGGTGATTACATTTACATTGCCCTGAATAATCTATCCTGTGAAGTGAAAAGCAACAGGGAAGCTTAACTTGCTTTGTTCGCTCAACGAACGTATTTAATCTGTAACCACTGAAAAATCTTAAACAGGCATGCTAATAATGTCATTGAATATGAACTGGTATGTGCCACAAGGCATATATGTCCACTGTAATTGCTTGGAGCCAGAACTGTAATATAGAAGAAAATGACAAATACTGACCTTTCTTTGCCAAACTATTATTGGGTTCATATTTTTCAATCAGTTGTTGAACCTGTTCCTGCTTCAAGGGCGGATAGAGAATTTCATTTAACCGTGGGTCTCGCTGCCTGAAGTTTATAAATTCCATCATCTGGTCAACAGTTAGATACGGTCTGCTCTTTGCCCCTCTGATAAAAAGAAAAACCATCAAACATTAAAAAAAAAGAAAGAAAAGGAATGTGAGCAAGCATCCTACATATCTCCTTCTGTTATGTTTCCTGGATGAGCTAATACACACGAGAACAAGCTCTTGAATGTGTAGGCTCATACCGATAATGCACTAGCTGTTTGATTATATTCCATTTTCTTGAGCTTCATGTAACTTCCTCATCTCTCCCACATTTTATTAAGACTGGAAGGGATGGAGTACACTGGTAAGGGTGATAAGTCTATAACTTGAGGCTTATCTCTAAGCCTGAAGCTACAATGCAGAGAAGGTTAATACGCTGAACAGTTACTCTTAATTTTATTGGATCTAAAGTAAGTGTTGTTCCTGAACATCTGTGGCACCTCTGGAGCGGGCATTGGTCGGAACCCTGACAATCTGCCTTCACTGTCTTGCTTATAGAAAACATAAAATAGATTCATAAAAATCACCCTCTTTGTCCCTTTACAATCCAATCAGAATGTAAAAGGAACCAAAAAACCCCCCACCAGAGATAAATTACATGTTATGATTTTTTTGCTTCTCTGGGGCTCATGGATCCAAGTGAAAGGCGTTGGACAAAGCACATATTAATTGGGCACATATGAATCTTCCCAAATTTTAATCTTAAAAAGGAACAGGAAATCTCAAACCAACAAAACAGAAAACTGTTAGTTAGGCAGTTGATTATCAATAGTAGCTTTTGAACTTTTTTTTTAGCTAGTTTACTATTGAACCAATTTTTAAGTTTGCTAAGATAGATTAGATAATAACAGAGGAATTTAATAATAAAGATCTGCAATGGATGCAAATTAACATGGATTTTGATCCCCTAGCACAAGCTTCTGACACCTTTTGGTGGTCAAATTTCTTCAAAACATTTTCTAGGGCAACAAGTGTCACAAGAGGAACAGTGATCATATGAAACAAGTAGTACCAGAGTTCTATATTCTCCCATTCTTATAGAAAGGAAGTTCTCTGATGTTTTTCAAGCTAATTAGCCACTTTTCGGATTTTCATTGTTTTTTGTTCACATACGGAATATGTGAAATTGAATACTGGTTCCTCCGACCACACTTTTCCCAAACTTGATTTGTAAGATGTGATTCTTTTGTAAGAATCTCATCAGATCAAACTCATCAGATCAAACTCATCGGACCCTCATTGGTTTGCTTAGAGCAGCCACTGTCACAAGTTCATATTTGCAAATAGGCCTGGCACTTTTCCTCATATCATCATCAAATAGCATCAAGACATAGTGCCACAGAAGCAGCATCTAGCAACATCCTTTAAGAAGAAAATAAGAGTGTAGAGCTATTGCTAAAACGTCAGAAAACCAGACTGGAAAATTCTATGTAACTCACAACACGTGAGAAAAGAATATGTGTATTCTTGGGAGGGACAGATATGGTGGGAGCAGGGGGCCATATCACGTGGTGGGGACGTGCACTCGTTATCTTCGAGTGGTGGCATGCCCCGGTCCCCAAAGCTCTTCTCATTCCCCAGGTTGCACAGACTCTCAGGGCCCGAGCCTTCGGCTGTTGTTGTGCAATGCTAGGTCCATGGTAAATAAAGCCCCCCTCATTTGCGATCTTATTCAGGAGGGGGGAACGGACCTGGCAGGTATTAGGAGAGCTGGTTGGGCCAGGAGGGAGGGGTTTCCCTCGTGGATATGTGCCCACCAGGCTTTCGCGCATTCCATCAGCCAAGAGCTCAGGGTAGGGGCGGGGGGTGGTGGCGGTTATTATAAAAGAAGGTCTTGATCTGAGGGAGACCACTGTACCGCAGATAGCCGGATGTGAGTCCCTTTTTGTGAAGTGGGGTCGTGGGGTGCAGATGGGCCTGTTGATCACGTATCTGGCTCCCTGCCACGTGGCAACGGCCCTGCCCGAGCTGCTTAACGTCATAGCCGGGGTGGCGGTTGATACCCCCAGGCTTTTGGTCATGGGGGATTTTTACCTGCCATCCATCGGTGAAACGTCTGAGGCGGCTTGGAAGTTCATGGCTTCCATGACGGCCATGGACCTGACTCAGTTAATTCATGATCCTACTCACATGGGCGGGCACACTCTGGACTTAGTTTTTGTCTCTGGTCAGTGGTCGAGTGGCCTTGATATAGGGGATATAGTCATTGAACCCTTGTCATGGTCTGACCACACACTCCTTCAACTTTACTTTCTAACCGCTACACCGTGCCACAGGAGGAGGAACCGATTAGGTGGTTCTGCCCCAGGCGCCTGATGGATCCTGATAGGTTCCAGATGGAGCTTGGGCCATTTTCTGAGACTCTGGCTCATGACTCGGCTGAAGACATGGTGGCCGCCTGGGATAGTACGGCCACTGGGGCTTTGGACCGCATCGTGCCTTTGCGGCCTCTGACCCGGCACCGAACTCACCTAGCTCCTTGGTTCTCTGAGGAGCTAAGGGAGATGAAGCGCTGGAAAAGACGCCTGGAGAGCGGTTGGAGGACCAGCTGTTCCGAATCTGACCGAACACTGGTGAGGTCTCATATTAAGACCTACCTAGTGGCGACAAAAGCAGCAAAATCTAGCTATTTTTCCACTCTTATCATGTCAGCAGATAACTGCCCAGGCGCCCTGTTTAGGGTGACCCGCTCCCTCCTCCATCTGGGAGCGCGGGATGATCCCTTGCAGGGTCGAGCTGAGGATTTTGTGCAGTATCTGCATGATAAAATCGCTCAAATTTTTAGAGGCTTGGCCTCTGACTGGGTAAGTTCAGACGGGATGATTGAGGCAGGTCTTGAGAGTGTTATCTGGGAGAAGTTTGATCCTGTGGCTCCGGAGGACGTGGACAGGATTCTGGGATGGCTGAACGCGACATGTTTATTGGACCCGTGTCCCTCCTGGTTGGTGCTGGCTTCCCGGGAGGTTACACGAGGCTGGCTCCAGAGGATTATTAACGGTTCTTTGAGTGAGGGTGTCTTGCCAGCTGCCTTGAAAGAAGCGATGGTGAGGCCCCTCCTCAAGAAGCCCTCTCTGGATCCGGCTGTTTTGGTTAACTATCGTCCAGTCTCCAACCTTCGTTTTGTCGCGAAGGTTGTTGAAAGTGTGGTGGCGCGGCACCTTCCGCAGTACCTGGATGAAGCTGTCTATCTAGATCCGCTCCAGTCCGGCTTCAGGCCTGGGCACAGCACGGAAACAGCATTGGTTGTGTTGGTGGATGATCTCTGGAGGGCTCGGGGTAGGGGTTGCTCCTCTATCCTGGTCCTATTAGATCTCTCAGCGGATTTTGATACCATCGACCATGGTATCATGTTGCGTCGGTTGGAGGGGTTGGGGTGGGGGACACCGTTTTGCGGTGGTTCTCCTCCTATCTCTCTGACCGGTCGCAATCTGTGTTGGCAGGGGGGCAGGGGTCGACCCCGAGGCGCCTTGTTTGTGGAGTGCTGCAGGGGTCAATCCTCTCGCCTCTCCTGTTCAACATTTATGTGAAGTCGCTGGGTGAGATCATCCGTGGCTTTGGGGTGGAGTTCCATCAGTACACTGATGACACTCAGCTGTACATCTCCACCTCAGGCCACCCCAATGATGCCCTTGAAGTGATGTCCCGGTGCCTGGAGGCCGTGCAGGCATGGATGGGGAGAAACAGGCTCCGACTCAACCCTTCCAAGACTGAGTGGCTGTGGCTTCCGGCATCCCGATATAGCCAGCTGGTGCCATCGCTGGTTATTGGGGGCGAGTCATTGGCCCCAACGGAAAGGGCTCGCAACTTGCGAGCATATGACGGCCGTGGCCAGGGCGGCTTTTTACCAGGTTCGCCTGATATGCCAGTTGCGTCCCTTTCTGGATCGGGACTCCTTACGCACGGTCACTCAAGCACTCGTCATTTCCCGCCTGGACTACTGCAATGCTCTACATGGTGCTCCCCTTGGGGTGCACCTGGAGGCTCCAACTGGTCCAGAATGAGGGGCGCTCCCACGTGACAGCCCTCCTGTGCGAGCTGCACTAGCTTCTGGTGGTCTTCCGGGTGCACTTCAAGGTGTTGGTGACTACCTTTAAAGCACTCCATGGCTTAGGGCCTGAGTATCTACAAGACCGCCTTCTGCCGCCAATAGCCTCCCACCGGCCAGTACGCTCGCACAGAGAGGGCCTCCTCAGGGTGCTGTCGGCCAGACAATGTTGGTTGGCGACCCCCAGGGGGAGAGCCTTCTCTGTGGCGGCACCTGTCCTGTGGAACAACCTACCCCCAGAGATACATATGATCCCGGATCTCTGGACTTTTCGTCGGGCCCTTAAAACTCACTTATTTCATCTAGCCGGGCTGGCTTGATCCCATCTTTCGGTTTTAATTCGTAATTGATTTTATTGGGGTGTTTTTAAATTGTGGGCTGAAACTATTTAATATCTTTTTAAATTGTTTTAAATTTTGTATGCTATGTTTTTACCTTGGCTGTTCACCGCCCTGAGTCCTGCTGGAGAAGGGCAGTATAAAAATCAAATAAAATAAATAAGTAAATAAATGTGTAAAAAAAGTGCTGGCACCAATTTTTAAAAATTGGAGGACTTTTGAGAGGGAAGATACGAAATACAGAACTTGAAGAGAGTGTGGTAGCAGAGACAAGAATTTAATTCTTTGTCCAACCAGAATTGCTCCATTTCAATTATGTCCTCCTCCGATTTTCTTTCCCTCTCTCCAGATAATTCCAAATATATCCACATTGTTGTCAGTATTCTCTTTCATGCATCTACAGTTAAAGTCCCTCTCAATTCCAAGGAATTCCATACCAAAGGCATGAATATTAAAAACATAAGAAAAGGAATACATTTGATATTCACTCTTAAACTGTTTTGGGTTTTCCATAATATTAGAGTATGAAATAACAACAGCTCAGCTGTCAATTGAATTTTATATTGAATGCAAGCACTGACAATAGACACTGTATTACACTGTCTTGTGACTTATCTTTTTGCTATGTTGAAAAGATCACCATGGCACGCACTGGGTACTTCCTGACTGTTTAGTTTAACTGGAGTTCAAACTAATATATGCCGGAAGATAAACATCATCTGACAGTTACATTCCATTAGGAATATTGTATTATTAATGTTCAAGAGATCAACAAAAGTAGCCGAGCCTTACAGAGAAACATTCTGAAACATTAATGTATCAGAACAGCTGATACATTAAAATAATAGCCAAAATATCCCAAACCTTAGTTGATCAAAAGATGATGCTAGAACTGGAATAAAGCAATTTGCCATTGGTAAAAAATATTATAACAAATACAGAAGTGAAGAAAAATGTAGGTTTCTAAAACTCGATTGCAAAATCAAAAACTCCAAACTCGATTGCAGTAAATAGGATTTCAGTAACAGAGTGGTCAATGCCTGGAATGCACTATCTGACTCTGTGGTCTCATCTCAAAACCCCCAAAACTTTAACTTTAACCTTGTCTACTGTTGACCTCACCCCATTCCTAAGAGGTCTGTAAGGGGCGTGCATAAGTGCATCAGCGTGCCTACCGTCCCTGTCCTAATATTCCTTTTTACTCTTACTGTTTTCAAGTATTCAAATTATGTTTATACTTTAACCAGTTACCTTATATATGCTTGACAAATAAGTAAATAAATAATAAATAAGTAAATAAATAAAAACTCCTTACAGTTCTAGGAAGATGTGATCAATTTCAGGCCGAGGACAGAAGTTGCTCAAAAACTCCCTGTATATTTCTGGAGTGAAGTCCTCTTGGGGAATTGAATCATTCTGGAGAGGAATTAAAATACAGCATGTAATGATTTCTCAAAGTTGTTGTTCTTTTTCAGTTGTTCAGTCTTTCTCAAAACTTTCAATCTGCTAACAGTTCTACTACATTTCTTCTAATTTACTTGGCTCCTGTATCTCCTTGGAGTTTTGCTGAATATTTGTTACAGATTGAAAAGCAAAGCCAAAGGCTATACATTGAATTAATCTTTAATAATGGTTACGGACCAGAATAAAAAATTAAAACGTTAAAACAAAACAAAACAAAACAAAACAAAACAAAACAAAACAAAACAAAACAGAAGAAGATATAACAGTATATTAGAGTTAGTGATGAGGTCACCAATAAGCAGCCAAAATCTGCCTACCGTGTTTCCCTGAAAATAAGACCCTGTCTTATATTTTTTGAACCTTGAAATAAGCGCTTGGCCTTATTGCCATTCGCTCAAAAGCCCGATTGGGCTTATTATCAGGGGATGTCTTATTTTGGGGGAAACAGGGTAATTTTACAGACAATGTAGCAGAATTTAGCTATGTTCAAAGAAACTATATTATACTGATCCAATAGTAACCGCTGTACTTATAAGGTATCAGAATTTCCCAGATCTTTTGTCAGATAAAGAGTTATAAAATAAGTCCATAACTGCTGTGGGGACAGCATTACAACATGCTAGGATTAGCACCCTCTGATATTTAGAAACAGTTAATATACTGTAAATGTCTCACTGGTTTGTGAAGCAAGGCCTGACTGCTCAATAAAGCAGTCTTGGATAGAATAGCCAAATCTTGTTGGACCTCCTGGTTTTTAATATGCCGTTTAAATGTACCAAATCAGTGGTGAAATCCAATTTTTTTTACTACTGGTTCTGTGGCTGTGGCTTAGTGGGCGTGGTGTGGCTTGCTGGGCATGGCTTGGTGGGTGTGGCAGGGGAAGGATACTGCAAAATATTCATTCCCACCCCACTCCAGGGAAAGGATGCTGCAAAATCTCCATTCCTTCCCCACTCCTGGGGGAAGAATATTGCAAAATCTCTATTCCCAGCCCACTCTGGAGACAGCCAGAGGTGGTATTTGCCGGTTCTCTGAACTACTCAAAATTTCCACTACTGGTTCTCCGAACTGGTCAAAATTTCTGCTACTGGTTCTCCAGAACCTGTCAGAACCTGATGGATTTCACCCCTGTACCAAATGCATACTCATAGCCCATCAGTAGGAACTCCTCCAAGATGTTGAAGTATTTTTAAACCCATGTTGATTTACAATTATCTTCCATAAGGGGAGTTCAGACCTGCACCCTATCTTCTTACACCCATTTTTTTCCAGTATCTTATTGCGGTTCCAATATGACTTTTTGAAATTCTTCCAGCAAACAAAGTCAGCATCCTATTTTTCCTTTTTAAATGGTTCAGAGATATCTCAAACTACACTTGAATACCTTGAGACTATAGCCTTATCAGAAAAAAAAACATAAAATACAATGAAAATTTGATTTAATGGGTCCATTTGAGAAGGGGTTGTCTTTCAGTCTTAAAGAATGTGAGATGGGAAACCTTTAAATCAAAATTTCATAAATGTCAACCCTCAATCCAATTTGTTGTCATATAACAATGTAAAGCAAGCAGATGGAAGTGGAATATAAATTATATGTGGTGGAATTATTCAATTTCCCCACTTCAAAATTTATTTTCCTACGATCAGTAAGGACTGCAGAATGAATTGCTTGTACTGCACTATTTATTTTCTGTAAAAGTTGAAATAATATGACATTAAAATAACTTATATATCTCCAGAATAACTGCAAAGTCAAAAATCAGCATTTCACAATTAGTATGTAAAAATATTTCTACCCATCTAATAGAATCATATATAACACTCTTTCAGCTATGCTGTTAAAACCAAAAATTTACAAGTTTCCATTATTGAACAACTTTCACAAATTGGAGCATTGTATGTCATCTTGATTGCTCAAGACTGAACAGCTTCCTAACTCTGTTTTGCTAGATTTACAAAAAGAGACTACTTAAAATACGAAATAAATTTGTAACAAAGATCAACAACTGCTGGAATGGACCACAGAGAAAGACTGTCTTATGCTAAAAAAAGAAAGAAAATTTGGCTTATTTGACCATAGTTAAGAAGGGAGATGTCCTTTTGACATCTCTCATCTTAATGTGTTGTGTATTGGAGTTTGTTTTTTTCTTAAAGGAGAAATGTCTTTGCTTATCATGCTAAACTTTAGATATGGTTTATTTAAATGAGGATACTGGGACCTTTTTATGCCTTTTAAATGGATATAACCTATAGTTGAGAAACCGAGTTTTATATTTGTTAATTTTAATATTTTAAATTGGATAAGAAGATGTACCATGTTTTCCCCAAAATAAGACCTTGTCTTATATTTTTTTGAACCTCGAAATAAGTGCTTGGCCTTATTTTCTGGGATCTCTTATTAGTTTGGGGTGTGTGGAGCAAGATGGGGCTCCTCTTGCCATCTTACCTGATTTCCAGCTCTGTCTCCCTAACCCTAACCAGAGGAAATGGCGGGGACCGGCTGCACATGCGTTTAAATATTTTTTGGGGAGGCTTATTTTCGGGGAGGGCTTATTTTCAAGGGGGGCTTATTTTAGCGCATGCATTCAAAAGCCTGATTGGGCTTATTATCAGGGGATGTCTTATTTTAGGGGAAACAGGGTAATTATTTGTTTTGTTTATTACTAAAAGATGGGTTACGGAATTAAGAGTTCTATATTTGTAAATTAAAATGGTGGAAAGATTAGGAAATCGTTTATACTTGTGATGAGGGTGGGAAGTTGCTTTCTTAAAAGGCGATTTTTTTTGGCATTCTTTTTCTTTTTTCTTTCTTCTTTCATCAGTTATTGTTTTTTATATAAAAATCTTAATAAAGTTATTTTTAAAAAGACCGAGCAGCTTCCATATCTCTACGGTCCAAATGCTATTCTGATCTGCTTAGACCAGAAATATATTAATTATTAATGGATGTTTTATTTCCTCTCTGGGTTTTTATCTGCCACCAGATAGTGAACTCCCTTCCTATTCTTACCATATACTTCCTGCCAATTAACTGTTGTTGTACTGTTTTTATTTCCAAATATTGCTCTAAAGAAATTTTCTCAACTATCAAAGTAGTTTGAAAAGATCATTAATCTGAATGAAAGTGGACTGAAATTGAAAACCAATTACACTAAACATTCCAGTGCCAATCAAGAGATCTTTTCTGACAACTATAAATCTTTATCCATTATTGGTCAACCACAAATCTTTTCCATATAAATCTAGGTAATTTGAAATGAATCTGTTTACTTTTTAATAGAAATGCAGTATTTTCCATCTATAACTTTCATTTTTGATGGCTAATAACTATAGTTTTTAATATTTTAGCATTTTAAAAAGAAATTTTGGCATGTCTCCTTTTGGAGAAACACTACATTAAATTTCTGTTATCTTATTTCTGTTATTTCCCATAATAACTGAAACAAATAATTTCATTTAAATATTTGTGTTAAAATCATTTTCTATAATAGTGAACCAGATTGCATTTAGTTAATTGGAGGCTACAGATGTCCCCAAAACCAATAAAATCCTTTCAAAGGTCTAACAAAAAAACCCTTCAAACTTGTTGTGGCCCGTCGGCTGCCAGCAGAGCTAGCTGCAGAATCAGAAAAGGAGAAGGTTGAGGGAGAGCCAGGGCCAGCTTCAGACACTTTGGAAGGCTCTGATAAGGAAACTGCATCAGACAGGCAGAGCTGGGGCCTTCTGTCCTCCCCCAGGTGGAGAGGCAGCTATCTTCGGGGCCTGAGCTGAGTGAGGGGGAGGAACAGATGGGGCCCATCCCAGATGCGTTTATGCGTAGAGAAGAAAGGAGAGGAGAGCAAAGGAAAGCAATAAGCTGGCTCTCAGGGAAAAGTAGATGTAGATGCTAGCCAGTCCCTTGCTGGCTGGGAAATAAATAGTAGGAGTTTGGGAGTGGCTGGTTGTCACAGACAACCATTCATTTTCTAGTAAACAGCAAGCAACTCAGATTCCTTGGCCAGAACCAGGTTTGTTGGGATAATTACATTTGGTTTTTGTTAATTCATGTGAATAAAAGACTGTTCCTGCCCTGCTTTGAAAAGAGGTTTGTTTTACTCATGAGTAAGAGCCTCATCATTACTTGCGAAGGCTGGGTCAGAACAAAACTATGCATCTTTTTGTTTCACTTTTATTTGGTAAAGATATTAACCAGTTGTGGATTTTTAAAATGTTTTCATGTTATTCTCTTCTTAAAATAAATTCTAATTTTCAATTACTTTCCAACAGTGTTTATAACATGCACTGGATTTCTTTCATTACATTTTTACTTGTTGAAAATTAAAGTTATGCTATTCACAAAATCTCCTACCCCAATCCTAACTCTGCAACAGGGGTGGGTTCTACTTACCTTTAATACCGGTTTGCAACGGTGCCGCACATGTGCGCGCGCTTCTGTGCATGCGCAGAAGCTTCCTGATGATATTGGGGTCGGTGAGCGGAGCCGCCCGCCAGTTTTACTACTTGTTCTTGTGAACTGGGGGCAACCCACCACTGCTCTGAAACTAGTCAACTGGTCTTGCGGAAGTCAACCCTACTTGTTTTCTAAGGGGCAGGGCTCTAAGGTAAGGGCTCTAAGATGCATGCCTCATCCTGATGTAAAGCACGTGAATGGCACATATATTGTGGCCACTAGCAAAAGCATAACCAGTTAACCACTACTATGAGATCACAAAGGGAAAGGGACTGAATACCACTGAATAAATGGTATTTAATGACAGAGTTCTGCAGGATAAAAGTACTGAACATGCATTTTGAAAAAAAAAATATTGTTCAAAGAATGTATAAGCACTGCATTATACAACTTCTCATCTCTCCAATAGCAACCTAATCGCTTTTACACATTGTCCCTTATTTACCTAGGCTTTTTTCAACTATTTTTATGCCTTACTTAGCAGATATTAAATTAGTCGTTCACTATCACAACCATTTAGCATTTAGTAATTGGGATCGTGCTTGAGTAAGTTCTTTTCTTTTTTTTTTTCTGTAAAATTACAAAAAATGTTGTAATTTATCTCTTTTAAGTATATTAGGTCTTCTTCTGTAAGTTACTGTGTCCACCCTTGTATTATTTACTCATTCAAAACTTTTAACCTTATTCTCAAGCTCTGTAACTTCATATCACCGAATTGTGTTTAAACTTGGTCGTGGCCAAAATGATTTATTTCATTTCATTTTGAAGAACTTAATTGCAGTACCTGGCTGTGAAGAATAAAACTGAGCATTTAGCTAAACAACTCTAAAAAAACAACAACTTCTCACCTTAAATTTCTCTGCTGAAGTAAGCAACATGCACCAAACCTGTGCCTCTTTCTGGGTTCAGACAAATCTTTATTTTTTCCCCCTGCTATACCAATACAAAAGCTGGATACTTCAATCTATAGACATCTGATTGCAGAATTAAGATGTCATGCCATCATCATTACTTTTGATGGGAATGTTTGGATTTATATACCAACTAATCTCCAGGAGTGTAAGTGGTTTACGCACAGGTATTCTTTCATTTTATCTATATAAACGCCTTGTGTCAGAAACAGACCACTCATTTCATGGGTATGCATTGTCATTAGAATCTTATATACATTTTTTTAAAAAAAATTAAGCTTTTAGAATGAACTTTAATGGATTTTTTAAAATTCTACCTTTCTTTCATATATAACTCGTGGTTGTTACCATGAATTATATATACCAATATTTCTTCCCACTCCTATTTTCCCCATAACAACAAACATGTGAAGTTGGGCTGAGAGTGACTGGCCTAACTGGTTTTCCTGCCTAAAATGGGATTAGAACTCGCAGTCTCTTGGTTTCTAGGACAACTTAACCATTACACCAAACATGTTTCCAATTTAGCTAATTATGTTACATTATTGTTGTGCAATTTGTTGTTCAACTCTTTTGTTCTGATCAATGATGAAATAAATCATTGTACTTATTTATTTGTCCTATAGGTTTGCATGGAAGGGACCAATTGAACTGGGTCTCCCAAACCTAATCTATTTTCTTAACTAGATGATAACCAGTGATAGAACAGAGAACTGGACCAAAAGAGATTTAATGAGAGTAGCTGTTTGCTCTTCCACAAACTGAGAATAATGAAACCAAAGTGGCAGCAGGAAAAGGTCAGGCAAAGATGAGATTGCCTACAGAAATTGCTTGCTTTTTCTCTTCCCCCACCCATTTCACAGAGAAGAAAGAGAGAGAAAAAGATTTCAAGAGAGCACTGTAAACTGTGTAGCATGCCAATGGATCCCAGCCTCAGACTGCCAGTTTGACATTGCTTTTGATGTATAGAAAAGCTAATAGATTACTTTCTTGAAATCCCTCTCTCTCTTCAATTTTGCTGCTCTCTTACTGTAGTGAAATCCCTTCTTCTCCAATACCTCTGCTCTGCAGGGGATGGGGGAGAAGAAACTACAGGTCAGGCATAAAAGTTGTACTGCCTATAATGGCAATCACGTGATTGAGGTATGCTGTGGAGGCAGTAAATGAGCTGTAAAGTTTTTTTCAGCACCACAGTAATTTCAAATGGTTGCTGAATGAATGGTCAGTAAAATGAGGATGACATGGTACACACTCCAAATTAAAAATACACATTCTGCTTCTAAGGTTTGAATGTTAGCAATGATTACAGTCCATTGTGAATGAAGGATGTGACCCATATAATATTTAGCTTTTTGCACTAAGTAATATATTTTAATGGGTTTCTGATTCACAATTTTTACTCTATTTCTCTAGGACATTCAACAGTTAATTCTTTGGGAGAGTCACTGACAAATTTTTGCTGTAATACACTATGTAATACACTCCATTATCAGAAATGTAAAAAGTATCACGAGAGATAACAAAAGTAATTAAACTGATGCAAAATTATAGAGTGGATGGGTAAACAATCTTTGCTCATTTGACACCTGAAATGTCAAAGTAAACATAAAAGGTTTTTTTGAAATATACAAAAATGTAGCAAACGTAGGTCTGGTTTGTTTGAATACTGCTGTGTTGAGAGAAATACTAAGATAGAAAAGCTGGAGCCATTTATTTCTTTGCTTTGTACAACTATCAAGGTAATAAGAGCTGGCTAGATAAAAAATACTGTTGTCAACTTTCTTCTGGGTTTTTGTTTTTTAAAGATAGGGCCTTTTCCCCCACAACATCCCAGTGACTGGAAAAATTTCCAGGAGCCAGTAGAAAGATCAAGTGATGTTTCACATTTGCTTCCCCTCTTAAGATATCTGCATTTCATATCGGGCTGACTTTCAAGAATAACCCAAAAACTTCAGCTGTGAAGCTTTCAATAGGAAGAGGGAGAAAAATACGCATTCCATCACTTGATAAATAACTTCATTGGCCACCCAAAATGGGCAGAATGTTGATTTTGAATGAACAAGCCAGAGGCCATCTTGAACTAGAGTATCTGGAATACCACTTCCTCTCTCAACATTGCTGGTTTGATATTAAATGTGCCCAACTTCAGCTTTGTAGCTTGTGGGTGGCTATCAGTCAATTCACTAGGTAGACCAGAATAGAAAATCAACTCTACTGGAAAACTAAAGCTATATCTTATTGAGATAGGCTGTAATAACAGAAGCTTGCCAGCCTGATTGTGCTGTAACTCCTCCCCAAATTTATCCCAATGAATCAGAGGGAGCCTGCCTGAATTGCTTCTGAATATTATCTTATTTCCCAGGACATAATCTTCAGCCCTCTTTGCTTGTGTAACAGTTCTTGCATATTTCTGTCATGGTAATTTCCCTTCCTCTTTATACTATTAAAGCTGCATAATATTTTTCTTGCTGGTGCCTTTTTTTTTTTGGTAGAATTCTTAACATCCCATATGCATTTTTGTGGCATGTAGGAGGAAAGCTTACTAATCAGATAATCCTCAGTGTCTCTCCCCATCAAAAGGAATCAATGTTGCCTGCAGGAAGAGACTGATGAGACATTTTTCCATATTGAATGCTTTTGTCTACTGTCAGCACAGATCAGGATGTACTTGAAGGTATTAATTAAATAACTTTATATTTTTCTCCTTCCACAAAGATAAATTCCACATTAATTAAACCAAAAGTTGGCAACATATCCTCTATCCTCACACTTCTGCTCACCAGGCTCTTTCAATTCCACCCACCCAGGAGTTTCTTCATCTCTTGTTTGGCTATCAGTAATCAGGGTTTATTTTCCTAAGCAAATTACAAATTCTGTTTCTGTACAGGTTTTCTCTGGCAAAGATAAATTTTTTATCATTCCAAGAGAGAGGGGTTTTTTTTTTGGTTTCTACTGTTTAACGTCTAAAGATTCACATTGCATTTTTACTTCATTGGTATTTTATAATGTAGTCCTTAAAAAGTTTTGTCAACCAACCTAATTGGAAAGATAGTGGATACATAATTTCAAATTCAAGATTTCACTCTCCAAAATGTGTAGGAGAGGAAGTGCCACTGAGAACCATTCTTAGAGCATTTCTTCCTTAAGATTCAAATCAAAAAATTTAGGTTGTTTGGAGGAAACGTATGACATGATATTCTCTTGCCTTGTTGCTGAATATATTTCTCCAAAACATCTAAATCCCTATTGAGGCTCTGACATATTTTTCTTTTTCCTACCCCAGTGCTGCTCGCTAAAACAGCAGCCAATATCTTTCAGTAAATAAGCCAGCTAAGGGTAGATACAGCAAATTTGCCAGATTGGAATCCTATTAGAATGCTGAACAATAGGATGTACCCAGAGACAAGCATACAAACTCGGTGCATGAAAAATTCTAGAACTGACACACACTAGAACTAACATCAGAGTACCTGGATTGTATGCCTGGAAGGGAAGCGGAGGCCAACGTTTCTTATTAAAACCAGGCAAAAAAGGTTCAATACTTACTCTAGCAGATGGAAGATTACAAGCTTCCAATGCAGTCTCAACACGCTTTCTGTCAGAGGAGAATAAGCGATAAATACTGCAAAATAGAAAAAAAGAGAAATGCTCTTCAATAATCCCTCATACATTCTTGGTTTGCTAGTATCACACTGTCGAAAAGATTGCTTCTTTCTTTCTTTCTTTCTTTCTTTCTTTCTTTCTTTCTTTCTTTCTTTCTTTCTTTCTTTCTTTCTTCTTTCTTTCTCTTTCCTTCCTTCCTTCCTTCCTTTTCTTTTGAATTTCTGTACTTGGCTGCCTCTATATTCATATACTCAGTGGCATCTAAATTTATCAGAGAATATCATTTCTCTCCATCTAACTTTAGAACCAATTCAGACATTACAGAAAAAAATCAGATACCCTGCATTATTTTGGACAAGGTGACACAAGCAATGTTAAGTCTCTGACGCTTACGATGCACAATTTTTCAAACCGAGTTTTATATATTAGTAAGATACATTTTGGATGTAGGTAGATGGGTGGATGATCCTGTTAGAATGAACTTGCTAAGAGATAATTATTGCCCTTTCAGTTCTGCATATATCACTGTGCACATTCCCTTCCCAAACAAGCTCAAATAATATTCTAGAACTGGGTTGGAGACCCAGCTGATATTTGTGAAGCACAGCTCCTTCCATCACTTGCTTTTGAACCATGTTGATGGAACCTGGGGTTCAGCAATACCTAATTTCCATCCCTATCCTAAAGGCCAAAATGGCTGATATCGATCTATGGTCTACACAGCGCTTTCACATTCATATCTGCCACCGAAATACTAATCTAGGAAACTACTGGGCTGTCATTAGCAAATAAACTGAAAGGCCTTGCACATTTGATCTGTACAAAATAAATCTGATTCACTCTTCAACTTTATTTTTACGTATTTCTGGCAAGGTTTTTTCCAATTCTTCATTTCTGAAACAAAGATTTTGTTCCCACTGTGGTGATTAATTTAATTCTGAGCTGTACCCTCCTACACTACAATTGGATAACCTATATGACTTGCCAGAGGCATTATGTTGCCTAAAGTAAAGGATTAAATGCTCCCCATTCCTTCTATTCCACATAGGGAACATCAATCAACAAATAGTTGACCATACGTCAACATTGGTTATGTCATAATGTATTTAGTTGCACTTATGGGTAATGGGCTAATTAATATTGCATTTCAGACTAGCTATATGAGAAACATGGCTCTTCAGTCTGACATCCTGCCATGTATTTTGATCTCTCATAGCAATTATTCTGGTTCAATGTATGTTTAACCCTTGGGAGACTTCATACGACTGAATGCCCTTGTGTACTTATATTTCTTTTACACAACAAAAGTTTTCAGTAATGCCTTCTTTGTCACATGCTAACTATGTGGTTTGCAGAAGAGGAGAGTGAATTATTTTGTATATGGTAAACCAACCAAAGACACCCCCTTCCCCCATTTACAACCTGAAATGGTATAATCCAGACACAGCTTGACCATCATAAAGTGAAAAGCACTGCACAATAATGAAATTTCACTGCATGCTTCTATTTTTAAATGGTGCCTAGAAAATGAGTTTCTAATACTGTAGAACATGCAATGACACAATGGAACCCAACTTACTTCTTCAAAGGGATACGCCCCTCTGTAGTGACTTGCAATTTAAGTTTTGTGTACCTAAGGAACAAAATAATGTGCTGGTGACAAATTATTTGCAATCACAATATTAGAACTTGCTTTATCTATTATTTACCATAAAACAACCTTGTACTTTGTTCTATTGAAGAAAATTGTAATCTCACCCAAACTGTTTCCAAGAAAAGCTTAATGCATCTAAACATCAAGAAAATGATCTTTACCTGTAATGACATTTCTAAGTGCACCTTCTCAGGGAATAATCGAGTTCCCCCCAGTGTTTAAAACAAAAACAGAATTTTGTTCAAACTGGTTTGTTTTACACTATTCTTACATGTTTCTATTATACATATATGAATTCTGTATTGTACAGAATACAAATCTGTACTCTGTTCATTAAAAAGACAGGTCATGGATATGGGAAACTGGAAAACTTCATCTACGCAGAGATTGTGCAGTGAATCCTGCAGTGGACAGATGGACTTGATGACCTTTTAGGTGAGTTCCAAGTTCTTGCATTCAAGCTGCTTATGACACATTTCTATTCAAACAGTTCACTCTTATCAGGGTGGCTTTTGGACCCTCTATAGCCACGTGAAAAAGTCATTTTTCTTTCAGAAGTAGGAATGTAGGGTAAAAACAGAGGGACAGGCTCAATTGCTTAATTGGAAATAAATGTAAATAACATATGGCACCGTGAAGTTTTTGAAGGGATACTTTACTTAAACAGAACAGGCCTATTAATGTTCACCAGATGCCTTCTTTATGTATTCATGTATGTATGCATGCATGTATTCAATTTTTTTTTTTATAAATACTTTATTGGTTTTTAAAAAGTTTTTTACAAAATAAAAAGAGAAAATATCAAATCTCAGGTAACATCTGAGGTGTCGTGTAATTACATATATACAGTGCATATACAGTAAGAATCTTCAAAGCTATCACTATTAAGAAATAAGTATATCCTTATAGTCATGTTCTATTATTCCACCATATATACCACCTTTCCCATACTGCCTTAAATTTTGAGTTCTCCTCATCTTCAAGCATACTGGTTAATTTCACCATCTCTGCACATTCTAAGATTTTACTTATTATTGTCTGGTTTCTCTTCAGATCGTATAAATCTTTCGCCTTTTACTGCATGTATTCAATTTTTATAGCCATGCATCTCAGTCAATGACTGGGCTTACAATTAAAAAAAAAATACATATTACTATCAAAATACTAAAACATTTTGAAATAGTAGAAACAATAGAAATGGCCAAAATAAATATACATAGCAGTTGAGATACTTGGCCAGTTAGCAATATAGCTAGAAAACGGAGCCCTTAACACATTCAGCACCCCAGGCACGGGAACACAGCCAGATTTTTAAGGTTTTATGAAAGGCTAACAGGGTTGGGGACATTCTGATCTCTGAAGAGCAGTCCACCACTGTGGACTAAATCTGTGTTCTAGTCACAGCTGACACTCTATGGCTGATGGGATCTGCCCATTCTGCTGAATCTGGATGTAGTGCATCCAGAAGGTAAACTGCCTAGTAAGTATTGGTGAATAATCGGTAGGAGACAAGTATGTCTGCAATGCTTACCACAATAACCACTTGGCTGGGTACCACACTGCACGATAGAGCTGCCCTGCCTAAAGCTCCCTCTGCACTGACCAAAGTTGTTGTAGGCAGGCTGACTCTACTTCATTTTGTAGACAATCCCAAAGCCACCCAGTTTGAAAGCACTTTAGCCAGTAATGAAAGAGAGGATTGATAAGAGCCTTTTATCATAGCACTGATCTGAAGTGGTTGAGGCCCTGCAGATTGCTTCAATTAAATCAAATGGCCTCTTTGCTTTCCCAGATCCAATGACGCCATCTCCACTGCCCCAAAACACTCACTTGAAATGAATCTACATTGTTTCACAAAAGCTTATTACTGTATACACTCGTGGATAAGCCTATCCATGGATAAACTGAACCCAGTTTTGGGGATGTATTTGAGGATCTAAAATTCTCGGTTTATCTGTGAGTATATGATATACAACAGCTACCTTATACATAATGAATCAAGCTGTCAGGAGTTGAAGAAATGATGGGAAGAGAAAGGTGATACTATGCTTCCAATGTTTTTCACTAGTTTTATCCCCTGAAGTTAAGAAGCTGGCTTGGGAGTGAGAAAAAAAAAAGGGAAAATGAAAATAGCTGTAGGCAGGATTAAACCCTTCTGCTGAAAAATTTTAACTGCCCTTTTCTCCACATTCACTTAATCTTCAAGCAAATCCTTTTCTTATTGGAAAATCCTATCCCTTGTCTATTCTCCTGTGATATAAACAGGTTAGACATTACGACTTATTAAATTATAAATATAATATTTATAATGTTGGTTTAAAGAAAACATTATTATTATTCCAGTTAATTCATCAGACAGTTCGAGAAATCTTGGCAATGCAATTCATCTGTACTTCTTTAGTGGAACCTAAATCTGAATATCAACGATTTCATTCTTTGCATTACTCTAATCCAGTAGATTTTTCAAAAAGGATTCATCTACAGCAGCAGTCCCCAACTTTTGTTGGGTGGAGGGAACCGGGTTGCATGAGCAACGGGCCAGCGCACAAGCACACACAGCTCAACTTGTACAACCACGTGCAGATGTGGACCAGTGGTGGGTTTCAAAATTTTGTACTACTGGTTCTGTGGTGTGGCTTGGTGGGCGTGGTATGGCTTGGTGGGTGTGGCAAGGGAAAGATATTGCAAAATCTCCATTCCTTCCCCACTCCTGGGGGAAGGATATTACAAAATCTCCATTCCCACCCCACTCTGGGGCCAACCAGTGGTGGTATTTGCCAGTTCTCTGAACTACTCAAAATTTCCGCTACCAGTTCTCAGGAACTGGTCAGAACCTGCTGAAACCCACCTCTGAGGTGGACGTGTGCTGGTCTGCCGCTCGCACAAATCAAATTGTGCACATATACATGCACGCCAGTCTGCTGCTCATGGGGCCCAGTTAAAAATTGGCCACAGCCAAGTAGTGGGCTGCAGCCCGGGGGTTGAGGACTTCTCATCTACAGTGCAGGAAATATCCATATGGAACATGTGGTATGTGAAGAGCTGTTAATTCTTGGGGAACTCTTTTATAGAAATCATTCGGCTCTGAAAGCATTGTGAAAGAGAACACACCTTTCTGTGCATTACATTTTCTACCGAAAAACAGCATTTTTTTAAAAATGTCACCAGGATTTCATTACATATGCTTGTGTGTAACATGTAGTTTAAATATATCTTTGTTTATTCTTGCTCAGTCATCTGCATGACTGTAGATAAACTTGGGTATATTTAGGCGTTTCCGCTTTAAGCTGAAAAAAAATGCCAACTATTTTTGCCCCAGGATGTTGTCATCAACACCACCCTTTGTGCTTTTGTTTCAAAGCCTTCTGGATCAACACATCGTGCCTACAGACTTCACAGGAACAGATTTACAGTTATTTGCTTCTGAGGGCAAAGGAACAGGCAATTAAGAAAGGGAGGGGGAAATTTGTAGCCCTTTATTGTTCAGCTAATGCCCTGTTTTCCCCAAAATAAGACATCCCCTGATAATAAGCAATCAATCGGGCTTTTGACAATCGGGCTTTTGAGCACATGGCAATAAGGCCAAGCGCTTATTTCAGGGCTCAAAAAAATATAAGACAGGATCTTATTTTCAGGGAAACATGGTAATAGATAGCACATCATAAGGAGATAAGCCTGTCATTTGTTGTTTATAACCTTAAGCAGCAGTATCAGGAATCCAGATCTGTCAGTTTTCAACTAGCCAATTGATAAGAAAATGAATATGGTTTTAGAACTGGCCACTATTATTCATGCTATGTTGACCAGCAGGTTTAAGGTAATGCATACTAAATATTGTTACCGCTGCAGATCCATTGAAGTGAAGATTCAAATGAATTTTATTCAGAATTCTACTGGGATTCAAATCTGGATCTATCCAGGGAACTGCCAGAATCAATCTCCGGAGGAAAAAGTTGGGTGGTGGTAGTGGAGGATGGAGATTGCTCCTGTAGTTCCATGCTGAAAAGTCTTTTATATCTTTCTTAGATATAAGAAAGATATATAAACTAGTGGTAGTCACATGTTCATTCCAGGACATACTGAAAAAGGAGCCCCAACATTCTAACAGAGTGGTGTATAACTTTAAGCGGATAAGATTTTCATTTTTTATAAAAAAGACCAGACCCTCCTGCTCTCTTATAAAAATTATAAAGTAAGTGCCATATCCATCTGCTCCCAGTCAAATCTGGAGAAGTTGTCTGATCACGAATCTACTGCTAAAAAACAGAACAGACTCGGTGTCTTACGAATCCCTACTGCTGAAGGATTCAAACCGATTGTTTAAAGAACTTAGTTCAGGTTCCTACTCTAACTTTTAGTAGAACATCTCTCAAGGTTCTCAGGAGACTTCTCAGGATGTTGCCGACTTCCTTCTTTACTTGTGAAGTGCCAAATGTATCCACAGAGATCCTTCCTGAATAATAGAGCTTTCTGCCATGTAACCATAAATAAGGATGAAAAGATTCTCCTCCCCATGCATAAGCTAAGTGACAAAATAGTGGGCTTCTGCATCCAAATACTTCACAATCAGGAATAGATACCTTGATTATGAACTATATTTTTGGGCCACAAACATGAATTAGAGAGTTGCTTAGCACACTATCTGCTGCTGTGACTCCTCTTGTATATTCATTACTAGAATAGGAAGTGTATTATATAAAGTATTAAGATGGTGCTACAAAAGCTCAGACTACACCTATTTGAGTCATCATGGCTGAGCTTCTTAGTTCTCTTTCTAAAAAGACGTTCAGTTTGCTATGTCAGTGAGAAAGGAGGAAAAAGCATGTTTAGAGAGGCAGTAATCCATCATCATGAAAACAATTGGTAGCAATAATTTTTTCAAAAAAAAAAAAAAAGGAAGCTGACACATAAGAAACTGAAGCAACTTCCTGCACAATAAGGATTTTGGTACTTACGCTTTTTCCAGAAAAGCATCCCTGGACATGTTCTGTGCCAACAGGTTTGTTGCCAGACTGAAGATTTCTTCTGACCATTCCTAAACAGAAAAGAAAAAAAGAAGAAAAAAGAAATTCCGTTTAGATTCATCCAGAGGAACTTTTCTTCAAGGTTCTCTTTGAATAGTGACACAGGGGTTAAACCTTCCCTTAAGAAAACAATCAAGGTTGGTAGAAAGGTGTAACAAATAAGCAGAAATGGACAGATTCATGGACAGGTATGAAACAGAATGGGGTAGAAAGCATGGCAACTGGGATTGTTGTGTTAACAGAGAGAATCAAACAAGAATGAATAAGAAGGAGGACAATCCCATTACTAATAATATCATCATACAGTTTTGGACATACAGATAATCCTCCACCTATAACCACAATTGGGCCCAGAATCTGAGTCACTGATGAAATGGTCATTAAGTGAGATGCCACCTGACCACTTCGCTCAAAACCCACAATCTTGGCTCTCCCAGTTGCGGTTATTAAGCAACCGTGTGCGTCATTCATCAGAATGTCAGGAAGAGAGCCCAGGCCTCCATGATCTGGTTGGCAGAAAGAAGGCTCAGGCCTCCCAACACAACCAGTTGCTCAGGTCCTCTCCCTGCCTGACTGGAGAGAGAAATCACAATAACCTAGTATTTGCTAGCATTTTCAAACATTTGAGGTTCATTTCTCCAGGGTACTGAGGGACAGACCACAAATCTGGCAAAACACTGGTGAAAGCTATTGTTCTGGAAGGCTCAAAACGTTAGTAAATGTCAGAATTTTCCCCTTACCCACCAGTGTCCTGAGCCTTTCAGAACAGTGGCATCTGCTAGCATTTTCCCCTCCCCCCTCTGGAAGTTGAGGAATACTTGTTTCAAATACTATTTTACACACTTACAACAAAACCATAAGGAAGATTTGTATTATTGTTTCAACTGTGTAAGCTTATGGCAGAGGTAATACTTAAATTTGGGCTTTGGGGGCTCAGTTTTTGACTCTATATTTTTTCTTCTACCATTCCGTCATGTCCAATTCTCAGAAAGTGTCTGGACAAGGCCCTGCAGTTTTCTTGGCAAGAGTTTTCAGAAGTGATTTGCACAGCCACAACTGGGACTGGATTTTCACGTCACTAATCAATGCAGTCATTAAAGGAATCTTCATGTGACCAGATCTGATTTCATGACTATTTTTACAGAGGGCATTAATGACGCAGTTGTTAAGCAAATCCACTTTCCCCAATTAACTTTGCTTGTTGGAAGCCTACTGGGAAGTTCGCAAATTGCAATCATTTGCAAATTGCAGGACACTGTATCCATCATAAATGTGAGCTGATTAACAAGCATCCAAATTGCAATCACATGGACTGCTGGGGTGATATGATGGTTGTAACTTTGATGAGGGTGGTAAGGCCCTCATAACCTGAAATTGTCATTAAATAAACAGACATAAATTGAGGACTACCTGTAGCCCAAAATCACCCAGCTGGCTTTGTACCTAAGTCAGGGTTAGAACTCATAGGCCCCCAGTTTCTAGCCTGTTGCTTTAAGCACCACACCAAACTGGCTTTTACATTAGCTGTCTTTTATTAATATGCAAGAAAAGAACCATGGAGTTCAGACCTTCTTTTGGAAGGTTAATGAATAAACCTCTTGATGATAATATAACAACCTCATTTCCATTTGAGCCACATTATGTAGCAGGAAGCTGACATATTTTAATGTAGACTTTACACATGCTTTAAGGGAGCATATACATGTACTAAGATGATTGTGGAGGTCACAGAATTCCCCATGCCAGCTTCTATTCCTTTTTCTTGATGGAATCTGATCTAATTTTTACTCTCATATTACAGTGAGAGTAACATTCATGAGAAAGCAAAAGTATGCACAGCAGTAAATGGTGAATAAAATGCCATATGAGAAAAACAACTCCCAGCCAGGATATTTTACAAAACTGCAATTGGCCAATTTAGGGAACGGGATTCTGCTATGGATAACCGAGAATTGTGAAGATGAATTTGGACGCTATGAACTGTTGGTCACATGTCAAGTCTCACTGAAGTAGCAGCAATCACATGTTTTAATTAAAGGTTCCCACGCTCTGAAAAACACAGATGCCCAGAGCCTCTCTCCCTCCTGCATACAGCATATTCTTCTTTCATTTCTTACCCTTATTCCCACATCTATGCTGATAGCTTGGAAAATCTCCTTGTAATCCAATCTTAAAGTCTGAGGCTTATTATATGTAAGCTTTCCTGCTGTTCTCCTTCAATATTTGGTCTTTCAAATTATCGTCTTGCCAAATAACTCCCTTCCCTGAAATTCATAATAAATTCCTATTTACAACATTTCTCTAGAAACAATGCAAGTACGCTTGTCTTCAATCTCCTTGTCATAAAAACCTTCCCTTCTTAGTTCACTGTATAGTTGGCAACCACAATATTATTAGAACTACTTAAGACTGAACCCTGGTACAATACTACATAACACTTGAGAGACTTGAAAACAGATGTTTGTCCCAAAGGTGCTTTTCAAAAGGCAACTGGACTTTGTATTTTTCCTGAAAACTTTTCACTTCTCATCCAAGAAGCTTCTTAAACATTTTCTTGAAAATGATTTGTTGAGAAACGAAACATTTTCAAGAAAAAAACACAGAAAGTCCAGTTGTCTTTTGAAAAGCACTTCAGGACAACCATGATTTAGATGATTGAGAATCTCCATAGACTGTTTTGATCTTTTAGGGCAAATACTCCTTAGCTAACCATTAAGCACTTCTTTTCCATCAGATCATCATAGGGTTGGAAGAGATCTAAGAGGTCATCAACCCCCTACATACTGTAGGATTAACTTCACCATCCCTGATAGATGGCTATGCAGCTTCTGTTTGAAAGCCTTCAATGAAGACAAAGAAACCATAAAATGCAATTCTCCTTCTAGTTCTAATTTAAAGCATTTTAGGTGATCCGATCTTACCATGAGATTTGAATGGCACATGAAGCAAGCAAAGATCTATTTCAATTGTATAAGTATTATGTCTAAATGCCGGAGCAATTTTGCATTTTTCTCCCCAAACCAAAAAGGAATTTTATCTGGACAAAAGCACGCTCCTTGTAATGAATAAAGATTGAAGTAAACATAATTATTCTGCAGATTAAATATGCTTCCTTTAATTCAAAGAAGTTAAACCAGGAGGGATTTTCTTATTGAGAATTTAAGTTCACACCTTCTATTCTGCCTAACATTCAGTCCTTCTACGCTGCATTTAATCTCTTCAACCAACTCTCCTCACTCCCACTGAAAATTCAGGGTACTACTTCTAATATCAAACTTATCTTACAAGTGCTAAAAGATATTAAAAAGGGAGATAATTAACAAACACAAGAAGCATTGAAGCATGTAGATCCTCCATATTCTGTAGGAAAGCAAGTTAGCAATTCAGAATCTTTCTTAGGGGTAGTACCAGAGGTGGGTTTCAGCAGGTTCTGACCAGTTCTGGAGAACCAGTAGCGGAAATTTTGAGTAGTTTGGAGAACCGGTAAATACCACCTCTGACCGGCCCTGCCCCCATCTATTCTCTGCTTCCCGAGTCCCAGCTGATTGGGAGGAAACAGGGATTTTGCAGTATCCTTCCCCTGCCATTCCCAACAAGAAACGCCCACAGAACCGGTAGTAAAAAATTTTGAAACCCATCACTGTGTAGCACAGATATATTTCTGCACTTTATTGCTGGCCACACTCAGTATAACCTTATCAATGGTATAAGGGGATGAAACAGACCCCATCTTTTTGTACATTACCAGGGAGTAAATGTTTAGCAAAAATATGGAAAACTATATATCTATAATATTCGACTAATTATGTGACATTAAGTTCTTGGTAAATTACATTGGAAGTGGTTTGCCTTTGCCTCCTTCCTAAGGTTGAAAGAGAATGATTTTGAACCCAGAATGACACCGAATACTTTTAAATAGAAAGTCTAATTTCAGGCATTAAAATTCACATTTTTAAGGAAGAATGAAAAAAATAGTGAGTTAAGTATCAGATAGACACATGCAAAATCAAAGAAAAAAATAATCAATACAGGAAGACCAATAGATGAAAACGATTATTATTTGTCAGAATGATAGAATTATGGAACTACTAAACCTTCCTCCCTTGATATGTTAAGACTTTTTATCAGGTTCGCCTGATACGCCAGTTGTGTCCCTTTCTAGATCGGGACTCTCTACGCACAGTCACTTAGGCACTAGTCACTTCCCGCCTGGACTACTGCAATGCTCTCTACATGGGGCTCCCCCTGGGGTGCACCCGGAGGCTCCAGCTGGTCCAGAACACGGCCGCGCAGGGGATTATGGGGGCGACGAGGCGCTCCCATGTGACACCTCTCCTGCGTGAGCTGCACTGGCTCCCGGTGGTCTTCCGGGTGCGCTTCAAGGTGTTGGTGACCACCTTTAAAGCGCTCCATGGCTTAGGGCCGGGGTACTTACGAGACCGCCTTCTGCCACCAATAGCCTCCCACCGGCCAGTACGCTCGCACAGAGTGGGCCTCCTCAGGGTGCCGTCCGCCAGACAATGTCGGCTGGCAACTCCCAGGGGGAGAGCCTTCTCTGTGACGGCACCCACCCTCTGGAATAACCTTCCCCCAGAGTTACGTACAATAACAGACCTCCGGATTTTTCGTCGGGCCTTGAAAACCTATTTATTTCAACTAGCTGGGCTGGCTTGAGTTTAATTTTAAATTGATTTTAAATTGGGTTGTTTTAATTTACGGCCAAAATATTTAATTATTTTAATACTGTTTTTAAATTTTGTATGTTCTGTTTTTACTTTGGCTGTGCACCGCCCTGAGTCCTTTTTAGAGAAGGGCGGTATAGAAATTAAATAAATAAATAAATAAATAAATAAATAAATAAATAAATAAATAAATAAATAAACTCTCACAAGGCCCATCAGTGTGATCATGGAAATTTGGGTGGCTCAATATGCAGAAAATATGACTTCAGCAACAGAGTGGTCAATGCCTGGAATGCACTACCTGACTCTCTGGTTTCTCCCCCAAACCCCCAAAACTTTAACCTTAGACTGTCTACTTTCAACCCCATTCCTAAGAGGTCTGTAAGGGGCGTGTTTAAGCACACCAGCGTCCCTACCGTCCCTGTCCTAATGTTCCCTTTTATTTGTATCCATCTCATGTATTCATAATTATGTCTATTCTTATATCTGTTATCTAATACATGCTTGATGAAATAAATAAATATATAAATAATAAATAAAAGAGTACCAGGTTGGAAAAAAATGAAGAGGGAGGAAATTCCAAAGATGAGGGATTTACAGTGAAAGAAAGGAAGTTTTAGTTGCAAGTTTCCCAGAGCCATTTAGGATTCTGTCAAAGAAACAAACAAACAAATAAAGCAAAGCTCCTTGTTTCTTCTTGTTTCAAGACATAGGCGGTCTATTATTTTGGATGTCTATGATTTCAAAAGCAAAAGAAACAAGGTAATCCTTTTATTGTTAGGTTCTTATCAAAGCTATGGCTCATCCAACATTTTATCCTGTCTTGTCTTGCTTTTTCACTTTCCAAAATAACCAACTGCTTCTTTCACATTGCAATGCTGGAAGAATTAATAATATGTTTTAATTCTCCTTGTGACACTAATGCTACAAAGATTGAACATAAAAAAGGTTACACCTCAAAATACTTTTGGTGTAAAAACAGAACATTCCTCACACATTTAGAATTCACATTCTAATGATAATAATTGGATTTGTTTTTAGACAAAGCACGAACATCACTTCATTTGAAATGCAGCCTCCGTCTCTGCTCTGTAATTCTGTCTGTTTTGAAAAACTGGAGGACTGTTTTTCTTTGCTTGCTTCCATCCTCATACCCTCATTTGTTTCTGGATTTTTTTTTTTACTGTCAAACATTACAGTCCTGCATTGATATATATTAATTAGAACTAAGAAAACTCCTGTTAATACACTTCATCTAACCAAAATGGAGAACAGAGGCTTCAACATTTGATTATATAGATTTGATAGCTTGTAAATATCTCAAGTACACAATTGCCACTACTATCCCGGAGTGGCCATTTATTCACTGCCAAGATAGACGAAATACATCATTCAAAGGCAGGACTCAGCACCCTTAAAGACATGCCAAGAATTGCATATATTTTGAACATGCAGACACACATTTAGAACAGTGACAGTGACTTGACGTACATTTAGAACAGTGACAGTGACTTGACATACAATACGGTATGGGAAAGATTGTCTCGGCAGCTTCTAGTATGTCCATCCTGGACAAAGTTAACTTGGAAATGTGCCTTTCTTACAGTTTTTCACCTTAAACCATGTTTGGCTACCCCAATAGCCCTGATTCTTGAAGGTCTGGTTCCTTTCTTAGTGACAGTTTCTCTCAGTGAGAGTTAGCTCTTCATATTTTTGTGTCCAATAGCAATTCCTTTTCTCCATCAGAAATGCTGGACAAATGAAGAAATTCTAAAAGTGACATTTTCATATATCTCTAGCTTTCTTTCAAAGTACAAAATTCTGGATTCCCTTCAAGAGAAACTCAATACAGGAAACTAGAGGTGGAATCCTGTATATAAACAGAGTTCCTAGTATCTTTCCTTGTACAAGTAGTATAAACTCCCATTTTACTTCCATTTTTAAATTTTCTTTTTAAAACATGCCTATTCCGTTGTAATCTTACTTTTTATTGGCGCCAGCAAGTTTCCCAGGATGTGGATATCTAATATCCCAAACAATGTTTGGGAAATACTTTCTTATATTGTATCTTCATTTAGGTTTCACTCACATTTTTTTTTTTTTAATAAAAACAGTGCTCCATACTATCAGAATCTGGGGCTTCAGGAATTCCAGTAAAATACAGTAGATCTATTTCCCCCCTTCTTTCATGCTTGGTCCCCATTCACCAAAATTGTATGCTCGATGTGGCAGAAGCAAGATGTGATGTTCATCCATTGTGTTCGAAGAGGACCATGACATTTAACAGGTTGTGGGCTATCCAAGATGTGTCCGCAGGGGTTGCTAAGGCCAATACGGGCACAAAATATTCTGTTGTCGTTTGCCAGCAGCCTGCGGAGCTGGCAGCGGAATCGGACAGTGATGAGGCTGAGGAAGAACATGGGCCAATCCTGGAGGCTGGGGGAGGCCCGGATGAGGGCTCTGCATCGGAGGCAGAGATGGGGCCAGGGCCATCGGGGAGTGATGTGCGGACTTCGGAGGCTCCAGAGGCTGACAGCAGAGAGGCAGAGGAACAGGAGGAGCCTGTTCCTAGTGCACGTATGAGAAGAGCTGCCAGAAGGCAGGAGCAGATAAAGCAGAGAGGATGACTCGGGAGTAGGGCCAAGAGATGATTGGCCCCTCCCATAAGGCTTAAAAGATTTGCAACAGCTCTTGGGCTCTGTCGGAAAACAACGTTGATAGTCTTGCTGCCCTTATCTCTTGTCAGGGTTTTCTGCTTCTGAACTTTTGCCAAGAGAAGCCTTTGGCAGTTTGCCTAATTATACCAAGGTTGGTGATTAGACTGAAGAATTTGTGTTATGAAGAGTTTGTTTTAATTTAGTTTGGACTATGCTGAGAATGAGTTGATTCTCAGCTGTTCTAATAAAGTCTGTTTGTTTTGGAACTGTTTGCATCGATTACTACCTACTTCGGCCTGGGTCACAACATGTTCTGCCACATGTCGGGCAGGCATGCCTGGGCACCATTGTTGCAACATTTGCAACTCTGGCTTTGTGGAGTGCTCGCTTCTCTTGTGCTACGGTTGTTCTTCTGTCCGCAGATGTTTAGCAGCCTTGGCGGATCAGCGTGCGCCATGTCGATCGATCTTGTGCCAGGGTTTCCCAGAAGGTGGTGTCAATATCCAGAGACATGGATATAAACATGTCTTTATATCGCTTCCTTTGTCCCCAGTGCAACTGCTTTCCTTGAGACAGCTCGCCATAGAGGAGCTGTTTAGGGATGCGATGGTCTGGCATCCTTGAAACATGGCCTGCCCAGCGGGTCTGGGCTTTCATCAGCAGAGTGTGAACTGATGGCAGGCTTGCTCTGGAGAGGACTTCTGTGTCTGGCACCTTGTCCTGCTACTGGATGCTCAGAATTCTATGGGGGCGAGTCATGTGGAAGTGGTTCAATTGCCTAGCGCAACTCCTATATACAGTCCAAGTCTCACTGGCATATATCAGGGTAGTTAGCATTACTGCTTGGTAGACTTTGAGCTTTATAGCAAGGCTTATTCTACGGCGGCCCCACACATTGGTCAGTAGTCTGCCAAATGCAGCGCTTGCCTTGGTGATTCGGCAGTTGACCTCAATGTTAATTGTCACTGCGTGGGAACGGGGGCAGAAGCAAGTTAAGATGCTTCTGAAGCACAACCTTCTTTTTAAGCATTTCAATGTTGCAGGCAATATGAGGCATCTCATTCTAAATAGAAGTTTCCTTAAAGATACAAAATATTTACCTGATAGAACACTTGAGACATCTGTTGAAAAATATGGATGCTTTTGCAGATTACCTGTGACTTCGAAAAAATTCCTTGCCTAAAGAATGTTAGTATTTTTGTAATGCCTAAGCAAGGTCTCTTTCTCCTTCATTTATTTCCCTGATCAATTGATGCGGTAGCTATTTCACTTGTCTGTTTGCCATCCAGTTTTATAGTCCCCCTGTTGTTTTTATTTCCCTTCCCAATGCAACTACTCCTTCCTCCTTCCTTTTTTCCTGTATTTGCTGGAGTGCACGAATGTGTTCAAACATTGCATCTGGGAGATATAATCATTGTTATATGCTGATCAAGGAATCACTTAATTTTATAAATGGGATAATTTATACACACAGAGAAACACAGATACACAGATGCAAAACCCAGGGGAAAGAGGGGAATTGCCACAAGTGATTTCAGCGTGAATTGGAAATGTTACACTATCAAGGTGGTAAAGCTGGATTGCACAGAATTTTTCTCTGTATGGATATGCAGAGAAAGGATTGTCTTAAATTTGCCATACTCCTTTGTGTAAAATTCAGGCTCATCTTCCTTTGAATAAGGTTGGTAAAGATGTCCATGGGAAAAAGAAGAACATCTCATGAAAAACAGTTTGTTGCACTTATCCTTAAAGACATTCCATACAATTGCGCAGATTTTGAACGTGCTGACACATTTAGAATCAGAATGACTGTAACTGCCTAGAAATACAATTCAGCATAGATAAAATTGAATAGACAGCATCGCTTATGTGCTCAGTCTGCCATCCTGGATGAAGGACCTATCATTAACTTGCAAATTTGCCCTTGTTATGGTTATGGTCAAAGTTATTTGTTAACTTTGACCCTTTGTTCATTTTAAACCCTGGGTGGACATTTAGCTACCCCAATATCCGGATTCTTGTGACCTTATATGAATACGTCAGTTCAGATGGCCAAAACTTTATAGGAGACTGAAACTTCAGAACAGAAGAAATTATAAGACTGAAAAAGTAAAGAAAAGAGCTGGAAACAATTAACAACTGATAATTATTTGGAAGCTTCTGTTTAAGCAGCTTGCCCTAGGTTGGTGAAATACAACAAACCCCCCCCCCCCACCCCCAGGATTATCTAAATCCATAGTTTCATGAATGTAAAATGCCTAGAATTACAGAGCCATCTTTTAAAAGATTGCAAAATCTGATGGCTGGTTAAGGTCTGACATGCCTTGAGAAATGTTGATCAGGATATTTTGTAAAAGACTTCAGAAAGCAGTGACTTTCTTAACTGTCCCATGAATTTATTCATGTCCTATGTGCTCTGCAAATGCTGTTCTGCATTTTCTCCTTATTTTCAAAGTTTTCTTAAGATTGTTAGCCTCAGGCTACCATAAAAGCAAGCCAAACAATGTGCCTGAAAAACTGCCTAATGACAGTTAATTGCAAACAGGGCAAAATGTCAAGCCACTAGAAAATAGTCCGAGAGATATGCCACAATTAAGTCCAGTCAAAATAAATATAGTTGAATGAATATTGGAAGGTGACACATACCTATGGCATGGTTCTCACACAGCATTTCTCCTGAGGGAAACAATTTTTGGTATGCATTTATTACAAGGTGAAGTGTGTTCATGCACAACAAACCAGATATACTTATTTTTAAAAAAAGACCTATACTTTTAATGCATTGAGTACAGCAGTGGATTGGATTGTTCAGGTTTCTGCAAGTTGATGAGGAGAAAAGAGAGCCAAATATCCATTAATCAGGGTTAAGTGCTGAAAATAACTGCTAGATGTTTAACATAAAGCTATTGCCTTTAGCACCTTTCTGTGTCTAGAATTCTGATTGGAAGACTGTCCTTCCTTGTAAATCAGGGATGTGAATATAACTCTTTAGATTTAGTTAAGCTTTGGATTATTTTACACTATACAGTTTTCCTCTTGCTCTCTATTGCTTATCTATACAGTTTTTCTTTTGCTTATCTATTACCTATAACTCACAATTTTTTCAGAGGATTCTTTGTTTTCTTATCCCCAAATAGTAGCTTCCAACTGTGAAATGACTTTGATTTACTATAAAAGCACCTAACAGAGAATGGACAGATATAGTATCAAATTTGGTTGGAAAGAAGCCAGGAGTGATCAGTCTTCATCCCATATCATAAAAAAGTATACCTCAATAGTTGTTGGCAAAATATTTCAGAGAAGCCAATTATAGATTAATAGGCAGATCAACAGACACGTGGAGATAAACCATATTTTCACACCATTCAAAACAGACAATAAAAAGCTACAGATGCAGAAAAACCAGAAGACATTCTCTTCAGCAGCCAACACCCAGATAAGTGAGGATTAACACCAGACAAACAATCAAACAGAAAACAATACTCCAATCAAGGGACTACCCAGGAAAACACACATCCTCACCAAAACTGACAGGACAAGCTATTGTGTACAAACAGGGAACAAATTTCACACTCACTAGCACTGAAGATGTTACCTAGTTGGATAATGAAAAGTCTGCAAGCAAATAAACTCAGAGCACCAAGGACTCCACAATATATTTATGGTTGATGGACTGCACTGCCCATCTGATTTCACCAGCAAAGTACACATTAGCATTATGTTTCAACTCATTTTGCCAGCAGCTATGCTGGCATCTTCAAAGACAGAATTTCAATTTCTTCAGAATAGACTAATTTGAAATCTACTCAAATGAAGAACCAATCAGGAATCAGCTTTCTTGAACTCTTGTACTATGGGCCAATCAGAAGTTGTCTTGCCAGGTTATAATACTACAATTCAGTGAGTTCCTGTTCTCTCAGTTCACAGTATTCTTAATAAAGATCTTTATATCATATATAATTTGAAAGTGCCTTCTTTCTCTCCAAGTTTTATTTCCTTACTTTATCAATGGAGAGGCCATCAAATTAACTATTGTCTTCTTTATTCTCTCTCCTCCCTTGTTCTTGTTTAAGCTGCCATTGCCTTCATTCCTAGAATTAATAACCTCTTTTCTTCTCTATTATACTGTTCAGAGCCTCTATTACTAAACCCAAGGGGAAAAAATCTGTTTACCACTTTCCTATCTTTGCCTTTAAGTAGCATTGAGGCTAACATTCCATTCCATTTTCTTAACCTTTTTTTTTAACTTTCTAATTCAGCTGTGCAGTAGATACAGTATGGCATACTGGAGGCCAGTTTCAATATCATGGCAAAGAATTAGCAAGTTAAGAGCAGTCAGATAGGCACCTCGCTATTCCTAGGTTTCTCCTTATAGCCAAAGGGATAGAGATAATGGAGGAAGGATGAGCCATGGTGGCGCAGTGGTTAGAATGCAGTACTGCAAGCTACTTCTGCTGCCTGCCGGTTGCCTGCAATTTCACAATTAAAATCTCACGAGGCTCAAGGTTGACTCAACCTTCCATCCTTCCGAGGTGGGTAAAATGAGGACCCAAATTATTGGGGGCAATACGCTGACTCTTTACAAACTGCTTAGAGAGGGCCGTAAAGCACTGTAAAGCAGTATATAAGTCTAAGTGCTATTGCTATTGCTATCAGGAAAGTTTGCTGAACAAAGTTTGAAAGCCAAACCAGGAGGTTTTAGTTTGGTGGAAGAATAGCAAACAGTGCTATATAAATAGTAATTTACTGCAAATTGCTATCAGGCGCTTCCAATATCATCACATGCCGAAAAAGTGGGAATGGAAAGCGAAGGAAGCTCCACTTACACATATATCATCTGAAAACAATCTAAGCATATAAAGGGACCCTAAGAATATAAAAATTGATAGTATGCTGCTGCAGCTTAGCACTTTCTTGGGAAATGTGCCAATCTGCCCCCAAAATAACAAAATGAAACTGAGGGATCTTAGGAAACTACAACCAATATGTTTGGCGAACTGATCTTAGGGCAGCCATTCTCTAAGAATGCCTACAGCCTGTTCTCAAAATATATCCACCAACCCAAAAGGTTGGCGAATCATCCTATTTCCTGTTCCTATAACTCCAACACATTTCTACTCATAAGTATATTCTGTCATATTTCCAAGTTAATTTGCATTTTTATTATCCACTTTTTTATTATCTACAATATGTACTAATTAAATGCTTACATTTTACTATGCATTTTCTCCCAAGCACATTTTGCTAAAGATATATTTTTCTCAAGATACACAGTACACAAAAATGCACATGCGCGCACACACAATATATGTGTATATACATACAAACAATTTTTGAACTCGGAAAAAAATGAGAGAAAAGAGATTTGAATCAGGAAAAATATCAGAACATTTGGGAACTGAAGATGTAAAACAAATCCTTTTAATTTATTTCTTTAATTCCATCCAATTTATTTATAGAAAGAAAATAAACCATTTGGCCTAAGAATAAACCAATTTGATTTCCAAACAATACATTTCAAACATAATAAAACTACATACTCAGTCATTTTTCTTCCCTTCTTGCACTATTTGCATGCTATAATTCAGATTATGCTGTTCCTATTAACTCTAGCAACAAATTATGTAGTTTAATGCCCCTCTGAACCAATGGATTTCAAGGTTTGCTACTTCATGAATACATTTCTCTCATTCATGATGTGCATCATACTTTATCCTTGAAGACACCTGCCTCAATATAGATAAAAATATTTTTTCATAGAAAAAGACAGCCCCTAAAAGATCCATGTTCTCTGAGGCACTTCACCCAAATTGGAACCGATTGGTGAAAGTTATTTTTTCTCACTTATTTGGTTCTGCCAGAGGGGACAAGAGGGGAGGAAGGACCTCTAGCTTAGGGATGGAAAAATGCATTGCAGAAAAGCAACACACACAAGACATTTCCATGGGAAAGAATTTTAGGCAAAAGCTCGACATGAACCCCCCAGATGTTTGAGGGGACTAGGAATTTTAGTTCAGCAACATCTGGAGGACCATAAGTTCCCTACGACTTGGAGTAACTCTTGTCAGGCAGAGTAGATAACCTTCTTGGTAAAACTTGATTTAGACTTGCCTGCAACTATGCCTAGGCATCAATGCATACCTATGTTGTGAATAAGTTGATGGGTAAGCATAAGTTGCAGATGGCGGCAGATGGGCCGATACAGATACCTCCCAAATCTCAATTAGGCATTGTGTCGAGATGCGCGTCCTGCAAGCTAATTGGTGGATCTGATTTTTTGTTGGGAGGAGAGTGGAAGGTAAAGCACATTTCAACAAGGTTAACATTAGCAGAAGTATAAAGGCAACAGCTATGCAACTCTCTTCGAACAACAGATGCATACATTCCCTGATGTGCCATGACACATAAGTCTAACCCAAGCTTAAGCAATTATAGCGCTATTTTTGTTATTGTAGCAATTGCCAGAATGAAAGAGAAACCCTGCTTTGAGTTGTTTAGGGATTTATATGTTATCCACTAAATCCTGAATTGTTAACTGACAGCCAATCCAATACTACAATCAGAAGTATATGTATATGCATGTAAGCGTATAATCCACCATTATAGTTTTTACAGCTGAAATCTTTGTAACATAGAATAATATATTACAGCATTATAGAAATCTAATCATAGATATCACAATGGCTGTGATATAATTATATATATATATATTTTAAGGAGTTTCAGAGAGATAGAATTGTACAACAATTATATTCTCAATTACCAGACTTTAAGCTAGTTCATTAATAACTCTATCTTTTCAAGCTTCAGTTTCAGTCTATTGATCCAATACATTCAAGCATTAGACAAAAACAGGCATGGCCTTTCCTGGTTCAGATGTAGAAGTGAAGTAGACTTAGATTTATCAGCGTACAATTGACACAATACCTAAAAACTACCCTGTACCCTACTCCCAAAGGCCTCTTACAAATCAGAAGCAGGCAGCCATTTTGCGAATAGACCCTGAAATTGTTTTGGGGAAAAAAAATCATTTTTAGACAGAAGCAAAGACGTAATTCGGATGCACTGGAGTCATGGGAGGAGTCAGAGTTGAAACCTGCTTTTCAGTCTTTTAAATACAACCAGAAATGCCATTAAATGTTAGTGAGAAAGGTGAGGGTGCTCGATAGTGATAGGAGCTTGAGGAATCTCCTGAAGAGCTTTGTGATGGACTGGAGAAGGTAAACCTCATCTGCCATCCTGTCACAAAGGAATATAAACTGTATTTGTGGCTGATAACCCTGGCTGGGGAAAATAACACATAAGAGATTTCACTCATGGAATGGGAAAATGGAAATAGACATAGAAGCTGGCAATGATATAAGGTAAAGTTGGAGTAAGTGAAAGGGAAAAATTAAAATATATGGCTAGCAAGCAAATAAGGAATTAAGTAATCTTGGAGTGCTTCAGGTATGTAAATTCCAGGAGTGTTCAAAAATAGCACACACACACAAAAGAAATAAGCATAGGGATTACTGAGGAACTGAAGGCACCAGAACAGAGGCCCAAATGTTGCTAGCCATATGAGGTTGTTGGCTAAATTTAACTGAAGGTCATGATTAGCTCTTTGGGGAATTTAATAACAACTTCACATTTAGATAAGCCACACTGTCATTTTGGCAGAAATTGTATTATTGCCAGTAGACAGATAGTTAATCTCTGAACAATATAGTACATTATAAAGTGAATAATCATAGAAAAATCATAAAGTAATTTATTGCAAAATCCACCTCCCGTCATAGCAGATAGAGGAGGGAGAGAGAACTGTAGCTCAATTTATATAACTTAATTGACTTACACTTGCTTAATTATCACACTTTATAAATCAACCGTTGAGAGAAACTAGTAGTATTCTAGCCATGTTAAATATAAAGGAAAAAAAAATGCAAGAAAGAGCTTGTATGCTGTATTTTGTTTGATAAATCTTGAAAAGTCATGAGAAAGTTAGAAGCTGGATTCCTAACCAGCATTAGGAACACAACAGTGACACCCAATTTTGTGACACCCCACAATATCTCTATGCATGGTGTGTGGAACAGTCCACTAGTCAATTAACAGTGTAAACCATAAAAGAAAAAGAAAAACAAAGAGCAATCCAAATATGAAGCAAGAAATAATCTTTGGAACAATTAATCACCTGTTAAATCAATGAGGGATTTCAAGACTTTATGAACTCAAGAGTACCAAAAACTTTTTCACCATATATCTGAAGGATAACATGTAACAAACAAAATTAAGTTTCCTTTCAGATGGAATTCCATAATGAGGTTGTTGGCTATGCCGTTACACAAATATAATACCGTATTTTCCGGCGTATAAGACGACTGGGCGTATAAGACGACCCCCAACTTTTCCTGTTAAAATATAGGGTTTGGGCTATACTCGCCATATAAGACTACCCCTCTTCCAACACATACCAAATAAAAATTAAAAAACATCAACTGCCTCAACACAATGTAAAAGCAGCTGTGCTAGACCCAAAATGGCCCCTGCAACAAGCAGGAACCTCACGCAGCCACAAAAAGCCCAAAAAAACAACTTTCACACTTTACACACACACACAACACAACACAACTGACTCACCCACAATGTAAAAGCAGCTGTACTAGACCCAAAATGGCCCCTGCAACAAGCAGGAACCTCACACAGCCACAAAAAGCGCAAAAAACAACTTTCACACTTTACACACACACACAACACAACACAACTGACTCACCCACAATGTAAAAGCAGCTGTACTAGACCCAAAATGGCCCCTGCAACAAGCAGGAACCTCACACAGCCACAAAAAGCGCAAAAAACAACTTTCACACTTTACACACACACACAACACAACACAACTGACTCACCCACAATGTAAAAGCAGCTGTACTAGACCCAAAATGGCCCCTGCAACAAGCAGGAACCTCACACAGCCACAAAAAGCGCAAAAAACAACTTTCACACTTTATACACACACAACACAACACAACACAACTGGCTCATCCACAATGTAAAAGCAGCTGTGCTAGACCCAAAATGGCCCCTGCAACAAGCAGGAACCTCACACAGCCACAAAAAGCCCAAAAAAATCAACCTTCACACTTTACACACACAAAATTCCACATACAGCTTTGTGAGATTTTGTGTGTTTGTGTAGTTAGAGTGAAACACTACAGAAACACACCACATCTCAGAAAGCTGCACAAATATTATTTTATTTTTATTTTTATATGAAAACTAAATTTAAAACTTCCTAAACTTTAAATGGCTAGGTCTAAAAAAGAACAACTAAAAAAACCCCAATTAACTATTTTTTTAAAGCTCCCAAAGGGGAAAAAAACTTACCCAATAGAACAGGGGTCTCCAACCTTGGCAACTTTAAGACTTGTAGACTTCAACTCCCAGAATTCCTCAGCCAGCTTTGTTTTTACTGGCTGAGGAATTCTGGGAGTTGAAGTCCACAACTGCATGATTGCAGGCAGAGTGGCTTGCTGATGGAATGGATTCAGGCAAGCGAAGCAAGGCAAGCGTGGCGATTACCAGCTAAGGTAAGCAAGCTGGAGGGGGAAAACTTTTTTCTTTTTACAGGACTCTGGGCTCTGGCGATCCCAGCTGAGTTGCCTGATTAGCAGGCAACTCAGCTGGGATCGTCAGAGCTTGCAGAGTCACGTAAAAGGAAAAAAGTTTTTTCCTTTAACATGGCTCTGGCATCCCATAGCTGAGTTGCCTGATTAGCAGGCAAAGCTGGGATCGTCAGAGCTTCGATCGCCAGAGCCATTTAAGGCTCGTTAGAGTCTTTTGGGCTGGTCTGCCTGGTTACAGGAGTATGACACCCGGCGTATAAGACGACCCCCGACTTTTGAGATGATTTTCATGTGTTAAAAAGTCGTCTTATATGCCGGAAAATACGGTAATCTGACAGTGATCGATTCAATTGACTAAAAAAAATATGGTGAACACAGTGTTCCTTAAATTCAGCAAAACATTTTACAAAGTTTCCCATAAGATTCTAATATTAAAAAAATAGTTAAATGTGGGCTGATTTTTTGCTTCTGTTAGGTGGATACAATGCTAGTTAAACAAGCATTATTTATATTAGAATCTTATGGGAAACTTTGTAAAATATTTCGCTGAATTTACATAACAAATATGTATCAGTAGTTTCAAATCAAGGCTACCCTTTAAAAATCCAAACTGGAATTTAAAGTACTAACTAATATTAATATAATGCTCAATATTCTGCAGTGTTACTAGTTGGTTATCCTGGTTAGGCCCAATATAAGAGACTGTAGACTTTCTTGTAATAATAATATTTATTTTCTTCCTCAGGAACACATTTAGACAGCTATCAATCTGAGAAGAGCGAAAGCTTATATACAGAGGAGGCGGGGCTAATGGTAAGTAGTAACCAATGGTAAGGAACACAATGACATCACACAATGACATATGCACAAGCACACATATTTACAGATAGTAGGTTAGGTATTTTCAACTGTAACAAATCCCCCTCTAAAATACCTAACTAATGGTGGGTTATTAAGTTTATATATGTACATTAAGTTTGGAAGTCAAATACACATGTTGTTTGGTTGCTAATGGCTTAGTGAGGATATCAGCAATTTGTTCATTAGTATCGCAATGAACAGCCTTAATGAATCCTATACATGACAGTTGCCTCACATGTTTATATTTGATATCGATATGTCGAGATCGTTGACCTATCGCTTCGGAAGCTGATATATCTATCGCTGCCTTATTATCCTCATTGATGATAATTGGATAAATAGGTTCATCCCACACATTACATAATAAATCATCGAACCAAGTTAGATTATTGACCGCTTTGGATAAGCAAACATATTCGGCTTCTGCTGTAGAGGTGGCAATTAAGTTCTGTTTGCCAGTGTACCAGTGCACCGCACAACCATTTATAAGAAAAACATATCCAGAAGTGCTTTTTCTGCTTTTTGAATCAGTAGCCCAATCTGCATCGGCGTAGCAGGTCAAAGTTGGTTTTTCAGAAATGAATGGTTCTAGGTATAGACATACATTAATGCTAGATTTCAGATATCTCAAAATTCTCTTGATTCCTTCCCAATGGTATAAGTTAGGATTGCTTACATGTCTTGACAACAAATTTACGGCAAGGGTGATATCAGGTCTAGTCCAATTAGATATGTATAATAAGGACCCAATAATTGATCGATATAAAGTGTTATCCTTAAATGGTTCGTATTCATTGTACACATTCCTATAAAAATCAGTTGACATGGGAGTTTCACAAATTTTTGAGTTAACCATATTACATTTTTCTATGAGTTCTATAATTTTGTCTTTCTGGGATAATTTGAAACCCTTATCTGTTTTGTCAATTTGGACTCCTAAATACTTATTTACCTTTCCTAATATTTTTAAGTTGAAATTTTTGCCTAATTGTTCAGCGAAATTATCACATTTAACCTTGTCACTTCCAAAATATAATATATCATCAACATAAATCAAAACATATTCAATAGAATCATTATTTCTTTTTGTGAAAAAACAAAAATCAGATGAAGTAGCCACAAAGCCTATATCGTTAAGTATCTTTGATAAACACTCATACCACCATTTGCCGGACTGTTTTAGTCCATAAAGGCTCTTATTCAATAGCCAAATTTCTCCCTTTTTTGTATCTTTTCCTGGGGGTGCTTTTACATAAATTTCTTTATCGAGATCAGCATGCAGATAGGCTGTCTGTACATCAAATTGATATACTTCCAGATTTAAAACGGAAGCTAATACTAATGCTGTTTTCACACTTTCTGATCTAACGGTTGGGGAGTATGTGTCTTCATAGTCATCCGGAAACCTTTGAGCAAAACCTTGAGCCACTAACCTGGCTTTGTATAAGAATTTACCATCCTCTAGCTCTTTGATTTTATAGATCCATCTAGTGCCAATGGGGGACTTCTCAGTGGGTAGATCTGTTGGTGTATATACATTTAGTTCTTTTAAACTGTCCATCTCTTTTTTCATTGCTTCCTCCCACTTACTTTTTTCTTCTGGAGGTAACGTAAGTATGTCATCATACGTGTTGGGAGTCAGGTGTTTAGCTTGAATAGACAGTACATAATCATCTAATCTTTTAGGAATTGTGCCCCTATTGGATCTAATGGGCCTATTCTGGGGATGTTCATCGCTATGCATATATTTAGCTTCTTTTTCAGTTAATTGGTCTACCTTCAAAGTGGGGTGTCCTTTCTTCCATTCATCATTAATTGTTTTTGGGCATTTAATTCTGTTCGTGGTTGTGGTTTTGGGATTGGTATCTGATGTATGATGATCTGTGTGTGTGTGTGTAATATTTTTTGATTCTGGATATATTTCGTTGAGATGTAATTTTGACCAGTTCATGTGTTCATGAAACACAGCAGATCTGGATACAATGAAATGGTTATTTTTATCAATGAAGCGATATCCCTTGGTTCCTGATTCATACCCCATAAATATCAGTCTTTTGGATACTTTCTCTCCTTTGCGTCTTAATTGTGAGGGGACATATACATCAGCAGATACACCAAATACGTGTAAATGCCCAATTTTTGGTTTCCTTCCATACATGAGTTCGTATGGGGTCTTGTTGATTGTACTGGACCATAAGCGATTTATAGTGTAATTGGAATAAGTAAGGGCTTCAGCCCAGAATGATTGGTTTAAGCCAGCATCATCTAACACACATTTAACCATGGTTTGTAGCAAACCATTTTTTCTTTCAGAGACTCCATTTTGAAATGGGGAAAATGGACAAGATTTAAAGTGCAATATTCCTTGTGATTTTAGCCAATTTGAAAATTCGTTGGATAGGAATTCCGACCCCCTGTCAGTCATTATTTGTTTAATTTTAGTATTGTGTTGCGTCTCTACCATTTTAAAGAACTCCTTAAATTTTTTGAAAACCTCATTTTTGTGATTAAGGGTGTATACAAAACTGAATCTACTGTAGTCATCGACTATGGTTAGAAAGTATCTTTTTTTATATTTAATTGAGGGTTTTAATGGACCTACTACATCCATGTGAATTAGTTGAAAAATTGATTGTGTGGTGCGAGTGGCTTTTTTGGGTTTTGGTTTGTTTTTAATTTTGGATGAATTGCACACAGAGCATTCTAAGTAATTTTTACAGTTCTTTATTTTTAAATCTTCGGAACATTCTAACATTTTTCGTATGACGGGAAAGCTTGCGTGTCCTAGCTTTCTGTGGAGTAAGTGACTACAATTATCGTGAATAGGTCTTCCATTGTTTAAATTTTCAGACATATTAGTATCAGTGTTTGATGCATTATCATTATTACTTTCATCATGGCTATCTGAATTTGGCTTTTTGTTTCTTAATTGATAGTTTGCATAGACTAGTTCGTTATCTTGTGGCAGTAGGTATGTTAGTCCATCATTTGTAAATAGTTTACCTATGTTTCTGTTGTTCTTAGTCATAAATACCTTTCCACCTCTGAAAGTGGTTTCTATTTCATTCTCTATACTTAATTTTAGGGTTGCCAATATGTTATTTGGAATTTCGGGCACAAATAGTACCCCCTCTAATTTCCCTATACCCTTTATATGCGTGTCTCCTATTCCTCTCACTAGGACCTTATTTTGGTTTGCTACTTTAATGTAATATTTCTTTTCAGTGAAGTTGCTTAATATTTCTCTATTATGAGTTGTATGACATGTGGCTCCAGAATCTATGAGCCAAGTGTTGAGTGAATCAGACATCAAAATGTTATTGTTTCTTATTCCATATAGTGATCCTTTCTTATTTTCTCTAGGGTTATTTCTGTACATTTGTCTTTCTCTAGGGTGTGGTGATTCTCTTCGCTTATACCTGTAATCTGGGGATAGGAGAATACACTTCTGTCTAAGAAGTGTATTCTCCTATCCTTGTGTTGATATGAGTCACTGTATCCTGCATTCTTGGGGCAATCTCTACTCTGATGTCTTTCAGATCCACATATGAGACATTCATGTGGGTACCTATCTCTGACCTTAAAATCAGTTCTTCTTTGATTTCTACCTTCCCTTTGTTGTGTATATCGCTCTCTTCTAAGTCTATCTTCAGTAATAAGCTTATTGGTGAGGTTTTCTAAAGTAATTTGTTCTATACTTAGGTTATCTATTAAGGTAATATAGTTATCCCAGCTGTGATCTAATGAGTTAATTATAATGCTTTTCATGGTGTTATCAGAAATGGTTTCCCCCCTTTGAATAAGGTCTGCTCTTACAGCGTTTAGATTCAAGATATGTTCACTCATGGAGGTATCATGTTTTAGTTTGGCAGAATAGAATTCCCTAGAAATTTTTGTGGTGGTGGCTACACTTTTACTATAGAACAAATTGAATAATTTTTGGTATGTTTCAAATACAGTTAAATTATGCTCTATACTGGGAAGTATACTTGTGGAAATAGAGGCAATTAATATATAATATGCTTTGTGATGGAGGCAGTCTATTTCATAGGTCCAAGGCTTATCTGGTGGGTTATCAATAAAAAATAAAACATTCTCTTTCAAATATGTAATCTGTAAACACTGGTTCCATTCCATTAAGTTGCTTCCATCTAATCTTAACTTTATAAAGTCTGAAGGTATTGTCCCTGAGTGTTGTGAAGTGTTATTCATGTTTAGTAGCTGTCCATGATTTAAGACCTTAGCATACTCACAATAAGGCCTGGGTATGGTAGATGCATGTCTGTATTTACTTATCTCTATGTTGCGCTGACTTGTATTTATGTTTTCTTCTTCTTTCTTTGCAGGCTCGTTCTGGCCATGCTCAGTCCTCATTTTTCTCCAGCAGCCGGCGAGGGAGGTTCCTGTGTCTGCAGCTCCTGGGGTGAAGTCCCAGACGGCCTTCTGTTGCTCTGCTTTGTTTCCGGAGGGCCTCTGGTGACTGAAGAATGCCTGGGGTGCTGCTCTGCTCGTCGGGGAGTCTTCTCTGAGGTCGTCAGTAAGTGGAGCTTGAGGCAGGCCGCCATTGCCAATGGAGCCGGGTTGTTCAGGGAGTTGCTCTTCGGTAGGTAAGTATGATTGCCAGCTTGTCTTTCTTCGGGTGGCTAGGCCTTTCTTTAGACAGTTTATTTCTTTTTGGCTTTTGGTAGATGGTAGTTTAGAATTTTCTATTTCATTTTCTGGTTGTTTGTTTGGTATTGTTAGTTTAGTCCCGAGTGCTGCAGTCAGCACCTGTATAGCATTGTCTATTTCTACTTCAGTAGGTTGAGCTTTGTTTTGTTTAAATAATTGTTTTTTATTTGTTTTTGGACTCGGGTAGTCATCTTCTTGGTAGGTTTTGTTTTTTATTTCGTAGTTTGAGGTTTGGAATTCTTTTAGTAATTGGTCAGGCATTTTAGAGGTATTAGGTGAGTAAGATGGCTGCCATGAAAAAGGCGGGAAGCTGTCGCCATCTTCGGTGTCATTTTTGAAGTCAGGGGTTGAGTTTCTTACCTTGCAGTTTTCTTGTTTGTTATTTTCGTTTATCATGCTGCGGATTTTCACAAGCAGATTTGATTCAACTGTAGTTGTTTCTATTAATTCTAGTATTTTTCTTTTTACCTCATCTTCTTTGTTTGGTGTTGAGAAAGTTTGTTCTGCTCCAGCTAGTGGTTGTTTGTTTTGTGTTAGCAGTTCATTTTCTTGTAATTGCGTTTGTTTCTTAATATTTTCATGTGGTGTATATTTGTCAGGAGTTAGTTGAGCTGCCATTCTTTTCGTTATGTATCTGGTGGCAGGTCTTCTTTTGTCGTTATGTGAGTCTTACATCTTTATGTTCGGTTGGGCCTACCAAACCATCCTCTGCTACCAATTTGTTGCTAGTTGGTTATCCTGGTTAGGCCCAATATAAGAGACTGTAGACTTTCTTGTAATAATAATATTTATTTTGTTCCTCAGGAACACATTTAGACAGCTATCAATCTGAGAAGAGCGAAAACTTATATACAGATGAGGTGGGGCTAATGGTAAGTAGTAACCAATGGTAAGGAACACAATGACATCACACAATGACATATGCACAAGCACACATATTTACAGATAGTAGGTTAGGTATTTTCAACTGTAACATGCAGAATATATAGTGTGGCACATATTCTCAGATTTGGTACAGAAACCTGTTATTCTTCATATATACCAAGCTATAAAAGCAATCTATAGCATGGCATATCTAGTGGTTAAGGCACCAGGCTGGAAAGCAGGAGACCGTGAGTTGAAGTCCAGCCAGCTGGGTGACCTTGGGTTAGTCACTCTTTTAGCCCAACCCACCTCACAGGATTGCTGTCATGTGGAAGAAGATATGTCAGATTGCTCCCCACCTTGATTATTTGTGAAAATAATAAAGGCAGGATACAAACAAACAAACAAACAAACAAACAAACAATCACAGAACTCTTGACCTCTTCCAAATCCTAATATCTTGACTACAATTGGAGCTATCCTGCCATACTTCTCCTGGGCTGATCATATAACATTCTGGAAGAGTAGCCCCCAAATTTTTGTTCCTTTACCTCATGAAGTGTGTGTATGAAATATTTGTATAAAATATACAAATGTATGTATGCTGAAATTAACATCAATATATTACTCCTCTAAGATCAAAGAATATTCATTGCAGTATTTTGAAAGAGTTTTTTCCGAATAAATGATTTTTTGACCCAAGGGAAAAATTAAATAGATTACTGAGGAAAATGCCAAACTAGAAACAATTAGAGAGTTTATTCCAGTTCTAACCAAACCTAGCTTTACTGAATTTCCATTTAAGTTGTTAATTCCATCATTCTTCTACGAGGTTTATCATAATTCATGCAATCCTATATCCATGCTTCATGTTCTCCTGTAATATCAAAGGAAATTGGCACATTGCAACAACAGTGACCTGATCCATTCTTTCTTCAAAATTGGAAGAAGTTATTGACTGGTATTCTTTAATTACTAAATAAAAAAATGTAGGGATGGTCTGGGTAGAAGACAATTCATTCCAGCTGTATATTTATTTAATCAACATCCCATGAAGTCTGCACTGAAAAATTTTCCTCCTGGAAATGTTGAATACTTTAGTATCCATATTAGTAGAAGACAGAACAACCTTCTAGCCCAAGAGAAAGAATGCTTCTCTTAAGTCTGTGGGTCTTATTATTACAGCACTCAGGGTGAGTGCTTCCTCAGCAATAAACCGTCTATGCCAGCTAATCCAGTGTGTGTGGGGGTGGGGTGGGGGAATCACCCAGGTTTGGCTGATGTTACAGAAATATATAGAAAGGTAGCCAAGTTTTGTCCTCATGAACTCTGAAATGCTTTTAACTATTTAACTTGCTGTCTTTTATTCTTCATTCATTCTCTTCTTTTGAACTGCGTAGCCTGTCAACAGCTGATCTAAAGCAGTAAATAAAGCTAAGCTGAACTAAAAGCAAATCAAGTCACACATTCTCAGAAATAGCAAAAGTGGAATCTTCAAACTGATTTAACTGTAACATTCAGTTCGTTTTTTTTGTTTTAAAGCAGAAAAGTGCATTAAACTTGGTTCTAAAAAAATATTGTTTGGTGCCATTCATTGTTAAAGTTTCCATTAATTTTACTTCAGCCTTAGAAAAAGAACAGAACTCTCAACCAAACAGCAAGTGGAAATCTCAGGAACTAATTATTCTCCATAGTCAATTATCAAGAGACAAACTTCCAGAAGTTAAATATGAGAATGTCTTTAATCATTTCCTCAAAGTGATTTCCAAACTCTTCTGCTTATCCAAACCTCATTATTTACAACAGAGTATTATAATAATAATGATAAAAAAAACTGCCAACAAGAACAATAAGTTTTTTAAAAAGCCTATTGAATGAGACAACAAGGCCAAATGAAGGACATCTATCTATCAGCTGTGGTGCCCTAAGAACCAAATATCATTTATCAGGCCTCACACTTGTATAACATTTCCAAGGAAAAGTGAGGGAGAAATGACTTTGTAAAAAAGGGAGGCAAAGGAAGTCTTTCTTTTCCATGAGACCCCCACTGATCCCCTTGATCTCTTTCAGATATTCCTGCAATGTATGGAATCTTCAGTCACTAAGGCAGAAACTTGTCCACCCCAAGGATAAAACACACAGACACAAACTGAGCAATGGGGTATATGCAGTACAATGTAGTGAGACATGTGCAGATCTGAACATTGGTGAAACAAAACTACCACTCCATAAACGCATGGTGCAGCATAGGAGAACAAACCCATCAGGATAAGATTCAGCAGTCCATCTGCATTTAAAAGACAAAGGTCACTCTTTTGAAGACAGCAAAGTCCACAGCTTGGACAGAGAGGACTGCTGGTTTGAAAGAGGAGCCATCTATGTAAAAATTGAACAGCCCTCCCTCAAATGGGGTGGGGTGTAGCTAATGAAAAGCTAGCATCAGTGGTGAAATGCTACCGGTTTGCACTGGTTTGGGTGAACCAGTAGCTTTAAAAAAAGCTAGCGGTAGCTTAAAAAAAAGCTCAGAACCGGTATTTCCATTGATCAGCTGTGCCATGTGATTTAAAATTGCTAGAAAGTAGGAAATCCTACTTAATCTAAATCATGTGACACATCTGTCCTCCCCCCCCCCCGTTCTACTTACCTTCCCAAGCCTCCTTTTTCTGTACAAAGCGCATGTTTGGCATGTATTGTGTGTGTGCGTGCACACAGCATGTGTTTGGTGCACACTGCACATGCAGCGTACTTTTGGCATGCACTGCGCATGCACATGCATGCACCATGCATTTGGCACGTACTGCGTATGCGCGGCCAGCGAACTGGTGGCAAACTGGTTCAGATTTCACCACTGGCTAGTATGCTCTAACATCTATGTTATATCTTGTTCCAGGCCACCACAAAAAAAAATTACAGTATTAAATGGTGGCAAAATGTAAGAGAAGAGCAGGCAGAGTTGGGAGACAGAGTTAAATGAATTGTCAGCCTAGAATTGTTACATTCCCACAAACAGTCTAAGTCGAATCCCTCTTGAATTCTGTTTACTGTGTTGCCTGGAGCGCAATCATGTGACTGTGGGTGAGATGCGGAGAGACTATCAGAACTTCAATACCTTCTATTTTCCAGATAGGTCGTAGTTTTGAATGGTCATTAATGGACCAGTCGTAAGTTGAGGACATGCCTATATCACATACATATTAAGAAAACTTAAAATTTGCTTTCCAATTTTCAAAGCAAAAAATCATATGTTTTAAGGAACTGGTCAGTTCCTTAAAAATATAGCTTCATAGTGATACAAAAGATGTCTATGAACAAATACAATGTTTTTTTAACTAAAAAGAACTGCTGAGAACAGGCTTGGGAACACAAAAGTTTATACAACAATATTTAGAAAGAAAACTGCTAAGACCCATATTATGTAGTTCTTGACACATTTTTTTTAAAAAAACATCACTAGATAATACCAACAGACCCCAAACTGTATCCATATAATTTCTAGCTGCAGTCACGTTCAATTTAAAAACAAATATTAATAAATCTTTTCAGTTTTAAGGGAAAAAAATCTGAACTGCCATACCTTTGCTATTTCTTCCTGAGCGGCTACTAAATTCAAGTAAGATATATTGACTAGGTCAGGGCCATGAACAATTGTAAGCATTCGATTTTCCAGTCGTCCTCCTGCATTTCCTACATCCAGGTGTTCACGTAGTTTTGGATCCTGGAAATAAAAAGACAGAAAAATATTAATGTTTACTTTCTGAAATTCAATTTCAAAATAAAGCTAAGGGTTTTAAGCAGGTACATTTCAAGATGAAACCATCCTGTATGGGATGCTCTCATTCTTTTTCTATATAGTCAGAATACCTGTATTCCAAGCTATATCCTGAGCACATATATTTCCTAATTGTGTGATTCAGTAAGCAGTATAGCTTGTAAAGGGTCTTTAGGTTAGAGATTCTAGGTTGTATAGAACAGTGTGAACATGCTTGTGGTAAAATTGGGCTCTGTTGCACTTGTGGTGCCAAAACTGATCCTGACTGACTCTCACCACTAACAAGAAATGGTCTTCATTTTGGTTCAGTGGTTTTCTCTGTCTTCATCACATGAAAACCTCAGTTACCAAAAGCCATGATGAGTCCATTATTCATGATTACAACATGACAGATGGTATCTTGGAATGTTAAGAGGAGAAATAAAATGAACTGAAATGGAGAAAAGAATACTGCATATTTGTGAAACCAAGACAGAGAAGAAGGGTTGTAAGAACTTTGAATAAAGGTGGCCTGATCTGGTAAAACGCACTTCTTCACGAGAACACCTGTAGTGGTGAAAGTTTAGATTTAATTATGGATGAAAAGGGTCTCATGTCAGAAAGTTTGAACTAATGGTTGTAGAAGATACGTTTGGAAATAGTTTATTGTTGGTGATGGCTGCATGTTACACTCCAGTGAATGTTAAGTATGAAGAATTTACAGTGAGATTTGCTGCAGAAAATTGTGCAGTATTCTGGCTGCACATGATTTAGGAGAAAAATTTATTCTGTTATTCTGTTAATAGACCTGGATGAATGCATGGTGGGAATGAGAGAAGTGAATAAACAACAAAAACCAAAAGCTGGACCATTTAGAAAATGGTCCCATTATTAAACTGCTTTCACTAATGAAAGATTTTCTTAAAATGCTTTCTTGCAACTTTTTAAATTTATTTAATTTATTTATTTATTTTTATTTGATTTATATGCCGCCCTTCTCCGGAGACTCAGGGCGGCTTACAATGCGTTACGCAATAGCCTTCATACTTTTGTATATTTATACAAAGTCAGCTTATTGCCCCCACAAACTGGGTCCTCATTTCACCTACCTTAGAAAGGATGGAAGGCTGAGTCAACCTTGAGCCTTGGAGAGATTCGAACCAGCAGTAAATTGCAGGCAGCTGTGTTAATAACAGGGTGCGTAGACCACTGTACTATCAAGGCTCTTAAACTTAAACTTAAATCCATTATTCCCTGTCCTATAATTTAGTATTAAATCTTTACCTACTGTAATACCAAAAGTTATTCCTTTTCCAAGCACAATTTCCTGAGAATCTATGACGCAAGGTATTTTTTTAAGAAAAAAGGGAAGAGATTACAAGACTTCCAGCAATTGAATTAGTTCTTATGCACATTCCATAAAACCTGAAAACTACTGCCCTTATATTTGTTTTTACTGCCTTTTTGTGAACCAGCAGTCTCTTCACTGTCAACAAAGAAGCTCCTGGTGGTTGTTTATAAAACCATTTTCTGAATATTTATCACTCTGGGAATTTATCATTGTATCTCAAATGACAGAGAACAGGTCTTAGCTTTCTTTTGTGTAACTTCATTTGAAGTGGAGGAAGGGCCCCATCCTAATCCTCCTACAGTTTATTTCCCCATTAGAAATGTATAGCATCTTCTAGAAGCACCCAGACATCACTGAAAAAAAATGTATTAATATTTATAATGGGCTCTGATTATCGGATAATAAAGTGGAATTATAAAGTATACTTCTATTGATGCAAATTAAAATTGGATTTATACCTTCTGCAGCCTTATTACATTGTTGGGTAATTGTTGTAAGCAATCACCTTTCCAATATCTTTCACACTGCTATTATCAAGCTAATTACCCACCCACCCATATTATACCAGCACATTTGACTTCTGTTTTCCAAATGCAGTTATTTTATGCTAATTTTCAATCAATTATTTTCAATCCATGCCTCTAATCTACTATGGTAATGAATATTAGAGACATAAACAATATTTGATTACCACATCCAATTTTGTGTCATTTGCAAATCTGAATTATCAGAGCTAGGTTTGACGTTTCTATGTCCCCTCTCCAGTTTGATGAGGAATTGTTGAAGAATTCTCTTTTGAATGTGATTTGAGCTAGCTGGGTGTTTTCTACTTTTTTATGCACCACAGCCTATATTTTAGAAGCTTCCAAATCAGAAAAATCACATGGTATTTGCTCGTCTTTTTAAAGATGGGGAAACATAAGGCTGGGGAAACCAGGAGATTCAGGCAGTTCAAATGAATATAAAGATTTATTGCAAGCTTAAGCTCTCTACAAAAATCTGAACTACTAATGGTCAAGGGAAATGAGCAGGAATAAGAAGGCATTCAAAGTGGGCTGATCTTAGATCTCTTTTGGGTGTGCAGGGACTCGTGACTTATGACGTGTTTGACTCCTCTCTCAGGCTCAGCATGGTCATCTCCTACATTGTCCTCTAGCATTCAATCTTTTCTGTATTTCCCCCATAGGTAATTTACAGCATCTTCAAGCATCACCCAGACTTTCCTGAGAGATCATAATGAGCTTTGATTAGCAGATAATAAAGTGGAATGATACTTCTCAAACATTTCTCCAATTTTAAAGTTCATCTAGCCTATAACTGAATTGCTTCAAATTAATCTTGCCTTGGAGGTTGTATGGTTGTATGGTGGAAACCATACAGCCTTAGCGGTAGGCTCATCATCATTATGGAGCTCCCTTTCATGGGAAGTTTATTTAGTATCCCCAATGTACAGTTTTAAAACTGGTTGCCTGTATTTGCTTTCATCTGATTAATTTGAGTCGCCCCTTTAAATTACCCTTTTCATCAGTCATTTGTATTGCCATTATTTTGACAGTTGGCTTAAGAGTTAGATTGTGATCCATTTTGTATTTAATTTGCAGCTTCATTGTTTTTAGCGTATAAATCAGTTTGGCAGGGCTGCACACAAGTTTGTAAGCAAACTAACCAGCTACCTCTCTTCCTGGCAACCAAGAGTTTGATCCCCCTAAAACATCATCTGAAATAGCCACTCTTTCAACAGTAAAAGGAATACATATTGTCTCCATCAACTGTATGAGCCACAATTTGAGGAGAAATCATACCTCTTGTGATTTGCAAAACTATTTTTTTTAACACTGAGTTGCCCTCAATTTGTCCCTTATAATCTTCTGAAGTTATGAAATACCCTGACCGTTGGCCGAAGTCAGCCTTATTCGATGTCAGCCGTGATGATTAATAAACCAATTGCCTTGATCTGACAAGATAAGAAGCAAAGCAAAGGGCCAGTTTATTAAAAGCTCAAGCAGTGATTTATTTTTACATACATTTGTTGTCACTAAGCCAGGCAAAGATTTCTTTCAAATGCAATGAAATACCCTTTCCTATTAACCTTGACAAAACGTCAGTACTAGGGATTTTTTTTTAAAAAAAAAGGGACAAAGAGAGCAAATAACAGCAGACTTCTACCCAACGTTTCTTCTCAATTATTTAGAAGTCATTAAGTTTATGATTCTTATGATGCTTATTTCATTTGACTCCTACTCTAGTGCTTTAGCATTTTCCAATCAGAAATTGCAAAGTGTCAAAAAGGGGCAAAACCACTCTTGAAGATGATCCTACATATACCGACCATATCATTAACCCACACTGAAAAATATGCACAACAAAATTATCACTTTTCTACGTGCAGTTGTTACCCATGGGATTGGGTAGAAGCAACACGTGGATGCAATACATTCGATTCAATGAATGTAATTATGTTGAAATCTGCACAAAAGATCTAATACATGACAGAGAAGGGATGGGAGGAGAATGCATCTGACTCAATGTCACTGTCACAACTAAAGCTCCATTTTGGGCAGCACAACACAATGAACAAGTTAAACACATTTTATCAAGCCAGGAAGAATGATTTAACCGTTCACTAATCTTAGAGGAGAGGAATGTGTATGTCATATGATTGGCTTAAAACTTTGAATTACTCTGACTTGACAATATGAAACAAAACATTGTTTTATTGCTTTTGTTCAATTAAAATTCAATTGGCCCATAATAGAAGAGGATATCATTTTATGCTTTTCCTCCTGAGCTTCTCTGCCACTACCTACTACTTATTCTTGATGACCATTCAGGTTTGCTCCGTAACTTATCTTTTTACAAGAACATAAAACACAGACACATTTTTATTTTAACAAGATTATCATTTTGTGCAGGGGTGGGTTCTACTTACCTTTGCTACTGGTTCGCAATGGGGCCATGTGCGTGCATGCTCTTCTGTGTAAGCGCAGAAGCTTTTGCGCATGCGCAGAAGCATTTTCATGACATCAGGGTCAGTGGGCAGAGCCTCCCACCAGTTTTACTACTGGTTCTATAGAACCGGTGCGAATCGGGGGCAACCCACCACTGATTTTGTGCCCAAAATAGAAGAGGGTATCATTTTATGCTTTGCCTCCTGAGTTTCTCTTCCATTACCTACTATCTATTTTTGGTGACCATTCACTCTAGGATTTGTTCATAATTTATCTTTTTACGATGGATTCTAAGAACATAAAATAAAGATAGATTTTTATTTTAACAAGATGCTATTTAAGGCCTTCTGAAATTCATACATTTGGAGAAGGATGAAAGTTCTTCAAGCTACAGGAAAATCAGATACACAATTGTGCATTATATCTACTGTGCATGCAGTATCCAGAGACCATAGAAATTATAGCTTCATAAATGAGCTAGAAACATACAAGAATATTCCTGTCTTAACCAAAAAGCATTTTCTTTTAGTCTGGATAAGGGAAAAACTACTGTGTTGTCTTGGTCAGGAACTAAACTATAAAATGAGAATATTCCATCCTGAGCAGTAGGATCAGATCATAGGATTTAGGGTGGTCTCCAAATCACATCGGCCATCCTTTTGGGACAATTACAGCACATTTGGACTTTTTAAATTCATGTTTAAATTAGGCTGAAAAGTTTAATCTTTCTTCCCTTCAGTAATGTAAGTCTGGAAAAGAGACTGATTTCAATAAATTTGTATTATTTCCATTACGAAAAAATCACTGTAAAACTCCTGAGAAAGATGAGTTTTCAATCATTTGAGAGTATATTCCAGCTATAGTTGATGGATATATATTATGCATAGCTACTGACACCAGGGGCGAAATCTACTTACCTTCCATACTGGTTCGGAAGTATGCACTCTGCGCATGTATCACGTGAGATTTTGGACCTTCTGCGCATGCACAAAGCCTTCTATGCATGTGCAGAAGTCAAAAACAGGTTACTTCCTGGTTAAAACCAGGAAGTAACAATGTCTGGGCGGGTGGGTGGAGCTTCGTGCTGCTGCCACTACCACTTCACCAAACCATGCACTGCTGCCACTACTGGTTCACCTGAACCGGTGCAAACCGGTAGCATTTCACCTCTGACTGACACAGCTTTTTTTTTTTAAGATCTTGCCCCATCATAGAAAATGCTTAAAGCAGAGGTGGGTTTCAGCAGGTTCTGACCAGTTCTGGAGAACCAGTAGCGGAAATTTTGAATAGTTTGGAGAACCGGTAGTAAAAATTCTGACTGGTCCCGCCCCCAACTATTCTCTGCCTCCCAAGTCCCAGCTGATTGGGAGGAAATGGAGATTTTGAAGTAACTTTCCCCTGGAGTGGGGAGGGAATGGAGATTTTACAATATCCTTCTCTTGCCATGCCTACCAAGCCACTCCCACCAAGCCATGCCACGTCCACCAAGCCACGCCCACAGAACCGGTAGTAAAAAAAATTGAAACCCACCTGGGTTATACCATTATAAGGCAATTCCAATCTTACTAGAATATTGAGGAAAAGATTTTGTTTTTGAGAAAGGAAAATAATTTGAAGATTAAAAACAGTACTTAATTCAATACAGAGCAATCACTATCTTTTCTCCGGTTACACAATTAGCTATCTATATATCATACCACAGGGTAGTTTGTTTGGAGTATCCATAACAAGAAAATTTTGGATCTGTGCAAAAGTAGGTTTGTATTTTCTGCATTTTCTGGTTTTGTAGAAAACCAGAAAATGCAGCCTGCATAAAAGCAGTTGCTTGGCAGAACAAACCTCAGAGAGAAACAAACACAAATCTGCTGACATGCCCTTAATTTCCTGAATCATTTGCTTGTCTAAGGCATCCTACTGAGATATGTCCCTCTTGACTATTCTAACCATTTTGCTCAACCATCTCCTCAACATTGTCACAAAGGCCACATTGTGCTGGCACCAAGCGGTGTTGAAAGTCTATTACTTGAACGATCTTATTTTTTATGTAGTGTGCATCTGCTTTATTTTAAGTGGCTGACTGGCTCATTTATTTCATTATCACTCCAGCTGACAAAAGTCCATAGCTATTGCTTCTCCAGTGCACAAAAAGATGTATTTGCAGATACCAACTATGACAGAAGCTGCAGGCATGTTTGTACAAAATAATCCCTGTCACCCACCAATCTTTTGAAATAAGGTCAGTGATAGCATAACATACTCTAGAAATATGAAAGTACCACACTGTGCTTATTCAAAGCTGGCATCCACAGCCAGGATGGATTTCTTGGGCTTTATTTCTTTATTTACAATTACAGAATCAATATTCATTTGCTGGTTTAAGATATGTATTCCACTCACCCTTTAATATAAAAGAGTACAGCCACAATAAAATACCGTTAAAATAATTCAGTGAATAATGGCCAAGACACAGTAATCAAAACCAACAATGTATCAACCAATCAGTTCAAAAGCAACAATATTAACTTGTTTTAAGTGGCATAAAAAAAGGAGGCCGGTAAAACATCAGCAGAAAAAAAAAGGTATGTGGAAGAAAATTCAGTAGCATCCAACTGCAAAACGGACTTAATTGGCAAGTGGGAAAACCAATCCTCTTTTCGCTATAGCTCCTAAATTTGTGCCAACCAGTGCAATGCACTGACTCATGTCTTTCAGATAAATCCAGAGAAATTCAGTAAGGTTACAGCATTTCTCAGGGTGAGAGATTCAAAGCATGGGATTGCGGCTATGTTTTGAACAGACATTATCAAGGGAGAGATTTCAAGTCACTCAGAGCGAAAGGAAATTTAATGCTAGATTATGAAATAACGGGACAAATAATTAAGCAAGGTCAAACAATTAAGCAAGCATCCAATATACACGCTATAATAAAGATGAATGTTAAAAATGCTTGTCACGTAAATGAAAACGGAGGAAATATGCCACATTACCAAGAGTTACAATCTTGTACAAACGTGACATTTCTTTTTCCGTTCTGTGCTGCTCAGTTCAATGTGCCAGTGTGGAAATTACCTGTAATATGATTTTTTTCTATATGACACAGATGCTAATAACCCAATTTGGACCATGGCTCAGAAACAGAGAAACCGTAGAGAGTAGACACACTTGTCTTCTATAAATTAACTGCCCAGCTCCACTAATCGCTATAATCAAAAGCAGATTTGGTAAAATATAATTGAAAAGTCTTTCAGGGTGAATCAAAATGATTTGAAAACCCTTGGAAAGTGTACCTTAGTACTTATTAAAATATTCTTTGCATTGGTCACTTCATCCAATGTGTACCAATTAACAATACAAACTAGAAAATTGCAGTGATGAAATCCTCCCCAGTTTGCCACCGATTCGCTGCCAGAGCAGGATTTCCTGCTCTCTAGCGATTTTAAATCACGCGGCACAGCTGAACATCGTAAATACTGGTTCAGCACAACTGACCATCGGAAATATTGGTTCGGACAAAATGGTAGCTTTTTTTTACTACTGATTCACCCGAACTGGTAGTTTTTATTTCTACCAGTTCGCACGAACTGGTGTGAACCGGTAGCATTTCACCGCTGGAAAATTGGGTATGCATTTCTTCTTCCATTGGCAAAGAGTGAATCCAAAGCACAGACAAACCACCATTCTTCTACATTTAGAATGTGTAGCTACTTTTATTCTAACATCAATATTCTCATCATCTACAAAAATAACTACGATCCCTCTAGCCAAACCTTCCACTCTCAGGCAATCAGATCTGTATAAGAGAAGATTGGAAACTGCACCCAGTACAAACTATCCTCCCATTGCTTTTCTGTTGCTGACTTCTAATGTGGACCATGTAGCAAGGACATCCTTTCCACAGCCAAAAATCTGCTCAGCATTAGTCCTCATAGACTTCAGATGATTGCCTGCATCAAAGGTTGAATGTTAAAACACAACTGGTGGGTGTGTTTAATAAGTTTAATTCTACTTGACCTTTCTGCCATATCTCGTCTCATTCATTCAGATGTCTTTGTATACCAAGGCATGATAAAAATCCTTGATGTCTGATTTAGGATAATAGTGAGTACAGGTATTCCTTGACTTACGACAGTTCATTTAATGACCGTTTAAAGTTACAATGGCACTTAAAAAAGTGATTTATGACCATTTTTCACACTTACAACCTTTCCAGCATCCCCATGAACATGTGATCAAAATTCAGGTGTTTGGCAACTGGTTCATATTTAGAATCGTTGCTGTGTCCTAAGATCATGTGATCCCATTTTCTGACAAGCAAATTTAATGGGAAAGTTAGATTCATTTAACAATCAGGTTACTAATTTATCAACTGTAGTGATTCACTTAACAACTGAGGCAAGGAACGTTGTAAATTGGAATAAAATTCACTTAACAAAAATCTCGCTTAACAACAGAAATTTTGGGCTCTATTGTGGTTGTAAGTTGAGGACTACCTGTAGTTACTAAGATAGGAGTTGAATAAGAACTTTGCTTTGACTAAAATTTAATTGTATTTTTCACTCCATAAGATGCACCTGACCATACGAAGCACCTAGGTTTAGAGGAGGAAAATAAGAAAAAAACAATCAGGCAGCACCTGAGAGGACCACAGATAGGTGTCCTCTCATGTGCCAGCTCTGCCTATTGACTCCTGCACTGCAGAAAAGAGACAGAAAAGGCAGGCAATGACAAAGACAGAAGAGGCGGGGTTCAGCACTGTAAAAGGACCCCGCCGTCACGGCCTGACTGCTATTCACCAAAAGACTTGCACCGTCCACCTTTTTTTGGGGGGAGGGGGGGAAGTGTTTCTTATGGAGCTGAAAATACAGTATATTTTTAAATTCAACAATGTTTAATTGTGTTTTTAAAGTTTAAATGAATTGGTTATTCAAGAAATAGAGCTGTAAAGAGTATATGCATTTGTTAGCTATATATTATGGAGAATGTAATATGTCTAAATATAGGCAGATATATTTATTTCACTGGTTTCACAGTATAGATGGACACATGGACACATACACACACACACGTATATACAATATTTAAATCTCAGCAGCATAAATATTACCCACTCCTGGATGCAGTGACAAAGCTTTGTTATTTTTACTGAAATGGGTTAATTTTTTAAAGATTTTGGTTATTTAAAATTACAGAACAACAGAGAACAATTAGTTACAAAATAATGTTAACATTGAAACTTACAAACATACAAAGTCTTGGAAATTTCTCATTTAAAAAATCCTTAAAGAAATTAAAAAAACTGACCAGATTGTACCAAATAATGCTTTTGGCCACCCACTGAGCACAAAAAGATCCATTGTTCCTAAGTCTCCAACAGACAATCTCCAAATGATGAGGATACATCCAAGCAGAAAAAGGAGATGCTTCAACAGAAATTCTAACAACACTGTAGATTTCTTTTTAATCTCATATTAAGGGCAAAAGAAATTGCTTTCATATTTTTTAAGTCATCCATTACAGGTTTACAAAACAGTATTGAAATTAATTGTTTCAGATTGTGCGATAAATAATATATACTATATATCTCTTGTGGCACTGTGCAGATATTGAAACTGCTCATCAGAATTTTAATGGGCTCATGTAATAAGAGATTTAACTTCAGAGTTGATTTGTTCAATAATTTCTTTTCATAATTTTATTTCTTCACGCTAATTCAAATAGATTTATAGTATATTAAGTTATGTTTATTTTACCCAAATTCTAAAACAATAACCCAGAATTCAACCTTTCCAAAAGTTTGAACGTGTAGCAGATCATTAAAAAAAACCCTTGTAAATCTACACACTCCCAAAACTCTGACTTCCATTATCTTTAACTGGGGAAAAATCAGGGGTGAAATGCTACCGGATCAGACCGGATAAGCCGATCTGGTAGCGATGATGGTTGGTAGTTCGGAGAACCGGTAGCAATGGCAGCTGGAGGCTCCGCCCACCCACCCAGAAGTCATTACTTCCTGGAAGTGGCCCAACAGGCAGAAGTGACATGCCCAGAAAGAGACTCCAGTCTTGCCCCGGAGCCGCCGCCCACTCGCCACCTGCTTGCCCTTCGCCTTGGGTCAGAGGCCAGGGCCCAGGGATGCGCCATTCACCGAAGCCCTGGAGCTGCCACCTGGTCGCTGCCTGCTTCAACCAGGTCAGGGAATGCACCATTCCCCGACTCAGGCCTTGCTGCGGAGCCGCTGCCTGCTCACCCTTTGCCACACAGTGTATCCTACTGCTCACCTTTCTCCCGTGGCTGGCTGTCAGGGAAGGCAAGCGCCCGAAAGTCACCGGAGTCACTCACTCTCCTTCTTGAATGTGCCACCACCATCACTGCTCTGGTCCATGCACCAGCTGCGCAAGCAGACACCGTTTATTTAATTCACTCATCAGCAGCAGGTTGGCTGTGCGCTTGCGCAGCCGGCGCATGGACCAGGGCGGTGATGGTGGCGGCACATTCAAGAAGGAGAGTGAGCGACTCTGGTAACTTTTGGGCGCTTGCCTTCCCTGACAGCCAGCCGCGGGAGAAAGGTAAGGACACACCGCTTAGCAATGAGAGCGGGCAGCGGCTCCGGGGCAAGGCTGGTATCGGGGAATGGTGCATTCCCCGACCTGGTTGAGGCAGGCGGTGAGCAGGCAGCAGCTCCAGGGCCCAGGGAATGGCGCATCCCTGGGCCCTGGGCCCCGACCCAAAGTGAAGAGAGAGCAGGTGGCGAGTGGGTGGCAGAATAGAAATTTAAAAAGTTTTCCTACCAGGTTCTGTGGGTGTGGCTTGGTGGGAGGGGGGTCTTGTGACTGAGTGGGCATGGCTGTGAGTGACATTGAGTTGGCCACGCCCACTCAGTCACAGGACACCCACTACCACCAAGCCACGCCCACAGAACCGATAGGGAAAAATTTTAGATTTCACCCCTGGTAAAAATGATGCACCTATAGGGTAAATTTTTTTGAACCAAAGAACCCCAAAACTTACAGAGTGTGCCATCCGTAGGTGAGACATCTGAGGTGGCTTGGGAGTTCATGGCTTCCATGACAGCTATGGACCTGACCCAGCTAATTCATGGCCCTACTCACATGAGGGGAAACACGCTGGTCCTGGTTTTTGTCTCTGGACAGTGGTTGAGTGATCTTGAGATAGGGGACATAGCGATTGAGCCCTTGTCATGGTCGGATCACTCCCTCCTTTGCCTTGACCTTTGAACCGCCACACCCCACCACAGGGAGGCGGAACCGATGAGATGGTTCTGCCCTAGGCGCCTGATGGAGCCTGATAGGTTCCAGACGGAGCTTGGGCCATACCCTGAGGCTCTGGCTCACATCTCAACTGGAGACCTAGTGGCCGCCTGGGATAGGGCAGCCGCTGGAGCCTTGGATCGGGTCGTGCCTTTGCGGCCTCTGACCCGGTGTTGATCCCATGTAGCTCCCTGGTTCTCTGAGGAGCTGAGGGAGATGAAGCACCAGAAAAGACGCCTGGAGAGCAGTTGGAGGGCCAGCCTTTCTGAATCCGACCGAACACTGGTAAGATCTCATATTAAGACTTACCTAGTGGCGAAAAAAGCGGCAAAATGTAATTATTTTGCCGCTCTTATTGCATCATCAGATAATTGCCCAGCCGCCCTGTTTAGGATAACCCTCTCCTTGCTTCACCAGGTAGAGCGGGAGGACCCCTTGGAGGGTAGAGCCAAGGATTTTGTACAGTATCTGTATGACAAAATCACTCCGATTCGGGAAGACCTGGACTCCGACTGAGTAGATTCAGGGGAGATGGTGGAGGCAGGTCTTGAGAATGTTATCTGGGAAGAGTTTGACCCTATGACTCCCAACGACGTGGACAGGATTCTGGGTAGACGGAATGCGACCACATGTTTGTTGGACCCATGTCCCTCCTGGTTGGTGCTGGCTTCTTGGGAGGTGACACGAGGCTGGCTCCAGGGGATTATAAATGCTTCATTGGGTGAGGGTGACTTTCCCGCCGCCTTGAAAGAGGCGGTGGTGAGGCCTCTCCTCAAGAAGCCTTCCCCGGACCTGGCAATGTTAGCAAATTATGGTTTGGTCTCCAACCTCCACTTTGTGGTGAAGGTTGTTGAGAGTGTGGTTGCGTGACAGCTTCCCCAGCACCTGGATGAAATGGTTTATCTGGATCTGTTCCAGTTGGGCTTCAGGCCTGGGTACAGCATGGAAACGGTTTTGGTCGCATTGGTTGATGATCTCTGGAGGGCTCAGGACAGGGGTTGCTCCTCTGTCCTGGTCCTGTTAGATCTCTCAGTGGCTTTTGATACCATTGACCATGGTATCATGCTGCACCGGTTGGAAGAGTTGGGGGTGGGGGGCACTGTGTTGCGGTGGTTCTCCTCCTTTCTCTCCGACCGGTCGCAGTCTGTGTTGGCAGGGGGGCAGAGGTCAACCCCGAGGCCCCTTATATGTGGGGTACCACAGGGGTCGGTCCTCTCGCCCCTTCTGTTCAACATTTATGTGAAGCCACTGGGTGAGATCATCTGTGGTTTCGGGATGAAGTACCATCAGTACGCTGATGACACTCAGCTGTACATCTCCACTCCGGACCACCCCAATGATGCCCTTGAAGTGATGTCCCAGTGCCTGGACGCCATGCGGATCTGGATGGGGAGAAACAAACTCAAGCTCAACCCATCCAAGATCGAGTGGCTGTGGTTTCCGGTGTCCCGATATAGTCAGTTGGTGCCATCACTGACTATTGGGGGCGAGTAATTACCCCCCACCGAGAGGGCTCGCAACTTGGGTGTCCTCCTGGATTCACAGCTGTCTTTAGAAGAGCACTTGACGGCTGTGACCGGGAGGACTTTTCATCAGGTTCTCCTGATCTGCCAGTTGCATCCCTTTCTAGATCGTGACTCCTTACACATGGTCACTCATGCCCTCGTCACTTCCCGCCTGGACTACTGCAATGCTCTCTACATGGAGCTCCCCTTGAGGAGCACCCAGAGGCTCCAACTGGTGCAGAGTGCAGCCGCGCGGGTGGTTATGGGAGCGACGTGGCATTCCTATGTAACACCTCTCCTGCACGAGCTGCACTGGCTCCCGGTGGTCTTCCGGGTGCGCTTCAAGGTTTTGGTTACCACCTTTAGAGCGCTCCATGGCTCAGGACCTGGATATTTACGGGACCGCCTGCTCCCACCAGTAGCCTCTCACCGGCCAGTAAACTCTAATAGAGAGGGGCTCCTCCGGGTGCCTTCTCTGTGGGGGCACCTGCTATTTGGAACAAGCTCCCCCCGGAGTTATGGAGGATCCCAGATCTGTGCACCTTCCGCCGCACCCTCAAGACTTTTTTATTTCAACAGGCCGGCCTGGCCTAACTTTCTACCTTTTAACTTTTTAAACTGTAAATTTTAAATTTGTCTTAAGTATTGGGGGTGTTTTAATTTGTCCCGGGCCAAACTATCTAATGTGGTTTTATACTGTCTTTTAAATTTTGTAATCTATGTGTTTTTATTTTTTGGCTGTTCACCGCCCTGAGTCCTTCAGGAGTAGGGCGGTATATAAATTTAATAAAATAAATAAATAAATAAATAATAAAATACAGGAGCTATTATTATCATGGAATTTAAATTTGGCAAACTTTGTAAAACGTTTTATGTCATAAACATTCATAAAGCAGCTTATGATATTATACAAAATGTCACAAAATATTTCCTGTGCTGATGTTTCATTGAGATGTACAATTCAATACGGGCTATTTTCAAGACAGATGCATCTCTGAATGTATCCCTACTTTTCCAGTTAAGGCAGTACATTAGAAGTTCTGTCATGTTGGAGGCACTGAGGAATCTGGCAAGGAAAATTCTCTGAAACAATGATCCCAAAGGCTATCTAATAAACACTATTTGCCAGATTTACATAGCCTATAATAATGATGGCTAACCTTTTTTGGACAGAGGGCCCAAAGCGTGCACACGAACCCCCGAAATACAATCTGTGCACGCCCCCCTGCATGCGCCCTGGCCGGGCATGTGCCCCACCCCCATGCATGTGCCCCTCACTTGCACCCCGCATGCACGGTAGAGACATGAAGACCAGCTGACTGGCAGGAGGCGTGCATGCGTGCACGGCGGAGCTGAGTTGGGGCGACGGCTCGCGTGCCCACAGAGAGGGCATTGCGTGCCACCTCTGGCATGCTTGCCATAGGTCCACCATCATGGGTCTATAATAATTAGATGAGCAAAGCTTAAATCATGCTGGCTAGTCTATACATTTGAATTTTATGGTGCGCATTAATTTGTGCCAGGAAGGCTTTAGACATACTGTATTATGCTTATTCAATTATTCTGCAGGAAAGAATAATTATGAGAAACTGCAGCATAAAATCTTCACTAATTTGTAAGGAAATTATATTAACAGGACTATTTGTTTATTGTATTTCAAACTGCTACACTCAAAACTTGTTGCACTCAAAACTCCCATCAGTTACCCCGTTAAAAACAAAACAAGGAAAATAAATAATATTAATTTGGTGAAATAAAGAAGAAATTACTTGAAAATGTTATTCAATATTGGTAAGAGTCATTATTGTTATTACTACAATTTTCTCTGTGAATCCAGTAGAGATTCTTTTATCAGCATTTAAACAATTGCTGGGATTCATTCTTAATCTGAGATGTAATTTATTGTTGCACACAGCAAATGAATACAAAGTAACTTGCATATGTGGATTGGAGGAGAATTCTTGCAGAAATCTGATAGTGAACAGTGGATTGTTGATTTCTCTTAAAATATGCTACCATATTAAGTATGTGCATGTGACAAATACATTCCAATTAAAAAAACCTAAAATGAAATATATACTGTACATTTTACAATTATATTTAGAGTATATACTGCATTTTTGGAATATCTTATTAAAAATCCAATTGTTGAAGTTCAGCTTTCAACATCAACAACAACTTTCAGATTTCACCCACGAATTTTAAGGGAATTGCAGACCTCACCGTACCTCCTTGATTTAAGCTACAGCTGAGTGTTTTATGCAGTATTCTAGATGCTTAATTAAGAGTAGTCTTTCTTGTGATCTCAGTGAATATCGAGAGGACAAAATTCTTGCTATACTGAAAGAAGTAATCAAAAGCATTTAATTAGCTAAATTAACTGATATTAAGCTGAAAACAAGCATAAGGAGCAGCATGCCGAAACTTAAAATTATGGGATTCACTCTATCATAACATGAGAATATTTACCTAGTTAGATTGATAGGGGACCCATTTCACTATGGTGATTCGGGGTGGCTAATAGCAGTTAAAAACAAAAACAGCAACAAACTAAAATGCATAACAGCAGCCAAGGTAAATGCTACTTAAACAGCCATTAATACAACTATCTCACAGGTTCTAAATGATAATTCGAACCCAATGCCCAGCAACACTATGAGTTCTTCAGGGCTTTGTAAAAGTTTGGCAGAGTGAAGGCCAACTTATTCCCCAAGGTAAGGATGTTCCAAATGACAGGTGCCACAGCAACAACGACGAAAAGGATTGCTTCCTCAGTCCCACCAAATGACTGGCAGCTGATGGCTATAACATGCCACTCTTCTTGGTTCTGATGAGATACGTAGGAACTATTGGAGATAGGTGGCCCCACATATAACCCAGCCCCATCCAAGAAGGGCTTTGTAAGTGATCACACTATAACATTGAATTGGGCCTGGAAGCACACTGGTAACCAAAACAGTGAGTGGAGCATTTATATACAGTCTGCATACTAGGAGACACTCACAACTGTTTGTGTCATTGCATTTTGAACTAATTGCAGCTTCTAGATGTTCTTCAAGGGCAGCTGCATCTACAGCTCATGGCAGCAATCCACTGGGCTTTTGACTGCCGATGATTCTTGAGGACTGCCAATGTATATAGGACACAATGGAAAGAGTCATGAACTTTGTAAGTGCTTTATTTCTTGCAACAGTTGAGACAATACACCTGCAACTCAATATACCACTCAGAATTACTCTTGCAGCAACATTGCAGGCCCACTGGGAGTTGACTCAACATTTGCTAAATTATTATTATTATTATTATTATTATTATTATTATTATTATTATTATTATTAATTAAATTTTTATACCGCCCCCTCTCCCGAAGGACTCGGGGCGGTGAACAGCCAGAATTAAAAACACACAATACAAATATTAAAATACATTAAAACAAAATTAAATTATCCTAGGCTTCTCCAATTTAAAACCCCGTTACCCATAAAATTCACCCAATTAAAAATTTTTAACCCAGCCCGGCTTGCTGAAATAAAAAAGTCTTCAGGGCCCGGCGGAAAGTCTGGAGGTCCGGGATTAGTCGTATCCCTGGGGGTAGCTCATTCTAGAGGGCGGGTGCCCCCACAGAGAAGGCTCTCCCCCGGGGGGTCGCCAGCCGACATTGCCTGACAGACGGCACCCTGAGGAGACCCTCTCTGTGGGAGCGTGTTGGCCGGTGGGAGGTTATCGGAGGCAGAAGGTGGTCTCGTAAATAACTGGGTCCTAAGCCATGGAGCGCTTTGAAGATGAGAACCAACACCTTGAAGCGCACTCGGAAGACCACTGGAAGCCAATGCAGCTCGCGCAGGAGAGATGTCACGTGGGAGCGCCATGTCGCCCCCATAAGTACCCGCGCGGCCGCATTCTGCACCAGTTGGAGCCTCCGAGTGCTCCTCAAGGGGAGCCCCATGTAGAGAGCATTGCAGTAGTCGAGGCGGGAAGTAACGAGGGCATGAGTGACCGTGCATAGGGAGTCCCGATCCAGAAAGGGGCGCAACTGGCGTATCAGGCGAACCTGATAGAAAGCCCCCCTGGCCACGGCCGTCATATGCTCTTCTAAAGACAGCCGTGCGTCCAGGAGGACACCCAAGTTACGCGCCCTCTCCGTGGGGGCCAATAATTCAGCCCATGGCTGCAGGCATGTGTAAAAACTTAGCTGAGAGACAAATCTCATTTTTCATATTAAGAACAATTATGTAACTATTATTTGACTTCCCACAGATAATAGCACAGATAAGATTGAGGGGATCTTGGACAAAGTCTCTATTCTGTCCCTACTATATTCCTGGGCATTGTACCTTGACTTTCACTCTATTGCTCTTCACCCACCTAACCCTCATGTTCCCTTACTCTCTGTATTATAGTGCAGACAGAAGAAAAATGTGAGATAGGACCTTCTTGATTTTTTTTTAAACTTTATGGTGGAAAACAGGCGGGCTGGTGGGTGGAAGTAAGGAGCATAGTATACTCAAATTTAGGGCTGTCCTAATTATGTTAGCTCTTTATAAAACCATTTTACCAGAAAGTGATTTTACTTGCAATCCTCATTCACAATACTGTCAACCTCAGCTTCTCCTTGACTTGAAGAGGCTATAGAATCTGTCTCTAATTCAAATGTCTTCCCGGAATCTGTATTTTGCTGATGGTAAATCACGTATCATTTATTTCTGGCTTGCTCGGGGGGCGGGGGGATAGAGGGAAGGAAATGCTGGTTCTTGTGAAGCATGACAAACCAATCTGCACTGATGGCAACTAATATCTCAGATATTAATATCTCAATGCAGAAATATAGCATTGCAAGAAATTTAACTGTCAGTGAACTCAGTGCTACACACACATTTTAATTATTTTTCAGGAGCTTGCTATCAAAGAATTTTTATTTTGGAACATGCCCACAATTCCTAGTATTTGCAATCTGATGAGGAACATTGCGTTGACACATAGGCTTATCTAGAATAGCTGATGCAGATGATGAATTCAGTGGCGGTGTTTTTCTAATGCTGTTAATCCATTCTCCGTCAATGTCATTCAAATTGTTATGTGTCACTTAAAGCGAGTGGCACAGTAATCCATGCTATTTTGATGCTTGTCGTTTAAGACATATTTATCAGCAGAGAGTTAAACAGAAGGCTTGTACAATCACCCTATTGCTGCTTTGGAAAGATGATGTTTTAACAGAACAATCAGAACTTGAAATATGTTCATATAAATATGGAAAAAGGAAATGGCATTCAAGTTAAGATAAAAATGTATAGATATTAATCCATTATAAAGATTGGATACATTATAAGCACTTAAAAACGGATCTCCCACACCAGTGGTGGGTTGCCCCCGGTTCGGACTGGTTCGCAAGAACTGGTAGTAAAACCGGTGGGAGGCTCCACCCACTGACCTGGATATCATCAGGAAGCTTCTGCGCATGTGCAGAAGAGCGTGTGTGTGCAAGTGAAGTGCGCATGCGCACGGCCCCGTTGCAAACAGTAGTAAAAGTAAGTAGAACCCATCCCTGTCCCACACGCTAACAGGGTGGAAGGCAACCATACCTCAGGGCTAATTGATTCCATAAGAATTAGAATTAGCATTAAAATTCTTTATTGGCCAAGTGTGATTAGATACACAAGGAATGCCATTGGATCACCCATCTTTAGCTTTCATGGAGTTGAGTCTTGAAGTATTCTGTTCCAAATACACTGTAAGAGATAAGCAGATTCTGACTGGAGTAACAGTCCCGAAGGAGAGGGGAAGCAAAGCCACCGAGGGCTTTACAGGTTTGAAGGCAGAAATTATGAGCATGTCTTAATCATCATGCTTTTAAAAATATTCTGGTGCAGCCTTCCCTCCATTTAGTTCCTACTGTCTTGAAGTCAACCCATGTATAGCCTGTCTGAAGAACAGGGGACTTCCATCTTAATGAATCTGGTGGTACGTGGCATATAAAGGTTCTTTTAAGTTAGATGAGAATGTATATACTTCAAGTGTGCAAAATGTTGGAGACAGGGGAGAAGCAACATTTTAAATGCCATTATGTCAATGGTGGCGGTCTAGAAGAGAATCAAGGGAAGTCTGACATTTCTGAATGGGCATATGATATAAGTGAGCAGATCACAAGATATTAATCCCAAAATAGAGAAAGAGAGAGAGAGAGAGAGAGAGAGAGAGAGAGAGAGAGAGGGAGGGAGGGAGGGAGGGAGGGAGGGAGGGAGGGAGGGAGGGAGAGAGAGAGAGAGAGAGAGAGAAAAGAGTGAGTTACACCATAAAGAGTAAAAGCCTACAGGCAGCCAAGCAGAAATGTGGAGAAGGTGATAGTAAATCTATAAGTGAAGGCAATGACGGGAATCCTTTCATTGGAAACAGATTGTGCTATTAGTGCTATATAAGAGTAACAGAAATCGGATGCCAAAATGTAGGAAAATAAAAATGATTAGAAACTATGTGGCTGAGAAATGAATTTGCCCACTAGGTACAATTCAATATAAGTAAATAGTCATTTTACATACATTCTCTTTTGTTATTATTTTTTTACTTACCAAACATAACTACTTATTAATGTTACTTGCATTTTTTTTCAGATCAATTTCGTTTATAAGTATTTGCAGAATGGTATACCTGATTTCTAAATTTACACTTTTTGTCAAGCTAGCATAGAAACTAAAACTAAAACATTAAAATTGTATGTACGCCCCATTATCAAAATTCAGTTATCTGGAGGCAAGTAAATTAAGTGAGTGCGCCACTTGGTGATGGAAATTCCCAATTTTGCCATCATTAAACAAATACCACTTGGAAAGTAGATAGATTTCAATGGAGAAATGCAATGAATAATAATGGTTATTTAAGGCTTGCTTTAATTATTTCGTTTTATGGTACGCTGTCCAGAGTCACATTTGTGAGATATCAAATCAAATCTTCATTAGGATCTTCTGTGTAAACCCTATTGTGCCCAATGATGGGGCATTCTGCATTTCTGACCTGTGCAAATTCAGTTCAGTTTTATTATTATTCCTGTAGTTATTAATTTCTGCATTTAAAAAAAAAAATCTTCAGAATGCCATGAATTTCTTCAGTGGTTTTTCTGAACTAGATGCTGATTACATTTCTGAAAATCACTGAAGATTATACTGTCAACCTCTATGGAAAGAATAAGCTAAAAATGAAAATATATTGGTACCAGAGATCTAGCTGCAGCCAACCAAATGATTCAATATGTGCTTTTCTATTCCTGTGCACTTACTCTTTTGCACCCAGGAAACTGCTCTAATGAACTCCGAAGTCAGATACATTCATCATGTTGAGCCATGAAGTATTTATTTAAATTTAGCTTTGTGTGATGTGTGAGCCCTGTGTTTTATGAATTATTCCATAAATCCTGATTAAGCAAACTATGACTTAGCCCAAGGGGTGGGCAACTGTGGCCCTTTTACAACCTGTGGACTTCAACTCCCAGAATTCCTGAGACCGCCAAGCTGACTTAGCCTGATGTTGGAAATTTACTACTACACCAGTAGTAAATAGTTGAGCGAATAATATTAATAGTATTTTAAAAACCCTGCAATTTTAACAAAACTACTTTTTCCTACGTTAGCATATCCAATGCAAGCAGTTGCATAATGAGTGGAGGAATATAGTTGTGTCGATCAATTTCCCTGTGTGATTGGTTTCTTTCCCACAATGTTCTGGGAAGCAACCATGTCCAGTAGTTCACACGCCATTTTAATTATGGCATTTTAATTATGGCTGTTACAGCAAAACTTGCTTGGTGGGGAGTGAAGGCTGAGGAAGAGGCCTGATTCACTGGGACAAGAAGAAAATTATTTACAGTGGCACTTCCAGGTTAGACAAACTGCCTTACTCCATTCAGTTACATTGTACACTGAACTAATCTGTGTCATGAGAGGGCATTTCATGCAAAAACTTCAAGCCCGTAAGATTTTGGCAAAGATCCAAAGTAATTTCTTTCGCTCGGAAAGCTCAAGATGAGCTTGCCCAGCAAAGTTTATCATCTGCACAAAATATATTAATGTAACTTTCTCATTTAAAGCTTTTGTTCAGTGAAAAGCTTCAAGGAACCATTTTATTATGTGATCATTTGTTTTCTTTCTTACAGATTTGAGAACGGAACGTGTTTTGTTCTGCCATTACCGCTACTCAGCAATGCAGTGAGAAGTTGCTTAATGGATGTGACTTTCTCCAAATACTAAGCTAAGCTTCTGGAATCATATGACTCTCCAAATTCAGAAGACTGAGCTGAGAAAAAGAATATGCATTCTTTTCTTCATGAAATCCTCTATTTAGCTTGTGTTTTTTATACCATTCTGAATAATTCTTGAAATCTTTTTTTTTAAAAAGTATTTCTTCAGGCATTATCTTATATACTGCGTTCATCCAAATCCCTGAAAGAAAACTCCAAGCTTGCTACTCTTTTATTTAATATGTCAAGATTTTCCTCGGTTGTTCTCCAGGCTCCTGAAACCTCTGCCATAACCGTATTAAAGCAAAGTCTGCTTTAGCAAAAAGCAAATTATTCAATCATGTTTCACTTAGTATTTTCTTGTAAAGATAGAGAGAAGAATGAATAGCAAAAGGAGACATTGAAACTTTAGCCTTCCTGTCTTTTTTCTAATTTGTTCCTGTCATAAATGCTTTGTGTCCTTCTCATTCAATAATCTAAGAGAATAACGAACTTTCATCCACATCAAATGATTTTTAAAGGCATTTCTTTTTTTAAAAAAAAGTGATAGGAAGCACCCCAGTGTCACTATTGTTGACTATTTATTGCTAGATTGTTTAACTGATTGCTGACTTATTTTTAGATTGTTGTTGTTTGCCTGTTTTGAACTATTTGTCTGTTGTCCATTTCAGGAGTCAACTCTGATTATGGCAGCCTACAGATACACTTAACACATAATCTCAGAGGATTTCTTAAATGTCAAAGAAATCACGAGTACTGCAACTGAAATTATATGACAGTGTTATATTTATTCTGAGGCAAACAACAACAACCCAGTCTGGAAAGGAAAATGAGCCAAACTAGTTTAATATAGAAATATAACTTTTTTTCAGGTTAATATAGAAAACACAACATGTTGGTTAAACCAATAAACTAAACATATAACTGTTCAGGGCTAACCATCATGAAGATTATAGCTTCCTAGGTGACAAATCTCTATCTAAATTTGGATCAAGAATTTTATTGAAATTCCCCAATTATCAAAACAATAATGAGGACAAGATATCTTAGGCAATTATGAAATACACCAAGGGTACCCAAATTAGGATCATGAATATTAACCAAACAGTAGCTTTTTTTCCCTCAAAAAAGTTAACAGCTGTTTACATCTGTTGTCAATCCAAAATAGAAAGCAAAGCACCTTTGTGTATTTATATGGCTGCTCCGCCCCACCTCCCTTTTCCCCCCTATCAAATCATGAATGTGAACAGCTTTCATCTGATTCTTCTGCAATTTATCTTTATACTCATTTAATGGATTTATTTCTGACATATTACATTTACAAATATTTGTTTTCTTTTGTGAGGAGTGCCCAGAATCTTCATGTTCCCCATTCCAGTATTGAAAAACATATTAAAAATATTATTCATCTAATACATGCTGTATGTTCATACCTATGAATATCAAAACATCAAAGTCAACACATTCTTTTAAATAATAATATCAGTAAAGGGTTATGAATGACATTGTTTATGGAATAATATGGCTGATGCTGAAATTGCAATTGATTTGAATCTGAGAATCTTAGAACTGAGAAGGACCATTTAATCCTAGGAATAGGATAAAATGAAGCTTTTCCAGATATACATATATCTGAATTGCCCTTTGGAAAGGTCTACAACCACAAACATCCTTGACTGAAATAGTTGGCAAACACATCTTCATAGAAAAATGCAACTCTCAGTCTCTGTAGCCACACAACAGAAAACCTTTTGAGATCTGAAATTATCCCAGCAACTGGCCGGCCAACTAGGGTTTCCACTACCTTCCCATGTATCCCATTTGGTTTTTTACTCAGAGCTGAAGACTTAAAGATGATCATCCAAGCCCAGAAAAGCTCTACAAAGTAGAAATCAAAACCTTGTTTTGAATTAAGTTTACCTTAATCCCTCTCCAAGGGGAGAGTGCTGTCTTGGTAATGTATTGGTTGTGGTTTAGTACTTGCTAATTCAAGCTAATGAGTCCCACTCGGAGCCTGAGTGGCGTAGGAAGCTAATGGCTCCTACTAAGGCAGCATTTAACATCCAGCTGCCTGCAATTACTGCGAGTTCAATTCTCACCAGGCTCAAGGTCGATTCAGCTTTCCATCCTTTCTAAGGTAGGTTAAATGAGGACCCAGTTTGTGGGGGCAATAAGCTGACTTTGTATAAATATACAAAAGTATGAAGGCTATTGCTTAACGCATTGTAAGCCGCCCTGAGACTCCGGAGAAGGGCGGCATATAAATCAAATTATAAAAAAAATTCATAACCATGAAAATCAGCTAAAATCTTTCTCTCCTTCTGGGCATCTTTCTATGGTTGAAAGTGGTAAGAAACTGGGGTATAAATTGAAAGTCGGCTGTCAGACAAACAAACCTGCACTTTCCCTGCTTTTATGGCATGGCTATATTAAAACCAAATCAAAATATACTGGAGTAACTAGGTAATAAAGAATCACATATTAAACCCCAATTAACGAAGAATACTACGGAACGGGCATGTTCTGTTACCAAGAATTTTATGATGCTGTTGGCATTTGTTGAGGAAAAACTGCATATAATCACATTACAAGAGCAAAAAGTGTTTCTAAAAATGCACGTCAAAAATGTATGCCTTAGACAAAAAATGCAAAAAAGCAATGATATTTTTTTTAGCGCCAATGCTGACGTGGGAATAAGCTGAAGCAAAATTAGAGTATGGAAAACAAGAATATGAGGGAAAGCAAAAGAGCTAATATCATCATTCTCATCAGTTATAATCTTTGGGTAAAGTTGGGTGTCATTAGTAATAATGGATAATTTGGCAGGCTTCTACTTGCTGTAATTTATAGAGACAACCTTTTACTGTAACAAAATCAATACATCTTATTTGTCTTTAATGTCTTTATTTGTCCCGGTGCCTGGAGGCTGTGCGGATCTGGATGGGGAGAAACCGGCTCAAACTCAACCCTTCCAAGACTGAGTGGCTGTGATTCCCGGCATCCTGATACAGTCTCCATCTCTGACTATTGGGGGCAAGTCTTTGGCCCCCTTGGAGAGGGCTCGCAATCTGGGAGTCCTTCTGGATAGGTAACTGTCCTTGGAGGAACATCTGACGGCTGTGGCCAGGGGGACTTTTTGTCAGGTTCGCCTGATAACGCCAGTTGCGGCCCTTTCTTGATCGGGATTCCCTGAGCACAGTTACTCATGCCCTCGTCACCTCTTGCCTGGACTACTGCAATGCTCTCTACATGGGGCTCCCCTTGAGGGGCACCCGGAGGCTCCAACTGGTCCAGAATGCGGCTGCGCGGGTAGTTACGGGAGCTGCATGGAGCTCCCATACAACACCTCTCCTGCGTGAGCTGCACTGGCTCCCCGTGGTCTTCCGGGTGCACTTCAAGGTGTTGGTTATCACCTTTAAAGTGCTCCATAGCATAGGACCTAGATATCTTCGAGACCGCCTGCTGATACCGACAGCCTCCCATCAACCTGTGCGCTCCCACAGAGAGGGCCTCCTTGGGGTGCCATCGGCCAAACAATGTAGGCTGGTGACCCCCAGGGGGAGGGCTTTCTCTGTGGGGGCACCTACCCTCTGGAACCAACTGCCCCCAGAGATAAGGAGAATCCAAGACCTCGGTGCCTTCCGCCGTGCCCTTAAAACTTTCTTTTTTCAGCAAGCCGGGCTGGCTTAACACTTTTAAATGTTTTTAATTGGTTTGTCATTGTTTTTTAATTACGGGGCTAAATTTATATATATATCTTTTTAATAGTATTTTAATGTTTTTATAGTCTATGTTTTTATTTGGCTGTACACTGTACACTGCCCTGAGTCCTCAGAGAGAAGGGCAGTATATAAATTTTATATAAAATAAAATAAAATAATATGACTTATAAATGATATTCCTATAATAGATACCTTCAAAAAGCACAAAGGACCCTTCCTTTGCAAAGTTGCTCTTTAATATATAATAATACACTACTGGTATGAACATGGTAGACAAATCTAAATGGCATAAGAGCGTCATGTATTCGCAGAGGAAGAACGTAGAGCTCAATAGTTTGTTACCTTTAGGAGCAAGAAAGATAACTGCATCTATCTGGTAAAGCATTTGCATTTGAAGAGAGCTATTAATTTTACATATTGAGTTTGGGAGGTATAGGAAGGAAAGGTTAGCCAATCGTTGAATTACAAAGAATCATTAATTAGTGGAATATGATTGCCATACTGAAGAATTGTTGAATAATTTTAAAGTTATTGAAAGACAAGCAAAAGAGAAAAACATATAATAAATCATAACAATTTAGAGAATATCTATATTTTTTTTTTCAACCAGCTTCCCTGGAGACAATTCATATATTTAATAAATCTCAATCAGCTCCAGCCATTAACCCAAGACAAGGGTTATGGTAACAGTTATGCTAATCATTTGGAGGGCTCCATGTTGCCTACCCCAATCCCACCACACCAATTCCTCAAGAAGCATGTAATTGAATCTTGTTCTTCTGCAACTGGCAAACTCGCGGCTCAGTTCAAACAGAGCAGAAAGGCCACACCAGGAAACAAGGAGTTTGATTATGGTGTTGAAAACCCACACTTCTCATTTCAATGAACGTTACAGAATGAATTCTCCGTTTCATCAAAATGCTGGTTTTAAAGCAACTGACACTGAACTAATGCACTGTCCCCGTTTCTGCATTCAATCGGGAAAAATGAGACAATAATTAAAAAGCCTCCTTACTTAGATAACAGGACAGGTATTGTTGATGACAATGTAAAGGAAATCGCTAATGCAAGACATAAGCATTTAATACTCTCTTCAAACGAACAAAGGCAGATCTGTCATCTGTTCCACTTCACAGGAAAAAAAGCTTTGATTGGGAGCAAACAATGCTTGAAAAGTTATGGGCAATTTTATGAGCTCTAAAAGAAAAGCATCCGGGGACATCTGGAATCCCATGAGATGTAAAAAAAAAAAAAAAAAAACCACTCTGCTGTTTTAGTCATCCATCTCCAGAGATGACATCAAAGATAGATATTTGCAAGAAAACTACTTCGGGAGGGAATTGAAATTATTTGATCAAGTCTTCCTTCAGATGTCCCTTGCTGATTATTTTGACCATGTTTCTTATGAGTCCCAGCTGGCATGGATAAAGTAAAATAAAATAAAATAAATTGTAGGCCAAATGCTTAAAGGAAGGAAACCATGTTAGAGAAAGATTAGGTAGGTCGAGCAATCACAAACTAAAACAATCCGGAAGATGTATAATGCAAATGTTTTAACATTTCCTACTACATAAAAGAGGAGAAAGCTTTCAAACCACAGTTATTAAGGTGTGCTGAATCAGACTAAGAAGATTTAAATATGATTTGTACAGGATTTATTTCTTAAAAAGAAAATACATAGCAGATAAATGCTGGCCATTGTTTCCTGCCCCAAATATTGCAATGAAGCATGCTGCCTGTCTAGTCACAATCTGTCCATCAGCAAGAAAACTCTCCAAAAACAAATCAGAATAGGATTCGTGTGAGGGGGAGAAATCTCTCTCTCTCTCTCTCTCTCTCACACACACACACACACACACACATAAAGGGGTGGGGGAGGAGGTTTAACAAATGGAGCCAGAGCCACTTAAAGCCTGGGGAGAGAAAAAAATATATCCTCCAATGTACCCCTACAGGAAAGATATATGTAGCCTGCCTTGTTTCCTAATGCATGTTTATATATACTTTTAAGTGTGCAATACAAGAGGAATGTGAAAGTATAAATATGCAGAGGGTACACTAAGTACCAGTGGTGGGTTTCAATTTTTTTTTACTACCGGTTCTGTGGGTTTGGCTTGGTGGGCACAGCTTGGTGGGCGTGGCAGGGGAAGGATACTGTCAAATCTCCATTCCCTCCCCACTCCAGGGGAAGGTTACTGCAAAATCTTCATTTCCTCCCGATCAGCTGGGACTTGGGAGGCAGAGAATAGATGGGGGAGGGGCCAGTCAGAATTTTTACTACCGGTTCTCGGAACTACTCAAAATTTCCGCTACTGGTTCTCCAGAACTGATCAGAACCTGCTGAAACCCACCTCTGCTAAGTACCTACCCAAATAAAATTCCCTTGCACACATACCGATTAGATTTCGGGAAGAAAATGCAAGCCCATCTAAATACATAAGCACCCAACGTATTACTTTGTTATAGAGAAGAAAATACAGATAGTCCTTAAAGTCTGTAGAGATTCTCAATCATCCAGGTCATGGTTGTCCCAAAGGTGCTTTTTTTCAGGAGGCAAGTGGACTTTCTTGTTTTTTGTTTTGAAGACGTTTCATTTCTCATCCTAGAAGCTTCTTCAGCTGTGACAGGAGCTAGCACCCCCACTTCAATTCCCCACTTTCCTGTCAGAGCTGAAGAAGCTTCTTGGATGAGAAGCGAAACGTCTTCAAAAGAAAAAACAAGGAAATCCAGTTGCCTCCTGAAAAAAGCATCTTTGGGACTGATAGTCCTTGACTTACGACCACAACTGAGTCCAAAATTTCCATTGCTAAGCAAGACAATGGTTGTGAGTTTTGCCCCTTTTTATGACCTTTCTTGCCACAGTCATTAAGTGAATCAAGCAGTTGTTAAGTTAGTAACACGGTTGTTAAGTGAATCTAGCTCCCCCAGAAGGTCACACAATGAGATCACATGACCCGGGGACACTGCAATTGTCGTAAATACATGCCAGTTGGCAAGTGTCCCAATTTTTATCACATGACCATGAGGTGATGCTGCAACAGTCATAAGTATGAAAAATGGTCAAAAGTCACTTTTCCAGTGCTGGTGTAACTTCAAATGGTCACTAAATCAAGGGTTGTAAGTCAAGGACTATCTGTATAAAATGCCTTGTATGTCCACATTTGGTAAATAATCTTAAAAGCCATGGCTTCCCTTGCCTATTTAGACATAATTTCCTTCCTTCCTTCCTTCCTTCCTTCCTTCCTTCCTTCCTTCCTTCCTTCCTTCCTTCCTCCCTCCCTCCCTCCCTCCCTCCCTTCCTCCCTCCTTTTCTTTCTTTCTTTCTTTCTTTCTTTCTTTCTTTCTTTCTTTCTTTCTTTCTTTCTTTCTCTCTCTCTCTCTCTCTCTCCCTCCCTCTCTTTCTTTCTTTCCTTCCTTCCTTCCCTTGTACTTTTTATTTACTTATTACTTTGCTTTCCTGACTTTTCTCTTTCAAAATCTGTTTTGTTGCTATTCTTTTTTTAAAAAAATATTTAATAGACATATTGTTTCAGGTAATAAAATCAGGGCTGCAGCATCACACTTGGCAAGGGTGTGCATGACATTTTGCCCACCTTCCTTTCAAGCCAAGTCGCATTGCGGTTCAAGGTTGGCAGCCTTAATCAAAAGGACGCCTCTTTCCATTCAACAGGACTTACAAGTAAATACATAAATACAAGGACTAACAGTAAAACACAGAATAGAATCTTTGCAGTTTCGCAACTTTGCATTGTCTCTAAAGGCAAAGCATAACCATAACTTATCTGAGCCATAATGCGCTATAATTAAAATTAAGTAGAATGTTTTACATATATGGGCCTGCATAAATCTGTGGGAGGAACTGTTGGTGCCTTTCCTTTCACTTTGGCTTTATTTTGGAAAATTTCATTCATTTTGCATCCAATTGTTAAAGAGTTTTTATGCACAAAATAAATGCCTGCTATAAATTTTCCCAAACAAATACATCTTTCTTCTTTTTCTTCTTGAAAGAGACTTGCAGTGAATTTCTTCACATATCTCTTTCAAGGTTTGTTTTCTTCATTTTTAAGGTCAAAATATCTGGCAGCTGATCTGAAAGTTATTCATGGTCAATTTATTTTCTGGGTGACTGACACTTCAGTCTGAAAAGTCCCCCGTTTTGGAAAAATACTCTATACAGTATATGAATGGAGGCATGGTTGATTTTGTCTGAATAGCCTCTTAATACTGTGTGTGTGTGTGTGTGTGTGTGTGTGTGTGTGTGTGTATATATATATATATATATATAGATAGATAGATAGATAGATAGATAGATATAGATATAGATAGATATAGATAGATATATAGATATATAAATATAAATATATATATAAATGTTTTGTCATGAATTGCCTGCCAAGAGATTTTACTCACTAAGGGAGTAAAATCAAACACACAGACACACACACACAAACACACACATATACACACTGTATATAAAAATTATATATATATATATATCCAAATTTATTTTTGCACATGCACACGCACGCACACAAACATAACTCATTTTGCCTATCCAAATTTTGCTATACATGATGCCTAAAATGGGGGTTAAATCCATTTCCTTTTACTCATGAAGGATAGAAGCTTCTCTTACCTATTACCTTCTTAATAGCAAGAATTTTATTTGCAGCTTTTGATGACTTGAAAGTCAGCTTTATTAAGCTTATGACATAATAAATTCATTTATTGGTTTGGAAGCAAAAAAATGGCTTTCTCTCTATAAACTGATGCTATCTTCAAATTAATTTTGCTGTTTATCTATCCCTGTTTGAATTCCTTGGCTGCCACTTGTAGGGTTGAGATTAGGCCAAATGCAATGTTACACAATTGATTTATTTTGAGAACTGTTACAGAAAAGGTGTGGAGAAAAAAATATGGATGAAGACCTTATTTGGAATATCTTCATGATTTGCCTACATATATCCTTCCTCTAAAGAAATGATATTAAATATAAATACTGTTTTGAAAATCCATGCTCTATGTTTATAGCATAGAAAAAAGCCATTAGCCAATATAAAAGTCTTTAAAATAACCAATACCTAAGGCTTATCAGAACTGAATAGAATAGAATAGAATAGAATAGAATAGAATAGAATAGAATAGAATAGAATAGAATAGAATAGAATAGAATGACAGAGTTGAAAGGGACCTTGGACCCTGCCCCAACCCCCTGCTTAGGCAGGAAACCCTACACCACTTCTGACAAATGTTATCCAATCTCTTCTTAAAAACTTCCAGTCTTGGAGCATTCACAACTTCTGGAAGCAAGTTGTTCCACTGATTAATTGTTCTAACCGTCAGGAAATTTCTCCTTAGTTCTAGGTTGCTTCTCTCCTTGATTAGTTTCCATCTATTGCTTCTTGTCCTGCCCTCAGGTGCTTTGGAGAATAGCTTGACCCCCCTCTTCTTTGTGGGAGCCCCTGAGATATTGGAACACTGCTATCATGTCACCCCTAGTCCTTCTTTTCATCAAACTAGACATACCCAGTTCCTGCAACGGTTCTTTATATGTTTTAGCCTCCAGTCCCTTCATCATTTTTGTTGCTCTTCTCTGCACTCTTTCTAGAGTCTCAACATCTTTTTTACATTGTGGCGACCAAAACTGAATGAAGTATTCCAAGTGTGGCCTTACCAAGGCATTATATGCTCTTCTCTGTGGCAGATAAAATACAACAACTAAATATGAAAGATTATGTTCATGCAATTTTGGAGAAATAAACAATTGGACAGGTCTTCCTTTACTTTAGAGATTTGTAAAACATATTATATAACATGAAGCCTTCAGCAATTTCTAGGTAAAACAGCTAAACTATTTATTATTAAATAATAACTAAGATAAAACCTGGAGGTTTGCCATCTATTGCTGGGCAATGGCGAGCCATGACATCAGTTGAATCCCTCAAAAAATGTCCTTTTAAAAAAAAATGTGGTTCCTTTAAAATATATTTTTCTTTTTCTTTTTTAATCAAGTTTTTTATTTTATATTGTTTATACATCTCAATGCATGAATAGTGTGATATCTGGGTATCATATATTTCAGTACAATAAACAAAATATTATTACTCCTAGTTATTACATTTCATTTACATTGTTTCATATACACATATCTTTTGCTATCACCCTTCAGTTCTAAACCTTTTTGTTCTTTCATATGCCTTCACATGTGAATGTGTGTGTGTGTAATAGTTTGTAATATATATGTATGTATGTATGTATGTATGTATGTATGTATGTATGTATGAGGGGTGGGTTCTTGGTGGTGGTGTAATGTGACTGGGTGGGCGTGGCCAACTTTTTTTTTTTTTACTTTTAAAAGCATTTTTTCTACAACCTTAAGAGGTTGCAGAAAAAAAATGCTTTTAGGCGCCTCTGACGATCAGGCAACTCAGCTGGGATCGCCAAAGGCTTTTAAAGGCATTTTTTTCCCTACAACCTCTTCAGCTGAAGAGAAAAAATGCTTTTAAAAGTTAAAAAAAAAATCCTCTGATGAGGTGGGCGGGGTAAGCGGGCTGGAGACTGGTTTGGGGGGCGTGGCCAGCCAATGTTATTACCAATTCTCCGAACTACTACAAATTTTTACTACCGGTTCTTGCGAACCACTGCGAACTGGGAACAACCCACCACTGGTATGTATGTACTGTATGTATGTATGTATATATGTATGTATTTCCTCTCTTGTTTCTATCTCTATCTCTATTATGTTTTTTGTTTTTTTTCCTTTCCAATATCATTATAATATTCAAAGACATGTTTTTTTAACTTCCCTTAGTTAACTCTTCACATCAATTTATATCAAAAATTCATCCTTCAATCTTTCATTATTCATTGCCTCAATATAGTACCAATCACAATCATTACATAATTCTATAATGTAGAGTATAATTCTATTAATACACATATGTATATTAAGCTAATCTCCCCTAAGTACTCCTATCACTGTTCCTTGAGTTATACACTATGATATGATGCTGAGGTGATTTGAGTAATCTGGTAGACAAAATGAATTTATGGCATACATAGCATAGTTTCATGCAGTCATCGGAGTTAAGGTGATATTTAAATTTTAAATAAAAGCCTAACAGATTTAAAAACAGAAGTTGAAAAACTCTCTTCATGGTACTTGGAGCTGAGTTCCCCATGATGTGCAAGAAATGAAGTCTGCAACATTATGTTTTAGAGCTGTAACAGCTGCCCAGAGTCATTGTATTAATGAGAAGGGCAGAATGGAAATTTAATAAAAAAAGAAAGAACAGAATAACAGAGTTGAAAGGGACCTTAGAGGTCTTCTAGTCCAATTCCCTGCTCCAGCAGAAGACTTTGTACCATTCCAGATGAACAGCTGTCCAATCTCTTCTTAAAAATAAACAAGGTCCCAAAATTTATGCTTGCTATTTAAAATAGTATCACTGTCCTTTAAGTTGAACTCACAAATAGGAAAATATTGTCATTTGTAGTAATTTTTTTCTTTTTTTTCTTTTTTTTTTCTCCAAATGACACTGTTGATCAACAGATCCTTCTATCATGTAATGCCTGGGAGAATATTTCACCCAGTTGGAATATACTATTCTCAATCTGTTGCAATATGGACACCTACCTTCCACTTCCATTAAGTCAAGATTAGTTTATCACTAGAAACCTGTGACCCACTGAGTCATTGCTTTAGATATATTTCCTTACCAAAGCAGAGAAAGAGAATGATGACAGGCAAGGGGGGGGGGGGGAAACAGTGGGAGCAGGAGTGATTTCCAACTTTAGGCCAGCTAAAACATGGCTGACTGCCCTCTGGCAGTTAATGGCAGACAGGCAGGGGTGGGATTGCGAAGCGCGTGATCACCGAACCGGTTGTTGAACCGGAAGGATCCCACCACTGCAGACAAGTCTCCGGGCCTCTGGAGGACTAAAACAGGACCAGTCTATTGAAGCTCTGAGCAGCAGGGGGACAGTGTAGTAGGAAAGCAGCATTGAAACAGCAACAAATCTGCCAAATTTGAACCCTATAGGAGTCGAGGTCCTGGATTTTGGGCATATGTGAATTTTAGTTGTATATAGATTAGTGTCATTCCCTCAGCAGTCTCTATCATATCACTCATATCACTCTGTCAGTTACTAGGGAATCAAAGAAAAAGAGAGAGAGAGATAGTCCTCAACTCACAACAGTTCATTTAGTGATTGTTCGAAGTTACAACGGCACTGAAAAAAGTAACTTATGACTTTTTCACACTTATGGTGGTCATGTGATCAAAATTCAGACATTTGGCAGCTGACTCATATTAATAATGGCTGTGGTGTCCCAGGATTGTGTGATACCCTCCCCTCTTTGGTGATCTTCTGACAAGCAAAGTCAATGGGAAAGCCAGATTCACTTAAGAACTGTGTTACTAACTTAACTGCAATGATTCTCTTAACAACTATGGCACGAAAGGTCATAAAATGGGACAAAACGTACAAATGTCTTGCTTAGCAACAGAAATTTTGGGCTCAGTTTGTGGTCGTAAGTCGAAAATTACTTGTACAGCAGACAATTTCCAAACTTGACATTAAAGAAAATTAACAAAAGGCCATCCTTGCATGGAAAACTAACTAAAATTAGTCTTTTAGATGCCATTTAATGTCTGTAAATCTCCTGAATTCTCATATTCTCATATCATATTGTTTTCTGTGTCAGTCCTATTCTGATACAGAATTTAGTTTGTTGCAGGGCAAAATACAGTACATTTTTCTTCTATGCCAATATTACAGTTTTTTATCAAAGTAACATGTTTCCCCGAAAATAAGACCCAACAAGAAAAAAATCCCTAGCATGATTTTTTAGCATGACCCCCAAAATAAGCCCCAGCTAAGATCATCAACCCTGGGGTGGACGTGGCCAGCACAGGAGGTGGTGAGCATGTGGGGGCCAACAATGTCCAGCAGTAGCCGCAGCCTGCTGGCCCCCTTGACCGGTGCAGTCTGGGGCTATGCAGGTGAGTCTGAGCGCTGAGACCACTGGGCTCATTTTTAAATAAAAAATGATTAAAATAAATCTTGTTTCAGTTTTGTCTACTTTCCCTCTTATAGGAATACATATGAAAATATATCCAGATTTTTCATGGAGAACACTGTGGAAAAAATACAAAGTTAATGTTGAAAAGAAACATTAAGTTCGTATTAATTTTTTTCCATGCTGTTCTCTCTGAAAAATTTGGATATATATTCATATAAACTTCTACAAATAAATAGATTCCTATGCCACATTATTTCTAACATCCTTTTCAAGGCCCTGGATTATTGTGTACTCCACAATAAGAGTGCCCAGAATTAGAGCTATAGTTTTCCATTGACTCTGTGGTCCTATTTCAGAATTAATTTCTTCTATCCTGTGCAATTTCCTCTGTTCAATAGAGTGGAGCAGACAATCATATACCCCCTCAAGCACTGAGGGAATAAATGTGTAATTTTTCTAAGAAGCATTCAGGATATAATTTCTCACCCAAAGCACTTTGGAAGAGGTATCAGAAATAAATTAAAGGCAGACTTATGGTCAGCATGACAAAACTTTCCCAGTTTCAGTGACTGGAATATGTAAGCTTTCAAATAATTAGTCAAAGTCATGCGTAAATATCAATCCCTCATTGAAGTTTTAGTCCATTCTCCCATGCTGTTCCAGTAAAACAGCTTTTCCCAACATGGACAGCATGTATTTAGCAACAATTCCAGATGCCAAGGCCAATCTGGAATGGAAAACAGAACTAGTTACTAGGTGCCCAGGGATGTCACCTTCCCTGACCCTAGGATCTGCCTGCCCCACCTATTTTAATAAAGCACCATTAAGAGTGGAAGCTGCCATACTGCAAAACAAGGGGCCAGTTTATGGCATTATCATTATTTACAAGAATGTTCCTAGTCCCACTCCTTGTGTACTCTTAGAAAATAAGCATTTTCTCTTGGGGGTGGGGGGAGTAAGTGACAAAAGGACAAAGGACATCCCTAAGAGGGGGAAGGCAAGGAGCAATCTCTCCTATTTGGCATATGACAAGTGTTTTGTGAAGCATGACTCAGCATGATGGTCATATGGTAAGATTCTCATGTCATGCTTTCAAATTTTCGAAAATATTCATCAGCTTCCCAAAATTATGTTCTTATTACTCGTCTTACATTTCAAAATAACCTAGACAAAAACTCTGCATCAAATGTTTGCCACATATAGCTCCAGATAGAGCAACAGAGTAGAAAGTGACTAATTTCTAGCATTTAACTTACTTCATGATATCCTTAAAAAAAAGTTTTTAAGCCCTCCACTCCTAACTTCTATCTATTTCCTACAGTGCATTTAGCTATATTTACTTTCATTCAAGCAGGCACTTACTCCAAAACATGCAAATAACTGAATCTAATTTTCCATGAATTTGGATTTTTGGGTCCAATTCTGCATGCTCACTAAGGGAAATATTGTATTTTTTATATTTATTAATCAAATATATGTGACTTTGGGCTGATAAGTATATGCATACGTGTATATGCATTTGTATGTGTGTATACTTTCTCTGTGTGTATATGTACATGTATTTGCTTGCGTATGTATATATATATATATATATATATATATATATATATATATATATATGTATGTGTGTATGTTTTATAGACACACACACAAACACACACCATACATATATATGTGTATGTAAAGGTTCCTGTCGCACATATGTACTAGTCATTCCTGACTCTAGGGGTGGTGCTCATCTCCATTTCAAAGGCGAAGAACCAGCGCTGTCCGAAAACATCTCCGTGGTCATCTGCACGGAGATGCACATCAAAGATGCACGGAACGCTGTTACCTTCCCATCGAAGGTGGTCCCTATTTTTCATTTTCATTTCCATTTTTTACATGCTTTCTAACTGCTAGGTTGGCAAAAGCTGGTACAAGTAATGGGAGCTCACCCATTACGCGGCGCTAGGTATTCGAACCGCTGAATTGCTAACCTTTCGATTGACAAGCTCGGCGTCTTAGCCACTGAATTCCCCAATGTGTGTGTGTGTGTATGTGTGTGTGTGTTTGTATATGTATATATATATGTATATGCATATATATGCGTATATATGTATGAAAGTATATATCATATAAAAATCCACATTAATAGGCATCATCAAAGCAAAAAGATAGAAACCATAGAAGACACTTTAACAAACTGCACAAACATTGAAAACATATATCTTCCTGTCAATTAGGACAAGAATACAAATTTAAAATATGGTCATTGGGTTGGGATTTGCCCATTATTTTCTTCTGTATAAAAATGTTAACATTGGCTCATTTCTATTATGGACAGTGCTATGGGACAGGCAACCTATGGTTTTCCTTTAAGCAAAATCCCTCCTATATATCTGACTGAATGTTTTTTCTTTCAGTTTACTTAAAATCTCATCATCTTTCTATCTTTACAAGTGTCACCCTAAGGAAAAGAACTGCATGCAGTTGTCATGAAAAAGAAATGATCTGTAACAGCTACAATCTATCTAGAAGAGGTTCAACCAAGGTACAATGGCTTATATTCCTGAGATTCAGTGTTCTCATCAGCTACTTCTTAATCACTACGAAGTACTAACTCATGTCCTCAACATCTTGGAACAATAAAAATATGTCCATGCATTTTTCCTACCCCAAAATAAATCTGTCCCATGAAGGAAGGAAGCTTTCATGTCTCTGAACATAACTTTTGCTTAACTTCACAGAACCACATAATAGCACATCTGTAGGCTCTTGACTGGGGTTTTGTCTGGCTTGTTCTCCTGCCAATAGCCTGCCATTCCCCCTCCCCCATTCCTTTTTTGGGTTGGATGAAAGGCTTCTCTCCAATTTTACGTCAAAAGGGTGATCACTGACCTTTTTGAGAACAGTACTTAGAGAAGGAAAATAATCCCTAAAGCACATAAACAGTGCCAAAGTGCCTCAAACTGGGAGCCTAACTGGTACAATTGGCATCCCTGCTAGCAGACTCCAGATGACTGCGCACCAGAATCTTCAAAAGCTTTTATAGCAAAGAATGAAGATGGATGCCTTCAAATTCTGGCTTTATTCATACATGCTTGTGCCTTTGAATAGATAAATATAATTCTGGCTTAACTTTTCCTTCATTTTAAAATGTTAACTATGTTCAAATGTGTTTGGTGTGATTACACAAAAAAAAGCCTTTAATTTGCAAATGAAGACTTCTAAGATAATCTTGTATTCTGTAGTCGGTTGGAGGAGTTGCAACAGCACAACAAGGAGAAGCCTGACGCTGGCTACAATTTGTTCAATACAGAGCAGGCACTTATGCCTCTTGCCGGCAGGCAACTTCTAACAGCTAATTTGGGTGAGGAAGTTCTCCTTCTTGTTCTATCTCCAGCCCAGAATCTAAAGATTAATAAGACTGAGCAATTATATAGAATGGAATACTTAAAACCACTATTGTAGAAGGTGAAAGCATTCTGTCTCTCTGGGATTGAGCATTCTTGAGAATGATAGCAGAAAGGAGATTTATTTAAGCAGCTACATTAGAGGAATTAGAGGCATAAACCTCACACCTAGTTAACTGCAGTCTGCAAGGGGAAGAGTCAAAGAGAATATGTGCTCTGTGCACGTACCTCTGAGAAGTAAGCCCTAAGGGTGTGATCTTGGATTACCAGTTGCTTAAACAAAGAAGGACCCCTTTCTCTTTTCAGCCCATTACCCACCCATTGGTTGATAGGATAGGTCAGAAACTGAAGAATTAATGCCACTGAATTATCATATCCAACAACTAAGTAAAAGGTCCCACTCTAGGACACAATGCTCATCTCAGTTTCTTGATTTAGGGTGCCAGTGTTGTGGTCCGCCAGCAGCCTGCGGAGCTGGCAGTGGAATCGGACAGCGATGAGACTGAGGAAGAACATGGGCCAGTCCTGGAGGCTGGGGAAGGCCCGGATGAGGGCTCTGCATCGGAAACAGAGATGGGGCCAGGGCCATTGGGGAGTGATGCACGGACTTCAGAGCCTCCAGAGGCTGACAGTAGAGAGGCAGAGGAACAGGAGGAGCCTGTTCCTAGTGCACGTATGAGAAGAGCTGCCAGAAGGCAGGAGCAGCTAAAGTAGAGAGAATGACTCGGGAGTAGGGCCAAGAGATGATTGGCCCCTCCCATAAGGCTTAAAAGACCAGCAACGGCTCTTGGCCTCTTTGCTGGAAAACAACAAGAGATTTGCTTGGATGTATTTCTTTCTTGTCAGGGTCTTCTGTTCCTGAACTGTTGCCAAGAAAAGCCATTGGCAGTTTGCCTAATTATCCCAAAGTCAGAGATAAACTGAAGGTGTTCTGAGAACTTTGCTTTCATTTAATTTGGAATAAGCTGAGAATGAGTTAATTCTCAGCTGTTTTAATAAAATCTGTTTGTTTTTGGAACTGTTTTGCATTTAATATTAACTACATTGGCCTGGGTCACAACAGCCAGCATTGTCTGAAGACAATTCCCGTGGTCATGTGGCCAGCATGGCTATACTCCAAAGGTGCATGGAATGCTGTTAGCTTCCCACCGAAGTGGCACCTATTAATCTACCTGCATTTGCATGCTTTCAAACTGCTAGGTGGGCAGGAGTTGGGGGAAATATCAGGAGCTCATCTTGTTGTGCCCGACCTCGAGTCTCCAACCTGTCACCTCTGCAGCTGACAAGCTCAGCATCTTTAACCGCTGAGCCATTGCACCCCCATCCAATAACTACCCCTTGATAAATAAACAATTGGATAGATCTGAAGAAATGGCAAAGAGCTTTCTCTCCCAGGCTTGGCACTAACCTATTCTAACCTCAACAATATATTTCTAATGAGGTGGAGGTTATGCTCAATCTTTTTATGGCACTTTACCTTTTGATAATTGTGGGATTTTTTTTCTGTTTCTAACATAGAATGCCACCCAAAGTTGTTTTGAACAGCCTTTAATTTAATTTAATAGGCCCATATACCCATTTATTCCCATTTAAGGGTGCTCACCAGTGGTGGGATCCTCCTGGTTAAAAAACCGGTTCGGTGATCGTATGACTTGCATGTGTGCACAGTTTGAAGAAATCTTCACTTCCTGGTTTCTTCGGAGGAGTAACACAGCTGATTCGCGCAGCAATCCGCTCTACCGTGCGAATCAGCTGAGAAGATAAAGGTAGGAAAATAGCTCAGACGGGCATGTGGTCCATCTGATTGTTGGGGCAAACCAGTTCGCTCCCAGCTGATCGTCAGAGCTACCAGTTTGCCTAAACTGGTGCGAACTGGTAGAGGCCCACCCCTGGTGCTCACCTTTGTGGCCATCACAGTCCTGTCAGGGTTTCAAGTAATAGATCCATATCAAATATTTATCTGGTGAAAACTGATTCTGAAAGGACCCACGGTTTTCCACCTAATTAAAAGTAAAAGTTTTCCTCTCAACCCAAAATGATCAGTCACATGGTTCAATCTAGGTGCTGCCTAGTAGTCTCGTGACATCACTCTTCCTTCATCCGACCAGGTGTGAGAACGTCCTTGGTTCCCAAGCGAATATATTTAATTTTGACTACACAACCCCAGCTATCTTTAATTCCCCCCTCCCTATCCCTCAGCTCCAGTGTAGCAGCACTGAAGCTCCAAAATGGCTTCAGCCAGGCCAGCTTCAGGGTTGACAAGTCCCGAAGCCGAGGTGGCGCAGTGGTTAGAGTGCAGTACTGCAGCTACTTCAGCTGATTGCTAGTTCAGCAGATCAGCGAATCAAATCTCACCAGCTCAAGGTTGACTCAGCCTTCCATCCTTCCGAGGTGGGTAAAATGAGGACCTAGATTGTTGGGGGCAATATGCTATATAGTATACTGTCTTTGGTGTAAGCCGCCCAGAGTCCTCGGAGAGTGGGCGGCATAGAAATATGAAAAATAAATAAATAAATGAATGAATGAATGAATGAATGAATGAATGAATGAATGAATAAATAAATAATAATCAGCAGGTCCCCTAGCAATATTTGACAATTCTCATGATAAAATAATACAGAAACAAAAGCAAATCAGTATCATCCTATACAAGCTTAACATCCAGCCGTGAAATAACATTCCTGTTTGGCAACATTCTTTGCCAAATTAGGCTAAAAAGAGTGATCCTTTTGTGTTATCCCTTTTAATTAGCATGAGATACATATTCAGTGTCCTGGATTTCTTTTTAATCCTTGTATTAATGCCACAACAAATAAATCTGTAAACTCACATCAACTGTGGTGCATATTTTAAGCTCTCCCTAAATTCTGAGTTCTATTCGTACAATTTAATGTGACATTTATACTAAAGTTAAATTACAGATTGACATAATTACTAATCATCCAAAGAGTAACAAGAGACCAAGTATGTGACAGCACAATTCATCAGATACAAGGCATCTTTTCTTAGCTCAAGAGAAAAGCAATTGAAACCTATTAGTTTATCTGACATATAATTGGTTATTACTGACTAAATTATTACTATCAAATGCAGAAGATGTAATGTTTGGGGAGAAACAGCTACATGGGAAGTGATAAAATTAATCATAAACCAGACTAGTTTTCCTATGAGATGCTCTGTCTCTGCCCTGCAGAATCTAATCTAGATACAGAGTCACTTAGTCAGTGAGATGGGCAGAATATAAATTAATTAATTAATATGGGTCAATCCCTTGGTTCCAGCTTCAATACATTTTGCTACATTTTCTTATTTACTGAACTGTTCAATGAAGCCCATTTCAATTATTTCAGATGTCAGCTACATGTAAAGTAACCCTGACAACCAATTTATCCCTGCAGCAAAGCAAAGGGACAATATATACCTACGAAGTACTGGGGGTACTTGACCCTTCCTCTTATAACCAGAAAGGAATAAATCTGGATTTTCATTTAAATTATGAATCTGAATTTCTTCTAAATAAAAAGGAACAGGAACAGGCTGCAAGGGGAGGAATTTGGGAATAGTTGAAATATTAAGCAGCTTTTTCTCTTTAAAAACTATAGAGTGAGAGATGAGAAGAGGGTGTGTAAAATGGCTACTTCTTCCACTGCTACGTTGCACATGGCTGCAAAATGCTGCACATTTAGCACTACTTTTAAAAAATATTGTATTATATTTATGGCAGTAAAGCTTCTGACCTGCAAAAAGACAGTGCTTCTGAATATGCTACCTTTCTGTAGAGCAAAGCTATCAAAACTGTGCACCACACTACAACTGCATCAGGGCAAATTCAGTTTAGAGTAATTGGTCGGCTTCAGAAAACACAATCATGTAAACAGCATTTTATCTGGTGCAAACCCTATGCCAGTGATGGCTAATCTTTTCCAGTGCCCAAAGTGCACATTCCTGAACCCCAAAAATGCAATGTGCATGCAGCCCCCGCGCATGCGCCCCACCCCGCGCATGCATGCACGGCCCCCCACATGCCCCCTGCACTTGTGAGGCAGTGACCCAAAGACCATCTGGCCAGCAGGAGGTGCACACGCATGCGCAGAACTGAACTGAGGTGACGGCTTGCATGCCATCAGAGAGGGCGTTGTGTGCCACCTCTGGCACACGTGCCATAGGTTTGCCATCACGGCCCTATGCGAAGAATGAAATTATCATTATAGCTTTGAATTGAAGAGAGAACTAAGAAAAGAATTAAGAAATGCGTAGGGATCTTGAGCAAGCCAACATAAGAAGCAATAATAAAAGAACAGGTAGAGTGCTGAGTAACTCTCATTAATTAGAGATAGATTACTATCTCTTACTAGTATCTGGTCAACTATTATTAACATAATCAAACATAGATATACTTCAATGGGAAAAAAATTCTCAAACCAATCAATATTTTCCTTTGATTCAAACAGGAGGAAGGGAGTCAACCAAGTAAGAACTTTGATGTATTTCTAACACACTGATTCCACAGAAGCACAACATAGCAAATTATGAAACAGAACTGCAATTCCCAAAGTACCGTAGGTGTCCCAGTATTTTTTGTCATTTGTCAGGTACCATACTGTTCATCTATTATGCGGAATATTCCTACGGCTCATATAACAGTTTAATGTAGATGATAAATATCATGTAGACAAAATGGAACCAACAACCTTCTGTAAGTTATTAGCAAAAACCTATGGCACCACCATTCACTTGAAATGAGATGAATAATCAAACATAGAAAAAGCATCCCAAGAAACCAGAAAATAATCAAGGTTATATTCCTTTTCCGAATGTGTATTCAGAAAAGCCCCACCATACTAATCATAATCCATTGTTCATATTATCCCACTGTAAACCTTTTATTAATTTCAATAAAATTAAGAGGCTAACTAATGTCCTTCAGTATTACCATTTGTCGTGACACTTTAAAACCTAATACCATGGAATAGGAACATATTTTTTCCTAAACATATTGGTTCATAACTATTTTGTTTCTGTACCTATGCTACTACCATACATATATAGAGTGTATCAAAAGCCAGAGCCCATAGGTAACTTATTGTATAAATTATATTCAGTGTTCAAATTGGTTGTTTTCTTTTAAACACTTTCTTACTTTTTGATGCCTGACTTTGAATATTTTCATTTTCTCTTTAAATATTAATTTAAATTGATAAAACATATTGTGATTAGCTTAGTGGGGCTTTGGTACTACCCATACACAGACTGAAGAACTCTTCATTGTAGGTTATGGACTATAATCTGCCATACTGGTTCCAGTAAGGGTTGTTAGGTAGATACTTTATAACTTCCCAGTTAAGGACTAAAACAGAGTAACTTCTCAAAGCTCAGTTTCCATGCTAAAGAGAGGATTACAAATTGGACCTTCCACTTCTAGTCTAGCATCCTACTGGCTTATTTGTTATGGAATGATGGGACCAAACAACATTCCTGGATCAGCCAGAGACAGTTTTATTGCGCAGTTTCAGAACCAGATTTGTATCTGCAATTCTGAACCAAGAAGAGCTCTGATACAATTGCTTTTATACATCTCCAAGACAAAGGATTTTGCAAGCACAGCAGTTTTCCATATATGGTTAACAGACATTTGTTACATGATAATTGACACTTTCTAATTACTAAATTCCTTCATTATTTTCTAGTTCATAATGTTATCTTAGCTAAACAACCTTCCTCAATTCTGTGATTGCTGATGTGTAGATTAATGACTGCTTTTGGATAATGAGTAACTTTTTGTTTCAGATGGATGTCTTTGCATGTCTTTGCATCCTTGACAGCTAGGCCCCTCAGAAGATATATATTACCAAGAATGGAATTTAGCTGACAGTGTAATCTCTAAACAAGCACATTTCTTTCTTATAATAATGTGAATAAAGAGGGTCCTTCAATGTTCATATAGCTGACCCTGTAGTATTCCTACATCATTCACATTATATTTGTATCTCTTACACATGTGAATATACACATGCACACACAGAGATATAACATGACATTAACAATAATCTAAAGAAAGCACCACTGCCGATGTAGATAATAATACAATCAGTTTTGCTAAATGAGTCAACTCTGTAAGATATTGTTCTGTCCCCGTCTCACACACGCACACAAACAGTCAGCCGGGAGTTAAAATAAACTTGCAGACAATAATTTCCTTCGATAACAGAATTGGCAGCAACCCAATAGCTGCTTGCCAAAAACTTTACTCACAGAGGGAGGTGTTCCTCCTCCGTTAGATAAACCAAAATAAATTCACAAAGCCAAAGAATTGTTAAGTCCAGTCCATAATAAATCCAAGGAAGGCAGATAACGAAGTTCCAGAGACACAGTATGGCTTGCTAACTGTTCAGTTTTGTCCGTCACAAAGTCTGAATGGCCACCACACCCCCTTTTATCCCCTGTGGGGTGTGGTCCAGTGACTCAGCTTAATCTATGGCACGCCTCCTTCTCTGCTGCGTACGCTTGTCTTTCGGACGCTGGCAGGGATCCAGCCAAGACTTATCTCTGTCACTGTCTAACTGCAGCTGCTCGGAGATGCCTGGCTCCTGGCCTATCTCTTCTCCTTCGGGAGACACCTGAGGCATTGCCAGAGAGGAGGGTCCTGGAGAGGGAGGCCTTGCCAACTCCTCTCCTTCACTTTCGGAGTCTTCTCCCTCTGATAAGACGGGCTCAGGGGTCGGAGTCACAACAGATATAGTATTAACAGTATATGATCATGATAATTATTACATGTCTAACAAAATATATTCTTTTTGAACAATTAAAGCTTCACATTTGGTATGATTTCATTATAAAAATGGAACATTTCAAAATGGTAAATCTGTAATGTTTAGGACTAAAATCCATTCCAACATAACATTAATGTTTTCAAAACCAAGGGAAGATGCAGAACAGTATCTGGCATCACTGACAATCATACATCTAACTTTCCCCCAGATAATATTTAAACTTGTTCCTTCAAAAACCTGGGGACTCTACTTGCCAGCTATTATTAGGAGAAAGTTGACAGTTGAGAAACCTAAGAAGCACAACTGGTATCAAAGGAAAGAAAGATGGCATTTCTGAACTAAATAGTATTACATTTGCATTTGAAACAACTAAAGGATACTTTGAGTTAACCTTCAATCTTAAATCAATCAAAACTCAAGAATGCAACATAGAAAAGCCATGTACAAGATTCTCTTGCACCCAAATCACAATGCTTATATATTATTTTCTGTCAACAATTTTGTGCTTTAGTAAAGATCCATTCAAAAGGAACGTGATGGCTCAGTGACTAAGACGCTGAGCTTGTCAATCAAAAGGTTGGCAATTCAGTGGTTTGAATCCCTAGTGCCACGTAACAGGGTGAGCTCCCATTACTTGTCCCAGCTTCTGCCAACCTAGCAGTTCGAAAGCACGTAAAAAATGCAAGTAGAAAAATAGGGACCACCTTTGGTGAGAAGGTAACAGCATTCCGTGCACCTTTGGCATTTAGTCATGCTGGCCACATAATCACGGAGATGTTTTTGGACAGCCCTGGCTTTTCAGCTTTGAAACAGAAATGAGCACCACCCCCTAGAGTTGGGAACGACTAGCACATATGTGCGAGGGGAACCTTTAGAACTGTAAAGGTTCTAAACCTTAAAGATCCATTCATTTATACATCAAGACTTATGGAAGCACTTAAGAAAAACAGCTACTTTTTGTTCCATGCAAGGAAAAGCCACATAATCTGTATCCTTGAAAACTGAATCTACTGAAAATTTACTCAACATGCACCCACATTTTCAACCCCCTCCATGGAACGCAGATACTCAACAACAGTTACATTTAGACGCAGCACGTGGAGCTGAGTGTTTAGAGGGCTGGAACTGTGTGCCATCAGGATTCTGACTTCACAAAGGATAGTGATCTCATTTAGACAAACACAATTAAAGGCGTTTTAGCCCTTCTCCGTCAATACTAAGAGATTGGTCATAGAAGAATAGAACATTTTCTCATGTTCTCTTGAACATCCTGTTTTTTTTAAAAAAAATATATAGTTTGCCTGTTCTCTTAAACGTTCAGGTTTTCAGTCACTACATGATAATCGTTTCATATCAAACAGCTACAAGATTATCTGTGCAATCAGATGCATTCTGAAGTTTGAGAAACAAGCATCTTGTTCACACACTTCACAATCTCCCTAATTCATTGTATGGCTTTCAAAAATAAAGATGCTCCCATCTGTACGGCTTTTAATTCATTCTCAAACTCAAACGCAGGCTAACCATGTGGTACATCAGATTATTAGGACTCCAAAAACACAAAACAACATCTTAAACCCAAATTGCCACTGATTAACATTAGGGGTGGCCATTATATTTCTAGCCTTACTTCCCATGATCTGAATTATGTGGCTCCTGTTAATATGTGCCAAAATATTGTTAACAACTGATCTATTAGAACATCCAGTTTCCTTTTATAAACCCAGATCTACTTTCTCTAATACTTGAGCAATTCATTCCCCCCTCCCTCATCAGATGCAAGATTTCATATCTCTGTTGTTATTATTATGAAATTTATTGGCTGTCCGTCTCTCAATTCAAAGCGACTCTGTTAAATTTCATGTTGCTTGTTGTGGTCCACTATTGAAGTATTTGTATCTTGCTGAATTTATTTTATCTCCCGAAGTTTTACTCACTCTTCTTACTTTTGTTGCCATCTACGTATCTGATAATCATCCTTTCAATACCTTCAGCCAAGATTTTAGTAAACAGGTTAAATAGCACAGACAGCACCCAGGATAAAAGCCTGTTACCCTTCAGTCAGTGCTGCTCTCCAAGTACATGTAGGATCTCATTACCCATTCCTATCACAAAAAGCTTGTTGTTTGGGCTATTTCTTCCAAGCCTCACCTTTTTCTGGGTTCTAGTCTGTTGAGGTGTAAATAAATCAATGTACCATAAAATCTTTATCTCTATTAAGATCTACTTTAACAAATGAGCCTCTGAAGCAGTTAACAATAAATGTTTTTATTTACATAACAATAAAAGCGATATCTATTCAAATATTAAATAGTATTTCATTACTTTGCTTAAATATCCTGTCAGATATATATATGTGCTATCCCAGTCTCCCATAAATCTCAGAATAAACAACATAAAATGTCTGACAGGCCTGAAAGTGATGATTGGAGATTTCATCCCACCATGACCATTTAACATCTTTTATCAACATAGGAAAAACCCTGATTACAAAAATATCACACATTTATACCTATGAATTAAAAGGAATAAATATTTGACCTTTGCAGGGAGGAGTCATAAAATATGGGTGTGTCTGGCTGAAGAGGTTCAAAAAAACCGAAATAGTGCTATCCCAGTCTCCCATAAGTCTCAGAATAAACAACATAAAATGTCTGACAGGCCTGAAAGTGATGATTGGAGATTTCATCCCACCATGGCCGTTTAACATCTTTTATCAACATAGGAAAAAACCCTGATTACAAAAATATCACACATTTATACCTATGAATTAAAAGGAATAAATAAATATATATATATAAACCATCAGAACTGCATCAGAACTGCCCACAGTTTTCTAACAGAAGAGCTGAACCAAACACTCCTAAATGCCAACTGCCTTCTGAACTGCCATTTGGACTGCCAATGGTTTTCGTCAAGAATCTCCTTTTATACTGTCAACTGTGACAGTTAGGGGAGGGAACATAAAAGTCCTGGAGATTCAAACCCATTAGCTGCTTTCTGATTGGCTCACCCACTTGTCCATTCCAAAAGCCATTAATAGGCACAGCAATTGAGAAATAACTTTTCTCTCCCATAGTCTTTCTATACAACCCAGATTGTTGGGGGCAATATGCTGACTCGGTAAACTGCCCAGAGAGCACTGTAAAGTTCTACAGGGTGGTATACAAGCCTAAGTGCTAGTACTATCGCTATTGCTTTTTGCTATCTTGCTTGTTGCTACATAAACCTTTAAAAATAGTTGGCGAATAGCCTCCACTAAGAGGAAGGCTTATTAAGATACAAGGAGGCTGAAGTAGGGAGAGGTACTCTGTTTACATCCGAAGCTACTGGGACTTCAAGTGGCAATGCAAACAGCTTAAGGTGATCTTTTGACTCCCTTTTCAACTCCTTCAGAATTGGTGCATTAGAGGTTTATTAAGATGAGAGAGATATAAGACACCTTAACTGGCCTATCATAATATGCTCCTATGTGAAAGATTACCATCTAAAGTACATGACAAATACATGCATTTGATAGCAATAGTAGATGCTTTATTTTACTCATCTCCTGAAGCCTCCAGGTTCTTTTTAAGACAACCCCACAATTGACACATTACAGAAGGCAAAAAAACACAAACCCTCAATGTTTAAGAGGACCTAGTCACAGCACTCTTTTATCACCCCAAGTTAATATTTATGCACATAAAAGATTACTCAAGGTCAGTGGTGGAATTCAAATTTTTTTACTACTGGTTCTGTGGACGTGGCTTGGTAGCCGTGGTGTGGCTTGGTGGGTGTGGCAAGGGAAGGATACTGCAAAATCTCTATTCCCAACCCACTCTGGGGCCAGCCAGAGATGGTATTTGCCGGTTCTCTGAACTACTCAAAATTTCCACTACAGTTCTCCAGAACCTGCTGAATAGCACCCCTGCTCAAGGTGTTGTATCATTTTACCTGATGACAAACTCAACCAAAAAACAATGTAAAGAACTAGGAAGGGACAGGTTTCTAGGCAACTAGGAAACATATTACAACGAGTACCATTAAAGGTAAAGGTAAAGGTTCCCTTCGCACATATGTGCTAGTTGTTCCTACTCTAGGGGGGAGTGCTCATCTCCATTTCAAAGCGGAAGAGCCAGCACTGTCTGAAGACGTCTCCATGGTCATGTGGCCGGCATGACTAAACGCCAAAGGCGCACAGAATGCTGTTACCTTCCCACCAAAGGTGGTCTATATTTTTCTACTTGCATTTTTTATGTGCTTTCGAAGTGCTAGGGTGGCAGAAGCTGTGACAAGTAACTGAAGCGCACCCCGTTACGCGGCACTAGGGATTCGAACCGCTGAACTGCCGACCTTTCGATTGACAAGCTCGGTGTCTTAGCCACTGAGCCACCGCATCCCTATATATGAGTACCATTACTATCATTAAAAGTTGTCAAAATGTTTTTTTTTGCTATTTGAGGTATTGTCATATAGGCACATCATTAAAGTTTCTCCACTGGGATGCCAGGGACGCAGTCCATTGAACAAATGAATAAAGGAGCTTGCAAAATTGGTAAAATATAAATGAATTCATCCCTTCACTTATGGGAGAAGAAAAAAAGCACCAATGGAACGGTAATGGATGTTTGCGAGCTTTTGTTTCCTGTTATCTCAATTAAAACTGATGTTTTACAGGCTGTTTTTGATAGTCCCTTACTGAATTTTCTTTCAAAAGTGTCTCCAATCTTCTAAATAGATCAGTTCTGCAAAATAAGTATCAGCTTTTCTAAGGATATGCATATTAAGGGATACATATATGAAGTAAACACACATATTTTTGGTGGAAAACTATTCATTTCTATCATTTATTCTCTGAATACTCTATACTGCTATCAGATTCAAATACACATAACACTCATTTCTTAATTAATGAATCTAATGACACAACCATTTCTGAGCACCACAATTCTAAGGTGTATTATCATTTAAAATTCCAATATTTTTCTCTTTCCAAAATCTTGTCTTTTGTCTTATACTTTTGAAGGAAGGAATAAGCAAAACTACCATTCTGAGAGCACTATTATCAAGGAAAAGTTCATAATCTGGCTACCACACTTTATCACTCTTGGGAGAATTAATACTATTTCTATAGTGTTTGTGTACAACAAACATTAAATTAAATAATGAAATTAAAAGAGAACAATCGCTTCTAGGGAGACTTGAGTGTGGCTTTATATGCATTCAGCGATTAAAGAGAGCATCATTTGATGAAGTGATGAAGCAAAATAATTCATATTACGCAGAGGCAGTTAGCTTTGTGAGAGAATTCCAGGAATATTAGCTTGCATTAAATACACAAATTCAGGACTGGAACCCTGGCAGCTGAAGCAATCAAAGGCCAAAGTACATTTGATGTTCTCATCTTACATACTCACTAAAGCCAATTTCTAAACTTGAAAGTTGGGGTGGGATGGCCTTGTCTGAGGTTCATGTTTAAGCCTAATGGCCTGATTTACACTTCCTAGAATTATTATTTTTTGTTTTTCTACTATTGCAGACTTCAAGAGTTAATGAACCATATGTAAGATTATATGGAGCGCTCTGAGCACTATTTTGGATTCTTCTCTGGTGAAGACGTAAGGTTGCTATTTTGCACATATTTTTCTATACTATCTTAGATGTTTTTCCCACAAGGGAGGTTTAAGTCACGTACATGAATGCCAAAAGTTGATCAGCCAGTTGAGAAGTTAAAGCGATTTTCTGAAATGTCTGGAGGTTATCTGAAAGAGCAGCATTCCAAGGACAGCCACTGAGCATTGCAGAGGATTCTGAGAAATATTTTTCTTTATTCGTTGACTTCCCCTATGAGAAAATACTGAACCCAAGCAATTGGGAATAAGAGATAGTGGAGTATCAGAAACCTGAAATCCAGAAAAGATTACCAAGTCCTACAGAATGTATCATTTAGGAACTTTGGTAAAAAAAAAAAAAGCTCCTCCACAGTGTGTAATCACTAAACTAAAACCTTTTTAAATTCTGAGCACACATATGAAGAGCTGGATAGATAAATAATTTGACTGAAAACCACTTCAGTCTAAATTGCACTATATTGTGGACTAGTGATTTCCTCATAAAATCTGATTATGTAGACTAACAGAATGCAAATGCCATAAAGTTTAAAGAATGTATATGCCATTAGTTCCCTGTATAGAGTGTTCACTCATTTCCAAAGTGTTCCGAGCTGCTTAATTTAAGTTTATTGCTGCAAAAGAACAATGCAAACAAGCGTGTTAATATTAATACTTCACCAAACTGCTTCTTAAGATGCAGTTTCCTTCCAACCTTTGAATTAGAGAAGTAGCAATGCATTTTGCTAGAAGGCACTATAAAAGACAGCACAGCATGGCTGTGATTACTAGGACTTTTTTTACCCCTCCTTTGGTTAACAAAGTAAAATTAAATAAACAAAGAAATTATGTAAGTTCTTCATTCTTCCAGCATATGGTTTACATACTCTATAGACAGAAATAAAAGATAAGCAAATTTTTGATCATTGCCAAAATATATACTTAATCTCAACAAATGCACAAATTTGTTGAGATTTGCACAAATAAAATGCCTCTTCAAGATTCCAAGTTCCATTTTTTAAAGAAGTTCCTGTCAAGCACAAACCATCAGGTGAAGATAAAATTAAACTGATTTATTGGTATTCATAGCCAGGCACAGAAATTTTCCCAAGTAATGGTTATTACCTACCAGGAATTAGATGAAGTCAAAAGAATTCAAGGGAGGCTTGGACTTAACTCATTTGTAGCTACATAGGGATTCTAGGCTGATCCCCCTTTTCGCTCCACCCCTAGGTTCTGCCACTCATTCCCCCACAGTTCCATTGCTTAATTAGCATTATCACACATTGAAAAGCCCTAAGTCAAACAAAAGCAAAAATTGACAGCCTTTCTATCAAAATGTATTGAGAAACTATTATCTATTATCCAGAAAATTTACTGGGGAACCTGAAGAACTGAAAAGTATTTTTACATAAAACATGCCAGAACATAGATGTGTTAAAAAGATGTATTCCTTTTATCCCTAACAATGCCATTATGTGTTATTACGGTTGGTTACACAGTCAGCCAACTCAATTAGACTGAATATAGCATTTTTATCTACCTGTCAAGTCCTTCCCAAGGGTATAGAGATAGGCAGATGTTGTTGTTTGGTGGTATTAACCATGACATCACAAGATTTAAGCTGTTCCAAATTTGTTTGCTTCTTTGTTTTTGAACTACCTATATCCCTCAGAGTAGGATTCTGGGCAATATATGACAAAATGTTGAAGTGTACAAATAACATATAAAAATTAAAAATTTAGAAAATATGGAATTTAGAAGGAAGCAAGGATGATTAAACATTTAAAAAGGCAAAGGAAAGGCTCTCAGGGTGCTAAACAGTCAAAGCCAAAATGGCTTTGTGCTCTTCTGGGCTTTCCCCTCAAGGCTACAGAGCCATGTTTTAATGCTTCACGTTGGAGTTAAACTGACAAATTTGTCAATGTTGATGGTGTTCAATTGGTGCTCCAGTTGCTTTGGGATTGCACCCAAGGCAGGGGTGAAATCCAGTAGGTTCTAACAGGTTCTGGAGAACAGGAAGCAGAAATTTTGAGCTGTTCAGAGAACCGGCAAATACCACCTCTGGCTGGCCCCAGAGTGGAGTGGGAATGGAGATTTTGCAGTATCCTTCCCCTGCCATGCCCACAAAGCCACACCACGCCCACCATGCCACGCCCACAGAACCAGTAGCAAAAAAAATTTGGATTTCACCACTGACCCAAGCTATTACTATTAGTACTATATTTGTTTTCTTTTGCCATAAGTCATTCTACTTCTATTTTCAGGCTCTTATATGCAATGTTTTTCCCCCCAGTTCTTTCTCTTTTACTCTGCTATACCCAGATTTTGCAGCATCTACTAACTAGCCTTTCTTTCTCTTTCTTTCTTTCTTTCTTTCTTTCTTTCTTTCTTTCTTTCTTTCTTTCTTTCTTTCTTTTTCTTTCTTTTTTTGGGCTTTCTTGTCCACAATGATTAAGCCTGGGGTATTATGTGGCAGGTGCTTGTCTGTTTGAATTCTAACAAGATGATTCGCTGAAGGGGATAAACAGCTTTAAATTAAGCAAACTAGTTAAGCAAAGGGGTCAACCATGGTGAGAGATAGGGTGTTGCATTGCACTTAGATACAAGTGCATACCAAATAAAAATTCCAAATATTAAGATGATTAAATACAACGTGTTTTCTTAGCAAGCAGGGTGTAACTTCAAAAAGCAGAAAGACTGATTTGCTCCGTTGTCTCTATCCAAGGTCCTGAAAAACCTGCTTCTCCCTATCTGAGTTCTTGCTGAACCTGGATTTTGCATGGTCCTTTTCAGCAAAATTTCTTTCTCCCCTCCAGAAAGCCTGACAGAACTGCACCCTTCTCCTAGCCAATCAAAGTGTTCCTTTTGGCCAGTACTACACTCTGAATGACTGAATTATGAAACAAGAGGTCCTGTTTCAAATGTCAGCCCTACCATGACTTGAGTAGGTAGTTGTAGGCAATTAAATTCTCCACCCACTTCAATGTAATTTTCCAAATGGAATTAATTAATACACACACATTCACACACTTGCTTAAATTATAGGACTGATGTAAGGACTGTTACAATGAACCTGTGTGAAGCATTTTAAACATTAGAAAGCATTATATGAATGCTAAGATTATATTAGGATACATGACATCACACATCCTAAAATATATTGTCTATGTTCAGGCTATTTTTTGATTCCACTTCTACCCACAGCTGAAGAATGGTTGCTATGCAATGTGTCAGATGCTATTTCAGCTCCAAAATTCTGCCTGATGCAGATTCTCTATATTTAGCTCACAAAATATGTTACAATAAAAATCTAGTTCAAAACTCAAATTCTCATGAAATTTGGATGCATTCTAGTAAGAAATTATGAAATATTTCAGATGCAAAGTCATCTATGCAAACAATGTAAGGTTTAGTTTGTACAAATGTGTGCTTACAAAACAGCATTGGCCAAAGTAACTAGCAACGTAGGCACACCGCAAACACAATTAGTAGGGTAGGGTATTTTATTATATTGCTTTCAGAAGTAGTTAAAAATATAAGAAACATTCAAGAGATAATGTCTAAAAAGGTTGTCTTATACAGCAGCCCATTTTACAAGAAATTGAAGGCTACTGAAAATAGTGTTTGCCACCTCTGATCATATTCTGAAGCATCTGTTTCCAACTCTATAGTATCTATATCCATCTGACATCTGAATAATTTGTTTATTTGCATCAGAAGCATCACAATCTGAATAATTATTTCTGATATTCGGATTTTAACCCAAGCTTCAATGGAAGTCCTTTGAATTAACAGGGAAGCCAGCAAGAAATGGATCAGGTTGTAGAATTAAAAATCTTGGAAATCCATTTATACTCTTGAGTTTAATTCCCAGCTCTGTGTAGAAGTCGAGATTAAAACAACCCTAATAGATGGCAGTCCAGCCGTCTCATAAAAAGAACTAGAGAAAGATAGTTGGTGAACTGGTGAACTGATAGGAATGTTTGTTTTTTTCTTAACACTTAGTTGGAGCTTTGAATCTGTTATTTTGCATCCTTCACTTCGGAATAATAAAGCATCTTTTCCCTTGAGACAATGTTCAATATTCAAAGAATACTATGTTATCTCTTCTCAGTCTCTTCTTAAGACTGACTGTTGCCAACACCTTCAATCTTTTTTCACAGGATTTATGTTTCTAGAATTCTGATTACATTGTTGCTCTTTTCTGTTTTTTTTTTTCCCAGAATTTGTCTGAAATTCTTTTAAAAGACTGGTTTTTAGAACTGGTTACAGAATCCAAGTTTGAATAAAGCAGAGATATTAATTATACCATCTGGTGATGTAGCATACAATTGCATTTTCAGCCACATCACATGGCTTTTCATGTAATTGGTTTGTGATCACCAATTCAATGTCTTTATCAGAAATACTATTATTAAACTAAGTACATGTAGTCCATGCATACCAACTGCCTTGTGAGGCAACCATTCAAAATCGTGGCAGTGCTAAAACAATAACATGCAACTAATCCTCACATTTATGACATCACAGCATCCCAAAATCACAGGATCATCATTCATGTCCTCATATTTAGGATACCAACATCAATTGATTGGAATTGAATTGAATTGATCATGGAGTTTTTAACTCATTTACAATAAATGGATATTCCCAGATTATGTTTATCTCAATCAGTAATCCTGTCCCTTCATACAGTTGTTCTTAATTTCCTGATAGAACACATACCCTTTTGTACAGGAAGATTAAGCCAAAGTAACAAATTGAGTGGCACTGTCACTTCTTTCTGATAGGAGTTGTCATGTTCATTAAAAATCTAATTATTGTTTCTTCTGTGTTTTGAAATCATGTTTAAAAGCTTGGTATTACTTTGCATTATTTATTTTAAAAAATGCTCAAAACAGCTACCCATAAAACCAGTAACAGTTTTTAAATATACTGAATGATGTGAGAAGTGAAATCATCTAAAAATAAGAATATTATATAAGGTACAGAGCAGGAGAGATAAAATTAATCAACCACAGAGACAAAACATCTACATTCAGAATGTGGTGGCATTAGGAATTCTGAAAACAACAAATTAATGTATATGTGAATACATCATGTCTACATCATGTCTACAAATATGGTTTATCCACTTTTGCAGGGGGGAGGGGAGATAGAAGTATGTCCTATAGTCTACTTTTTCATAATCTAGCCAGGTTTTTTTAAAAATAAAAATACGTGTGTGCAAGTTGAAAACCGAATCCTCTTCTTGGACTGATGCAAATTATCTTTAAGTCTTTCAAGAAACGTTGGGGAATTCATTGTTTTATAGCTTGCTCTTTCTTCTACAGAAGCAGTGCCTGCTCAATACCTAAATGACAATTGTTAGTAAATTTTTCTTACAAGTGTTAGAAAAAATGAAGCAAATGTCAATTTTTGCAGCTTTACTATGGTTCATCTGCACATATTATTTCCAAAAACTGTTAGCTTCACACTGCACACTGCAATCTATCTTTTTATGAAACCTCAACCTGGATTTTAAGAAAAATTCTGTTCTTATGCTTCTGAAACTACAAGAATCAGTTCAGATTTCCTGTGCATTGATTTTTCAAATCTTTCAGTCAAGCTTTCTAACAATTGTAGTTAAAATTTCCAGTTCATGCTAAACAGAATATTGTAAATGAATAGCAAAAAAGAAAGCTATTCAAGCTATTATTTCCTGTTCAATTTAGAATTTCCTCAAAATCATAACACTCATAATCTGTTAACCATGAATTTGCAATATAAATATTGTTCAACATTGTGTTTGATAAGTACTTTGGAAACCTCTTCCTTTCCTTTTATGATTTTGTTTGATGCAATAGGTGACTGTCAATATAAATGTGTGCAGACATAGAGTCAAGTAACTGGAAAAAGGAGGAGGATTGGGTTCAAGTGAAAGGTTTTGTTCAAGTGGAGAATATATGTCAAATATTCTCTTAACATCGACCTCACAACATATCTCTCTGTTGCTTCCTGTGACATTGATTTTTTGAATTGTCTGACATAAGTACTAATGAACACTCAATGTAGCTCAGTATTTACACTAGTAATTCTATTTGTTGTCTCTGTGTGAGCAGCTAATGGCAATTTATATATTGTATTTATGCATCACACTAAGCTATAATATAGCATGTTGAGTGGATTTTCTATTTCTATTTTCTATTTATTTAAATTTGTATACCGCCCTACTCCTGAAGGACTCAGGGCGGTGAACAGCCATGGAATAAAACATATAAATACAAAATTTAAAATAGATTAAAACGAAATTAAATAATTTGTCTGAACAGATTAAAACCCCAATAATTTAAAACCAAATTTAAAATTTCCATTTAAAAAGGGGAAAAAACTTAGGTCAGGCCGGCTTGGTGAAATAGAAAGGTCTTAAGCGCGCGACGGAAGGTATGCAGATCCGGGATCCTCCGTATCTCCGGGGGGAGCTCGTTCCAGATCGTAGGTGCCCCCACAGAGAAGGCTCTCCCCCTGGGGGCCGCCAGTCGACATTGTTTGGCCGACGGCACCCGGAGGAGCCCCTCTCTATGGGAGCGTACTGGTCGGTGGGAGGCTATTGGTGGTAGCAGGCGGTCCCGTAAATAACCAGGTCCTAAGCCATGGAGCGCTCTAAAGGTGATAACCAAAACCTTGAAGCGCACTCGGAAGACCACCGGGAGCCAGTGCAGCTCGCGCAGGAGAGGTGTTACATGGGAGCACCACGTCGCTCCCATCACCACCCGCGCGGCCGCACTCTGCGCCAGTTGGAGCCTCCGAGTGCACCTCAAGGGGAGCCCCATGTAGAGAGCGTTACAATAGTTCAAACGGGAGGTGACGAGGGCATGAGTGACCGTGCGTAACGAGTCCCGATCCAGAAAGGGACGCAACTGGCGGATCAGGCGAACCTGATGAAAAATCCTCCCGGTCACGGCCGTCAAGTGCTCTTCTAAAGACAGCCGTGAATCCAGGAGGACGCCCAAGTTGCGAGCCCTCTCCGTGGGGGCCAATGATTCGCCCCCAATAGTCAGCGATGGCACCAGCTGACTATATCGGGACGTCGGAAACCACAGCCACTCGGTCTTGGATGGGTTGAGCCTGAGCCTGTTCCTCCCCATCCAGATCCGTACGGCCTCCAGGCACCGGGACATCACTTCAAGGGCATCGTTGGGGTGGTCTGGGGTGGAGATGTACAGCTGGGTGTCGTCAGCGTACTGATGGTATTCCACCCCAAAACCACGGATGATCTCACCCAGCGACTTCACATAAATGTTGAACAAAAGGGGCGAGAGAACCGACCCTTGTGGCACCCCACATATAAGGGGCCTCAGGGTCGACCTCTGCCCCCCCGTCAACACAGACTGCGACCGGTCGGAGAGAAAGGAGGAGAACCACCGTAGTACGGTGCCTCCCACCCCCAACTCTTCCAACTGGTGCAGCATGATACCATGGTCGATGGTATCAAAAGCCGCTGAGAGGTCTAACAGGACCAGGACAGAGGAGCACCCCCTGTCCCAAGCCCTCCAGAGATCATCCACCAACGCGACCAATGCCGTTTCCGTGCTGTACCCAGGCCTGAAGCCCAACTGGAACGGATCTAGATACATCGTTTCATCCAGGTACTGGGGAAGCTGTCGTGCAACCACACTCTCAACAACCTTCGCCACAAAGCGAAGGTTGGAGACTGGACGATAGTTAGCCAATACTGCCGGGTCCAGGGAAGGCTTCTTGAGGAGAGGTCTCACCACCGCCTCTTTCAAGGCGGCGGGAAAGATACCCTCACCCAATGAAGCATTTATAATCCCCTGGAGCCAGCCTCGTGTCACCTCCCGGGAAGCCAGCACTAACCAGGACGGGCACGGGTCCAACAAACATGTGGTCGCATTCAGTCTACCCAGAATCCTGTCCACGTCCTCAGGGGTCACAGGATCAAACTCATCCCAGATAACATTCTCAGGACCTGCCTCCGTCATCCCCGCTGGATCTACCCAGTCGGAGTCCAGATCTTCCCGAATCTGAGTGATTTTGTCATGCAGATACTGCACAAAATCCTCGGCTCTTCCCTCCAAGGGGTCCTCCCGCGCTTCCTGGTGGAGCAGGGAGCGGGTCACCCTAAACAGGGCGGCCGGGCGATTATCTGATGACGCAATAAGAGCAGCAAAATGGGTACATTTTGAATCAGCTTTGGAGCCTTGTAAACCATGGGTCATATATAACTCTATTGTGTGAACCCAAGTAATTGCAATGAATGCGAATCATCACGATGAAGCAACCTTGTTTTCTTGCAATATATGAATTAGTTGCAATATATAAACACTATCTAAAACTGAACATTTTACTCAATATAAATGACAATATAAATAACAATTGATTTATGCCATAATTTTAATTTTCTTCATGTTATATCAAAACAGTGAAATATTTTATTCCTATTTTAGTTATAGCTATAGTTACTATAATAATAAGGCAGTGGTTTTATGGGAAAAGTTTGATAAATAAGCCATTTTAATTAGAGATTTTGAACATCAGATTGCTGTTTTTTTTTTCTTCATCATCATCATCTCTTTTACTTTCCAATTTGGCCACACCATCACAGCAGGTCTAATTGGTATATGAAAGAACTGGGGAGATTTAACTAAGGTATAGGAATTGATTGGTCAGGCTACTGAATCTTCAGCACTGAAATAACACAATGCTTTCTGCAGAACACCATAAGGTATAAGTAATTTTTTCCTTCAGTAGAGGGGAAATGATAGCAAGAGGAATAATCAGAAGAAAAATGCAAGAAATGCTTGCGGGTGGAAATTGTTTTTTACCTTCCCCTAAAGCCATTACTTTAAATTGCTGATTTGCTCTCCCTGGGTATTCGTTTATTTACTGATTTGAAAACTTAGATTATATTCAAGATTTGTTGAAAATCTGTATCTAATGTGCACAAAATCTTTTTTCCCCTCAAATTTCTTCACTAACTTCTCCAGGGAATCTTACTGTAGAAGTCTTAGAATACAAACACTAAAAATAATGTATATCTGCTTTGAGTCTGGATCAGTTTATAGACTGGAACTTTACCATAAAATGAATTTTTCAGCAAATTGCAATTTTCAATATCTTATCCTTTTTGAGACTTCTCTGTTATCTGTTCTTTCTGTACATTTCTAGCCCATAGAATTAAATCAGAATACATTTCTTTACTTGGACCAAAAATTATTGCACTTTGTCTTTCAGTGGATTCAGAAGAAGAGATTCATGTAACCCTAATAATTAAAAGTAATAACTCAAGACACCTAAAACAGGACTTGTGAGATACATAAATTGATTCTTAGCATAGCCATTGCACAATGCAAGCTAAACTGTAATGAAGGCCATGGATTTAGTTTGCAACATAATACACCTTTGTCATAATAAGAAAAGGAAGTTTCATTAATTCATGCTATATATATCAGAATACAACATGACAGTACCGATCAGCACAAAAAAGCATCTCATACAAAGTATATTCATCCCCACCCTATGCTACCAGTGCCAAACATGAACACTTACAATAAAACATACAAAGTTAGTAAGATGTCTGAGGAAAGCTGCTGGAGTGACCAGAAGAGATAAAATCAGAACTGAGACCATAAAAGAAAGAATTGGCATAGAACCAATCTTAAACTACATACCAAAATGCTAAATATAAGTGGTTTGCTCACTTGGAGAAGATGTTGTGGGATTCCACACTGTACAAGACATATATAAAAAGAGCTGACAGTCAAAGAACACAAGGCAGACCCAGAAGAAGGTGGAGAGACAACGTCAAAGACCTACTACATCAATTAACAATGGTTGAAGCCACCAGAAGACCAAGAATCAAAACTTTGTATCTCCCTCAATACCGATAGACAGACAGACAGACAGACAGACAGACAGACAGACAGACAGACAGATAGAGGGAGGGAAGAAGGAAGGAAGGAAGGAAGGAAGGAAGGAAGGAAGGAAGGAAGGAAGGAAACCAAATGCACCAGAAAGATCATCTAACTTTCCCAGTTCCTTTCTAACTTTAGCTGAGACAAACAAAACATGTTTGCATACCTGAGCAAATGTGAATCACAAAAACTGAGCAACAAAAAGGCTATACTCATATTTACTTATTGATCTATATAGTCTGCCACATTCTATATGGACTCATGACTGTGTGTAATAAAAACCAAAATAATAAGTAAAATAAAATAAGTAAAAATAGAACAGTAATAATGTAGATAATTAATAATATGCATAATAATATAAAATACAAAGAAACCCAGAAATCCTTCAAATTCTCTCTTCCTCCCCACCCTAAATTACTAGAATTAAAAGTGATAAGGGTTATAGGCTTGTTTATTTAGATTAAATGGTCTGAGCAGTTCAGGTTTTCTAAAGATCAATGAAGCCATCTGGGCTTCTGGTGAAAGGCTGTTTGAAAGAGTTGGAACCAGGACTGATAAATAGGATGATCTGGTTTGCTCCAGAACTCACATGTGGGAACCAACCTTTAGCATCCCAACCTGACATTAAATGAAAAATACTAGGTCCCACCCCCCACCCCCATGCAGCATTCAAAATTAGTAGGTAAACCCAGTTCTGTAAAGCCTTCACATTTCAAAGGTTGTGCACACAGATTAAAGCACAGACATTGAAATATAAAGGCTCTATGGTTCTTAGTTTATTTACTGATTTTGAATGCTGTGATAGGGGGGAAAAACAGCAGTATTTACCATCAGGTATTAAATAAAGAGAAAACGAGTGATTAATGCAGTCCTTCACCTATGTTACAGTAATTTCTTACTGCAGCTTTCTCCAAGTTGATGTCCACCAGATGTGTTTAATCACAATTTTAATCATCACCGAAACAGAACAGGAAATATTTATGGTAGCTCAAGAGGATAGGAATTGTAACCCAAAACATCTGTAGGGCATTGGTTTGGGAAAAGTGTTTGGTGGGTGTGTGGGTGGGTGTGTTATATAATATTTTTGAATACTGCACTCACATAGCAATGAAGCAAAACAGGACACACACACATCCCTTCCAACACAGGTCTCTTCTGCACCAACACAAAGTGCGTCTAAGATTATTGGAAAGAAAACAGATGGTGGCCTGTTCTGAAAAAAGCATGCCTTTTAAACAGCTAAATCTAGATACAGCCTACGAAGCATTCGCCAAGCTAAACAAGGGCCTGCAGTACAGAACTTCCTTTCCCAATTTAGCTTATCATAACAGTTATTTTAAAACCAATTTATATCCCTAAAGTGACAATATAATGAGGAAAATCTTTAAAACAGATTCAGAGATGGCCTAGCTGCTTGTCCCATAACATATTCTGATCTAAGCATTCCAAGTATTTGTTCATTTCTCTACGTTCTTCTTTTCATTCCCAAGTGAAATATGTCTAATACCACTCTATAAAGCCTTAGTAAGACCACACCTAGAATACTGCATCCAGTTTTGGTCACCACATTATAAAAAAAAGATGTTGAGACTTTAGGAAAAGTGCAGAGAAGAGCAACCAGGATGATTAGGGAATTGGAGACTAAAACATATGAAGAGCGGTTACAGGAACTGGGCATGACTAGTCTAGTGAAGAGAAGAACCAGGGGAAACATGACAGAGGTGTTCCAATATTTGAGGGGCTTCCATTTGAGAGGCTTCCACAAGCTATTTTCCAAGGCACCTGAAGGCCAGACAAGAAATAATGGATGGAAACTGATCAAGGAGAGATTTAAACTAGAAATAAGGATAAATTTTCTGATAGTGAGAACAATCAACCAATGGAACAGCTTGCCTTCAGAAGTTGTGGGAGCTTCATCACTGGAGACTTTCAAGAAGAGATTGGACTGCCATTTATCAGAAATGGTGTAGGGTCTCCTGCTTGGGCTGGGGGTTGGACTGGATGACCTACAAGGTCCCTTCCAACTCTGTTAATCTGTATCTGTATGTCCAAAGGTGCTTTTTCAAAGGCAACTGGACTTTGTTTTTCAACTGGAAAAACAAAGTCCAGTTGCTTTTTGAAAAAGCACCTTTGGGACATCCATGTCCTAGACAACTGAGACTCTCCACAGACACCAATGGAAGTATGTTTAACCATTTTTCATTATCTATAACAGCCCTATAAAATATGTAATCTGCCATGCCCAACAGTCTGATAACCATGCAAAGCAGTCCCTCTATGGTTCTCTAACTCTCTAGAGCCATGATGGCGAACCTATGGCATGCGTGCCACAGGTAGCAGGCAGAGTCATATCTGTGGGCATGCGAGCATTGCTTTAGCTCAGCACCAGCGCACATACGTGCACCGGCCAGCTGATTTTCAAGCCTTCCAGGCCCACTGGAAGTTGGGAAATGGGCGATTTCCAGCCTCCGGAGGACCTCGAGGAGGGCCGTTTCCACCCTCCCCAGGCTCCTAGAAAGCCTCTGGAGCCTGGGGATGGTGAAAAACGGGCCTACCAGGCCCACCAGTAACCTTTTTGCCATTGCATGCCAAAAGCAGGGGGAGTGTTTGTGGGGCCCACGCGCATGCATGGGGTGGCGGGGCATGGGGGCATTGAATTATGGGTGTGGGAACAACCCTCTCCCGCACTCCCTCCACTTTTGGCACACGACGGTAAAAAGGTTAACCATCACTTCTGTGGAGTCTTTTGTAGCCCAGGAGGCATCACGTTAAGTCCCAATACGTGGCTAAAAGGCTGCCTTCAATATAAAGACTCAGAAGTTGTGCAGGATATATTAAAGGCCACCACTGATTCTGAACAATGCCTGAAGGCAAAATTTATCCTAATGCCTCCTGAAGGTGTATACCCACCACTCCCCAACTCGATTTTTAACAGCTAAGATGAACAAAAACGGAAATTATCAAAGTCTGTCACAAACTAATTAGCAGCGCCAACTGCGGCAAAAACAACAGCAGAAAGAGGCTTTCAAAGCTGGCACAGGAAATAAAGTGCAAATGATCAATACTATTTGCCCATTTACAAGAGTAGATTAAAACTGTAAGATCCTTTGCCTTAAATGATGCTGTGCTTGTAAAGGCAGTGGATGTAACACACTTTTCTACATAATATTTCACCAAGTATTATTAATAATTTACCCTCCTACTATAAGCCACAGCGTTAAGAAATATTTCTCTTTTCAAAACTCTCTTTTCCAGAATTACGATGGATTGTTTTACATCAAATGCTTCACTTTAGCTAACTGGCCCAATTTTAGCTGTCTGATATCACAGCAAAATAATATTTCGGTTGAAGGTCTATGGAGATTCTCAATCATCCAGGTCATGGTTGTCCCAATGGTGCTTTTCAAAAGACAACTGGACTTTCAAAATCCGCCTTTAGAAAAGCATCTTTGGGACAGCATTTCAGTTGATATTTCTATACTACCTAAACGTTTACCGATCTACAACACATTCTGAATACTACACATTCTAACATGTATTCTGATTAATACATTTGAAATGCCCCATATATTTGTGTTTATTACATTATTTGGATATTTAACAAAAATATCTGATGATAATTCTTCCTGTGCAGCATTGTTTCTAGAAAGATGCCCAATACCGTAGGGCAGTGATGGCTAACCTTTTTGCCATCGCGTGCCAAAAGTGGGGGGAGCATGGGGAGGATGCATGCGTACATGCCCACACACATAATTCTATGCACCACCCCCCGCATATGCGTGCACAACCCACCTGCACTCCCCCCGCTTTTGGCATGCAACGGCACAATGGGCCCGGTAGGTCCGTTTTTCACCCGCCCCAGGCTCCAGAGCTTTCTAGGAGCCTGGGGAGGGCAAAAATGGTCTCTCCCCCTCCAGAGGGCCCCCTGGAGGCCGGAAATGGCCCATTTGTCGACTTCCGGTCCCACTGGAAGTTGGCAAATGGGCTGTTTCCGGACTCCGGAGGGCCTTCGGGGGATGAGGCCATTTTCACCCTCCTCAGGCTCCTAGAAAACCTCTGGAGCCTGGGGAGAACAAAAAATAGCTTCCTCACCCCCCCAGGCCCTCCGGAGGCCAAAAACAGCCTGTTTCCCTACTTCCGGTGGGCCCAGAAGGCCCAAAAATCAGCTGGCCAGTGCGCACATGCACGACGGAGCTGAGGTTGCATGCCCACCAATATGGCTCCATGTGCCACCTGTGGCACCCGTGCCATAGGTTCGCCATCTTGGCCATAGGGCATTGCATATGTTGGGAGGTGCAAATGCATTTCCTTTCTTTTGTTTGAGAAATGCAAGTTATGAATTCCTAAGTATGGGAAGATAACACAGGGACAAACAGATAATGTCATAAAAACCTCATTTGCTTTCTTTCTTTCCCACTTTAGCAATCAGCTAATGTAACCAATCAATGTAATAGTTAGACAAGCAGCACAACCTTAGACTAATTTCAATAAATTATCCTCTAATGATTGTTTAGCTGGATTTGAATAACTAAATATTTTTAGCTAGCTTTTGTATGTTTTGGGATCTAGTTCTTGGCACAAAGAGCATTGAAAATGTGTATGCCAGCAGCAATTTTATTCTGGGTGATGGTTAATATAGTGTTAGACTGACTGCATTTGCATTAATTATTCAAAATAATAGTATCAGAAGGTTATACCTATTATCTTAATTGACAATATCATTACATCTGATGTAAACTTTAAGGAGCTCATTTTTAATGCATATTATTTTAGTATAATATTTATGTTAAATAATATTAATTTGTAGAGTCAATTTGGTGTAGTGGTTAAAGCAACAGGCTAGAAACTAGGAGACAATGAATTCTAGTCCTGCTTTAGGCATGGTCAGCTATGTCACCCTGAGCCAGTCCCTTTCACTGAGCTCTAGGTAGAAAGCAATGGCAAACCACTTCTGAACTCTTGCCAAGAAAACTACAGTGACTTGTCTGGGCAGTCGCCAGGAACACACATATACACACAATCTGTCTTTGTTGAGATTATCATAAAAATGGTTGAATTAATGGTTCCATTCTCTCCCGTTTAAATTTCAGCTGCTCTCTCAGAAATACAGATATATTTTAGACAGTGATACCTTTCTCTTCTCTGAATAGATGCAACCAAGATATTGCCCCTAGTAAATGTTACAATGCCCGAGTAACTTGGACTGCTTCTTTATAAGTGCAGTCACAGATCAGGCTTTAGGCTCTAAAACTCTAACTAGACTATTGTCCTTGAACAATAAAAATAAGGCTAATAGTTTCAATCACAATGCTCATTAGGCATGATACTGTAATTCCAGGGGACGCGGTGGCTCAGTGGCTAAGACGCTGAGCTTGTTGATCGAAAGGTCGGCAGTTTAGCGGTTCGAATCCCTAGTGCTGCGTAATGGAGTGAGCTCCTGTTACTTGTCCCAGCTTCTGCCAACCTAGCAGTTTGAAAGCATGTAAAAAATGCAAGTAGAAAAATAGGGAGCACCTTTGGTAGGAAGATAACAGCCTTCCGTGGCTGGCCCCATGATCATGGAGATGTCTTCGTATAGCGCTGGCTCTTCAGCTTTGAAACAGAGATGAGCACCACCCCCTAGAGTCGGGAATGACTAGCTCAAGCAGAAAGATCACTCAAATGTATTATGTATGCTTAACAGCCTTTGCCTGCTTTGTATTTGTAACAAAAACAAGTAAGATGGAAAACACATCTGAATTTTAATAAAAGAAAAACTTCAAAATGCTGAAAGATGCTTATGAATTTAATGAAAGCAGAGGACGGGTGTTAACTGATAAACCCTTGGCTTTCTTATCTGCTTAACTCAGTTGCACTCAGTCTTATACAGAGCATGACCAATAGTTGGCACGAAAAGGAAAATGTGACCATACAGTTTATAGAGCAAAAATGGCCAAGCTGCCTAATGAGACCTCTGCTTTATTTGGTAAGAACTGTTAAAAGAAAATGTATTTTAAAGTGTGTGTGTATGTGTGTGTGTGTGTGTGTGTGTGTGTGTGTGTGTGTGTGTGTCGGGGGGAGGCATCATTCAGAAATAATTCATTCATTTTTATTGTATGCCTTACTTGATCAAATGTGCTGTATGGGAATAATGTGTGTGCTATAGAGTATCTTCAATTTTATTGTGATTTTATTCATTGGGTCTTTCAAACATCTGGCTAGTGGTAGTCAAAAACAGAAATGTATTCTACTTATTCATTCAATTGATTTATTAAATATGAACTTATATTTTGCCTTTTTACTGTGACTCATTGTCTTCTCCCCTTTCAATCCATTCATCTTTTTTTCAGCCATACATATTTTTATTGTTTAATTTTTGGCACGTGCAGGTGGGAACTGTAGTTTTCCCAAAATAATGTTTATACTAAAAATCTCATATTAAGGTGATGGATAAGCACTAAAATCTGTTTTTTTTTTATTTGTGAGGAATTAAGAATTATATTTGAACCACAGATGAAACATTTCAATACAAGAAATTTAAAGCCATAAATGTACAATACATTTAGGATTTAATTTACTATCTTGGTCTATCCATAAATCAATGTCTGTGGCCTTATAATGTAATGTAATGTAAAAGAGAAGAAAGGAGGCAACATCTTGCAGCCCTACTGTAAAAATATCTCAAAAGAGCTTCTTAAATTGAGCACCTGAAATAATTCCTCCCTTGAAATAACAATAGATAAGAACACTTACGGATAAATTCTAAGAAAACATAACTAGCATTTATGAAAAAGAATGACATGAATATGAACGATCCATTGTTGTTTTACATTTACACTTTTTATTCACTATACCCGAAGACAACTTAAAATAGCAAACAAAGAGAACCACATTAAAATAAATGCAATTTATTTGGCCCTTAACTCTGTAATAATTTAAAACAGGTCCAAACATCAGTCTTGAGAGAGGACACGTTCCCATGTTTGAACATGAAGAAAAACCCATTCCCACAAAATGGGCTGAGATACCTTCAGAAAGATTCTGCTGATCTTCATAGCCTTATGGCTTTGTAACAGAAGAGGCAGTGTGGCTAAGATGCTCAAGCTTTTAATAGTCAATACTAAGAGCCCTGATTCTGGTATGCAATGTATGATCCACATACTCTGTACCCTTGGCAGCCTGGCTGCTGCATTTTGCCCCAACTGCAACTTCTAAACAATTTTCAAGGGTAGCTCCAAGTAGAATTTGCTGCAGTAGTCAAAATGTAACCTAGGCATGGGTAATGATAGCAGAATCTAACTACTTTGTTTTCCCCAAAATAAGACATCCCCTGATAATAAGCCCAATCGGGCTTTTGAGCGCATGGCAATAAGGCCAAGTGCTTATTTCAGGGTTCAAAAAATATAAGACAGGATAGCTCAGCAAGAGATACTCTTTAATTTGCCCAGTAAGGAGCACAGGCTGTAGAAGATCTATCCCTTTCTCATACCTGGGCTAGAGGAAGATGCAAAGACCTCCTGGGTGATAAGTACCAGCAAGAAGCTGCATCAAAGAAGAAATGTGGGCTAGGTATACAGAGCCAGAGGATTCAGCCCTACCGCTTCAGCAGTGCTGAAAAATGGCTTTTTGGAATTGAACGGTAAAAAAGAAACACAGCTGGATATTGTTAGAGAAAATTTATTTCTCTATAACTGTGCCTATTAATGGCTTTTGGAATGGACAGATACATAAGCCAATCAGAGGGCAGCTAATATGTTTGAATCTCCAGGGTCCTATCCTAATTGTCATAGTTAGCAATATAAAAGGAGATTCTTGTCAGAAACTCTTTGCTCTTCGATCTTCACTCGTCTTAGCTATTTGGTCTTAGGTCTTAGGTCTTAACTCTTCTATGATCTTCCGTTAAACAACTGTGAGCAGTTTGGAAGTCTGTTAGAAGAGCAGTTCTGGTGGTTTATAATAATATTTCTTCTGAGGAAGAATAGTCATAGATAACATAGCTTAGAGAGAATAGATATAAATATAGATATATAGCTGACAGGATAATTAATCATAGTAACTAAGTGGTTTATTAATAGTATAGATATTGTTATGTTTTTATTATGTAAATAAAAACATTTACTGTTAAATGATTTAAAGGCTCATTTGTTAAAGTAGAAATTCATAGAGACAAAGGTTCACGGTTCATTGATTTTATTAACCTCCACAACAGATATCAACAGTCTAATGACAACACCCCATTCCAAATTTCCAGATGACCTCTTTTTGCAGTTGGGTAACACAGGGAAGAAGATGAAACCCCATGAAACACTTTCAATAATCGTATCCAGTGAGCCACTGCTACAATATTATATTTTTCATGTTTGCCTTCCCAGATACTTCATTCTTCATCTACATTTTTCACTCCACACTCAAAGCTATGAAGTACCAAGTGGTGCAACTGTGGATTGTTTTTCCCAAACATCATCCTGTTATCCATCTAAAAGCAGAACACCTATTTTTTTTTCTTAGTATGGGCTTCCCCAATTCATTTCTACAAAATTTCATTTTCACATCTCCTCAACCTTCAAAGACATTTGAAAATAATCTTAATATTCTGCATTTCTACTAGTTATAAAATGCATAGAATACAGTACAGAGGATGGGGGGAACCCCATTGCCCTGCCCTTAGCATCTTACAAGCAGATGCTATACTACTGAGCACCAAAAAGCAGTTAAGATACTTCTATGTGAAACACTGCAGGTACCTAACAGAACAGGTCATGCGTGTCTTCATTTCTGTATCACAGTTCAGATGAATGATGAAATTCCACAACTGCCTAAATAATGTGGTTGCTGAGAAAGCCAGCCAGCCAGCCTAACAATCATTTGACCTGGTAACTTTCTGGTATTCATTTCTTATCTCAGGTAATGAGATTTATTTCACTCCAGACTCTATTAATATAGAAATCTATTTTTATATCAATCTTCCTCTGAAAACATTGAAAACAGCATGCTGCTGGAACAAAACAATTCTCCATCTAGAGTCTCTATGAACAAAGACCTGAAATACTGAAAAATTGAAAATAGAAACCTTATATTGCTACTTCCAACACTCAGAAATCAGAAATATTACACAATTAATGTTGTTTATGTTATCTGAAAAATTTACAGCATTATTAATAGTGTTATCATGAAATTTACTTCCATGTTTCTGACTCAAGGTCGTCATTTCCATTGGAAGTTACTCTTGACTCTGCCTATGTTTACTGGGTGAAAGGACAAGCAGCAATAGTTTTATGTAGAATAGAATAGAATTCTTTATTGGCCAAGTGTGATTGGACACAAGGAATTTGTCTTTGGAACATATGTTCTCAGTGTACATTAAAAAGACAAGATACATTCGTCAAGAATCATAAGGTACAACACTTAATGATAGTCATAGGGTACAAATAAGCAATTAAATCATACTAGGAAACAATCAATATAAATCATAAGGATACAAGCAACAAAGTTACAGTCATGTAGTCATAAGTGGGAGGAGATGGGTGATAGGAACGATGAGAAGGCTAATTGTAATAGTAATGCAGCCTTAGTGAATAGTTTGACAGTGTTGAGGGAATTATTTCTTTAGCAGAGTGATGGTGTTTGGGAAAAAAACTGTTCTTATGTCTAGTTTTTCTGGTGTGCAGTGCTCTATAGCATTGTTTTGAGGGTAGGAGTTGAAACAATTTATGTCCAGGATGTGAGGGGTCTGTAAATATTTTCACAGCCCTCTTTTTGACTCGTGCAGTATAGAGGTCTGCAATGGAAGGCAGGTTGGTAGCAATTGTTTTTTCTGCAGTTCTAACTATCCTCTGAAGTCTGTGTCTGTCTTGTTAGGTTGCAGAACCAAACCAGACAGTTATAGGGGTGCAGATGACAGAGTCAATGTCTAGCCTTTGCTCCCTTTCTGTCATTTCAGAAATGCTCCCTTAATCTGACATCATTCTCTTAATTTGCCACCTTTCCTCCTAGTATGGTAATTGGCTGAAATTCCATACCTCAAAATGGTAAGAAGTCTTCTCCTTATCTTCGTTTCTTCAGGTTTTCATGCTTGTGAAGCCACACTCTGTGGACCTATCAGTTAGATGCCTTTTGGAAACCCATGTATGCCATCCTCCTCCATTTCTAATAATTATTGTTTCCACCTCCACAACCAACCCTTGCCTCCACAGACTATCATTATATTCTGAAAAAATCTAATCCAATTTCTTCTTAGGCACTGCCCACTATATGATAGTCTGTGGAGGCAAGGACTGGTTGTGGAGATGAAAGTAATGAGTTTGTTCTTCTAACCGTGGTCTTCTTTTCAGCCCTAGCAGAAAAATGAGTCCCTTTAGATGCCACAGAGCAAAGGAAAGAACTGAATTGGATACAGCAGAGCTAAGCAACCTTACAGGCCAAGAAAACGTGAATGTTGTATGTAATTAATGCTCTCACAAAATGGATACTATGCCTGCTACAGACCGATATAAAACATTCAATTCTCTGCCATCCTAAAGTATCTTTCTTGGCTTTTAGGCAAGCAGCCACATTTCCAAGCAAAACCATTTTACAAAGATTGATTGATTGATTGATTGATGCAATTTATAATGTTGCCCAACTCAACATTTATGACTCTGAGAGACATACATCAATTATTTTTTTTTTAAAAAAACATTTTTTAAAATAAAAAAAATTCCAGTTACTAAACCACAATGATAGAGGCAGATACAGAGATGGACAATCCAGAGGAAAAACAGCCACTGACTTTCCCAGTAGGATAGGGTTCATTGTCATCTGGGCCAATAAATGAGGGAAAAAGTGTTTTTTCACAGTTCTAGAAAAGGCTAATAAGGTTAGGACCACCTGAACCTCAGGGAGCAGCACATTTCAAAGGGCAGAAGCAACAACAGAGAAGACACATTTCCTGGGTGCCATTAGATAACCCTGCTTCAAAGAGGGGACCTGGAGTATGCCCATTCTGTACATTGCAATCTAGTAGAATAAGCAGATATATCCAGGAAATGACAGCTGTATGCTATGAAGGGCGTTGTCTATTATGACCCATGCTGCTGCATTCTTGACCAGTAGCAGATATGGTTTTCCAAGGCAACCCCATGTAGAACTTTAGAACTGAATGTCTGTAGAGATTCTCAGTCATCCAGGTCATGGTTGTCCTCAAGGTGCTTTTTCAGGAGGCAACTGGACTTTGTTTTTTTCTTTGAAGATGTTTCGCTTCTCATCCAAGAAGCATCTTCAGTTCTGACAGGACAGTGAGGAATGGAAGCATTTATATTCCTTGTAGACAGCTGGTCATTTGCATCCTTTTAGAAGGTCATTTGCATCCTTTTAGAAGGTCATTTGCATCCTTTCAGAGGGTCATTTGCATCCTTTCAAAGGGTCATTGCAAGTGCTTCAATGACCCTCTAAAAGGGTGCAAATGACCAGCTGTCGGCAAGGAATATAAATCCTTCCATTCCCCACTATCCTGTCAGCGCTGAAGACGCTCCTTGGATGAGAAGCGAAACATCTTCAAAGACAAAACAAGGAAGTCCAGTTGCCTCCTGAAAAAGCACCTTTGGGACAACTTTAGAACTGGTTATCTCAGTGGTACACTGGTACCATTGACCATGATAAGCTTCCAAACCAATTAAGGAAATGCTTTCAACTCCATGGAGGACAGGTTGAAGTCTCTCAAGACCATAAGCTTAGGGAATTCCTTAGTTATACTGGTCATGGTATCTAGGAGCTCAAACAGGGAGGCACTTCATAGCATGGAGGTGTTGTGATTCGCCAGCAGCCTGCAGAGCTGGCAGCAGAGTCGGACAGTGAGGAGGCTGAGGAAGAACATGGGCCAGTCCTGGAGGCTGGGGAAGGCCAGGATGAGGGCTCTGTGTCAGAGGCAGAGATGGGGCCAGTGCCATCTGGGAGTGATGTGTGGACTCCGGAGCCTCCAGAAGCTATCAGCAGAGAGGCAGAGGAACAGGAGGAGTCTGTTCCTAGTGCACGCATGAGAAGAGCTGCCAGAAGGCAAGAGCAGCTAAAGCAAAAAGGACGACTCGGGAGTAAGGCCAAGAGATGATTGGCCCCTCCCATAAGGCTTAAAAGACCAGCAACAGCTCTTGGGCTCTTTGTCGGAAAACAACGTTGATAGATTTGTTTCTTGTCTTGCTGCATTTATTTCTTGTTGGTGTCTTCTGCTTCTGAACTTTTGCCAAGAAAAGCCTTTGGCAGGATGCCTGATTAGAACAAGGTTGGTGATAAAGCTGAAGAATTGTGTTATGAAGAATTTGTTTTGAATTAGTTTGGACTATGCTGAGAATGAGTTAATTCTCAGCTGTTTTAATAAAGTCTGTTTGTTTAGAACTCATTGCGTCTGATAATACCTACTTGGGCCTGGGTCACAACAGGAGGCTGGAACAGCAGCATCAATCCCTAGAGCCCAATTTTATAAACAAGGTCTCACATCTGTGAAGTAGCTCCCTTGAAGATCACAAGCTGCCAGCTTAGCTCCCCCTGCCCACCACCACCACCAGAAATAATATTGTCTACCCTTAAAATCCTGGTGTATATTCTCTCCCTAACCCCTGCCGTCCTTCTCCCATTTCAAAGGGCTCCATCAAACACTCCCATTAGCTGATGGTTCAGGCATTAAAGATGCTTCTACTTCTCATTCAGTATCCTAAATGTAGGCCAATAGTCACCATCCACACATAGACTACATCAGCATCTGCTTTCACTGGGCCAACCAGGGTAAGCAATCACAACTAATTGAGAATATATCTGAAAAACTGGGGATATGCTTGGAAAAAAAGTAATGCTGCAGGCTGACCCTTAATTTTGCAGTACCCTTACATCCAATTGCATTTTTATAAATGACAATCATCTGAAAAATGTTGGGTCAGTTGCCATGGACAGCCCAATACATTTTTCTGCCTCTGTGACAATTATCATTAAAGGAGACCACCTGGGGTGAACTAGGAAGAGGCATATAAATGAATTGTGAAGGACCAATCTGGTTGGCTTTCATTAAAAAAAAATTCTTTCACAGCTATTTATTTATTTATTTATTTATTTATTTATTTATTTATTTATTTTTGAATTTCTATACCGCCCTTCTCCCTAAGGACTCAGGGCGGTGTACAGCCAAAATTAAAAAAACATGCAGGACAAATATTAAAAAACCAATTAAAAGATATATAAATTTGGCCCAATTAAAACTCACTACCAATTAAAATGTTTAAAACATTTAAAAACATTTAAGAATTTCTTCTTAAGCCAGCCCAGGTTGCTTGAAAAAATGGGTTTTAAGGGCATGACGGAAGGCATCGTCTAACGTTTTCACATTTTCAAAGCACTATTCAACTGTAGTGGCTTCATATAAGTCAAAGTTACTATCTTCCATTTTATAGATTAGGACAGAGGCTATGGAATTGGCTTGCCTCAAACCAGCTACTGAGCTCATTACAGAAACAAGATTCAACTCAAAGATTTCTTAATTCAAAGTTTGGTCTCTGAGCCTTTAAGGTTGTATAGGGCCTCTCATTACCCAGGTTTCACTTTAACTGCATAAAACAGCAAGTCATATTCAATGGGGAGAATTGGGAGAGGGGGAGGGCATGGCAGGGAGACAATCTGGTATGTGTGTTAAACTCTTGTTTCTCCCAAGTATGGACAAGGGTAAAATCACACAAATAGCAAACAGAATATTAGGAGGAAAATATGCTGCACATCAACAGTTTTCATTTTGATTGAAAGAAAATTCATAATGAGTCTGAATATATAAGAGGGTCTCCAAGTAGAAGTAATCAACCATGTAAGCAGGAAAGCATTTAAGTGGATTAATGGTTCATTGCACAATGCACAAACACCAGAAGCTAGGGCTCCTAAATTGCAATAAAATATAGGGGAAGTATTAATTTGTGGGCTGTGGGCAATCCTCTTTTAGTGCACCCAAATGGATTAAATGACTCTTGGAAGATTCCATTCCCAAAGTATTAGATCTATTGGCAGAAACTTGGTACCCAAATCTCAACTTGAAACAACTTTATCCTTATTCTGCAGAGGTTAGTCATATTCGAGCCAGGAGGTTTGATATGCTTGCAATTTTTAGATAAGGTTATTTAAAATTGCACCAGAAGTAATTGTATTGAAATAAATGGAGAAGCTGCATTAACAGCCATTTATTACTCGTGAAGCCCACAGTAAATGAATTAGGAAAGACTGCACTTATCCAGACATCTGAAAGATGACTAACAAAGCCTGAGAAGCTTTCCCAATATACCATGGTAATGGAACATTACTGTTATCTCAAAATAACCATCACAGAATACCAAAAGAATTAAAGATGCTAATGTTCACATTTACGAGGTTATAATAGATGGGATTGTTGCAATTCTAATTACAATTAATGTACTGTGATAGTTACAGGCAATAAGGAGACACCTGCATTTATTAACCTATGCTATCTATGCCCAGAAATTAGTACCATACAACTTACTTGCTAGCACAACAGAGCAAGCCAGAAGTATATAATTAATTTCCTGAATTTCATAATTATATGCAAATCTAAATCAGCATCATCACAGAACACGTAAACACATGTAAACTGAGCAATTAGCAACAGTAGTTATTAGGAAAGGTTTGGGCAAAAAGATTGTTTTATTCAGAATTCTTGTTTTTCACATCCTGACTGCAGAATTATAACCGCTAGAATTATTAAAAGATTGATGACAAACCGTGGCCCTTCCTCAGTTACAAATCCCCCCCTGCTCCCCTCTGCCCGCACCTCATCCTCATCCATGAGATTCAGTGACAGGAGCTGCTGAGAATTTTATGTGAAAAGTTTGTTCCAGGTTGTCCAAGCCTGCATGCCTTTTAAATGTTGGGGTGCCCAGAACACCAAATATTGAAGAACTAACGTTTAAATTTACACAAATGAAAAAATGCCCCAAAGCTGTTGAAAATTTAGGAAGAAAACATTAGCATTTCATGAGAGAATGTTTAATTTTGCAGATTTGTTGCATTCTTCCTTTCTTTTCCTTTTTTCTTTTCATTCCCTCCTTCCTTTCCTTTTCTTCCTCCCTTCCTTTCCTTCTGTCTCTCTCTGTCTCTCTCTTTCTATGTCTCTGCCTCTCTCTGTCTCTCTCTCTCTATGTCTGACTCTCTCTCTCTATGTCTCTGTCTCGCTATGTCTCTGTCTCTCTCTGTGTCTATCTCTCTGTCTCTGTCTGTCTCTCTCTGTCTCTGTCCCTGTCTGTCTCTCTCTGTCTCTGTCTCTCTATGTGTGTAGTGGTGGTGGTGGGTTCCACCAAGGAGAATGTTAGCATCTATTATAAAAGAACCTAACTTCTGGCTATAGCAAGACACATGGGGCTTCTACCTAACTAGAGCTTGGTTATTTATTTCTTTATTACATTTATATTCCAGCTTTATAATATGCAGCTCAGGATGGCATACATTATGCTCCCTCTTTCTGTTTATTGAGTGAATGGAAATGTGAGCCATATGGTATAAAAGGATCTTTAGTAAATGTTCCAGTAAAATAAAATTCCAAGCATATAAATAAGAAAATCTCAGATGGGCCTAAAGCAGGGGTCTCCAAACTTGGCAACTTTAGAACTTGTGGCTGGGGAATTCTGGGAGTTGAAGTCCACAAGTCTTAAAGTTGCCAAGTTTGGAGATCCCTGGCTTAAAGGGTCTGGAGTGGGGTGAGCTGGTTCTGATACAAGATTAATAAAATCCATTGCCCAGGAATATCTTATTCTATGTTGATGTTTCGTTTCTATTTAGCCCTTAAAAACAGACTCTGCTTTTAAGGATCATGCCTGGACTGTGTGGTGAAAAATCCTGCTGAGCCTTATATCATTACATTCTTACATAGCTTAAGAAGTATATTTCCAATCCCCTCTTCTCAATTATCAATTCTCTTTCTGCTCATATATTTTCCCTTCACGTAGAAACTTCTCTCTAAATTCTGCATGTCTCTTCTCTGTAATCCGCTTTTAAACCAAGCACTTTAACCCTATTTTGATGTGATTATTGAGTGCTGATGAAATGTAAAAATTTGTATTGCCAATTCACTGAAGTTGAATTAGTTTGCTCCCGTTCCCTGGCGATTTATGCCCATATCTCAGTGGACTATAGACTAAAATTAAAACATTATCTCAGCACCTTTTAAAGATTTCATTCCTTTCTTCTCATGTTCACAGACACGTGCCCTGTCTAAGTCACTGTGCTCTTACCATGTAACAGCTTATGCTGTTCCAAAATTCCTTTTCACAACTAAAAACATCATTCCTGTCACTTATGAAAAGTGAGTTTCTTTCTTTTTATTTTGCCTTCTAAAATCTCTAACAGTGAAGGCCGATAGAGATTGCCTTCATAATCTCTATCGGCCTGCCTAAAACATCTGACCTGATCCTTTACTTACTGTCCCCTCGATATTTTATGATCAGTTCCACTAAATCAGCTTCCAAACCCCATAGTCCAGTCTAAAAGGTGTCCAACTCAATCAATGTTGAAAACAAATAATGGCGCTGACACTGGGAATGTAGGCCGTGTTTGTCTGAAAAATGACTGTTAAACTTTAAAACAGCCACATTCCTTTGGGAAAACTTATGATTCCGACCACAATTAAACATTCTAAGGGAAACAGAGGAAGTTAAAACTACAAATATCTCAGCCATACCAGTCTCAGTTCTGGTCATGCACATAAGCTTTTTCATTTAATTTTCTACTGTCTTTCTCAATAGAATGATTAGCTTCCCTAATGAAGTATGTGCCATATCTTTGTTTTGGGGGACCGGGAGAAAGGAACTGATTTGAGACTTACAGGGATGTCTTGCACAGATCTCTTATTCTAATTGTGTCCAAGAGGAACTAGCATTCTAAGAAGAAGGTGAAAACCAGTTTGGTCTAGTGGTTAAGGCACCAGGCTAGAGTCTGGTGCCTTAAGACACTGTGACTTCTAGTCCTCAGGCATAAATGTTGGGTGGAAGAGAAACCAGTCACTCTCTCTCTTTCTCAGCCCAACCCCCAGGATTGCTGTGGTGGGTAAAACAAAGAGGAGGAATGAGTATTAGGTGTGTTGCCGCCAAGGATTGTTTATAAAAATAATAAAGGATAAAAACAAAGAAACAAACAATGTAGATCTCAAGGTGAAAGGAGGAAGAAACTGTAGTCTGAGGCCTTATCTTCTTTTTTCCTGTATCCACTACTGAAAAATAACTCAAAAGTCTATCTTAGTGATTTACACTATTCCTATTTTTGATATATATAATCATGACTCAGTAATAAGGATTGAATCCTGTTACAACATTGAATTTTAAATGGACATTAAGGAGTCAGTGCAACAAGTAATTAAACAAGAGATAGAATTAATATTGCAACCCCTTTACACTCCTGCACTTCAAAACAGATTAAAAATGCTCAGTGGGGACCATCCTGAACTACTGTTCTTTCCTGTTTTATTCAATATTCCAAAGCAAGGAAGAGGAGTTTTAGTCTGGATGAATTTGCAATGCTTGCACTTGGATGGCAGTACCAAATAAATGGAGACTAAAATGGAGCAGAGAATCAATTTTAGCCCAGTAATTAACTGCCATAGCTATTCAAGGATGCACAATGAGACTTCTACTTATCTGAAATAACAGCAAAGGGCAATAGACCTTGCACTACAGAACTGTAATGATGAATTAAAAGAGGAATCAGTTTTTAAAGAAGTTTACTTAACCAGCAGATAATATCATAGTAAAAACCAGTTTCGTTTCCTTTTGGATCATCTGCCTAGGGTCTGATAATTAAAACATTCATATTTATCTGATGGTAAAATAACGTCCACAAATAAGGGTCTGATAATTAAAACATTCATATTTATCTGATGGTAAAATAACGTCCACAAATAGTAAAATGATTATGCTTCCATTGTTCTAGTGCGTTGCTTAAATCCTTTTTTTGCAAACTGCCTTCTTTCGTTTTAATTACAGTAGTTTTATTCCTTTTGTTTTACGGTTTATATCCCACTTTTCTGCTCTTGGGGCACTTGGCAGTAATGAGAAAATAATAAAACATAAGCACTTAAAATAGCACAAAATTTACCCCAATCTAGTTCAAATTTAAAATATAGTGCTTCGCTATGAAGAATCTCATCTGTGATAACTTAAGGTACCCTACCGCTACCTCTCCCAGACGGCATGGAGCACTGAGATGTAATGAATTGCCTACGGCATGTCTTAAGTTCTTACTATGACCCTACTCTAACTTTAAATATGATCCTGAAACCTGAAGACAGAGTTTTCTACCATTCTGTAATGGCAAAAAGACCATAAATTCTATATGCTATATGCTATAAATTCTAAAACAGACACAGCACAATTACAAATACAACAAACAAAACCAAATATTTCTACTTAATGTGAAGTGACTTCTACATGTTTCGATTCCTCAAAACAATAAGTGCAAGCCTTGGGTATGAAAAAGTTGCCCACCCCTGAAATACTTCTAAGCTCTTTATTTCCAACAGCCTCTTTCAACCTTTCCAAATATTTTATTAGTACACGGAGGCATTAGTAGGATCAAATAATGCTATTTTCATGTCACTTCATTTAATGATAGCTTCTGAGCTAGAAATAAAAGTCAAAAATAAATAAAAGGATCTAACAAAATTGGGGGTGTGTGTGTCATTTAGCTAAGTCAAAGTTAGTGCATGGTACAGTAAAGATAGCTGAAGGATATTTCTACAAGCCATATGGCCAGAAATGACAACTACTTATAGAAAACCTGGCTCTTTTTACATACACTATCAGATGTGCATTTGTAAGTATTTTGTAAAGGTATCCTGGAAAAATGATATAAACTCATCCATGGTGGCCATAATATATACTGGAATCTGAAGGGCTTATTAGACCTTTTTTTAAAAAAAAATGGGGGTGAATGGAGTGGTTGGAGCCATTTGAAATCATCATATGGTGTGCAGGAGGCTGAAGGTATAGTACTTACTGGTCCCAGCCGAGTCTCACAGCCTCAGACACCAAGCACAGATGCCAGGAGGTGATATGAAAAGACACTGCAGAGAGAGGCTGGCTTGAAGACATAAACTGGGCCAATGACAGTGGAGAGAACAGGAGACCTGCAACAGTGGGAAAGCTATGAGAACTGAAGAACTGAAGAGCAGGGCTAGCAATTGAATCTAAATCCTTCCGGCTGGGATCTTTGGGGATGAATGCAGCTAAACCAGCCTCTGGAGGTTGTCAAACAACATCAACTGCAGTTGAGAGGGCTTAAGGACACCAAGACTGAATGCTGGCTGGTGAGGGTGATGAGACTGCTAGTGATCCTGCTTACACTAACTGTGACATCATAAAGCTGGCCTATTTGGCCCATGCAGCCTGGCTCTGGGTAGGACATTTGGTCATCTCTCTCTCCCCCTCCCTCCCCCTCCCTTCCTCTCTCTCCCCTAATACTACTTAGCTGATGGATTTTTAAGAAAATGAAGTAAAGTATCTCCTCACTGTGAATGCATACCTAATTTCTGGAATTAATCTACAAAGGATTTTATAGATAATAAATATAACAATAATTTAGGCCTAGAGTTATACAGAGCTTCAATATGTTTGGAGATGAGATGTTGTGGATATTTATTATTGGATAAGAACAAAAGAGAGATTTTTTGCTTTAGATCCCAGAATAAAGATATCCTAAAAGCAAGTAGCTTGTCTCTGTGGAAAGGAGATTGCTGAATCAGATGAACAGTTACTCTGAATAAGCTTGTTGGCCTTTCTTCAAATCAGTAATGACTTAATCTATTACATTAATTGCTTTCAGGGTCATATTTCTTGTTATTCACACTTCGTGATGCACTTTTAACTCTTATAAAAACCCTTTGGGAAATTCATTTTTACTCATTTTCTATAATAACTATAAAAAATTTTCTATTACCCAACTTTTCATAATACAAGTTAATTTATATGATAGAAAAATAAAACTTTATAAGTAATAAAAATTATAAATGCAGTTTAGGTCCACTGTTCTTACCAAAAACCCCTCAGAACAGGGTGATTTTGAATTATTTGTAAAATGCAAGCAAGAAGGGAGAGTTCTGTAAGGTTGAGGCTGCCTCTAAAAAGATATTGCTGGCCTTTCACTCCCTTAAACTCAGATCAATGGGAATCTAGAGCAGTCCTTCCGCACAGGTTCTGGTCAGAAGAGGCAATCCTACCAGCAGAAAAGTCCCAAGCCTTTCAAGGTTAAAATCAGCAGCTTGAGTTGCACCCAGAAAGTTACTGATAATCAATCTAGCAATGCCAACTTAATTGTAAAACTGCTGAACTCACTTTCTCCTGTCAGTGCTCAGGCTGCTATAGAGTACTTTGTACCAACTAGAGCTCTCAAGTATTTTTCAATGGTTTGGTAGTCCTAAATAAAGAATGTTGCAGTAGTTTAACTGTGACGTGTTCAGGACACGGATCATTATAGCAAGTGCACTCTGGTTCCAAAAAGTCTGAATTGGAATACCAGCTGAAGCCTGACAAAAGAATCAAGCATATCTGCAAGTCACAGAGGATGCCCAAGCTAAAGATCTGTTCTTTGTTTGTGAGGATACTACCTCACCAAGACCCAATTTAGGGATCAGATTGAGCGACACCTGTCATTCACAAACAAAAAGTCCATCTTTCAGGGAGTTAATCTGAGGCCATTTTGAGCTCATTCCAATCTTTAGACACTGGGTTAGGATTTCCACAACATCTGTGCAAGAAATTGCAACCTATGATTGACTAGCATCTGGTGATACCTTATCCTAAACCGGTGGACGATCTCTTCAAATAGTTTCATGAACCTATTAAAAGCACTGGGAAAAAGAATCAGGATCTATGGCAGGGGTGAAATCCAATTTTTTTCCCTACCTGTTCTGTGGCCGTAGCTTGGTGGGCGTGGCAGGGGAACAATACTGCAAAATCTCCATTCCCTCCCCTCCTGGGGAAGGATATTGCAAAATCTCCATTCCCACCCCACTATGGGCCAGCCAGAGGTGGTATTTGCTGGTTCTCTGAACTACTCAAAATTTCCGCTACCGGTTCTCCAGAACCTGTTAGAACCTGCTGGATTTCACCCCTCATCTATGGCATGCCATACTGGAGGATTTAAAAGCTGGACTGTTTTTTCCCATGCACATCAACTGATAAATTTCTACTCGGTAGGCAGAGGAAAAGTTGTCTAATTTAGTTGGATTGAGCAGCTGTCCTTTCAGAAGAGGATGGACTATAACCTCCTTTAAAATAGAAGATCCCTCCCTCTCTGTTGAGGAAAAAATGATCAACCTCCAAATCTAACCTCCTTCAGCTACTCAAAGAGATGGGACAGAGATGCAACCTACAAGGAGGTGCTCATGTCACAGTGCAGCCTACCCACTCTTAAATTAAAGCTACATTATAACTTTCTACCCAATTCCAACTGATCTTGCAAGATGTTGCCTGTATTATACTGTAAAACTCTGGCTAAGACGTATCTTATTCAATGGTAGTGTTGGTAATTTTATCTTTAAATAATTTCATAAAATTGTCCAAGAGGAAATTCTTTCATCTGTACACCCAAAAGCTAGGATAATCCTAGCTAAAATCACTTGATACTCATCTGCAGATAATAGAAATATCTTCAATAAAAGAAATATAAATGCTTTGCCATTCTTTTACTCACAGGATACTCCTGAACATGAGTATGCTACCATATTTACTTCCAATCATTCACTATTTTTCACTATCACTGTTCTTAGATGTTTCATGAGGAGCTTCAATCCTCCAAGATCTGAAATCCAGGAGAAGTTACTTGGGGACAATCTCATCTAGAGATCACTGCAGAATTCTAGAGACCTAGATGTGCTATGTAACTATCTGATAATTAGGAAGACCACCACTGGTCTTAGAAATTTGTCCAGATCCATTAGGCACTTGGATAAGACTACATTAATTGGCCCACTATTCCTAAAAATATCAAACAAGGCCACAAAAATATATGTGCACCATAGCAAAGCACTAAAGTCTACTAACTTGAGATCACAGTTCCACAACTGTGAGATTATGTATTAGACCTAGATGTGACTTCTCATGTATATCAGGCCAGAGATGAGCTTGGACAAGGCCATGGTCACCATGGAAGCCATAAACTCCGAAGCATGGAGATTTAAGTCATCCAGCACTCAAAGGCTAGGCAATACCAGCCCAGGCATGAGCTCTACAAATCCAGACAACTTCAGTCCTGCATAACTGCACTATAATTCACCCTTTCTGCAACTAAGATATTTTTCTTTTTTTAAAAAAAAAAAATCTGGATCACAAGTCATTTATAACCAATAGAGTTATTACATAAGTAGGTTTTCTGTGAGGAAATGAATGCAATGTAATTTAACAAATCAGCTGCCCAATCCACTTGTACTTTAAATACCATTGTATTGTAATTAGCCAGAAATTTCCAATTGATCAATTCACTAATCATGCACAATTATTGCACATATTGGCATTCATTATTTTGAAACAAGTGCAGCTGCTTTAGATTCTGATCTACTTCAGAAGCAACCCAGTTAATTTCCCATTAAAAACAACAACCACAATTTGCAAATTGAAATGCTAAGTGTTGCCTCAAATGATTACCGAAGATGAAATTAACCATTCAGTATTTTCTTTTTTGATTCCATCTACAAGAACTGATGTTACCTTGTGATGTAAATTCCTCTTCTAATTCAGTGTATTATACTGGGTGGAGAGAGAAGGGCAAACAAATGTCAACGTTCTGAGAAACGCATCCGCCAAAAGTAGAACTCCGAGGTAGGTAGATTCCTCAAAGAACATGTTTATTGGATACATCATATTGGCAAAGCTGGTGAAAGCTAACTCTAAAAGCACTGCACATCAAGACAACTAGACACAAGACCATTTTTTTCCTAAACGCCATCACTCTGCTAAACAAATAATTCCCTCAACACTGTCAAACTATTCACTAAGGCTGCACTACTATTACCATTAGTCTTCTCACTGTTCCTATCACCCATCTCTTCCTACTATGACTGCATGACTGTAACTTTGTTGCTTGTATCCTTATGATTTATATGGATATTATTTCCTGATTGCTTATTTGTACCCTATGACTATCATTAAGTGTTGTATCTTATGATTCTTGACGAATGTATCTTATCCTTTTATGCACACTGAGAGCATATGCATCACAGACAAATTCCTTGTGTGTCCAATCACACTTGGCCAATGGTGAAATCCAAATTATTTTATTACTACCGGTTCTGTGGGCATGGCTTGGTGGGTGTGGCAGGGGAAGGATACTGCAAAATCTCCATTTCCACCCCACTCTGGGACCAGCCAGAGGTGGTTTTGCCAGTTCTCCAAACTACTCAAAATTTCCGCTACCAGTTCTCCAGAACCTGTCAGGACCTGCTGGATTTCACCCCTGCACTTGGCCAATAAAGAGTTCTGTTCTGTTCTGTTCTGTTCTGTTCTGTTCTGTTCTGTTCTGTTCTGTTCTGTTCTGTTCTGTTCTATTCTATTCTATTCTATTCTATTCTATTCTAAAGGTTCCTGTGGGTTTTAGCCTAATTAAAAGAGCAAATGTTTCCCTCCCCAGATGTCACCAGTCATATTGTCCAATGAAAGTAGCTGGCAGGCTGCTTGGTCACTCATCTCCTCTTTCAACTGCTACTTGTTGAGATGATCTTGGTTCCCACGAGAAAATGTTTTGTTTTGACTGCTAGCAGGTCTATCTATTTCCCCTTCTCAGGATGCATGGCAACTATGAGGCAGCAAAAGATGGCTTCAGCCAGGTTCACTTCAGAGTTGACAACAAGTCAAAGTAAGCATTTTTCCTGCTCACCTTATAATTGTCAAGCAAACTATAAAGAGTTCACTGGAACAAATAAAATGTGAAGGGGAGAATCTTTTCAGACTAACATATTTTATTAAAAGGTATAACATTTCCTACAGCCCACTCTATCAGATGGGCTGATATGTCTGTCTTCCTACAATGAAGAGAAAAAGGATAATTTGAATCTTTTCTTTGGGAATTGAAAAAGAATAGCACTCTTCACATAATACTTTTTTAAATGTGTTATGCACAATCTGCCTCACTAAATATTCTATCTTCTTGTGAGGTACAAATCTGCCTTTTCCAGGAGACAACTGTGTGTATATAAAGTGTCTGTAAATTGCATTGATATCACCTAAAAGGAAGAGGAATAGCGATCCTGGAGTCCACAGGGAATTTGCACAGCTAAGCAATAGCAACCATATTCTTTCCCTCATTCCTTCATCCTCACAGAAAAAATAAGTGATAGTATCACCTGGGGTTGGCAGCGAAGACAGGAGTCTTGTTGCATTTTTGTGTGCTTGTGCATTTCATGTGGATTACCCAAATGAGATAAACCTCACAAAACTCATCGGAAAGATGAGCAACCATAGTTCACACATTGCACTAAATTATAATGTGATTTGTTTACATTTGGCTTCACATGATGTATGAACCACCAGACCATGGTTTAGTTCATACCAAACACAAAGAAATCACAAAGAAATAACTCACAATGAACCTAATGTGTTTGGCCAGTTGATATTACACACTTATTTATTTACCTAATTTTTATAATCACCATTTCAACCAAGAGACTCTGGGCAACGAACCATTCTAAAACAAATAAAAACAGTACAAAACAAACACATACAGCAGGCAAAATATTATCATAATAATTGTCAAAAAAGCCAAGAATTGGTCCCCTTAAAAACACCTCCCCCCCCCATGAATGATTGTGCCTTTATTAATTTAATTATTATTTTTTATATCAAGAAAATCCCGAATAAAACATCAGTACAGCCAGTGTGGGTTTGTTTAAAATGACAAGTACTTAGTTACATAAATTTCCATTTGCAACTGAAGGTGGCATAGTTCAAGTATATTGCTGATTCTTGGTTAATACTACACTGTTAGTTCAACAAGCGTCAGCTTTTTGAGATAGGTTAGGTCAAGAAACTAGGCATGGCAGCAATTTCAAGAATACTCTTAACTGAAGCAAAGTAGCTAAAATAAAATCCTCAGGGCCTATTGTGGAAGTTTTTCTCTGCCCTGTATTATACTGAAACAAATCAGGATGGGTTTGTTTGCCGTTTCTGTCATACACTTCCTTCTTCCTCAGGACTGCATAATCTTTTCTGCAAAGTCCACCATCCACCCCCCTTAACCACTTACTCACCCCTTCCCTTTTCCCCAAGGTCAACTCCACATTTCTTTACAATAAGCCACTTTTCAAAACCCATACTTGGAAGTTGACCTATTTAGTGGAAAGCTAGTGGAATTTATTTTAAAGCAGGAGTTCAAGTTCAAATATAATGCAAAGCTGGGATTCTCTAAAAACACTGAACTGGCCAGACCTTTCTTTTTTCCAATTCAAAAGAAGAATGGGAGCGAAAAGAACAGAGTTATTTTCCTCCGTTTTTTCAAGGTCATCATTGCATGGTTCAAACTTTGCTGGCAAGTTTATTTTCCCTGTGGTATGATAAATAAGCCAGAGTGTCTTGCACCACGTAATGGTAAGCAGTACATAGGAGGGAAGTGATCTTTTGGGAATTATGGTAGGCTGCTTTTTCATTCTTTTGGGACATAGGCAGTGATGTCCTGAGAATGCTGTGGTAGGTGAGTTTAAATTTTTCAACCCTCTTTAGAGGATTTTGAGGATGTTTTTAAGGTGATACAGGTAGTCCTCCACTTACAACAAGTCACTTAGTGACTGTTTGAAGTTACAATGGCACTGAAAAAAAGCGACTTATGACCATTTTTCACACTTATGTCCATTGCAGCATCCCCATGGTCACATGATTTATGCTTGGCAACTGATTCACATTTATGATCGTTGCAGAGTCTCAGAGTCATACGATCCCTTTTGTGACCTTCTGAGAGAGTGGAGCCTGTCTCACCTGTGGGGTATAGGTTCCGCAGCATGCTTTCCTTGCCTCCCTGGGTTGATGTAATGGGATGGAGACAGTTCCGTAGGTAACCTAGCCCAATGTCATGGAGGGCTAGTTTTAAAGTCGTAACCAACACCTTGAATTGGACCTGGAAACAAACTGGCACCCAATGCAGCTCACGCAGCAAAGGTATTACATGTGTTCTTTAGGCACTCAAGATTGCCTGTGTGGCTATATTCTGCACCAGCTGAAGCCTCTGGATACTTGCTTTAAATATCACTTGCTATCCAGGTATTATCCCGGTATTACTTTAAAATCACTTGTTAAGTAGAAATGTGCTTGAAATAAGAATCTTGCTTCATATTAAGAACAAAATATCCTCACTTGAAGTGGGTGACAAGTCGACTGTATTCTCTCAGAACAAACTCAAAGCATCTCAAGAGTTTGTTCTGACTTCAAAGCAACAGTCCCAGAACATATGTAATTTGTTCTAAATTTGGAACACATGAAACACCCCATTCTGAGACTGAATAGCTCATTTTTATGTTCTTTTCTATGACCAGAACATTGAAAATGCTGCCACTCATAATAACCAACCATTTTTTCCCTTGAGATTGAACAAAAGTTTTTTTTAAAAAAAATTTGAGCTCAAAACCAATTCTTGGAACGCACAAGTTTTATTGCAAGGCTAGAATATTCAAAGCAGGCATTTCAAGCTTGAAATATTTTGAGTTCAAAAGGTTTAATACAATTCTCCCCACTCCTGTAATGAATTCCATGGATAGATGATCAGCTGAAAACATTATTTTCCTTTTTTTCTTCTAATTTAATCTGCTAATGAGCAATTTGTTCAGTATAATTTTTTTCTACTGAATCATCTCCTCACTATTTTCTAATACATTTATCTTTGCTTTCTTTCTAAATTATAAAACCCCTTAATTCCCCAGCCCCTACATTATCCAGATACTTGCAATAATGCAAGTCTGCTGTCCTAAGTAACTCCAGGCCGTATAGCTATTGTTTAAGAGTAGCAGAATGCTTCAGCAAATCTTGTACCCTTTACAACCACTGAAAAAAAAATCTGTTCCACAAGTTCTGGAAAGATACCTCATTTTATACACTGTGCTAAGTTATGTCTTCTTTTAATTATGGCATGTTAAATAGGTCGGAGGATTAGTATATCATTCATATTAAATGCAAGCCATGGTTTATCAATCACGATAGCGAAAATGATTTATCCATGTGAAGCATAATGCCGGAATTCAGCCAATGAGCTCTTTCACCAATGGATCTAAGATTTAATGGTTGTGAGGAGGCTGTTACTTGGTGCCAGACCACTGCTGAGGCAGATTAAAGATGAATGAAGATGATCCAGCAGGAAAGAGGTGATCTTCACTAGAAAATGGAAGAAAATCTCTTATGTAAAGTAGTAGTTTACATAAGAGGTTTATATAATTTTAATTGTTTTAACTCTTTTAATTGTTTTTAATTCATTTTTTTTAAAGGGGTTTTAATTAATATGGGCCAAATTTGTTTAATATACTTTTAAATTGTTTTAAATTTTATATTTTTATGTTTTTATTTTTGGCTGTACACCGCCCTGAGACCTTTGGGAGAAGGGCGGTATATAAATTTTATAAATAAATAAATAAATAAATATATAAATAAATAAATAAATAAATTCATTCCTCTATGTCACCTGGAGGAATTGTCTTCAGAAAGCGGACATGCATGGCTTCAACCAATCTCCTGCAGGAATGCTGTTTTCAGGACTCTGTACTTTGGCGGCTGTTTCTGATTTAGTTGGCAGAGAGAAGATATTTTCACCTAATCAAGGAACTACCAAGAAGAAAACTACCTCCTGCCCACCAACATTGACAGGGCATTATATAAACAGGGAACAAACCCCACCCTCATTAGCACTGATGGTCTTACCTAATCAAATAATGAAACGTTTTCAAGCAAATAGCTACCCTCAAAAAGCACCAAGGACTCTACCACTTAACTCTGAACAACATGTATTCCCTTCTAATGGTTCCTTCTGCCAGGCTGATCACTACTGTAGTAAATTAGTCAGATGTTTTGCCAGTCTAGCTGATTCAGAATGCCCGGCAGCAGGGATGGTTGTGTCAAGCCTGGAACACAATTCTCCTTCAATTTCCACACTTCTCTGGATCAGTGCAAATCGCAACTCAATTTACAGTGCAGATCACAACAATTTACCATGAGCCATGGTGGCACAGTGGTTAGAATGCACTAAATTCTAATTTTTTTTATTTTAAAAAAGCTGCACATCCCAAGCAACTCCTTGGACCCCATTCAGGCTGTTCCATACCTACCTGCGGTTTAGTGTTTGTGGACAGGAGGCAGGGGGAAAAAAAGGCTAGGTAGGTTGTAAGATACAGCTACTACTTTAGATTTAATGAGAAAGTGTTACATGTAAATTGCAGCAATATGTTAAGGTTTGAGAAGTCAGTATATGGAACTAGCCTGAACAGTTCACCATAGTGAAATCATTTAATAGGAAATGTATGTGCTGAGTATGTGAGACTGAAAATGAGATTTAAAATGCATCACTAAAATGTTATCAGTGGAGAATTATTTCTTTCCTGAGTAGTTTCAGGGAAACTAAACCAAATGCATACATGTTATATCTTTATTTCATAAATTATGAATCATTTACATTTATATGATTTGGGGCTATTGGATACTTTTCCTTTGAGGCAAATCTTCTTGAATATCTAATCCATGGGTTCCTATCAAAATGCAGAATAAGAATAATCAATGTAACATTGAATGGTTGATTAGTCTGCAGCTGCAGTATTTCACCCTATCAGGAAGTACATGACATTTTGAGCTAAAGAGAGAGTGAGAAAAAAAAGGAGCTGAAATAATGAATTCAGAGGCTTTTGATATCCAAGAATGGGAGGCAAATCAGAAAGGAAGATAATGGAAGGAAACTGTGAAACATCTTCTATCACATGTAGTGAATAATTTATAACATTAAATTCCGGCCTAAAAATAGACAAAATAAACATCATTTAACATAAAATATAAAAGTATGACCAAGAAAAATTATTATATTTCAGATTGGATTATTACCCCAGTGCTGTGTCTCAGATTTTCAACAGCTTTTACAAAACAAAACAAAACAAAAATCCGGAAAAATCTTCATAGAGCAGTCAAAAAATATTCTGCATTTTTAAAAGGCCTTTAACACATAACAAATGGTGCAAGATGAAACTGACAAACTTTTTTTTCCCTATGTCTGAGAAGCTCTACAAATGCTGCATTGAGTTCTTAAAGGAAAAGAAGGACATACATCTAATTAATAAAATAAATAACACATTGAAGAGTGAAAATCAGAAGTTGCTCAAATGAATCTGAATTTAGGAAGAACCTACAGGGAGGGCACTATCATTCCTACTACCATTCATTTTTATCCCAGGAACTGTTCTGCTTTGAAACCACTGGATGTAATTACTTCCGACTAAAGAAGAAAAATCAGTAGGGAAAAAAGAACACACTGATATTTTAGGAAGTTTCTGGATACCAGATGGTTGAAGGCTCCCAGGAATTATATATCTTCAATTTTGTCTTTCATAAAAATGTCTAATTGGAGTCTTAGTGTGGTTTTGTATACACAAAAATGCAGAGTAGTGCAACATAAATTGCAGGGATAAAACACTATTTCAGGGAAGCGACCCATCTGGATTTTGAGAGTAAAAAATGCAGCCTAATCATAAATTAACATGCACAGAACTGTTCTCTTAACATTATATTTTGAGAGCATTTTAGTTTGACTTTTACATCAACCCCAACCCAACCCAACCTATCAAAAAATCAGTAAAGTCTATGGAACCTGTACGTCTCTCACACAATATATGTATGATGTTTACTATTCTGGAGAAAATCTTGTCTAGGGAAAAGATAAGAACATGAAGATTCAACTCCTATCATGGTAGAGTGCCCAATGGATTTGTGGACTTTCTTTTCCATGAAAGAGCTATTAGAAGGAATTTCTGAAATGCAGAACTGGTGACTGACAGAATGAAGAGCTGGAGAGTAGACTGGTTCTTTGGTAATTCCTCTGTAAACAAGATGACTTGATAGTAGAGCCGGCGGGAGGCTCCGCCCACTGACCCAGACGTCATCAGAAGTGATCTGCGCATGTGCAGAAGCTTCTGCGCATGCACAGAAGAGCATGCACGCAAGTGGGCACAATGCGAACTGATAATAAAGGTAAGTAGAACTCACCCCTGGAATGGCCATCTTGCTCAAACTGCAGTTGGAGCCTTTGAAAGGACACTAAATCTGCATATTTCCTTTTCAGCTACTTTGGAAAATGCTTGCTAACTTGTTTTTCAGATGTAAGGAATGTTTAAATCAGAACCCTTGGCTGTCTCTATCTGGGCCCAAGATGTTTGCAATGGTTGGGTGTCAGCAGCGGAGGGTGGGGTATCAGCAACAGAAAGGTTGGCAGTGGAGGGGCAGTGTGGTGAATGGGCAGCATAGGCAGGAAGTAGGGCAGTAATGAAGGGCGGCCTTCCACAACAGTCCCAGTTTGTCAAGTGACCCCCTTGGAAAAATGAATTGCCCATCCCTGGTTTGGATCAACAAGTTTGACAGCACCAAGTGAATTTCTTAAGTACTTTAAAAAATGGAATAAACAACGAATTAAAACATTTAAAAACTTTTTTTATGTTTTGTTCCTTTGAAAATATATGAATTTGCATTGTAATTTTCTTTATGTTTTGTTTTTCCCCCTCTTTCTAAGACCATTAAAAGGAATAAAAAAGTTAATAAAAAGATTGCAATTAAAGGAGAACATATACACTCAACCTTGAACTTCAGAATTACAGGACTTAATTTACAATTACAGAAACAAAATATTTTAACAGTGAACAAATTGAAGGATATTTTTTGAACAGTGGGCTAAGAAGTTAATTTTAAGTGTGTCAACAGAGACATCTGCCACTATGGAAAGACTGGGTCTAAAAGATGTTGCCGAACAAGAACAAGTTCTATCTGACAAGATCAAGAGTGATTTGAAAGTGGATTTACAAATGACTGACTACAAGAATATCATGGAAGAAGATGTCACACTGGATATTAAAAAGAACCCAGTTGATGTCTTAATTAAAGGGGGAATATACAATCAATAAACCAAGAGAGTAACCTGAATAATTTTCCTACATATGATTTACAGAAGAGGATGGTTAAAGTCTTGAAGAATCTCTTGAAAAGGGACAAAGAGAAAATGAAAACAGGTTCTATGACTTTATTTGAATGGATGAATGATTAAGATTGTTAGAAGTATTATGAAGGTATACAAAGTTGATTTATATGATCAAGGTTAAAATAGATATGCTGATATTTCTGGCAACCCTTAATGGACTTTTGTTGATACCAGGACAGAAACGTCAATGATTTATGGATTTGGTTATATATAACTGATGGGAAATGAAAAGAAAATATCATTTTTTCTGTTTTATGAGGAAGTTATAAATTACTAAAATTATATACAGGTGTTCTGAAGAGGGTGGGAACTGACTTCTTTATATATCTTTTTTCTTTTTACTATATTCTTTCCTTTCCTTTCTTTTCTATTTCTCTGTTTCCTTTTTTAATTTCTTTTCTGGACCTGCAGAGCTATATTATTTGTATTTTCCTGTATCATTATTAAAAAATGATATTTGAAGAACTCACGGTTTCATTATCAATGATTTTCCATTGTAGCAAATCCTGACTACAGATACTCCATTTCTGATTCAAGGAACACCACGATTTTTTTTCTGTTTATAGGCTGCTTGATATTTCACACATTTGCAGAAATTGGCTTTAGTAAAATCCAATTCCATGGAAACTCAGCTGTTGTTTACCATGGGCATGTTCATTTTATGTCCTAAACACACATACACTGGGTACTGTGTGGTTAAACATGTTATATTTATAAATAGACAACCTAGTGGTATCACGAACCTTAGCAGACATTGAACTAATCACTTGCAGCAGGGATGGGTTCCACTTACCTTCGCTACCGGTTCGTTCTCATGAACATGCACGTACATCGTGTGCGCACATCGCTTCTAAGCATGCGCAGACCATCTGTGATGACATCCAGGAGGGTGGGCGAAGCCTTCCGCCACCATTACCGGTTCACCCAAACCGGGACAAATTGTAGTAACCCACCACTGACTTGCAAAACAAATAGTGCATCAGTATTCCAATACAGATAGCTTTGAAGCAATAGATTGATAATGTTGACAGTCTCCATACAAACTGCTAGCAGGTAGTCTTCAACTTACAACAGCAACTGGACTGAAACCTCTGTCTTTAAGCGATGCACAATTACATCACTTAACAATGGCACTCCCTGCAGTCCCAGTAGCCATCATTCATTTATGGTCAGTCCTATATTATGTTAAAAGATTGCCTTTTTCTTAGGACAGAATGCCAACATCTGATGACAAAGCTATTTTTTCCTCTCAGATACTCTGGTTAGTTTGAGCAGCCATAATAGATCACCCAACCTGTATCATGGCTGAATGGCTATTTAGACCAATCTCTCCTCAGCTCTTCTCTAACCAGAACAACATGCATTATGAGATCAGATTCTTGATTATATGGAAACATGCTTAACAGAAAGTATAAAATATTGGAGAGAAGGGCCGAGTTTGTACCAAAGAGCTGCTAGCTGACCAAAGATATGAGAAAAACAATAAAAGTCTTGAGGGACATTTTTAAAGCAACCTTCTGGCAGCCCTGAAAATCTCTGAAGTGCTCATTTCTCAAATTTGGCACCACGTTCTTTAGTCTTTGAGTTGCTCATTTCCTGAATCAAACCTAATCCTTGGATAACAACATCATGTTGATCTGGTTAGCAACATGCTATTGCTTATAATGATTATGTTGAAAACCAGATGTAGTTCTTCAACTGAACAAAGAAGCTATGGATGCCACGGGGCCTATACTGATAATGTGATCAGTTTAGAGACTAAGTGCCAAACAAAGTCTGACAACTTTGGACACATCATCAGAGAGCATCTGACCGTCCTTCTATATTAATGATCTGCTTAGATGTTGATTTATTTTTCATGGAGGAAAAAGAACTTTTATTACCATACAGCACTTAACTTAAAGCTTCAAAGCATGTATTCTGTTAATAAAAGTATCAATTACTATTATTTTTCATTTACTATAGCTAGACAAGTTTCCAAATGGAGCCAAAAATATCTCTTTCTATCCTTGCAGAATACTTATATGTATATGTGTGTCTTAAATAATTAAAAGTAGAGAACATTTTGAAGGGTCTGTTCAAAATTCTCAAAATCAAACTGATTTTCCTCTTCTTGCCAAACAATTTAAATTCTCCATCATTTCTGGTCAACACGCCTCAAAAAAATTCAGTTACTTGAAAAAGCATCTGTCTTACTTCCAGGAACTCAATTGCCTAATATAGCAATTAACCTGTCACCTTTCATTTCCCCCCCAATTTTCCAAACAAAACCATTAAATGAATTATTCCCAAGTATATCAGCCACTTAGCTGCACAATAAGGTTCCCCCCCCCTTTCCCTAAAGGGAAAGAAGGTGAATTGTTTGAAATGTGTAATTATCAGCCATTAGGGAGGAAAAAGTTTTAAGACTCATCAAGTCTTCCCCTCCAGTCTTTTATGGAGGGGGATAACTTTTTACCCTTGGTAAAAGTGTCTGATATCAGTAAAGAAATGGAGAGAGAGGGATGGGGGAGAGAGAGGGAGGGAGGGAAGGAGATTTAGAGCAAAGCACAAGTTGGTAAAACATTTCTAATTCTAGTTCTTTCCTCTAGTCAAGGGGGGGGGGGGAATCATGCTTTTCTATGAGTCTATTTGTTATAACTTTGCTTTCTTCCTCTGAACAATGATTTAATCTTTCCCAAACAGTATGCCATTATATTGCAATGAATACTATGCTGGTAATCCTCTTTACAAATAAAAAGGAAACCTAAACCATTATTTTATTTTCCTCTTCAGTCACCCCAGAGAAGAATATAGGAAAAGAGAGCATAGCATGCCAGCATGGAAGAAAAAGATCATACCTTTCCAGTGACCAGAACCGTCAAGGTATAGTGGAGATATCATCACTTGGATATCATTAAGACACCATGAAGATCTCTTTTGTGATGATTCAAGCAGCATTCCTTTGCTTGCAACCATTCTTTCCATCTCATCAGCTATTATTCTGCCACAAGGCAAGTTTTTAGCACTATGGGTTTCCTTGCAAATCTATCTAAAGATAGGCCGCAGTTGCTTTCATCGTGGATGTGTCTCTGGCTTTTATTTTTTAACAAGGCCTTCTATACTGGGTAAACACGCAAGCGTTTTTTCAAACCTAAAACGTTTCTTCTCCTGGATATGAAAACAGGTAGCCAACCACTAGGTAACAAATAATCTATTTTGTAGCAGTATGAAACTAAAAAAAATCATTTTTTTTAAATTTAACTTCTCAGTTCTTTCTCCCATCATTACATTTTCATTTTTTTTTCCCTGTCAGAAACCGTAAATGCTTTAGAAAGGATGGAGGACCATTAAAAATAATCATGGAGCTCTGGGAGATATATTGCTCAGTTACGTGCGCATGCCAGCTTTTATTCATCCCAAAATGGCTACAGGTTAAGTGGAGGATTGATGGTAGAGAAAAGGAGAGCAGCTTTTCTATACCGCGTGTGTTCATTCCTGCCAGCTGATCGTCCGCAGAATAGATAAAATTCAGAAACAAATTTCATCCCTGCAGATTGGAAAAGTAAGAAGGGGGAATATTCTAAGATTAAAAATCAGCTGCCTTTAAGACCTCTGACCTACATGTATTCTGGAAGAAATCATAGCAGCATTTTATTAAAAATTAAAGAGGGACAGAGAGACTACCATAGCATTATATGGTATACGTTGTTGGGTTTTTTTGTTCCTCGTTTACTATATTCAACTGCAAGGTTAAGTTATTCAATACTGAATAACTATTATATATAGTGCAGGCCCTGACTTACTGAAATATTAAAAATTCTTCTGCTGGAATTTTTACCCCAGACTAAGGATGGGATCATTTTGCAAGAAGAAAGCCACCAGCAGTCCAATCTCTATAGCAACATCTTAGGTTGGAAAAAGCTATACATTTAAAATAAAGGGTACATTCTTGACCCACCCACCCACCGCCCCTTAATCCATGGGCTCAATATTTGTCCTTTGAGACATTTCCTTATTTCTCTTCATCAGCCCTTGAATCCCTGAATACTACCAGAGAATACAGAACAAAGACACAATCAGAATGTGACACATGAGCCCAACTGCACATTTTCTTTCATCGTGTTTTGTTCCAAAGGACAAAACTTGATTTCAATGCTTTTACTGTTCTCTAATTTGTACAAGAAAAGATGGAGCCACTAGACACACCTTCAAGCTGCTTACTTGACAACTTTTTTCTTTGAAGTCATGTTAAAGTTCCTAGCCTACTATAAGTACTTGCTAGGTTCTCGGGGCAATGATGTAGGTTCATCCATTACAGTATTGTGAGGAACACATTTTATGCAATTTGGTATAAAATCAAGATTTGCAAAACACACACACACACACACACACACACACACACACACATATTCTCAGGTTTTCGCGGGTGTTTGTATGTAGGTCTTTGGTTATTCGGGTCTTCTCCCATATAAAATTGGAAGTGTCTTGGCGACGTTTCGATGAAGTCTCATTCGTCATCTTCAGGCTGGTGTTCTCGGCTTCATGCTTCCAGGAGCAATGTGAGATCGCAGCTGTCTCTTCCTTTTAACTGCTAGTGGGGGTGCTGCTTTTTTTTTAATTATGTTGCTTCAAATATTCCAAAATCTCCAACACACTTTTAACATCATCCTTTACACTGTCTTTTAGATAAAAACCCACATTGATTCTCATAAATTCCTGAAAAATTATTTTAAGTCTGGCAGCTAAAATGATTTTGAACAACTTGGAGTCATTATTCAGCCATGATATTGGCCTCTTTAGACATTAGTGCTCTATTGGAATCTTTCCAGCTCTCTGGCATCTTTCATCCCTGTAGGTTAGAATTCATTGTGTTTTGTAAAGGTTGTAAAAGTTCATCCTCTAAACATTTATAATATGAGCTTGATAAGTCATCTGGTCCAGGTACTTAATCTTTTTCATAACTTCAAAATTTTCCCTTATTGGGTCCATTCATAATCTGCCTCTGTTGTTCTGTAGTTCCTGGTAAAGGTTTATTTACATATTCACCTATTTTCTCTACTAAGATCTCACTTCCTTATAGAAATTGGAATAATATTAATGGAATGGTTTTTGTAAGGCCACATTGTCCATAATACAATACCCCCCTGTAGAACTTCAATATCATTTTCTTTTCATTATATATGGTAGACACTACCGTGGTTTATTTGCAAACTCCTTATTTTCTTTAAGAATTCACTTTTATTTCAATTTCTCTTACCAATAACTTAATTGCTTAATTTGTTAAGCAATACGTATTTTCTCTGGATATTTCTTTAATTCTCCTTTTCTCTTTACTTCATCCAAAACAGCTTGGGTTTTCTCTTAACTCATCGTTTCAAATTCACAATTATTTTGTATAAAATAACTTCCAATAAAACCTTTTGTCAGGTTTCGTTGCTAATTTACTTGAACCCCAAACCATTTTTAAATCTACATTTTATCTTTAAAAAATCCCTATTTCTACAATTTTCCACTTTTGCTTCTTTCTATAGCAACCTTTCATTCAATATCTAACTAAAAGACTTAGATTTTCTTTTATAAAACAAATTCACAATATTATGATTCAAAAGGTCTTGTATAATATCTCTGCTTTAGAAACCTTAGTAGCCAAAATTCTTTGAAATTCAGATCATGTTAGCATCTTCAAGAATCTGTCTTTCAGAAAACTACATATACTCTCCTGAATTACCATTTTTCTGTCTCTATATATCAACCAGTCTTAAATCATCCATCAAATGAAAGAAAACTTTGGGTAATTTTGCCTAGAATAAGTTTAATATTTTTCTCTTTTAGTTGCAGATTTAACTACAAAACAACATCTTTTTTTCTTTTTTTTTCTTGCTCCTGCTGAAATAAATTCTTCAACCAAATTTTTATGTCAAATACTTTATGTCATTTTTCCAATATGTATTTATTGTGGAAAATTTTTTATCTTGTTTTGATTTTTTTTAAATAATGAAAAATATGTTCTCTCTTTAGAAGAGTGTGTTACATTTATATTCCATATCAAGCATTTGTAATCCAAAAGGTAACAAAAAATTAGGAGAAAACATTATTCCTGTAGCACATAATTCAATATCTATCAGCCCAAGCAACCAGGAAGAGTTGTGGATAGACTCAATAAAATAGACTATTTTATTGCTGATCCCTTATATTACAGTAATCTTGCTAGACAGTCTTCTCTTGCAAAATGGCGGATTAGACTCAGATGTTTCCTCCTCTAAATACACACTAACCTGGAATGTCTCTTTAACTCCCCCTAGAAAAACACCCTTTCGGTGGATGGTTCCAGGGGTGGGTTTCAGCAAGTTCTAATCAGTTCTGGAGAACCGGTAGCTGGAATTTTGAGTAGTTTGGAGAACTGGTAAATACCACCTCTGACTGGCCCCGCCCCCATCTATTCTCTGCCTCCCGAGTCCCAGCTGATCAAGAGGAAATGTGGATTTGCAGTAATCTTCCCCTGGAGTGAGGAGGGAATGGAGATTTTATAGTATCCTTCCCCTGCCATGCCCACCATGCCACATCCACCAAGCTATGCCACGCCCACCATGCCACATCCACAGAACCAGTGGTAAAATTTTTTGAAACCCATTACTGGGGGGTTCCACTATAAATTCACCTCTTTAAATTTCCTGTTACACCTCTTGGAGTTTTTATGTAGTTTCCTCTGATACCTCCATTTGAATCGCCTCCATTTTTTTTTTTTTTTTGAACTTTTCTAGAAATTCCCTTGCCTTCTGGACAGAATTGAATAAAAGCTCTGCTATTTAAAAGTAAGAACTCATAGCTTCCAGTTTGACCCATTGAAATGGGATCTGTTTCTGTTTCAGTGAAAAAGGTACTATTTTCTCTTATGTAAAATTCCAATATATTTTTTTTCAAGGACAATTATACCCCTATTATCAGTTTTCAGACTTGTATTAAAATACTTATACAAAACTCTCTTGCCTTTTGTCCTGATAAAGTAGCCCAAAACATCTCAGGCCTTCAGAACTCTTCTGAACACCAGCAGAGATGCTGGGTGGGGGAAACCTGATCCCAGAGGGCAGGCACTGCTGCAGTGAAGGTGTTGCCTCTGGAGTCATAATAGATAGCATTGTTTCACTGATACAACCTGGAGTTTAGCAGCCCTGCCAGATCAAACAGGGTGGGCAGTCACTAAGGGACTGCCCACTAAGTAACCAGGCCCTACGTCACGTAGTGCTTTTTAGTTAATGACCAACACCTCAAATTAAACACAGAAACAACCAGTGCAGCTTGCAAAGCAGAGCTGTTACATGAGCATACTCAAAGTGAATTATGTATGTCATTTCCAGGCAATAGTAATAATAAGTGATTTCAGGATCTAAAAGAAAGCCGCTAAGATGAGGCTTTCAAGCAACAGTTATTTATTGGGACCATCCATGCTACTTTTTAAAAAATTAATAATACATTTTAAGTTAACTTTGATAAAAACAAGAGAGGATTATAGGAAAGACTGATAATAGCCACTAAAAGCAACTCCAGCCACAGCTTTATTTCAACTAGGAGAGGCAATTTTATTCTGCTTTATGTTTATTACCTCTAATTTTTATTTCTTTCCCTTCCTTCTTTCTTTTACACCTTGTTTTATCAGCTAGTGATAAAATAAAACCTAGCACTGAGAAAGATTTTTCTCTTACCACCCCAGTGCACAATACTATTTTAGACTTTCCCAATCTTCTACTATCGTTTCCTAACTCATGAGTAGATTTAGAATTACTTGGCAGACTAGGCAAAGACATATCAGAGGTTGTGGCACTCCAGAAAGCAACTAATACCATGGACAGCTGGAAATGTCTGATTTCACATAATAATACTTTGATCCCAACTACAGTCACAGATCTCATCATTATAAACTTTATTATTTAATGTTATGATCGTCACCATCTCTATTAAGTCTGCACTGTGAATAAGAAATATCTATCACTGTTTCTGCACCCTGAATCATAGAGTATAAATTTTAAACTACAGGTATCTATCTATTCTTAAAAGAGATAGATACTTGAAAATTGATACTGCTGTGATTTTACAGCTAGTCCTTGACCACAATTGAGCTCAACATTTCTGATGCTAAGGGAGACATTTGTTAAGTGACTTTTGCCCCATTTTACGACCTTTCTTGCTATAGTTATTAAGTGAATCACTGCAGTTGATATGTTAGTAACATGGTTGTTAAGTGAATCTGGCTTCCCCATTGATTTTGCTTGTCAGAAGGTTGCAAAAGATTATCACATGATCCTTGGGACACGGCAACAGTCATAAATATGAGTCAGTTGCCAAGCATCTGAATTTTGATCACATGATCATGGGGATGCTACAAAGGTGGTAAGTGTGAAAAACGGTCATAAGTCATCTTTTTCATTTCTCTTGTAACTTTGAACAGTCACTAAATGAACTGTCAGGGTCTATGGATATTATGAAAATATCAAACAGAAGAAAACAGAATCAGATACAGTACTTTCTATGCATATCTAAAGCTATGTTCTAACATCTAAAGCTATACTCCATTGTCTGTCTAGGCAACTAACATTAAAACTCAAGTACCATATTTTTCGGAGTATAAGACGCACCTTTTCCCCCCCAAAAATGAGAGTGAAAATCTGGGCGCATCTTATACTCCGAATGTAGCCCTGCCCAGCCTCTCAAACGGAGGTTTCAGAGGCTGAAAAAAGCATTGGAAATAAAGCTTCAGAAAAAAAGCCTCAGAAATGAAGCTTCAGAAAAGAAGCCTCTGAAAAAAGCTTCAATAAAAAAAGCTCTGTTTTGGAGGCTTTCAGAGGCAGAAAAAAAAAGTTTTTTTCTGAAACAGAGTTTCTGAAGTTATAGAGGCAGGAAAAAAAGCCTCTGAAACAGAGGTTTCAGAGGCTGAAAAAAAAGCAAGGCACAGAGCTCACAACCAACGAACCTGTTGCTAAAATTCACCTCTGGGGACAGCTGACTGGAGGTATTCTGGGAGGCCGATCCACCCACCAACCAGCTTTTTTCTTATTTTCCTCCCCAAAAACTAAGGTGCATCTTTTACTCCGGTGCGTCTTATACTCCGAAAAACATGGTATTTTGTGCTAACCATGTCACAATGTTTTATTAGTTTATATCAAGGTCATCCATTCACTTAACTGGAATATAATATCAACAGACAAGTGGCTACCCAGGAGCAAGAATACCATATTTTAAAAAAATGTTCCATGAGGAGGATTTGGTTGTTTAACATACTTCAGACAGTATTCATTTTTATTTAAAAGTGTTCTATATGCTTTGTACTTTGACACGTTGAAGGACTCATTGTAACAACACCAAATTCTATTAGAGAGCATATATCATTTTTAAATTATATTTTGCATGCTTACCTATCAAGGTTAATTGTTATAACCCTTAGTCATCTTATTCTGGTTCCTACTCCTTTTGCCACAACTAAAAAAAATACATTTTCACTCCACTGCCATATTCCAGCTTAGACCATAAATCTCTCATGAGGCCAGCATGTAATCTCTCTGGCTATTGCTAATTACAAATCTCAGCATCCCTCACCATTGGGCATGCATTTTAGAGATGCTAAGTGTTTTAGCGCAGCAATTTCTGAAATGCCACAAGTTGCTACCTTTATACTAGACCTGTAGCTACTTACAAATAGCAGATATTTACAAAAAAAAAAAACAAAAACAAAACAAATAACAAAACAATTTGCCAATCTGTCATGGCTCCTTCAGAGCCCGGTTTGGGGGAGGAGTTGGAACTGGGACCACCTGACAGGAAAGGCATGCCAGGGGCTGAGAATGATGCTGCCCAGGTCCCTCAGGCATTGGGGGAGGTGGTCAACCAGACGGAGAGCTGCCTGCCTGCACAGACACAAGGGAGGATTGGTGCTGACTGGCAGTGCGCTGATAGGCAGCCGATCTTCTCTGATGAGGAACAGCTGTCTACTCCATCTGATCCAAGGGCAAGGAGAATGGAGCATAGCCAGGCCCAGAGAAGGGCTGCAAGGCTACTCAGGAGGAGCTCATCTCACCCCTCCTCACAAGGAACACCTGGAGGGAAGAAACTTAAAGGAGAAGCCGTGATAAATTAGTCTTTGCCAGAAACAATTGTTTGCTTTGGTTTACACTGTCCCGGCTTTGACTCGTGCCTGCTGCTGTTTGCCTTGCCTCACTTGGAAGATTGTTCTTCATATTTTGTTTTGGACTAGCCCTTCTCTTGTGGAGTGAATTTGGCCTCTGCTTCACTGTACCTTTGGAACTGCTTCTTGTCCGCGACCTGTTTCTTGTCCTGAGGACTGCCCTTGTCTTCTGCCTAGTGTCTGCCTTGTGGGTGGGACTTGGGACCTTGCCCTGTGTGCATGCTCCTATTCTGTGGTCTTTCTCTGGACTGTGGGCTGTGTTTGGGAGACTGAGGGTCGCTGCCTTCAGGGTAGGGTTGGGGTGGAGCCTTACCAGTTGTTGGCTGGTTGGCTGGAACATTTGTTAAGAGAAATAAAGAACTCTCTAGAGGCCTGCCTTCACCACCTTGGTCATAACACCAATCGTTATTCTCCCACTATAATCCTAACCCTCTCTTATGTAGTAAATTTTCAGCCTAAAAAGCAGCTTTCCGTTTCAAGAATGAAGAATCATTGCCTCAATTAACTTGAACTCTAGGTGATGTACAACATTAATAAAATAGCTCAATATATAGTTACCGGTAATATGTTTAGTTGGGTGCTTTTTTTTTTTTTGCTTTAGTTTGTATATTAGACAAAGAAGAATTGAGAAACTCAGCAAACCCTACACTAGAACCACACAATTCTAAGTGTGTGGTGAAATTCTCCAAATGCAGTGGTGATAGAAAGATACAAACTCACGTGAATTCAAGGAAACTCTTCCATATAGAAAAGGGAGAGCTGTAATCCTAAATCTGCTTAGGCAATGTATATATTTGTAGTAAGTTGGGTTCCCGTTCATGTTTATTGTATTAAATAACTAATTCTAGATGCAACCATTTTGATTCATTAGTTTTATAGGTCAGTTAAATCATCAATCTTTTCCCTTAGAGATACAAGGCAAAATCAAGAAATTAAACAAGTAAGTGGTTAACAAATCATGATAAGAAGCCTATTCAGAGTTTTGCAATGAGAGCGAAGGATGGCACCTGCTTGTTCAGAATAACAGCTTGAGGGATATGGAAATATGGGGGCAAGCTATTTCATTTTTGAAGAGTTCTTTAAATGTGAAAATGTTTCAGTTCAAGCAAGATTAACCAGCTGTCTTGATTTCTGCCCCTTTGTTCGCAATAGCAGCAATTGTTCACATAGCACAGTATTATCAATACAGAATCTGAAAAATAAATCAGAGCCACATTATTTTCATGTTTAAAATTGAAGTGTGAATGCAAACTTGGGGCATAGTCACATTTTAAAATCAAGACTGAAAGTGGAATGTTTTTTTTTAAGTAGATATTCAGATTCTAATGTACTTTCCAAATATTCTCTTAGAAATTAATTCCCATCAGTACAAGAGATTTGCATTGCTTATGAGGCTTCCATTACTCACACTTGAAGATATCAGGCCAAATTTTACGGTGTCTAAAATCCTTATTAAAATCCAGGAACAATGTGGGTTCTATGGTTAAAGCAAGAATATTGCACTGATTGTGTCAATATTTTGCTACAGACCACAGCATGATATTTGTCATGTCAGTGATAAAATGTGTTTCACACATGCAGAAACCACGTCAGAAAGCCATGGATTTCTATAAGCTTGCAAAGACAGAACCAATGCTCAAATGTAGTAAAGCAATGTGCTATTTAGGAGAAGTAAGCCAATATAGATGTCCTTGGTTGAGGTCAGATTCCACAGTTCACTGTTTATACTAAAAAACAAAAGACTGCACCTTATAAAATGCAATGGGTTAGATATAACATGCAACAGATACAATTAACATGGAGGCTCTTTAACTACAACTCAGATGCAGCCATAGTACAGCAACTTTTTAAGAAGGGACTTTAAAAAGGATGGCATCTTGAATCATGTTAATTGCAGAGCTCTATGGGATTTCTCCTCTGCTAATAGCAGAAGTTCTCATCTGTACTGCAAATACATTGCACACAATTCAACCTATCATAATTGCATTATCTCTGCCTTCCTGATTAATAGGGCTACCAGTCTGATGTTAGGGAAGATAAAAAAATATTTGAATAATTAGCTGCAATTCTATCATGTTTACCACTGAGTCTAGTGGAATATATTTTTGAGGACACTTGTGTAAACGGTGCTTCTAACAATAGGCACATCAATTCTTAAATCTGACTTCTTTCCTCTTTATGTTATGTTTTAGTATATTGAGACAATGTGGGCCATATGGGCTGGGTAACTTAATTTTTCAACATGCATTTATTGCAGAGAAATCTTTATTAAATAGTTTTCTTGAAAAATATGTGATGCTGTTTTTAGGGACTTGGTTGAAAATCAAGATGATCTGAAAATATTGTCATTCTCTACATATACATTTGGTGAAAGCAACTTAGTTTTTCCACAGGTGTTAATCTTTTGCTCCCTCCCCCTCTCCCCCACAAGTTTCTCTTTGTCACTTATGACAAAGGCACATGCATCTCTGCAGGCAAATCAGCAGTGCTAATTTTGGCTTATTTACAGGTAGCTCTTTTAGGAAGAACATGTTTTTCTGCAGCTGTGATAATCTGCTCTTAATAATATTTAATGGCCACTGGTTGTTTTGGTTCAACTTTATTCTGCTAAATTAGAGAAATGACTTTCATCCTACTTATGAGAGCATTTAGATCTTCCAGGTGTGTGCATTTGGAAACTTAGTAAATGCAAACAGCAGTTAATAGCGAGCAACATCTGGATGTATATATGCAGCATGTGTATATCATGTTTATCTTATCAAAGATTATACTGCCTCATTTGTTTCTCCCCCTACTACTTAAATTGTCTTTTATATGGAAGAGGGTGAGGGGAGAAAATGACTAACCCGTCACTAATGACACACAGATATCTTATTGAAGTAGATTGCTTACTTTAAATTAATTGGAGCCATCCTCCGGGAAGTGGGGATTCCAGATTATACTGCAATAACAACTACAGGTAGGCCTTGATTTACGACCACAATTTGAGCCCAAAATTTCTGTTGTTAAGTGAGGCATTTGGTAAGTGAGTTTCCCCCCCAATTTACCATATTTCTTGCCACAGTTGTCAAGTGAATCACTGCAGTTGATAAGTTAGTAACCTGGTTGTTAAGTGAATCTGGTTTCCCCACACACTTGCTGATCAGAAGGTTGCAAAAGGGGATTACGTGACCTTGAGACACAGCAATGGTCATAAATACGAACTTGTCGTTAAGCATCTGAAATTTGATCACATTGTCACCGGGATGCTGCAAAGGTTGTAACTGTGAAAAACGGTCATAAGACTCTTTTTTCAGTGCCATTGTAACTTTACATTAAATGAACTGTTATAAGGAGTCCCCTTCTGGATTGGGACTCCTTATGCACAGTCACTCAGGCATTTGTCACTTCCCGCCTGGACTACTGCAATGCTCTCTACATGGGGCTCCCCTTGAGGAGCACCTGGAGGCTCCAACTGGTGCAGAATGCGGCCGCGTGGGGGATTATGGGAGCAAGGGGGCGCTCCCATGTGACGCCTCTCCTGCGTGAGCTGCATTGGCTTCCGGTGATCTTCCGGGTGCGTTTCAAGGTGTTGGTTACCACCTTTAAAGCGCTCCATGGCATAGGGCCTGGGTATTTGTGGGACCGCCTTCTGCCGCCGATAGCCTCCCACCGGCCAGTACACTCCCACAGAGAGGGACTCCTCACGGTGCCGTCAGCCAGGCAGTGTTGGCTGGCGATCCCCAGGGGGAGGGCCTTCTCTGTGGCAGCACCTGTCCTCTGGAACGACTTGCCCCCGGAGATACGCATGATACCAGATCTCCGGGCTTTTCGCCGTGCCCTAAAAACTTTTCTTTTCCACCAAGCAGGGCTGGCGTAAACTCCCCCCCCCCTTTTGAGATGTTAGATTTTAATTGTCTATGGGTTTTAGTTGGAATGTTTTAAATTTTGGGCCAAAGTGTGTAATTCTTTTAACAAATTTTAAATTTTGTATGGGGATGTTTTTTATTTTGGCTGTGCACCACCCTGAGTCCAGCAGGAGAAGGGCGGTATACAAATTTAATAAAATAAATTAAAATAAATAAAATAAATAAGCCGAGGACTACCTGTAACTGGAGGCACAAAAAAGAATGGAATGAACACATTTACACCGTTTTTATAGGCCAACCCTCTAACTTTCTTTACAGTAAGATTCTCTTTGAGAAAGATGGAAAAGAGAATATTTAATTGTAATCAATGCATGTCTACTATCTTAATGAGACATGTGTTAATTCCTTTTTAATTTACTTGAAATATTTTATTACAAAAGAATCCCTAAAATATATTTATATTACATTGCTTACAAGTCTCTTTTTTCTTTTTTACAAAAGGAGAAAATTAAGAGAAAATAATATAATAAAACAAAATCATACTATGGAACAAACAGATGAAATAATATTCACCATCATTTATATAATATATGCATATATATTCATTAGGCATTTCATTGCTTCAACAGAAAGTCAGTTCATAAATAGAAAGTGAGCACATATCCATAATCCAGATCCGAAATAACTTTCTTACAATGTTGAATAATTATCTGCTTTGCTATCCCTCATGTGTCATCTATCCATAATTTTTTAGACAGTGACACCAAATGTTTTAAATATAATTGAAATTATGCTGATTCAGCCACACAACTGTGCTTCTTCCTCTCCCCAGAGAGTAGAGTCACTGTCACCATTGTATTGCCATATTTAGGAGGCATTTTAACAAGTTCCATTTTAAAAGGTGAATAATTACCAGGCAGAAGCAGCTTCAGGGGAGAGAAGGAAGCAACAGATTAACCCTTGCAAAGTCAGTCTTTTACTTCACAAATGAGGAAATCATTAACACACATCTTCCTCAACTATTGGTTTGTGAATCTTTGTTTTCTTCTTCCATTTGAGGAAGATGGGGATGGAGGGATTCTCTCATAGACATACTCACGGGGGTTATGACATGTTTGTTTTCCTGCAAGAGGATGACAAGAGCAACATATGTTATAAGTAAAGAGAGTGTCTTGCCCTTTGGGAAGAGAAAGTGAAGGGACCAGAAGCAGCCCTGTCTATCCTCTAGTTTATCAAAACAGGTGAGCATCTCCTGGATCAGCACAGAAAGCACTTAATAGTACTACCAAGAACCCTACCAGGGGACAGAATGTAGCCAGGTGGAGGAGATAGGTGAGAGAATATAACACAAAGGACGGAGCCTGCCAAGAAGAGATTTTGTTGTTCTTTTATTTCAGAATACATTACAGAGTCTCCCCGGTGATTATGATTCTGAAACTCTGCATGAAGAATAGCTTCTACAGAAGATCAATGTCTACAGCTTCTTCTCTTTCCTGCCCAGCACTTCTAATCTGTTTCAGGATCTCAGCTGTCTCTGGCTACCTCATTTGCCAAGGAAAGGATTTCTGCCTTTGTCCTGAAGAGGAGAAACCAATGGTTAGTGATGGTTAAAACTTGGTGCTAAAAGGAACAGTAGCAGCAGTCTCTTGTTTTGATATCTCTTGGGATAACAGTATTCCCTTCCCAGGGCTAACATGTGGGACAAGATAGGAAGGCTTCAAAACTCTTTAAACCCACTGACAATTATGATGTACTACTGATCCACATGACAACAAATGACATAACCAGAGATAGCCAAGACCCTACAGTATTTTCTTTCTCCTCCCAAATTCCATGGCCCAGGAAGAGAAGGAAAATTCTGGAAATAAACAACTAGTTATATACAGATGGTGCCAATGGGGGCACTTTGGATTCTAAATAGGAGGAATTTCAATAGTTAGGGATTCTTATTAAATGATGGGCTATACCTCATAAATACTGGGAAAAATGTGTTTGGAAAGTGATATAAAGAGTTTTAAGTTAAATCTTGCAAGGAAAGAAGAAGAAAACTCAGAAAATAATGTTATGGGTGTGGTAAAGGGACTAATACACATACATAAAGCTATCCAATAGTGAGCAAGTAAATGACGGAGTAGTTATATGATCCAAGATTTCCTGTGCCTCTATTCACATTCACAGAATGGAGGGGACAAATTGGAAGAACAGAAATTTTAATAAAAGTAGATACAATTTATAGCCAGTACTGAAATCCAGTGCGATGAAGCCCACAAGTGGAATGCAAAGACTGAAGACTAACAATAGGAGATTTCAACTGCCCAAATAATTGTTGGAAACCAATAGTTCCTTGAATTTCTCAGAGGTCTTGTTGGCTCTTTAGTTTCCAGAAGTCTGAGATAGATTCAAGAAAATCAGTCTCCTAACAGGGAAAATTTGATTGAAGAGATAAAAGCAGGGGAAACACGGAAAGAAGTTACCATACCGTTTTGACTTTCAAGATATTATAGAAAGAGAAGTGGGCAAAGGTATAAATTGACTTCATTTGACTTCAGGAAAGACAATATCAAGAAGCTTAAAGAATATGGTAGGATCATGGAATTTCAAAGATCCTAAGGTCAGAGCACAGGAAGGTCTTAATTTTTTCAAATTTAAGATTGCATTTCAATGCAGGCTTGAAAGCCATCTGTCAAGAATGCTTTCCTGTATTAGGCACGGATTGCACCTGGGGGGTCTCTAAGGCCCCAGGATTCTATGATCTAGTCTACTTTCACAGTTGATGCAAACATACCAGAAGGATGAAAGCACAATGAGCAGATGCTCTAAAACAGGGGTCCCCAATCTTGGCAGCTTTAAGACTTGTGGACTTCAACTCCCAGAATTGATAGCTGGCTGGAGAATTCTGGGAGTTGAAATCCACAAGTCTTAAAGCTGCCAAGTTTGAAGACCTCTGCTCTAAGAGAATGTGACCCTGTTGCTTCCTTGACTTTTTCCCCTAAGGGACTTTGTGAGTAGCCAAAACACAAGAAGAGAGACTGCCTCCTTTCTGCCAAGGCTGGCTGGATTATGTATCTCCCTACAGAGAACTCTGCTTCAATTGCCTCAAGAAACAGGCAGCTGGGATAGCAGGGCAGGAATGACAAGAAATCAGAGTGCAGGGTTGCGCAATTGCAACCTGTTTTGATCTTTGGTCAGAAAATGCACAGAAGTGCTTACCTTTCAATCAGTTACACTCTCCTTTCTAAGCAGCTGGACCAAAGAGCGGTGTTACTTTAACAGGCATAAGCTTAAGGGTTCTTTCTGTAACAAAACTCCATCATTCAACTGGGAAGGTACAGATGAAGCCAAAGCTCATTCATGTTGGCATAATTTAATTATTAATTCATTCTGTCAATTGTTGTAATAGATGTGGGGATTTGTGTGTGCACAAATCAAGCAACAAAGAATTCTAGATTACTCTTTGCTACAGGTTAACAACTAACTGCAGCCGTGCATTTCTCCAGCTCAGGCACTATCTGTATTTGTATTTGTATTTATTTGTATTTATTAGTTTGTCAAACATGTACAAGATAGCAGGTATAAATATAAACATGGATATGAACGAAAGAAATGAATACAAATGTGGACAGTAGGACAGGGACTGTAGACACGCTGGTGTGCTTATGCACATCCCCTTTACGGACCTCTTAGGAATGGGGTGAGGTCCACGGTAGACAGTTTAAGGTTGAAGCTGTGAGGGTTTGAGGATGTAACAACAGAGTCAGGTAGAGCATTCCAGGCATTGACCATTCTGTTGCTGAAGTCGTAGTTTCTGCAATCGAGTTTGGAGTGGTTTACTTTGAGTTTGTACCAATTGTTTGCCCGTGTATTATTGAGGTTGAAGCTGAAGAAGTCATTGACTTCAGGTATGATCTATCAACTAAGAATGTTCCCACTTCTCCTGAAAATGATCTTGTTTGGTCCCTGGCATGCAACTCCAGTTTCAGCTTTTCTTTTTCTAAAAAGGGTTTCAAAAGGAGCTTTCCTAGTTCCTGAACTATGACCCCTGACCTTGAAATGACCACCTCACAACAAGCAGCACTGCTGCGCTTTGGAGTACTTAGGAAAATGAAGTCATTTGCCAGCCTCCTTGATTCTCACCACAGACAGGAAATCTGGCCACAATAGACAATTGTTCAGAACTGTGTATGTATCCAGCGTTTACCGTACTTGTGTATTATTACGGAATAGTAGCGTTCAACAAACTTGATTGAGAAGTCTGTCAGAACTTCCTTCAACAGCTGCCAAAGCCTTTAAATCTCTGATTTAACCAAAAGTTTACTTAAATGTACCATAGAAAAGCATTTGCTCCAATGTTCTTTATAAAGCCAAAATCTGGCTTAACATATATAAAGCGTTAAGGTGGCTGAATATCAGGTCAGCTAAAATGCTGATCTTCAAAATTTATCTGCAAAACTAGCTTCCGTACCACTCACAAATATTTACTTCTATGTTCTTCCCGGTATTATTTCACAGTGCAAATTGGATGCTGGTCTTCCTAAGTTTTCACAGAAAATATTCATGTGATAATTATAATGGAATCAAGTCCAATATACACAGGAAATAGTCTTTTTCTTTTCCTGAAAGTACAGCTGTAATGGTTCATTGGGCTGGGAGCCACGAAGAAATAATTCTATTAAGCATTCTCTTGTTTCTAAGCAAACTTTCAAAATATTAAATAAGTTGGAGATACACATTGTTGCAAGAACGTCTACCAATGATATAACAATGCTGGTGTATAAGGCAAGAATTAAAGCCAAGAACAACTCAATTGGCTGCTTGTCCAGTTCATTAATGACAGATATATCAATTATTGAAATAAAACTATTTATTACAAGTTGTTTTAAAGGTGTTTAGAAAATATTTCTATTCCATGTACTTATGAAAGCTGTAATAGGAATGTATCATCTTAGATGAGGCATCCTTTAGCAACTGTTCACAATTACGATGTTGATGGAAAAGTAACTTTACACCCAATCTTTGCATTTACAACTTCTGCAGGTCAGTAAAGCAAAGGAAAGCTGACATACGTTCATTAAGTGTACACACAGTTTCATTATAATGACCATTTCGCTTAGTAACTGAGTTGCTGGTCCCAGTTGTGCTCACTTAAAGGAAGAATCCCTATATTTCTCTACTTAGAATTTGCTCGCCTGACTTGTGACAGAGAAAAAGAGCTCAGTTTAAAAAATTATTAAAGCTTTTTCAACTAAATCCTTCTCACGTAGGACTTGGTGTGAAACCCTTCTTTATAGTCTTTTATCACAAGTTATTGCGTACAGATATGATTTCATCATTTCACAAAATTACTCCTGCTATAGGCTTAAAAATACCACATGGCTTGAGTATTATACTCCAGGCAGACACTTCAGTGCCATCCCCCACCCCCACCCCATTATTACAAACTATGCTAATTCAATTTTAAAAAATCCCAAAAGTTGAAAGTGTTTTGATTCAAAAGGTCATTTTTCAATACTGATGGGCTGTCAGATCAAACAAATAAGGGAGTACTGTTTATGCTAGTACAATGAGAAACTCCTTCCAGACAGGGTTTTCGGTTCAGATGTATAGTCAATGTTAAACTTCACTGAAGCATTTAGCAGATGAAAACAGACAGCTTCTCCTACACTACCACCATGATATTGCCCTCAGCTCTGACAGTAGCGCTTTTAAATATGGCATTACTTGCCAAAATCACTGACTCTTTTGCTTTTTTAATTAACTCAAAGTCAGTAATACAGAAGTCCATTGTTCAATATAAAGGAAGGAAATGAATGGTGAAGAGTTATTTTAAGCACCCTAAAACAGATGCCACATCGTTTTATAGGAAAATTTGCATATTATTTTCTATTAAACATAAAACCATTGCAGTCTTAAGAGGCTAAAGAACAAACTGGATTCTTGTTTATTTCAAAGAAATCAGCAAATAACGCTGATTTAATTAAGTTTAATGCTGATTGGAAACCCCTTTTGGACTTTTTAATGAGAAACAATACACAGAGAAAATAGTAGATGATAGAAAAATGAAAGTTGTTCTGTATTCATGGAGTATGAGTTTAATTTAAATTTATACCTAAAGCTATATGTAAGCTACGTTACTACATTACCTCCCTGGTGAAGAACAGGTAAGAATTATATATATGCGACTAATGGTTTTTGCCCTTCCTCCCCTATTTTGGAAGACAAATCAAATTTGTAAGAGATAAAGAAAATCAAACTTCCTTAAAAGAAAAGTAACCGAATGATATACGGAGAAAGCACATACAATGCTCTCAACAGACCATAAGTTGATGATCCACCATTATTACCATGGAAGAAAAAAGTTCAGGATATGTATATTGCTTCCCAAAAAATAATTAATAGGAAAAATAAATCTTGAATTCAGTATGAAATTTCATAGAATGCATTACTTGTAAAGAGAAATACAAATAAGAAAATACAAGATTTCCAGCAAATTTGTGCTTTCTCATTGCTGACAATTATGAATCAATATAAAATAGGACAATAGCCAATACAATGATTTTTCTAATAGCTTTTTTAATGAAGGATTATGATTGACCATTGATTTCACTTAAGGAATGTTCCTGAGATTTGGAAACCGAACTAGATGCAATCTGCCTTCCCTAATGTTTTTTTTTTTTCCCTGAGAAGCCAGTCCTTTAAGCCAGTGAGATATTAACACTAAACAACTCTCTCTAAACTTTGGAGAAAACTAAGCTTAGTACCCTTTAATGTGCTCCATATGGTGTTTCTTGAGGGGTTTTACAAAGTAATCTTTTATGAGCTATGATTGTATCTTTATGGAGAAAGTATAGTCAATTCATAGACTGTTCTACTGAACTTTTAAAAGCCTATGACGATCTGATTTATAATTTCTTATTTAATAAAATGCCCAGGCCATTCTAGATTATTCTATATGCAACTGTTGTCCATGATTCATTTTCTATAAACATGCCAAATTTTGCTATTTTCTTGTAAAACCAGACATACATTTATTGTATTGGTGATCTAGATTAAATTGTCCTGTTTTATGTACTGTTAATTTGTTAAATTCTGGCCAGCAGCCATAATGAAGAGCTGAATTGAGTGAGGTAATTTGAGGTTGGCCATGCTTGAGAACCCAAGTGTTGTCTTAGCAGGTTTGGAGAATGAGATCAATACAAACATCACAATAGTTTATTTATTTGAACATGGTATAATATATGAACACAAAGGTTTATTTCAAGCCAGACATAAGGTTTACTGTATCATATGACTCCAGCCAGTAAGTGTTAGTCTATTTAATCTACTATTATCAACATTAACTAGCAGTAGATCTCTGGGATTTTAGGCAGCTATTGGGAAATGCCAAGACTTAATTTTGTGTGTACTCTGTATGTAAAGCTCTATTGCTCAGCCATAGTCCCTTACTTACAGTATAGCAATATTATCTGCCTTGGAAGATATTGTCCATGGAGACTGGTAGGAAATCTCTACAGATTTATTTGAAGTATTTCCTTTGTTCATTACATCATTTTGATTTTTTTTTAAAAAAAATCCCACCTGGATTTCTCCCACTGAGAAAGAAGAGCAGCTTAAAACCCACAGGACTTCAATGTTCCCGTTTTACAGTTTACTACATCTAAGGTTTTCTTAGTTTTCGAAGGCTATTCACAATCTTCACCAGACACCCCCCCTCCCCCAGTGACACTCAGCATGAATGCAGCTTCACTGTAAAGCTAATAGCCCAAAGATAATAGTGTAGGGAGGCCACTGTGATGACTGAAGCAGACCAGATTTTAGACTTGGTCAAAAATAGTTGTAAGTAGCTCCAGGAGCGATTTTTATGGCCTTTCAGCACTGAGGCTTATGGTGTACACTGTGAATTTTCTCCCTGAAATTCAAAACTATCTTTAAAATAATAAAGGCTTCACATGCTGAAATGCATACAGAAGAGACAGTCCCGATAACACAAGTAATATTTTTGGGTTCCTGAACATCAAATATCATAGAAGGATTCTTGAATCTAGCGGTCTCACATCCCAAAGCTATTACCTCTGGGGTGGGGGGGGGAAGAAACACCTCATGCCTCTCTACACAGCACAGCAAAGTCAACGGAACACCTTAAGGATTTCCAAGCTTCTAGTTTTGTAAGCAGATATTTGAAAAGTAATTTCCTAGAACCAAACAGTTTCCGCACGAAATTGAGTTTCTGTATTGCTTCCAGGAAAGGGATGCTTCTGGAAACCAAAACAGGCAGATGTTTAGAATATGCAGATTCTCACATCCTGCACCTGGTATACAATATTAATATCCCACAGCACTCACAGGGGGAAAAAAAGCCCAACATATCCTTTGTTATTTATCAGATGATCTGAGACAAAATTCTAAAAAGAAAAATACATTTAAGCAACTGTATTATTATTTAATCATTGTCGCCGTCATCTTTAAGTCAAGAGCATTGTCTTAGCCTTATGCATTGATATTTAGCTCACACTTCATGCACATCTGACTTTAATAGATATTAGATTCAATAAAAAAAAATTCTATAAAAGTATCGTTTACCACCATCTCAGATAGAGAAGAAACCCTTCTTTATTAACCTTCAGGAAGAGACACTGTCTCACTTGTGGAAATTAGGACTTCTGACTTCCGTCCTCCCATTCTTCACCTCTCTTCTAATCCATCAGTACAGCCAATATTGTGGGAGGAGCAAGGGAGCGGCTAGAAAAAAGCTATCCTCTGTGGATATTAAGAATATGTCTGGAAACATAACGTAACGGGGAAGATAGGCCTTCAATGCCTTATGAGGAAGGTCTTAAAATGGAAACCATCATCATCATCCCAAACACCATCTACGTTTTCTATTATATCAACCACTGCTATTGCTCTCTTGTCAGCATTCCCTTTTTCTTGTCAGGGAAAAAAGAAAACCTTGCCACTTTTCAATTTCTGTAAGAAAACCTGCCCCTGAGAATTTTCTTTTTTCACTTTTTGTTCACTAATGGCTTGAATGTAAAGAAAAGCTTGAGACCAAACAGTAGGCAAATTCCTAAGTACGCTGTGCTAAAATGCAATGTGTCAGTGGATGCCCATTTAACTCCACTAAAGCTTTTCAAAATCAGCAGAAAGCCCCAATTATTGGACAAAACGTAGGCTTCTACCTACAAGAAAATGAATAGAAGATTAAAATCACAACTAGTCAATAGCTGAGACAGACCGAAAAACAAAATTTTAAAACAAATTGAATTAATCAATGTTGGTGGCTAAAGGCTGTAATAAAATTGATGTGAATAAACAAATTAAAATAATTATGCCACATCCATCCCCACCCCACAATATTTATTATTGTTGCCTTTTATCACATTAAACAACATGACAACAACTTTAGATGCATCCTTGTTGTTAAAGGATTGGTTAAACAATACAAGATTGTGTGTAAAACTTTTAAAATGCTGATTTTAATCTTTGTGCATGTTATACATTGCTCAGAACTGGTTGGAATGGAAGAAATTTGGTAATAAAATATTGGCATCACAGTTAGAATTACTTGTAACATATTGCTTGCTTACTTGCTTATTTGAATGCTTTCATGTCCACCCAACCCAAAGTTGATTCAAAGCTCTCCTTGTTGATTTCTAACTAGGTATTCAAGATTTAATGATTCTGAGTGAAAACTTGTTTCTTGTTTGTTCAATAGCTTCTAGAACTATTGAAGAAGAAGAAGAAGAAGAAGAAGAAGAAGAAGAAGAAGAAGAAGAAGAAGAAGAAGAAGAAGAAGAAGAAGAAGAAGAAGAAGAAGAAGAAGAAGAAGAAGAAGAAGAAGAAGAAGAAGAAGAAGAAGAAGAAGTAGTAGTAGTAGTAGTAGTAGTAGTTTGCACCTGATGGTTCATTTTTAGCTTTAAACTCTCCTGCAGTTGTACGGTGGATGGTCTCTGATTTTACAGAATGCATTGCTGCTTAAAACGTGCAAGATAAATTGCTTAGTTATCTTGTCTGAAAATCACTTTACGAAGGACTTAGCAGTCATCACGGCAGAGTCCTTGGTGCTCTCTGAGCTTGGTTATTTGGTATTTGCTTGAACACATTTCATTACCAAACTAGGTAACATCATCAGTGCAAGTCAATGATGATGTTTCCTAGTTGAATAATGAAATGTCTGCAAGCAAACAACCAAGCCCAGAGAGTGCCAAGAGCTTCATAGTTCAATTTTGAGCTACATAGATTCTCTTCTATTGGAGCCAACAATGATATAGAAATATGTTCCAATTGTTTCTGTGTAGTACTGTAGAAGTCAGAATCCTTTGCAGCTTTCTCCTTGTTTTGGGACTTTTAAATCTCAACTCTCAGCCTTATCAAATATAGTTAAATAATATAATAGTCCAAACCATCTAGAACATGGTACGGAACCTTTCCTTCACCATGGATCCCCTTTAAATACCTTTGGTGGCCACAGAACAGGGCCATGGACCACCAAGACTTAACTCAAGATTTAAATTATAACATTTCTTCAAGCCGTGGACTATCTATGATGACATCGTGGCCCCCAGCGGTTGGAGGACCACAGGTTGAGAACCACTGAGCTAGAGGACTACTGATCCTCTATTCTTCTATGCTGAGTGTACACTGTACATTGGTGGTGGTAATCATTAAATGTATTGCTTTAGTCGAAATTTATGCTTTTAAAAACATTTGTATGGCTGATTTGATTTTGACTTTGCATGCATGCCATGTAAACCCAGCCACTGTGGTCTGCAAAACATTTATCCTGTCAGGTAGGCTAGTGAAATAACAACAGTGGAAGGAGAAGCAGCATTGTACAAAATTATATTGATATAACAGCAGACCCCCCAAAAGTATCATAGCATTGTATAAACCACAAAAGTCTCTGTTGTCCTTACAGCTGAAATTCCCAAATCACTACAGTAAAAACAAGGGCTCCTGCTGAACATGAGATTCCTTAACTTGTAAAGCTAAGAAAGTGACAATAAAATTCTGTTCTGTTCTATTAACTCTTCTCTCCTCTCTTCTCCTCCCTTCTCCTCTCCTCTCCTCTCCTCATATCAGAGAAATATTGAAACAGAAATCAACCCAAAATAAAAAATGTTTACTTTCTGCATGTGATTCCAGATTTGGAGGAAACAGGGATGGAAAAGAGCTCTGTACAACAGCTCCAAATAATTGGCAGTAAAAATAGATAAACCTGGTCAAGATGAACTATGAATAGAGCAACTTCATTCATTTTCTTGTATATTCACTTAGTTTTTATACATTCACTTAGTAATTTCATGTACATAATATGAACCTGTATGCTTGTAGACAGGACAACCAAGTTAACTAAATACTATAGTATCTCTATATGACAGGTTGGTTTATTTTCATTCATCTGAACATGATTGCAGCAGTGATTTAATTTCAACACTGACTGCTTTATAATATGGTGATTAGGAAGAAGTGATTTAATTTGTACTTTTTCAGTTTTTATACTACCACATTTCCCCGAAAATAAGACAAGGTCTTATATTAATGTTTGCTCCACGAGGCCCTTAAGGGCTTATTTTCTGGTTAGGTCTTATTTTGGGGAAATATGGTACTAAATGCATCCATCTGGCTGACAATCTTAACTGGGCTTATTTTGGGGGCAGGGTTTATATTACAAGCATCCTGAAAAATCATGCTAGGGCTTATTTTCAGGGAAACACAGTATGATAAAAGCATTCAATTGAGATAAACAGCATTATTCTTAATATTAAAACAGCTAATCATCACCATTACCTAATCTTTTTTCTTTATTGGCTCATGATCATTTTTCTTTTGGGATAGACATTAGTTAAAATAAATGTCCTTCCAAGGAACACCAATCAGAGTTCTTATTCCATTAGAAAATTTGGATCCAGAATGCCACAAGCATATCCAATGCCAATTTGTTTGTATTTGGATTCAAATGCAGAAATGCAAATTTGCAACTTATATTATTTACTTCTAAACTTAAAAATCACCACCAGTTCACACATGCGCTGACCCAACTCAGAATCTAAATGGTCAGTCTTAAGTTTCAGTTCCAGAAAAACCCAGGAAAACTGCCTATTGCACATGGGCTTTACTGTGTTTGATGGGTTCAAAGAACTATAATTCCCATACATGGTCATTTACTTAATAATTTGATTCCTGCCATAATCAAAAGAGACACTCAATGGCTAAAAAAATTCTAAAGAAGACTTGACAGTTCCATCAAATTTCAATTGGTCTTTTGACATTTCTCTCAAGTGACTTGATATTTTTTCATCAGAGAGCCATTGTCTCATTCAGTTTCTGTGGAAAATCTGTTGTTTTTTGACTCATCTTTTGTTGTGCGACCAAAATCCCAATTATCATGTCATGTGTTCTTTGAGGTCACCTTCTACATAAATAGCAATTTATCTGAGCAAACCTTTCCATATTTGGGGTCTACTTTGAGTGTGTATTCCAGACTCTATTTTTCATACACATCCATCTATACAATACTTGTCATAAAACTACATACAACCATTGTAAAAGGATTGGCATTATACTGTATGTTAGAGACAACAAACTGGCACTATATTTCAATACATAGGTTCATTCATTCATGTGGCTATACACGATTAACATATTCTAACAAGACTGCAAAATGAATTATTTATTTTATTTTATTTTTTTATTTTATTAAATTTCTATACCGCCCTACTCCCGAAGGACTCAGGACGGTGAACAGCCACAGAATAAAACACATAAATACAAAAATTTAAAATAGAATAAAAACGAATTAAATAATTTGGCTGAACAAATTTAAAATTCCCCATAATTTAAAAACAAATTAAAATTTACATTTAAAAAGGGGAGAAGATTTAGGCCAGGCCAGCTTGATGAAATAAAAAAGTCTTAAGCGCGCGACGGAAGGTGCGCAGATCCGGGATCCTCCGTATCTCCGGGGGAAGCTCGTTCCAGATTGTAGGTGCCCCCACAGAGAAGGCTCTCCCCCTAGGGGCCGCCAGTCGACATTGTTTGGCCGACAAATTACAGATGTAAAGAAATTACATCTTCTTTTGCTCCCAAAAACTTTTTGTTATCTCTTCTCTAGCAGTCATTCAGTTTTTAAGGACATCATATGTATTTGCTGTGATATATTGAATGAAAATTCACATTGAAAGTTGGTGGCTATAAGGCAACCCAGCTGTGAGAGCAATTGCTATGCTTCCCTTAATAGATATCCATCTTTTAAATTCAAGAGCGGATTTATTTTTTAAACAAGCAAGCTAGGCAACAGTGTGATTCAATATGATTTGAGCTATCTGTCCATCTGAATTTCATTAATTAATGCCATAGTCATGGAATATTGCCCATCCTCCCTTCAAAAAGTGCATGTCAGTTGAGTAAGGTGACCAGACGTCCCGCTTTTGGCGGGACAGTCCCGCTTTTGAGCAATTTGTCCCGCGTCCCGCGGCGTTTTAAAAAAGTCCCGATTTTTCATTCTGCCTCCTGAATCCCCGCTGATGGCTAGAGGGAAAAAAAACTCTTTAAACTCTTGCTGCGGGGCTTCAAAGGGCCGACCTACAGCTGATCAGTGTTAAAAAAAAATGAATAGACCCATGCCTGCAAAAATAGAAAAAACAGCCCCTGTTAACAGCTTCCACTAGGTTAATTAGCTGCAAAAAGCTGCAAAAAGTTCCTGGAGCAGATTTCCACCCCCCCAGCTATACTGAAAACAAAGGCGAAAGCGAAACTAAACCTGCAACATGACAAAATGAGGCAGAGAGAGATTTCTTTCTTTTTCTTTTTCTTTTTCCTCACCAAAAAAGGTAGGTACAAAACTGCAAACAATGGGAAATTTTGGGCAAAAGAGGAGAGTTCAAGATTTTAAAACACAAAAGAAAAAAAGCTCTATTTAACTAGGAAATTGTAATAATTGAGATACTATTAATAATTGTATATTGTGTTGAAAGCAGAAATGGTTAAGTTGTGGTTTGGAGGAATATATGGGGGAAATTATTTGGTTTATTATTATTGGTAAATATAATTAATTGATTTGTAAGAAATTGGATTGCATGGAAATAATTGGAATATTCATGTTCATATTGATTAATATACAAAAAAGATAGTTATATAACTAATTGATTTATATTAAAATGTTGAATTTGTATTAAACAACTGTATTACATAATTACATAATTAACCAATGTGAGGATGGATATAAAAATAGATGACAATGGGAAGGGGTATAATATAGAATAGAAGGGAAAAATTGAATTTGATTAAGATTAGAGATGAGGATGAAGGGTAATATTGTTTTTTTAAAAAAATAGATGAGGAATAAATATGGCAAAAAGGAAATATAGAAATTGTAAATTTAATTGAAATGACTAAACGCTGTTTAAATTTGTGAACCAGCCAAATATTCTGTTCAAAGAAAATACATTGCATGTTTGTATGTGTGTTTCTAATTATTACTATTTATTCATATTTGTTCTCTTTTATTCTTTAAAGTTTAACAATTCATTCTTAATCTTAATATCTTTATATTTGCTTGGGGTTGGCTTTCTTCCCTTTCATCTTTTTTATTGTACAGCAATCTTTCTCCTCAAACCTACCACCACTCTCTTTTCTTTCCTTCTTACTTTCTCTTCCCCCACCCTCTTTTTCTCCTCCCTACTTCCTCTTCCTTTCTCCTTCTCCTCCTCTCTTCCTCCCTCTCTTACCCTCACTTCTACTCTAATTTCCATTCCTTCATCCCTCTCTATTGCTGTATCCTTTAATGCATATGGACTACTCAGAGGGCTGAAAAAGTTATTTTTGACTGGTCCTCACACTTTTGACCAGTCCTCGAACTTACGACTGTCCTCACATTTTACGTTTTTGCCCTATCTTGTCACCATGGTGAAGAGAAGTAGTTGTGAAATGAGTGACATGGTTGTTAAGAATACTGCACGGGCATAAATGTGAGGATGGTCATAAGTGTGAGGACCAGTCAAAAGTGTGAGGACCTGTCAGAAATGACTTTTCAGCCCTCTGAGTAGTCCCTATACACATAGCCATGGCCACCCGGTCACATGACCAGCTAGCCACGCCCACCCAGTCACATGGTCTCCAAGCCACGCCCACACAATAAGTCACGCCCACAATGGTGTCCTTCTTACCAATGTTAAAATCTGTTCACCTTACCCTATACGCATAGCCATGGCCACCCGGTCACATGACCAGCTAGCCACGCCCACCCAGTCACATGACCAGCTAGCCACGCCCACCCAGTCACATGACCAGCTAGCCACGCCCACCCAGTCACATGACCAGCTAGCCACGCCCACAAAATAAGCCACGCCCACAATGTCCCTCTTTACCAATGTTAAAATCTGGTCACCTTACAGTTGAGTGATAAATACTGGTAAAATAGCAATGGCCTTTCAACGTTTAAAGTGCTTTATGGAGGCCCCAAGAGCTTTTAAGATGGGCTGATGGTATGGAGTCGGGTGGGTGGGTAGACAACTAACCAGGTGTAATACAAAGATACATTCCCTTAATATCCTAGTCATAAGTGCTTATAACTGTACTGCTGTCATTTCTCATTTAACCAGCTTTTCTGCAGCTGTACTTTTAATAATATAATTTTATTGATATTAGGGTATAAAACACCAATGAAATTGAAAATGGTGGGAAAAGGGAAAAAGGGGGGAAAGAAAGAATTGTAGGATAAAGAAGAAAAAAGAAAAGCATTAACTTCTGATTCTTTTCAGTGCAGTAGACTGAATATAATTATGTTACAGCCTCAACTTTTTATTTTACACACTCAATATATACTAGTCATGTCTATAACAAAAACCTTGTCTAATCAGTAAATTGTCAGTCCTGGAGGCCATCTTTTCTTTGGATCTTCAGGGCTGCCATACTTGGTGGATAAGCATGCTGTGGGAACTGGGAGAGGGGCTGGATGGTAACAGGGTGAGATCTATAGCCATAACAACAACAACATTCTTTCACCGGGAGTCAAGGACGTTCAGCCTGCACACCTGGGGAGGCATGACTGGGAAACAACTCCAGTTAGGATGGTGACCTGATTGGACCATGTGATGGACATGTGGGTGCAAGGGAAGGGACTTTGACTTTCCTTTAGATGGGGAAAACCCGGGAGACTTCAGATTCGGGTTTTCCCAGATGTGCCAATATGACATCTCTAATAAAATGGAACTTTGAGGAAATGCCTGCCTCAGAGTCTTACTTGGTTGGGGGTGTTACTTGGAACCATGACATAAAATATCAAAATCAAAGTTGCAGGTTTTTTTGTCTCAAGCACAAACTCCAGAAGCAGTTTCCAGAGAGAAACAAAACTAGATGTATTCTTTTCTGTCATTAAAGCACTTAATTTGCTAGTTCCATCCGTTTCTCCAACCATTCTTCCATTGTGGGAATTAATATATTTTCCCATTTTTACTCATAAATTATTTTTCCTGCTGTCAACAGGTATAGCATATGTAGCAAGTTCAAGTTCCAATTTTATTTCCCCCAAGTCCTTTGTCCATTCATGCCAGAAGGAAAATCTCTGGTTTAATTTATAAATATACATGCAGCTGTATTTTTGACACTATCTTATATATTCTATAATTGGGCTTTGGGCATAATTTCTAGCAAATTATGGGTTTAATTATATTAAATTATTTAGTTAACACCTAATCAGTTATCTAGTGCTGCAGTATATTTAATTCATCGTTCACCAGAAAGTAATTAGAAACCTATTTTTCCCAAGATAGACATTCTCTGAGCTGGAGTACAGCCAATATTAAAATGCATATACTCACAGAGATCCCATTCAGCAAGACCAACGCCAGCCTCTAAAATACATTTAAGAAGTCTTTCATTTACTTTTCTGGGCATGAATAAATGAAGTTCGGAACAGATTGAGCATTTATTAAAGGATGCATCGTCTGTTTGTGTTTTCCTAAATATTTCCCTGTTGTTTTAGCATTCAATATTGTTACAAAAGATGTCTTTACATTAAAAGGCATTTCACTAAAGCAAATGAACTGAAAAACTAAAAGTTGATGGCGTGCCTTTCAATCACTGTTGAGTTCTGGCAATGCCTAGACAAGTCTTTGCAGTTTTCTTGGCAAGATTTCACAAGTAGTTTGCCCTTGCCCCCTTCCTAGGGCTGAGAGAGGGTCGCCCAAGGTGTCTCAGTTGGCTTTGCATAAGGTAGGATTAGAACTCCTAACTTCTGGTTTCTAGCTTGGTGTCTTAAGCATTATACCAAACTCGTAACGCATGAAATTAAGCCATTTTCTTCTGCAATAACCTTTAATCTTTAATTGGCTCACATACATTATACCCATGATGGTGAACCTATGGCACAGGTGCCCAAAGTGGCACACGAAGCCATATTGCCAAGCACGCGCCCCCTTGACTGTTTGTCTTCTGGGTTTCTGGCGCACATGTGTGCGTGATGATCACCTGTCCTTCGTGCGTGTGGCAGTGCCGAAAACCGGTGTGCTCATGTGTGCTGGCCAGCTGATTGTCAGGTGCGCATGTGCACCAGAACCTGGAAGTTTGGCTTTTCCAGAGCGCGATCCCTTCATATGTGCGGCAGTACCAAAAACCGGCCTGCGCACGCACGCCGGCCTGCTGATTGTTGGGCGTGCATGCATGCTAGAACCCGGAAGTTCAGCTTTTCCAGACTCAGGCACAGACCAGTGTGTGCATGCACAATATTTCCAAAAAGGTTTGCCATCACTGCATTATACTATTAGTTTATTTAATCAGAATGTGTTGAACAAAGAATTCCTTTTATTTATATACACTAAGCTATTGACTAAGGTATTTATGAACAACAACTGTGTTCATCCCACACACCAAGCCATAACCAAAGAAAACATATTCTGGGCTACTATAAACATGATACTTCCATTAGTTCAAGAGCCACACTTTATGGCGCTCCCAAAATCTGTATAGTCAAGGCTCAGTGGTATTTAGGAGTGAAATGGATGCTTCATTCATGCAACATGTGGGGTCCATTTTGGCTCTTACCTTCTCCCAACACTCTAAAAATTGTGGGGAGAAATGCTGAAAATGTTTGTCCTGCCCTCTCAATAGGCCATAAACAGTTGCTGGAGGACTGCAAACCTAATGTTGTTCTTAGCATAATGGGTGGCTTAGCATGATGGGTGGCTTAACATCAAAGGCTGAACTCAGCCTTTGTGGGTGTGTGCAGTTAAATATCTTGAGTAGATCCAAGGGTGTTTTTAACACTAATAGAATTGGCTGAGAGAATTGATATCTTCGTACTACCCTTCCCCAGTCTTATATGCCCTCAAATATAAACAAGGACTACAACAGATTTGGGAATGCAGAGGACAAAAGGTAAAACTCCCATTATACAGGTAGATTTTTAGATGAACCAGTCCTTCAAAATAGTCCATTAGTATAGCCAGCTAACAAATAAACTAGCTTCTTTACTTCTGGTAAAGTAGCCAAGACCACACTTTTTTCAAACTCATGCAAGAAACATTTAGCCTATGAGATATCCATGAAAAGCAGAAAAATTCAGGTAGTCCTTGACTTAAAACAGTTCATTTAGCAACCGTTCGAAGTTACAACAGCACTGAAAAAAGTGACAAGGCCATTTTTTACACTAATGACCACTGCAGCATCCCCAGGGTCATGTGATCGAAATTCAGATACTTGGCAACTGACTCATCTTTATGACGATTGCTGTATTCCAGGGTCACGTGATCCTGACAAGCAAAGTCAATGGGGAAGCCAGATTCACTTAACATCCGTGTTACTAACTAATCAACTGCAGTGATTCACTTAACAACTGAGGCAAGAAAGGTTATAAAATGGGACAAAGCTCACTTAACAAATGTCCCACCCAGCAACAGAAATTTTGCACTCAATTATGATCGTAAATTGAAGACTAGTTGTAATGAACTTTTTTCTTATGCTCTGTATAGGTGAACAGTATATGTTGGCCAATAAGTAATATTTCTATACATTTTATACTTTGTGCTCACTGTTTTATTAGTACGATATGCTCAACAGAATACTTTATTTGACAAGATGTAATTATTCAAGCAGCAATTCAGATCAGGTTGGGGAAATTGACTATTTTTTGCCAGTGTGTTCAACACTTATTCCTGGCTGCAGAAAGTCACTTTAATATAATTGATTTCATTGCTTCCAGTTCTGTGAGGTAGCCAAAAAAAAAAAAAAAAGGGGGGGGGGGGAGGGAATTAAAAAGTACCTTGAATTTATCAAAAGGTAAAAATAGAAATGATGACAAATGGAAGTAGCTAAAGCTAACTTTCTATCTAAGGCAGAGCTGGATATTCTTTAGGAACGTGCAGCAAGGATGGGTTTTTTTTTTTAATGCTGATGTTTTCAATAGATAATGATGGCAGGTGAACATCTCCATTCTAAGCTTAAAACGTTGCATTATGCATATTCAAAATTCTACAAAACTAAGTCATGAAAAAAGCTAATATCCTCACTGCTAAATTTCTGTTCCCGTATAACGAATAAAAATAAATAAACATTTTAGGAGTTTAGCCATCAATAGGCAAAGCTGCACAGTGTGTGTGTGTGTGTGTGTGTGTGTGTGTGTGCGCTAATAGAAAATTGTACTGTCTAATTGGTTCCTGACTACAAAAAGGCCAACTCACCATTGGTATTTGGGAAGGACTTGATGCTAAATGGAAAAGATGCCGTCTCTTCCTCTTCTGTAGTTCTGCTTTGATTTGCTTTCCTGGACTGCAGACAAAGCTAATGCTTGCTTCAGCTATCTGAATGAAATTATATTAATCCATCTATCTATATTTGAACCTTGCTTCTAAATAGAAGACAAAAATAAATGAAGCCGGGACTGAACAGATGCAGCAGTGCTGCTTCATCGCTCATATCTGCATTTAGGTGTTTTTAATGACAGTAGTTTACAAAGAAAAAGAAGCACAGCAAGAGTTATCTTCCTAATTCAAACAGCAACTGCGCTTCCCATATACAGAGCAAATACAGAGCCCAGGCATCAGCACATGTTTTTCCTGCCCTTTCAATTTTATCCTATTTTAAAATAGTACATTTTAACATGCGTTTCTTTCCCTTTAATTATTTTTAAAATAAATAGACCAGGCTTTGGTAGATTTATTAGATTTTTTTTTACTAGACTTATTAGACTCTTTTGAAATGTAATCGTAACTTTTTCCAGTGAGACGAAACTGTTATCTCATTATTTGAGCAGCTGTCAGCTATAAAATACGATCTTGGACCCACTGGAAAAAAAAAAAAGATTTTGAGGCTTTGTTCAAAAATACGAAACCAGATCCGCTAATCCATTAAGGCTTATGCAGAAGCTCCAGCTAAGCCACACATTCCAGATATGAGCTCTGATAAAGGACAAGTGATTAAAGTAAAACAAACTGACAAAACTGTGCAACAATCCAATCGTTATATTAATAAATTCTTACATTGTGACAAGGCAAATAGTGGTGGCTTCATACACACTAAAGCCTAATAGAAGAGAATCCATTGTCTTGCTCAGGGTTGAACTGTGGAGTTATTGATGGTCTCTGAATTTGGTTGTCTGCTTGCAGATGTTTCATTACCCAATTAGGTAACATCCAGACAAACAGCCATCTCTGTTCCCTTATAGCACTGAAGATGTTACTGTTTGATTCAGTGATAGAAGAGACAGACACAGTTCTTCAGTAACCACAGCTCTTTAATAGTAGACCAGTACAACCCAACAACCTGCTAGTCTGGCAGCATCCTCTTTTATAGAGGGCTGCCAGACGGCTTAGCCAATGAGATTCAAGTATTTTCCCACCTATTTGGAGGACCTGAGTGAAGCCTGCAGCTCACTTCCTTATATGGTATATAACAATTACCTAGTCAGATGCAGACAAACAACCAAGTTCAAAGTGCACGAAGGACTCTGGTTTGGATACAAAAGAGGACATTATCTGCAAGTCTCATCTCGTGTCACAAACACAAGAACCAGAAAGGGGGGAAATTATTAATTTAAATTTGAAAAGCTTAACAACTTTAATAAATGTATTAAATATAAATTAAATATTTATTTATTAATAAAATGTATGTAGTTCTAGCTAGCCCAATGCTAGACCACGTTGATGGCAGGGATATTTCCAACCTTCAAGTCATTCTGTGTGCATGTCCGCTCAGGGGACACTGTAAAAGATGGTTAGTTTAAATAGTGCCACATTCTCAATAAACGTTATTGTCTTCTGGGAGAAACCCCCATTTTTCCATGTGGTCTTCAGTTCTAGCTAAACCACCGTTCACTTAAAACAAACAACAGATTGTTCTCTGTAGCTCCTGAACGGTCTCAATATTGAGATTTTAGGAGAGTAATTGTAATCTCCCTAGAACTTCTTCACTGTCAATACAGACAGAGAGATTGATTTATATGCTGTTGAATAGTTTCAAAGTGCTCCAAACCAAAAATGGATTTATTGTCTTTTAATCAGGCTAGTATCTCTGTGATGCTATTGAAGACGGGACCATACTTAGCATTGCTTCAAAGTCTTTTGCGAAGTAAAAGCTAATTCATCTCTGTCTTACTTAGACTCTGTAGTTATTCTAAAATTTTTATCAGATGTCAGCAAGTCTTCCTCTCCCCCCACATCCAGCCTTAGAAAAGCAAGGTAGTGGGAATCAGTCACGCTCACTAAATAAAGATGTGTCAGATACAGATGAAGCTTACTTTATCAGTACCTTTGGTTTCCTTCCCAGAAATGAACAAGAAAATAGAATACCTAAGCTGGAAAACCTTAAGAAAAACTTACTGGTCACATTTATCTAAAACAGTCCCAAGTCATACTAGTGTTAAGACAAGGTTGCATATTAGATCCACTACTTGTTAATCTATATTTAAATCCAATAATCCAAGGACTTGCTGTTTCAGCCACTTATTTTAGCTGATTCCCCAGCATTACTGTATGACGACACTGTAGTTTATTTATTTATCTAATTTATGTGCCTTCTTTTCTTGTCTAGAGATGACAGTGACTATGTCTACTTCACCGGTGGGCCACAACTATAAGAAAATCAAAGTTTTAGTGTTTCCCAAATGGCAAATAAATGAGAGGAGCATACTGAGGAGGTACACACTTATAAATATCTTGGAATGCAGTTTTATGCCTTTTTGTCCCAGAATGCTCTTTTTTTAAAAAAAAAAATTGGCAAATGTCACACAGAGTACCACTTATAGCCACTATAAGATTTCACCGCTCAAAGGGATCCCATTATATCCCTGTGGCTTGTAAGTTTTTGCAAGCTCAGGTAACCTCTCAATTTCTTTATGGCTCCCTCATTATTAAATCTACTCTTAATTTTTTTAGATCCTATTATATTTGTATATGTCTGTGTCTCTGCGTGTATGTATGTATGTATGTATGTATGTATTAGTGGTGGGTTGCCCCCGGTTCAGACCGGTTCTATAGAACTGGTAGTAAAACCGGTGGGAGGCTCTGCCCACTTACCCTGATGTCATCAGAAGCGATCTGCGCAGAAACAAGGTGTATGTGTGAGTGAAGCGAGTAGTAAAGGAAAGTAGTAAAGTAGTAAAGTAATAAAGGTAAGTAGAACCCACCCTGGTATGTATGTAATAATTTTACTATCAAATATTTTATTGTACTGTATTTGGCATTAGGGCTTTAATAAACTGATTGATTGAGCAAGAATTGACAAAGTTACAGACTCTGCTTGTTGCTGTTACTTGAAAGAAAACATACCTTGAAGCTTGTCTGGTCTTATCTAGTCTGGCATCAAGATTTAATAGATGATATGGACTATAGGATCGGTCAAGGGCTTGGAATAAAGAATTCAAGAAGGTATTTTTGAGAAAGATGATGGTATATGGATGCTTACCTTGTTAATATTTTATACCTGTTTGTTTGAACAAAAATATCTCTAGTGATCTGGTCATAAGCACCTAAGAGCCTGATATAAACCGATTCATTAAAGCCTCAAGGTCTGTACAGTGACAAAGGGTGGGGTGGGCCTAACAGGGGCACTTATTTATTTAGAAAATATATATTACGGCAGTGCATCTTGAATACATAATTCTACACACCAAACAACCAATATGTAAAAACCATAGTTAAAATAACCAAAAACTAAAATCATCCAAACAAAGAAAAATAATGATTCACTATATAACAAACTTGCAAAGCCTTTCTATTGGGCTTCCCTAGCATTAGGTCCTAATGCCTGGGGGAAAAGGCAACTACAGAGAGTAAGAAAGCTGACCTTGATAGAAATGGTGACCCAAGCAACAAGGGAAGAAAATGGCATATGTCTTAAATAAGATACACATATGTGACTCAGCAGACACCTTCCTAATTCACAGGAGTATTGAGGTGGAAGGAATATAGTAAAGCACAGTTAAGTTTGCAAGGTTCTGTTACTACAGCTAATATTAATAAAAATTAGTTTTAGCTTTCTTGTGAAGTTGACTTCTTGGTCTGGTCTACATCAGTAGTAGGGTTGACATCAGTTTTGCCAAAGACTAAGAGGGCCAGAATGCTCCCAATTTGTGGAAAAGATAGTTACACAGGATAAAATCAATGACAGAAAAAGCATCAGTCCTTCAAGTTGCTACTGTTGAATAGTGGGAACCTGTAACATGTACTGTATGTTGTCTGACCAGATAGAATAGGCAGAAATCCTTGGCAACAGTCCATCCCACAATTAATCTGGCCCAATACCTTGCAGAGTTTTAATAATTATAAAGATGAATGGCACCCAGAAGTGTTCTGAACGCCAATGCAGCTCATGAGCAGAGTATCATAGAAGCAAACTCTGGAGTGTGCAAAATTATGTGCCCTGCTACATTCTGAACCAGTTGAAGATTCTAAGTGTTCTTCAAAGGCAGCCCCACATACAATCCACTGCAGTAATCTAATTGGGAAGTGACTAAGGCATGAGTGATAAGGAGCAGAGCTTCTTTCTCCAGGAACAGGTGCAACTGGAACATGAGAAGAGGGTTAGGCCCAAGCACAAAGTTGAGATAGCGAGATCCCATCAAGTTGACTCCTTTACTTGTTTATACCTAATGGACAGAATCTTGAAACTAAAGCTATAACTTTCTAAGCTATTAGCTATAACCTGAGAGATTCTAGAGCAGGGGTATCAAATTCAAGGCCCACGAGCCGGATCTGGCCCACGGGGTTCTTAGATCTGGCCCACAGGGCCAGCCTGGAAATAGCAAAGGACTGACCCACGATGCCTCTGCTGGCCAAAACGGGGTGTGGAGGCCTGCATGCGCCCCCCCAGCACCCAATTTTTGGCCTGGATGGCCTCCTGCAGCACTCTGCCAGCGAAAACGGGCTGCACCCCTCCCCTGTGCCCCATTTTGGCCAGCAGACTGGTGCAGGACGCATCCGTCCCATCTGCCATCTGTCCTGTCTCCTCCCCCCGGCCGGCCCACGGAGGGCAACTACAATGCTGATCCGGTCCTTGAAGAAATACAGTTTGACACCCCTGTTCTAGAGTGTGGTTGCCCTGAATCTCTTCCACCACCACCCCACATCCAGCTCAGGATTTTGCCATCTCTTAATCTGGGCTTCTCTCTGGGAAAAGTATGTGTTACCAAGTCTCCCCCACTGCTCCTCCATCACACATTCCATCACAATGAGCTAAGGACACCCAGCCACAGGTGTCATCACCTGCTCTTGCAAGATTGTCCACCAACTCTGTCTGAGGACCTGAAAAATGAAGAATTGCTAGATCCAGGAGTGAGGCACAGGCCAATCTTGCTAGGGTTGAGTTGTAATTTGATCACCCCTATTCAGGCCTTCAAAGTCTCCTTCTTAATTACTTTCCATTAAAAATTGGGTAAGCTTAGTGACTGTGGAATGAAAAGGAACTATTTGTTGGGGGGCATGGAATATGAAAAACAATATGAGAGGGATTGACCCAGATCTGGAATAGTAAGGTGACCAATCGTCCTCCTTTAGGGAGGACAGTCCTTTTGTTAAGTTCTGTCCTCTCTCGAAAAGTGTCCTCCTACATGTCCTCCTTTTCGATATTTGAAGACTAATCTGTAAATCTCCATATTCGATTGATGCCGATCTGATCCGTTGCATGTGATCCGACATATTTGTATTTGACATGACGATTCGTCAAGGCTCGGTACACTGTGGCGAGACGCGATTATGAAACACATGCGCTCCGCACAGGAGAATTGTTTTGAGAGAGTGTGCCATGCTCAAGAGTGCGCCACGCACAAGTGATTTTGTTTACTTCTTACCGAAACACGACATGGCACACACGCACGCATTAGACTCACTTCTTTCTCAGTGAATATTCAATCATATACAGGTGAGCACAATAATTCACGTTTTATTAATTCATTATCTATTTAATAATTTCCAAATATGTATAATTTTATTTACAAGTTTTTATTTAGAATATTTTTTTCCTTCAATTTATTTGTGTCCTCCTTCTCATTGTAAAAAAGTTGGGTCACCTTAGGAATAGGCAGTTTATGAGAGATATTGATGAATTACAACTTTTAATACCTTCACCGCTAGTCACTATACTGCTGGGAGATTTAGTACATATCTGAAGGGATACCAGTTACCTAGTTTGGATAATACACCTGAAATAAGGGATGACTCACTGATTAAGCAAAACCATTAACACAACTACTGTTAATTATGAGGTTTTATTGTTGCTTTTAAACTACTTAAATTTATTTTGTTATTCTGTGCCTATTTTTTGCTATCTCTGTTTATATAAGACACATCAAGGAAGGAGGAGTGCTGCGCAAGCCTTTTTTAAAAAAATAAATACAAGCTCTTGAATAATTTTAAAATGAATATTTGGGGGTTCATTTTAAACTGAGCAATCACTTGGTCCATGTATGCAGATATGAAGTTGTCAATTGTCTTCTCTTTGATGTCCTTTGGATTGATGGATCTGGCACATGGCTCCCCAAACTAAATTCTGAATCTACCCCATACTCCTCCCCCCACCCTTTTTTTACTTTGCCTTTTTCAAAACATTTATTAAAAATAAATGTGGGGTTTTTTAATATCAAAAGCTGCTTTTTGAATATGCTTCAGAAATCAATGACTAGTGACGTTATTAGCCCATCCTGTTGAAAAATGTATGACCCCTGAGCAGAAATAATAAAAATGTACCACACATTTAAAAATGAATGTTCACCACAGTTGACACTATTTCAGCTTGTTAGTAAAACCTCAGAACTATATAAAGATTCTAGTTTCCATAGAAACTGTTGGGTGAATTTCAGGATGTTAAGCATATATGTTAATCCGTATTTTTCATTTTCCTATCACATTTAAAGTATCGTTTCTAGTTTAGCAATATAAAAAAACTGATCATGATCTACAGCTTTTCACTGCATCAATATGCCTGTACTTCCCAGCCTCCCTCCCCATCCCGCACCACTAATAGTCATGGTCTGGCTAATCCTCAGACAAATGTAGGTGTCAGGGTATTTCACAGGCTGAGAATTAAAATCATGAGATTTACAACAGCCCTGCAGTGGTTGGGTTGCTATATGTAGAGAATAGAAGAGCCTAATGACAGAACTCCTGTATAATAGTATTAACAGCCCTGCAATATGCATCACTTTTTTAAAAAAAATATTCTGCTTTTTAAAAAAAGAATGTGTAACCAAGAGATGTCCCAAAGGTGATCATAGCTGCAAGGTACTGTCTCACAGTGATGCTTCTAGAGATTAAAAATTTACAAAACGTGCAAGATGGCTTATCATAAATACAGCTGATCACATTAGACCAAGTTTTGCATTGGTTATTATTATTATTTGTTTTTGCAGTCAACCCTGAACCAGAGCAATGAGCGTTTAAAATAACATCACAAGCTATTATTTTCTAGATTTAATTTATGCCTCATCCTTCTCCGCTTTCCTCTAGCAACACGAGAGGCAGGAATCTGATTCTATTTTGAAAGAAACTGAGATTTTCACTTGCCGTCCCATAAATGCATGAGCTGAAATCTTTTAGAAGAGGAAATGTTGTGACATTTACAGTAATCTGACACTTGGCTAACAAATACTCTTACAGGACTACTTGAAATTAATTTGTAACTGCACCCATGAACATTTTAATGAAAGGGTTAAGAGGGTGAACAACAGATGTCCGTAATATGATCTTTCTGTCTTTTTTTATACATGCATGCATATTCATAAAACCAACTATGCTCAATAATTCAAAACCAAATCTCATTTTCTCTATTGAAAGATTTGGTGTTTGGAAGAGAAGCAAAATCAATAGGTTATTATGCCTGTTGTGCAACAAATTAAATACCGGTATATATATTTTTATGGATCAATCAAGCTGTTTTCCAATCGACCCTTCAACAGCATCCCACCTTACATGTGTTTTATTAACCAAAATAATGAATAATAAGGTACAATGGAATAGTAGTAAATCGTACTGCCTTTGAATTATAAAAGTATTCCTTTTAGAATATTCTTGCATGAAAAGTACATAGCTGGAAGGATCCGGTGCCTAAAATGTAAAGATATACTTGTGTGTTGAGATGTGCATGCTGCTTTAAAGCTTAAAAATAAAAGTCTGATACAGCAGGGGTTACAGGAAAAGGGCAGAGAGGAAAACAGGATAAAGAAGTGGAATAACGATTGTATCCCTGGTACTACACTTCCTAGTTGCTGGAATACAGGTAGTCCTTGACTTACAGCAGTTTAGTGACCACGCAAAGTTACAACGGCACTGAAAAAAGTGACTTATGGCCGTTTTTCACAGTTATGAGCTTTGCATCATCCCCATGATCATGTGATCAAAATTCTGGTTCATATTTATGATGGTTGCAGTGTCCTTTTGCAACCTTCTGATAAGCAAAGTCAATGGGGAAGCCAGATTCATTTAACAACCAGGTTACTAATTTATCAAGTGAAGTGATTCACTTAACAACTGGTACAAGAAAAATCATAAAATGGGGCAAAACTCACTTAACTCACTTCCTTTTTTGTTCCTATTTTCTATATTTTGTTTTCTTCTCCTTTACATCTTTAACTCTTTCTATTCTTTCTATTAGTTTGTATTAGATTTTATATTCTTTCTACCTACCTACCTACCTACCTACCTATCCATCCATCCATCCATCCATCCATCCATCTATATCCCAGTCTTCCTAAAACATAAGATCATAATAACATAGCAACAATCTTAAACAATAAAACTAGCAATATAGAGTATGAGAGATCTAATCCATTTCACAGTCACTAAAACCAGTATCTATATATGCAATATATCATGCTGTTCTAGTTCCCTGATAAAAAATAACCATGTTTTAATAATTTCCTAAAAACCAAGAGAGAGGGGCCTTTTGGGTGTTTAGGAGAATCCTGTTCCATGGATGAGAAACAGTAATTGAGGAGGCTCAACTCTGAAGTCCCTAAAGATATCAATCTCTGAGTGAAAAGGATACAAAGATAACCTACACTACTAAGCCTTATTGTGCACTGGCAGCTGTTATAGGAAGACTGGAGTCCTGAAGATATCCATCTTTTGAATCATGCAAAGCTATAAAGGGTACTAAATGAAGACCTTGAACAGAACCCAAAAGTCTACTTGCCACAGTTCAGCTCCTGAAATAGTGATGTTGGAGCCCCATGGAGAGTATTTAAGGTTGTTCTCCATCCCCCTTTCAGATTCCTTTCATCCCAACTCTCCTATCCTTCCCTTCCCCAGAAGAACAAAATTTTTAAAAAAGCAACTACTTTATTTTAAAAAAATCTAAGAATATCTCTTCAATATGTGAGAAGCCCAGATAAATTCTTATATATATAAATCTTGACAACTGTTGTTTTCCTTCACAGCATGCCAGCTTCTCAACTTTGCCTTTTGTTTTTGTTGTTGTTCTTGTTGTTGTTAATCAAAAGGTGTGTGTGTGCATGTGTGTGTGAGAGAGAGGGAATGAGAGAGAGAGAGAGATTGAATGAGCCTAACAAATTTTGCAGGACACATTAATTCTCATGGTGTTTCATTGCTTATCTTCAGGAAGACATTACTTGTTTAAATTGTATCAGGGACTGAAGACACATATGTTGGAATTGCAAGCAAGAAGAAAATAATAATGGAGATACTGACAGAGACAATTTCAGGCACAAGCAAGCAAGTAAGCAAGTAAGAACAGCTACACTTGTGTAAGGAAGCAGATACCTTGCTGTTAAAGTATCTGCTTTGATTTCTCTGCAAAACTACTGGCTATCAACAATCGTCTAATATAATACAGGTGAAGCTCTATCTCATCTCACATATAAAAGCTGTTCCTCAAGCAACACACTGTAGTTAAAACTGTTTGCCACCGAATGGCAGAAAACAACTTGAATATGTTTATGGAGCTTAGTACAAACAGCTATATTTCCTCATAAGCCCTCAATTTATGACAGAAACATTGCTAAGGATGTGGTCATAAAGTACAAGCACATTATTTAGCAACAGCAATCCCTGCAATCCCATTGTGGTTGATAACGGAATCCAATGGTTGTTAGGTGAGGCAATTTCCCACAGGAAGTTGCAAATCCTATGCCATCAGCAGTGGTGGGTTCCTCCCAGTTCGGTCCGGTTCGGCCGAGCCGGTAGCAGTGACGATTTGACGTCACTGAACCGGTTCTTCCCCCCGTCCTCCCACCCACCCCCACCCACGTTATTCTTACCTTTTATTTGGTCCCACCCCCAATCTATTGCTGCCTCCTGAGTCCCAGCTGATGACTAGAGGGAAAAAAACTGTTTAAACTCTTGCCACGGGGCTTCAAAGGGCCGTCCTACAGCTGATCAGTGTTAAAAGCAAACAAATGAGTCGGATCGCAAGTGCGAGGACTGGTCGTAAGTGCGAGGACCTTCCAGAAATGACTCTGACCAGCTATCCACGCCCACCTAGTCACATGACCTCCAAGCCACACCCACAAAATAAGCCACGCCCACAGAACCGGTAGTAAAAAAAATTAGAACCCACCCCTGACCTGCAGGCAAGCAAATGGCTGCTGCTGGGTGGAGCATGGCGGGGGGAACGGAAGGCTGTAGGGGAGGGTCAGGACAGTGCATCAGGGTTTGCAAGAAGTTCTGTAATGCTATGTGGGAATGATCTTGAGGGACGAGGGAAAGAGAGGCTCCCTAAGGAATGATCAGACAAGAGGAGGAGGAACTTCACTAACTTAACTGTCAGTAAAAGACATTTAAGAAGGACCTATCCTGATTGACCAGGCTGTAAAAAGAGAAGGTAGGAGATTTGTACTTTCAGACTTACAAGATTTTGTTAATGTAGCCTAACAATAAAGCAGAATTAGCTCACCTGGTCACGTTTCTTGTTTGGTTTAACTGGAAGGGCTGACAGGAGCTATACATGTTGAGGAGGGTCAGAAAAGGTGCACAAGGGTTAAGAGGGGATTTGCAAGAGGCATCATGCAGGATAGGGAGTGTCTCTGAGAGACACTACGTTGGTCAGGAAAAGTGCGCAAGGTGCCCAAAAGATGCACGAGAGGCACCACATTAGTTGAGAAGGGGTGCAACTTGGGGTATGCAAGGAATGCCACAAGGATTGGGGAGGATGTTGCGGACGATCCAGAGGGTTTTCTCACAAGTCAAGAAGAGCGTGCAAGAGGTGCTACACAGGTCAGGGTGCACAGGACTGTGCAAGAAGTACCAGACTTTTTGAGAAAGATGTGTGAGATGTGGAGCAGGTCCAGTGCTCAGAGGTGCACGAATGTCTGGTATGGTGTAAGTGCAAAGGGGTTAGAGCAGTGGGGAAATGTAAAATTTGTTACTACCGGTTCTATGGGTGTGGCTTGGTGTATGTGGGGGTAATATGACTGAGTGGGCGTGGCCAACCTTTTTTTTTTTAACTTTTAAAACCATTTTTTCTACAACCTCTTTGGCTGAAGAGGTTGTAAAAAAAAATGCTTGTAAAGCCTCTGACGATCCCAGCTGATTTGCCTGATTGGCAGAAGCTTTTTTTTTAAAAAAGCCTCTGACGATCCCAGCTGACTTGCCTGATCGGCAGAAGCTTTTTTTTTTAAAAGCCTCTGACGATCCCAGCTGAGCCACGTGATCATCAGAGGCTTTTTTTTTACTTTTAAAAGCAATTTTTCGGCCAAAGAGGTTGTAGAAAAAATGCTTTTAAAAATAAAAAAAAAAGCCTCTGATGATTGCACGGCTCAACTGGGCAATGAGGAGGAGGCAGGGATTTTAGCTACTGGTTCTCCAAACCACCCGCTTCCATCGCTACCGGATCGGTTGATCCGGTCCGAACCAGGAGCATTTCACTCCTGGGTTGGCGGAAGGTGCGCTGGTAGGGAAGACTCATCCTATTAACTTTCTGAGGATGCTGGCAGGGAAGATTGCAAACGGCAATCCTATGATTGCAGGAAATTTGACAACCAGTCCCGAATGCAAATGGGTTGCCAAGGACCCTGGTCACGATCATATGACTACTTGGGTGCCTGGAACTCTGAGGACCAGTTGTAGCTACCATTCATTCAGCACTTGGAATGGTGGCTGACTAAATGGTCATAAGTCAAGGGCTACCTGTATTTAGGATGCAAAGTTATATATTCGGGATGCAAAAATACTGTATATACCCTTCACTATTTTAAAAATAATGATATGGTAAAAAAACACCTTTTACTTTTCATTTTTAGATACTATAAATCTTCTCGTGCTATTCATCTTAAAATCAATAACAGGGAGAAGTACTTTGATATTTACGTGCAAGCACCATAAACAGCCACTGTGAATTTTCAATTATACTTCTACCCTTTAAAAAAGCTTTTTGCCACTGAAGTGGGTCCTCGGAAGAAGAGCAAAATATCACGGAAATAGCTGTTAACCAAATATATTCAGGTGCATGACCAGCTTCACACAAAACTGTCATTTTTAATTAAGAAAAGGCCAAGGATGCTGCCTGTTTATATATTTGAGAGCTGGGCTTTCCACAAATGCTATTAAGGGGATCTTTTGTTTGGGAGAAGACTTGCAGATGTTAATAACCAGGTAAAATACCACACGGCTCTCACCAAGATACTCAATTTAATATGCAGTAAATGCAACACTGTTTGACTTTAAATCAGGGGTGAAATTCAGCAGGTTCTGACAGGTTCCGGAGAACCGGTAGCGGAAATTTTGAGTAGTTCGGAGAATTGGCAAATACCACCTCTGGCTGGCCCCAGAGTGAGGTGGGAATGGAGATTTTTGCAATACCCTTCCCCCAGGAATGGGGAGGGAATGGGGATTTTGCAGTATCCTTCCTCTGCCACGCCCACCAAGCCACACCTACCAAGCCACACCCACAAACCCAGTAGTAAAAAAAAAATGAATTCCACCACTGCTTTAAATGAAATGTTATACCAGATCAATTTTGCCGGACTATAGCAGTATACAGTACCAATAAGAAAATACAGTAATCAATAATAGCAAAATAGTATAATAGAAATAAAAACATACACTGATGACTTGAGACTCATTCTCAAAAAAAACCTTGAAGATCCAACATTTTACATCTTTCTGGAAGACTTAAGAGTCGAGGCCATTCTTGCCTCATATAATAAGCTGCTGGGACCCAGCCTCCCATCACATCGGGGATCGGATGGGAGTCCTCCTCCTCCTGCATCTCATGGCAGGTGGGTACTCTAAGAAGAAGCTCCCTAAGGGTCTGGATCAAATGGGCAGATTTGATTTATGAAAACATGGCCAGATCCCAAGCCATTAAAGGTAGTGACCAACCCCTTGGCTTGTCCTCAGAAACATGCTGATATCCGACATAGCTCTTCATCATAATCATAAGTTTATTCATCAATAAATAATGCAAGTATGCTTGTTCACATCTTCAAGGATAGCCCTATGAAAATCGGATTACAGTATTCTAAATGAGGGGTGAGGGACTGTGCTCAATGCATCTTGACGCGATTAAAAATCAGTTTGGTGAGTGTACCTAAAATTGATCACCGATTGATGTTATCTATAGTAATCCCCTTGAAAAAGGACAATAGCATACTTCCATACTTCTCGTGAATGCAGTTATTCAAACTAATTTGGCTCGATTTAACTGGATCACATTATAGTCACTTCCACCAAGATTTTCAAATCATTTGACATAATATGCTTTCCAATAAAGCGCAAGAGGTCTCATTAATGCATTAAAAACCTCACAGTTAACCTTATTCTAAGTAGTAGTGAAAACGTATGCTGAGGTCTTATATGGTCACATGCAGGGCTAGCAATAATATGCTCTATGTTCCTGCGAACGAAAACAAGGGAAACCCAAGGAATACTTCCATTAAGATATATTCAACTGAAGTCTCCAAGATTTGATTAATCAATGTGTTTAATTTTTTTAAACTGACTATGTGCCTTTCACAGCAATATTCACGAAAGCAAAAAGAAACTGAAGAAATCATGTAATCAAGAGTAAGTCTACGTATCACCTGCCAGGCACGCTGCATCTGGAAACAGTAGACTACTATTGGGCAAATTAGATTATGGATTTCTCTTTCGTTAAAAAAAAAAAAATCCTCCAGACAAGGAAAATTTACACAGGACTAGCAGTGTAAGTCACGTGGGATGTGGTGGTTCAGTGGCTAAGACGCTGAGCTTGTTGATCGAAAGGTCAACAATTCAGCGGTTCGAATCCCTAGTGCCACGTAACGGGGTGAGCTCCCGTTACTTACCCCAACTTCTGCCAACCTAGCAGTTTGAAAGCATGTAAAAAAAATACAAGTAGAAAAATAGGGACCACTTTTGGTGGGAAGGTAACAGCGTTCCATGCACTTTTGGCGTTTAGTCATGCCGATCACATGACCACGGAGCATCTTCGGACAGTGCTGGCTCTTTGGCTTTGAAACAGAGATGAGCATTGCCCCCTAGAGTCGGGAATGACTAACACATAGGTGCGAGGGGAACCTTTACCTTTACCTAGCAGTGTAAGGTATCCCACATGAGAGGGATTTTTGAGTAATTTATTCACAAGGAGAGAGCTAGCTAATATCTTCCAGGGGGACCATTTATGTGGAGAAGTAGTCACCCATTCATCAGATTAACACTTTCAGATTAACACAAATGTCATTTCTAACTTGTAAAATATCTGGACTAATTAAATCAAGAATATCTGCAGTTACCGAGTCAGGCTTATCACATAGCTACCCTAACAACAGTTTTCCTGAAAGGCATTCTTCATCAATTGTGCAAAACATGTACAATTTTCCTACAATAAAGCATGTCATGGCACATGTTCTTTAATGGAAAGACAACAAGCCTTGGCATACGTAAGGCATCTTTTCTTTTAGTATGCCCTTCATGTCGTACGCTAAATGATCACTGCAACATTTGTATGGCACAAAGAAATGTTTCCTACCTTAGGGGCTCTGGCAGGTTTCCCACATCGAGCATCTTTCACAAGGCTGACATCTAACAGTTCGAATTCCTGCACCTGATAGAAAAAAAGGGAGGAAAAAGCCTCATGATTTATACTGGGCTATACAAATGATACAATTACATCAATTCCACTGCGTTTCTTTATATTAAATGACCGAAAGTCCGCTTGCATTCAGGTTCTTAATATGCCTAAAGTAATGTCTAAGATCAAAGCAATCCTACCTGTAATTACAAATAATTATGACTATCCATCAGAGATGAGAGAGTCTGTAATCCGGTTCATGTGGAAATCACAAAGTGGAGGAAAGGCTGCTTTAAAAGACCCATAGAATAGAATAGAATAGAATAGAATAGAATAGAATAGAATAGAATAGAATAGAATAGAATAGAATAGAATAGAATAGAATAGAATAGAATAGAATAACAGAGTTGGAAGGGACCTTGGAGGTCTTCTAGTCCAAACCCCTTGCCCAGGCAAGAAACCCTACACCACTTCAGACAAATGGTTATCCAATATCTTCTTAAAAATTTCCAGTGTTGGGGCATTCACAACTTCTGCAGGCAAGTTGTTCTACTTATTAATTGTTCTAACTGTCAGGAAATTTCTCCTTATTCTAAATTGCTTCTCTCCTTGATTAGTTTCCACCCATTGCTTCTTATTCTACCCTCAGGTGCTTTGGAGAATAGCTTGACTCCCTCTTCTTTGTGGCAACCCCTGAGATATTGGAACACTGCTATCATGTCTCCCCTAGTCCTTCTCTTCATTAAACTAGACATACCCAGTTCCTGCAACCGTTCTTCATATGTTTTAGCCTCCAGTCCCCTAATCATCTTTGTTGCTCTTCTCTGCACTCTTTCTAGAGTCTCCACATCTTTTTTACATTGTGGCGACCAAAACTGAATGCAATATTCCAAGTGTGGCTTTACCAAGGCATTATAAAGTGGTATTAGTACTTCACGTGATCTTGATTCTATCCCTCTGTTTATGCAACCCAGAACTGTGTTGGCTTTTTTGGCAGCTGCTGCATACTGCTGGCTCATATCTAAATGGTTGTCCACTAGGCTTACAAGATCCCTCTCACAGTTAGTACTATTGAGCAAGGTACCATGTATAAGGTACCTGTGCATTTTGTTTTTCTTCCCTATCAAGCCCTCCTCCTTACAGAAGTGCTGTTCTCTAGGGCCATGTTCTCCAGAAGATGTTGAAGTCCTACTGAATATATCAATTGCCTGGATAACAAATTAATTTAAAAAGGGTTTTCAAACATGGCATTCTAATTTGATTTAGAAATGCAACACTAGTCTACTGTGGCAGAGTAAACTAGCTGGGTATCTCTTATGCAGCCGCCTGGATTTCTTATTAGCTCAGAAACTCGCCAAAGATCAGAGAAGTTTAATGAGTTCTAGTATTCTTCAACTATTGAATATTGGCAATGCCAATCACCCTGAGGATAAGAATAGGTTCTTAGTAAGACTTATTTGCTCTATATCCAAAGCAGATATCTGAGAGAAATAAACTAGTTGGTGGCAAATCCCATCCAACTTCTTGTTTTTGCTTCTCATGAAGCATTCTACAGATTAGTACATACCGTATATTTATTTATATTATTGACATATTCATTTAATAGGTTATCATCCAGTCAATACAACCAAAGTTAGGCAGACTCAACCCAACAATTATTTATTTATTTATTTAATTTGGATAGTAAAAGTATGTTCAATTATCAATATTGTATTATAACTATATCAAGCATTGTTCAAAGCAGGCTTAAGTTTAGAACTGCTTACAAAGTGAGTTTTTTTTTAAAAAAAATGTCCACTTAACAGACTTTCTGTGAAACAAGCATGCATTCAAAAGGGCTTTGACTATAGATCTTTACTCATGCATATTTGTAATGAAACAGATGCCTTATTAGATAACTGGCCTAAACTACAGTATTTAACAGATTTAAAGATAAATGCTTTGAATTTAAGTCTGGAAAACAGTTGATTATGACCAAATGATTATAGAGAGACTCAGTTATCCAGGCCATGGTTGCCCCAAAGGTACTGTTCAGAAGGCAACTGGACTTTCTTGGGTTTTTTTTTCCTTGAAAATGTTTTGCTTCTCAACCAAGAAGCTTCTTCGGTTCTTCAGAATTGAAGAAGCTTCTTGGATGAGAAATGAAAATGTTTTCAAGGGGGAAAAAACAAGAAAGCCCAGTTGTCATTTGAACAGCCACCTTTGGGAGTTGACAACCAAGGGATCTTCTTAATAACTGGACAGCATGAGCCCATTTTCATGCATCAGATAGGAGTGAAATTCTAATAATTTAATACTCTACAACAAGACCTTACACATGCTACATAAAACCAATGCATGAAAAGCTGCAAGCCAATTCCTTCTTAGTCAACTGGAATGAATGAACAGCTTCTGTCTTCAGATAGCATGTGTGCATTGCTGAGTTCTGTTAGCAGATGAAGTAATCCACAACATGCAGGTAAACTGTGGTCAAAATCGCTCCAGGCCTCTCTAAAAAGGCTTCCCAAAGGTGCCATTTCCTTCTACATGAAGTTCCACGATCTTCAATAATAAGAGTGCTGAACACTAAAAACTAGCATGTCAACACTAGGCTAACCTTTACCCCGAGTAAGCCCTAAAAAGATCATTTTTAACTCATATGGATCTGAAAAATGTCTTAGTTTCTAGTTTGCCCTCAAGACATCTGCAAAAGCTGATGATGATCTAAGATCTAAAATTTAAAAATCAATTCAGTCATCTGTAATTTCCATGTACCATCCTGTAAGTTACATCCATACTGAATTCACACAATATAAATATTTAATCCGTAGCAAAACAAAAATGAAACATCAGCCGATGAATAGCAAACATGTCGAAAATGAAATTCTGCTGCCCTTCAAGAGAAAATCCCCTTTCCCATCTTCAGCATTTTTTTCTGTTTAGACTAATTGCTTTCTTTTTCAATTCTTTGTTCTCCTCTGGGTTAACACTCAGGGAGAACTGACCTGTACATCCATTGCTAAGCAAGGTAGTTGTTAAGTGAGTTGTGTCTGTCAGATATTGCCTGCATATGATGCACCAGAGACTAGAAGGGGTTAAGTCTTTACAGATATCACGTGACTATATCAGCCAATGAACTCTCTTATTGGACTCTTACCTAGAAACCACTTGGATATCTTCCCCTTCTTTTCTCTCTCTCTCATCTATCTCTCAGTGAGACAACATGTGAACTTCTCTCTCCTCTCAACATCTGAGTCATACAGTTAGGGTAAAAAATGTAACAGGACACCCTGTTCATTATCGTATGCATGTATATATTTGTAAATAATAAAAACCACCTTTCGAACCTGAAACTGTATTGACCAAATAACTTCCTCATAGAACCAAATGAGCACGACCATCAATATATATCTGATAGTGTCCAATTTGTACAGTTCCATAGTCAGTATCAACCTTCTCCAGCCAACAGCTCTGTTTGTGATGGTGAAAGGTTCATTCTCTAAGTTGTGGGTTCATTTCCAAACATTTTGTTATCAAGTTAGGTAACATCTTCAGCGGAGTTTAAGGGAATGTCAGTGTCAGTGTTCTTCTGTTTATAAAGGCTTCAGATGTGGGTGTGTCAAGGGAGGGTCAGCTGTGAGTCCTCAGTGAGTCTTGTGATGGGTTTTGTGATAAGGAGGTTACATCAGGTCAAGGGTCATTAGGAAGTGAACTGCTGGTGGTGGTGGAGGGGTTGTGTGGATTGGTTGAGGGTCAGTGCTGTCTCTGGTTGGCTGGTTGGATTCTGAGGGATTCGTAGACTATAATGTTTGGAAACCAGCCCACAAACTCGGAGAAGGAAACTTCACCCCCATCCTATACCCGAGCTACAGATATTCGCCACTATTGCAAAGCTCTATTTATGTCAAGGCATGTACAATTCCCAACACTCAGTCAATGGAGATGATGGGAAGAGTAATCCAATGCATCTGGGGGCAGGGACTGATTGAGGAAAGATTAGATTATGGAAACAAATGCCTTTCCCAAAACAATTACAGACAGTCCTTGTTTAGTGACCATAATTGGACCAGCAACTCAGTTGTCAAGCAAAGTGGTTGCTAAGTGAAACTGTAACAGTGCTTATCTTACTTCAACTTTCTTTTGCTTTCCAAACCTGTGAAGGTCATAAATCTCAGGATTGATCATAAACTTACTTCTCTACCACGACTATAACAGTGAATGGTTGTTAAACAAGACAATCACTCAGTGAGGACTATCTATACCACAGGTGTCAAATTTGCTGCAGCACGTTGCCGTCACGTGACGTTTTGCAATATTTTCCCCCTTTCACGAAGCTGGGGTGGGCGTGGCCTCAGCGTGACACATCTGGCCAGTTTGACACCTCTGATCTACACTGTTTCTGGTATTTTAGCATATTACTTATTTACTATTCTAGTGTGTTCTGCTTCTGACTTCCTAACCCTCTTAAAAAGCAGAGTCTTTCTTGTAACTATTGCTGCAGTGGAAGAATCATTTTTTTTGTATTGGCCAGTTGAAAAGGTAGAGTGTTTTGTTTGCTTTGTTCTTGTTTCATTTTGTGGAGTCTTTGATTTTGGTTGTTTGCTTGCAGACATTTCATTATCCAATTAGGTAACATCATTAGTGCTAGTGAATGTGGGGTTTGCTCCTTGTTTACTATAGGCATTCATGCAGAAACAATCATTGTTCCTTGGTGGAGATTTGCCTACATGCACATTTCTCCCATTTGCATGCTTTCTCAAGCATCTGACATTCATATGTAGTTCCAAAAGAAGAATGTCCATGGAGATTCTTAGTTATCTAGGTCACAGTTGCCCCAAAGATAGACTTTGTTTTACCTTGAAGACGATTTACTTCCCATCCAAGAAGCTTCTTCAGTTCTGACTGAATGGTAGATGATGGAAGGATTTATATTTCCTGCAGTCATCTGGTTGTTAGAACTCAAAAGCAATTATTGAGACCATCTGAAGGTTTGACTGTGACCTCAGAATCACCTAAATAGTGCAAATGGCTGTGGAACCTTCTTGGAACTGCTGAAAGAACTTTGTTATCAGGCCTCAATGACTCTCAGAAAGAATGGTAATGATCAGATGACTGCAAGCAATATAAATCCTTCCACCCTCCACCACTCAGTCAGAACTGAAGAAGCTTCTTGGATGAGAAGTGAAACATCTTTGAGGAAAAACGAAATCCAACTGCCTTTTGAAAAAGGACCTCTGGGCCTTCCAAAAAAAGAGAATTTATGTAGCTCAGGGTTGAATAAAACTCACATTCACCACCTGGCTGAATAATGAAATGTCTGCTATGTAAGGGTCTTAAGTGACTTAAGTCTAATGAAACAGAGGTGAAAATGAATAATCGGAGAATTACAATCAGAGTACTTATTTTAAGAGGGACACGGTAGCTCAGTGGCTAAGATGCTGAGCTTGTCGATCAAAAGGTTGGCAGTTCAGAGGTTCAAATCCCTAGTACCGCGTAACAGGGTGAGCTCCTGTTACTTGTTCCAGCTTCTGCCAACCTAGCATTTCAAAAGCACGTAAAAAATGCAAGTAGAAAAATAGGGACCACCTTTGGTGGGAAGGTAACAGTGCGCCTTTGGCGTTTAGTCATGCCGGCCACATGACCATGGAGACATCTTCAGATAGTGCTGGCTCTTCGGCTTTGAAACAGAGATAAGCACCGCTCCCTAGAGTCAGGAACAACTAGCACATATATATGAGGGGAACCTTTACCTTTACCTTTATTTTAAAAGTATTCATGTGAAGTTGAACAAAATATTCTGGCAATCATCACGTGGAATTGAAACCAAAACTTCATACATCTAGACTTGGTTGAATTATGTATCTTTTGATGGTGGTGGTGAATCATCTTTCGGTGTTTTCATTTTCCTGTCATTGTTCTTCTCAGATGCCATGACTTCTGGGATTCCGACACGCATCTTCCAGGCAGAGCAAGTGAGAGTTGCTAGTTGATATATCACATAAATCATATTATACAAATCTCCCTGGGGTTCTTCTATCGCTCTTGCTGGCAGCAGGAGTCAAACAGACAGAATTCAGCAGCATGTATCTGCCCCGCTGCTCTTTCTTGGATAAGCCAAAATTCTTCACTAATTTGGTTTCTTGCTGCCATTATCTTGGAACAGGTAAAAAAGGTCAATTTCTGACAAACAGCATCTGTCTTTCTTGAACATAAAAAAAGCAGCACTCACGACCTGCGTTTCTCCCTTTACTTCCTGTTTGGCAGATTGTTTTGGTTTTAAAACAACAAAGCTATTGATACAGCATATGCTGCTGCATTCTAAAAATCAGCAGAAGCTTTTAAAGCCTAGTGCCGTTTAATTCAACAGGCTCCTCAATGGGTCTGCTTTTGGGGCAGAGTGGGGAGCAAAAATCTTTTTTAAAAAAAGATGAAAAAGTCAAAGTGCATTTTGAATGACTCTTGGATGATAAACCAAATTCTGAGGGACAGTAACGTTTACAAAATCTTCTCCACACACGCTATTAATTTATTAGATTTTTATCCTGTTTTTATTGCTTTGTAAGTAACTCAAGGTGGCGAACATGCTTAATGTTCCTTCCTCCTATTTTCTCCACAACAACTCTGCAAAGTGGGTTGGGCTGAGAGTGACTAACTAAGTCCTAAGCCCTAAGTCACCCAGCTGGCTTCCATGCCTAAGACTGGAGTAGAATTGATAGTTTCCTGCAGTGGTGAAATGTAAAATTTGTTACTATCGGTTCTGTGGGCATGGCTTTTAAAAGCCTCTGACGTTCCCAGCTGAGCCGCGCGATCATCAGAGGCTTTTCTTTTTCATTTTAAATGCATTTTTTTCGGCCAAAGAGGTTGTAGAAAAAAATGCTTTTTTAAAAATTTTTTTAAAAAGCCTCTGATGATTGCGCGGCTCAGCTGGGCATGGTGGGGGCAGGGATTTTTGCTACCGGTTCTCCAAACCACCCACCGCCATTGCTACTGGATTGGGCGATCCGGTCCGAACTGGGAGCATTACACCCCTGGTCTCCTGGTTTCTAGACTAGTGCCTTAACCACTAGACCAGTGATGGGGAACCTATGGCACGGGTGCCAGAGGTGGCATGTAGAGCCCTCTCTGTGGGCACACACGCCATCGCCAGCTGCTGTTCTGGTTCCCTGTGCGCACATACACACCGACCAGCTGGTCTTCGCAGGATCTGGCATGCCAGAAAACAGCCCAAAAAACAGCCAAAAATCGCCCAGAAAATGGCCCAGAAAACGGCCCCAAAAATGGCTTGAAAACACCCCCCAAAACACCCAAAAAACAGGTATACATGCACCAGGTAGCTGGTTTTCGGGGTTCTGGCATGCGCGAACACCAGCTGGCCAGTGCACACGTGTATGCCAGTGCATCAGCCAACTGGTCTTCATGTTTCTGGCACTCCAGCATGCACACTGCATGTGCACGCACATGCACATGCAGTCCGGTTTGGGCATGTGCCAAAAAGGTTCGCCATCACTGCACTAGACCAAAGTGGTTCTCATGAAGGCCTTGAGGATATGGCAGGGTGCTTTGATGAATTTTCTGCCGTTACATTTTTCTCTTTCCTTTTCCTTTTCCTTTTCCTTCCCTTCCTTTTTATTTTCTTTATATGGCCCACCCATTTTACAAGAAATTACTCTGGGTAGCATAAATCTCTGTTAGTATAATTATTTTTAGGAAATGGTTAAGCCACTGGAGGTTTGTAAAACTTCAAGGAGATACAGAGCCTGGAGGACGTAAGGAACTTTTTCTAAAAACAAACTTGCCGTGCAACTGGCGTGTGATCTCAGCTCCTAGTCTCAAAACTCTTACAATTGTGTTGTGTTGCTGTCATCCTCCATTCATTCTGTTCTTGGCAGAAGCCAGAGACTACTGATATCAAATGGAATGGTTTTCCCTCCGTGCAAGTTAGCTCAGACATATCAAAAAGGGCCTCGCTGTTTTTAGATGCAGCTCCCTCATGGCGGGTTTTGGAGGGGGAGGAATTAATTAAGAGTGGGGTTTTAGACAGAAGTCTAAGGGGAAGTGATCAATCTATGGATAATGATACCCATCAGATCTATTTTTAAAAAAGGATGTGGTTCATAGATTATTCACAGGTGATAGAAAGGACTCAAAACTACCACATCAATCTGATCATTCAGAGGCAACGTAGAATCAAACAGCACTTCTTCAGGGCAAAAAGTATCCCAACTAAGATGAACTTGTGGAGAGAGCTATTTTGTCTGATTATTAATGGTTCCTTCAGGTGGGTGAGATGCAGTGGTGGGATTCAAATAATTGAACAACTGGTTCTCTGCCCTAACGACCAGCTGGGTAGGCGTGGCTCAGTGGTCATGTGACTGTGTGGCCATGGCCAACTCAACCTCATTTATGTCGATGGGTACTTCGCCTTAGGTGTTACAATGTAATAAGGATTAACCAGAGGGGCAGTTTCTGTAAGCAGGGCAATAAAACACCAGAACGTTTCCTTCCTACCTTCCTTACAGGATTAGCCCTGTAAAGTGGGAAAAAAAACAAAATAAGATTTCTTCCGACAATCGGTTCTCCGAACCGCTTAGAAAGTTAACAACCGGTTCTCCCGAATAGGTGCGAACTGGCTGAATCCCATCACTGGTGAGATGCCCTCTGCCTTAAAGGAAGCAATGGTATGTTTCATGTCAATAACATCATCCTTAGATCTCTTCACACTTAATGCCAAACACAGAGCTTACTATTCCTACAATTTTTAGGAAGAAAGAGAACAGCTTCCAAAATAAAAGAACTACAGGAATCTTAAAATTGCTCTTACATAGACAGGCTGAGCCTTACATTAATATGCTAACATAAATATATTACCTCTATTTTTATTTACGTTTTCCCTGTCTTTCTCCTCCGCAAACATTTCTTTTGGCAGAAACCATTATTTCCTACTTTTGTCCTAAACACTCTCCTTTCTTTTCATAGATCATAAGAATAAGGAGTATATTCTGTATAAATTTTTTTAGAACAATTCATATTTTTCTTTTTCTTCTGATTGTTTTAATATACATGGTATCTTTATTTCATTTTGCATACTTAGGTGATCTTCTTCTTCTTCTCCTTCTCCTTCTCTTTTTTCTTCTTCTTCTTCTTCTACTACTACTTCTACTTCTACTTCTGTATGACCGTAACCTTGTTGCTGGTATCCTTAAGATTTATATTGACTGTTTCCCTATGACTATCATTAAGTGTTGTACCTCATGATTCTTGATGAATGTATCTTTTCTTTTATGTACACCAAGAGTGTATACACCAAGACAAATTCCTTGTGTGTTCAAGGAATTGGTCAATAAAGAATTCTATTCTGTTCTGTTCTGTTCTGTTCTGTTCTATTCTTCTTCTTCTCCTCCTCCCCCTCCTTCTCCTCTTCCTCCTCTTTCTCCCCCTGCCCCTTCCCCTACTCCTCTTTTACCGGTTCAGGTGTTGAGGGAGATACAAAGTTCTGGCTGTTGCTCTTTTGGCAGCTTTAACCATTGTTAATTGATGTTGTAGTCGTGTGTCTTTGATGTTGTCTCTCCATCTTCTTCTGGATCTACCTCATGTTATTTGACCTTCTCCTCTTTTTGAATATGCCTTGTACTGTATTTGAATATGCCTTGTACCCAAGACATCCTCTCCAGATGAGCAAACTACTTCATTTGCTGTTTTTATATGCCGTTTAGGATTGGTTCTATGCCAATTCTTTCTCTAATGGTCTCATTTCTGATTTTATTTCTTCTGGTCACTCCAGTAGCTTTTCTCAAACATCTCATTTCTGTGGGGATTAACTTTCATTTATGTTTTACTATAAGTGTTCATGTTTGGCACTGGTAACATAGGGTGGGGGAGATGAATGAGATCCTTCTTTGTGCTGATTGGTCCTGCCTTATCTTGTGGCGCTAATACTTGGTTCACTTTACTGCATTATACTGTATATTAATCTCTGTCCATTTTACCATCTTCAATGAATGTTGTTCCTAGATATTTGAAGTTTGATACCTGTTTTATGCTTGTTCCCTCTGTTGCTATGTTTAAGGTATGCTTTTGCAATAACTTTTTTCTCTTTGCTGATTCTCATATTATTTGTCTTGCATTCTTGGTTCACGGTTATAAGATATTGTTGTAGTTTCTTAGCTGCGCTTGCTAATCAATGCCTGATCATCTGCAAAGAATGATTCATTGATATTACTTCCATTCTTGGGTTTGACTAAATTCAAAAAATTAACTCAGTAAATTCAATTAAAGATCCTTTTAACTCCAATTTCTTTCAATTTCCAGTACTTCCTCTTGGTTTTTATTTATTTATTGGTTCGATTTATATGCCGCCCTTCTCCGGAGACTCAGGGTGGCTTACAATGCGTTAAGCAATTGCCTTCATACTTTTGTATATACCTGCTTATTAGGGCTTTCGCCACCCCCACCCCCCAGCGGTGTTCTTTTTTATACAAAGTCAGCTTATTGCCCCCACAATCTGGGTCCACATTTTACCTACCTCGAAAGGATGGAAGGCTGAGTCAACCTTGATCCTGGTGAGATTTGAACTTGCAGTAATTGCAGGCAGCCGGTGCTATTTAACAGCACTTTAATCTGCTGCGCCACCAAGGCTCTTTTACCTATTTTGGACTCTACTATTTTGGTCCTTGGCAGTAAGTAAATCTTAACCATTGTCATTTCAGAAACAGCGCTTTAGCTGAAGGCTTATAATACGGAGTGCTTTTTCCTTCCTGTGGAGTAATCAAAACAGGAGCTACTCTTTGAAGGAGAAAATCTCAACTCAATCATAATGCCCAGGAAGCTCAAACCACAATTCATATGATTAGGCAATGGGGGGGGGGGAACATCCCAATTGGGGGGAATGCAACTTGAATGTGGATCAGGAATTCTCTCACTTCCTCTCATTGTTCCTGGCAAAGCAGATCTGGGGGTGGGGGGGGGGGGGAGGATGGATCCTAAAGTTCATGGAATATGTACTGCTCTGCCGGAAAGGTTGTGTAGATTCCTGTACACAAACATTTTTAATTGAACGGCTATTTTCAGGAATCTTTCAGTAACAGATGATAGGAATTATTGAAGGAAATCCAAATGAGGGACATGTGCCTCAGAAATGAAGATTTATTTGACCACTGATTCTGCATATATGTGGATACTGTTTATAAAATAAATGTTGTGTTTCTGCAGAAGTTATAATACTGTTCACTCTGATGCATAGTCAAAATAGCACCTGAGAAATCAAGAAACAGATGTGTTTTAAAAAGCAGGCATATGCTTCACCATCTAAGCAAAAGTAACAGATTTCTAAGTAAATATAGGCCGTTGTCATTATGATGGCAATTGGAGTCAGAATTGCCATTGCTAAGCAGTGTGGTAATAAAGTGACGTGCCATATGATCACATTGCTTAGAGACGGCAATCCGGGCAGATCTGGTTGCTTTTGTAACCCCAAGACATGCAGAAGTGAAGTTAAGTGAAAAGTGATGGGATTCCCATGTATGGAGCCTGGGTTTTTTTAATGAGAACTTTAAGTACCACATCATGGGAATAAAGAGGTTGCTTCCTCAGAATGCCCAAATAAAAGTGGGGTATAATTGAGCAGTTACCGTATATTACTTGCTTATAACTATTCTTTTTTTTAACCTACTACAACTTGGTTAACATAATTTGAATCACATTTAGTTAAGGTGATTGTACTGGATCCTGTCAATTTCAGTTTTAAAAATGAAGAACCTTGAAGGAAGTCCAAGGATCTATATGGCCTCAGTATAGTTTAGATCAGGGGTGAAATCCAGCAGGTTCTGACAGGTTCTGGAGAACCAGTAGCAGAATTTTTGAGCAGTTCGGAGAACCTGCAAATACCACCTCTGGTTGGCCCCAGAGTGGGGTGAGAATGAGATTTTGCAATATCCTTCCCCCAGGTGTGAGAAGGGAATGGGGATTTTGCAGTATCCTTCCCCTGGAGTGGGGTGGGAATGGAGATTTTGCAGTATCCTTCCCCTGCCATGCCCACCAAGCCACACCACGCCCACCAAACCACGTCCACAGAACCAGTAGTAAAATAATTTGGATTTCACCACTGGTTTAGATGTTTCCACTGCAGGAAAATATGGTTTCTAGGGCTGTGCTGCGCTTTGGGTTGTATAAGTACTTTCTTTTTCAGTGCCACACAATCCTGGGAAAAGATGTGCTTCCTTTTAGGTGTTGTAGACCAATGTTACATTTGTACTCTTGTGTATTCTGAAGCACTGGCACATTTGTTGTGAGTTCCCTCTTTTAGAAGTACGTCAGTATAAAACATCAAATGCAATCTTGTTCTTCTACAATTGTAGAACTGAAGCTCCTTTGATTTGCCAGTGTTTTAGAGCTTATTTTCTGGACTGGCATTGGCCATGAAACAATTAAATCTATTGAGATAAATGTATTTTATACACCTACCTGAACAATCCTAAATACTTGGAGACTTAAGTTCCTTGTCTTCCCACATTATGTCAAATAAGAAAGGTGGACAGGTACACAGCAAAGAATAAAAAAGCAATTCAGATTTTTTAAATAATAAATCATTAAACACAAGGTGGTGACCGCTATTAACGGCATTCATTTAATAAATGTCATATTTCAGATCTCAGCTTTTGCTGCAGCTTTCCAATCTTCAGCCTACAGACATTTTTTAATTCCTATTTTTCATTCTATGCCTATTTAGCACTCCCTCCCACGCGTGTAGCACAATGCTGCAAGTTGGCTGTTTATAGAGAATTATACTGTAAAAGTTAAAATTCCATTCCAAAAGTATATAAGATGCCATTCAAAGGAACTTTAATCCAGAGCATAATAATGCATGCTTATAAATCATGAGCCAAGTTTTTAAAATTATTTGCTCAACCTCTTCATAGTGAAAGGTAATTTCTCATTCTTTACAAGTTTGTGTTTTTTGAGTTTCCCTTTCTTGAGCTCCCCAGGCACTCAGGGAAATTGTGTCATGTCACTTGAGAAAATGGCATTTGGAGATGAAGATGATCATCCTGTCATAGTATTAAGAAAGTGGAATTGCTTCAAAATCCCCTACCATACATTCTTTATTATAAGGAATTATACCTTCTCTGTTAATAAACATAATTGATTTCCTACATGACTGTGTGGTAAGCAAGCTGTACAGTCAAGACCAGGTTCCTGGGCAAGCTAACATAAATGTAACACGCTCCAAAAAATTTTTGTTCTAACTAAACAACATTAACTGTTCTAACATGTTAAAGAATTTGAATGAATGCATTTTTTTCCTAACTGCTTTCCACTCAGAATAATTTTCTAGGCCTACCTTATTACTTAGGAAAATTAATAGAATATGCTGCAACAAAGTAAAACATGTAATATTAATAAGGTTTAGGCACAAGGATGCTAGAAATAACTATGCAGTCTCCGAGAGAGAAGACCGAACCACAAAGGCCTGTTCAAAGTCCAGATGTTTCAGCACCGGCTCCTTGGCAAATAGGGCTTTGAGAGCTTCGAATGCCTGCTGGCAGTCCGCTGTCCAGCGGAGTGGCTGACCCAGTCGGGGCTTTGTCTCTGTGTGCTTTGTCTTCAAAAGGTCCGTTAATGGCAGGGCAACCGTAGCAAACAAGAGGATAAACTGCCGGTAAAAATTGGCAAATCCCAGGAATCTCTGCACCTGTTTGCTTATCGTCGGTGCCTGCCAGCCTCGGTTTGTCTGTTCAAGCACTGCATTCTCTCTTTTTTTAAAAAAATAATATTTATTGGATTTTTAAACATTAAAATACATAGTACAAAAAATAGAAAAGAGCAAAAAATAGAAAACCATAACACACAACAAAAACAAACACATCAAAACTTAAACACTAGTAACAGCTTTTCTACATCAGTATCTCTATCCTAATTAATTTCCATACACAAATTCTACTTCTATCTATCACTATCTTAACTTACATCCTTATCTAAGTTGTAATAACTTTTATTCACAATTCGACTTCATGACAAAATATCGCTTACATTTTAGATTTACTCTCAAGCCAGGAATACCATCTATTCCAAATTAAATAATACTTGGTATCTTCCCTTTCCTTAATTTCCATAGATAATCTGTCCATTTCTGCCCATTCGTATAATTTTTTAATTATAATTTGGTCTGGAGGAATATCCGGTTGTTTCCAATTTTGTGCTATGACAATTCTACTCGCAGTTAGTATATGTAATATGATACATTGCAATTTTTTTTCCATTTTCCCTTCCAAAATACCCAGGAGGAATAGTTCCGGTTTTCTTTCTAACTTCTGCCCAGTTACCTCTTCCAGCCATTTTTTTATCTTCCACCAAAATTTCCTAATCTTAGGGCATTCTCAATCACATAATAGTGATAGAAAATAGGTTTGATTGAGATATCAAATGGTTCCTTCAATTTGACAAAATGTGAATCAAGTTATCCCAACCAAGTACATCCACAAAGCACCAAATCATAGCACTTTACAGACTTGATGACTTTGGTGATGTTTCTGGGATAATTATGAGTTTATCTCCATGTAGGAGAAGTTGATGGCCCTTTGATATAAGTAGATGGCCAATGAAAATCACTATCGCATTAAATTTTTTGTCTAACAAAGCTTTTTAGGAGTGGCAAACCAAAGGCTTTTGACTTCATTCACTTTCCCAGCTCTGAAAATGTTTTAATTTGCTTAGCCATAAACCTTAACTTTATTCTCTTGGGCTAATAGAACAATATAATTCTGTGCTCGTTCTATTAACACAACCGGAAGTTTAATTCAAGTCTTATCTGACCAATCCAGTAAGCACTCCTGGATCAAAGCTTACATTTAGATTACATTCCACTGACATTTGGATCAAGGTTAAATTTTATAAAAAAAATCAATGAGCTTATGTCAATAGTTATAAAAGTTGCCCTAAATGTTTACTATCTTTAATAATAAGACAGGGCAAGGCGACTAATGCTATTTGTTCAGTATCAGCATTTTTCCCTATGTTCAACCTCTTTCATTATTATTCCTTCATACTGATAATGGCATCTTGTTTGACTTAAGACCACCCTTGATTATATGACTGCATCATTGAAACTCTGATTTAGAGTTATTTGTATATCATAATCTTAAATCAGAGGACCACAAGATGTCATTGGTCCCTAATTATGATGCCATCTAAAGCTAGAATATGTCATGCAGCTTTTTTAGATCTTTATATTTCTAATGTACATAACAAGCAAGGAGTGTTCGATGATAATTGCTACGTTGCTATTTAACCTCATTAGGATGTTGCAGAATTGTGCCATCTGATACATTCTAAAAGTAACACCTTCTAGGCTCGTTATTCTATAAATATGCCAGCGATTGTGAGTGTACCTGACTCTTTTATGCATAGGATGGTACTAAGTCACTGATTTTAGAATATGCTTCTTGGGAAGTAGTACCCTGTTTCCGTGAAAATAAGACATCCCCTGATAATAAATCCAATCCAGCTTTTGAGCGCATGCGCTAAAATAAGCCTCTCCCTGAAAATAAGCCCTCCCCAAAAGTATTTAAACACAGAGCTGGAAATCAGGTAAGACAGCAAGAGGAGCCCCATCTTGCTCCACGCGCCCCAAAATGATAAGCCTCTCCCTGAAAATAAGCCCTCCCCAAAAATATTTAAACGCAGAGCTGGAAATCAGGTAAGACAGCAAGAGGAGCCCCATCTTGCTCCACGCGCCCCAAAATAATAAGACCTCCCTGAAAATAAGGCCAAGTGCTTATTTCGAGGTTCAAAAAAATATAAGACAGGGTCTTATTTTCGGGGAAACATGGTATGCTGGGACTTGTACTTCGTGAATAACATGCACAATGGGTGTTTTTTACACTTCTGAACGAAGCTCTTTTACTGCATTTGATTTGTGTCCAGAAAAACGTTTCCTGTCTCAACTTAACAATGAAGAACTTCCCATTGTTTTTCTCAAAATCATAAAATGTCTGCTTCAAAGATCTGAGGAACTTATCGTAGCTAGACAGGAAGTACTGTATACAATGGAAATAGCTCTGCCAAGTACTGTTTAAGATTTCTTAGGAAATTCTGAACCTTGCTTTTATCTAATTCAGGTTTTGAGCCTGTTGCTGCCCTTGCTTTGTTATAAGCATGGCATCATTGCCAGACACTGCAGTACTTTCAAAACAAGTCCCAATGTATTGACATCTCATCTCAAGAAAGAGAAATTGTTTTGGCAGTTCTACTTCTAGGAGGTAATTGCTAGAGGATAAAAGGGCTTTGTTGTTAGCCAAATATGAGATGGAAATTTTCAAAAACAAATAATCAGACACTCTTCTAGAAGCAGCTTCAGTCCCAAACCATTTTTTAAAGTCCTGGAAAAGAAAGAGCACTCTCAATGCAAATAAGATGATGGATGAACACCTAAAATGCTATACAGTTCTCTGGCTCCAGGTGTAATTACATTGGACACTATGAAATAGGCAGGATGTCCTCAGCCAATGCTCTGCATATGCCATCTATTTGCAAGGAATGGTTATTTGTTATACACCTCTGTTGCTGAGCCTATTTTTCAACAGGGCCATAAACGATGGTCATAACAACGGCACACATATGCATGTATATGTGCAGTGCAGAACATTTTGCACTTACTGCATATAAGATCAGTTCAATCATTACCAAATGTTATTATAAACATACAAGGGAAAATAAATGTGCATTCCATCATGTTATTATACAGTAGACTTTCCAGATACAATACACTGTTAATTTAAAGGATGATTAGTTCATATTAGGAAGTGTTTATGAGTACAATAAACCCAGTGGTGGGATTCAGCCAGTTCGCACCACTTTGGGAGAACCAGTTGTTAACTTTCTGAGCAGCTTGGTGAACTGGTTTTTGGAAGAAATCATTAGGGCAGAGAACCGGTTGTTAAATTATTTGAATCCCACCACTGAATAAACCCAATTTGTGGCAAATGTTGGTTTTTATCAAACCACAAAGTAGTTTTTCTAGGAACCTTATTTTCCTGTTATTTGAAGGACCCTGTATATCTCATAATCTAACATAACGTAATTAGGTAGCATATCTCCATGCAGGCTCTCACAACTATCCAAGCATATGACTGTAAGGACATAAGTGTTTTTTTAATCTTAGCCAGTCAGTACAATACTGAGTAGCTAAACAGTTAGTTGTAAGTTAATGTCACCAAAGTTAGCCAGGATTCATAAACTTTTTATCTAATATGCATAGCAATGACAATCAATGTACATTCATCTCATATGGACATCCTCATACAATTCTTGAGCATTAAATAATTAAGATGCCAAAAATCATGGGGGGAAAACCCTGGTCCCCCCCCTTCTTTCTACTTATGTGAGAATACAGCTTGCAACAAAATTTGTTAAGGACTAAGATTCAGGTTGGTCTAGTGGTTAAGGCACCAGGCTAGAAAACAGGAAACCAACAGTTCGAGTCCCCCCTTAGCCATGAAAGTCAACTAGGTGACTTTGGGCCAGTCACTCTTTCTCAGCCCAACCTACCTCACAGGGTGGTTGTTGTGGGACTAAATAGAAGGAGGTATAAATAATGTATTGTACAAATAATGAAGGTGGAAAGAAAGAAAGAAAGAAAGAAAGAAAGAAAGAAAGAAAGAAAGAAAGAAAGAATCAGTTCAATAACTCAGAACTAAACAGTGTATAGAAAGAAAAGAAAAGAAAAGAAAAGAAAAGAAAAGAAAAGAAAAGAAAAGGTCAGTTCAATAACCCAAATCTAAGAGGCATATGGGAGAGTGAATATGAAGTTGTTTTGACTAAACCTTCCAACTTCTCCTTTCTAGAACTCAAGAGGCATATATGAAAACATTGCATTATCTTTTTACTTGCTGTTTGAGTAACATGCTTCACTGCTACCGTTAAACACAGACCATACTGCTTGGGCCAAGAGAGACCCCTCTAACAAAAAGTGACAGGAGTCTGTTACACATAAAGACTACTACTACTTTTTTTTATTCCTTCCACCTAATGAAATATTGAAAAGAAATTATGCAAAATGATGAAAAACATTTTCTGTAGTGATGGGGAACTCTCAGAAAACAGTGAAACTGGACTCTAGTGTGAGGAAGAAGTTGACAAAAGAAAGACAAGAGTTTGAAAATAGGCAGGACTGGGATGGTGAATACATCCCTACGAGACAGCTGGAAAATGGCTTAAAGCATTGCCATCTGATCCATCCTAAGGCCGTTTCTCTTCTGATCATGTGATCCAGTCAAAATTTATGCAACCCACCCAGAATTTCCCAATCTGCACACACACAGTGTGGCCAGTGCTGTCAAAGGTGTTGGAAAGAATCCAAGAAGCAATCCTTTTAATGCTTCCCTATCCTGTTTCAATTAAAAATCAAAATGCCAGGAAGTAACAGGTTACTATTTGTTGTTTGTGTATTGAATACAAGCCAAGTTTCAAAGGCTTTACTCTGAGTGGCAATCCTGAAGTTTTAAAAACAAATGCATAACATCAAGCAATATGGTAAAAGCCAAAACTCAGAATCTTTTGTTCAAGCAATTAATTATTTAGCAACAGAAAAATCTGATTATTGGAGCTATTAATAATTGTCAGGTAAGATATGCAATAGGTATGTCTTATTTGTCCACTGTTTTTAAGTAATGAAAACTGAATAAATAGAATTAGAATTAGAATTTTTTATTGGCCAAGTGTGATTGGACACACAAGGAATTTGTCTCAGTGTACATAAAAGAAAAGATACGTTCATCAAGAATCATAAGATACAACACTTAATGATAGTCATGCCAAGGAGCCATGATGGCACAGTGGTTAGCATGCAGTATTGCAGGCTAATTCTGCCAATTGCCAGGAGTTTGATTCTCACCGGCTCAACGTTGACTCAGCCTTCCATCCTTCCGAGGTTGGTAAAATGTGGACCCAGATTGTTGGAGGAAATAGGCTGACTCTCTAAACTGCTTAGAGAGGGCTGTAAAGCACTGTGAAGCAGTATATAAGTTTAAGTGCTACTGCTATTGCTATATTCTTTTCCATTTTGAAGTTTCACCAGTAAAGGAAGGCAATGCGTAGATTTTGGAAATTATGGAACGGCAGAAAATTGCTTGTTATTTAATTTAAGGGAATGTTTCTTTGTTTTACTATAATGCTGAAAAAGATTTAGCATCCCATCACTTAAAATGACTTGGGGTCATGGGGTTCAGATGGGTTTGCTGATCACGTACATGGCTCCCTGCCACGTGGCAACAGCCCTACCCGAGCTACTCAACGTCATCGCCGCGGTGGCGGTTGATACCCCTAAGCTTATGGTCATGGGGGATTTCAACCTGCCATCCGTGGGTGAGACATCAGAGATGGTTCGGGAGTTCATGGCTTCCAAGACAGCTATGGACCTGACCCAGTTAATTCATGGCCCTACCCACACAGGGGGAAACACGCTGGATCTGGTTTTTGTCTCTGGACAGTGATTGAGGGATCTTGATATAGGGGATATAGTTACTGAACCCTTGTCATGGTCAGATCACTCTCTCCTTCGTCTTGACTTTCGAACCGCTGCACCCCGCCGCAGGGAGGCGGAGCCGGTAAGATGGTTCCGCCCCAGGCGCCTGATGGAACCTGACAGATTCCAGACGGAGCTTGGGCCATTTCCTGAGGTTCTGGCACACGCCTCAACTGGAGACCTGGTGGCCGCCTGGGATAGGACGGCTGCTGGTGCTCTGGATCGGGTCGTGCCTTTGCGGCCTCTGACCCGGCGCCGATCTCAATTGGCTCCTTGGTTTACCGAGGAGCTGAGTGAGTTCAAGCGCTGGAAAAGACGCCTAGAGAGTAGTTGGAGGGCCAGTCTTTCTGAATCTGACCGGACACTAGTAAGATCCCACATTAGGAATTACTTAGTGGCGATAAAAGCAGCGAAATGTAGCTATTTTGCTGCTCTTATTGCGTCATCAGATAACCGCCCGGCTGCCCTCTTTAGGGTGACCCGCTCCCTGCTCCACCAGGAAGCGTGGGAGGACCCCTTGGAGGGTAGAGCCGAGGATTTTGTTCAGTATCTGTATGACAAAATCACTCAGATTCGGGAAGATTTGGACTCCGACTGGGTAGTCTCAGGGGGAGAGACAGGGGCAGGTCTTGAGAATGTTATCTGGGATGAGTTTGATCCTGTGACCCCTGAGGACGTGGACAGGATTCTGGGCAGACTGAACGCGACCACTTGTTTATTGGACCCGTGTCCTTCCTGGTTAGTACTGGCTTCCCGGGAAGTGACACGAGGCTGGCTCCAGGGGATTATAAATGCTTCGCTGAGTGAGAGTGACTTTCCCACCGCCTTGAAAGAGGCGGTGGTGAGGCCTCTCCTCAAGAAGCCTTCCCTGGACCCAGCAATGTTGGTAAATTATCGTCCGGTCTCCAACCTTCGCTTTGTTGCGAAGGTTGTTGAGAGTGTGGTCGCGCAATAGCTCCCCCAGCACCTGGATGAAACAACGTATCTGGATTCGTTCCAGTCGGGCTTCAGGCCCGGGTACAGCACGGAAACGGCATTGGTCGCGTTGGTTGATGATCTCTGGAGGGCTCGGGACAGGGGGTGCTCCTCTGTCCTGGACCTGTTAGATCTCTCAGCGGCTTTTGATACCATCGACCATGGTATCATGCTGCACTGGTTGGAAGAGTTGGTGGTGGGAGGCACTGTGTTGCAGTGGTTCTCCTCCTTTCTCTCTGACCGGTCGCAGTCTGTGTTGACAGGGGGACAGAGGTCGACCCCGAGGCCCCTCATATGTGGAGTGCCGCAAGGGTCGGTCCTCTCGCCTCTCCTGTTCAACATTTATGTGAAGCCGCTGGGCGAGATCATCCGTGGTTTTGGGGTGGAGTACCATCAGTGATGTCCCGGTGCCTGGAGGCCGTACGGATCTGGATGGGGAGGAACAGGCTCAACCCATCCAAGACTGAGTGGCTGTGGTTTCCGACGTCCCGATATAGTCAGTTGACGCCATCACTGACTATTGGGGGCGAATCATTGGCCCCCACGGAGAGGGCTCGCAACTTGGGCATCCTCCTGGATTCACGGCTGTCTTTAGAAGAGCACTTGACGGCCGTAACCGGGAGGATTTTTCATCAGGTTCGCCTGATTCGCCAGTTGCATCCTTTTCTGGATCGGGACTCGTTACGCATGGTCACTCATGCACTTGTCACCTCCCGCCTGGACTATTGCAACGCTCTCTACATGGGGCTCCCCTTGAGGAGCACCTGGAGGCTCCAACTGGTGCAGAGTGCGGCCGCGCGGATGGTAATGGGAGCGACATGGCATTCCCATGTAACACCCCTCCTGCGCGAGCTGCACTGGTTCCTGGTGGTCTTCCGGGTGTGCTTCAAGGTTCTGGTTACCACCTTTAAAGCGCTCCATGGCTTAGGACCCGGGTATTTGCGGGACCGCCTACTACCACCAATAGCCTCCCACCGGCCGGTACGCTCCCATAGAGAGGGGCTCCTCCGGGTGCCGTCAGCCAAACAATGCCGACTGGCGGCCTCCAGGGGGAGAGCCTTCTCTGTGGGGGCACCTACTATCTGGAACGAGCTCTCCCCAGAGATACGGAGGATCCCGGATCTGCGCACCTTCCGCCGCGCCTTAAAGACCTTACTATTTCACCAGGCCGGCCTGGCCTAATTTTCCCCCTCTTTTATAAAAGATTTTAAAAATTTTAAATATCTTTTAGTATTTTATATATTCAATTTTAAATTGGTTTTAAAAGTTTGGGGTTTTAAATTTGTCGGGGCCAAAATTATTTAATTTGATTTTATTCTATTATTTAAATTTTGTATTGTATGTGTTTTTATTGTTTGGCTGTGCACTGCCCTGAGTCCTTCGGGAGTAGGGCAGTATAGAAATCTAATAAAATGAAATGAAATGAAATTTTCAGTAACCTCAAGAATTCCCGCTAGTATAAATTTAACACCAGCTATGGGTAGTCAGTTAATTTTATAACTGCTGCTGGACTAACAGAGAAAAAAAATTAATCAGTATAATCGTTCAGAGAATGAGTGCATGTTGTCTACTGAGAATCAATGAATGGATGCATTCCAACCTCTCCTAACATACACAGCAAAAGATTGTCCATAAATATGTGATCCAAATTCATAAAGGCTTTGAACTGTGAAGAACTGAAAACTCTGAATACTGTCCCCATTCTTATCCACAACTCTTTCTATCCTTCCCACCAGGATATCTGAGCTCTAATCAAAGCTAAATCACCTCTCTGCTTTAGCATGGAAGTCGAAGTGGTGAAGAGGTGGGGCAAAGTAGCTTGAGAGAAAGTGAAAACTGCCTTGGATCTAGAGATTGAAAACAAAGCATAACCCATTTCAAAGCTTGCCTTTTGACACAACACAGTAAAGAGGTCTTACTTCTCTCTTCCATTGGGAAGAAATCAGAGAAGGAATACAATTTAGGTGAAAAGAGGCAACCCAGTCCAGCTGTGACAGGCACGGGAAAGAAATGTTTCAAAGAGATTCTGCCTTATTTAATTCACTGTAAGATTAGCTAGGAATTTACTCTTGCAGTGTTCATTATTTCTTTATTTTTATTTATTTATTTATTTTGGCGAGTACATATTAGATAATATATATAAGTAAAAGCATGAATTGAATACATAAAATGAGTACAATTAAAGGGAACATTAGGACAGGGACGGTAGGCACACTGGTGCTCTTAAGCACGCCCCTTACAGACCTCTTAGGAATGGGTGAGGTCAACAGTAGACAGTTTTAGGTTAAAGTTTTGGGGGTTTTGGGATGAAACCACAGAGTCTGGTAGTGCATTCCAGGCATTAACAATCTGTTACTGAAGTCATATTTTTTGCAATCGAGTCTGGAGCTCGTGTATTGTTGTGGTTGAAGCTAAAGTAGTCATTGACAAGTAGGACATTGTAGCAGATGATTTTATGAGCTTTGTTTAGGTCATACCGAAGGATTAGAAATTACATCATTTCTAACCTACATCTTTTCTAACCTACATCTTTTCTATCCTGCTGTATGGAGTAGAGAGTTGATCTCTAATAGAAAGCCACTTGAAGAGACTAGAAGCATTTAAAATGTGGATTTACAGGCGGCTGTTACGTATAAGCTCGGTTGACAAAATCAGAAATGAGGAGGTGATAAGCCATCTGGGAAAGCCAAAGGAAATCATCAAAACCATTAAAAAGTGAAAGTTAGAATATTTTGGACATGTGATGCGACACCTGGAAAAATACGACCTACTTCACTTAATCCTCCAAGGAAAGATGGAAGGCAAATGAGGTCCAGGCAGAAGAAGAACATCATGGCTTCAAAATCTAAGGGACTAGTTTGGACAAAACTGAGCAGCACTTTTTCATGCAGGTGCTGATAAAAATATGATCGCCGACATGATCGCCGACATCCAATGATGGATATGGCACAAGAAGAAGAAGAAGAAGTTCATTACTGTGTTTTTACACCAAGCTAGCACCAAAAAAAATGCCTTTCTGGAAAGCTGTTGCTTTCTTGTTTCTTTGGTTTGTCAACTATCTGGCGCTTAATATCTACCGCCTCAAGCAGACTAGTGAAAAGAAGCCTCTTCAGTCAGTGGCTTGCTGTATACCAGGCCTTGCTTCCAGCTTTAGAAGAAAGGGGAAATATTCAGCTTTTAGAAACGGTCAAAATATCCTAGAGAAAATGTTGTGTATTAACTCTCTGGTGAACTGTATCTCAGAGGCATCATCTCTTGAGAGCCATCTATCTGGCACCTTCAAGCAGGCCTAAACTACTTTCAAAAGAGCTGTGAAATCCATTTGTCACTTGTCAAGGTTAAAAGCTCAGCATACACAGAGCACACTGAAATCCATTCCAGGGCTGCAGTTCCCATAGCAGCAGTTAAAAGTACTGGCAAGCGTTTATTATTTACAAGTAGGATTTACTAAGTTCAGATCAAAGGCAAGTCCATTCTTGGGTTTCTGTTCTGAAAGTAACTGGAAAGACCCCTTTAAGATTCTGCATTCATGAAAACAGACTTCCTCCACATTAATTAGCATGCTAACTAGTTCGTTCTGAGCTAGGGAAAGCATATCTGCTGGGAAAGATTGCATTTGCATAATGCATCAACTTAAAAGAAGGTTAGTTCAATTTCTGGGTACCATTCCAAAAATGTGAATAAGAACCTTGAGAATTCTTGACAATCGATAAGCTGACTGGGGAATTCAAATCCACACATCTGTAAAGTGACTAGCTTATGGAAGATTGGGCAATGTCTTGCAGTTTTATCTTTATACAATTTGAGTGGTAAAATATTATTTTTTTCCTTTCAAACTGCAAAAAGTAGATGAGGAGAGTAGAATGATTCTCTTGTTTCTTGTAAAGCAAAACACGAAGTGAAAGTGGTTAAGAAGTATCAGGTACTGTTAGCTTCTAATTATTCTAAGAAGCCTCTCTTCATCTTCAACACTGGAAAGCTTTTTCAGAGATGTTGAAGAGGGAATAAACATAGCTGAGAACAGAGTTGTTCCAAAATGCTTTGATTTACTTTTACACAAATTCGTGTTTTGTTGCCGCCCCATATTCTAATCTGCTGTCCTGTATCCCAAATATGCCACTAGACCAGGGGTCAGCAACCTGTGGCTCTGGAACCACATGAGGCTCTTTGGGCCTTCTGCTGTGGCTCCCTGTCGGGTGATCCCACCACTGGCCGGCCCCACCCCTAGCCCACCCCTCCCAGTCACTCCTTGTATGGCCTGAGAAGGTAAGGGTGATGGCGGGGGATGGAGAAGTGGCTAGGGCAGAAACAGAGAGATACAGAGAGAGGGGGAGAGGGAGGGGGGAGGGAGGGAGGGGAGAGAAAGATATGTCAAAAGGGTTGTGTGGTTCCCAGTGTTTTTTAACAACTGGTTCTCTGTCCTAATGACCGGCTGGGTAGGCATGGCTAGGAGGTCATGTGACTGGTGGAAGTGAGTGACATCAAGTTGGCCACGCCCATCCAGGTTTTGTGGCTCCCGGTGTTTTCTTTTCTGTGGGAAACGGGTCCAAATGGCTCTTTGAGTGCTTAAGGTTGCAGACCCCTGCACTAGATCAGAGGATGTGAAAATCTGGTTGAGTCTGCTTGTTTTACCCCGATTGCAGATCACATGTGTGGTGTTGTTGTTGTTGTTTTTACTATGCTGTTTTAATTGTTAGCCACACAGAGTAATGAACTTGAGTTGGACAGCCTTATAAATTGAAATAAATAAACAATATATCCAAGCAGTAGCATATTCTTTCATTTGAATTTGACACATGGCCTCTTTAAGTTCTTCTATTTATAAATGTGTCTACCTCTGGAAATTTGAGAGAAATATTCTCTGGCATACTGTGTATGTTATCCCATGGCCAAATTTATCAAACTATTTCAAAACATCAGCTCCAAGATAGGACAAACTGAAACAAATGTGTCTAAAAATTTAGCATCTTTTTCAGCTCCTTTCCCCACCTCATGGTTAGGAAGGGAATAAAGAATCCCATGTTTTCCCTCTGCAAGTATCTAAGTTCTTTAATTTCCTCCTTACCTTCCTACTTTCTCAGTGTGACATAATATTAATGTATAATGAGACTTCCAGTCTGTCTGCTCAAAGGATCGCATTAGACCAGTTTGCACTCTCCTTTCACTGGATACTGAAAAGTTACTGTGGGGACAGATATGGGGAGGGCATGAAATAAAAGCCATATTAAACTCTTGAATGGAAGATAGAACATAATTGTATGGTACAAATATATACATTTTAATTAATCACTTCTTTTTCCCACTCTTCCTTCCAATTTAGGATTGCTTACAAGTGTCAAACCCAACCAATGATTGGATCCTCACAACAGTCCATTGGGGTTTATGCTTTCCCCAGTTAAAACTTAGCATTGATCTCTACATCATTCTGGTGCCCTCATGCAGGAAAACTGAGGAGACAAAGAAAAGTCAGTAACACATGATTTCTTCCAATCAGATATCATCTTATTAGTTTTAAAGGAAAAGCAAAAACATAAAACACAGCAAAGGGGGGGAAATGGATGCCTCCCAACCCATAGTTTCAGTCTTAAATGACTAATATGACTGACAAAGAGAAATGAGATTTATTTGTCTATTAAGATCTGCCTCAATTTCAAATATTATCCTAACGTGGCTGAGATATTACATCTTTGGACTTTGCCCATAAATTATTTACCTCCGCCAGAACACTTAAAATGCAAAACCCAACAAATTTCCTTTTTCTCCTTTTGCTATCAAAGTTTGCATACCAGCCAAAAGATAAACAGAAAAGCATTAAGTGTTTTACACAGGATTGTATGCTTTCAATCATCAAACAAATATTTCTGAGGTCAACATTTGACAACATTTTGCATTTAAGAACTAGAGACTGAGAAAGCCAGGTTATGGCCCTGAAAGACAGAATGCTGCAAATTACATTGGAGTATAATACTTAATTCTCCATAGTAAATAGGTGGGTTTATTCAGATAGAGTTGTTAAAGCTCAACACTTTGATGAGAGAACACGAAGTACAGAATCTCACTGCAATTTCAATACTAAAATCTCAAGTGTTCCATCAATAAGGAGAGGCTATTTTCAATATCTTCTTCTTTCAATTGTGTTTTTGCACCCTACATCTTAGCCCACAATTCCAGTGTCGATGGGTAATTCTACCCTGCTGACTGATAAGAAGATGAAAAATACTTTCAGAAAGTTTCATCAAGCGATAATTAGTGATTGTTCATATAATCTACTTTTTCTTGGAAGAAACAAGATTGCAAAGAAGATAACTACATATGCTGATGTGGGGTAATTTTTGTTACTATTATTCTAGAGGGGAGGCACCAACATTTGATGACCTAGGTGGAGATCCCACACCAAATCTTCAAATGCTTCCTGGTCCTCAATCAACATGAAAGGAGGCTGCACAGTCTTGTATCCCATACATACATACATACATACATACATACATACATACATACGTGTGTGTGTGTCTTTTCGTAGATTTTCACGGATAGAGGTATGCAAGTTTTGGTGTATTCAGGTCTTTTCCCGTGTAAGATTGAGAATATTTTGGCGACATTTCGACGAGGTCCCACTCGTCATCTTCAGGCTGGTGCCTTTGGCTTCGTGCCTGTGCGAGCAGGCACATCTTTTGCTCGCACAGGCACGAAGCCAAAGGCACCAGCCTGAAGATGACGAGTGGGACCTCGTCGAAACATCTAAACGTCGAAACGTTGTCAAGATACTCTCAATCTTACACGGGAAAAAACCCAAATACACCAAAACTTGCATATATATATATATATATATACATATATATATATATATATATATATACATACATACTGTATATTCAATATATTGACTTATTCAGTATTTCACGTACACATAGCACTCCACAGAGTTCAATAAATTTTATAGACTACTCTGTAAAAGCAAACATTAGCCCTGGAAATAGATTAAATCAGTTGAGATTGGACCATGCACAAAACTATACGATTGTCTGACTTAACACGGGGTACAAAAAATGGGGAAGAACACCTTTGCTCTGTAAATTTTATTTGGGTATCGAGATGTAACTTATAAGTGCCAAACAAACTGCAATTTGGCTATCCAACAATTCACATCCAAAATGCAGTCACTAACAGCAAAAGTACTATGCCGATCAACAGCCATCCAGACAAAATTAGAAAAGCTGTCTCTTCAGCACAGAACTTCTTCAAGGTGTAAATTGCATGTTCCTAATCTCAGCTTTTATGAGAAATAAGGCCTCAATATCCTTCATTTAATGTCCTAATATCTCCTTCAAGATAGTTTTTAACAGTTTTCATATAACTACATAATGCAGACTGTTTTATTTTTAATGCACTCAGGTATAACACAGTAAATTGCCTAGCATTATATGCATCAAAAATCAAACAAGCCAAGTGTGTATCTCTGTATACTAGCAGGAGCACTTCATCTGCATATCTGGCTCCTAACAATTAGATTCTTGTAGCCACTGTGCATTCATCACTGAGTGTTTCCTATTTTCTTTTTCTAGCAGAGTAATTCTCCCAATACAATTACTTTTCCTCCATTAACTGAGTTCCAAAGCTAGACTGCAACCATTTCAATGCTTAATTCTTTACCTAACACAAATATTGAAGTCTTTCTCTATGAAAGCGTTACATTTAAGAGTGCACAAACTCTGCTAACACTATAAAAATATTTTGCTCTAGACTCCACAACAGCTTGCCCAATCCATGAGCATCAACTATCAACACATCAACTATTAATGCCACAATGTGAAGACTTACAAAAGCTTTCTAGAATTAAATTGCACACAAGTTTCAAATGAAAGACTACTCGGCGAACTGTGTCACCAAGATCAAAACAAACTATTTACAACTGCTAATCTTGACGGGCCAAGGAACTGTCAAAAGTTGGTTGACTAAGAGTTTCTTTCAAGAAGTGAATTACATAATCAAAGTGCTATAGAAATAGCAAACCCACTATAAATATCTAGGCTAATAAATCTATGAACAAGATATTTGCCTTTTGGATACCATAGATATACTGATGTGATAAATATTGCAATTGATTTTCTTTCAAATATAAGAAAATTGGCACATTTCAGCCTGCATCAAGCACACTCACATCTATATTAAAATTTCTTTAGGAAGTAAGACAGTTGAGTATACCCTTCTAAATGTTATCAATTTCAAATATACTACCATGACTCAAATTTTGCTAACGTCCAAGCTTCATCTTCTGTACACATTTGTTTAACCTCCTTCTAAACCTCACAGAACTAGTTATGCTCAGTGTTATGGTGTAGATCATTCACCACCCTTGCATTGTGCAACGGAGAACAACTTGGGAGCATTTGCCCAAACAATAAATTAAAGATCAGTGAAACCAAGTATTGTCACATTATGTTTAATTAAAGAATTTGCTTCTAAAATATATAAGACATTGCTGACTGAAATGGTTTTCAAAGGTGATCAGATACATTGACAGGCAATTGATCTATAAGACTGGTTCAATACTTTCTATATGCACTTGTCTCAGAGAACATTGTCTGATATATACATGGGACACATTAAACACCAAGTAGATTGATGCTGCTAATAGTGCATAATTTTTGTTAAAATATTGTTTTTGTTAAAAGGATTACTTTCATGGTAACAAGTTATAGTAAGAGAATTTTTCAAGTCTAAATGTGCTTCCCCTTTCTTTCCTTTATCTTTGTGTGAACTAACAAAGGTTTATCTGAGACCTTTTTTCAACTTATTTGAGCCACTGTGGCGCAGTGGCTAGAGTGCAGTACAGGGGTGGGTTCTACTTACCCTTACTAGTGGTTCGCAGCGGGAGTGCGTGCGCACATGCTTCTGGGCATGCACAGATCACCCATGATAACGTCATGGCAGGTGGGTGGAGCCTCCCACCGGTTTTACTACCGGTTCTATAGAACCGGACCGAACCAGGAGCAATCCACCACTGGTGCAGTACTGCAGGCTACTTCTGCTGACTGCCAGTTGACTGCAATTTGGCAGTTCAAATCTCACCAGGCTCAAGGTTGACTCAGCCTTCCAACTTTCCGAGGTGGGTAAAATGAGGATCCAAATTTTTGGGGTCAGTATGCTGACTCTGTAAACCGCTTAGAGAGAGCTGTAAAGCACTGTAAAGCGGTATCTATGTCTAAATGCATTGCTATTTTCTTGGCCTGAGTTCAAGCTTCTCTTATTTGACTACTGCCTTACAGCAGCTCTTCCTCCTGTTATTCAAGGCCATTCCTTATGTCCTCTAAAACAACCCAATGTTATCACTTAGATAAAACTGATTTAAAAGAAGACTTTTTAAAACTTTCTACCTACTGGAAATAACAATTCTCTTCTTCTCTTCTAAATTAAAAAAGAAACATTGAGGATTTATTAAGAAAGTATTATGGGTGATGTGCAACAGCCACATACTTTAATGGGTTGTAAACCAGGTATAACAATGTGAAAAACAGGAATAGTGAAGTATTCAAGTAAATAGAGTTGCGATAGCTACCCCATTTAAGGACAATGTAGGTATTTCTGCAACCTCAGGAGATAACTAATATGTAATTATGTGCATGGACCATTCACATAATTTTGAACAGGATTCTTCTAATTGTGAAATTGTGATGTGGCAAAATTGAGCTTGTGAATGCCAATTTATTTTCTCTGCTGAACTAAGAAATATTGATTCAGGTTGATTGTTTTCCTGATGTGTCAGGTTTATTTAAATGATCAATCATGCTCGAGAATGGATATTTCAGACAAATGCTGCTGAGCAGGGAAAAAGGGAATGATCTTATTCCTTCTTCTAAAGATTTTTTTTTTTTGTTCTCCAGAAAATAAATTATTTCTTTTTTAAAAGATGCACTACTTCATGGTATATTCTGGGTACCATTTGTGGTACCTTAGCTCCGAACAATAGAGAGGCTATAGCAAGAACCTATTCTGTAGTGGCCAACAACTTGATTCATGAGGCATCAGGATTATAGCCAACTCTCTGACCTTCTACCTACAAGTTGTTGTAGCACCGTCAACCATTCCCAGGTACATCTCCTTATCAGGGGTACTATCAGAAGACAAACATAGCAACTGAGCCAAAACCCATTATTTGTGGAATAGAGTTTCAAACTACTTTGCCAAGTACCAAGTACCAAGTCCTTCCACCTTACTAGTTATTTTCCAGTCAAATTTTGTGGTACCTGTGACCACAACAGTGGTACCTCTGTAATGGAGGGGCTTTTGGTTTCAGCGTTCTGAGTTTTGGGCGATATGGCGGGGGAGAGAGGTAGTTGACCAGGTAAAGGAGTTTCCATGACATCCAGGGGTGAAATTCAGCCGGTTCTATCCGGCTCGGGCGAAAGGGTAGTGGCAGCTGCGGGAGGCTCCACCCACTTGCGCGGACATCATGACGTTGCTTTTTTGCGATGATTTAAAGCCTCTGTGCATGTGCAGATGATGCAGCACGCACACATTTGCGAACCGGTAGGGAATTTAAGTGAATTTCACCCCTGATGACATGACTTTCTGGATGCAATTAAAGCTCCGTATGACTGAAGCTGCTGTAAATCGAACAACATTTCCCAAGCTTTGGTTGACAGATCAATGAACTTTTTTGGTATTCCTACACCACGTAACCTTCCTTTTCATTGTTGCAGTTGCATCTTCTTGTAAGTCTATGGGTCCTATACGCATACATGTCCATGTATGTGCCATGCCATTTTTTTTCATTAAAAACTACAAGAGAGAAATTGCCGTAATAAACCCAATGATACTTACTGTATGTTATTATATGAGAGTTCATATAAATATATTTGTGCGGCCACAAAGGGAAATGTATCAGTGGTGAAATCCAAATTGTTTTAATACCAGTTCTGTGGGCGTGGCTTGGTGGGCATGGCTTGGTGGGTGTGGCAGGGGAAGGATACTGCAAAATTTCCATTCCCACTCCACTCCAGGGGAAGGATACTGCAAAATACCCATTCCCTCCCCACTCCTGGGGGAAGGATATTGCAAAATCTCCATTCCCACCCTACTCTGGGACCAGCCAGAGGTGGTATTTGCCGGTTCCCCAAACTGCTCAAAATTTCCGCTACCAGTTCTCCAGAACCTGTCAGAACCTGCTGGATTTCACCCCTGAAATGTATATATGTTGGCCATTGCACTGTACAGACTATTAGAATGTTTTAAAATGATCACCATAAGAGAAAGTCTAGAAGGCAATCTAGCATGTTAGACTAGCATATAAATGTAGGCTCTCCTACTTTCTTCAGAGAATAGAGAAATGTGATGCAAGGAAAGGAAAGTTATCCTCATCCTCTTTAAAATGGAGAGATTCAGAAAAACGGCTTTTAATATAGGTTTATTCTTCTATTTTCAAAGAGAGGAAATCTTTTCATTTGTGTGTTGAAAAATTGGCATTGCAGCAGGAGACCTAAACTTTTTGTGTGACATGCCAACAACGTTCATTTTTAAAAACAAAGTTTTCTCAAACTAGCAATGAAGCCACATGCATTTTTATGGCCTCAAGGCTTCCCTAAGATCAGTGGAAAGATGGCATTGCTCCTAACCTTTGAGAGGGGTTTTTTTCTGCCATAAAAGAGAAGTAGAAGATGGTATCCGAATTAAGTAGAATTCACACAACAGAATTCATACACAAGTAGAATTCACACAACGAAGCCTATGTAATTAATTGAATTGTCAAGTTGGATCCAGAGCTGCCGTGAGCAGTATTCCATTAATAATGAACTTTGTCTGAATGAAAGATACGTAAAGATTAATGCAAAATGCACTCACGAGGGGGAAAAAGAAAATCAGAAATATAACTTCCAGTTCCCATCCAAACTTTGAATAAGAATTTCATTTGGCTATCAGCTCATTCCAAAAAAGATGGGCACTCTGGGTTAAAACCAAGATGATGTATGAATGCAAAAAGAAAAGAAAAAAGAAAAAGAAAAACAAGAATATCTTAATGCAATACATATTTTATAATAATATTTTATATTACATATACATACCAATGCGTGAACATGTGACACCTGGGTGCCATACATTTCAGTACAAATAAAATAATATCATTAATCATAGTTATCACATTCATCCAATTTATATATTTCTAATAGTAATACACATTTATATCAAATTATAAGCTTTCATTATGTCATATTGTTTAAACATACATAATACTACCACTGTTCTATTTCTAAACCTCTCTCTTATCATTACACTTGTCTTATTTTATAAAAATGTGTATACTAATATTCCTCCTTTCTCTTATTTCTGTCTTTCTCTTATTTCTTTAACTCTGAACAGTCATGAAACGGACTGTTGAGAGTCGACAGTTATAATGTTTCCTTGCTACCAGAAAGAAAACTCCTACTAAGCTTATATAGATAATCCACATTTTTTTTAATAAACACTTTATTAAACTTTTATTACATTAAAAACATAAAAAATTATTTCACTCAACAACAGCTAACTGTGGTGTTTTTCTTGTGACAATAATTCATGCATTATTTACAAAAATTAAATTGTGCATATTTACATTCTTATTTTATCTATTACTTGTACTTAATAACTATCTATCTTCAATCTATCTCCGTTCTGTCCAGTTATACTACTGTTCCCACACATTGTAAAATATCAATGTCTCTTTATCTTTTAAACTCAACGTTAATTTGTCCATTTCTGCGCAATTCATGATCTTTTGTATGACCAGTTTCTCTGCGGGTGTACATGGCTGTTTCCAACATTGAGCGTAGGCAATCCTGGCAGCAGTTAATATGTGTAGTACTAGATATTTTGTGCCCTTCACATTTTTTTTTTTTTTTGGAAGATCCCCAATAGGAAGAGTTCTGGTTCTAAGTCTAATTGTAATCCACATTTTATGATCACAATTGGGGCTGGAACTTTTGTTGCTAAGCAATGCCGTTTTTAAATGATTTGCACCTGATTTTGTATCTTTTTGTGCTGTAGTAGTTCAGGGAACCATCATGGATGTGAAGCAAATCTGGCATCCCCCACTGACTTTGCTTGTTTGAGGCACCCCAGAAAGGTCACAAATAGAGATTATGTCATTATGAAATGTTGCAACTGTTGTAAATATATGCCAGTTTCCAAGCACTTGAATTTTGATCACATGACTGATGCAACAATTGTAAATCACTTTTTTCAGCTTGGTTGCAACTTTGAACTGACGTGAAACAAATTGTCTTAATTTGAGGACTACTTGTAATTTGATCCTTTATTAGTGCCAAGGTATTGGAAGGGAGAGAATTTTTTTTTTTCCAGAAGCCGAAATCAAGTTGCATTTTGGTATGGTAAAGTCTTTTTTGTTTTTTTTTTAATTCAGACAAACCTGCTATAAAAGTTCTATACAGAACTATCGTGGAACATCGGTTTTTGAAACAAATTCCTAGGTGATTCCCCCCAAAAAGTAGGAGGTGGGCTTATTGAGCCATAAGTAAAACTGTTGATAAGAATGAATTCAGGAATTTAAAATTTTAAGTAAAAACATATAGGAAATTTTCAAAATGCCCCTTGAGGATACTGCATTATTTGAAAAGGGAGTCTAGCTGCTCTAGAGAAAAACCAAACTCTCTTTTGTAAAATCCCCTTCTTGAACAGCAGAATCAAGCAAGCAAGGAAACCCACAAGCATGTCCAAGGCAGCCAAACAAAATTCATCAATATTTTGAAAATAACAGTTGAGTGTACACAGCCACTCAAGATGCCAAGGGTAGAAATCCCCCATGATAGAAAGAAAGTTAGCATCCATCCCCCTCCTAGAATAATGAAATATTTTGAGGAATATTTTAAAAAGGCAGGATAAAATATTTTCCCTAAAACAGAAATAAAAAATCTTAAGGGAGACAGAAACTCAGAGCCCCAATTACCCTCCCCATAGCAGATATTTTGTGTTAATTGAGAAAGATTGGGCCAACCTATCTACAAAACAAAAGATTTTCAGCTCCAGAGTGAAGGGATTAAGACATGACCCTTCAGGACATAATAGGATTAACCCACTAAAACACAGAGCTCACTACATTGCACAATCTCCTAAAGACACTGCATCACCTTCAGAAACTTCAACCAAACTTCTCAGACAACCTACAGAGCCAGCTATGACCCCTTCATAGCCCCATGGGAGTCTGACAACAGCCAACAGAATACATGTTCTTCCACAGGAACAGGAAGCTCAAGTCCAAAGCCCAAGAAAAGGCATAAAAACCCCTCACTCTCAACTCCATTTGGTCAGCTGCACCAGAACCATGTGCTTGGTGGTTCTGCTTCATCAATAAACCATCTTTCCAAAAGTCTCCATGTTTCCAGTGTCTTTCTCCCATCTTGGAACTGAACCAGATGGACATTTCTTCCAACAATAGGGAGGTTACTTTTGATAGAAGGCAAAAGACATTTATTCCCATTTTTCCCCTCAGATGGGACAACACTACCATTTAATTTCCAAACACACCTGGCTCACGAACAGGCAAACAATATTAATTTAGCAACAGAAGTAATAATTCTCCCCCCGTTGACTCATTTGAAATGGAATTTATTCAAGCTCTCTCTTTGGAAATTCATCCTTTTGCCCTCCTACCCCATCCCCATCAAGTCTCTCCTCCCACCCTCAGCCAAGCTCCTCCACCCACCCAAATGGTGTTCAGAGCAGCCACCATTAATATATAAAGTAACTAACAATGTAAAATAAACATTAATGAAATTGAGATCATTGTATCATTTTCTTATGCCTAATTTACTCTAGAGGAGGGCTGTCAAACTCGCGGCCTGTGGGCCGGATGTGTCATGTGCTGGCCACGCCCACGTCCAGTTTAGCGAAGGGGAAAAAGTCCAATATGTCACGTGATGCCACCGTGACGACGGGAGTTTGACACCCCTGCTCTAGAGTGCCAGAGGGGGTTAAAAACCACAAGTACAGTTAAATCAGCAGTGAAGAAATAAAGTCAGCAGAGTTTGTTACTTTTGACAACTACAATCCTGCTCTTCCATCTCCTATAGGACAAGACTCCATCACAGTACAATTTCTCTCTGGCGTGCTCTGAAAAGCAGGGTTAAATCACTTTAACAGACAGAAATTGGTCTGTCTGTTACATCTGCACTGATGACTAATTATTTACAAAGCAGCTGGGATGTTGTCTTTAGATATACAGAGGATTTCTGCTCCTGTCTGAGCTTGCGGTGGCCATTTCTATGAAATAATACATTTTAGAACACAAACCCATGCCGAATTATGTCAGTTGGCAAGTAACAAGGACTCTTTACACAGCAGAGTGGCCCTGCACTGACCTACTTCAAGTTGCGCCTTGCAATATTTAAATAACACCCTTAAATATTAATCACAATCTGTCCCCTTGAAAATGCCAGCTGTATTTTAAACAATTACCCTTGCCACAAAAAACAGGGGGGCATCAAGGAAATATATGCATGGATGCCCTGCCACCATCAGTGAATTGCAAAATATCTTCCAACCCTGTAATTGTCCCATAACAGTATAGAGAGCTGTTTCTATTTTAAACATGTAATGATCCATCCAATGTGTATGCTGGGAAAGAGCAAAGCAACTGATGTATTTATACATTTAAGTGGAAACTGGTGGAGTGGGAAGGAAAAGTTTTTAAATAGTTAAATCCAGTGAAGAATTTAATTTTGTAGAAGGGGAGGGGGGGACAATCCTAAAGATTTCCTGCCGTAATGCAGGAATAGAAGCACGAAACAGGTGTCTTCTTAATATTCAGGCTAGCAACTACACTACTGAGGCCCAAGACATAAATAACAACCAACATATGCCCAGATATCAAGGACATGATGCAAAGAATATACGATGTCATTCACTATATAGGCTCAAAGCCATATAGAGATTTCTCCTCAACCTGATAAAAAACAGGAAGCTGCAAAATCAAATAAAACTGATGAATAAAACAGGTTTTCAGCTTAAGAAGAAGGTAAAATATTTGGGTATAACTATGACAAATATGAATTGTATATTATTTTACAATAACTGTTGTGTTAAGATCTGGAATGAAGATGGGACAAATTACAATTGTCATTGTTGGATAGAATTTCTGTGATTAAGATGAATGTTATTTTCATTTCAGATAATACCCTGTTTTGACAACTGATGTACCAATTAAACAAGGCAGAAGGATATATCTAAATTTGTATGGCAGGGGGAAAAACATCTCCATGAGTTAATTATAAGGTAGTGTAAAATATGAAAGAAAATGGAGGTTCTACTTCCAGAATCTGCTTCTGGATTTTGTGCTTGAAATGTAAAAAAATTAAACTTTGACTTTGGGTTTTGCTGATTAGATAAGTTTGTTGTTCTAGAAATTGCTAGCGCATGTTAAATATGTAAAAATAAAAAGCTGAGGTTGTAATGTTACTATCTTATTCTACTGCATTAAAATTAATGAGATATCGAGAACACATCAATAAAATAAAGAAAAACGATGAACTCATCTGGAGCTACATAATAATACATAAAAATATTTTGTGAAAAGACACTTTCAACTGTGGATTTTCTATCTGCTTCTAAAACAAGATTCTATGTTTTAATCCCTCTTCAATCACAAAGATTTAAAACTGCTACAAATGTATTAAAATTAATTACATATTCAGTTGTAAAATGCCAGGAGTCAATACCAATTCCATGGTATATACGGTTAATAATTAAGCAGCCATCATATATTTAATCATACCTACCAGGTTTATATACCAAGAACATGGGTTAAAATCAGTGGTGGGTTTCAAATTTTTTTACTACCGGTTCTGTGGGTGTGGCTTGGTGGGCGTGGCAGGGAAGGATACTGTAAAATCTCCATTTCCACCCCACTCCAGGAGAAGGATATTGCAAAATCCCCTTTTCCTCCCGATCAGGTGGGACTTGGGAGGCAGAGAGTGGGGCCACTCAGAATTTTTACTACCGGTTCTCCAAACTACTCAAAATTTCCGCTACTGGTTCTCCAGAACTGGTCAGAACCTGCTGAAACCCACCTCTGGTTAAAATATGGACTCTTTATTATTGGAATCAATTTATCAGACAATACTATTTCACCAGGTCTTATTTATCACCTTTAAAGCGCTCCATGGCTTAGGACCTGGGTACCTACGAGACCGTCTTTTGCCACCAATAGCCTCCCACCGACCAGTTCGTTCTCACAGGGAGGGACTACTCAGGGTGCCATCAGTCAAATTATGCCAACTGGCGACTCCCAGGGGGAGGGCCTTCTCTGTGAGGGCTCCAACCCTTTGGAATGAACTGCCCCCGGAGATACGGAATATCCCTGATCTCCATGCTTTCCGCCGTGCCCTCAAGACCCTGATGTTTCAACAGGCGGGGCTAAACATATGAACATGTGAATGATTTTTTTTTAAAATGTTATCTAATTCTGGGTTTTATTTAATTGACCAAACTAAGTAATAATTTTAATTAGCAATTTTATGATGTTTGTGTGTCTATATTTTTCTTGACTGTACACCGCCTTGAGTCCTACGGGAAAAAGGCGGTATAGAAATATAATAAATAAATAAATAAATAAATAAATTTATTCTCCAAAAGGTCGGCCTACATAAAATCAATCAATTAATATTAATCAATACATTGCAACTGTTGTCTTCTGCTGTGTCTGGATGGTTATGGGTTCCCCATTTCTGTTTAATATATAAGAATTTTATCCATCATCCCCTAGACCAGCGTTTGACTTTTTCAGTGGGGTCTGTGAAATCAAAGTTTTGTGTTAGATATTGAAGAAAATTGCAAAATGTAACTGTTTTCATTATTATTTCTTATTTTTTAAAAAATGTGGGGATTTCCATAAAATATTTTATTTATGTTAATATCTAATGGGTTTAATATTGTTATTTTTATGTTCAATAAATGTTCCACAAATGTGTCAATTTTATTTTTTTAAAAATAGTAAATATGGATAAATATAAAGGATCGAGAGTAGAAATTCTGAAACACAGCCCTTGACATTACACTGAAATTAATAATAATAATAATAATAATAATAATAATAATAATAATAATACCTGAGATATTCACCCAGCATTTGAAGCAGATTAGTAAATCTTGCTATAGTAACACTGGTTTAGTCAAATTCAGCAGGGATTTAATTTTGAGAAAAAAAATCTATCCTCAATTGACACAATATCACTTCCAAAGCAAAGTTTTGAAAAGCACATGGATCTACAGAGAATAAAGATATTTAAAATTACATCCACCTCTGCACCATTAGTGGAAGAAATCTCCACCGAATCCAAAAACCATCAAGAAAGAGTCATCACCTTCGAAACAATTCATAATCCATTTTGTTTCCAATTCCTTGTTAGTTTTGCTTTCAATGAAAGATGACAGATTTTGTATGTCCAAAGTTGCTACTTCAGTTTTCCATAAAGAACAACTGGTTCTCCCGAAGTGGTGCAACCTGGCTGAATCCCACCACTGCCTGTGATATATCCACTTATTGCTGGCCCACAGAAGTGTTAGATAATGTGTCTCAATGGGGCTCCATTTTAATAATTCAAAGGTCTATGATGTTTTGTTTACTATGTTCATACACCACACTGCTATCCCAAGTAAGGCCCATCATTTGCTGCGGCTTGTAGAACATAGTTCTCTTTTCCATAACTGCACTATTGCATGACTTCAATAAAGAAAGAGCTTTTGCACTTACAGCTATAGATGTAGAGGCTCCAACAGAAATACTTAAATTAACCTCAAAGGAAATAATCACAAAATAATGCTAAACATTTTCTGAATCTGGAAGATCCTATGACAGTGATGGCTAACCTTTTCCAGACTGAGTGCCCAAAGCACGCATGCACACGCACAAATGTGCGCATATGTGCCCAAACCTCCAAAATGCAATGCGTGCATGGCCTCCATGCATGTGTCCCACCCCCACATGTGCACTCCACCCCATGCATGCACCCCACCTCCTGTACATGCAACCCCCCGCACATGCCCTGCCCCCACGCATGCACGTGTGACCCCCCGCATGTGCCCCCCCGGGCATGCATGGCAGAGACCCGACGACCAGCTGGCCGGCGGAAAGTGCACACACATGCACGACGGAACTAAACTGGAGCGACGGCTTGCATGTCATCAGAGAGGGCGCTGCATGCCATCTCTGGCACGCATGCCATAGGTTCGCCATCACGGTTCTATGACAACATTTTGCAACTTGTTCTGTTCTGACTGAGAACTGTTCACATGAATGAAATGCAAATCACATTCTTCAGTCCTAGATGCAACACTGGCTAAAAAACCAATTCCAGACAGGAAACCTGTAATAACAAAAATAAAGTAATATACCTGTCACCATCTTTACCTTCTCAGAGCCATAAGGAAATCCACTCCAAAAGTAAGATTTGTCAAAATATACCATTCCCCATCCCTCAACCAACCAACCAACTGTTGATGCATTTGCTGGTCATTGCCTCAGTATCTTGACCATTTGAAGATGAAGAACAACTTCTAAGAGAAAATGATATAGGACTTCATAATTTTTATTTATTTTATTTATTTATTTTGTCAAGCATTTATAAGACAACAGATATAAGTATAAACATGATAATGAATACATGAAATGGATACAAATAAATGGGGACAGTGGGACAGAGACGGTAGGCACGTTGGTGTGCTTATGCATGCCCCTTACAGACCTCTTAGGAATGAGGTGAGGTCAGCAGTAGACAGTCTAAGGTTAAAGTTGTGGGGGTTTGGGGATGCAACCACAGAGTCAGATAGTGCATTCCAGGCATTGACCAATCTGTTGCTGAAGTCATATTTTCTGCAATCGACTTTGGAGTTTACCTTAAGTGTGTATCTATTGTGTGCTCGTGTAATGCTGTGGTTGAAGCTGAAGTAGTCATTGACAAGTAGGACATTGTAGCAGATAATTTTATGTACTACGCTTAGGTCAGACCGAAGGCGACGTAGTTAGAAAAATTCCTTTCTCAGAATACATCCTGACCTGAACTGAATAGTGAACCCACTAGAAAGAATTGTCTTATTAAAATTCACAAGAATTCAACAAATGGCTTCCAGATTATTTGCAAGCATGACTTGAGCAGAAAACTACTCCTAGTATCCCACTCTATTCCAGCATATGTGTAAAAAGTATGATCAAAACCAACAACATAGACTGCCCTTATGGGGTTTGATGAGTCCTCCCTTGCTTCTGATCATACAGCAATCTTAACTCAAGCCATTTATTTCCTACATTCGTCCACCTCCAGTGAAGTCAAACATATGCCCTTTGTTTCCAAGACAACAGGGGAGGATTACAATTTGCTAAACAAAGGTTTTGAAGGGAAAACCAGCTCAGTTGTATTTTAGCCTTAACAGATTGCTTGTATTTAGAAATTCTAGAAAAGGGAGAATTTGGTTATGTATTTCACCAGAATAGCCTAAAGTAAACCAAGTCGTTTTGATGGCAGAAAATAGAGCCTGAAAGAACTGTACATCTTTCATCTTCTCCTGTTGACATAAGGTAAAGGTAAAGGTTCCCCTCACACATATATGGTAGTCGTTCCCAACTCTAAGGGGCGGTGCTCATCTCCGTTTCAAAGCCAAAGAGCCAGCGCTGTCTGAAGACGTCTCCCTGGTCATGTGGCCGGCGTGACTAAATGCCAAAGGTGCACAGAACGCTGTTACTTTCCCACCAAAGGTGGTCCCTATTTGTCTACTTGCTTTCGAACTGCTAGGTTGGCAGAAGCTGGGACAAGTAACGGGAGCTCACCCCATTACGCGGCACTAGGGATTCGAACCGCTGAACTGCCGACCTTTCGATCAACAAGCTTAGCGTCTTAACCACTGAGCCACCGTATCCCTCTTGACATTCTTGACATACTCCCTGTTGACATTCTTGTCTTTAATTGGTTATTGCTTTCTTCTTCACAGCTTCTGCCACCATCACTGTACCACAAATGAGAAGATAGATAATAAAAGGCAAGCTAAACAAGCAAATAAAGTGATAAAGTTTTGTTTGCCTTTAATTCCCTTTTTTAATTTGCAGAAAATTCCACATTCTTCGCTGTCAAAGTCAGACTTATATACATGGCTGTTTTTAATGATATGGGCAATGTAAACCATGACGGTCAGATGGGATGGTTCCCATTACTGGCAACATGGCAATAAAAACAGGCTTAATTGGAAACAGTATACTGGTATGTACAACGGAGGAAATATATGGAATTTGAAATGAACATCTTAAATCAGCTAAGCTATCAGAATCGATAAATTCCTGTTACACAGTGTAACAATTTTAACTGGCGTTAGTGGTATTGCATCCCAAAATGCTTCTCTTTCTGATAAGGCATGTACACCACAAAGAGGTAATGATATTATTTTCCAAACATCAAATACTTTTATTTCAATATTTTTTTCAGGCAATTAGTCATTTCCTCCAAGGTACTATATACTACAGCCTATAGAGAAGGTAATGTAGTAAATGAACAAACAAAATGTTAAAAAGTTATGATATTCATCTAGTTACTTACCAAGCACATCTAAATTATATTAAAGTAACCAAAATATCTTTACAGACCCCAAGGCGTATCATAACTTTTGAGTACCCCTAATGTTTGGAAACTGAAAGTTGGAATTTTGACACACCCTAAGTCAGTGTAATGTACTACAGCTTAAAAATATGTTATGCTGTTCATTCATATTCCTGCACTATGAACATGATCTTTCCCATAGGTGTCAGTACAGGTAGACATCGGCTTAGAACAGTTCATTTAGTGAGCATTCAAATGGTACTGAAAAAGGTACCAATGACTTATGACCATGTTTCATAGTTGCGACCATTCTAGCAGCCCCACGGTCCCGTGATCAAAATTCAATTTTTTTAAAAAATTAAAATATTATGCTAGTCAGCCCTATTTGATTATACAGGTAGTCCTTGATTTACAGTAGTTCATTTAGTGACTGTTTGAAGTTATAATGGCACTGAAAAAAGTGACTTAGGGCCATTTTTCACACATTGCAGCATCCTCACAGTCACATAATCAAAATTTAGATCCTTGGCAACTGGTTCATATTTATGACCGTTGCGGTGTCCCCAGGTCACGTGATCCCCTTTTTTGCAACCTCCTGATAAGCAACGTCAATGGGGAAGCCTGATTCATTTAACAACCGGGTTACTAATTTATCAACTGCAGTGATTCACTTAACAACTGACACAAGAAAGGTTGTAAAATGGAGCAAAATTTACTTCACAAAAGTGTCACTTAACAACATAAATTTTGGGCTCGATTGTGGTTGTAAGTCGAGGACTGCCTGTATTCCGAATGCTTTTTTGCATTCTGTACCTCCCAAGAATCCACAAACTCAAGTCTTTCAGATCTTCTAAATATGTAACATTCAGACCAGCATGTGGCTAAAAGGAGAGATCTTCATCAAACATTGTTCACTATTTTTCTTTCAAAGTTTCCACAAAAAGAACGAAGCCCGTTTCAGCTATCTTCCTGAAAAGAATGAAAGGACTGAAGACAGTTTCCTCCTTAAAATGTTAAGAAGGATGATCCATTCTCTGCCTTTTGTCAGGAGGGAACATTATGCATGCTTCTTTGAGCTCCTAGAGAAAAATCAGGAGGTAGATGAAATTTAAAATATATATATGTAGCTGAATAAAATAGAACTATCATTTCTTGTGATGTAAGTCAAAATATACTCTCCCTAATATAGTTTAAGACTGAATTTATTTTACTTTGTGGTCACATTATACCAATGACTCACATTCAATCTGAAAGCAACTACCGCTCCAATCGTTTTCACAAGTACTATTATTAAGCTAGATACTTCCCCATCCCATGCCTGTTTTATTTTTGTTTTCCAAATTAAGAACCCTTCATTTTATTCTGTTAGTTTCAGCTCATTTCTCTAAGCAATCGGGAAAGTTCTGAAATTTACTTCCATCTTCTAGAGTAATAACTACTCAACATCTTCTTGGCTGGGTAGAAATAATATATACCAAATGTTATACTTTTATTCTGTCCAGATACAGGATAGAATGTATTACTATAGCTATAAATTCCTTTGAGAGAGAAATAGCAACCTGAAAAGAGCAAAATCAAATATGCCCTAGCCCAAAATTTATGAAAAGTGCCTTAGAAGTGGAGTGATTGATGGCCATAGCTCGATCACATCCAGATGCTTCAGTGAATGGAAAGATGCAAGGACCAAGCCGTATAGGAACTTGCAGAATAATTGAAGGTTCAGGTACACTGTTTATTTATTTTATTTATTACTTTGTATGCTGTCCATACCATTTATTACTTTGTATGCTGTCTCAAGGGCCTTGGTGATGAGCCAGGTCTTCAAGGTCCTTGGACGTTTCAAATAGGATGGATCTCAGTGGAAACCATATTCTAGAGGGAAGGTGCTTCTACAGAGAAGGTGTGCTTCTGCAATCCAGAAAGATAGCATTGTATAATGGAAGAAACCCAGAGCATTTGACCCCTGCAAGACTGATTCAGCCAGGTAGATACTACGGAACAGACAGTAACCTCAATTAATTAGGCCCTATAACATGTAAGACTCAAAAGACAACAATTAGCACCTTGAATTGCACCTGGAAGCAAACTGGCAAGCAGCGCCGCTCACCAAACAAAAGCCCTTCCAGTTAAACCTAACAGATGGGAAACACAAGCTAAACTAATTCTATTTCATTGAAAGTACAAACTTGAAAGTACAAACTTCCCGCCACCACCTTTAACTGGCTGATCCAATAGGGTGGGTCCTTCCTGAGATCTTTCTCTTATCATTAAGACACTGGAGGCTCCTGCCTCTTGTCTGATTGTTTCATGGCAGCATCTCTTCCCCTTGTTCCCCAAGGTCATCCACACATTCTATCACATCCGTGGACCTCCTTAGGCATGCTTATAAGTGTTCATACCACTATACCATGGACCATTTGAAGCTGCTAGGTCATGGGTGTCAAATTCGCCATGTCACATTGCCATCACATGACGTATTGCAACATTTTTCCCTTCGCGGAGCTGAGGTGGGCGTGGCCTGCGCGTGACACATCCCGCCCACAGGCCACCATTTGACAGCCCTGTTTAGGTAGTCTTCAACAGCAGCCTCATGTAGCTTAGAGCCTCAATTTCCACACTTTGCATTTGGGTTGCCCCCAACATGCATATAAAAGTATGCCTCTCAATTCATTCCTGGGCTGGAGCTTTCGGTTGAATGTCTGCATAATGAGAGCATTCCTACCATTCCAGCTTTTCTAAATTGTCTTAGATGCAACCGTAGAGGCTAATCAGCACCATGGAAACAGACATGCCACTGCTGAGTTAAGTGGCAGGGCTCAGGGCAGGGGCGGGGGGGTGGCGGTTATTATAAAGGAAGGTCTGGATCCAAGGGAGACCACTGTTCCACAGATAGCCGGATGTGAGTCCCTCTTTGTGAAGTGGGGTTGTGGAGTACAGATGGGCTTGTTGGTCACGTACCTGGCTCCCTGCCACGTGGCGACGGCCCTGCCTGAGCTGCTTAACGTTATAGCCGAGGTGGCGGTGGACACCCCCAGACTCATCATCATGGGGGATTTCAACCTCCCATCTATCGGTGAAATGTCTGAGGTGGCTCGGGAGTTCATGGCTTCCATGACGGCCATGGACCTTACTCAGTTAATTCATGACTCTACTCACACGGGGGGACACACTCTGGACTTAGTTTTTGTCTCTGGTCAGTGGTTAAGTGGCCTTGATATAGGGGATATAGCCATCGAACCCTTGTCATGGTCTGACCACTCGCTCCTTCGACTGGACTTTCTGACCGCTGCACCCCGCCGCAGGGAGTCGGGACCGACCAGGTGGTTCCGCCCCAGGCGCCTGATTGGACCCTGATAGGTTCCAGACGGAGCTTGGGCCATTTCCTGAGACTCTGGCTCATGACTCGGCTGAAGACCTGGTGGCCGCCTGGGATAGTGCGGCTGCCGGGGCCTTGGACCGAGTCGTGCCTTTGCGGCCTCTGACCCGGCACCGAACTCACCTAGCTCCTTGGTTCTCCGAGGAGCTTAGGGAGATGAAGTGCCGGAAAAGATGCCTGGAGAGTAGTTGGAGGACCAGCCGCTCCGAATCTGACCGAACACTGGTGAGGTCTCATATTAAGACCTACCTAGTAGCGATAAAAGCGGCGAAAACGAGTTATTTTGCCGCTCTTATCGCGTCATCAGATAATCGCCCAGCCGCCCTGTTTAGGGTGACCCACTCCCTCCTTCATCTGGAGGTGTGGGATGACCCCTTGCAGGGCCGTGCTGAGGATTTTGTGCAGTATCTGTATGACAAAATCGCTCAGATTCGGGAAGGGCTGGCCTCTGACTGGGTATGTCCGGATGGGATGACTGAGGCAGGTCTTGAGAGTGTTACCTGCGGGGAGTTCGATCCTGTGGCTCCCGAGGACATGGACAGGGTCCTGGGACGGCTGAACGCGACCACATGTTTATTGGACCCGTGTCCCTCCTGGTTAGTACTGGCTTCCCGGGAGGTGACACGAGGCTGGCTCCAGAAGATTGTTAACGCTTCTTTGAGTGAGGGGGTCCTGCCGGCCGCTTTGAAAGAAGCGGTTGTGAGGCCCCTCCTCAAGAAGCCCTCTCTGGATCCGGCTGTTTTGGCTAACTATCGTCCAGTCTCCAACCTTCGCTTCATTGCGAAGGTTGTTGAGAGTGTGGTGGCGCAACAGCTTCCCCGGTACCTGGATGAAGCTGTCTATCTAGACCCGCTCCAGTCCGGCTTCCGGCCTGGGCACAGCACTGAAACGGCATTGGTCGCATTGGTGGATGATCTCTGGAGGGCCCGGGATAGGGGTTGTTCCTCTATCCTGGTCCTGTTAGACCTCTCAGCGGCTTTTGATACCATCGACCATGGTATCATGTTGCACCGGTTGGCGGGGTTGGGGGTGGGAGGCACCGTGCTGCGGTGGTTCTCCTCCTACCTCTCTGACCGGTTGCAATCTGTGTTGACAGGGGGGCAACGGTCGACCCCGAGGCACCTTGCTTGTGGGGTGCCACAAGGGTCGGTCCTTTCGCCCCTTCTGTTCAACATTTATGTAAAGCCGCTGGGTGAGATCATCCGTGGCTTTGGGGTGGAGTTCCATCAGTACGCTGATGACACCCAGCTGTACATCTCCACCCCAGGCCACCCCAATGATGCCCTTGAAGTGATGTCCCAGTGTCTGGAGGCCGTGCGGGCCTGGATGGGGAGAAACAGGCTCCGACTCAACCCCTCCAAGACCGAGTGGCTGTGGCTTCCGGCGTCCCGATATAGCCAGCTGATGCCATCGCTGGCTATTGGGGGTGAATCACTTGCCCCCACGGAGAGGGCTCGTAACTTGGGCGTCCTCCTGGACGCACGGCTGTCTTTGGAAGATCATTTGACGGCCGTGGCCAGGGGGGCTTTTTATCAGGTTCGCCTGATACGCCAGTTACGCCCCTTTCTAGATCGGGACTCCCTACGCACAGTCACTCAAGCACTCGTCACTTCCCGCCTGGACTACTGTAACGCTCTCTACATGGGGCTCCTCCTGGGGTGCACCCGGAGGCTCCAGCTGGTCCAGAATGCGGCCGCGTGGGGGATTATGGGGGCGACGAGGCGCTCCCATGTGACACCTCTCCTGCGCGAGCTGCACTGGCTCCCGGTGGTCTTCCGGGTGCGCTTCAAGGTGTTGGTGGCCGGGGTATTTACGAGACCGCCTTCTGCCACCAATAGCCTCCCACCGGCCAGTACGCTCGCACAGAGTGGGCCTCCTCAGGGTGCCATCCGCCAGACAATGTCGGCTGGCGACCCCCAGGGGGAGAGCCTTATCTGTGGCGGCGCCCACCCTTTGGAACAACCTCCCCCCAGAGTTACGTACAATAACAGACCTCCGGATTTTTCGTCGGGCCCTGAAAACCCATTTATTCCAACTAGCTGGGCTGGCTTGAGTCAAATTTTTAAACTATTTTAAATTGGAATTTTTTTTAATTATGGCCAAATTATCTAATTATTTTAATCAGTTTTTAATTTTTCTATGTCTGGTTTTTACTTTGGCTGTGCACCGCCCTGAGTCCTATATTGGAGAAGGGCGGTATAGAAATTAAAACAAATAAATAAATAAGTATATTCAGCCAAATGATCAGTGAGGACAACTGATAACAGATTGCATATATGAATGGTTATTGTGTCACCTGGTACACAATATTGTGCACCTGCTACATATTTGTACTGAGCTGTGTTTAAATTTGAAGAAGCATCCACAGGTGTAACCTATATAACTTTTCTGATGACTGTGGTTTCCCAATGAAGGGAAATTACTTTCCTATGCGGTCTTATTTTTTGTCCATTTCCTTTGTTTATCAGTTGTGCTTATTTATATCTGCACAGTATTTTCATGTTCCATTTTTTCTTGCTTTTAAGTAAACCATGCATCAAAATGGGAAATAAAAAAACAATATAAAGAATAAAACAACCAACACTATACTCCCCTTTGCCCAAAATACAAAGGAGCATAATTTTTTTAAAAAAAATCCTACAACATAATTTGGGATAATATATATAATTATTATACAGCTTTGCCTCACCTAGATCTTTTCCATCTGCACAAGCTTTCATCAACTTGGACCTCAATTCTCATAATCCCTGAAGCATCATTTACTACCCTGTTTCCCTGAAAATAAGACCTCCCCGGATAATAAGCCCAATCGGGCTTTTGAGCGCATAGGCTAAAATAAGCCCCCCCCCCCAAAATAAGCCCTCCCCGAAAATAAGCCCTCCCCAAAAATATTTAAACACATGCACAGCCGGTCCCCGCCATTTCCTCTGATTAGGGTTAGGGAGACAGAGCTGGAAATCAGGTAAGATGGCAAGAGGAGCCCCGTCTTGCTCCACATGCCCCAAAATAATAAGACCTCCTCGAAAATAAGGCCAAGCGCTTATTTCAGGATTCCAAAAAATATAAGACAGGGTCTTATTTTCGGGGGGGGGGGGACGGTACGGTACATGTAAACAACATATGGCCTACTGCGTATTGCTGAACCTATGTCTTCCATATCCTTTATTGGCGGTGGTGTCTTTACAATTTTCAGACCCTCAGCAATATTTGGAGGACTGCATATTGCCATGCATGTGAGAAGGTATTGATTAATTAATTAGTTAATTAATTAATATAGTCACCCATCTCTAACCAATGACTATGAGCAACAAACAATCATAAATACAATTAAAACATGATATAAAAGATATTAAATACAAATAGCACCTATGAGGGTTTATAATTCATCAGTGTCAGCATCACCAAGAAACGGGATCCTCCATATCCTTGGAACTCCAGGCACAGGCCAGGTCTTCAAGGCCTTCCAAGAGGCCAGTAGGGTCAGGGCCATCCTAATCTCATCCTAATCTCACAGAGAGGATGATCCAGAAGACAGCACTATGGCAGAAAAGGCACACCTCCTTGCCCTCACCAGTTGTCATTCCTTAGCTGACGGGACTGAGAGTGAGCAGATTCTTATTAGAATTATATTTAATTATAAGGTTTCATCAACTGGACACAATTTTATTTAGTTACTCCCTTGCTTCCTCTTCACCTGGCTTCAGATATCTGCAACAAGTTACTTAGGAGATGTTCTGTCCCCAACCACACACACACACACCAACAGACGTTCAAGAGTTAAAGACCAAACCAGCCGGCAAAATCCTTTTCCTTATGATAACGGAACTTGGCAACAACCTAGTGGCTGCCTGTCAAGAGTTTATTATTTACGAAGAGGAGAGATAACTTCTCCCCACTCCTGGTACATCAAAAGAAACAGCTCAATAATTACTGAGTCAATCAAGTCCAGAGATAATCCAGAAAAGTCTATAGCAAAAAGTCCGGCAATGCAGAATGGCGTGGAAGCTTTCAGTTTGTTCGTCACAAGGTTTAACTGGCCACCACACTCCCTTTTATATCCTGTGGGGTGTGGTCCAGTGACTCAGCCTAATCTTGGGCACGCCTTTTCTTCTGTTGCACGCGCTTATCTCTGCGACGCTGGCGTGGATCCAGCCAAGACTCATTACCCTCATCACTGTCCATCTGTGGCTGCATGGACGTGCTTGGCCCCGCCCCTATCTCTTGCCCTTCGGCAGACACCGAAGGCATTGCCAGAGAGGAGGGTCCTGGAGAGGGAGGCCTTGCCAACTCCTCTCCTTCACTCTCGGAGTCCTCTCCTGCTGATGACATAGGCTCAGATAACGGAGCCACAACAGGAGAGAGGGTGAAGGTACTTGCATTCCCTGTGTTGTTATTTCGAAATGAATTATTAAACACTTTCACTCACTTTGAGTTTACGATTCTGCATTCCTCCCTAATTTAGCCTATATAGATGGAAAAACAAAGATGGACAGTATGAACTTCGTTTCTTAAATTGTTAGATCTACTAACCCTACATTAATTGCAACTTCCCTTGCAAGCCTATAGTATGTAAGGGGTAACACATCATCCCTTGTTAATCCATGACATCTGAAGATGTTTCAGAGCAGAAATTGTTGCCCCAGCAGGCATTTATTTTTTTTAAAAAAATAATTTTTATTGAACAGTTTTTTTAAAAACAAAAAATGAAATTTTTACAATTTTCTTCTTTCCAACATTTCCACATCAGTTTTCATTTCTTATCTATCTATTTTTCTCCCTTTTTTCTATTTACTATATATACATGTGATTCTAATATTTATTTATACATATGAAAATATCAATGTACTAAATTACTATCATGCAATCAGGCATTTCTTAATACAAATGAGAAATACTTGTGAGCAGGAACAGATACTCCATTTGTTTTAAAAGTAGTTAATTATTTCAAGTCAGAAAATATTATTTGTATACTAATGGGGGATGTTTGTATGGATAACATCATGCAGCTATGAAAGTTGTTTTATAATTTTAAGACATAATAAAATCCATCGCAGATGTCTTAAATATTACTATAAATTTCCAGGAGAAGATTTACCATAGAATTTAAAGGGGTTTTTTTTGCTGATGGCAGATCCTAACAATCCAGTGATGTTGATTGATTATTATTTTATCATATCTTTTTATATAAAACTCAAAATGGTGAGAATATCTAATACTTCCATCCTATTAAAAATAAATATGTTTTTGTTCTCCATATCAACACTTTGACATGGATTGTGCTGAAAATAAGTGACTGTCCCAAATTATAGCTTAAGAAATCTTGCTTTACTTGATCATTTAAGTTATTTTGATATACAGCATTATCCACATGATGAATGGGGCCATATTCCCTATCAATGTTAAAGAGCTTTTCAGGCCATGGACAAAAGAAGCCTACTTGTGCACATACATGTATGTAGGATGTATGTTGGCTTCTATGTGATCTAAAGCTCTGAGCAAATTCTGTTTTCTATGTAAGTTTATTTTTCCCTTTGTCATTTCCCCCTTTGTCAAGATGACTGTTGTGTGGGGTGAGTAGCAACAAAGTCTAACACAACCTTGGCCAGTTTAAGACACATGGACTTTAACTCCCAAAATTCCCCAGCCAGCAATGCTGGCTGGGGAATTGTGGGAGTTGAAGTCCACACTTCTTAAAGCAGGCAAGGTTATGTTAGACCAGGAGTGTCAAACTGGCGGGCTGTGGGCTGGATGTGTCATGCGCAGGCCACGCACACCCCAGCTCCATGAAGGGAAAAAATGTCATGATACATCATGCGAAGGCAATGTGACACCACGAGTTTGATACCTGTGTGTTAGACAGTGACTTAACTAGTAGAAAAGCAGAGATACATTTCTTCTTCTAAACATTGACTTTCCTTTGGACTGATAATCATTTAAAGGAAACCAATTTTAAGCATATCTCAACTCTTCCCCAAAACAAATTCATGACAAATTTTGTAATAAAATCATAATCAATACTCCCTCTGTGGTGTAAGGAGGTAAGGATCATATATCATACCTTTAAAAAGGTATAAATAGCTTCATCAATAACTAAGCATTATTTTGGGACATATATGCTCAATTTTAATTTAGTAAAAGTGCCAAAAATATTGTACAACACAAGTCAAAATTAACCCCACATTGATTGCAGATACCCTTGTAAACCTGTTGCATGTATGATAACACAGGTATTCCTTGTTAATCTTCATCTTTTGGATGCTTTTGGAGTCATCCCAGACATTAGTTATCTGTGTGATCATAAATTACAAGCACATGCATAAATCTAAGCTTAACCTTTGATCCCTGCCTTAATTATCTGAATTAAAACCCATCTTACTTCAGGATAGGCTACTAAGCACAGTACATCAAAGCCGGCAACAAACTATCCATATTAATTTCAACACATTAAATTTCATGTTTTTAGTAAAAGGGAGAAATTAAATCATGAATGCTCCAAGTAATAAATGACAACTGACTCCAGTATAAAATGTGTGGGCTGATAGCTTAAAGCATGAATGTCTACCATGACTTATTGGAGTCATTAAATGAATAACATACATTAATTACAAAAGGCCTGAAGTGAAAAGAGTTATTCGTTGTTGTTTTTTAAGACAAAAACTTGGTTTATAAAAATTCCCCAAAAAACAATAATATCAGGATTTTAACTAATACAGAATCTTCTGAAACCATTTCAAGAAAAGTGACCCTAAGAATCCTGTCATAGAATTAAAGACTAAGGTGCAAACATAACATACATCAGGGGTGGGCAAATGTGGCCCTTTTACAACCTGTGGACTTCAACTACCAGAATTCCTAAGACAGCTTGGCTGTCTCAGGAATTCTGGGAGTTGAAGTCCACAGGTTGTAAAAGGGCCACATTTGCCCACCCCTGACATACATAATAGTTCCAATTTGATCCAGTGAAGAGATGTAGCAGCATAATAACATGGTACAATCTAAGATAGGCCCATTTGGGAACGAAAGGTTAGAATCAGAAAGTACAGAAGAATAAAACTGGTTTTCTCACCCCACAAGAGTTGAATGAGGCAAGTTCCTTACCCTTTAAGATTGCAACAATAAAACATCCGTTTTTAAGAACATTCCCTGGGTTAAAAAGTGAGCCAGACCTAGCACAGCAAGTAACAAGTTGGGTTTCAACTTCTTTCCTTCATGTAGTAAATTAATTTGTAGAAGAGAGGGCCTTTTTTAATCCCTGGGAGACATATCCAGGTATGGCATAAACATTGCTGTCCCATCAAAGGGTTCCACTAGAACTCTGAGGTGCTTAGGTAGACTTGACCTAAGGGATTTGATACAGAAGAAGGAATCTAGTGTTGACATTACCAGAATCAATTTGTCTCCCACAGGAAGAAATCACTGAACAGCTGGTGCAAGTTGCTGAAGGGCAACTACGTGATATAAAGTCTTAAAGCCTGAGGTAACTGGCTTGTTTTGCGCTTGAACAGCTATTATGGGGCATCTCTGCCAGCATTAGGCTGCTCCCTTACGTAATTGTAAAACATTGTTTACTCCTTCAAGTATAAAATCCTTCTGGCACTTCTCCACAAAGCAACTAATTTTAGCTTATTGTTTCCCTCTGGCTGAAGGTTAATGACCATATGAATAGACTTAGGGAAGAGCTCCCTGAAGGAAAGGATCACTATCATAGATCTTAGATCTATAGATCATCACCCAGGGCTGAGGACTGCTTCTTCATTCTTAATATCAAAATTGGGGGTATTTTTCCTTCAAAATCAACTTCCACCAAAATTATACATGGAATCTGGTTTATTAAACATGTAAAGGATGTTAAAAACATCTCTCCTTTAAGTGCCTTGGCAAAATTGGTTAAATATAAATTATTCAGGTAGAATTGTTATCATTCAGCCACAGATGCCAATGACTTTTAAATTCACATCACTGAAGGTCAACACTTTACAGTGTGATTTCAAATTACAAAGTAATGTTATGTACCAAATAATGTTGCATTCTATAGTTTTGTCCTAAATTATATGCATATGAAAAATAGCATTATTAATATTAAGGCTTAAACACACATTTACCTACCTGTAATCTTTTCTCCAAAATAAACTGTCAAGTCAAATTAAGAAGCCAATACTGAAAATTAAAGTCTATTCAATTAGGATACTGCAAGCATCAGTGGTGGGATTCAGCCAGTTCGCACCACTTTGTGAGAACCAGTTGTTAACTTTCTGAGCAGTTTGGCAAACTGGTTTTTTGAAGAAATCATTAGGGCAGAGAACCGGTTGTTAAATTAGTTGAATCCTACCACTGGCAAGCATCCACTTTCTATTGGCTGACCTACAATAAATCTGAATGGTAAGCAGAGGTTTTGCCAAATTTCACGATTCTTTCCAATATGAATCTAGCATAAAAAGCTTGGCATTACAACCTCTTGAATTACCGTATTTTTCGGAGTATAAGACGCACTCCCCCCACCCTAAAAGAGGCTGAAAATTTGGTGCGTCTTATACTCCGAATGTAGCTTTTTTGAAGCTTTTTTTTTCAGCCCTAACAAGATGCTAGCGAGTGAAACAATCTTCCTGCTTTGCCTGCTTTTCTCATTGCTGCTGCCTCCAATAGTCAGCTGTGCTTTAGAAGCTGTTTTTCAGCCCTAACGAGGCGCTAGCGAGTGAAGTGATCTTCCACGCTTTGCCTGCTTTTCTCACTGCTTCTCTCTCCAACGATCAGCTGTGCTTGAAGCTGTTTTTTTATTCCCAACCAGGGGATAAAAAACCAGCGCTCATAACCAACGAACTAATGTGCTGAAGCTGACCAGACTAAGGACGCTAGCCAGATGAATACCTGGTAGGCAGATTTTTTCCCCCTATTTTCCTCCCCAAAAACTAAGGTGCATCTTATACTCCGGTGCATCTTATACAATGAAAAATAAGGTATTTCTTGCTTCAAACAGTATGGATTGGATTGGCCCTTGAAGGTAATTTAAAATGTGGGGTGTTGGGGAAAAGAGGAGAAACCTTTTTTTAAGCATTTTCCATATGAGAAGCAGACTGGTGTTCAGGAGTATTCTATTATCTATTTCACTGTATGACTGGTCTATCTAGTCCATGCCTACTGTTCATATATTCTTTCATTAAAATACAGAATAAATCAAGGCCACCAATAGCAATCACTTGGCATAACCAAGCATAACTTAGTCTATATTAAATTAAATACATTCTAGCTATCATTTGGCCTTTATACCAGGACTTGCTGTGAAATTGATGTGCCATTTGACAATCACAAATCATTCATCACGCTAATCAATTTGAGTTCATCATACATTTTACTGAGTGTGTGAAATGACAACAATGGCAGGAAACCTTTGTAAAAATAAACTGGTATTTGAATACAACCGAGGAGAGATGAGAGAATTTTCTGAAGGTCACCTTATTTTAATTTGGAAATTTCTTTCATTCCTTTGAAGACGATTAAATTATAATTACTTGCCTTCATGAGCTATTTTTGATTATATAATAGCTTTATAAATTAGATGACATTAGGATACAATTTATTTAGAACACATGGATTTTTTCCTTCCTTCTATATTTGCTACTAGTACAGTGTGACATATGATAGTAAAACATGGGTAATCCAGCTGAAAATGAAACTGTTTCAGAAATGCCTTTCCAAATTTCCACCCCTTTGGCCACAGTGATAGCTTTAATTCCAGTCTCCCCTTGCCCTTTGCTCCCATTTTTATTCTTCCCCTGGAGACTTGAGAATAAAATTAATCAGAAAATTTAGTCCAGACAACTCTGACAACTAGAACCAGCCTACAGCATCTGCATACAGAATTTAAATGCCAAAATGTCTCAATGCTGTATTCTGTATCTATTGTTTACTTCCTCATTCAGTATTATCTCCTTGGTGGCCTTCACTGATTCCCAATCAAACCAATTCTTTCTAAAAGTGCATTGCAACATTAATTTTTCTAATCAAATCAAGTAAATAAATATTTTGGTTCTCATTTTATTCATACATACATACATATGTATGTATGTATCAATTCAATCATTCCCAATATAGCTCAGACTATATGTTTGGATTTATTCTTTATCAGACAATCCCAATATGAATACACTTAATCAAATCAAATACAGTTGGGTCCAAACTCCATGCAGATCACTGCAAAAGCTTTTGATCCTTTGTTACTCTCAAGAGCATAAGCCTCATTTTGCAAGAATCCTTTTCATCCATCATGGATCTCTAAGGTTATGCTACAGTTGACACATTCCTTTATTATGCAAATTGGGCTGTGGGATGTGCATAACAAGAATGCCTACATAAATATAAATTGGAATAATAAATTTACTTGTTTTACACCGAGTTTCTGAAGCTACATTATAAGGCTCTGTGCCTTAAAGCTAAAATTTCATTTTTATCCAAAACATGGCAGAAAACATCAGATCTTTTCCCCCTACAGCTAAGAAAGTTTAGGGCAGCCAATCAAAAAAGAGAGTTTTGACTGAGTAGCTTGGGAATGCTCTAAAATGATCTTGCAGCATTTTAGAAACCCTATTAGGCTCCTAGACCTCATCTCAGGGTTGGCGTTGTATTCTTCCCAGTTTATATTACTGATGCACTTCAATATCTGTGCTCTGCGGTGAAGTCTAAACAGAGCTCATGGCCTCCATAATAACCATGAGCATCTCCCAAGTAAACTTTTATTTAACACAGAGATGGTACTCTCTTGAAGTTTTGTTTTGTGGAATGGAATGGAATGGAATAGGATAGGATAGGATAGGATAGGATAGGATAGGATAGGATAGGATAGGATAGGATAGAATAGAATAGAATAGAATAGAATAGAATAGAATAGAATAGAATAGAATAGAATAGAATAGAATAGAATAGAATAGAATAAATTCTGAAAAGAGAGTGTGATTGTCACTCCTCTGCTATTGTTAGACTGTTCACACATTTACCTGAGATTTGCTGTAACCTCAAATCCCATACCTAACCAGAGTGCTAGATGAGATTGTTCCTAAACTGTCATCCTTATGAGGTTATCCAGTTCAGAAAACAGATTCCATAAACAAACTAGAACTATATGCAATTGAGAAAGGCGATCCTAACTTTATTTTGCAAGTCCGACTGGTGTTTTGCCTTCCTTCCTTCTCTCTTACATCAAGAGATGTGGGGAGCCCACCTGAATCTCTTTCTCACCCAGGCTCAAAACATGTTTATGCACCTATTGTTGTCTTAAAAGTTTTCTGGAATAGTTTTTCCAAGGTCATCTCCATGGCTCCCCTACAATAAATAGTCACTATCTGTTGATCAATTTACCAAGCAAGTCTGCAAACTAAGGCACCAGAAGTAACACTTAGGACATTGGTGGAGAAAAACTAGAAGTGAACTGATTGAACCTGGATAGGAGCTCATAGTCATACCATGGCAGTAGGTAGTAACAACTGACAAAATCTACCTACAAGCCACTGTTTTACTCTTCAACAACATTTCCTCAATAACATTACTCAAACTTGTTCAAATCTTGACTCCACATGGGCAGAATATTTAGAGATACAAAAGCTAGAGATTCATATTCCACTGTTGGAATGACCTGGGAATAGCCCAGACCTTAACCCAATTGAAAATCAATGGAGCCGACTAAAGAAACTTGTTAGTCAGAAGCGACCCAGCAATAAAATCCAGTTAATAGAAGCAATCATTCAATCTTGGTTTCACATTATAACAGCTGCAAAAATAAAAGACTTGGTTCACTCCATGGGATGATATTGTAAAGCCGTAATTCATGCTAAAGGTTAAGCAACTAAGTATTAACTGATGTGATAATTTTTGTGTATCTCATTTTTTCTATGGTGATAATTTTTGTATATCTCGTTTTTTCTCCGTGTTTCGCTTTTCTTCTTTATACTGTAACTGCTATTCTAATAGCAAATCCTTCATAAAAGTTTGCATTACATTCTTGATTAAATTATCTTTCCATTGATATATAATTTTATGGTACAACAAAAAAAAAGTGGTGTTATTAGCTAGTTTTAGAAAATATACTTTTCCCAAAAGATTGCCACAATTTTGGCCACTACTGTAGTTTGAACGATACCTCTGGTTTTTATGTGGCTTCAAATAACAAGGAATAGACTTTGGGGTTTGGCAGCTCATAGTAACCAAATAGCTAGTTTCTAATTGAGCATAGTAGCAATTTGGCAATTAGATGGACCAGTTTCTAGTTATCACTCTGATTGATTCCCTATATTTGACTGCCACTATAGAAGCTTTTCCTACCCTAAATATTAGGTTGGAGAGTATTGAGATAGAAACAACACAGCAGGTTGAGTCGACTCTGCATTATAGAAGAGAGGAGATATTAGTTCAGTAACTCTCCTTGAAGTAATAGGAGTTGTAATATTTTATTTTATTTGGTTTAGAATTTTCATATACTGTCAGATTGACCTGTGGTATACGGTAAACCCAAATAAAGATAACTGTCCTGTAAAAAGGATTCAAAAATAATGTTTAAAAACTATCAAATGTTATCATAATCACTATAACAAAAAATAGAAATCTTACTGATTGCAGCCCTTAAATAAAGGCATTCTTATGTTTTGGAACCTATAGGATGAAATTAATCCCGGATAACATTGCAATTATCTTGAAACTCCCCCCCCAAAAAAAGTGGTGTTATTAGCCATCAAACCTCAAAAATACACTTTTCCCAAAAGGTTTCCACAATTTTGGCCACTACTGTAGATTATGTAATTTCTCCCAGTCATAAAACACCTTCTTCAGTTCTATTTTTTAAAAAAATCTAAAGCAGCCAAATGTTCTGTATTAGAGCTTTAGTACTGATTATACTGACATAAATGCCAACTTTTAACTGAAAATCCTTGATTTTCCCTGTACTAAACTCACAGCCATAGCTGTTTTCTCTGGAGCTCGTGGAACCCCATCCATTTTAGCCTGCTATTAGCAGTAGCCAATTACTATTTTGATGTGTTGAGAGTATTGTCTGGATCATATATATACCTGCCCAGCAGTGGTGGGTTTCAAATTTTTTTATTACCGGTTCTGTGGGTGTGACTTGGTGGGCGTGGCATGGCATGGCATGGTGGGCATAGCAGGGGAAGGATACTGTAAAATCTCCATTCCCACCCCAGTCCAGGGGGAGGTTACTGCAAAATCCCCATTTCCTCCTGATCAGCTGGGACTTGGGAGGCAGAGAATAGATGGCGGCGAGGCCAGTCAGAATTTTTACTACCGGTTCTCCGAACTACTCCAAATTTCCGCTACCGGTTCTCCAAAACTGTCAGAATCTGCTGAAATGCACCTCTGATGCTCAGCAAAACTGAGCTCTCCACCAGCTTTATCCATCATGACCGCATCAAAAGAAGCCATCAAACACACACACACACACACACACACACACACACACACACACACACACACCAGCCTGTTCTGTCCCAGTTCAGTCTACCCAAAGCACCACTCACAAGCTTAGGAATGTGCATTAAACATTCATTATGCCCTTTTGATTATGTTTATGTATTTATGTATTTGATCCCTCTGAGCTTGCATAAATGTACTGAACATATTCAGTCATATAAAACTAAGTAGATGCTGTATTTTACTTTATTGACTTTAAAAATGTTTTTTAATCTTGCCTTTATTATTTTTATAAATAACTCAAGGTGGCGAACATATCTAATACAATAAAAACTTAATCACTCATTTTCTTTGTGGAAGTCAATCAAGTTTAACCCATTGGCTTACTTGTGTTTGAATAATCACCTTCCTAGGTAAGCTATCCCTGCAGAGACTGAGTGTCCCATTAAAATTAAAGGTGATATGTAATTATCTATCATTAATAAAAGAATTGGAGAACATATTACTGTGCCTATGCTCATCATGCCCACTAGAGAAAAGCAGATTCAAAATTACTTGAGTGAATGAGAACAGGTAACAATTGTGAAAGATTCATGCTTAAATAAAGACATACAATTCAAAGTCAACTGAACTGCAGTGGTCGTAGCAATGAAGAAATGCTATGCTGTAGCACTCTATGTAGTCACTCATGTCACTCAACAGCACTCATAAAACATCACATGCTTCTTGTGCTCACAATGTATAAGCTGTCCTACATAACTTGAGGCCAAGGGATTGGAGTCTAACCACCCTTAATGACTTGCCCAATTTAAAAGATTCACTTCTGCTTCCATTAGAAACAAGTATGGCAGGAACATAAGTGCCTTTTTGGGCAGTTTTATGCAGGCTCCAGTATTTCCTGCCTGCAAAACTGGAAAAGAGAAACTTCATCTGTGTTATTATCCTACGACTGGCACACAAGATTGAAATTTTTTCCCCCTTTTCATACAACATTTGATGAGTGCTATCATTTCTCTTTCATTGACCTTTTATCAGAGGTTTTAATAATGTAGTGGTTTACTATAAATAATGTAAAAAGAATGTATAATAGAAATGTATAAAAATACAGCCTCTTATTTTTATTGTCATCTCGCTTTTTTGAATTAAAAAATCAGGACAACTCTTTCATAAGCAAGTAAAAAAAAGATGGGGGGAAAATCATGGTACAATTGGCTTGTAGGAGAAAAACGGGGGGGGGGAGGGAATCAGAGAAAAAAAAATCTTGTTTTCCCTAACAGGATGAAAAGTTGAAAAAAGATAGAAATAGATTTAAAACTTCAGTGAAATATGTTATGAATGCAATAAGACAACATGCTCATTATATAGCTATTTATTATTATTATTATTATTATTATTATTATTATTATTATTATTATTATTATTAATTTCTTCAATTTATATGCTGCCTTTCTCTGGAGACTCAGGGCGGTTTACAATGCATTTAAAAAACCATTATAAAAACATTTAAAAATTTAAACATTAAAATCCATTCACATCATTCATGGCCGGATCTCACAAGATCGCAATAGCGAGATCAACGGCCCCAGGCCTGCCGGAAAAGTCAGGGCTTCACCGCTTTTCGGAAGGCCAATAGGGTGGGGATGATCCGGACCTCAGGAGGTAACTGGTTCCAGAGAGTTGGGGCAGCCACAGAGAAGGCCCTCCCCTGCGGGCCCGCCAGCCAGCATTATTTAGCTGATGGGACTCGGAGGAGATCAACTCTGTGGGATCTTACCAGTCGCTGGGAGCTATGTGGTAGAAGGCCGTCTCGAAGATAACCTGGCCCTGAGCCTGGTTTATTATTACAGGTTATTACAGGTTATTACAGGTTATTATTAAATAACCTGTAATATGTTTTTTTCTAGTGAGGAGAATCAATTTGATCTAGTGCAGGGGTGTCAAACTCATGTCATCATGGCAGTGTCACGTGACGTATTGGGACTTTTTTCCCCCTTTGCTAAACCAGGCATGGGCGTGGCCAGCACGTGATGCATCTGGCCCGCAAGCTGAGAGCTTGACAGCTCTGGTCTTGTGCATAAGGCACTAGCCTAGAAACCAAGAGACGGTGAGTTCTAGCCCTATCATAGGCAGGAAAAGCCAGCTGTGTGACTTTGGGCCAGGCACTCTTTCATTCCAACCCACCTCAAGCAGTTGTTGTGGAGATAATAGGAGAAGGAAGGAGTTATAAAGTAATAAAGGTGCGATAATATCCCTTTAAAAATCTAAGATACCTGTCTACTTACCTACCATGTCAGAGACTAATTTTTGAATACAGAATAATAATTTTATTTCATTCAGAAATACATACCAGCAAACATGATACACACACAAAATACTCAATGAAATATCTTACCTATGGACAATTGAGATGGGAAAAGTCAACTGAAACACTAAAAATATAGACTTGGAATTTTACTGTTGTGTTATAAATCTTGATACGCTGTAGTATTTCAATGCAGATATCTGTGCAGTAATATTTATGCAATATGGGTTAAAAGTGTGAACATTCTATTATTTAGAAAGCTTGAAGTGTTGAGGATAAAAAGAAAAAAGTAAAAATGTTATAGATTTTAATTGTTGTTTAAAGTGTCAATATTACAGTCATAAGGCTGTTTGATTCTTCATCTAAACTATAGCATAAAAGGAATTCCCCTGCAATTTACATCAAATGGGTTGTTTTATTAGAATTTTCGGCCAATTGATTTAATTGTTTTAACTTGTTCTTAATTTTTCTATTGTCATGGTTTTATTTCTGGCTGTACACTGCCCTGAGTCCTTCGGGAGAAGGGCGGTACAGAAATTTAATAAAAATTAAAAAAATAAAAAATAGAAAAGTATTAGTTACAGTAATAGTTTCAGTCTTGAACTAATTGCTTAATATTAAGATCTCCAGTGTATTGCTCCTTAGTGTGTGTTTTACACTGATAAAAACAAGAGATAAAATAAATATAAAAAATTTAAAAAATTTAAACATCTAAAAAGTAGAAAAGTAATAATAACAAAAAAAAAAGAAAAAGAAAAATACTGTACTAATTTCTGACTCCCCCTTTTTATACATTTGAAATATTTGTAAGCAGTCAAGGTCTCTTAAAAATATACTATAAGTGGTTACATTTACTATGCTGTATAATGTGTTGTATCTATGGGAACCATGCTTGTTTAAATTTAGTTAAATTTGTATTGTGTAAGTATCATATACTGTCAATTTTGCCACTGCTGCATATTTCCCAAGTTTTTCTCAAACAGATATTGTTGGATTTGCATTTGCCTCCCAGCGTTGAGCAAAGTTTATATCTCATTAAATTATGTTTCTGGATAATTTTTTGAGACAATATACCTAATAAGAATAGTTGTGGTTTTGTTTCAAAACTAAATTTCTGCATTATGTGCCAATACTTCCTTAGTAAAATAAAATCTGTGGTTTTGCTTTCTTCTCTTTTTAATGATCCACAGTTTTGCCTATTGCCAATCCTTTCTGGTAATAGAAACTGCAGCACTGCTGGAACAATAAGGACCTCAATAAGGATACATACATACATACATACATACATACATATATCAGAAATCTTCCTTCCATTATGAAACACATGCTAATAGATGTCTTAATATCTTAATATCATCATTCAATGTATCCCATAATTACAGTAAGTCAGAGGAAATCAAATTCCAATACATTCTTTATAAGACATTTCACACTCTTTGTGTTTTTGCAGCTAAATACATTTCTGTACTTCACCATAAGTTCCCTAATAATAGGCTTTTTACAAAGACATTATATAGCATTCCTTTGAAAAACTGCTACTTTGTTCCTGAGATGAATAAACTTCAAACTAGAGTCTAGGTCAGGAAAAAGAGTTGTTCCTTGGCCAAAGGACATCAGTTGGCCAGGTTTCAAAAAAGAAAAAAAAATATTTTCACTGTCCATCTTTTGTCCATCTGAATAACCCAAGTAGCAATACACAGACACACACACATACATGCACTCTCTCTCTCTCTCTCACACACACAGACACAAATCACCTTTTGAATCTTAACAGGCTGACCACAAAAATAGTCAGGTACCCTCCTCTCCCTAATACCTTCTTGTGGACTTTGTGTGCAAGAATCTTCTTTACTCAGTAAAGAATATTCTTTACTCCATATAAATGGGCTCACCAATATTCTTTATGCCAAGTAAACATCCCTTGTACTTAAGAATTAAATTTGACAATAGCCTCATTATGTTCATTATGAAAGAATTACTCCATTCAGAGCAGGCTGCTAAAATCATTCCAAGATGCAGGGAACTAGTTTTTTTGGACCGTGAAGAACAGAATACAAGTCAGGAAATAAGCCATTTGGCATACTGTGTTGGCAACCCAGCGCTGTGGACTATTTTAACTATCTTGATGACAATCCTTCCATTCTCTCCAAATCTGGCAGTTTGGCTGGTTCACCCTATTCTTCTTGATAGCTCAAAAAATAGAGGACTATTTCTTATGAGAATTGGCAGTCACACCAAAGGTTTGCAATAGGAAATAATAGCCAATTTGTTTGTTTCATGTTGTGGGGAAAACACATGTGTGCCAGCTATGTACAAACAACATGAATTCTTGTGTCAAATAATGCCAATTGAGGAAACTACAACTTCAAATCCTGTCATCTTAGGCAAACAGCCATAGTCTGAGCAGATTGATTAAACCTTCAATATGCATCAAGTCATTATCATAAATCACGTCAATTCCCTGTACAGTTCAACGTTTGAAGATATTTTGTTCAAAGCAACTTGCTCATAAGAATTTGTGGTCTGTTATGACAACTGAAAAGTCAATCCTTTTCAATGCTGTACTCTTTAAATATAAAATCTGCCATAATTAGAGTGAAGTAAGATGAAGCTCTTATTCAAATGTCTTATTCTTTTTCAAAGCATGATTAACTCAACCCTCTAGATAGGAAATTTAACTCATCAAAAGTATCCACAGGGTTCCAATGAATAAATCATTTAGCATTTTAATCACTAAGTAACATTATTTCAGCTATCTATTAACCCTGATTTCCGAAATAGCCACTGAAATTGTATTGAAGTCATTAACAATAATTCATTTCATCGAAACAGCTTTTTATTGAATAAGACCATCGTAAAACTCTGAAAGTTTAAAATGAACTTTATAGAAGGTATTATTCATTAGGTTAATTTCTTCTACCTTGTGCCTTAACTAAACTATATATGTTTAGTGCACTAAACTATATATGCTTTTTTAAATATGTTTCCCCTTACTTATTTTCCCTCTAACTTAAACTGGAAAGGTGTTGTAATCCAACATATATTTGAAGTTTTTCTGTATCTTTTCCAGCTTTACAATGTCTTTTGGAGGTGTGCTGATCAGAACCGTTCACAATACTCCGAAGTTTCAGCACAGATGTTTAAAAGCATATTGCTATTTTTGTTTTATTTTTAATTACCTTCCACTTGATTGCAATCATGGGATTTGCCATTTTCAAACTAGCCACGCACTGTGTTGGCAAGTTCATTAAATTAGCTACTATGACCAAGAGTCCTTTCTAGACCCAAACTCTTGTTTTTTTCAAGAGGCAACTGGACTTTCTGGTTTTTCTTCAAAGACATTTCACTTTTCATCCAAGAAGCTTCTTCAGCTCTGACTGGATGGTGGAAAAATGGAAGGATTTATATTCCTTTCAGACAACTGTCATTTGCATTCTTTTAGAGAGTCGGTAAGGCCACCTGGAGATTTATCTGTGTCATCAGGGTCACCTGAGTGGTGCAAATGGTATGGAGCCTTCTTGAAACTGTTGAAAGGACTGTGTTGTACACTGGAGATAGATGATGTTGTAGCCCTCCCCCTCTGTTGAGAGAGGGCTGTTCAATTTTGACACAGACGGTCTCTTTGGCCCCTCTTTCAAACCAAAAGAAGTTTGAATGTTGTGCAGATCCTGGCACCTTTTTAACATAGTCAGAATGAGGATTATATGGATCTATAAAGTGATATTACTCCAGGCAGCAAGTAGCATGCAAACAAAGGTCTGCTTCCTGGGTCATTTGAGGTGACATTGTTTGATTGACATGACCTGGAATATGTTCTTTGTGTTGGATTGTACAGGCTGGGAAGAAACTATCAGAGGCAAGGTGTTCATCAGATCATCAAACCCTATGCCATAAAGGATATAGGAGTGGTAATCATTATTTGGATTACACCTTGAATTATATCTAGCAACCAGCACAGCTTGCAAAGCCGCAACATTATCTTGGCATACTGTGGAATGCCCATCACTGTGTCTGCCATGGATTATAGACCTTCTGCAGTTTATCAATGATCTTCAAGGACAGCCCCATGAAGAATGCATTGCAGTAGTCTACACACAAGGTGAATAGACCATAAGGGGGAATATACCTTGAATTTATATTAGTAATAAAAGAAAATGTTGACTGATTTAATAAAAATATGACAAACTCTTGCAACTATAACTTATTTTCCATTGAGAACATTTAACAAATTGATAGTCATTTAAATGATATCTAATGATATCTAATAAAGTTCAACTTCTGTAACATTAGTTTTAAGTAATAAAACATACTCAATACACTAGATATTTTAGAATGGTACACATACATGCATTCTCCTTTGTTACCATAGTACTGAATGCAGTCAATTTTATAGGCTAGCCTTTTCCAAGTTGTCAACCTCTATATAAATCAGAACTCTATGAATACTGAGTGGACATTCTTGGAAATAGAGAAGGTTGCCATAGATTTTATCCTATGAATCCTGGGAGTGACACTGCAGCCATCACATTTATGATAACTTGTATTTTATTTTAATTTTTTTTTTGGTAGATGTGGATCATAATCGAAACTATCAGGTTGCTTTGCAGGAAAGAAAACTTTAAGGCATTTTTATATTAACAAGGATAATCAACCAACTAGAGAGCCAATTTGGTGTAGGGGTTAAGGCACGGGACTAGAAACCAGGAGATTGAATTCTAGTTCTCCCTGAGGCACAAAGCCAGCTAGGTGACCTCGGGCCAGTCATTCTCCCTCAGCCCTTGGAAAAAGAAGGCAGGGCCAAACCACTTCCAAATGTTGCCAAGAAAACTGCAGAGACCTGTCCAGCAAGTTACTAGGAATCAATACTAACTCAAAGGTACAAAGAACAAAACATCTTAGTACAGGATGGGTTCTTCACTTACTCACTCACGCACACGCACACATAATAGGTGTGTGTGTGTCTGTAATAAAAAATTCCTTAGTTTTGGGATGGGTGATAACAATATGAGCTTTCCTATTTCCTATTCCTAAATAGTGTATTGGCATTGTTAGGGGCAGCCATTTTACACTGTTGGTCATTGACTTTTAACAACTTTCCAGCCATCATTCCTTTTCTAAAGGAATAAAAATTCATTCTTTCTCAGAAGGTGCAATCAAGTGTTGTGGAAGCTAAGTTTCATTTTAACTATTACCAATTCCATTTACCTATGGCTCTCTAGAGGAAAAACCTCCATAGTTTCATTCTGAAAGACATGTAAGACATTAATCTGTCTACTAACCAAAACTTCCACTTACATGTTTAAATCATCAGAAGTAATGCAGAAAGAGCACATCTTCTATGATTCAAGAGGGCACTAGATGCCTGAAGAATGCAGACACAGAACGATGTGTTTTCTACTAATTAGAGGAACCTAGCAGTTAACTTTTGATCAATTAAATATTCTACCTTTCTCCATAACACCCAAGTCTATGAATCAGGCCCAATATTGGAAACGTGAACCAATCAATCAATCTAAAAGCATTAAGTCAACACACAACTCATCCCAACGATAGCAATCAAGCTCCATATAGCAAGATTTTTGTGTATGGCCTTTTAAACTTCTTGACCTAAAAAGGTAAAGGTTTCTCCTCCCCAGTTGTGTCTGACTCTAAGGATGGTGCTCATCTTCGTTTTCAAGCTGAGAAAGCCAGCATTGTCCGAAGACTCTTTTGTGGCCAGCATGACTATTCGTCGAGGTGCACAGAACACAGTTACCTTTTCACTGAAGTGGTACCTATTAATCTACTTTCATTTGCATGCTAAATTGGCAGGAATCCTAAGGCCTAAGGTCACTTAACTATTAAGGATTTTATTTGGCCTGTTGATGGTATGCTGAAAATAGAATCCCTAAAGCAAAAATGTAAAGAAGCAGGGCAAATACCTGTATTTCCCTGAAAATAAGACCAGGCTTTATATTAGTTTCTGCTCCAAAAGATACATTAGGGCTTATTTTCCGGCTAGATCTTATTTTGAGGGAAATATGGTACTAAATGTGTCCATCTGGCTGACAATTTTAACTGGGGCTTATTTTTGGGGTAGGGCATATATTACGAGCATCCTGAAAAATCATGCTAGGGCTTATTTTCTGGTTGGGTCTTATTTTCAGGAAAACACTTCATTGATTTAATGAAGTCAAAATGAAATTGCATTAACGAAGTACAATCAGTATGATCATTTCTCTAGTATTTTCTTCTGCTCATAAATAATTATAATTTTGAAGCAACTTCTGGAGGGTCTCTAGGAATTCAACATAGTGTACAAGACTCTGGTTTTGAAACTTGCTTCAAAAGCATACTTAGTGTTTTATATTCCTGTTCTTATCATTCTAATTTCTTGATTAAATTAGAATCCATTTTTGTTGTGAGAAAAGAAATCAAGGCAGAAAATCCATCTTCAAGAAAGCACAAAAATTATTTCTTAAATTATGTGCATTAATATAGATATTCATACTTAAATAATTTCAAATTGCTAGCTTTTCAACTATGGATTCTACCAGTACTAGAAGTACAAATAATCCTCAACTTGCAAACACATTTGGGACCAGAATTTCCATTGCTGAGCAAGAAGGTTGTTAAGTGAGTCTTGACCAATTTTACAATCTTTTTACCGCACTGTTAAGCAAATCACTGCAGTTGTTAAATGAATCACACAGTCATTAAGTGAATCCGGCTGTTCCTGACTTTGCTTGTTGGAAGTAAACTAGGAAGGTCATAAATGGTAATCACTGATCACACGACTGACCCCAGGAGACTTTAACCATTGTAATTACATGCCAGCTGCCAAGTTTTGACCCAAATTTTGATGACATGACCATGGGGACGTTGCAACTATCGTAAGCGAGAAGTCGTAAATCACTTTTTTCAGCACCGCTATAACTTGAACAGTCACTAAACGAATGGTTGTTAAGATTTTTTCTGTGATCTTTCCAGGAACAATGATTCAGTATGATGACTTTGTATAACCACAAAGACCTTCAAAGGATATGATGTTTAATAGCTATTACAAATCCTTCACATACCAAATGGGGCATATACGTTTATCTCTCTTGTGCAAACCATGCATTTTCCATAATCTACAGATTAAGCACTGACAAGATCTTTTGTCCATCATGAACGGAAACCAAATAATTTGTTCAGGCATTAATTTATCTTGTCTCCCAGGTAAGAGGTGGGTGTTCTAACCAATGATCTGTCTTCCTCCTGGCAGTAAAATAATGAACCTAACGACAAATCATTTATACACAGCATACACAGGATCTCTAAGCAATCAGGTAAGCATGGGATTTTAAGAGAGTCAGACGCCCAATAGCTACACAGATATCACAGACAAAATCTGGCATTATTTTCATTATATATTAACCCTCATGAGCTATACTGAGCTACTTAATATTAACATTTAATATTAATATTAAATGAAGAGCCTGGTGGTACAGTGGACTAAACTACTGTTAAAGTAGTATTTAGTTGCCAGCTGCCTGCAATTACTGCGAGTTCAATTCTCACCAGGCTCAAGGTTGACTCAGCCTTCCATCCTTCCGAGGTGGGTAAAATGAGGACCCAGTTCATGGAGGCAATAATCTGACTTTATATAAAATAGAACACCGCTTGGGGGGGGGGCCAAAAGCCCTACTAAGCAGGTATATACAGAAGTATGAAGGCTATTGCTTAAAAGCATTGTAAGCCACCCTGCGTCTCCGGAGAAGGGCGGCATATAAATCAAACTAATAAATAAAGAAATATTAAATAGCTCAGTGTAGCTCATGAAGATTAATACTTTAATTTTAATTTAATAATAATTTGATTTAATAATAATAAATTTTAATTAATATTAAAAACTGAGAAGGCAGTAGTGGAAGCATAAGTTTCCCTCACTGTCATTTGGTTTGAACTTCTACATGCTCCTCAGGTCAGAGTTCTTTGGCCAGACCTTTTAGAAGAGATTAGGGCCAGGAAAGAGTGTTTATATTTCTTCCTGTTCTTATTTTTCCACTAGGCATGCCAGCTACATTGAAATTACTGGTGGGTGAAGAGTCTGCCAGGCATGTGTGTGTGTGTAAGACTGAGCAGATAAAGCTAGAATAAAGTTAATATTAGGATAAAATTAAAGTCCTGTTTCCAGTGAAAATTTAGCTAGGGTTAGAGTATAGATATAGGGTATAAGGTATTGTATAGGGTCTCCTGCTTGAGCAGAGGGTTGGGCTAGAAGACCTCCAAGATCCCTTCCAGCTCTATTCTGATTGATTGATTGATTGATTGATTGAGGGTTAGGCTTCCTGCAAATCAGGGCCAAAAACCAACCAGTGAGTAAGGTTCAGAGAGGCTCTCTAAGGAAAGTGGGAAGAACTAGAAATAAAATAGAAATGTATATTTCACCAAATACATAAACTGAATCTGCTCGGTGCTTTCCTAAGAAGAACCCCACACAACATACTTGAGCTCACGAGTTGCGTACTTACATTTCAAGGCTAAAAAAACCCCCAAATGAACGATGGTCTTTGAGATGAAACAATTTTGATTTTAGATGAGATTAATATGAAGAAAACCAAAAAGAATTTGTTCTATTTTCTCAGAAAGAAATTTTCTAACAAACATTTGCCTCTGTTATTATTTGGCTTATTTCCAGTATCAGATGCCTAGGGAGGATCAGTGAGGGCGCACGGTTGTGCCCATGTGCCAATGGTCATCTGCTTGGCCACTATGGGAAAAGAATGCTGGATTTGATCAGCATTTGGCCTGGTCCAGCACAGCTGTTCCATTCTGAATGTAAATACAGAGCTGTGTGAGCATGCTCAGTATGAGCAGTCCACCATTTTAAGCCACATGTGACCTAAGGTTAAATACCTTATGTGAAAAATCAGGTAAATCTCAATGGCACCACTGTCTCTTCCCTGTTTGCTCAGGAGAAAAAAATAAGAGTGGTGCCAGCAAAAGAACAGGGGCAAGAAAGGAAGCTGTGTCAGAAATAAGGCTGTTGGAGGAAGAACAGACATGCCCATCGTCTGCTTTATGCTCATGCCTTATGCACTGGTTCCTTGAGACCTATATATTATTTAATTGCCAACAAATTACTCCTAAGGGAGTAGGATCATGAAAAGAAAAGAAGAAAAAAATTGTTCAGTTCACCTGGTTAATTAACAAAAAAAAAGAGGAACACAGTACCATTCAAAACCTTGCCACTGATTACAATGACATAGCCGTGGTTTCTGGATTATAGGTTTTAACTGAGAAGAATAGGCAGCTGCCACTTTATTTGAACGGAAGAGAAAGTGGGGGTGGTTTTAGGGATTCCACTACCAATGTCTGACCAAGTCTATTCAAGAGCAGCAGTTGCCCACGGATCAAAGGACAGGCCGTGTGGGGGAGAAGCTGTTGCTGAATTAACAAGATGCTACAAAAGTCTTTCAAGACTGGCTCAAATCTTGAGGTTGCTCCGAGGACTGGCTATGTTGTGTGAGAGTCTGAAGTTTCACAGGAGTGTTATTTGCTTAGCTAATCTAAGAATCCAGGAACAAGTGCTAAGGATCCATCAGTAGGTAGATGGCACCCAGCTCTACCTTTTCCATTTTAACCTAATATTGGCTAGGCAATTAGCATTCTGAACTAGTGCTTGGGCAGGATAATGACCAGGATGAAGACCAATAAACAAAGTCTCAGTCTAGATGGAAATATGGCTTGTGAGTGATGCATTGCTTAGCTGACTGTCCTGAAGGGATCTGAACTTGCCCTAAAGGCAGGTGCCCAGTGTGGGAAATGCTCCCAGATTTATCACTGTAACTAGAGGCCCAGGTAACCTTAGAAGTGTTTTCTATAAACTTTGATTGATTTCCTAACTGCAACTTTAACCAGTTAGGGGCAGCTTTTCAATAGTTAGTTAAGCTCTGGTGACTTCCCAGTTGGATTACTGCAATGTGCTGCACATACGCCTGCCTTTCAAAATATTTCAGAATAAAAGCAGCTTACTTCAGAATAGAGCAGCTACATTATTCATTGAGGTTGACCAATATGAACGTACAATGCCAGTTCTTTGCCATCAACACTGGTTGCTGCTCAGTGGTGGGTTTTAAATTTTTTTACTACCGGTTCTGTGGGTGTGGCTTGGTGGGCGTGGCATGGCTTGGTGGATGTGGCAGGGGAAGGATACTGCAAAATCTCCATTACCTCCCAATCAGCTGGGACTTGGGAGGCAGAGAATAGATGGGGGCGGGGCCAGTCAGAATTTTTACTACTGGTTCTCCGAACTATTCAAAATTTCTGCTACCGGTTCTCTAGAACTGGTCAGAACCTGCTGAAACCCACCTCTGTTGCTGCTCCATTTCTGGACCTGATTCAAAGTGCCGGGATTTTTTTATCCTTTTTTACCTTTAAAGGCCTAAACACCGGGCTATGTGAAGAAGTGCCGTCTCTATTATGCATCTAACCAGATATTGATGTCATCCAATGAGGGCCTCCTCCAGTTCCCTTCACCAAAATTGATGAGGTGGTTTTCTACAAAAGATAGAGCTTTTTTTTCCTGATGGGACCTAATTTATGGAATGCCCTCTCCAGAGAGACTTGACTGGGGCCAATGACATCATTTCAGTGCCATGTTTCTCTGGCTTTTTAACCGACATTTGATTGTATTTTAATTGCACTTTAATTCATACTGTATTGTTTTCATTTTTGAATGACCACCTTGTACCTGCTGAGTTTAATAATTCTTTTTAGTATATATTGCATTATAGTTTCTGTAATAGGAGGGTTTACATAGTTTAATAAATAAATTCTGTTTTTGGCATGTATGGGAATCCTAGACTTGACTGACAACCTGTAAATCTCCCACAGAACTCACAGAACTCCCTATTATCACTTCATACCAAGTATCTCAGCTTGGGTGTGTGTCCTATTCCTGAAACCACTATCAGTCAGTGGAGACATTTGCAGTGACTAAATGGACAAACCTTTTGACCTAACCCATGAACTTTCAAAAAGATACTAGCTACATAAACTTATGTCCACACAGCTCAGAAAACATCTTACAAAAAATGCGTTTCCTTTTGTTAGCATTTAGAGATCGCAGGCTTAGCTTACCTAAGAATGACATTGGAACGATATTGGAAGTCACACTGACCTACAGTATTAAGCTTCTTGTTGTGCCCTTAGAAGACTTATAATAAATTTAAATTTTATGTACCAATGACTTTATTTGTGCTTTGTCAACATTGCAGACCATTTTATATATGCATCTTGGAAGCACCTGAAGTTGTTTTTCTATTTTCATATAGGCTACAAATTTAAGGTAATGGATAAAACTACAGAGAGACGCTTCAAAAGCTATAACATTTGAAAGGCAGTAAATTGAGTAAGGCTATATTAGGAATGCTACCCTTACTTATAAACTAGAAGGGATGTCGCTGTAATTAATGAAATAAATACATTTATATCCCACATTTTTTTTCTATCTATCTTTCCAAGAAGCTTACTCAAATAGTAGATAAAGGACCGATTTAATGAGGTGCTTTCTGAGCCTTCAGACATTTCAGTATACAGTGCATCTTCTCAAAATGTTCTTCAATGCAATATAAGGGAGTAGAAGTTCAAGTCAGAAGCCAAACAGCATGGACTACAAGTTATCCACTCCCAAACTGGTTTTAATGGACTAGTGATCCCAGAAATAACTGCAGATCACTTTCTTCTGTTGTCAATTTAAAGTGACCAGGATCGTATTGGCAAAGAAAGAATGCTTTCAAAACTCGTAAGTTTTGAGAAATGGTTAAACCCATGCCTCTAATATCCTTTCATACAGCAGTGCAATGATCTTTAGATGGTTTTCTGTTCCTGATGATTACCAGCTACTCGCTGTCAAGTAGCCAAGCTGATAGAGGCATAACTCTAGGTAGTTTTAAAGATAGCCTATAGCTTAGATAGTGAAGCTAGGTCAACTACATCAGCTCTAAATGGCCTAGGGGAAATTGTCTTCTGCAGTCATTTTATAATACTAAAGTTTCGAAGGTACTGCCTACTTTCAACCATGGTCCCTTACTGGAAGAGAAATCAAGACATACTTTTTTCTCTAGATGGTACAGTGCAAGGTTCTGCAACCTTAAACACTCAAAGAGCCATTTGGACCCGTTTCCCACAGAAAAGAAAACACCGGGAGCCACAAAACCCTTCCCGTGCCTGTCTATTTCTTGGGCGGACACAAAACTAACATATGTAGTTGAATTAAATGTTCTGTTTTCTTCCTAAACTTTTCTTTTCTTGGATTTATCCATTGTTGGCCTGCCGGGGTTGAAAAGCTCAATAAATCGTGTGCCGGCGGGTGTCGCACATTGGCGGTTGTGACGCATATTTTGAGTGACAGGGAGCCGCAGCAGAGGGGTGAAAGAGCCACATGCGGCTCCAGACTCTCGGGTTGCTGACCTCTAGTACAGGGAGTAAGACACCAGGACTACATTGTCAACAATCTCATCTGGGACCACTATTGCCTTGCAGGCAACTTACAGCAATTTTTAGTTTGAGGTCCATTCCAATCAGCAGAATGCGACATAATTTAGTTTTTGCCAATTACTTGGTTCTAAATAAGATGATCAATACAGCATCCCCTTTAAAGTTTTTTTTTTCCCAGAAGGCAAGTGTTACTGTTCTCAATGGAGATTTGTTCTGAGTTGGAGGATTCAATCTCAGTTGGCTGCTTCTACTTTCTCCAGCCTATTTATTTTTTTTAAAAAAAATATTGCCCAAAATCAACCAGGGTCTGGTTGGAATCTACTTCCTGTCAAGGACTATGAGTGATAATGTAATAAAATAATTTCACCTCTTTTAGTCATTGGTTTGTATAGTGGAGGAACTGCAATAGAAACTTTGGCTAATTTCCTGCCAACCCATACTGTAGAGTATCAGCCATATCTCATGAAATGGAAGGACTACATTTATGTTACATACAAACCTATAATTATGTTTACAGTATTTACCTACTGTTTCTCCCACAAAGAATTTACCATTAAAATGGAAGGGGTTGCCTTAGCCTCACTGAGAAAACAGTTCAGAAGGCAGATTAGTTTTCCCTAATTCCCATGTATTGATAAATATGACATTGCACACAAAAAGTAATTCACTTTTAAATAACTATTTTTAATTTTTATTTATTAATCATATTTATATAGCCACCCATCTCACAAGAAAGCATTGTTAGAGACCCCACACACCCACTTCATGGTCTGTCTCTGTTGCTCTCCTCAGGGAGGAGGTTTCGATGTATTTCTAGCATGACTTTCAGATTCTGTAACAGCTTTGTTCCCTATGCCATCCACCTGGTAAACTTGCAAGATTTGTTTCTCTCACCATGTACATGTATAGATCCGAACTAGATTGCGTTGTTTCTCTGTGTCATATAATATATGTGGGTACATGCATAATTTAAGAGGAATGCGGTGGCTCAGTGCTAAGACACTGAGCTTGTCGATCGAAAGGTCGGCAGCTGAGCAGTTCGAATCCCTAGTGCCGCATAACGGGGTGAGCTCCCGTTACTTGTTCCAGCTTCTGCCAACCTAGCAATTCAAAAGCACATAAAAAATGCAAGTAGAAAAATAGGGACCACCTTTGGTGGGAAGGTAACAGCGTTCTGTGCGCCTTTGGTAATTAGTCATGCCAGCCACATGACCACGGAGACGTCTTCGGACAGCGCTGGCTCTTTGGCTTTGAAACGGAGATGAGCACCGCCCCCTAGAGTTGGGAACGACTACCATATATGTGTGAGGGGAACCTTTACCTTTACCTTATGTCAGCAGGAGAAGATGAAAGATGTATAGTTCTTTCAGGCTCTATATCTCTAACTCCTACACCGTTCACCTGAGTTGGATGTACATACCCTCAAATTAAAGCTGACAGTCTGCAGTTAACGCACATTGTGTTTGTTTCATTCCAACTCCATTGTGGTGGTGTATAGAGCCAAAGATGTTAGAATTGTGTCGATGTCCCAATATTTCTGGACCTGACTGTAAACCTACCTTCCGGGTTTATCCAGGAAAGAGAACTGAGTATGAATTATCAGGATGCAGGAAGCAGAATCAATAGCAATCATATTGCTCAATGATTGCTACATTAAAATAGCACTGAAATATACCCACTGAATTTCTATAAAATTCCAAAATTTGTCTTTGATGAACCAAACTTTCTTAGGATGACTATACCAAAATTTGTCATTTCTACATTGCACCAACCAAAGAAATATACTCTTTTATTCCAAGCTAATATTTTATTCAGGAAATAAGATAGATTTAGTTTTAGGTTCCACGTAAGGTCTGATTCCTCAAGTTTATGAGACACATTTTAATATTATTTGCCAAGATATAAAAAAATTCTTCTGAGCATTAATATCTGGAATTTCTCTAACACCATATAATCACCAGGATGCTGGCAGGATTGAATAGTTCTAAAATAGAGTGGCAGAGAGGGATCCACAAAATAAATTAAATGCATTTACAAAATCAAGGCAGACTTTTGAAAAATAATAGACAATTTTAGACTTTAGATATATAGACATAGGTTACAAATGTCAGACAACATCCAACCAATCTTTTTTTCATGCATTTAAAAACTTAAACCCACCAGACATAATGCTTCCAATTATTATGAGACCTATTTTTGCTCATTCTCCATAAAACACTCTGATTCAGTCACTTTATTGTATTGGTCTAACTTCTGAAATATATTCTGTTATGTAGTTAACCATTTTTACTATATAATGACATGGAAGAACAGACCAGTCCCTTCAAACACAGAACGTTCAGTGCTAACATCTGGAGCAACTCTTAGTTGTTTCTAGTGCTTGGATAGAAATTACAATAAGAAAACCACCAGCACCACAACACAACATTCATCTTCTTAACATGTTTTCACAATCTAACAGCAGCTGAGCAATTGTTTGCAATCAGTATTAAGTTGCTTTTTGCTTGTTTTGAACATTGCTTTGAAATTCCAAAAGTTGCTGATCTACAAAATCCAAGCTAGGATTAGAAAATTTCATATAACACCCCCCCACACCCCACGATAAAACAGTTTCACATTTCCTAAAGTTTAACTGAGCCAACATGATTATTGGTAGCCTATATTATTTTTATTATTTATTATTTATTGAATTTCTATACCGCCCTGCTCCCGAAGGACTCAGGGCGGTGAACAGCCATAAAATAAAACACATACATATACAAAATTTAAAATCGAATAAGATGAATTAAATAAATTTGGCTGAATTAATACCCGTAATTTAAAATACCCATATTTTAAAATACATTAAAAATTTAAAATTTACACTTAAAAGGGAGAAGATTTAGGCGAGGCCAGCTTGATGAAATAAAAGAGTCTTCAGCTCGCGGCGGAAGGTGCGCAGATCCGGAATCCTCCGTATCTCTGGGGGGAGCTCATTCCAGATCGTCGGTGCCCCCACAGAGAAGGCTCTCCCCCTAGGGGCCGACAGCCGACATTGTTTGGCCGACGGCACCTGGAGGAGCCCCTCTCTGTGGGAGCGTACTGGTCGGTGGGAGGCTATTGGTGGTAGCAGGCGGTCCCGTAACTAACCAGGTCCTAAGCCATGGAGCGCTTTAAAGGTGGTAACCAGAACCTTGAAGCGCACCCGGAAGACCACCAGGAGCCAGTGCAGCTCGCGCAGGAGAGGTGTTACATGGGAGCTCCACGCTGCTCATATAACCACCCGCGCGGCCGCACTCTGCGCCAGTTGGAGCCTCCGGGTGCACCTCAAGGGGAGCCCCATGTAGAGAGCGTTACAATAGTCCAGACAAGAGGTGACGAGGGCATGAGTGACTGTGCGTAACGAGTCCCGATCTAGAAAGAGACGCAACTGGCGAATCAGGCGAACCTGATGAAAAATCCTCCCGGTCACGGCCGTCAAGTGCTCTTCTAAAGACAGCCGTGAATCCAGGAGGACGCCCAAGTTACGAGCCCTTTCCGTGGGGGCCAATGATTCGCCCCCAATAGCCAGCGATGGCGTCAGCTGACTATATCGGGACATCGGAAACCACAGCCACTCGGCCTTGGATGGGTTGAGCCTGAGCCCGTTTCTCCCCATCCAGATCCGTATGGCCTCCAGGCACTGGGACATCACTTCAAGGGCATCGTTGGGGTGGTCCAGGGTGGAGATGTACAGCTGGGTGTCGTCAGCGTACAGATGGTACTTCACCCCGAAACCACGGATGATCTCGCCCAGCGGCTTTACATAAATGTTGAACAAAAGGGGCGAGAGAACCAATCCCTGCGGCACCCCACATATAAGGGGCCTCGGGGTCGATCTCTGCCCCCCTGTCAACACAGACTGCGACCGGTCAGAGAGAAAGGAGGAGAACCACCGTAAAACGGTGCCTCCCACCCCCAACCCTTCCAGCCGGTGCAGCATGATACCATGGTCGATGGTATCAAAAGCCGCTGAGAGGTCTAACAGGACCAGGACAGAGGAACAACCCCTGCCCCGAGGGGATCATCAACCAACGCGACCAATGCCGTTTCCATGCTGTACCAGGCCTGAAGCCCGACTGGAACGGATCTAGATACGACGCTTCATCCAGGTACTGGGGAAGCTGTTGCGCAACCACACTCTCAACAACCTTCGCAACGAAGCAAAGGTTGGAGACTGGACGATAATTAGCCAATACTGCCAGGTCCAGGGAAGGCTTCTTGAGGAGGGGCCTTACCACCGCCTCTTTCAGGGCGGCAGGGAAGACACCCTCACCCAACGAAGCATTTATAATCCCCTGGAGCCAGCCTCGCGTCACCTCCCGGGAAGCCAGCACTAACCAGGAGGGGCACGGGTCCAACAAACATGTGGTCGCATTCAATCTACCCAGAATCCTGTCTACGTCATCTGGGGTCACAGGATCAAACTCATCCCAGATAACAGTCTCAAGACCTGCCTCCGTCACCCTCGCTGGATCTATCCAGTCAGAGTCCAGACCTGCCTGAATCTGAGTGATTTTGTCATGCAGTTACTGAACAAAATCCTCGGCTCTTCCCTCCAAGGGGTCCTCCCGCGCTTCCTGGTGGAGCAGGGAGCGGGTCACCCTAAACAGGGCGGCCGGGCGATTATCTGATGATGCAATAAGAGCAGCAAAATGAGTACATTTTGCTGCTTTTATCGCCACTAGGTAACTCCTAATATGAGATCTTACCAGTGTTCAGTCGGATTCAGAAAGACTAGCCCTCCAACAGCTCTCTAGGTGTCTTTTCCAGCGCTTCATCTCCCTCAGCTCCTCGGTAAACCAAGGAGCCAGGCGAGATCGGCGCCGGGTCAGAGGCCGCAAAGGCACGACTCGGTCCAGGGCTCCAGCAGCCGCCCTATCCCAGGCGGCCACTAGGTCCCCAGACGAGGCGTGAGCCAGAACCTCCGGGATTGGCCCAAGCTCCATCTGGAACCTATCAGGTTCCATCAGGCGCCTGGGGTGGTACCATCTTATCGGTTCCGCCTCCCTGCAGCGGGGTGCCGCGGTTCGAATGTCAAGGCGAAGGAGCAAGTGATCTGACCATGACAAGGGCTCGATGACTATATCCCCTATCTCGAGATCACTCAACCACTGTCCAGAGACAAAAACCAAGTCCAATGTGTTTCCCCCAGTGTGCGTAGGGCTATGAATTAGTTGGGTCAGGTCCATGGCCGTCATGGAAGCCATGAACTCCCGAGCCACCTCAGACGCCTCACCCATGGATGGCAGGTTGAAATCCCCCATGACCATAAATCTGGGGGTATCAACCGCCACCGTGGCAATAACGTTGAGTAGCTCGGGCAGGGCTGCCAGTACGTGATCAGCAAACCCATCTGAACCCCGTGGCCCCACTTCACAAGGAGGGATTCACAACCGGCCGTCTGAGGAACAGTGGTCTCCCTCGGCCTAAGGCCTTCTCTTATGATAACCGCTACTCCCCTGCCCCTCCCCTGTGACCTTGGCTGATGGAATGCGTGGAAACCTGGTGGGCACATTTCTACCAGAGGGACCACTCCCTCAGGGCCCAGCCAGGTCTCCGTAATACCCGCCAGGTCTGCTCCCCCCTCGTGAACAAGATCACAGATGAGGGGGGGTTTATTTACTACGGACCTGGCGTTGCACAGCATCAGGCGAAGGCCCGGGCCCTGAAGGTCTGTACTACCTGGAGAACGGGTAGAGCCTTGGGGGCCGGAGCACCCTACTGCTTGGAGACAGCGGGTGCGTGCTCCCTTAACATGATATGGCCCCCTACCATTATATCTGGTAGTAGGTAATTCCAGTAGTGAATATTATATAACGTCTTGAAAGTCACATTAATCCTTAGTTAGCATGGTCAAAAACCTTTAGAAATTTATATGGAAATTTGAAAAAAACATGGTGTTCCCCTCCTATAAATGTAGCATGGAAGCATCTAGGACAGGGGTGTCAAACTCTAGTTCACTGAGGGCCACATCAGGGTTGTGTTTGACCTGGGGGGGAGGGGCTAGAGTCGGTGTGGCCAGGGTGGGCGTGGCCAGGTCAACATCACTCATGTCAGGAGTGCCTGTGTTGGGCCAAGTGCTCTGCCAGTGAAAACAGGCTCCTGAGCTCCATTTCAGCTGCAGTGAAAACGGGCTCTATTTCAGCTGCAACAGCCTCCTGCAACCTTCTGCCAGCGAAAACGGAGCTTGGGAATGCCACCTGCAGCCCTCATGAGCTCATTTTTGGCTGTGATGGCCTTCTGCAACCCTCTGCCAGCAAAAACGGAGCTCAAGATGGGCCACACGTAGCCCTCTCAAACTCCGTTTTTGCTGGCAGAGGCCCTGTGGGCCGGTCCTTCACTATTTTCAGGGCAGCCCCGTGGGTCAGATCTAAACAACCCATGGGCCGGATCCGGCCCCCGGGTCTTGAGTTTGACACCCCTGATCTAGGACTAACCCAAATGGTGGCAGAAAATTTCACAGTAATAATAAATAATTTCAGCTTTTTGCATTTCTTGAAATTATGGGTGCTCAGGAAAACTCTTTGAAAATTAAGTCCAAGAATGCAATATATGTTTAAGAAAAGTAAGATCTTCTATTTCCAAGTTCATGTATGTAACAATGATTTTACTCCAATGGGGTGGGAGGGAGAGAGAGACAGAGAGAGATTCCAACTCCGTTATGCTATGCTATGCTATGCTATGCTATTCTACCTCAATCATTTCAATATATTTATCACTGCTAGAAAAGGCATAATAATAAGTTTCTAGATATTGCAGAATTGCAGCAAATTCTGACTTGCTGCAAATTTTACTGATCTCAGAGTAAGTTTAAAAGCAATTGTCTCTGGGTCTTCCTTAAATGACTCTATGGTTGTTAGGCCTTGACAAAACTACTAAGTTGTCTGATAGGTGAGTCCAAGTACAAGATGCTCTATGGTTTCTATGCATTTCAGAAATAGGATCTTGATAGAGCAACTTCATTAGGTCACACAAAGGTAAGAACTGAAGAGGAACTGATGGGAAAGCAAAAAATACAAGGGAGCAGTCAGGAAGACATGCTTTTTTAATAACTAAGGCTAATTAAACACATTATTGTTTTAGACTCAGTAAACGAATAATCAAGGAGGCACAGATGACTAATCCATTTTGATTGGATTGTTCACCACTCGTACATTTGTACTACAGGCTTTTTAAAAGCTCATGTACGTACTTTATAGAAGCAATATTTTCATATGCAGTATTAATTTTTTTACTGAAAAATGGAATGATTGCTAAAATGGTGCTATACATAAAATGTTAGCCAGCATGTTATATATATTAAACATATTTTATAACAGCAAGTTATGCATTGTGAATTAAAAATAGCTGACATTCTCAAGTGCATGTTTATGTGTTTCCATTATTTATACTCATGAAATAATTCCCATTTATACTTAAAAAGTTCATTGAACTTGTTTATTCACAATTAAATGTTGCTAGCTTACATTACAGAGTGTGCATTATAAATTTTTAAGGAAAATGAACCAGTTACATCATTTACTGGACATGATTATCCAGCCCGGTTAAGCAAACAAGAGACTTCTTTAAAATAATAATTTCTAAACCTACACAATATTTATTCATTATTGAATGTTGTCATTTACTTAGATGTTCAATCATGCATTATTTCTTATTTTTCTGACATACTATGATTATGGTGCTGTTGGGATTATCTAAACAAAGTAACGCTTCCAACCAGTTTTGAGCAGTATCTAGGAGTATCTGAGGACAAATTTTATTCAAGCAATGCCCTCATATTCTGGCACCTAGTTCAAGTTTTCAGGGGCTGATATTTCTTTCCTTCCTTTAAGTATCTTTTTTATTTCATTCAAGTAGAAAAATCTCTCATCCCTTGTTTGTACAGTACATAGGACCTATAAAACACAGACCAAAGCAGCTATGAGGAAAACCAAAGCTGAGAGATTTTAAGAACTAGATTATTATGAAAAATCTTAGGGACCATAATTACGGTAAGTAATAGAATCTAGTTTAGAAGAGAAAGTGATCCAGAGGCCAATTTACAATCATATGAATGGAGAGAGATGGGGCATTTGCTCATATTCGCAGTTCCATGAATGAAACCTTCTTTAATTTAAACAATGAAACAAACAAGGAAATGCTTAGATCCTGACTTTTCTGCAGCCATCATCTTCATCCTATTTTTTCCCCAAATTTCTGTCTCTGTTGCCTTTTACAGAACAAAATGGGCTCTTGGCCTCAGTGCCAGTGCAATGATAATTTAAAAAACAGACATCATTATTCATTTACAATGGCCCATGATGTCTGAATTCCACTGCAATAGATTAAAGGCAATTGTTGTCGCAACACCTTTTTCTGCTTTAGAAGAAAGCAGAAATTCTAGAATATGGATAGGCAATTTTTTCTCATCCAGCAGTGCTCTTTTCAGCCTCTGAAGTTTGGGCATAGTGATATAACAAAGACCCTAGGAATGGGGTTGAATTTATCCTCCCTCCATTTATTTTGGATGTGCAACATGCCTATAGGTGTATTAAGGATTATGGCAACTTAAAATAAAATTATGAACACTTTGCCACTGAATTTCACAGGAAAATATGCAGTTGCTTTGAATACCTCAGTAATGGAACATGAGCTGTATGAAGCTTCGGATCACAAAATCCAACCCCGTTTTTAGTTGCTTGCTCTTTGCACTTTTGGAAACACGATATAAAGATCTAAATTAGGCTATTTGTAAATCTATACACCTTTTGATAGAGTTGCCAAATAAAGCCAAGTGACAACTGACTAAAAGGTTGAAAAGACCAATTTGAAGAAATAAGTTAATTATAAATATACCACATTGACACAGCCTGCTTGCAGTATAGAAAATTGAATCATTAAATGAATTTTCTACCTCCTTACAGCTATGTAATTGGACCCATATCCTACTGTTTGAAAAGAGTCAGCCATGACATTGGGTCAAAATTAAAATTTCCATGGGCATACTTTTCAGCAGCATCTTCCTGTAACTATTAGGTAAGCTGTAACACGGTTTAACAATGAGCTGTCTCTTTAACCCTTGTTCTCTTATCCAGCTCTAGTCACACATAGCAGAAGGTTCTCATCCAAGACATAGGCAACTTGATGATGTAAAAGATAAAATTCTACACTAGATATTGTTAATATTCATGGGTGACTTCAATCACCCCAGAAATATGACCCATAATCCATATTGTATTACATTTAAGCATACTGTACGTACTATATTATTACAGGTAGTCCTGAATTTATGACCACAATTGAGCCCAAAATTTATGTTGTTAAATTAGAATTCTTTATTGGCCAAGTGTGATTGGACACACAAGGAATTTGTCTTTGGTGCATATGTTCTCAGTGTACGTAAAAAGAAAAGATACATTCATCAAGAATCATAAGGTGCAACACTTAATGATAGTCATAGGGTACAAATAAGCAATCAAATCATACTAGGAAACAATATAAATCTTAAGAATACAAGCAACAAAGTTACAGTCATACAGTCATAAGTGGGAGGAGATGGGTGATAGGAACAATGAGAAGATTAATAGTAACGCAGGCTTAGTGAATAGTTTGACAGTGTTGAGGGAATTATTTGTTTAGCAGGGTGATGGCATTCGGGGAAAAAAACTGTTCTTGTGTCTAATTGTTCTGGTGTGCAGTGCTCTACAGTGTCGTTTTGAGGGTAGGAGTTGAAGCAATTTATGTCCAGGATGCAAGGATTAGGGTTAGGATTAAGTAAATTTTGCCTCATTTTACAATCCTTCTTGCCACAGTTGTTAAGTGAATCACTGCACTTGATATGTTAGTAATCTGGTTGTTAAGTGAATCTGGCTTCCCCATTGATTTTGCTTGTCAGAAGATCACAAAAGGTAATCACATGACTTTGGGACAAACCAATGATCACGAATACAAACCAGTTGTCAAGCATCTGAATTTTGATCATATGATCATGGGGATGCTGCAAAAGTCAAAACTGTGAAAAATGGTGATAAGTCACAATTTATCAGTGGCACTGTAACTTTGAACGGTCCCTAAATGAACTGTTTTAAGTCAGTAACTACCTGTACTTGTTTACCAACAGTTCCATTCTATCACCATGGAATTCAAAATTACTTTTCTCAGGCCAATCTATTGTATAAGTTAAAAAGCTCCATGAAACTGTGATATCTCCCTTGGACGACTCCCCAGATTCCTCAGATGTCAGCTCAGGGGAGGATGAGCCCACTCCTGGCACTCAGGAACTGAGTTGATTGATGGCTCTAAACGGCCAGCTGGAAGAGATTTGGAGGAGGCTTCACTTGGGGAAAGCTTGCAGTGGCAGACCGCCAGTGAAGAGGAGAAGGAACTGCCTTCTGCACCTGATCTGCACCTGATCTGAAAACACGTAGGGCAGAGAGAAAAGGCAGAAGCAACAAAGGTCAGCCAGACTACTCGAGAGGGGAAAGTCCCGCCCATCTTGATGGGCTACACTGGAAAACTGCCTACTTATCACAGCAGACAAAGGGAGGCGTTGCTGGGAACAAGGTGTTTGTTTTCTGTGTGTTTTTGGTCGTCGTGTTTCCTGCTTCAAACATGGACACCACGTTTGGAATTGAATTATGCCTTGTAGATTCTGAAATTTTCTTGCCTCATGAGCTCTCCTGTGTGTGGATTTAAGTTTGTTTGGTGGAGTTATTTGTTTGAGCAATTTTCAAATGCTTTGTAGACCATTGGGCCATTGCTTTGTAAACTAATCTTGGCCTGCTTGTGGTTCGACTTATTTGGGACAGTTTTGAGTCTTGTTGAAGGGAATTGCTGGGGTGCATTAATAACCACAGTTATATTATGTGTATGTTAAGTGTGAGCGGGGGGCAGCACAGAAAAAAAAAAAACAAAAAGTCATATTCCAATAAAGTATCTTTCCCTCCTAACATCATATAATCAGTAAAACAATGGTGACACCCACAATCACAAAATACTTTGATTTCTTTTTCCAACTTGAATAATCTATCTGTAGGAAATTGTCACAGACCTGTAGCATCAACAAGCTGAGAGATATACTATTAGTATGAGCAAATTCCAACCGCAGACAACAAGAAAAATTGTCTACCTATTTATTGTTAACCGCCTTTAATGTATCTTTTAATGTAGTAGAATTAAATAGTGAAATCCCAATATCAAGGACAGAGACTTTAATATTCCATTTTAACATCAGGGCAGCCTCACTGAGTAATGCTAATTAACATCTGCATTCTCTAGAGGAAAGTGAAATATGCTGTCTAGGCAGGAGTCTTGCCACACAAATGTGCAGATGGACCATCTGGATAGAAAAGGGCATCGCATCCAGCCTGCAGGGTTATGCAATTTAAGGAAAGTTGCTATTTCTGTTTTCCCAGATTACAAATTGCCAGTGAGGGAAATGAGCCGATTTAGACAAGGCTGACTTATGTATGAACTATCACTCCTCAGTAGTGCTAAAATGCTTTTTGTATGAATTTCTGATTACTGTAGTTGAACTAGAAGAGATGAGGCTATACTTAGCTGGCCAGTAAAGTGCCTTCCTGTGGCATCTGGCCTTTTTGTAGTAGTTAACCCAAAAACCGCAGTTTCTCTTATCATAGCTCTCTAAGACATCAAACTTTAAAAAACTCAGGATATTAGATGCCTCTAAAAACTACTACTCAAAGAAAGAACAACTAAATAACATGCCCATGTTCATATTCATACCTGCTGTCTTGTACATGTTTGACAAACAAACAAACAAACAAACAAATAAAATGTTGACACGGAAAGGACAAAACAAAATCACTACAAATTTCTGGCCTATTTATTACCTAAAGCCAAATAAAATCTGGAAGATTTTTTTTTTATTGCAAAAGTTTTACAATTACATTTTCACCCCTTTCCCCCCACCCTCAACCCACCCCAAACCTCCCAACCTCATCCTCCCTAACCCTCCCTAACCCTCCCCTCCCCCCAGATTTCCACACAATATACTCAGATCAAGAAAAAAAAAACCCTTTGTATAAAACTTGAACCCCTCCCTCCCCCTTGTAGTTTTTCATCTTCATTACATTAAAATATTTCTATCTTAATATAACATTTTCAAATAAAAGCTATTTGATACTTCCTGGTTTGATATTTGTTCTGAACATAATCTAACCACTTTTTCCATTCCCTTTCATAAGTCTCTTCTGAGCGATCTTTTAGGTATGCTGAAATCTTCGCCATCTCTGCAAAACTGGCCATCTTCAAAGTCCATTCCTCGATAGTGGGCAAAGCTTCATTTTTCCAGTATTTACCTATCAATAATCTCGCTGCTGTTATCATGTAGAGTATCAACTTTGTTTCACCCAATGTAAAACCCTTAACTATACCCAATAAAAACAGTTGTGGAGAAAATTGAATTTTTTTCTTCAAAACATTTTGCATAACCCACCAAATTTTTATCCAAAAAGCCTTAACTTTCTTGCAAGTCCACCAAACATGATAATATGTAGCATCTAGACTATCACATCTCCAACATTTTGGCTGAACATTAGGGTACATACACGACAATATTTTGGGATCTAAATGCCATCTATAAAACATTTTATAGAAATTTTCCCTCAAATTCTGCGACTGTGTAAATTTAACATTCTGAACCCAAATTTTTTCCCATGTTTCCAACATCACTGGTTCTTCAAAATTTTGTGCCCACTTAATCATACAATCTTTAACCAATTCAGTTGCTGAATCCCTTTCTAACAAAACATTATAAAGCCTTTTAATATGCATTGGACCTTTCTCTTTTATATGTCTAACCAATTCTTCCTCATGCAACATAATACCAGTTTTTTGGTCCTCTTTCCATCTGAATTGAAGTTGATTGTATTGTAACCAAGTTAAGTTAATCCCTTCGTCCAACAGTGTCTCTAATGTCTTCAACTGCCATCTACCCGCATCTGTAAAAAGAACCTCTTTGTATAAAAACCCCCCGAGTGACATTATATTTGTATTCCACATAATATGACCAAGTTCCAGCCATAGCGGTATTTTATAATCCCATTTGAGTCGGTGCTTCTTCCAAACCCTCATCAAGGAGTCTCTAAGTATATGGCTTTTAAATACTTTATCCACTTTGTTCTCATAAAATAAGTAGGCATGCCATCCAAATTCAAGATCGAAACTTTCTATATTCAATATTCCAGTCTTTTTCCTTCCAAACCAGTCACTTGCTTGAGTCAAAGCTGCTGCTTTATAATATAATTGTAAGTTTGGAAGTTTAAGACCTCCCCTTTCTGAAACATCTTGCATAATTTTCAATTTCACTCTCGGTTTTTTCTCGTTCCAGACAAACTTATTCACTCCACTTTGCCACTCTTTCAGTTGTTTATCACTTTTAAGCACCGGAATCATTTGAAACAAAAAAAGAAATCTTGGCAAAATGTTCATCTTAACTGCTGCTATTCTTCCGAGTAAAGACAGCTGCAGTTTTTTCCAAGTCTCCATATCTTTCTGCACATCTCGCCATAACACCTCATAATTATTTTGAAACAGTTTCATATTTGATTCTGCAACCTGAACTCCTAGATATTTTACCTTTGGTACAATCTCAAAACCTGCCCTCCTTTCAAGCTCAAGTTTACGATCTTGTGTCATATTTTTGACTATCATCTTTGTTTTTTTCTGGTTCAGTCTAAAACCTGAAACTTTACCATAGTCTTGTATAATGTCTTTCATCTGGATTATTGATTCCATTGGATGTGTTAGGGTAACAACCAGATCATCTGCAAATGCCTTTATTCTGTAGTCCTCTCGCCTTATAATTATACCTTTCAAGATATTAGAGTCCCGAATTGTATTTAACAAGACATCTAGTGTTAAAATAAATAACAATGGGGATAACGGACATCCCTGTCTTGTTCCTTTTTCAATTTTAAACTCTGTTGTCAAACTTCCATTAATAATAATCTGTGCCTTTTGCTCTTGGTAAATTGCTGAAACCGCCTGTATAAATTGGTCCCCGAAGTCCATCTTTTTTAAAGTCTTTAATAGAAAATTCCAATCCACTCTATCAAAGGCCTTTTCCGCATCCAAAAAAAACCAGCACTGCAGGTACCTGTTTATTCGTCTCAAGATATTCCAATAAGTCTATTACTTGCCTTACATTGTCCTTCATGTATCTGCCCTCGATAAATCCTGCTTGATCATCATGAATCACCTCTTGGATTACTGGCATCAACCTGGCATCAGTATTCAGAAGAGATATTGGTCGATAATTCTCCGATTTTTTAGGACCTACTTGCTCTTTTGGTATCAAAGAAATATAAGCTGTTGTCCATGATGGGGGTATTTTACCCCTTGTTGAATATTGCAAAATAAATCTCTAAGTTGTTCCACCATTTCTGCTTGCAAAGTTTTATAATACACTGCTGTCAAACCATCCGTTCCAGGAGCTTTAGCTGTTTTTAATTGTTTAATTGCTACTATTATCTCCTCCTCTGTTATAGGATAATTCATTCTTTCCTTTTGTTGATTAGTAATTTTTGTAATTCTTTTATTATCTAAGTATTTTTCTATAAGTCCATTCTGCACATCATCTTTAGCATATAGTTTAGTATAATAGTCTACAAAAGCTTCTTTAATTAATTTTTGTTGAAAGATTTCTTTCCCTCCAGTATCAATACTATCAATAGTCCGTATATTCTGCTTCTTACTTAATGTATAAGCCAACCATCTGCCCGATTTATTGGCATTACAAAATGTATTGTGCCTCGCATATTGTAAGTTTGTTGCAACTTGTTCAGCCATAAGCATTTGAAATTGATCTTTCAAAAGTTTTATAGCACCACGTATTCTTTCATCTGTTGGGTTTTTAATAAGTAGCTGTTCTTTATTCTTTATTTCTGCTTCCAATTCAGATCTCTTCTTTTGTCGATTCAGTCTATATTTAGAATTCATGTAAATGAGTACCCCTCTCATATAAGCTTTGCTCACATCCCACACAATTTCAACTGGGGTACCCTTATTCAAGTTCATTTCAAAAAATTCTTTCAACTGCTTCTTAAGTTCTGTTATATTTTTTTCATATCTGAACATATCTGGAAGATTTAACTTACAATTTTGCTTACTGCAAGTTTTACTGGTAGTTTACGATAAAGTAGTCAGCTGCTACTGAAGAGGTAGTAGCCACCTATATTTGCCAGTTGCCTCCCACATTGCTTTTTGGATACAGTAAACAGTCTTAGGCAGAAACAACTTATTCAGCCACCCACTAATATTTCTATTGTACTCAGCTTTACTAGGCAAATCATGTGAAAAGAAGCAGAAAAAATACAGAGGGCGAGCCAAAAAGCAGGGATTATTGCAATGAATACCTACAAGTAATCCTCGATTTATGAGCACAATTGAGCCCAACATTTATGTTGCTAAGTGAAACATTTGTTAAGTGAGTTATGCCCCATTTTACAACTTTTCTTCCCCACTGTTGTTAAGCAAATCATTGCAATCGTTAAATTAGTAACATGGTTGTTAAGTGAATCTAGCTTCCCCATCGACTTTGCTTGTCAGAAGGTCGTAAAAGGGGATCACATGACCCTGGGACACTGCAACCGTCATAAATATGAACCAGTTGCCAAGCATCTGAATTTTGATCATGTCACCATGCTGCAATAGTTGTAAGTGTGAAAAACAATCATAAATCACTTTTTTCAGTGTCGTTGTAACTTTGACCGGTCACTAAATGAGCTGCTGTGAGGACTACCAGTATTTGGTTCATTTTTTTGTTGTTGTTTAGAGTTGTGTGCTATTGCTGATTCTTATCTAATAGGAAGAGTGTATCACTGCTAGAAGGAAACAATTATTTTAAAAGCTATTGCTAAGGTAAAGATGAGGCCCCCAACTTTGCAATAAACGTTGATGTGAAACTTTACCTATGTTATTAGTAGCAGTGTGTGGATATGCCACAGATGAGTTCTGAAGACTGAAGAAAAGCTATCATCATTCATTTTTGACAGCATCATTTTTACACTACAAAAGATGTAAAGGGAATCGCCATGATTTCAAAGGGTGAAAAAAACATCACAAAGCCTTAACAGCAGAGGACACACAACAGTTCAGTGAAGCCTCAGAAGGAGGGAGGGAGGGAGGGAAGGAAGGAAGGAAGGGAGGAAGAAAGGAAAGAAGGAAGGAAGGGAGGGAGGGAGGGAGGGAGGAGGGAGGGAAGGAAGGAAGGCCAAATAGCAAAAAGAATGAAGTGTTTTAAAAGTGACTACAAACCAACTGGAACTGTGAATAGATGCATCCCATATTACTCCCACTTATCACATCTACCATCTTGCTTATGGGCATGTTTCCATAAAGCATTAAACCATAAGTTAAGTCTACGTGTTTCTGATTCAAAAAACAGATTGAAGACACAGCAAAAGCTGCTTAATGAAATTAGGAATTTGCCATCATATGTTACAAATTACAGGAAGAATAAAAAGTTATTTCAGAAAGAGGGATTTTGAGAAAGATGACAGAATTTGAAACACTTATAGAAATCAAGAAGTATGTATATATACTTTGTGTGTGTGTGTAAAATGTTTATTGAAAGAAAAATATTACACCAGATTAAAAAGCTACAGAAACTTAAAGAGAAAAAGAGAAAAAAGAAAAAGATACAAAAGAATTAAAGAATTAAAGAAAAAGGGAAAGATAGAAAAAGGGAAAGAAGAATGATATAATGATAAAGAAATGAAATAATTCAAAAATTGTGTGATAAAATGGATACAAAACTTCAAAGAACTTATCACAGTACAACATTAGGAAGCGCTATTGAAAAAAAATCAATGAATTTTATTCTAAGTTATAGTTTAAGGCAAGATTGGTATGGAATGTTTTATCAATGCTATATAACTGTGTCAATAATTACTAAGAATGTTGGAAATGACAAAATAAAGAAGAAACATTTTACTATGGGTGGCGATTATGTAAAAAAATGCAAAAGTATATGAAGGAAATACATCAAAATTGTAAAAATAAAATTTGAACTGAAATCACAAATATTCTTACTAAGTTTAACTCCAGAAAATGCAAACAAAAAGCATCACAATTTGGCATACCATTTTTAGGAAGAATCAATCAATCAATTTTTATTACAGTCACAGACCAATTTTAGGAAGGAAGTTATGAAACCAAATATAATACAGTAAGAATTTAAATAGATACCAGAAATAATATTCAACGTTAAGTATAAATACTTACGTTCAGCAGCTAAAGAAATATACAGAAGGGAAAAGGAAAATCTGTTACTAGAAAGTTTTCTCATTTTTTGTATATTCATGCTTAATTGTTTTATGTTATTCCATAGTTACTATGCAATGTAGGCTTTTTTCCCTTTATATTTAATATTCTAATTTTTTTTTTAAAAAAAAAAAAACAGGTTGACAAGCTTTATGAGAAACAACCCTCCATCAACTGCAAAGCTCCTGTAAACCTTTTGCTCAGTTACCAGCATAATAATTTCCATTCCATTTAAGAAAATTTCTAGGTGTGGCATGATATAAAAACTGAGTTTCAGTTCTGCTTTGTTAACTAAATCAAAAATATAGTCCAGGTTTCTTTAAAAAAACACTCCACAAAAGTAGTCTTTCCTATCGTGAGGTCCTCTCATGGCATGCTTACTACAGTACTGCCAGAATTTCTTTTCATCGTTGACCACATCACAAGAATACGATGGAAAATAACATGTTGGAGAAGTACCCTTCGACTATAAGATGCAGCATTTCCACAATTTTTTACTGAACATTTTGTCAAAAACATATGGAAGCCGAAAATGAGCACAGCATTTGTACATTTTGGATCATGCATTTCAACAGAAATGTTCTCAACAAAATGCTTTCTCTGCTTTCCAGTTCCCGCATTTCTAGAAGAGATAAATGACTGCTTATTTTCAGCCTAGTTTAGTTCCTTGCTTATGATATGAATCAAGTATTGTAAGTTACCTTGACTAGTTCCTGACCATTCCTGTATAGAAAACTAGAAATACAAGCACTTCAAAGCTGTTAAAATTTGGAAGCAGCGTCAATTAGGAAACCAACATTGGACAACAAAAGAAGAGACAAACATACCAAGAAGACATTTAATGTGTTTAAATCCTAAGGATTTATTGTTAGTCATTTCTGAACTGTTGATTGTTTAATTACACAATATTTATTTACAATTTATGCAACAGCTCTATTAGCTTCATGCAGATCTTGACAACTGGAGACCAAGACTTCGTTAGAACCAGCTGTCGGGCAGTCGTTTTCTTCCAAAAAATGCTCTTGTTTACACGGCAGAGTTAATTCTCTACTCCCTACCCTTCCATTTTATCACAGCATTTACAGCCCATATTTACAAACGCTTCTTTTTTAGCCACTTTATTCGATGGGAATAGGAAAGCTATTGTTTGTTGGATAGCTATATAACTGATGATTGGTTATGAACAGTATGGGAAATAAATGATTACAGCATGGTTCTTTTTAATGCAGTGCCTTTTTCCATTTTTTCAGTTTAATAGATATTTAGAAACTCAAGCACATAAAAGAGAGTTTACAAGCTTGTATATAAAATTCAGTAAGAATGTCTGAAGTAACATTAGATTATTGCCGGCTAGGGAATTCTGGGAGTTGAAGTCCGGACCTCTTTAACTTTAAACATTTTATTAGGTTGTAAGATAAAATACAAAATACAAAAGTAAACAGGACAACAGTGGGGGGAAGGGGTGTAGAGAAGTGAGGAAAGTTTGGGAAAAAGAAAAAAAAAGTGTTGACTTCCGGCTTCCTGTATTGCAGTAAAATACGGTCTCAACATCAAACCACAACTTTTGGTTGTATTATATAAATTAGCCATTTCTACAAGCATCTATCAATCTAATTGGTAAAACCCAAAATCAGAGTTTCATTTTTTTCCACCTCAAGCACAAAGTTCAGAAGCAGTCTCCGTGTGGGAACAAATTTTCTTTAATTTTAATTTTATCATTTTCTTTAATCAAAATAGTCAATTTAGCCATTACTGCCATCACTTCTGCAACCGTTCGTCCATAGTGGGAATTGAAATGTCCTTCCATTTTTGTGCATACGATAGTCTTGCTGCTGTCAACATATATTAGGTCAAAGTTCCAATTTTTTTCTCCAAGTCTTTTTCCATTAGACCCAAAAGAAAAATTTCTGGTTTCATCTTCATTTTTCAGAATTTTCTGAATTATAATAAGAATCTTACTCCAAAATTTCTTTGCTTTATCACATGTCCGCCATAATTGATAAAAAGCCCCTTTGTTACTTCCGGATCTCTTAAAGTAACCAGGCTTGAGAAACACTGGATGAGTGCTGCGTATAAGACTGATCTCCTATCAATTTAACCAGCGGTGAAATCCACTTACCTTTGCTACTGGTTCAGGAATGGGAGCGTGTGCACCTCTTCTACACATGCGCAGAGCCTTCTGCACTTGTGCAGAGGGTCAAAAATGGGACGTAATCACATCCCGGTGAGTAGGCGGAGCCTCCCGCCGCCGGCGCTACCGGTTCGCATGAGCTGGATAGATCCGGCTGGATTTCACCACTGAATTTAACCCATAAGGCTCCCTCTTCTATTTACATTTTACCTTTGTTAAAAGATTGCTTTATGAATTTGGTTTGTTAACAGATGCATCTAAGCATCTGTTTATTGTAAACATGCTTTGTGGCAGCGCAAAGATCCTACAGTTACAGAACCCTCTAGGCATCTACACAGCCTTTATGGCCACCATTTTGTGAAACAGAAGTCTGCACAGCAGCTATTTTCAAAGTAGGCCTCCTGAAAATTCCAAATGGGCAGTGGTCCAAAAAGACCATGTATAAATTACTGGTCTATCTGGTTTCTGCGTTGAAATTATAGGCAGTCCTTGTTTAATGATCACAATTGGGATCGGCAACTAGGTTTGTTAAGTGAAACCATGTCTGTGCTTATGATCTTACCTCAGGTTTCCTTTCCTTTACAGACCTGAGAAGGTTATAAATGTGAGGATTGGTCATAAACAGAGTCATCTCTAATGAGCCGGATGGCACATAAATTTAATAAATAAATTTTTAAAAATAAAAACTTATTTTTTTCAGGATCAGGCTGAGGATTTTGTGCAATATCTGCACGATAAAATCACTCAGATTTGGGAAGGCTTGGTCTCTGACTGAGTGGGTACAGGCGGGATGATGGAGGCAGGTCTTGAGAATGTCATTTGAGAGGAGTTCAACCCTGTCGCTCCCGAAGACGTGGACAGGATACTGGGATGGCTGAACGTGACCACATGTTTCTTGGACCTGTGTCCCTCCTGGTTGATGCTGGCCTCCCGGGAGGTTACGCGAGGCTGGCTCCAGGGGATTATTAACGTTTCTTTGAGTGAGGGTGTCTTGCCTTCCGCCTTGAAAGAGGCGGTGGTGAGGCCCCTCCTCAAGAAGCCCTCTCTGGATCCGGCTGTTTTGGCTAACTACCGTCCAGTCTCCAACCTTCACTTTGTGACGAAGGCTGTTGAGAGTGTGGTGGCGCGATAGCTCCCACAGTACCTGGATGAAGCTGTCTATCTAGATCTGCTCCAGTCTGGCTTCAGGCCTGGGCACAGCACGGACACAGCATTGGTCGCATTGGTGGATGATCTCTGGAGGGCTCAGGATAGGGGTTGTTCCTCTATCCTAGTCCTGTTAGATCTCTCAGCGGCTTTTGATACCATGGTATCATGCTGCGCCGGTTGGAGGGGTTGGGGGTGGGGAGCACCGTTTTACGGTGGTTCTCCTCCTACCTCTCTGGCCGGTCGCAGTCGGTGTTGGCAGGGGGGCAGAGGTTGACCCTGAGGCACCTTGCTTGTGGGGTGCCGCAGGGGTCAGTCCTCTCATCCCTCCTGTTCAACATTTATGTGAAGCTGCTGGGCGAGATCATCCGTGGTTTTGGAGTGGAGTTTCATCAGTACGCTGATGATACTCAGCTGTAAATCTCCACCCCAAGCCATCCCAATGATGCCCTTGAAGTGATATCCTGATGCCTAGAGGCCGTGTGGGTCTGGATGGGGAGAAACAGGCTCTGACTCAACCCTTCCAAGACCGAGTGGCTGTGGCTTCTGGCGTCCCAATATAGGCAGCTGGTGCCATCGCTGGCTATTGGGGGCGAGTTACTGGCCCTCACGGACAGGGCTCGCAACTTGGGCGTCTTCCTGGACGCACAGCTGTCTTTAGAAGAGCATATGACGATTCTGGTCAGGGGCGCTTTTTATCAGGTTCACCTGATTCACCAGTTGCGTCCCTTTCTGGATCAGGACTCCTTACGCACAGTCACTCAGGCACTCGTCACCTCCCGCCTGGACTACTGTAATGCACTCTACATGGGGCTCCCCATGAGGAGCACTCGGAGGCTCCAACTGGTGCAGAATGTGCCTGCGCGGGGGATTATGGGAGCGATGGGGCACTCCCATGTGACATCCCTCCTGTGTGAGCTGCATTGGCTTCCGGTGGTCTTCCCGGTGTGCTTCAAGGTGTTGGTCACCACCTTTAAAGTGCTCCATGGCTTAGGGCCTGGGTACTTACAGGACCGCTTTCTGCCACCGATAGCCTCCCACCAGCCTGTACGCTCCCACAGAGAGGGACTCCTCAGGGTGCCGTCGGCCAGACAATGTCAGCTGGTGACCCCCAGAGGGAGGGCCTTCTCTGTGACAGCACCTGCCCTCTGGAACACCCTGCCCCCGGAGATACGTAAGATACCAGATCTCCGTGCTTTTCGCCATGCCCTTAAAACTTTTTTATTTCATCAAGCTGGGCTGGCGTAACCCAGCCCCCTTAAATATTTTTAGATATTTTTAATTGTAAATTGATTTTAGTTGTGGTGTTTTAAATTTAATTGGGCCAAAATTTGTCTAATTCTTTAAAAAAAAATTTTTTTTTTGTATGTGATGTTTTTTATTCTTGGCTGTTCACCGCCCTGAGTCCAGTAGGAGAAGGGTGGTATAAAAATGTAATAAAATAAATAAATAAATAAATTGTCTATAGAGATTCTCAGTCATCCAGGTAATGGAAGTCCCAAGGTGCTTTTTCAAAAGGCAACTGGACTTTCTTTGTCTTTGCTTGAAGATGTTTTGTTTCTCATCTAGAAAGCTTTTTCAGTTCTGAAGAATGGATGAGACGCGAACGCCTTCATGTAGTAACAAAAAAAAGGCCCAGTTGTCTTTGGAAAAAGCACCTTGGGATTGCTTTTTCATCACTGTTGTAAGTGTGAGCAGTTGCTAAATGAGGCAACCTACAATATTCATCTCACTTTCAGCTTCCAGTGTGCTGCCCCAGATCCTGAATCTTATTCACAGGTGCTTGCTTCTCTACTCTTATAGATTACTTTCTGCCAAGCTCTTCAAGTAGTTCCAATGAAGTTTTCAGTCAAACCAATATACCACACAAAGATACATATATGCATATAGAGACCCTGCCAGTTACCTAATTAGAGTTTCCACCACCTTTTAAAAAAATTATTAGATTGCAGTTATTATTACAGGAAAGAGCCCTAGTCCTTGCAATCCTCTACTGGCATCTCCTATAATCATTGTAAACTTTCCATAATATGGTGACTTTCTGATTTCTATTGTTAGTTATGTACTGCTTCCTTAAAGAAGAAAATGTAAAACTTATTGGAGCTTCTGACCCTAATAATTACTATGATTTTCCTCTTTTCCTCAACAATAATATGAAATATAAGGTTTCACAGACCATCTTTAAGTGCAGAATGTATGTCTGCATGTAGTCCTTGACCTATGACCACAACTGGAACAGAAATTTTAGTTGTAAACTGTTATGGTTGTAAGTCGAAATACCCACATGACTGGATGTGCTTGCTGAATTATTTTTATGACAGTTCTTAAGCAAATTATGTGGTTGATAAGCAAATCCATTCTCCCAAAAGGACTTTTTTTTTTTTTTGCAACAAACAGGAAAAAAAAACATTGCAAATCATGATGATGTGGCCACAAGACACTACAACTGGTCATAAATGCAGCTGGTTACCTAGTGTCCAAAATGTGGTCATGTGACATAGGGGTATGTGACATTTTACAATAGCCAGAAGTGTCTTACTGGCAGTAAAGCACCCTTTCAAGGACATCATAACGCTGAACAGTCATTCAATGAGTGGTTATAAGTCAAGGACTATCTGTATGTTTATCCTCAACTGACTGAAAATAAATCTCTGTCACAGTTTACAAGGCCGGAAAAGAGCTGACCCTTCTTCACTTACTTTATGAGTTATGCAGGTTTTTCTTAAGCTTTTCATGAAAAATTCATAAAAACATTTGAGAATTTATGTTTTTTGTGGAAGCTTTTTGCCCAAAAAGGAAATCTATCCTCTCAAAAATAATAGAAAGAAACTGAGATGATACACTAAAAGTAGAAAAGACACTTCTGTTTTCTTCTTAATATAGCAGATTTCCAGCACATGATTGGAAAGATCCTTTCTTACTAGGAGTCCGAGTTTTTATTTCTTCACCAGAAGTTGAACTGAATCAGGACACAGAAAACCACAGGCTCCCTTTGCAGGAAAGAATGCTTTAGGCCATGCTTAGGGCTTCTCCTTCTCCTTCCTCTTCTTCCTCCTCCTCTTCTTCCCCTTCTCTCCTTCCCGCTCTCCCTTCACCTCCTTCTTCCTCCTCTTCCTCCTCCTCCTCTTCCCCTTCTCTCCTTCCCGCTCTCCCTCCTCCTCCACTTCTCCTCCTCCTCCTCTTCTTCCCCTTCTCTCCGTCCCGCTCTCCCTTCACCTCCTTCTTCCTCTTCTTCCTCCTCCTCCTCTTCCCCTTCTCTCCTTCCTGCTCTCCCTCCTCCTCCACTCCTCCTTCTCCTTCCTCTTTTTCCTCCTCCTCTTCCTCTTCTCCTTCCTTTTCCTTCTCCTTTTTTTTTCAGTAAAGGAGAGGAACAAATATCTCTAACCCCATCAAGCTCTTCAGACAGTATGATGCCATTTCCAAGAACATATGCAGACATGTTTGCAAAAAAAAGAGAGGAATATTTCTAACACTACAGAAACATCAATGCCTGCTTATACTACCATAATTAATTTGCCAAGAGCTCTGCTACTGAATGCAGAACAGTGCACACAAAGTTGGGATAAAAATCTAATTAATAAATGTTCTTGTCTATGGTTTTCATATGCACAATTAACAAGAAGGGTTAATGTATGATAAAAGATGAAAGATCTTATGGTTTTGAACAAAACTGAGTCTGAAACAGAATTATGTACTAATGATGAACATGTCATTGCTAAAATGTACAAACTGTTGCTGAAATATTGGACAGAAGAAGAACAGGTGAAAGAATATATGATTAAATTGACTATAATTTTGGTTACAGTGTATAAATGGACCGATGTGGTCGAAAGGACTAAATTTTACACTACATTCTAGCCTTAAAGAGAACTTTTATAAAAAGTATTGTTGGTATTTATCACCAGAGAGAATTATCTAGCATGTATAAACATGTTTTGAATCTTTGCTGGAGGAACATTTTATCATGCTTAGTAGATACATAAAAAGCAAAAAAAGGAAAAGAAATGGATACAAATGTATACATTAGATTCAGAAGATTTTATAGATTAAAGCGCAAGTGAAACTTTTGGGACTAAATGGACAGGCAATTAGAAAAAAGTCATAAAACATTGTTTCTATACATGACAATTGTATAGAAAGACTGTTGTACACTCAAAAACAAAAGAGTTTGAAATTACCCACAGCAGAGGAATGGTGAAGATGATGGAAATTATCCAGAGATGGAAAAAATGACTTCCTTGATCAGAGAATAGGCAACGTCTACATTTATGGTTAACTAGAAATCCCTTATATACTGGTTGAATGAAATGGAGAAAAATGTACTTATGACTTGTGGTTTTAATGATTAGAAAAAAAAACGAATAAAAAAGGTGAGCCCTTTTTGTAATCATGAAATAAGATATAATTTTGCAATCATGCTTATATTTGCTGCAGAGGAAATCAGAAGCTTCTTCTTTCTATTTCTTTTTATTTACTCAGTATAGTTTTATTTTGTCTTTTTCCTTTCTTTCTTTCTTTTTTCTTTCTTTCTTTCTTTTCTTTCTTTCTTCTTCCCATTTTCTATTGTGTTAGCCTTTAATATTCTCTTTAAAACTTTTAATAAAATTTATTTAAAAAATAAAATAGTGCCGTTTTCAAATATACATCTCTTTGCTCCGCATCTTGTTTTAACAAAATAAATACTTAAGTTTTATCTTTTTAAGAATAAATAAGTTGGCCCTTTGTTTCAAATGTAATAAATGTCACTGTGAAAGCTAACTCTCTGCTGACATTTACTCAGTTACAGAACACTCTAAAAAGCAGCCCACCACTGAGGAAGAGCTTTAATATTTTTCCATGGTTAGGAGGTTAGGAGGTTTGTCATTGAAGCCCTGCTTCACTAACAAGACTACTGTCAAGACAGAAGACAAACTTGGCTTCCTCCATGATAGCTTTTCCTTCTCGTAAATAAAGCACAGCACTGAGCATTAGGCTCAGAAAATCGACCTGCAGTTTATCAACACCTTTTCTATTAAATTCTTTCAAGAGAAGATTGCTTCCAGGTAGTAGGGGCAATGTGGAAAATATAAAAGCCATAAGCTTTAAATTCATCTTCAAGTAAAACAAAAATAATTTTAAGCTAGGAGAGAACAATTATATTCAAACACGTGAAGCAATGCAGATGAATGTATCAGGAAGGAAAGGGGGAATTATCCTACAGGTTGTTCTTGACCATTTGAAATGACAGTGGTGCCAAACAAAGGAATTGCAATCTTTATCCAAGTTATGGCCAATGTAGCAGCCCTGTGGTTACATGATCACAATTTAGGCACTTATGACCAACCACAGAAATGCTTCAACTGCCTCCACTTGTCCGTCTTTCTCCCATCCTGCTCCCCTAGGTTCCTTGATTCTACTTCCCGCTTAGATGAGTATCTACAGGACTTGGGCCTCCTCCCTGCCCTGTCCTGCCTTGGTCCACTTACCTCTTCCAAAAATCACCTTTCCAAAAAAGAATCAGCTGATGCGCTTACATGGCCTTCCTGTACAAGAACTGCCTTGTGCTACTGAAAGCATGCACCATTTTGGAAGTTGCTGAAGTTCTCACAATCTAAGAATTGTAAGCACTTCTAAAATGACGCCCACTTCCAGACTGTCAGGAGATGGTGTCTGTATAGGAAGGTTGCGTGGTATGTCAATTGATTTCTCTTTTGGAAAGAAAAACACTTTCCTGAAACAGTGCCTAGCTGATAAAATGTGCAGGGGTTGCCTCGCACCATTTTGGAGGTGGGGACCATTTGTGCAATCTCTCAGAAGAGCATGATTTACAAAAGGCCAGGTTTGAGTTGGGTAGTCTTGCTGTGCGGGTCTGTGTCAAGTGTCTTAGGGCATCTCCCACCCTGAGGCCCCTCTTAATTACCACAATGGGGAGAGACGGCATTGTGGTTCAGTGAAGCGATCACTGAACCGCAATGGCTTATGGCCATAATTCCAGAGTCAATTATGTTTGTAAGTCATACTTTCCAGCAAGTAACTAGGCATGGACAGAAATATTTTCAAAACTAACAAATTATGCAAACCAATCAACAAATTACAATTATTTGCATAATTGTAATTTGCATAATTACAAATTAATTTAATTATTTATTTCTTTTCCTGGCAATCACATCCCTCTGAGAGCATTGAATCTGACTTTTGTTTTTTGTCCAGAAATTGTTTCCTTTTCCCTGTCTTACTAACTTATAGTATGATGTCTGTGGTTTATTCAACCTTTTTTTCCATACAAAAGCATTTTGAAAAGCAAGTTGCATCTGCGCCCTAATCATATATCAACTCCACTCTGAAAGTCAGCATATGCTTCATCCCCACCCCCAAAAAAGTACAAGCTGGACATTTTTATCTTTGGCACTTTCTCAACTCTAAAAGCACTTATTCTTTTTTACCCCCTGCTATTTGGAAGAAGAAAAGCAATCTCAAAAGGTAATTGAGTAATGGGTTTATGTTTTGGCACAAAACCCACTTATTACATAAAATGCTACTGGCTTTGCTATTATGTTAATTTCATTGCAACTAGTTTGAAAAAACGATGGTCAATGCTATTTTGAGCTGCTATTTTTCAACTAGTCAACCTCTCCAATATTAAGAATATGATTTATTCTGTGCCAAACAAATAACTTAAGGGGGAAAATATTTCTCAACAGGGCACTATTAATTTATGGATATTAAGGTCTTCACCATTCACCTTTCAAAACCTAAACTTTAGATTTAGAACCAAATACAACAAAGAATCTATCCATCTAAACCAGGGATGCCAAACTGGTGGCCGGCGGGCCAAATGTGTCATGCACAGGCCACACTCACCCCAGCTCCGCAAAGGGAAAAAACATCGTGATACATCACATGACGGCAACATGATGCTGCACGTTTGACACCCGTGATCTAAACTGTCCTACTTTGGCACTTTTATGAGAGATGAAACACTACAAAATTCCTTTCCAATGAATTTAAACACATATTTTAAGACAAACTTATCTGAATATTATCACCAAATGCGCAACTAACAGTGTTTTCTGAATTGTACTTCTGGATCTTTCATAATAAAGAATTATGAATGGACTGAAAAAGAAAAAGAAATAACTAGCTTCTGACACCTGAGGCTATATACAGTAACATTAATAATTCAAACAGAATGAAAAAGAAATCTACTGTGGAAACAGGCTGTTTGGGGCATTCACTTCTAAGCATAAGTATTTCTTTTTATTCTCTTTTGGAGCACAAGTGAATGAGTCTTTTTTAAAATATTAGGGACATCACACAAAGGCGTGTTTTTCCAAAATTTTGTTTTTCTTTAAGTGAGCAATTATTTCATTCTGTACTGGTAATTCAAAGGAGCAAACAAAACAATGACATAATTCTCTGGGGAAACTGAATTCTGACAAAATCAATTATCGACATTCTAAAATTCAAACATTATAGTTCAGCAAATTATGCAAAACCTGGTGCTAAACAGAACTGACACCCTCTATCTCCCTGTGTTATAACTGAAGAAACTTAGTGGTACAATGCCTTTTAAGAGAAATAGCCAATGGAATATCTACTGACTAATGCTGCTCTCCTCTTTATGCATCCCAGAATACTGACTACATCATAAAGGGTCCACACATGAGTGACAAGGAATCATTCGGCTCACCAGCAAGTATCAGTGGGTAAGGCACTAAGGATTGCCAAAGCAACCATTACGGGTAGTTCTCAATTTATGACTGTTCACTTAACAAACATTCAAAGTTACAACAAGCCTCCCTTGAGTTACTAAGACCCATTTCTGGAGTTATGACAGCTACACACACACATATAGTGCATTTTGGGAATTGGGCAACTGGTTTTTTTTGTAAAAAAACCTGCAGTATTCTGCAGTCATGTAACTGCAATATATATATATATATATATATATATATATATATATAGAGAGAGAGAGAGAGAGGGGGGGGGGGGGAGGAGGGAGGGAGGGAGAGGGAGGGAGGGAGAGAGAGAGAGAATGAGAGAGAGAGAGAGAGAGAGAGGGAGGGAGATTTTCATATTCGCTGGTTTCTGGTATTTGCTTCTGATTTCTGAGGAAAAAAAGCCTATTGGGAAAAATGTGTTTGCTCAGTGACTGCCATGTTTGCTTAACAACTACACTGCCTGCTTAATGACTGTCATAAAAATGGCCATAACTTTGAATCTGGTCACGTGATGCCTCAACCTATGACCACAATGACTTATCATGGTAATTCCGGGCTCAATTATAAACATAAATTGAGGACTACTTGTATATAATAATTTTTATTAAGTCAGGATCAGGAAATAAACATATTTATTGTAATAAACCATATAGTCTGAATCTAAATTTAAATTAAATTAAAGCAAATTTAATTTTTATCATAGCAGTTCCCATTTGTTAAAACACATCCCTTTGTTTGTCAGTCTAAGGCAGTGGTTCTCAACCTTCCTAATGCTGCGACCCTTTAATACAGTTCCTCATGTTGTGGTGACCCCCAACCATAAAATTATTCCTAAAACCATTGAAAATATGTATTTTCCGATGGTCTTAGACGACCCCTGTGAAAGGGTCATTCGACCCCCCAAAGGGGTCCCGACCCACAGGTTGAGAACCACTGGTCTAAGGGTTTGTAACCTTCATATAAAGAATGGCTACTCATGGTAAACCACTTCCAAAAATCTGGCCTAGAAAACTGCAGGGATATCTAACTTACTTTCTACTTGGAAAGTGCTTCTGAATTTTGTGCTTGGGATGGGGAAAAAAATGAAACTTTGACTTTGTGTTTTGCTGATTAGATAAGTTTGTTGTTACAGAAATGGCTAATAGGTATTAAATATATAAAAGTAAAAGGTTGAGACTGTAATGTTACTATATTATTCTATAGCGTTAAAAAGAGTCAGACGTCAATATTTTTATTTCTCTCCCCCCGCTTTTCCCTTCTTTATATTCCCTTTATTTTCATTTTCATTTGTATTTTGTACTTCGATAAGTTTAATAAAATTATTAAAAAGGAAGAAAACTGCAGAGATAGTTCAGCCAGTCTCTGGAAGTCAAAGTATGCTCCCTCCAAAAATACTGTTCTACCATTTACTGCTAGACTTAGAATGCCTTTTACTAAAAGGGTGCTCTACTTAAGAATTCTTGTTTATCTTTCTTATCTTGATGTATTTGTAGCTGTATTCTACCTGTAGGGACAAATTGCTGAGAATTCTTGACATCCTTTGAACAGTCAAATATTCAGTTGTTCAAGAAATAACTTTGTTTCTTGAAATAGCATGTACCATAAAATCCTAGTAAACACAGTAGTGGCCAAAATTGTGGAAACCTTTTGGGAAAAGTGTATTTTCTAAAGCTAGTTAATAACACCACTTTTTTTTGGAGTAGTACCATAAAATTATATATCAATGGAAAGATAATTTAATCAAGAATGTAATGCAACAACTTTTATGAAGGATTTGCTATTAGAATAGCACTTAACAGTATAAAGAAGAAAAGTAGAAAAAACAAGATAGACAAAAATTATCACCATAGAAAAAACGAGATATACAATAATTATCATGTCAGTTAATACTTACTTGGGTAACCTTTAACATGAATTATGGCCTTACAACGTCTTCCCATGGAGTGAGCCAAGTCTTTTAGTTCTGCAGCCGTTATAATGTGAAACCAAGATTGAATGATTGCTTCTATTAACTGGGTTTTATTGTTGGGTTGCTTCTGACTAATAGGTTTCTTTAGTCGGCTCCATAGATTTTCAATTGGGTTAAGGTATGGGCTATTCCCAGGCCATTCCAGCAGTGGAATATGATTATCTTGAAACTCCCCCAAAAAAGTGGTATTATCAGCCATTAAACCTCAAAAATACACTTTTCCCAAAAGTGGCTATTGTACAACCTACAGGTCACACTAAAGCTTTGGATAGAGATCCTCGCGTGTCTTTTGGCTCTTTTAAGATCCGATCAGAAAGATCTAATCATATATGCTAACCTGAGACATCTGGACTCATGAAATAGAGTAAAGATACCACAAGAATGTGCTTAATCCAAGAAGGCATTTCCCATTGTTAATGTATTAGCAAATAATTGGAAAAATGAAAAGGAGTCTTAAGAATAGTCTCTGAGAAGGATGACAGAATTTGAAATACTTATACAGAATCAAAATGATTTATTAGGACATGTTTACAAATTATTCAAATATGTCATGGACACAGAGGAAAATAAAAATTCTATGATAAAATGGAAGCAAAATTTCCAAGTAGTAACAGTGAAACAATGGGAAAAACCATGGAAAAAAATCAACAATTTTTTCATCAAGTTACAGTTTGAGGGAAAAATAGTATAAAATGTTCTGCAGATGGTTTATAACTCTTTCAACAATCATAGAACAATAAACATTGGAAATGCCACAACAAAGAAGAACATTTTACCAAAGTTATGGAAAAAAACTCAAAAGTACTGGAAAGAAATACACCAAAACATCCAGAAAATTTGAATTAAAGCCACAAATATTTTCTTATGATCCCATAGAATAATGAAATAAAAAGCATCACCATTTTTATTAAGATATATGCTAGCAGAGGCAAGAATCAACCCAGCACATCGCTGGAAAAGAGAAACCTTGCATTCAATAGGGAGAATAAAATTGGAGAGAATATTTGGCAATGGGAAAATTGACTGTATATATTCACACGAGCAGTCTAACCAAATTCAAGCAGGTAAAGTTCCCTTAGATACAACACATAACACAGCAAGGCAAGCTAGGACACTTAGAATATGTTTTTTTTAAAAAAAGAAAAAGATGAATTGCTTAAAAATATAATCAAAATGATACAACTAGAAATATGCAGCCATTGCATAGGTTCAGTATAGCAATTAGCAAAGGGGAAAAAGAAATTGGGGATGGAGACAGGGGCCATTACAAAGCATTTTTCTGTAATGTTTGTATTACTTATATGTAGCTTTGGATCATTTTCCTCAATAAATAAATAAACACATACAATGTTTTGACTCATTTGTTAATGAGATTTTCTTTAGTTTTAGGACTTACATAGAACCCAGATCACATTTTGGGTCATACTTATGCAGCAATTCTGAAAATGCAAAAGAGCTCACAAAGTATCAAGCTTCATTTTATGTGGCCAAAAATGAACAACTTATTTATTTATTTATTTATTTATTTATTTATTTATTTATTTATTTATTAATTATTTAAATTTCTATACCGCCCTTCTCCTTTCGGACTCAGGGCGGTGAACAGCCAAGATAAAAACATCTGTACAAACATCAGTTAAAAAATAAGTTAAAATAATTTATAAAATTTGGCCTATAATTTGGCCTATAATTTAAAACTTGCCTACATTTTCTGTTCCCTTACAGATCTCTCCAGCCTATTATCCCTGAAAGGATAAATTTGACGCCAGACCACAAGCAGACTCTCAAACTCATCATCCTGTCATATTTACTTGATTGCCCAAAGGGACCATTAATTTTTATCTTGCTATATGAAGCATCTGTGTTTTGGCAAGCACCACCTTTAATCCTGATTGCAAAAGGGACTAAATCCAATTTATCAGGCAAGGTCATCCTCTGTAGGTACAATCTGCAGGACAACAGTATTTGGTAACAAGCCAAGGGATTGGTAACTTTCAACTGCTTTTACATTGTACTCATCTCCAGGTAGATTTTAGCAATTTTCCAGCAAGCAATTTTCTGCACAATGCGAATAAGCATCCACCATCAAGACCAGTATCAAGGGTCAGTGCTATCTATTCTGAAATGGCCACTGATTGCCTAAAGCTCTGAGACCACTTTTTAATTTCTCTTTGAGCAACACAGCTGGCAAATTCACTCTTCAACTACCATAGCTAGCAAACATGTTTCTCCTAAAAACAGCCAGGATTCTCGGTACATTCCAAACTGAAACTAAAGCTAAGTTTACACAAGGCAGAGTTAATCATATACCAAATGCACAGCATTGAAGATAAATTCTGTAGGTAATTAATACATCCAGTCATCAACTTTATTCCAACATCAAGTAAAACTATAGATGATTGCTGCCTGCATCTGACATAGAATTCAGGGAAAAAATGTAAATGTTACTATGAACAAACATCTTGATAAAAATTCAAACATTTAGAAGTCATAATTTGAAGATGACCCTCAGTGAAAAAAATAAGAATATGAGTGGTCAGTCAGAACCAAAACAGAGATTCACTATGTGAATTATTGGAATTGGAAAGAACAATCAATCAATCTGAAAGTCAAAATAAACAGAATGATAAAAAAATACAGTTAAATTTAAAAAATATAATAACTAGAATTTTTTTTTAAATCCAGACCACACATTAGTGTAAATGTGCGGTCTCACATGATCAAAAATAAACAATTGGATTAGGTTACTAAACCAGATGAAAGCTATATCTCCCACCCAAAAGTGATTGGCTTCTAGCCCTTTATGTAGGATTAGTGAGAAAAAGAGGCACAAAAAAATTAAGCGTTGATTAAGCAGAGCTCAAATCTCACAGACAGCAGTAGCTGGAATTCCTTCATAATAGCTTCCTTGTTTTGCTACAATAAATCTACTTATCAGACCCCTTCTATTCTGGGAAATATTCCTGTAATGTTTTGCTTTGTTAGTTGATACAAGCTTGATAATTACCTCCTTTCCCCACTCAGGGAAAGCTAAAGTGCAATGTGTTTGATTTTTCACTTAACATGTATGAAAGTATCCGTCACAGTTTACTATCATGTGTGATGTACTAGAACACCATAATATGTGGTATATTTAACCACTATCTTAAGAGATACTATATCTAGTAGATTCTGACATCTGTTAAAAAAATCAGATTAGGCTTTCATGTTAATTAAATTTCTTCTTAGATCAGAGATAGGGTAGAGCTGAAAAGTGAACAAATTAGCCCCCAAGACAAAGCACCCATCTATCCATCACTCCCTTGGACTAATACACTAGCAATGTAAAAGCAGGTGAATTAAGTTTGCTTATGAACTTAATTTATAAAGTATGCTGCAAAGTGAAGCTACAGTCTTTAGCCAATAATCTGAACAGGCATATTTGACATTTATTAGTCCCAGATGTACATTTATTTACATGAAAGTTTACAATTTCTAAGGACATAGTCCAACACTTTTTAACTGAAGTCCCTCTACTTTAAAATAACCATATGGTGTATTGCATTCACAGTCTGCCACCTGTATATATTGTAGGTTCCAAGACACAGTAATATAATCGAAATAGATCTGTCAATGTCTATCAACATAAATTTCTCCAGTGGTTGGGGCCAACATGGCTGCTTAATCAATTGCTTCAAGCTAGTATATTTCATTCTCTTTATTTGTTAAATATTAATGATATATGGTAGAATAGAAAAATTTAATATGCTTGCCAAGGAAATAGCTGCTAAATAAATTTTGCTCTAAATACATGATTCTTTATTCTTCAAAATTAACTGTAAAGCTTTCTAAATCAATACAACTAAATGATCTAAAACAATTCTATAGGCATATCCAGCTAGCAATCTTGTATTTACTTAAATATGTACATTTAGTGCCAATTGTTCCTTCTTGTGCTGGCATTACTTTCTAGTTACTCTATCAGCATTTGGAAGGCCAAGTTAATTTTTAAACAAGCCATAGTCTTTATGGTACACACTGTAGATGTCAAGCATTACCCATAACTACAATTATGCTGTGCTAGTCAGCTACAGAAACCAGAAGTAGTAGACGCCTGATGGGCAGGAGGCACTGGTGATACAGCTAATGATTACTCATGCCTGGCTGATTTATTGAAGCAATAAAATTAAATGATACAGCCAAGGCCCATATTCGTCCACTATCACAGCCCACACCTGCTTACATGGAACAATGCCAACTCACTGCTATCATCGCAAGGCAAAAGCAACATCTGTTGCAGACCACTTTGTCCCACGATTAATTCATCCATAGATGGAATCGCCACCCATCCTAGGAAGCTAATTACTACTTAAGAACAGGAGCCTGGGGATCTTGTCTTTTAAACTCAATCTCACCCGACAGGCTTGGAGAAGTAACTTCAATAGGACAGAAGCAGCAACTGAAAAAACAGCAGGAAAGAGCAGTGTTTGCTCTGAACCATGGCCATGCATATTATGATTATATTGCTCCGCTTACATTTTATATTAGAAATCTGCAGCTGTGTAGATATCCTCCAGAGATGGTATTCAGCAGATTCCAACCAGTTCTGGAGAACCGGTAGCGGAAATTTTGAGTTGTTTGGAGAACCGGCAAATACCATCTCTGACTGGCCCCGCCCTCATCTATTCTCTGCCTCCTGAGTCCCAGCTGATCGGGAGGAAATGGGGATTTTGCAGTAATCTTCCCCTGGAGTGGGGAGGGAATAAAGATTTTATAGTATCCTTCCCCTGCCATGCCCACCAAGCAACGCCCACCAAGCCATGCCCACAGAACTGGTAGTAAAAAAATTTGAATCCCACCACTGGTATCCTCTCTGGCAAGTATTTTCATCTTAACAGCATTAATATCAGAGCCATTTCATGACTAAATACAAATTATTCATGTTGGAAACCAAAGATGTAGAATCCAAAGAAATAACCTGTAGCCACCAAGCACTACTGATCTTGCAATATTGCTGTTCGGTGCTGACTTGGGCAATTATATACATTCTAAGAGGGGATGCAGTAGTTCAGTGGCTAAGATGCTTAGCTTGTCGATCAGAAAGGTCAGCAGTTCGGCAGTTCGAATCCCTAGCGCTGCATAAGGGACTGAGCTCCCGTTACTTGTCCCAGCTTCTGCCAACCTAGCAGTTCGAAAGCATGTAAAAAATGCAAGTAGAAAAATAGGGACTACCTTGGTGGGAAGGTAACAGTGTTTTGTGCGCCTTTGGAGTTTAGTCATGCCGGCCTCATGAACACGGAGATGTCTTCTGGACAGTGCTGGCTCTTAGGCTTTGAAACGGAGATGAGCACCGGCCCCTAGAGTCGGGAACAACTAGTACATATGTGCGAGGGGAATCTTTACCTTTACCTTTGTACATTCTAATCTCATGCTTCCCATATTTTTCAAACTGAGATTTATTTATAGTAATACACATTTTTTTAAAGACAGGGTGTGATTGATATATATATATATATATATACACACACACACACACATACATGTATATATGTTTTTCTTCTAGCCAGGTTTTCCCTACGTAACCAAGGTTTTTTTGTAGCTCCAGCTCAGTAGTACAAAAAAACCTTGGTTACGTAGGGAAAACCTGGCTAGAAGAAAAACACATAAACCCTACGAAGAAGTAAGAAAATATATATATATATATATATATATATATATATATATATATATATATATATATCAGCAAAAAGAGTCTGGGCTCAACAAAAATATACCAGTATTGTAGTATAAATTAGCTACAATCATAAATGGATGAATCCAACAATATTGCCTCCTCGAGTTGTGGGTGCTCCATCACTGGAGGTTTTCAAAAATGCAGTAATTTCTTTATTTCATCAAATTGGGACTTCTGCTTAAGAACATCTAAAGTTCGATCAACCAGCTTTTCTTTATTCAAACCAGTTTCCTGAAACTGACATTCCACAGGTTCTTTTGGAGTATTGTCTTCAAAGTCATCATTTGAGTCCTGACTCATGACACTCGCCACAACCACCATCCCTATATATTAAACCCAGTATGTGTAGATTTTTGTAAAGACTAACTACCCTGTTTCCCCCAAAATAAGACATCCCCTGATAATAAGCCCAATCGGGCTTTTGAGCGCATGGCAATAAGGCCAAGCGCTTATTTCAGGGTTCAAAAAAATATAACACAGGATCTTATTTTCGGGGAAACACGGTAGTTAGAGAGAAGTATGGGATATTATATTGCTGAAAAAGGACTTTGTCATTTAATCCCATATTTGCATTAAAATTAAGTAAATACATCTGTAAAGCTTGGAGATCTAGCTGTTTAATTCTAGAAAACAGAAATAAAATGTTCCCCACCATTGTTACTTTTGGAAATATTTATAGGAAATGGAAGTAAACAGAAGGAGAGTGATTGGATCAAGTTTAGAAGAAGACCAATAGCTGGGTGGTTGCAAAAAAGAATATAAAATATATGTTACAATGTAGTAGAGTCTAAGATATTGAGTGGCCTTTGTTTTTTGTCTATTAAAATACTTACTGGTTAGAAGTTAAGTTTAAAGATTTCAGAGGTAATGCAGTGTCCACCTTAAAGAATGTTAAAATATTAACCTGAATTTTCCTTTGACGTTTAATGAAATGCCTTTTTTTTGCAAACAAGTTGATTATTTATCCAGTGATGCTTTCGGCTGTTTTTCAACTAGCTCCCACTTTACAGTACCAAGAATTTTTAAGCTAGAACACTTTATTAGTTTACACAGAGACTAATGATATTTACAATTGCTTTAGGAACAAAGGGCTCCCCCAATAAGCACCTTATTTAATAATATGCTTACCTTAAAGTGTTAGATATTGTTCAATTGTTCAGTTGCTTTCCAATGCTACACCTTGTACTTTGTTTTGTTACACAGAAAGACCCACCTGCTGAATGCCTCATTTTATGATAATTTTTCTCTTTTATATTCTTAATAATGGCACACATTCTATTATGCAGAATTCAGCCTTTCTTCACATGGAAATTTAGGGCATTTATTGTATTTTACTTTGGATACAATAAATTACAAGGTTCATTGCTTTTCATATTAAAGCTGTTCCTTAAATGCATTGAGTTGAACAAAAAAAATAGCTCAACAACTCATGTTTCAACTGAACTCATTGTTCATATAAATGAAAGGTTGAAGTAGAGTCAGCCTCCACACTTATCGTAATCTTGTTCTTCACTTCAACACTACAATGGAAAACCTAACAACTTGTCCAAGTGCAATTTTCTTGTAAGTGTTCCTTTCCTTCTCTAAAAGCTTGCCCACTGCAGTCATCCAACTTATTTAACACACCATGGAGCCAAGCGATCGTGTATTCTATTATTTTGCTCTAATATTCAATTGCACAATCACAAGTATTCAGGGCCTTTTCTTTTGTAACTACCTTAATTCTGTTGAGGGAGTTCCCATCCCCACTTTCTGCCATGATTTCACCACATTAATTTTGCTAACAAGAGCGATTATCTATTGATCTACAAAGTAACTTGCTGAAATGCACCCAATCCTGAATCACTTGAGGCAGCATCCATTTTCCCTAGTGAAAATGCAGTGCAAAGCTTAAGCTAATACACCATTTACCCGAAATTTTCAAATTGCTGTAGTGCATATTTGGAAGTAACTGCAAATCATGGCAATCATCCCATTTGGCAATGAGTGTCAGCTCAGTTTCTAAGTAACCAAGTTCTAATTTGATGTCATTTGCTTTATTTCATCTTATTACTAAACCTCATTCACTTCTCAGATTCTTTCTTCCGTTTTATTTATGCTTTCATCATTAGCACCGGTGATCAAAAATATAATTTTCTTTGTATATTTTGTATCACTAGAAATGGTACACCATTTTACTAGTTTTTCTACAATAAACAATGTTTATACACTTCTATTAATGAGGGTAAAGGTTTGTTTGTCCGAGCTTGTGGATTGGTTTCTGAACGTTTTGTTACCAGGCTAGGTAACATCTTCAGAGTTTAGGGGGTGTCAGTGTTCTGTTTATAAGGGCTTTAGGTGTGAGTGTCAAGTGAGTGTCTTGTGATGGGTCAACTGGGAGTCATCAGTGAGTCTTGTGATAAGGAGATTACCTCAGGACAGGATCCTTGGAAGGTGAACTGTGTGTGTGTGGGGGGGGGAATTGTGTGGGTTGGTTGAAGGTCGGTACTGTCTCTGGTTGGCTGTTGGTTGATTTGGATTCTGAGGAGTTCATAGGTAGAGATTAAGGATCTGGGGTTGTGGTGTTTGACTGCCAGCCGGTGTTCATGGATTATTAATTGGAGTCATGTTTGTCCCAGATAGAATTGGTTGCATAAATCTAAAAAAAATAATAGATTACTTCTATTACAAAATTAATAGATGCTAAAAGAATGCATGGATATGCAAGAAAAAAAAAACCCAATGCATCATCAAACAAATCAAATAAAGAGTTAGCTCTCCGGAGAAGTCAATACTGCTGGGAAAGGTGAAAGGAAAGAGGAAAAAAAAGATGACAACCAGAGGCAAGGTGGATAGACTCAATTACAGTGTTGATGAATGAGCTGTTGGAAGACCTGAAGGACCAGGTTGGGAGGAGATCCTCCTGGAGAAAAATCTATGTGGCCAGTAAGAGCGAACAATTTGCTGGTACATAATCAATTGGTCTATAATTCTAAAACAGTACTTTAATATTAATACTATTAGTAGTAAGTATTGCAGTAATTACTTATCACAGAAGTAGTTAATGCTATAGGCTATCTGGTAGAAAATATAGAAAAAGTTGAAAGGCAGGTCAGAGCATTTATATGTAACAAATATAAAATAAGATCATTAACTGCCTATCAATCTTTAGTCCTAAATGGATTAAGTTGAAAGGAAAGGTTTCCTCTTACGATGCATTTGAAGAAGCATATGCATGATTTGAAGAGGGACAAGGGCAGCTTTCTCCTGAAGCCTTCCAAAGCATTGCAAGAAGGCAGTGGACAATTTGAAGAAGTGCATGGATGGATAGACTCAGGAAGACTTGATATGGCTAGCAACTGCCTCTCATAGGACCTTGCTGGGCACATCAGCAGTGGGATGAAGACGACGACAAAGGTCAGCTGGGGGCAACCGGGCTTGCAGAGCAGTAATAGTAACAGAGTTGGAAGGGACCTTCGAGGTCATCTAGTCCAGCCCCCTGCTCATGCAGGAGACCTGTATTAGGGATTCGAACCGCCGAACTGCCAACCTTTCTGATCGACAAGCTCATGTCTTAACCACTGAGCCACCAGAGGAGGGCAGAGGCACCTTGGGCTTTGCACTGTGGCAGTGAGCTGGCTGGTCATAGGGTAGCACAGGGGTGGCAGTGGCCAGCTGACACTGCTGAAGATCACTGGCCTCTACTTCAGCTCCAGCACTGCAAGGATCACCATGGAGTCCCACTGTGGAGGGTGGCCAAAAGGGCAGAGATGGGGCAGGAGACAGCTGGTAAGAGGAACTGAAATATTTCAGCAGTCATAAGTGCTGGTGGCCTGCCAAGCATCTACACTTTGATTTTGTAACCATGGGTGTGCTGCAGTAGCCGTAACTTTGGAAATCAAGCAGTTACTGAATAAGTAGTTGTATTTATTACCATCTCAATCTGCGACTAACTGTAAATACCTTTGCTAATACGAAGCCACACCAATTTGCAGGTACCAACACTATGGAAAAATTGCATTATTTGCTTATCAACAAAAGGCACCGTTCACCCTTTATTGCAACATGAATACAGACTTAATTTATATTGTGAACTACATCAAAGGAACACCCAGGCCTATCTACAAGTATCACTGAGCAAACCTTTATTAAAAAATGGTTTGCATTTATTTATTAAAATGAATAGAATGGCTATGTTTCCAGGAGTAATGTGCCCACTGTGGAAACCAAAACTTCTGTGAGTAAGTTACTGTTACTGCCTGCAGCTGCTTATTGTGAATACAGCCTCATTATGATACATTTTTAGAAATTGAGTCATAAATGTTTCTGGGTGACCAGAATAGTTATAAATAAAATGTAATCTATACTGCTGTGTTCCTGTAGTGAGTACTAGGTCATGGCATCAGCAAGAGCTGCAAGCAAAATCATCTTCTGGCAGATTATAATTGCAATGTATGGCTTCACATACATATGAGGATTTCCGTCGATAATGCAGTTTCTCTCAGGACAAACCATTTGTGCATTGTCAAGCTCCTTGACTTGTGGTCATGAACTAAAAGACCCACATCATATTCTCATAGCCCAAATGCACCTTCTCCGTGGACTCTAGGTCTCATTTCATCTATAAAAGAACCGTGCCACAGCATTCAAATATTAAGTTCTTTTGAAATAAGTATGCCATAATGCAATCCTATTCTATACTTTATGATTTGAAAGGATTTCCGATGTTATTCGGAGGCCAATACAAAACCTCTATAAAGCAATCCAAAACGTTGTCTCTTCTCTGATAAAATTACCAAGATCTTCAGATCATCTTCACAACCTTCTCCCAAATAAATAGAGCCGTGGTGGTGCAATGGTTAGAATGCAGAATTGCAGGCTAACTCTGCTCACACTGCCAGGAGTTTGGTTCCTTCAATCTTGGCTGGCTCAAGGTTGACTCAGCTTTTCATCCTTCCAAGGTCGGTAAAATGAGGACCCAGACTGTTGGGGGCAATATGCTGACTCTATAAACTGCCTAGAGAGGGCTGTAAAGTGCTGTGAAGTGGTATATAAGTCTAAGTGCTATTGCTAAAATGATGTATCACATTTTTCAGAGTAGAAAAAGATGCACCTTTCCCCCCCCTAAAAAGGGGTGAAAATTTAGGTGTGTCTTATACACCAAATGTAGCCCCGTCCACCCACTGGCCCCCACCCGTTGGCCTCTGCCTCCCAGCAGTTACCTCCTTGCAGCAAGCAGCAAGAAAAAACAGCTCCTTTCAGCTTCAGCACAGCGTAATTAGCACAAGTTGATTGGATCGGCCTCCCGACTCTCAGGTGTTTTGCGGGGGCCTCTGTTGCTTGCTGCAAGGAGGTAAATTGCTGGAGCAGAATTTTTTTTCCCCTTGTGCTAATCAAGCTATGCTGAAAACGAAAATGAAAGTAAAGCAGGCTGTTTGCTGCAACGAGGCAAAATTGCTGGGAGGCAGAAGCAGAGGCAGATTTCTTGTTCTTGTTCTCCTCACCAAAAAAGGTAGGTGCGTCTTATAGTCCGGTGCGTCTTATACTCCGAAAAATACGGTAAGTTGTTTCTAAGAGGTATACCTTTTAGCAGAAAAACCTTGGGAGAAAAATGCCTTGCCCCAAAAACTTGCTTACTGATTTTTGGGGATATAAACAGTACAAATACTGTGATCAGGTGGTAGATTACAGCGGCAGACTGATGAATTAAATGGAGAGGGTTAAACTAATTAATTTGCCTTTTCCAAACTTACTTACAAAATGTTGAATGATACTTGTGCAAGAAAATAGAGTGAAAGTGGCCATTATTTATTTTAACCCAATTGGGAAAACTCTTGTGTTGCTGCATTCCCAAACTCCTTTCTCTCTATGAATAGCCTGATTGTCTACAAAATTCAACATTGTACACAAGGTTTTCCTGGCTCCCCTCTCTTCCCCTTTAGTCAGGAGACATTTTAAAAAACAGTGTTGAGGCCTTGGGGATATTTGTCCCATTTAGCATTAAGAACTAACCAACAACACTGCGGAAGGGAACGTCTTTTTAAAAAGGAGAGAAAACAGAAAAAGTACAAAATGTGTGCAATGTGGATAAAAAACAATTCTATCTACGGCTCTACAGACATTTAAATTATTCATGCAGCTTTTTGCCCTCCTAAGACACATCCTCATATGACCGATGATAATTAGATCTTTTTAATCTAAAAGTTCTAACAATATATTAGAGCTGAAATGCCTCATAATTTTAGGAAAATACTCTTCATACAGAGATATTTTTGCCAACTGTTTCCTGTAGATTCTCACCCTGATAATCCAGAGGAAGTGCCTATCCTCTGTACCAATAGTCCTCAATTTACAACACTTTGTTTAGTGGCCATTTTTCACACTTATGACCATTGCAGCATCTCTATGTCATGTCTCCTCCTCCTCCTCCTCCTTTCTTTTTCTTCTTCTTCTTCTTCTTCTTCTTCTTCTTCTTCTTCTCCTTCTTCTCCTTCTCCTTCTTCTTCCTCTTCCTCCTTCCGTGTCTAGATCAAACTTTAAACTGCAAAAACGAAGCCTCCTTCTTCACTTTGTCATTGGCCAAAAATAAGTCATTATTGGTATATGTTTCTGGTAATAGCCAACATACCAGTAGATGGGTAAGGCTCTGTGTCTCTCCACATTTACATAATATGTTGTTATCCACTAAAAGCTTTTGGTCATGTGATCAAAATTCAGATGCTTGGCAACTGAGTCATATTTATGACGGTTGCAGTGTCCTGGGGTCATCTTTTGCAACTGTCTGACAAGCAAAGTCAATGGGGAAGCCAGATTCACTTAACAACCATGTTATTCACTTAAAACTGCAGTGATTCACTTAACAACTATGGCAAGAAAGGTCGTAAAATGGGGCAAAAATCACTTGACTGTCTCATTAACAACAGAAATGTTGGGCTCAATGGTGCTTAAGGAATACCTATACTCCAATTTGGAGATGTGTATCTATGGAAGGGAACAAGACTCACTTCTGTTGATAGATACTCTTCTTATTTCCATTGTATATAATCCTGTATTTTCTTTCTTTGAATTTGGACTGGGTGATATGCAAAAAGGATGGAATACATGCTGTATGTGTGTGAATTTGCCACTCATTTTAAATAAGGGTTTAAATACGTGTGTTTCTAAATGAAGGCAGTACCCCCACACTCTAGTATTACAGAATACATTACATAACACTAGCAAACATCACATGCATTTCATGCATTCTGTCCTTTAGTATCTGAAACCTGTTGCTTGAGGCAGATTCCCATATTTGCTCATTATCTTTGAACTGTTGCAAGAAGCTTTCCCTTTTATTTCCAATGATGGCCATGCGGCATGCTTTGCTTCGGTCAGGTTGTCCTCCAGAATTTGATAGCAATAGCATCCTTTTTTCATATTTACCTAGACTTTCAGCCAAATGGAAATAGTGGTACCAATTCCACCATAGTTCTTTGAATCTGGAATGGAACACTCAAGTGTTTCAAAATGAAAGCACTCTACAATGGCATTGTCCTAGTTCCACCACTGTTTTGATGGGTCTCAGTAGTTCCAATATCCTCATTAAGACTGCAAGTGCTGGATGTCTGGGAGTCTCACAGGAGACTGTAAGTAGATAGGAAGTAGCTCCATTCGACCTACCGGCCTTTATATCAAACAAATACAGCCGTGGTGGGATTCAAAAATTTTTACTACCAGTTCTGTGGGCATGGCTTGGTGGGCGTGGCTTGGTGGGCATGGCAGGGGAAAGATACTGTAAAGTCTCCATTCCCTCCCCACTCCAGGGGAAAGTTACTGCAAAATCCCCATTCCCTCCCAATCAGCTGGGACTCGAGAGGCAGAGAATAGATGGGGCAGGGCCAGTCAGAGGTGGTATTTGCCGGTTCTCCAAACTACTCAAAATTTTCACTACCAGTTCTCCAGAACTGGCCAGAAGCTGCTGAATACCACCTCTGAAATACAGGGTATACTGTTTTTTAAGTACACTAGCACTGCATAATGCCACTGCTTCCAAATATTACTATTAAAAAATGTCTTCAATCTTCTTTGTGTTTTCTTCATGTATATTTACTCACTCAATGTGTCTTGTCTGTGTATAAAATATAGTCCTATAAAAAGTTATTGGCACTTCAGTATGTCAAAACAAACCTTGTCGTTGCATTTTAATATTTCCTTGTTTTGAGCCAGAAAGCTATATCAGAAGATTCAGAAGGTGCAAACCCAATGCTCAACTTAATTTCTCACCTGTATATACTGCTATTCTTAAAAATCAAATTCCTCTTACATATAACAGTGTTGATAATGAAAATATGTTTGTTTGTTGTTGTTGTTTTTTACAAAAAGCAAGTACAATGTAACCTTAAAATGCTTTTTTAAAATGTGTAATTATTTACTTTGGATAAAATTAGATTACATGTACTAAGACCTCCTATTCAAATAATAACTAGAGAAAGCATTATAACCATGCTATTTTTCTTTACTAGAAGGGAAATCAAACTGACCTGAAAGATAACTTTTGAAATCTTTGGTTCTCAGAGATGACAAAAATCACCCACCAGAATTAACTGGGGAGTATCACAGCATCACTTCTCCCGATAGCTATATTTTTATGGTCCAACATTCCCTTTAAGTAATAAAGTAAAAATAGGCAGGGTTCTTCCAAAGGATTCTGGATGCTAAGGAATGGCATGTGCTCTGAGGAACACTATCATCATAGCCGTTATGGAAATTCCACTTTCTCTTCCCCTCCTAGAATAATCAGCATTCCTAGTTGTGCCGCCTACCTGATATTAGTAAATTACAAATGCCCCAATTACTAAAGGTAAAAATGGATAATAGCCAAATTATGAAAGTAAATGCTTCATTTATTTAGAAACAAAATGATATTGCTGACGAATGCTATGAGAAGGTTTGCCTCATGCAGTTTATTTGTGTGCATTTTATTTAACGCTTCTACCATGTCATCATTTCTACGTATTATACTATGCATTCCCTTCCAGTCAGGGTGGATAAAAATCAATGATTTTTTTAAAAACTAAAAAAATCAGATTTTTTTGATTTAAATCGGATTTTTTTGATTTTTATTGAATTTATTTTAATAAGAAACTTTTGGGGTAAAAATCTATCATAAGATAGTTTTCTATTTAAAATACATAAATAATTTAGTTTATTCAGCATGAAATGGAGCTTAGTTATGTAGCATGAGGCTGTATATTCTGCAACACTGGGACTATCGGTGAGTCAACAGTGGGTCAAAGGTGTAGCAGAGATGACAGTTGCTCTTTAAAAATTATGATTTAAATCGAGTTGATTTAAATCAAGCCTTTTTACTAGTGATTTAAATCATGATTTAAATCGTGATTTAAATCAACTCGATTTAAATCAAATCCACCCTGCTTCCAGTCATTTTGAATATTCTTGGGCCACACCAAAAGAGCAAATTAACAGTCCCAAGAATTTATACCATGAGAACATCTAAATTACACTCTAGTGAGGGAACAAAGGAAAGACTCTTCAACTGAAAGAAGAATTGCAATTTCTTTTATCCCTAGGTGAATCAGTCTACTGACTACAAGTAGTCCTCGACTTACTATCACAATTGAGCCCAACATTTTTGTTACTGAGTGAGACATTTGTCGAGTGAGTTTTGCCCTATTTTTCTTGCCACAGTTGTTAAGTTGTTACACAGTTGTTACACGGATGCCAAGTCAATTTGGCTTCCCCATGGACTTTGCTTGTCAGGAGGTTGCAAAAGAGGACCACATGACCCCAGGATAATGCAACCATCATAAATATGAGCCAGTTGCCAAGTGTCTCAATTTTGATCATGTGACTATAGGGGAAATTGTCATCAGTCACTTTTTTTCAATGCTGTTGAATGGTCACTAAATAAACTGTTGTAAATCAAGGATTATCTGTACAAATACCTACACATAAACAAAACATCATATTGTATAACAGAGACATTTTTCAATGTATATTTTTTTTCAGCTTACCTGGCGGTAGACTGTTGGAAGACATTAGAAGAAAATACCACTTTTAACTTTTTTTTCTCTAGTAGTAAAATACAACACTCAGAGCTTTCTCTATTAATATGCACTTTCTTTGATCAATCAATATGACTTCCCCAACAGACTCACAGTTAATCAAATCATCTTGTCACTTAATCATTTCTGAGTCTTGCCCACCCATAAGCAAATAGCTATGAAAAAAAAAATGGTAGCTGAATTCTCTGACTCCCAAGTTTCTTGTTTTTTTTCTTGACACATGGTGATGTGTCCAAAAAAAATATAGACTCATGTGAAGCCTGGGGCAAAACTGTTAATTCAATCACTGTTGGGCCAAGAAATCATAAATACCCCAAAAGTGCTATTATGACAATACTAATAAAAGAATAGTAATAAAATAGAGCCAGTTTAATCTAGTGGTTAAAGCATCAGGCTAGAAACCAGGAGACTATAAATTCTAGTCCCACCTTAGCCATGAAAGCCAGCTGGCAACCTTGGGCCAGTCACTCCCTCTCAAACCAACTCATCTCATAGGGTTGCTGTTGTTGTAGGAAAAATAGGAGGAGAAAGGCTTGTTGACTATGTTCACCACCTTTAGTTATTTGTAAAAATAATAAAGGTGGGATACAAATAAACATATTTTTAAAAAAACCTGCACTCAGAATAATCCCTTTTCTCAGTATGTTAATCATCATTTTCATACCACCAGCCTTGTGCAAGTCTGTCTAAAAAAAAATGCATCTCTGTGTATAAGGATTTATGCCCAAACTACAATATGTGAAATGAATATTTGATCTTCTGATGTTCTATTTTTACTTAAATAAAGCTTCAAGGGATCTGTATTTTACCACTGACTTTTATGGAAGTTTTATTCGCTGCCATGATTGTGGTCACTCCAGAAAATGCTTCTATTCTACATATTAAATCTAAACAAAATAGGTGCCTTTTAAGATCTTAAGCAATTTAAGTCAGGTACAGTTTAGATGAATTTTAAACCCTTTTTATCAGTGTCACTGCTCCAACGTAAACCATCCCCCTGGACTTTTCTGTGTTTATGTTAAAATAAAACAGGAACCATGAGTAAGACATTAGGTTGCTATGTTTATGCTGTAGTCCTTCAAATGATCAAAAAGGCCATTAAAAGTATAACAAATAAAGTAAATGGATGCTATTGGATTCACAAGAATCATAAAGTTTTGTAGAAGTTCACCTCAATATCTAAAGTATAAATTCAGAAATGATAGCTGCCCTAGCAAAATTTAAGTCCATATTTCAATGAACTCCTTTTTGAAAAATGAAAAATGTTTTTGTAAACAAAAAAATATATAAATTTGTTTTGTGTTCTTTGACAGGACAAAAACAAGAGCCCTTTGCTAATCAGAAATTTGCTTATTCCCCCTTAGTATGCTACTAAGAATAAATCACAGAATTTAGATAAATAGATAAATCTATCATCCTAGAAGATTTACATAAGATTTTCTGTTCCTTTTTTTCTAATCATTTTCTAGTAACTGAAAGGTAAATGCTGGTATTTACTGCAGATGCTTCCTTTAAGACTTTTTTTAACTAATCTTTTAGTAGTTGCTAACACTGTAAATAAGTGTCCAATTTCTAAAGTCTTCCAAACAGCTGATCTGTTTTTGTTTTGCCAAACAGAGCCTTAAAAGATACACCCTGGCAAATATTTCTAAATCCATTAACTAAAGAGAAAAATGCTCATCTGACCTTTACAAAATAGGGCATTTTACATATCTATGATCCCGCAAATAATCATTTCAAGAATTTTATGCCACTCTTTCAAGATTCTTGTTTTCTTCTAAGCCAACAGAAAGCACAAAACCCTAGCAAGCACAAGATTATATATGAAGATATACTGAGGGAATGAGTGCATCTTTCCTCAGTATATCATATATCATCTTTCAAACTTGTTCCTGAAGTTCATAAATTGCAAAATGCCCCCCTTCCTTGCCTGATTTTTCTTTCACTTGTGGCTAAATTTCTCTGACTCAACCCTTTCTAGAGATGTTGGAATAAATGGCAATGCTTGTTGGCAGTGATAAGGAGTTGCAATTCAATATATTTAAACAGGATGGCCAAGTATCCACAGCTTTAAGTATCAGCAGTCAAAAGAATTTGCAATCCGCACTCCTGACAGTCAGAATTCATTGATCCTCTGAAAATATATGCCAACACAGTGAAAATGATGAACTCACTCAAGTGAATCTCACACTAACCAACAATTACTCAAGTCTCTCAATCATATCAACAAAGGGATCTTGTTAAAAAGAAAAATGAAAAGCTAATTCAAGCAGTTCAGAATATTTTTACCTTATTTTGATCTGTCCAGTATAAGAAAAATCCATGTGGGTCTGTTCTAAGAAAAACTGTTGTCACGCTAGTAGAATCCTGCACAAAAACAAAGGATGAAGAATTAACATGTGACATAATCTTGAACAGAAAATGTTTAGCTCATAACATATGCATACAGAAATATACCTAACTCATAACATATACATATAGAGAACAATACCTAGAAGGAAGTAAATTTAAACTACTGTAATTTGTTGTGTACTCAAGTTCTTTTTACTCAATAGGTGTTCACATAAACCATTTGAACAGACTAGGTAAATATGAGGGTGTCAATTAACTATACTACTATACTTTTATAACTCTATCTACCTCAGGTGTATCCAATCCACAGCCCAAGGGATGTGGCCCTGGACAACTAGTAATGTGGCCCCACAAGGTCATAAACTGTTTACACTATGTGATTTATATACATTAACTATATTATATATTTTATATGCAGCCCAAGACAATTCCTCTTCACTCAATGCCACCTAGGCAAGCTTAAAGTATGAACACCCATGATCTACCCTCTCCATACTCCCAAACGCATTTTTGAAGATAAATCTGTCAGTACCCATTTGAAATCCTACTTTAAATGCCGCTAATTCAAAATGAAAGCATTACAGTTAATTAACCCCACACAAATATACACTGCAAATATATTCATCAAGTACTTTAAAACCTTCTCAATTTGCATAATTGTTGAATGAGACCAATTGACAATGCTGCCGTATCACAACATTTGGGAAGCCAATCGCATCTCATAGCTAAGCAATCAAGAACTTGGCTTCTCTCTCTTTGGAGAACTGCTTTGAACGGGAAGCATTTGAAAATGTGTCCCCTTCAATTTCATTGAGTTGACATTGCAAGTCAATTTCCATTCAACATCATTTTTACATTATCTCCTCTTGAAGTATACAGCATGATTCTTATTTTGTTGATATGCAGCTTTTTTCTATGTGTTATCCAATTATGCTTACTGTGTATCTGACACCTGCTCTGTAGAGCCTATAAATTCCTCTATTTCACAACTCTTGCTTTCTAACATCCATATTTTTTTGAGAAGTACTTTACAGAACCACCATCCCTCTCATTAGAGACAGAATGTATATAGGAAGGAGCTTCAGTATACACACAAAAAACCCCACATGTAACCTTGTGCTTTTGTTTGCTTTAAGCAAGGGTCAAGTAGTATATTTAAATGGTCCCCTTGACTCGTCCTTGATGTGTTAACTGACATAAGCCTAATAAATATAGTAACTAGGAAGCCATAGTTGATCTGTTCCATTAGTAACTGTTTTCAAGCAAAGGATAATACACCATAACAGGAAGCCACAAACTGCTTTCTTCTGTGTCCTCATCTACTTGAGCTAAACCAGCACTTACGTCCATTCATTTGTCACTTGAGATTGTTTTATTTGCTTCTGTAGAAAGTTTTTAAAAAATAAAACAGAGCTCATAATATCTCCCCATAAATAAGAGACATTAATTCACACGAACATACAAAATCATTTGTTTTGCCTCAAATTCAGTTTCTACATGATACAATTATTGTTATCATTTCCCCACTAAAACATATTTTTGCTGCACTAATTTGTTCACTTTTAATACCCTGTTTCCCCAAAAATAAGACATCCCCTGATAATAAGCCCAATCGGGCTTTTGAGCGCATGACAATAAGGCTAAGCGCTTATTTCAGGTTAAAAAAAAATATAAGACAGGGTCTTATTTTTGGGGGAAACATGGTAAGACTAAATAAATTAAGAATCCCCATCTGAAAATGTTTTATAGATTTTCATATTTTACTACAAGTAGTCCTCATTCATTTAACAACCGTGTTGCTAACTTAACAACTGCAGTGATTCACTTAATAACTGTAGCAAGAAAGGTTGTAAAATGGAGTAAAGTTCACTTCACTGTCTCACTTAGCAACAGAAATTTTTGGCTTAATTGTGGTTGCAAATGGAGGACTACCTGTGTGTCTAATAGGATGGTTAAAAAATAGAATAGAATAGAATAGAATTCTTTATTGGCCAAATGTGATTGGACACACAAAGAATTTGTCTTGGTGCATATGCTCTCAGTGTACATACAAAAAAAAGATACATTCGTCAAGAATCATAAGATACAACACTTAATGATAATCATAGGGAAACAGTCAATATAAATCTTAAAGATACCAGCAACAAAGTTACAGTCATAGAGTCATAAGTAGGATAGGAAGATGAGAAGATTAATAGTAATAGTAATGCAGACTTAGTGAATAGTTTGACAGTGTTGAGATAATTATTTGTTTAGCAGAGTGATGCCGTTTGGGAAAAAACTGTCCTTGTGTCTAGTTGTTCTGGTGTGCAGTGCTCTATAGCGTTGTTTTGAAGGTAGGAGTTGAAACAGTTTATGTCCAGGATGTGAGGGGTCTCTAAATATTTTCACAGACCTCTTTTTGACTTGTGCAGTATACAGGTCCTCAATGGAAGGCAGGTTGGTAGTAATTGTTTTTTTTTTCTTTCAGAAGCCTATTGTAGCTACAGTACATGATTCTGTACATGACATAGGACCAGGATATTTACGGGACCGCCTTCTGCCACCAATAGCCTCCCACCGACCAGTCCACTCCCACAGAGAGGGACTCCTCAGGGTACTGTTGGCCAAGTTATGTCGGCTGGCAATACCCAGGAGGAGGGCCTTCTCTGTCGGAGCTCCTGCCCTTTGGATGAATTGCCCCCGGATATTCATAACATCTCTGACCTCCGGGTCTTTTGCTGTGCCCTCAAGTCCCTACTGTTCCAACAGGCGGGGCTGTCTAACTGAATGATTTTAAATTGGGTTTTAATATTGGGTTTTTAAAATTTGGCCAAAACTATTTAATGATTTTAATTAATTTTAACTATGATATTGTATATTTATGTTTTTAATCTTGGCTGTACACCGCCCCGAGTCCTTCGGGAGAAGGGCGGTATATAAATGAAATTATTACTATTATTATTATTATTATTATTATTATTATTATTATTATTATTATTATTATTATTATTATTATTATTATTATTCCCAGCTTCATTAGATAGACCAGACCAAGAACTAACTCACAGAAACGCCAAGAAAACTTTGATTGAGAGCATTTATAAAAAGAGAATCTTGCAAGTCTAATTGTGCTATGTCTCCTTCCTTTCTTATTCTGTTCCCGTATGAATAAGGGAGGATTCTGAGTCACTTGCAAATGCTTTCTGCTTCTTTTGGATTTCAACCATGTTTTTCTCATCCCTCTGGGAACAGATCTAGCCTATCTCTGTCAAGATCATCTTCCCTATTCTCTACAACAATTGATACAACTGTGTAACACAAAAGAAAGTTAAGAAAAACTAAAATTTGGTATCCAAATACTAAATAAAAATGATCCACTAGAAGCAATTCTTCAAGATTCTTCCTCTTTACAAACCCAACAACGTATGTAGGTGAACCAGGTTAGGAAATCAAAAACATGCAAGCCAATACAAGTAGTCCTTGACTTACAACAGTTCATTTAGTGACCATCTGAAGATAGAACACCACTGAAAAAGTGACTTATGACCATTTTTCACACTTATGATGACTGCAGCATCCCCATGGTCGTGTGATCAAAATTCCGGCACTTGGCAACTGACTCATATTTACGACAGTTGCAGGGTCTCTTGGTCATGTGATCACCTTTTGCGACCTTCTGACAAGCAAAGTCAATGGGGAAGCGAAATTCACTTAACAACTGTGTTACTAATTTAACATCTACAGTGATTCACTAACAACTGTGGCAAGAAAGATTGTAAAGCAGAGTGAATCTCACTTAACCATTATCTCACTTAACAACAGAAATTTTGGGCTCAATTGTGGCCATAAATTGAGGACTAGCTGAACTACATTTATTATAATATTAAGGTATCAGAATCTTACAAGTCTGAATGTCCTTCTCCCCGCCTCCTTTTATCTTCATGACAATTAGGGAGGATTTGATCTGAGATATTTTCTTGAGTTACAGTTAGGCCCTAGACCTCTTTTATCTGATTATTGTCGTCTTGGTAGCAGCTCTTTCTCCTCTTTCTTTTCTGGCCATTACATACATATCTATTTTATACCTCTAGAATTTCTTGGTGACTTCCATCCATGGGTTTATAAAGGTCCAGCTATCCTAGGAAGATCCTAGGGTCGTGATGTACCACACGAAGCCATGTCTCCCAGCACGTGCAGCCTTGCCTGTTTGTCTTCTGGGTTTCTGGCACGCATGTGCGCGTGACAATCAGTGTCAAAAAACAGTGTGTGCATGCACGCTGGCCAGCTGATTGTTGCGTCGCATGCGCACCAGAACCCGGACGTTCGGCTTTCCCAGAGTGCGATCCCTTCAAGCATGCAGCAGTGCCAAAAATTGGCCTGCGCATGTATGCCGGCCAGCTGATCGTTGGGCACACATGCGCGCTAGAACCCGGAAGTTTGGCTTTTCCAGAGCACGATGCCTTTGCGCCTGCGGCAGTGCTGAAAACCGGCATGCGCATGCACACCAGCCAGCTGATCATCAGGCACGCCTTCGTACTAGAACCTAGAAATTCGGCTTTTCCAGAGCACAGCCCCAACGAGTGCATGCATGCGCACGACTTTTCCATGCAACCTTTTCAGCACTCAGTGCAGAAAAGGTTCACCATCACTGTCCTAGGGGAACCTATCCCATTTGGGGGAATCAACCAAAATCAGCTAGGTAATACAATTTTTGTACATCATTCTACCATATTAATTTTTCTACCATATGTACCTAAGGGCTTGTAGGAAGAGATCTGTGTTAAATTCTGATGGCAGAAAGTCAGAAGGAACTATAGCAATTTTTCAGCTAACGAATTATTTTAAAAGGCATAAACAGTTTGAGTTGCACCTCATTTCCTCAGATGCATGGAGTGGATTGACGGATGTAGGATTTAAATTGGGATGAGACGGGGAAAGGGAGGGGAAGACACAGTTGTGATATAGCTACAATGTACATGTGAGGCAGATTACAAGTATCTTATCAATTAATAACTGCAATGTGTTAAAAACTCAGAGGGCCTGCTGAGACCTTCTGAACTTGTTAGATAGCTCACACAAGGAAATCAACTCCACAGGAAGGCTAGAATTGGCTACTGAGTGGATATTATAACAGCATCTTGTAAGTCTAACTGTGCTGTTCTTCCTCTTCCTTCTTATAGTTCTTTGAATTAGGGACATATCTGCCTGACCTGCTTCCAAATGTTATCTGGCTGTTTCAGTCTTTAAAAAATGCTTCAGCTCTTTTTGCCTAGAAAACAACTCTTGCATATCTCTGTCAAGATCATCTTCCTTATTCTCTATAGATTGTCTGAAACCTTTTGATGGGAGTTCAGCAATGTCTTGCTCAACACTGCTATTAAATTTCCTGGTCTGCCATACTTGTCCCAGGAGACTAGTGAAAAATCAACTCATTTTTCACAAGCAATGAATCCAAGGGACAAAACAAGAGACATACTTAGGCAGCAATAAACAAGAGTATTTGTAGCTCAGTTGAAATGAGAGGTGCTTGGTGCTCTCTGAGCTTGGTTGTTTTCTTGTAGACATTTCATTACCCAAAGTAACATCATCAGTGTACTGATGAAGTTACCTAGTTTGGGTAATGAAATGTCTGTAGGAAAATAACCAAGCTGAGAGAGCACCAAAGAGTTCCCACAGTGAGGTAAGATCCTGAGTTCAAAGCATTATTAACGCTTTCTTGAGCGAGGGTGTCCTACCGGCCACCTTGAAAGAAGCGGTGGTGAGGCCCCTCCTCAAGAAGCCCTCTCTGGATCCGGCTGTTTTGGCTAACTATCGTCCAGTCTCCAACCTTTGTTTTATTGTGAAGGTTGTTGAGAGTCTGGTGGCGTGGCAGCTTCCACAGTACCTGGATGAAGCTGTCTATCTAGATCCGCTCCAGTCCGGCTTCAGGCCTGGGTACAGCATGGAAACGGCATTGGTCGCGTTGATGGATGATCTCTGGAGGGCTCGGGATAGGAGTTGCTCCTCTATTCTGGTCCTGTTAGATCTCTCAGCGGCTTTTGATACCATCGACCATGGTATCATGTTGCACCAGTTGGAGGGGTTGGGGGTGGGGGGGCACCGTTTTGTGGTGGTTCTCCTACCTCTCTGACCAGTCGCAATCTGTGTTGGCAGGGGGGCAGCGGTCGACCCCGAGGCACCTTGTTTGTGGGGTGCCGCAAGGGTCGGTCCTCTCGCCCCTTCTGTTCAACATTTATGTAAAGCCGCTGGGTGAGATCATCTGTGGCTTTGGGGTGGAGTTCCATCAGTATGCTGATGACACTCAGCTGTACATCTTCACCCCAGGCCACCACAACGATGCCCTTGAAGTGATGTCCCGGTGCCTGGAGGCCATGCGGGCCTGGATGGGGAGAAACAGGCTCCGACTCAATCCTTCCAAGACCAAGTGGCTGTGGCTTCCGGCGTCCAGATATAGCCAGCTGGTGCCATCTCTGGTTATTGGGGGCGAATCATTGGCCCCCACGGAAAGGGCTCGCAACTTGGGCGTCCTCCTGGATACACGGCTGTCTTTAGAAGAGCATATGACGGCTATGGCCAGGAGGGCTTTTTATCAGGTCCGCCTGATATGTCAGTTGCGTCCCTTTCCAAATCGGGACTCCCTACGCACGGTCACTCAGGCACTCGTCACTTCCCACCTGGACTACTGCAATGCTCTCTACATGGGGCTCCCCTTGGGGTGCACCCGAAGGCTCCAGTTGGTCCAGAATGTGGCCACGCGGGGGATTATGGGAGCGATGGGGCGCTCCCATGTGATACCCCTCCTGCGCGAGCTGCACTGGCTTCCTGTGGTCTTCCGGGTGCGCTTCAAGGTGTTGGTGACCACCTTTAAAGCGCTCCATGGCTTAGGGCTGGGGTATCTACGAGACCGCCTTCTGCCGCCAATAGCCTCCCACCGGCCAATTTGCTCGCACAGAGAGGGCCTCCTCAAGGTGCTGTCGGTCAGACAATGTCGGCCGACAGCACCCAGGGGGAGAGCCTTCTCTGTGGCGGCACCTGTCCTCTGGATCGACCTACCCCCAGAGATACGCACGATACCAGACCTCTAGACTTTTCATCGGGCCCTGAAAACACATCTATTTCATCTAGCCGGGCTGGCTTGATCCCATCCTTGCAGTTTTAATTTGTAATTGGTTTTAACTGGGTTGTTTTAAATTGATGGCCAAAATTATTTAATGTCTTTTAAACTGCTTTTAAATTTTATATGTTGTGTTTTACCGTGGCTGTTCACTGCCCTGAGTCCTGTTGGAGAAGGGTGGTATACAAATAAAATAAAATAAAATAAATAAATAAATAAATAATTGTAAATGTCACAGCTAGATTTTTTTAAAAGCTCTCTGTGTTTCTCTCAGGGAGTGAGGCCACTAAATAACACAAGCTGAGCCTTTACCCAAATGCACAGCTGAGGCCTATTTCTTATTGTTTACTCTCCTCTGGCTTGCTCTTTGGCAAGTCCCTCTGATCTGTGGACTTCGGCCTTCTGCTGCTGTATCTTTAGAGCATGCCCCTGTTTAGGACTAGACAGCTGAAGTTCAGAGTCTGAGATACTGTCAGTGGGTACAGGCAGGGAATCCTGAAGCTTGCTGGATCTTCCCCAGCCAGAATAGGATCACTGGCTTCAATATTGCTGGAATCCCCTCTTCTGGGACCACTATCCCTAGATGCCCCTGGTTCTCTTTCCTCCTTGTCATCATCACCAGAACACAAGACCAGCAAGACCATAACATGGGGAATGTAATCACTGAATTCCTTGTGGTGGTCAGATCCTTCAATGTTGGCTCTGGAGTTCTCTGCAACTATTTTCCACAATGAAGGAGAAGAACATTCATCTAATCTACCCTGGCATCGGATAGATCTAGCTAGCTTCCAAACTAAGGGAACCTGATGTTGTTTCTGAGGGTCTGACATACAATTTGACCGAGACCTCAGTCGTTGGCTTGAATGGAGAGACAACAACGGCCTTGATTTGGGCTGTTCTCATGCAGATACTCTACCTGTGAACCAGGAATGGGTTCTACTTACCTTTACTACCGGTTTGCAACAGGATCGCACGCAACGGGATCATGTGCAGATTGCTGATGATGACATCTGGGGTGGTGGCTGGGGCCGGTTTTACTACCAGTTCTTGCGAACTGGTCCGAACTGGGGGCAACCTACCACTGCTGTGAACCCTAAAAAGCCCCTTGCCCTTCCCTAAAACTTTAGCAAGTTTTTTTTTTCTCCTCAAGAATTGAGTTAGGATTTTGGGGAAAACCATCTGAAGAACTGGCACAGGATCAGAATATGTCATGTTTTGGGTCTCATGTTTCTGCTATTTTAATTGTGATGTTCTCATTCTTATTGTTTAACTTCTTGGGTTTTGAATCCTATTTGACTCACCCAGAGTTGCGTTTTGTAAGCTGGATGTCCATTCAAAACTGTTCAAATAAATAAATAAATTCCTAGGCTTGTCAAAGTTCATTTTCAAATGCTGAGGCACAGCCAAAGGTATCAAGCGCCTACGAAAACAAACACCACTGAGTCATGTGCATTTGCAGTTTGTCACAGACGGAAGGTCATAAACATGTCAACTTTTTACATAAGGAAGGATATTGCATTGCTGTTTCTGATTGGATGTTATTCTGATTTTTTTTTTAAAGAAAAAAAAACCCAATGAACTAGACTGTGACCTCATATACTATTAGATCTTTTATTGTCAGTGCCATCTGGTATATGTAGCTCCCCCTGACAGGCTATACATTTCTCAAGAGTAATTCTGAACACTGAGGGAAGTTCTTGGCCTTCATTTATCCGCTTGGCAAATAGCTCTTCCTGAGAAACTAGGAGCTTAAAGGACAATCTTCTCTTATATCAAACTTCTCCTGCTCAGGAGTTATTAGCAACACGTTTTACTATTGAATTATTTGGGGGGGAAGGGGGAGAACCCTAAATTGTTCATTAATGATGAACTATTTTCCCCCTCAGCTAAATTGTCCATCTGAAAAATACATTCTGTTCACTATAAGAACTGTCAGATATATATGACTCTCATACAATATAAAAAATTGTTCCAACCATAAATGTTCAAGGTACTTCCAAAAGAAATGTGTGATACCATTCTCTTATGATAATGTGATACCAATATATCTTCCTCTGAAGCTTTTTTTTAAAAAACCTGCAAAAAAGGAAGGTTCCAACATTTTGAATGACTTTCAGCATAATCCAGGTTTATCTTCCAGATATTGATTTGTTCTGTGGCGGTTTTAAAAGGCCTTCTCTGAAGCTGTTTTAGGTGCTAAATTACATTCTGATGATGCTTCTAAGTTTTTCACCATTTTATATATAGGCTGCAATGATTACACCGATTCCTAACCTTCCTTCTTTTCTATCAACTACATGAACCAAAGGAAGAAATGTTTTAAACCCAGAATTGTGTGACTTACCTACCGCAATCTTAGTTTCAAGTACTAAAATTATGACACGTTTATTATATATTTGTATCCCAATTCTGAACAGAAAAGTATTCATATTCTTATCACCTTTCTGAAGAATCTTCAAGGATAAGAGTTTTGCCATTAGAATGTATTTTTTTTTGCACATCAATGTATTTCTTAAATAATTTTAAGTAGTTCATGTTTGTTTTTTCTGAGTTATAAGGAGTTAAGGACCTAGGGAGAATATGAAATGTAATAATTTGTTAGCATATTTTAGTTCTTGATTTATGAATGCTATACCCTGTGCTCGTTCTGGGAAGTCTAGGGAGGGGTGTGGGGGGGGGAGGGAGGGGAAGGGAGGGTGGGAAGGGGGAGGGCGGGGGTGAGGGGGGAAGGGTGGGGGGTTGAAAATGTTTGTATTTCTTATAAAGCTTTACAATAAAAAAAATGTATTTCTTAAATAGGATAAGGGCATTATATGAACATAATTAAGCTCTGCAAATGGAGTGACTAGTTAACTGGCAGCATTCAGTATTTGTGTCTATTTCCTTTCATGTTGCTAAATGCTGGAAGGCTACCAAATCTATCAAAAATGAATCCAGAAAGGAAAAAATCTGGGTAACATACATAACGGTTCTTGTGGAACGCTTCCAAGGTAAAAATTCAAACATTCCAAAATACTTCTCATACCCAATTGGACTACGACTTTAACAAGAGGATCTTCTCCCTATGTATTGGTGACAGTGTCACCTCTACTGGTAGTCCTCGACTTATGACCACAATTGAGCCCAAAATTTTTGTTTTCAACTGAGACATTTGTTAAAAGAGTTTTGTCTCATTTTACGACCTTTCTTGCCACAGTTGTTAAGTGAATCTTTGCAGTTGTTAAGTTAGTAACAAGGTTGTTAAGTGAATCTGGCTTCCCCATTGACTTTGCTTATCAGAAGGTCGCAAAAGTTCCTGGGACACTGCAACTATCATAAATATGAACCAGTTGCCAAGGATCTAAATTTTGATTATGTGACTGTGAGGATGCTGCAATGGTCATAAGTGTAAAAAATGGTCTTAAGTCACTTTTTTCAGTGCCGTTATAACTTCAAACAGTGAAGTCAAACAGTGACTAAATGAACTACTGTAAGTCAAGGAATACCTGTATAATCAAATAGGGCCGATTAACGTAATATTTTACTTTTTTTAAAAAAAATCCTAACAATAGGAACAGGTCAACTATAGAACAAATTGTTCATTGAGAAGATAAAGGACTTTAAAAAAAGGCCGGACAGTCACCTATAGTGTTTCCTTTAACTTGAATCCCTACCCTGAGTAAAGATTTGTATTTAATGAGTCAATTCGTCCCTTCCAACTCTATACATTGAGAAGCCAGTTAGTGTAATTGATTACCCTAACCCTAACCCTAACCCTTCCATACTACCACCTCTTACAATACTAGACAACACAGTATCAACAGTAGAGACCTTCAAATTTTTAGGTTCTATTATATCTCAAGACCTAAAATGGACACCTAACATCAAAAACGTAATCAAAAAAGCACAACAAAGAATGTTCTTTCTGTGCCAACTTAGGAAGTTCAAACTGTCCAAGGAGCTGCTGATTCAATTCTACAGAAGAATTATTGAGTCTGTCAACTGCACCTCTACAACTGTCTGGTTTGGTTCTGCAACAAGACAGACACAGACTTCAGAAGATAATTAGAATTGCAGAAAAAAACAATTGCTACCAACTTGTCTTCCATTCAGGATCTGTATACTGCACGAGTCAAAAAGAGGGCTGTGAAAATATTTACAGACCCCTGGCATCCTGGACATAAATTGTTTCAACTACACCCTCAAAAGGATGCTATAGAGCAGTGATGGCTAACCTTTTCCGAACCGAGTGCCCAAAATGCACCCGAACCAAATGCAATACGTGCGTGGCCCCCACGCATGCTCCTCCTCACATGCACACATGGCCCCCTTGCACAGCCCCCCCACCCCTCACGCCTGCACGGCAGAGACCTGAAGAGCAGCTGGCCGGCGGGAGGCACACACACATGCGCAGCAGAGCTGAACTGGGGCAACGGCTTGCATGCCATCAGAGAGGGTGCTGTGTGCCACCTCTGGGACACGTGCCACAGGTTCACCATCATGGCTATAGAGCACTGCATACCAGAACAACTAGACACAAAAACAGTTTTTTCTGAATGCCATCACTCTGCTAAACAAATAATCCCCTCAACACTGTCAAACTATTCACTAAGTCTGCACTACTATTACTATTAATTTTCTCATTGTTCCTATTACCCATCTCCTCCCACTTATGACTGTTAAGACTGTAACTTTGTTGCTGGTATCCTTACGATTTATATTGATTGTTTCCTAGTATGATTTGATTGCTTATTTGTACCCTATGACTATCATTAAATGTTGTACCTTATGATTCTTAACGAATGTATCTTTTCTTTTTATGTACACTGAGAACATATGCACCAAAGACAAATTCCTTGTGTGTCCAATCACACTTGGCCAATAAAGAATTCTATCTATCTATACTAATAATATGGATTAGTCTCAGTCTATAGCCATAGAGGGCAGAAGGAGTGACCTTGGGGAACAGGAAGAAGACCTGCTACCAAGATAAAGTCAGATAAAAGAAAACCGAGTCCAAGACAGGAACGTAACCTGAGTAAACACCTCAGAAAAATTCCCCCTAGTTCTCACAAGATAAAGGAAAGGAGTACATTCACACTTGCAAGATTCTGTTAACATAACCTTATAACACAAATAGCACTGTTCTATATGACACTGGATTTCTGGAATGTCTAACAATAACATTTTTAAAAAAAACATTCTAGAATTGTCTGATTTGTGACAGGATCCTATGCTAACTCTTGCTGTAGCGACCTCCATTTTCTGAAGGCCTTCTAACACAGAGGTTTCAAAAGTCTTCTGAGACATGGGTAGCATCCATTCCTCACAAACACATTATATGTTGTCAGAATAAAAAAAATAGTCAAGAAGAGTTTGTTCAAAAAGAATGTTTTGGGAAGCTGGCATCTCATCCCCTTAATAGGAAAGCACTGCCAAAACAGTTATAAGAACTATTTCCCACCTCTTCAATCAGAAAGATAGACTCTGTGGGAAATACACAAGGGAATTCCTATTTTAAGGTAATGCTTCTCTGCTTCATCCTTCTGGCTGAACAAAGAAAGGGAAAATTCCTATTAACATAGGGCCAGATTATTAGAGTAGTTTTCCTTCCGAAACCTTCATGTTTAGGAAAGGACCAGAAACAGGAGAAATATAAATCCTCTATTTTAGTTGGGAAATATATTACGGATTTTGCAATGGAAAGAGTAAAAGCAGGAAAGCTGACTGTCATTGCTGAATTATTTGTGAGAAATTTTGGGACGGAGGGCAGTTTCCCAAGGCTATGTTTTCTTGTAAAATAATCCCTGAATGGCATGTCAAAGGTCAGTGACTAAAGGAAGGGCCTTTCCACCTATCATAGTTTACAAGGGCATGTTTGATTTAGTTTCCCGGTACCATTTACATTTTTTTCCCCCTTCCAAACAAGCTAAAGCCTGAACATTTTTATTTCTATTGCAAAAGGCACAGGGAGGAAGGCAGATGGTAATTAGGTTCGCCAGGTCTTGCAAAATGCTGTTTGTACATCGTCTGCCTCATGTAAGCACTCCAAGTACAGCCTGACAAGCTAAGCAATAGGGATCAGCGTGCATCATCCATACATTTTTCAAGCGCCTCTGACTCTGTAGTTCTGACTTCTCCAAGGAACAGAATGACAAGTGTTGGAAATGATCCTGGAGGTCTTCTAGTCCAACCCCCTGCTCAATCAGCACACCCTATACCATGTCAGACAAATGGTTGTCCAATCTCCTTTTTAAAAACTTCCAGTGTTGGAGCACCCACAACTTCTGAAGGAAAGTCGTTCTACTGATTAATTGTTCTAACTGTCAGGAAATTTTTCCTTAGTTCTAAGTTGGTTTTCCCCTTGATTGATTTCTTCTTGTCCTGTCTTCTAACATTTCTCCAAGCAGAACATGTTCCAATATGGAAACTTCTCCAATCTATATGCAGACAGCTTAAGGTCACCTAGACCCCTCCAGATGCAAATCCGGACCCAAGCACATACCAATTTTACATTAATTAGGGACATCAATTCTCCTCCTTCTACAGCTGCTAACCAAAAGTGACAGCTGTTTTACAATCAGCCTCTATTAGTCATATGCTGGATAGTTTATTTGCTCATCTGGTCATCCAGGAGCTATCTTTCTTTGATTCATATTGCCGGGTTACGCTGTTAATAATTTATATTTATGTGATTTCTTATGTGATTCAGAATATGTTTGAAACAGCAAGAAACTGCAAGCAACTTACTTTGCCTTACGTTGTGGGGTGAAGTAAACATAATTTTAGCAAAAATCTACTTTACTTCAAATCCGATTTTATAAATGATTAATAATGCAAAAATGTATCAATCATTCTGCAAAACCCATCTGACTTCAGTTGTTTTCCATTGGTTGTTTTCAGGGGTGGGTTCTATTTATCTTTACTACCGGTTCGCAACGTGATCGCGGACATGCACTCGCTTCACTTGCGTGCCTTGTTTCTGCACATGCGCAGATCGCCAATGATGACATCCGGGGTGATGGGCGGGGCCTCCCGCCGGTTTTACTACTGGTTCTTGCGAACCAGTCAGAACCGGGGGCAACCCACCACTGGTTGTTTTTTCCTAGCTTAATTTCTGGATTCAGACCAAGTTGATCTGAGCTCCTGGAGACTAAATGGACACAGCCATGCAACTCTTGTGGGAGCAATACAGAAATAGTTTGCTACTGTCATCTTCTGGAATGTTTTCAAGTTATTAATCTATCCTACAGCCCTGGCATTCCCTGATGGTATGCCATCCAACTATTAACCAGGCCCAATTTTGCTGCTACCTGCCAATTTTACATAGTCTAATGGAGGAAACAATGTCATTTAAAAATGGTCTATAAGACAATAAATGCTAACAAACACTAATGTTCTTGCATTTAAAAATTGGTAAGATGCAGATATTAGATTGAACAGGTTGACTGAATAATACAAATCTGAAATAGACCATATGGCTGGTACTTTGGCAATAAAAATAACATAATATATGAGGCAATTATGGCTGTTTTATTGATCCCATGAATTTCTGTGTTCTATTGTTCACTACTTATGACAATAGACATCCCATGCACCATTGGCTCATCATTTCCATGTTTCCTCACCTAAACAGAGAAACTGAGAAACCAAGGGTAGGCAAAAAAGCAGTGGGAACAGGAACGACTTCTGACTTCCTGTCAGCTTCCCCACTGAGTTTCCTTGTAGGGATCTGGCAGGAAGCCTTGGAAATCTTCCTTCCTTCCCAGCATGCAGGTAAGTGGCTGCTGCTCGGTGGAGGAGGGAGTAAAGATATTGTGAGACTGTCTGGGAAACTGTCATGGACTGTTGAAAATGAATATCACATGACTGCAGCCAGTAGCACTGAAGCAACCACAACTTTTCAACTTTTGAACCTTGGTTCAAAAACTGTTGCCTTATGATGCATCATTTTGCCCAGTTAGATGTTATGACAAAAGCAGCTTCACTGCATATAAAACAAATCATTTATAAATTTAATTAATGTATCTCTTATGTTTTTTTTATTGATTTCACATATTTACATGGTCACCCCATTTACCAAAACACTCTGGGTGGCAAACAAAAACAATCACAATCCATAACTATTAAAAAAAAAGGCATAAAAATCAATAGCATTAGCAGTTGCAGACCCTTAAAAAAGAACCCTCACAATTAAAAAAAGAGACCTACACCTACCGTGTTTCCCTGAAAATAAGACCCAACCGGAAAATAAGCCTTAGCGTGATTTTTCAGGATGCTTGTAATATAAGCCCTATCCAAAAAACTAAGCCCCAGTTAAGATTGTCAGCCAGATGGACACATTTAGTACCATATTTTCCCAAAAATAAGCCCAAATTGGTGAAACACAGTATATCAGAACTCCATCAATACCCTGATCCCAGTGCATGCAGGAACAGACTGGTCTTTACAGCCCTGTGGTGGCCAGCAGGGTCAGGACTGCCCATATCTCAGAGGGAGGTGAGATATGGGCTTTCATAAGACAGGCACCATGACAAAGAAGGCATGCTATGAAATATTATCAAAAGACTGCTTCGTCAATTGAATCAGAAGTTTGATCACTCTGCCCAATCTGTTGGTCAGAAATCAGGAGTTGTGGTCTCAGAAGGAACCTGGTCCCATGCTCTGTACAACTTCAAAAGTGACAACCGTCACAAATTGCACTCAAAAGCCGATTGGGAGCTAGTGCAACTGACAAAGTTTCAGTGTTACATAGGCATAACATGGGGCAATTAGTACTCTCCATACCGCTGCATTCTGGACTAGCTGAAGCTTCCAAATGCTCTTCAAGTGGCAGCCACATGTAAAGCATCTTGCAATAGCCAGCGGAGAGCTGGCTAAGGCACGAGTGACTTTAAGCAATGTTTCCCGATCTAGTGCCCAAGATATAATTGTTTCCTCATCTGGTGCACAAGACATAATTGTGCAAAGGCTCTCCCGGCCACAGCTGTCACTTGCTCTTGAAGCAGGAACTGTGAATTCAGGAGAACCCCCACATTATGCATCAACTCTGCCTGGGGGGAGTATTGAAGCTAAATGCAAGTTCAACTTTGAACAAAGTTATCATGTCACTCCAATCAACAAAATGTGCTTTTAAGATTCAGTGTATAATTTGTTTTTGCACTTTTGCTTATGGTGTTAATGGGTGGATAATAATGATTACTCCCTGATATTCTGTGAGCTGTCTTGGGAACGTTTTGCAGAAGCTGCATATTAAATACATTCGTTCAAGCATGTACTGAAAAATAGTCAAGCTTTTCTATGAACACACACACACACACACACACACACACCAGGAAACTCATACTGAGATTCATGTATCAGCCACAAGAAACATCAAAAAGCAAACTCGTAATTTTGTCTCTTATGGATAAATTAATATCTGAGTTCATCGCTCATTTAACCAGTTTCATAAAATTCTGTTATGAAACCAACTTTGATACTTCAGATTCCTGATGTTATCCTGCTCTTTTAAAGCCATGAACCTGAAAACCTATAGTGTAACCCTGTTCAATCTTATTCTGCAGTTAATCTCTAACTTTAGCAAGTTACTAAAGCTTGTTGCTTTGCAAATATGTTGAGGTTTACAAACCTTGGAAAAATTGAGCAAGTCGCCATTTGAAATCTATCTACCTGAAGTACAATGATAAGCGGTTCAAGAAGAGTAGCCAAGAGTCAACAAGAGCCAGAGCCTGAAGCACAGATATTCTTAGAAGCCCTTCAGATTTTGACATATTTGCAGTAAACATCTGCTCATCTATGAAAGCTCTGACTTTTCAGTTATGCTCTATGGACTTCGGATTGGCATGAACTAATACTGTAATACTTCTCATGGGTGTTTGTCTACTTGAGAATCAAGAATCTCTTCGACTTTAACAACCCAAACCCAAGAAGCAATGAATTTATTTTTAACAGAACATCCGCTGAAAACAAACCTACCAATAATAGTCATACAACTGGCCATTAATAGAAAACAATTCTCATTTGTGTAATATATTCTATCCTGTGTATGAAATGAGCCTATGTGTGTGTGTGTGCGCATATGTGTGTGTGTTGTGTATACAATAGAATTAGGGTTACACCGAAGGTACTCAGGTGAGTCCACCCAGTGTTCCACTGTAGCTTGCTGGAACCCTTCCGAGACTCTTAAGTTAAGGAAAACTGAAGAGAAACTCCATCTCCCATTGTAGTGGAGGCAGTGGTGGGATTCTGCCGGTTCTAGGCGGTTCGGCCGAACCGTTTGTTAAATTGCTGGCTCACCCCGGCCCTTGCCCTGCCCCGCCGCACCACTGGGCAAGGGGTGGGCGAGCCAGCAATTTAACAAACGGTTCGGTGTTTTTTTTATAATTTTATTGGCCTCGCAGCTGCCGCGGGGCTTCAAAGGGCCGCCCTACAGCTGATCAGTGTTAAAAGAAAACAAATGAGTAGACCCACGCCTGCAAAAATAAATGGGTAGACCCAGTGGTGGGATTCTACTTTGGTAGAACCAGTTGTTAAGTAGTTAAGTAGTTAAGCCAGTGGTTGCCAAAGTGGGCGGTACCGCCCCCTGGGGGGGATGGAATGCCTTAGGGGGCGGTAGGAGGCAAGGGGGGTTGCAGGGGGGGCTAAATGGCAAGGAGGGTGGCCCCCACCCTTTGGCCTGTGCCTCACAGCACTTACCTTCTTGCAAGCAAACAGCAAGAAAAAACAGCCCCTTCAGCTTCAGCATCGGTTAATTAGCACAAGTTGATTAGATCGCCTCCCGACTCTCAGCTGATTTGCTCTCAGCTGTTTTGCGCAGGCTCTTTTGCAAGCTCTTGTTTTGCAAGCTCTTTGCTAGCTGCAAAGAGAGCTCAAGCAGATTTGTTTTCCCCTAGCTATGCTGAAAAAGCGAAACTGAAAGTAAAGCAGGGTCTTTGCTGCAACGTGACAAAATGAGGCAGAGAGAGATTTCTTTTTCCTCACCAAAAAAGGTAGGTGCAAAACTGCAAACAATAGGAAATTTGGGGCAAAAGAGGAGAATTCAAGATTTTAAAACACAAAAGAAAAAAAAAGCTAATTTTAATAGGGAATTGTAATAATTGAGATACTATTAATTGTATATTGTGTGGAAAGCAGAAATGGTTAAGTTGTGGTTTGGAAGAATATATGGGGGAAATTATTGGGTTTATTATTATTGGTAAATATAATTAATTGATTTGTAAGAAATTGGATTGCGTGGAAATAATTGGAATATTCATGTTCATATTGATTAATATACAAAAAAATAGTTATATAACTAATTGATTTATATTAAAATGTTGAATTTGTATTAAACAACTGTAATATTACATAATTAACTAATGTGAGGATGGATATAAAAATAGATGAAAAATAGATGGGAAGGGGTATAATAGAGAATAGAAGGGAAAAATTGAATTTGATTAAGATTAGAGATGAAGATGATATTGGTTTTTTAAAAAAATAGATAAGGAATAAATATGGCAAAAAGGAAATATAGAAATTGTAAATTTAATTGAAATGACTAAACACTGTTTAAATTTGTGAACCGGCCAAATACTCTGTTCAAAGAAAATACATTGTATGTTTGTATGTGTGTTTCTAATTATTGCTATTTATTCATATTTGTTCTCTTTTATTCTTTTAAGTTTAACAATTCATTCTTTATCTTAATATCTTTATATTTGTTTGGGGTTGGCTTTCTTCCCTTTCATCTTTTTTATTGTACAGCAATCTTTCTCCTCAAACCTACCACCTCTCTCTTTTCTTTCCTTCTTACTTTCTCTTCCCCCCCTCTTCTTCTCCTCCCTACTTCCTCTTCATTTCTCCTTCTCCTCCTCTCTTCCTCCTTCTCTTACCCTCACTCCTACTCTAATTTCCCTTCCCTTCCTTCATCCCTCTCTATTGCTGTATCCTTTTATGCATATGGACTACTCAGAGGGCTGAAAAGTTATTTTTGACTGGTCCTCGCACTTTTGACCAGTCCTCGAACTTACGACTGTCCTCACATTTTACGTTTTTGCCCTATCTTGTCACTATGGTGAAGCGAAGCAGTTGTGAAATGAGTGACACGGTTGCTAAGAATGCTACAATGGGCATAAATGATGACCAGTCATAAGTGCGAAGACCGGTCAAGAGTGCGAGGATCTGTCAGAAATCACTTTTTTCAGCCCTCTGGGTAGTCCTTTTGTGTATATGGACTACTCAGAGGGCTGAAAAAGTTATTTTTGACTGGTCCTCGCACTTTTGACCAGTCCTTGAACTTACGACTGTCCTCACATTTTACGTTTTTGCCCTATCTTGTCACCATGGTGAAGAGAAGCAGTTGTGAAATGAGTGACACGGTTGTTAAGAATGCCGCAACGGGCATAAATGTAAGGATGGTCATAAGTGCAAGGACCGGTCAAAAGTGCGAGGACCAGTCAGAAATGACTTTTTTCAGCCCTCTGAGTAGTCCCTATGCAGATAGCCACGCCTACCTGGTCACATGACCAGCTAGCCATGCCACCCGGTCACATGACCAGCTAGCCAGGCCCACCCAGTCACATGACCACCAAGCCACACATCCCCAACTAAGCCACACCCACAGAACCGGTTGTTAAAAAAATTGAATCCCATCACTGAATGGAGGGTAAGGAACACTATGAAATCAAGAAGATATTGGACTCAAGTTAATTTAAGGGGAGATTGCAATACTTAGTGTAGTGGAAAGGATATCCCTCAGCTGACGCTGAGTACGCAGGGGCCCACAATGTTAGTATACACACCCACACCAGTGGTGGGTTGCTCCCAGTTCACACCGGTTCACAAGAATCAGTAGTAAAAATTTGTAGTAGTTCCGAGAACCAGTAATAACATTGGCTGGCCACACCCCTGAATCGGTCCCTGGCCCGGTCGCTGCTTGCTTAACCCACCCACCTCATCAGAGACTTTTTTTTTTTTTTACTTTTAAAAGCATTTTTTTCTACAACCTCTTCGGCTGAAAAAATGCTTTTAAAAGTAAAAACAAAAGAGCCTTTGATGATCCCGCAGCTCAGCTGGGATCAGCAGAGGCTTTTCAAAGCATTGTTTTCTGCAACCTCTTCAGCCGAAGAGGTAGTAAAAAAAATGCTTTGAACTCTGACGATCCCAGCTGAGTTGCCTGATCAGCAGAGGCTTTTCAAAGCATTTTTTTCTTAAGGTTGTAGAAAAAATGCTTTTAAAAGTAAAAAAAAAAAAAAAAGTTGGCCACGCCCACCCAGTCACATTACCCCCACCAAGCCACGCTCACAAAATAAGCCACACCCACAGAACCAGTAGTAAAAATATTTAGAACCCATCCCTCACACACACACATAGACAAGCATATCTATACATAGCACTGTAGTAGTTTTTACTATAGTAAAAACTGAATTAAAAACACGATGCAAGTAAAATACACAATAGTTCAAGTTCACTACACAATACTATCTATACAAGATTATACAATAATTCTCTTCCAGTTTACATGCAAATTCGACTTAAGAACAGACCTTGCAAATAGAACTCATTCTTAAACTGGGGACTACTTGTTTGATCTAGCGGTTAAGGCACCAGACTAAAAACCAGGAGACGGTGAGTTCTAGTGCTGCCTTATGTATGAAAGCCAGATGGGTGACTTTGGGCCAATCTTTCTCTCTGTAGGGAAAATGGGAGGAGGAAGCAATATTATGTACAGGTTGTCTTCAACTTACAACAGTTCACTTAGTGACTCTTCGAAGTTAACAATGGCACTGAAAAAAAGTGACTTATGACCATTTTTCACACTTATGGCCGTTGCAGCATCCCCATGGTCATGTGATTTACATTGGGATGCTTGACAGCTGACTCACATTTATGATGGTTGCAGTGTCCCAGAGTCATGTGATCCCCTTTTGCGACTTCTGACAAACCAAGTCAATGGGGAAACCAGATTCACTTCACAACCACGTTACTAATTTAAGAACTACAAAGATTCACTTAACAAAGATGATGAGAAAATGAGGCAAAACTCACTCAGCAAATTTCTCACTTAACAGCCTAAATGTTGGGCTCCATTGTGATCATAAGTCGAGGATTACCTGTACAATCATCAGCTTGGTTATTTATATAAAAAAAAACACACAATAAAGGCAGGATAAAAATAAATATTAACAAAATATGAACGAAAAGGTACCAACAGAGGAAAAAACAATTAAGAAAATCCTGGACTGTGGGGAGATGGATAAATTAATGAAAGAAATAAAAGAAAAGAAAGATACAGAATATTATCAAGTCTGGACTAAGTGGTACGATTGGCTCAAGATTAGGGAAAGTAAAAGTGAATAAATGATGTGACAAATGTGCAAAATACTGTAAATGAATAAAACTGGAAATAAAGGGACGATAAAGATAAAGATGATAATAAAGGATGAAAAAAATGGGAAATGTAGAAAGTAGAAAGAAAGAGGAACGAAACTCGATACATAAAAAGAAACACATATTGTGTGTTTGTGTTTTTTATGTTGTGTTGTGGTAAAACAAACAAACAAACAAACAAACAAATAAATAAATATTAAAAGTCAGGATCTGGTATTAAATCATTGCAGTATTGAGATATTTCTCATAAACTCTGTTAATAAAATATTCCCTCTTAAGCTTATTGGGACATTTTCCCTGGTATATGACTCCTGACAAAGTAAAACAAAAAACAAAAACAACTGCAGCAATAATATACTGCTTCCATAAGGAATCCATCTGCCTAATGGTAATTCTTGAAGTGAAACTTAAATTTGCACATGATTCAGCAGGGAGACAGCTGGCTTCTGCATGGATTGATGCATATACTTCAGAAAAAAAGTTCATCTGCTTCTTGTTTACTCTAAGCAATATCTGTTCAGCAAACTTTAATGATTTTAAGTTTACTTTTTCTTGGCTCCCTGCATTGTACTTACCATGTATTTCAAATATAAAATTTAAATGACTAACAGTGTGTATCCTATATACCGATTTAATTGAGAAAACCTAATGGACTCTAAATAAAAAAAAAGAGGGGGAAGGGAAAGCAAGGAAGGGAAAATAAAGGTTTGATCTCTGTTCTCTGAAACAGCATTGGTAGAGCTTTCATCTTTCACACTGGCTTATCCATCACAGAATATGCAATTAGCAAAGCACAATGCAGCAGAGGTGATTAAATCATTAACTCATCTATACTTTTCCAATTCCAATCATGGAGCATAGGGAGCATTTCAGTAGAACATTGGGCAACTAAAAGGCTTTAAAATTCTGATGTAGAATCATAGCTTTTCCAAAATGATTATATGCATATTTCCCCCAATGAACACTGACTAATGGCCTATGCTTATTTTATTGCCTTTTGTTGCCATATCTACAGGGTATCATAGTCATTCAGAGCTGTTTGTCCCAAGCATCTGTCACACTTACTTTGACCGGGCTTATATATTCAGTAATGGCTGGATAGCTCTGCATCCATTTGCAAGACGGCTAGTGTGTACCAGTAAGACCTTTTCCCGCTATTCCTAATGTATTTCTCTTTTATTTATAAAGGAAAGAAAAATTGAAACAATTTCTTACGACCCATTATTTCTAGCAATATTTTACAGTTGAGCTGAACTTCTGAAAACTATATTTTGAAAACCAGATAATGCACTCCCTAAATATGAAATAAGAAGACAGGGGGAAAAAAAACACTGCCCAATAAAATCTTTTTTGCCACTTCAGCCAATCAAGCCTTCTTCCTAGATTGGATCTCTGTTCCATTCTCTCTCTCTCCCTCACTAAACCATAGGCTTAGCAGTGCCTAACAAATGAGCATGTTATTTTTATGTTCCTTTGTTCCATCTATAGCTGTTACAGCAAACCTATGGCATGTGTGCCTCCCACCAGCCAGCCAATCAGACACACCTGCATGCGGGGGGGGGTGGGGGGTGGGGACATTACATTATGGGTTATAAGTGCACAGAGGCCTACTAGGCCCAAAATGGAGGTGGGGTGGGGAGGGGTGGGGGGCTAGGCCCATTTTTGCTCCCAGGAGGCTGTAGGGAGGCCTACTAGGCACAAAATGGGGCATGGAGGGAGCGTGGGGGGATTGCACACATATGTGCAGGAGGGGGGTCACTCGGGGGGGGGGGTCGCACATGCATTGCATTATGGGTGCTTTCAGCACACGACAACAAAAAGGATAGCCATCACTGTTTTTAGACTTTTACAATTCAAGTCTTTAGGCATCTCCTTACCTGGAGAGTAGACCCTGATATGCTGGCTATGTAAATGATCTATTCTTGGAAACCAAAGTTGTACTGGCATTGGGTACCTTAGATTATAATTTTAGACACTTAAAATAATGCACCAGATACAGGTAGTCCTCGACGTACAACCACAATTGATCCAAAATTTCTGTGGCTAAGTGAGACATTTGTTAACTGAATGTTTCCCCATTTTACAACCTTTCTTGCCACAGTTGTTAAGTGAATCACTGCAATTGCTAAATTAGTGACATGATTGTTAAGTGAATCTGGCTTCTCCGTTGACTTTGCTTGTCAGAAGGTTGCAAAATGTGATCATATGATCCCAGGACACTGCAACCATCATAAATATGAGTCAGTTGTCAAGAGCTGCAGTGGCGCAGTGGTTAGAATGCAGTATTGCAGGCGACTTCTGCTGACTGCCGGCTGACTGCAATTTGGTAGATTGAATCTCACCAGGCTCAAGGTTGACTCAGCCTTCCATCCTTCCAAGGTGGGTAAAATGAGGACCCAGATTGTTGGGGGCAATAGGCTGACTCTGTAAACCGCTTAGAGAGGGCTGTAAAAGCACTGTGAAGCGGTATATAAGTCTAAGTGGTATTGCTATCTGAATTTTGATCACATTACCATGGGGATGCTGTAATGGTCATAAATGTGAAAAATGGTCATAAGTCACCTTTTTCAGCGCAGTTGTAACTTTCAACGGTCACTAAATGAACTGTTGTAAGTTGAGGACTACCTGTACTCAACAGGAGTTAAATATTATACTAAGCCACTTTGGTTTTCTTAAGAATGGTACATGGACCAGGCCACTATTCTGGCTTCGCATATGAACACTGCCAAAGTTATAGATATTTTGAAAAGAGTCAAGACTGAAATCAGGTCCTTCAGGAGTTGAGGAATCTTTTTCTATTGTGCTTAGCTGGGAGAGCTAAATGTGAAAACTCCAATATCCCAGAATCACTTTGCTTTAACCTTGATGAAACACAGTAGCTCTGCAGTTTTCAAGGATGAATGACATGAATTCCACTAGAGCTATGGGGCATTTAGAAATATACTTAGTTCATTTGTTCTAGCATTAAGTTCTGGCATTGAAAATGGATTCCAGGCAGAACTCTGGCATAAATCTTTTCTGACCTTTTGCGAGTTTATAACATGGACGAAGTCTACCTTCGGTTTAATATATATCTATCACATAGTTGAATTCCTATAGCAGGTTAATTCCCCTTAGATCAATAATCCCCAACCTATGATTTTAGGAGCACCTGTAAACAGCAAAAATATTGCAGTTTATGTTGGTGTGGGCACTGAAATAAAATACAAAAAAGTGAGACTCCCACAAGATTGTCAAACGTCAAGGTTTCTGACGGAACACTAAAATCTTGTATCGTTAATTGATCTAATGGAATTTTGCCCATTTAAACAAATCAGATGGATTTACTTTTGGTATGCGTTGGAGACTACTCTGGTAATCCATGAATACTGGCTGGACTTGTGAAAGTCACAATTGACACATCTGTAAACTAGATTTAATCAAGAAAAAAAAGGAGGCTTCACCAAAAGAGAGACAGAAACTTCAAACAAGGTTTGATGACTCGATAAATGTTCTTAACAGCAACATGGAGCTGTCACTTCTCTTTTCCAAATTGTTTTTTCAACTTTCAACTTTAGCCGATGCCCCTAAAATTCCTTGAAAGCCTCCTACCTTAAGCGCTAACCAGGCCCCAATTTTACTGTAGCTTCTCAGCCAACCTTATTCTATGTCTGCTCAGGAGAAAAATTATTCATATTTTTTATTATTTTCTTAATAGGGCTAAAACCCTACCTGGACACTATCCAGATATGCATATGGACTCAGAGTTTACTTTTACATGTTTACAGCCTTTTATGATCACAACTTCTGAAAAATAATGGCAGTTTTTCCTGCTACTATGATTGGAAAAGTGATAAACACTGCTATTAAATTATACAATACACATATCACAATTAAAAAGAAAAACAAAATAGCCCAGCCTTCTAGTTTGCGCTTCTCAGTAGCCCCACACACCACCACCAAATGCTGTGTAGTTCTTCATCACCAAAATAATGCCCACCTTTTACCTGGTTAACAGGTACTTTGTGCTGATCTGAATTAATCCACTTTGTTAATATTTCAACTCCCCCTCCATCTCCATTTACTTCAGCTCCAAGTTTAGACAAGGAGTTGCAGGACTGACAGGACATATATTTTTTTCACTGTTAAGCTTCCTTAGAGACTTATTGGCTTCTCATATGCCTCCAAAGCACAAAGACCCAAAGCACTCTAGGAGCAATCTCTTCCTTTTTATACACCATGCTCAGGGGTGAAATCCAGCAGGTTCTGGAGAACCGGTAGCAGAAATTTTGAGCAGTTCGGAGAACTGGCAAATACCACCTCTGGCTGGCCCCAGAGTGGGGTGGGAATAGAGATTTTGCAATATCCTTCCCCCAGGAGTGGGGTGAGAATGGGGATTTGGGGTTGGAATGGAGATTTGGCAGTATCCTTCTCCTGCCACGTCCACCAAGCCACACCACGCCCACCAAGCCATGCCCAGAGAACTGGTAGTAAAAAATTTTTGATTTCACCACTGACCATGCTTCATGTATTGCACAATTAAATTTTAGGAAAATTTAAGTTAAAAAGCTGTTATAGAAATTGGAACAATTTTATCCTTTTCTAAAATGGTGCTCTCCACATATATACTTGGATTACAAATCCCATAATATGTGATGCATACAAGTATTATCTATGTTGGCTAGGAAAGGAGGATTAAAATTATTTATTTGATAATATGAAATAGACCAAGCCAATCATCCAGTCCCTGGGCAGAATACATAGTCATTGCACACTACTAAAATAATAGCCCATTTGCCTCTATGTCAGATAACACAATGATTTGTCAAGTTAAGATATTATTTGCTTAGGATCCAATCTGGGTTGGTCACTGGGACCAGAGATTTAGTTTTCCAAGCTTTCGGGCTTGTACTGGACACTTTATCTTTTATATATTTATATATTTAAATTGATTGCAGCATTATAAATAAGAGAAACAAGGACAAAAGAAGAGGCTAAATAAATATACCAAGAAATCTCTTTGAATACTATTTCTGAAGAAGCTTCAGAATTTGAGCCTTGATCCAATTATTATGAACAGTTTTATTCCGGTTAGCACTGTTCTACAAGGACCTACTTTATACACATCTCCTCTTCTTGCAGGGGTGCGCTAAAAGCCTCTTTACCCGAGTCCTCATCATTTTAGCACAAATTAACCAATACACTAACTTAGCAGCTCTACTAACTTAAAACAAGCCAGTTAATACCATAAATTGACATAACCAAAGATGCGAAATATAAAATGTAAGGTTATTTGAGGTAGGAAAGTTTTTATATGTTTTAGCACAATCGCTAGGTAATATGTAGGGAAGCAATCAAATCAAGGAATGCATACAGGAGATTCCCCACTATTCGTTTCAAAAATCTCCTTTTGTCCTTGCCTTATTTAGAATGCTGCAATCAATTTAAATATATATGTAAAAGATAAAGTGTCTAGCAGCTCTATATTTATAAGAGCCATGGTGGCACAGAGATTAGAATGCAGTATTGCAGACTAGATTTGTTGTGTGCCGATTGGCAGCAGTTCAACACTTCGATCCTGACCCGCTCAAGCTTGACTCAGCCTTACATCCTTCCAAGATCGGTAAAATGAGGACCCAGATTGTTGGGGGCAATATGCTGGCTCTGTAAATTGTTTAGAGAGGGCTGTAAAGCACTGTGAAGCAGTATAAAAGTCTAGGTCAGTGATGTCTCACCTTTTTCTCATCACATGCTGGCACCCATAATGCAATGTGCGCGCCCCCGCCCATGCGTGCATGACCCCCCCATGCTCCCCCTGCCCCCAATGCATACACATGCAAACCTCCCCACGCTCCCCACACCCCACCACGCATGCGCGTGTGACCCACCCACCCAGCACATGTGCATGACCCCCCTGCATATGCACATGCATCTCCCGCATGCGCCCTGCCCCCTACGCATCCCAAAAATCAGCTGGCTGGCGGGAGGCACGCGTGTGCATGCACGATAGAGCTGAGCTGGGCAACGGCTCAGGTGCCTGCAGAGAGGGTTCTGCATGCCAGCTGTGGCACGCGTGCTGTCGGTTCGCCATCACGGGTCTAGGTGCTATATTTTATTTTAGTTTTTATTGTTCCTCTTCCAGGAGAAACTAATTTTTGTTTGATAGATTGAATATGTAATTGACTTCTGAATCCAAGCCCTAGGTGACCTTAGATATATCAATACATTCCATATGTTTCTTCCTCTGAAATAATAATTGGATGGAGCCCCTAATAAATACTTGAACTATGATGTAAAAATGGAAAGATTTAATACTAAAAAAAAATTCAGGGTTTTCCTTGTTAAAAAAATGATCCTCCCAGTGTAGTAGAGATTTTGTCTTTCAAAGTGCCATTGAAAGAAATTGAGAAAAAGAATTTTTGTTGATAAAACCTAATTGGAAGTGTACTAAGCAGATAGTTTTCTCCAATAATACAGCCATGTATCATAATATAGGTAGAATATAGGTCGAACAGCATTATTCATTGCATGAAAGAAGGCACCAAGTTCAAATCCAACAGAGTCAATTAAAAATGATCCAAGCAGAGGGTTGAACAATCACATTTCATAATTTGGTGTCCTCCAAGTTTTTTGAACTTCTATTTTTATCATGCTGTGACATATAGCCAAGGGCACAAATGTGGGTGTTTGTGGTGAAAGGAATCCATCTTCAGTTTATTTTACATTATCTTATAATTCCCAAGTATCTCAGATGACAAATCCTTAGAATCTATCTGGCAGCACACCATACTATTTTGACCTCTTTTGAAGCCAGATCATAATTAAAATTACAATAATACTTACCTAACAGTAATCTCTTAGTTCAATGGACTCTACATCTCGTTAACCTGACATACATTAGAACAGAGCTATAAAGCACTGAAAGAGATACTGCTCATCACTCAACTGCCAACTAGAAGCAATGCCAAATTGGATATTCAGTGAATTAGCAATGGTTTATTCTAGCACAGCCGTTAGTTAAATTACATTTATTCAACTGGCGTATAAGCTATTAAGGATAAAATTAACAGGGCACAAAAGTGAAACAAAATGCAAACTGACCTCAAGTTTCCAAAATACTTCCAGCTCAATAGTTAGCCAAATATTGGAATTCACACACAAATGTATGAATCCAATGTGCGATCATAGTGCTCCCGTAATTATTATTATTATTTGTGATTGTATCAACCTTAGCCAATATACACAGAAGGATTTACAGACATATGCCAACTCTCCCCCTGCCCATTATAGTCCAGAGGAAAATAAAGAACTCAGTAATGCTACTTAAATTTTCATACTTCCATGGTTTTATTCAAACCCCTGACATTTCTGTTTACTCAGCTTCAAGTCAGATATGTACAGTAATTACTTCTCAAGGACCCAAGTTTTAGAACTTGCTTGTTTAAGTCTGGTGTCAATTCCTCCATGCATTGTAGATGGTTTGCCCATCTATGTTTTCTAAGAAAATCTTCCAACTTGGTACTCTACAAATAATGTAATTTATAATTACATAACTTCCAGAATTCTCAATGTAGTCAAAGCTAGTGTCAACTTGCAAAGCATCTCTGGCCTGCTCTCAAGTTGCCATAGGCCCTGGGGGGGGGGGGGGGGGGGGGGGACTGGCGAAACAGCATGGCAGCCAAAGACAGATACACATTCCATGCTTATTTCTCTCAAGACTGTATCCCAGGGTCACTCACAGCAGTCAGAGGGGAGTGACCTCTACAACCCGCAAAATTGCTCCATTGGCTAATGTGACTGATGACACACCCTGGGGGGGAGGGGGGAAACATGGTCATAATTGGAGTGTAAATTACGTAGGGTCAGGTCAGAGCTGGTTTGACTTGGGAACGTGCCGACATGAAGCTCCTAATAAATAACTGGATTTCTTTTGAAGCTTGGCTCGAGGCTCATGATTTAATTAGAGCATCTGTAGGAACCCTGACAACAAGCTCACCTGGAAAGCATAAGAATAGGAAGGCTATTTCTAAACTATTATTTTCTTGCAATAATGGTCCCATTGGCTTCCTCTGGTCATAACAATCCCTCTAGTGTCCACTGTCAACCACAGGGGAGCAAGTAGGAGCAAGTGATGAATGATGCAAGGAACACCATGCTGCATGTTTAAAGAGTTTGGATAATCATAGAAGCATGGAAGTCTGTACTGCTGTCTTTTCTGATCCTATTCTTCATTTTGCCCTTCATCACATCCTGCTATGACAGGAAGTGAAATCAGAGGAGAAATAACTCTGCTTGTCACATGAAGTGGCGAACTATTACCAGCCTTAAAGCAGAAATGGAGTAGCTGCAAATCTCCAGATGTTGCTGAACTATACCGTCCACATTGCTGAGGCTGCTGAGAAAACCACCAGCTCACCCATTCCTACCCTTGAGTAGAATTCCTCATAGGAGGGCCTTCTTACTGAATGTCAAAACAGATTGATTCTAGCATATTTCATAAGAGATGGTTTTGCATTCCAGGTGTTTCACTGAGGCCTGCTTTGTCATGGATTAGCATATTCAGTGAACCCAGCTATTGGGGTAAGTCACGATTTATGATGTAGCTCAATATATGAACCCAGCCAAAATGCAGGCATTACATCCACTGAATATGCAGGACTTTGGAGGTATTTGGATTGCATTTCAAGTACAACTTGAACTAAAGTGTTAGGGAATGTTGTCTGTTTCCATAAAGGAATAAGTAGCATTGCAATTTGTACATTATGTTTAGACAGTGAGTTCTGCCAGATGCAAATGTATAATATGATTATATTTTAAAATATATTTAATACCTTTTAGTCTCACTTTTCTTCTAGGAGAAAGATGAGTTACGGACTGTACGCAGCCCTCCAGATCATTTAGGGCAGACAACACGTCATTCACTTAGCATGAGAGCAGTGGTCAAAAGTAGGGCAGCAACTTGCCTGTACTTCCATAGTTGACAAGGAAGGAGGACAGGGATCTTCAACTCCTAGCTCCAAGCAGGTCCAGCCATGAGAAGGTTGCATCTCCTCCAGCTGCATCTCCTCCTTGTTACAGTTTTAGAGAATACAGGTAGTCCTCAATTTACAAGAGATCTTTCAGTGACAGTTTCAAGTTACAACGGCACTGAAAAAAGAGACTTATGACCATTTTCACACTTACAACCAGTGGTGGTATTCAGCCGGTTCTATCCGGTTCAGGTGAATCGGTAGCAGTGGGAGGCTCCGCCCACCCACCCACATGTCATCATGTCCTTTGACACTCTGCACACACTCCCATTTGCGAACCAGTAGCGAAGATAAGTGAATTCCACCCCTGCTTACAGCTACTTTAGCATCTCTATGGTCATGTGGTCAAAATTCAGATGCTTGGCAATTGATTCATATTCATGACAGTGCCCTGGGGTCATGTGATCACCTTTTATGATCTTCTGACAGGCAAAGCCAATGGGAAAACAAGATTCACTTCACAACTGCATTGCTAACTTAACAACTGCGGTGATTCACTTAACAACAATGGCAAGAAAGGTCGTAAAATGGGGCAAAATTCACTTAACAATTGTCTCACTCAGCAACAGAAAATTTGGGCCGAATTGTAGTCCCTGCAGCTGTATCTCCAGACAGGGTTAGTCAAGGTGTTCTTGCACTGCTAACCCTGCATCCAAGTGCTGGATCCTGACAACTCACTATCAAGGCATGGATTGTGCTTCTCATTATACAACTATAAAACGGAGAAGTTGCAGTAATGATGGTGATAGAAGGAACAGTCCCCAGCAGTGGTGGGTTGCTCCCGGTTCTGTCCGGTTCTTGCGAACCGGTAGTAAAAGCGGTGGGAGGCTCCGCCCACTTGCCCGGATGTCATAATGGACGATCTGTGCATACGCAGAAGCACGTGTGCTCCCGTTGTGAACCGGTAGTAAAGGTAAATAGACCCCACCCCTGGTTCCCAGCCCTGGCCCCTAGCTGTGTTTATTTTGATCCTTCATACTCTTAAGAAAACCCAGATGGAGGGAAGGCCACACAGTAGAAGAGAAGCAGTAGAAAGAATCCATAAGCCCTAAGCTAAATTGGTCTAAACCCAAATCTGGTAGAAATGGCATAGAAGGCATCTCGATCCATATACCACCTGACTACTTCTAACGCTTACTGGAAACCCCAATTGTCACTGTCCCAAAGGTACTTTTTTTTTTCCCAAGAGGCAACTGGACTTTCTGGTTTTTCTTTGAAGATGTTTCACTTCTCATCCAAGAAGCTTCTTCAGTTCTGGATGAGAAGCGAAATGTCCAGTTGCCTCTTGGGGGTGGGGAGGAACACCTTTGGCACAACCATGACCTGGATGACTGAGAATCTCCATAGACACTCAATGGTCACTGCACATTCTCAATGCATGCTGCACTGCACAGCCATTTGTGTGCATTACTACTCCCCACTGCACTGTACCACACCCTTCCCATCTGGTTGGACACCATGTCTACCAAGAGAACAAAGCCATTCTGTTGGCATTGCATCCTCTACAGGCCTTAGCTGACAACAGCATTATTCTCCAGAAAATTGCAGAAACCATTTTGATACACAATTTGCTATGGGTTAATGCAGGAGTCGGCAACCTTAAACACTCAAAGAGCCACAAAGGTCCTAACCGGAAGCCCCCCATTCAATTCTGGAGCCAACCAGAAGTCCAGTTCCCCCACCATAGAGTCTCCTCCTAGCGTGGCATCCTTTTTCCTCTGCCAACGGAAGTCCAGTTCCTCCACCATAGTGTCTCCTCCTAGCGCGGCGTCCTTTATCCTCTACCTGTCTTAACCATACGTCCTATCGACTGTAGAGCTGACTGGCGACAGGGAGCCGCAGCAGAAGGATGAAAGAGCCACATGCGGCTCCAGAGCTGCGGGTTGCTGACCCCGGGTTAGTGATATTAACAGCACTGAGAAATTAAAAACAGAGGTGCACTGTTGTCAAATCCCATGCAGTGTTCTTTTGATGTATATCATAAGAAGTCAAGTCAAAAATAATCTTTGGACATCACTTAGACAATTGGCTATGTATTAATGACATCCATGTTAGGGTTAGCAACTTTAATGGTTTCATTATCCAATGATAATGGGATCCAAAAATGATTTGTGGAAGAAATAAAACATTTTCCAAGACAAATGGGAGAATCTGTATTTATAAAAGAAAAACCCAATCCTTATTTAGCAAATTATTATTGTTCCCAAGAGTATGTTTATGGGTCTTGAAAAATTACAATGAAATCCTTGGGGGGGGGGGGCAAGAGGAAAAAGTTCTACAACTTGGCAACATTTTCCAAGCCTCTAAAAATTTGAATCAAGGTAACTAGACTTATTTTTTGTTGGTGTGAGACGTTGCGTTGCTCATCCAACTAGCTTTTTCAGTCTGAGCATGTTGATTCAGTCATTAGAGTGTACTAACACTTCCACACCAAACTCAGGGTTTCTTCCCCAAAGTGCATAGCAATATGTCGATGAAGATTCTCAATCATTCAGGCAAAGTTGTCTAGAAAATTGAATCATCGCAACAATGACTCAAACAAACAGAGAATAAGTCCAGTTGCCATGATTCAATTTTCCAGACAACTACTTAGATGACTGAGAATTTTCATTGACGTATTTGCCAAGCATTTTTTTTCTTTTTCCAAGTCTAGTAAAAATTCAACAGCAGCAACTGTTATGATAAGTGAAATGATAGCTAAAGCATCAAAATCTTTTAGAAAAAGATTTAGCTGTAAAAGAACATGAAAACAACAAGCAGATTTTATGTCCCTGCAAAAGTTTGGAAAGCATAAGCTTGCCTATTAATTCAAACACTTGAATTAATGTTAATAATTAATTGAAGTGAATATATTAATAATAATTAAAATTAACACATCTTTTTAAAACTACCACCACAAAACCCCCCCACAATGAATTAAAGTAAGTATAGACTTTGAGCGATTTTCAATTCGTTTGTCAAAAGTACCAATGTTTTCTGGGTCACGTATTGACAGAGTTCACTAAATTGGAAAGTGCCAGAAGTACTAGAATTAATGCCACTGGAAGGTATTATAATGAATCACAAGAACTGGGAAAGGGCACTGAAAAGGCATGCCAACAGTTTGTATCTTTGGGTACAATGGGGCACCTTCAATGCGTTTTGAAAACATCACTAAGAGTGGATGGGTGTAAAAAAAAATTATATCTTTTAATATGTTAGGAATTGATTTCCTTAACATAAACTGCACTTTGCATCAAGAAACTGTAGGAAGCATAAATGAAAGGTGTATGGAGATAGCTATTTGGCAATTTAAATGTTTATGGGTAAAAAGGCTGAATCGTAGGCAGTGTATTACTTTTTCTAGCAAGTACCTAAACTTTCATATCATATTTAAGTTAGATGCCCGAGTCCTGAAATTATATTGTTTCTCTTAGAGAAGAGATTGATTTCTTCATGAAAACGAAGAACAAAGTGGTTCCTTGGCTGGCTGATCCTGCTTTTCTCTGCATTCTTGCTTTTCTATAGATGTAATTAAGTACTGGATTATTTCGATGCCAATGAATTGTTCGCCTTCAAATTACAGATTGATTTCCCTGTACTTTCTTTGGGGAGTCAATGTAGTGGTTAAGTTATTTCTCACTTAGCAACATAAATTTTGGACTCAATTGTGGTCGTACGTTGAGGACTACCTGTGAATCGAATGAGTGAAGGAATAAATAAATAAATAATCTTTGGGGATAAAAATCATTTGCCTCATAGGGAAATAGTTTGATACCTTGAAGAAGCCTTGGATTAATGAGCTTGTCCTCGCATGTGACACACTTGATTAGTCGAGTTTTAGACTTCTGCTCTAGGATGGATGACAATTTTAACATCAAGAACCCAATTTGTTAGTGGTCACAAGTAATGCAGGATAGAAGTAAAGAGCAGATGTAGCCACAGCTTTTCTATTTTCTCGTTTCCTTTCATATCATTCACTCCAGCCAGTTGCGATAAAAAGGTATCTCCTTACCCCATTTCTGAACTGATCTCTGGAACAGATGCTTTGAAATTAGAGGAAAAGCCTCGTGCGCAAGACGTGCAGGTTCTAATCTCCACTCTTACCTAGCAATGTAAACATACTTTATTCTTCTCATAACCTATGATGATTGGATCCGAGTAATCTTGATTAGCCCCAAACACCATGGGGGTAATTACCGGCAAGTGGGGACTTGAACCTGTATCTCTCCTCCGTTCTATTTCAACATAATTATTACCCCATAGTGGCTCATATTCCAAAATATATAGAGAAATGTATTAAAATTTGTAAGATGCTTCAATCTCAGAGGACTATTTTATTTTCAAATATTCATTCATGTGTTCATTGAATGTCAACACAGATCCTTGGGAGAAAATGTAATAAACGGATTCTAGTCCCACTGACACTTTCAGTCTATTTAAATGTTTATAGTTTCTGATCCCATCTGATTCTTACCATATCCAACACATCCCTTGTTTCTTATTTCAGCAATTTAAATTTAGCTGTGAAATCTGAACTGAGACTGGTTTCTGCCTCCTTTCGGTACATCCCTTATATATGACTATACTAGTTTCAAAAAGCTTCTTTATAAACACAATTAACATTTACTGATCATGTTTTCCCCAAGCAGTAAGTGGGTTGTTGTTTTTTATTACTTATTTTCTACTTCATTAGAATCTGCAATTACAGAAAGACAAACAAAGAGACAGCTATTCTAAGTTCCTATTTTGTCTTGTCAATATTTCAGCAATATAACTATGACAAAAATACATTCTATTTTATTTAAGTATTTCTTCTCTTGCTACTAAACTGCTGAACAGAACCAAGGATAAATCTCGTAATAAAAAATTATTAAAAGCCTAATTAGTAAAGGAAGTATTTGGAAATTGCGAGTCTGACAATTAGTTACCTAGAAAGTATATGAACTAGTATTTATGATTTTATGAAATTAATTAGAATGTTTATAACTTATAATTTGTACTATCTTTTATGTGCTGTATGATTCATTGTATCTGTAAGCTTTTATATTCACTCAAATGAAGTGGCACAAAATTACTTGTAATCAATGAATGAATGAACAATGTATGTATGTATTTTATTCGAATCACAGCCTAGGAATCTCAATCTCTTTCTCCCACATGCATACACATGCACACACCACACACACACACACACACATACATACATATACATGGAGTCCTTTCACAAATTTATCTTCACTAAGAGAAAGGTATAATATTTCTAGCTGTTTTTTCCTCCTTCTAATTGAATTGGTGGAAAATTAAAAAGACAAAAAAGCAAATTAGGAGCATACAATTTGTGATCCCTAAAGAAGTGGTACTTAAAGATTCTTCAAAACCTATTATCAATTGACAACATTTGTGTGATGGAAGAGAAAAACATGAACAGAGCATGCAAAGAGCAAAAAGTGCATTGCCTGTATTTAGTTTTATAACTTTAAATATGTTAAATTTCACTTTTGTCTTCAGCCTGCTTATTTGTTTGTCTTAACCCCCTAAAACGTACTACTCAAAGTTTAAATGTGACCCTCAGCCTCAGAAAAGTAACAGCATAACCCAAGTCTACAGTTCTCACTTGGTCCTTACAATTACATAACCCACAGAGGCTGGGAAATTATCTTATCTTCATGTCTAGCTTGGCTTTAGGATTAGATTACATCTAATTACATGAGATCTTGCAACCATTCACCTTCTAGTTCCCAGGGTCATTTTTAACCCAAGCTAAATTTAGAGGTCAGGATTTGTTCTTTAACTATACAAAGACAAGCAACACTCCCAAAATTCAACATCAACATAGCTTCTGTGTTGCCTGATGTTATGCCAAGAAAATAGATTGAATGAGGTGAAGTAATTTAGGCATGGTGTTTTCAAAGAACCAAGTAGCCTATGACATGTTGTTGTAAATTGTGACTAAGCAGCTGTCTGAAGAATTTTTGAAAGGAATTTCCATAGAAGGCTCGATCTAAATATATTTAAGTCTGTAAGTCTTGTAGCTTTAAAGAACTTAATTGCTTAGATGATGCTATGCATATAGAATAACTTGGCAAATCTGCATACTCTGAAGTTTATGCATTGTTATAATTAAAGGCAAATTGCTTTAATAAATAATATCTTCATAGAGTCTGTTAATCTAGAAGGCTCCTGCCTTAACAATCTAGCATGTGGCTTCTATTTACTTGGCAAGAAAATATTTCACAGCTCTAATTCTCAAAAGAAGCCTGGATATCTATGAGAACTTTTAATCATTATCTTTCCAATCCTTCCAATTCTTACATTAATAAATATGCTCCAGTTAATTGGTGGATTAGCAGTGAACTTCTTTAAACAATATGTTTTATTTAGAACCAGAGATCATCATAATGTGAAATAATGCGCAAAATAATTTTCTAGGGTGTCTCTGAGCAAACTCTGAACTGAACTGCATCAGTTTAGTAGCAGAATTCTATTCATTTTTTTTTCCTTACCAAAAAATATTAAAAATCCTAGTTTCCATAAATTCTCTTAATTTCAGCTGACTAATTTGGGGATTGGGAGGAAGATTTGCTGTCGCTGTTATTATGAAATCAGCTCCAGATGAGAAACGTATACCCAACAACAGAAATCTATCTCCTGCCTACAGGTAAACTAACAGGCATCTCTTCCTGTCTATGACAAAGGCTAATTGTTTTGTTACATTTTCTTCAAGAAAACATCTCTCCCGCAAACTGATTATGTTAAGTAACAGATATGCTCTTTTACAGATCACCACTGACTTTATTCTGTACCCACAACTTGTGATATTTCTAATGAGATAAACTTCTCAAACAATTTTGTTTTTTAAGCAAAAAAAATCTTATTAAACTGCAACTTTTTACAGTATGATTTGCTGTACTTATATATCAGTTTTAAAAAGTCTCTAATTCTAACCCTTAATAGAACACATCAGTGCTAAAAGACCCCAAAGGAACCTGTTGCCTAAGCATTTCAATTAGAAATTAACTATTTATTGCTATCTGTTCTCCCTGGCAATCACTATTTTACAAATCCATATTCAGAAGACATAGTATTCAAAAAAACTATCTTTGTGGCAAAGCTTTACACAATGAATAACTAAATGTAACATGCAGAGTCCATGAAAAAGCCTGTTTTACTAAGTAAACAGCCCAATAACTAGATCTGATTTACACCTGATACACGATCAACACAAGAGACAGAAATTGGGGAAGGACAATAACAGAGAGCTAATTGCATCACTTGGCCTGGAGAAAGAGTACAAAAATTGAACCATTAATTTCACCTATAAAACCATTTCATATTTAATAACCACTGGGATTCTTTTGCAATGGCTTATGCGTTTTTCTACAATAAAATTATTTATCTACGCTTTTCTGTCTGTGGAAATCTTTTCTTGCCATTTCATTCTTAGCCAATGAAAAAAGTCTGATAGTTTGCTTTTTGCAGAACTACCAATACTGAACTTTTAAGGGCCAAACAAATTAAGCTTTTTAACAAGCTTGTTTTCTATGAGTAAGACAGTATACCTCTTTACTGTATATTGGAACATTCAGCTGGACTCCGACCAAAGTAATAAAACATAAGCCTAGTTTAACAGCTTTCATGAGAATGAAAGTGCAGGTCCTACACCTGTTACAGAAGGATCACAAGTACTATATAAGGTGAGAAAGAAATTCACACTCTAAATAAATCTTTAGGTCTCTGAAATCAAATGTGCCGTGTTATTCTTAAACCTACCAGAAAGTAAGATGCAAAAAGCAGTCCTCTTAGAAAACTAACTTTTCATTCTCATCTTTATTTTAATTGTCCTCAACAAGATAATGGCAAAGAGACAAAAAGGAAATCTCATTTAATTTTTGAGTCTTTTTTGTCTAACTAAGAGATCTCTCTTCTCCTTACCCCATTATCCATTTATTTTTTTTCTATTGCCCTTTTCAGACTATAAGAGTGTCTGTTGGGACCACTAAAGTCTTTTTTGCTTATGCAAAGAAATAATATTTCAACTGCATTAACAGCAGAGCATATATCTATTAATTGATCATTGTGCTGTAGGAAAAAACTGTGAATCCAGCAGATTCATCATATGAAGAAAGGTCTGTGAAACAGCATCTAACGGATGGTTGAAAACTATAAAAACATTTCAAGCCAAAGAATAAACACGATTGGTATATCTGCCACTTTGGTGGAGTTATTTTCCAATTCCAAATTTCATTTATCCCTTTATGCTTTTTTCCCCCTCTCCAGTACAAATGCACACAAGCACACATACTGTGCATGTTTTTCTTCAGCTGCTTGTCTAAATCCACATAAATGCACCGAGTCGCTTGTTGCTATGGGTAACTTGCCAGGAACCAATGCTCTAGCTTTTCCAATGTTACAGTGCAGAAAAAAAAAAATTGGCAAGCTCCATCTTCCTGCTCCTTTCCCAACTTTAAACCTGGTAGCACCTACACTTCCCATTTTACCTCCTCTCTGCCCACTTGTCAGAATGAAGGATCGAGGTCACTCAAAGCCACATGGCTCTCTCACCCACATGACATGTGGGTATAGTCTGACCCACAGGCTGGCTCTTACCGCCTGAATGGCCAGATTAAACTATTTGGAATTGAGGGGACACAAGATGCGGCCTTATAATGCTGGAGCCACCTTAAATGGTGTCGTCCGCCCTGCTCGCAGGAAATCTCCTAACTGGACAACCCCAGCACACTCAGAATTGTTCAATATTCCGCGTGCCAAGCATATGGTCTCTGGCTGGGCTGCAGGCAGTGGACAATCTGGCTGCCCCAAAACAGCTGAAACTTGGCCAGCTCCACGCCGTCTCTTCTTTGATGGTTAGCACACATCCCACACGCGGATGCCCTCGCCCCCTTCCCCGGGCAGCGCGCGCCGCGCTGAGGAAACGCATCTCCCGGCACATGGTGCAGTGCCAGCCCATCCATCAGCTCTGCCCGTCGCATCGCGCGGGTCTTGCGCCCCTCGCGCCCCTACACCGTGGAAAGGGAAAGTAAAGCTGGCGGGGGGGGGGAGGGAGGAGGAGAGAGGGAGGCAGAGAAGGGGGCAAGTAGGTGGCAGAGCTCCGCAAACTTACGTCGTCCCACTTGACGAAGGTGGAGCCCTTCTTGAGGCTGGCCGAGACCCGGACCGGCTGGAGCTGGAGAGCGTGGACTCCTGGCTGTGCCCCAGCCATTGGCGGCAGCACATCGAGGCTTCCCACCGGAGAAGGGAAGGAAAAGGCAGGCGGTAGCAGCGGCGACGGCCGGGAAAAACGCGAGCCTTGTCGCAGGAGCCGCCTGGATCGCTTCTACGCCAACCGGAGGGAAAGAGAAGAGAAGCAGCGGCAGCTGCTACTCGTGCCAAGCGCTTCTCGCAAGGCAGGGCGAGCCAGACGCGTGCCTACAGCAAAGAGCCAACCGTTCGGCGGTACATCCTATAGAGAGAGAAGGCGAATGCACACCTGCATGCATGCATCCATGCATGCACCCCCTATATGCACATGCACACGCGTCGCCGAGGCGCTCCTCGCTGCTCTGGCAAATGCAAACCGCGCTGCCGCCCTCTTCTTCCTTCCCCGGTTCTCTGTCTCTCTCTCTCTCCCCCAACTTTTCTCCACGCTCAGGGCGCAAGCGAGCGACTCGAGCAGGCAGCACCACCTGCTGGCCGAGGGCGCCGCCTCTGCAGAGCATGCGCCCTCCCTCCCTTGAAACCCGCCGCTTTCAATGGGCAAGCCTTCCCTGACAGGAAGAAAGATCGCAGCGCCGGATCACCCCGTGCGCTCTTGGAGGTGCCTCAGCTCTAGAGATCCGCGGGGCCGCCTCACCGCCTTATGGAAAGCCTGGCTTTTAAGGGTGGAGAGAGAGCCCCGAATAGACGAAAACTCGTACTCTTTTCGTTCAAGGAGATCGGTCCGGGTTGACCGAGAGGGAGGCGTTCAGGAAACCGTGTCCTGACTTCTCCGCAGAGTTCCTGTTGGCCCTACCGATCTCGTTTGCAAGAGCTGCGCGATGCCAAAAATTGGTTGTTGTTTTTTTAAAAAAAAAAAAAAAATTAGGCGCATTATGTGATCATTTCAAGTCACGAGTTGCTTTCTTTTTCCCCAGATTCCTCGCACTATCCTATAAAGAGGAACAGGAGATACTCAATAGCTGAAGAAACTAGCAGTAGGGTATGCATACATAAAGCATATATAAATAATCCTTTTAATAAGGCACGATTATCTGTCTGTGGGAGCCAGTGTGCCACCCATGTGGAAGGGGGAAAAAAAAACAAACCTCGGAGGAACTTGTCCATCTTTCCATGCAAAGTTTCTGCTCTGAGTCAGGGTTCATGGGATCAACCACAGTCAATTGGGTTGCATCCACATTTTGATCTGAGGCTAAACAAGCTACATTAGCTGTGCTCCTTGGTGTGCTCATCTTTGAAAAACTCCATTCTACATAGATCCTGTAACCACCACCCCTCACACCCACACCCTGTTCCCTAACTTGTCAAAGTATCTATGAGTCTTGTCTGCCATCCGAGGATTCAACTATAAACCATAGATCTAAAGGTGGGGGGGGGGGAGAAGAGATCTAACCCAATTTAGGCACCACTTAACCAACCAAGGCACAACTTAAGAGCATTTTTAGAGGGGAGGAATTACCTCTTTGATGAAATGATGATTTATTTATAAATGATTATTTCAGCATGCCTTCAACAACATCTGTACCGGTAGTTTTCCTTATGTGACATTCAATTTTGCCCCAGCGTGATACATTCCAAACAACTATTTTATGTCATCTGACAGAGGCCACGAGGAATTTTTTAATTCCTCTACAATATAATTACTACTCTATAATAATATGCTATAGTTACTGCTCGAACAAAAATGCTGTACAGATTTGTCCTTGACTGTTTTCCATATCCGATACCCCTCACCTGCAATTTTGACTGAGGAAAGAGATATTCTTATTAAAACAAATGGCTCCTTTTTCTTCTGGTTTGCCAATTTCTCAAAGGGATTTGTTTATACAGCCATTGAGTTATCATTGTCAAAGTGTTCAGTCTCTCCCCTTCATTACATCCATAGTTCTACCTAGTATTTTAATAGTTCATACTCTATCAGGGCAATTAATTCTGACCATTTTTATTCATAACTAAACATAATATTTCATAAGTCACTTTTTCAGTGCCATTGTAACTTCAAATGGTCACTATACCTGCAATATATTATTAATGCTCACAAATGCTCTGCAAACTCTTGTCTTGGGGAAAAAATACTAATGCAACAAAATGTATAAAATTTGGTTGAATGTTATTACTGGAGATTTGGAGTACTGTATTTTTTAAAAAAAATATATATTTCAAATACAACACAAAGCAATAGTATTTTTTGTGCTTTTACATTTCAAGTTTATCTCAAATTGTCCTACCCTCCCACAAGCTAAAATTATTTTAGTTTGCTATACTGAAGATGCTCTTGGAAAATGATACATACTTAATTTGCAATCCTCCTTTTATATTGTTTGTGAAATCAGTGACAAAACACAATAGGAGAGAAAAGATCAAAACAGCCTTTCAATATGCCAGCTAGTATGACCCCTATAGAATCTGGAAATTATGGTCCAATACATGGAAGACAATAATATTGTATCAACAACATTCAGGTAATTGACTGCAAGATGATTATGGGCAATAATGATAAAGACATATGTCATATAATTTTATCATCTCAGTAGGCTAATTATTCCATTTGCTTGCAAATTAGCTACAGATGTGCCCTAGACCAGATTTGAGCCACCAGTGCACTTAACACAGAAGGGCTATTACTGTTTTATTACCAGCCATAGGTTGTTTCTTTGCATATTACTTCATGGACTGATGAAATCCACCCAGTTATTCCGTTGCTCCACCATTCACATCCTGATTTATTCGTAACTGGCAAAATCCCTGTCGAATTATAAAGGTAAACACAGGCAAGAATGACAGGTAATTGTACATCTTTGTGATTTACATTCAAGGACATTATGCCTCCAATATATTATACAAAATAATTCTAGTGGAAAACATTGGATAGCCTTTTAGCTCAACTGCAACAGTTCAGTGTTTTGGCTAAATAGACTATGGACTAGAAACAGCAGTTATTACCTTTGGAAATAATGGCATAGCCTTATTGTGGTCATATGTTAAGATGAGAAAACTATTATCTATTATCAGTATTGCTAATTACAATTCACCCCAAAAACTCTTTCAGTTTTTTTGTATAAGACTCAATTGTTAATGCACAATTAATGGCAAAACTCAACAAATGCAATGAAATGATGAAGGAAAAACCATGCCATTGCTTCATGACAATGAATCAATTTGAAACCACAATTGGATGCACATTTACTAAGATATGATTTACATGCTGAAAATAGTTCTTAATTAGCAAGGGTATGTGAAGTGGTTCGGGAATAACGAGAGGTACAAGCAAGCAAGTGACAACAGCTCTTTAATATACAGTGAGACTTCAGCAAAAACTCAGGGGCTGCAGTCCTCCTTATATACAATCCAGGAGGGACTGTCAGCCAATCAGAAACGTAGGCAAGTTTGAAACTCCCGCTTAAAAAGTATCAATACATAACACCCCTCCCTTCCCAGAAGGCACTAATACTCAAAAATTAACATATGTACAAACAAAGTCTCGCAGGTGCTTAGGACGAGTTCTCGCCCTAGTTGACCTGCGCAGTTCAGAGTCTGGTGGGGCGTCGAGCTGGTCGGAGGGACTCTTTGTCTCTCCCGGCTCCGTCAATGGAACCTCCTGGATTTTGTCCGGGGGGTGGTTATCCCCGGCTGGGAGTGGCGACTCGCTGGGGCGGCGCTGGAACCAGGGCTTGTCAGCTAAGTATTCGCGCGACCCCGGGCTTGAGTTAGCTGTTTTGGAGAAGTGGTCATAGTTAGGCTCGGAAATGTCTAAGTTGATGTTTGCCTCGCCAACCACCCGTTTCCTAAGTTGGTCTATGTGGCACTTCCAGAGTCTATCTACCCCAATGTCCACCGTGTATGATTTTGGGCCTGTTATCCCCACTATGGTTCCTGCAACCCATAGAGGACCGCTGGCATAATTGCGAGCGAACACCGGGGACCCGACCTGAAACTGCCTTAAGCCACAGGTCTCTCCCTTAAAGTTTTCGTGCGAGTAGTTAGGGTGAAGCCTGTCCAACACGCACCGGAGCTTCCTCCCCATGAGGAGCTCTGCTGGGCTTCTCCCTGTTGCTGTGCATGGTGATGCATGCTGAACTGCTAGGAATTGATCTATCCTGGCCTGCCAGTCCCCATTGTCTAATCTGGACAGTGCTTCCTTGGCTGTCCTGACAAATCGTTCAGCCAATCCGTTGGAAGCCGGGTGAAATGGAGCTGATAGGGCATGGCGGATTCCCAGGCCGGCCAAGTAACCTTCGAAAAGGGTTGCTGTAAATTGAGGCCCGTTGTCCGATACCAAGGTATCCGGCAGGCCGTGGGTGGCAAACAACTTCCTTAGGGCCTTGATAACGGCTTCGGCCGTTGTAGATGGCATTAATACAATTTCGAGCCATTTTGAGTAGGCATCCACAACTATTAAAAACGTTTGGCCATGGAACGGGCCGGCAAAATCAATGTGGATCCTCCCCCATGGGCCTTTTGGTTTCTCCCACTCTCGGATGGGCGCTACTGGGGGATCGGGGCGAGACTCCTGGCAGGGTCTGCACTTCCCCACCCACTCGGAAATGACCTGGTCCATGTTGGGCCACCAGACATAGCTGCGGGCTAAACACTTCATCCTAACAATGCCCGGGTGCCCATCGTGCAGCAACTCCAAAACCCTATTCCGTAGTTTCGTTGGAATTACCACCCTGTCACCCCATAGCAAGCACCCCCCTTGCATGAACAGTTCGTTTCGTTTGTTGGCAAACCCTTGGTACTCCTCTCCTACCACCTTGTCCGGCCACCCTTTCAGAACCCAACCCATAACAGTCCAGATGACTGGGTCTCTATTTGAGGCTTTCGCCACCTCGCCGGAGGAGATGGGGCCCAAAGTTAACGTGTCCAACAAGAGGACGGAGGCTTCCGGCGTTGGGTTGTCCAGTAGGTCGGGAAGGGGGCAGCAGCTAAGGGCATCCGCATGACCCAGGGTCCGCCCAGGTCGATGGACGAGTTGATATGAGTAGGCCGACAAAAAAATGGCCCATCTGGTCAAGCGAGGGGAGAGGGCAGCGGGGGTTGGCCTGTCGCCCGCCAACAGTCCTAGCAAGGGTCTATGATCAGTCACAAGTTCGAATTTTCGGCCATAGAGGTATTCGTGGAATTTTTTAACCCCCGCAATCGCAGCCAGAGCCTCTCTGTCCAACTGGCTATAGTTCCGCTCTGTGCTGGACAGGGTACGGGAATAAAATGCAATGGGCGCCTCTAGGCCGTTTGGCAGTCTATGGCCTAGGACGGCACCAACTCCTACGGGGGAGGCGTCACAAACTAAGACGAGCGGCAGCTCTGCATTGTACTGGATCAGGAAACTGTCCTCAGATAGGAGTCTTTTCACTGCCTCAAAAGCGGCTGCTTGCGGTTTCCCCCAGACCCATGGTACATTCTTCCCTAAAAGTTTGTGAAGGGGATCTGCAACCGTGGCTTTATCTTTTAGGAACATTGAGTAGAAATTGAGCAATCCAAGGAAGGCTTGGAGCTCAGCTTTGGATTTGGGGGCTGGTGCGCTCTTAATAGCTCTCACCTTGCTTTCGGTAGGGTGGATGCCTGTGCCGTCCACCCTGTACCCCAGAAATTCTACAGAGGGGACCGCTATCCTACACTTGTTCCTTTTAAGTCTTAGTCCCGCTTCTCTGAATCTGGACAGGATGTTCCGTACCCTGTCCCCTAGCTGGTGTTCGTCTTGGGCGCTGACTAAGATGTCATCGAAATAGGGCACCACTCCTGGGAGTCCTTGCAACAGGCGCTCCATGGTGCTTTGAAATAAGCCGGGTGCGACGCTCACCCCAAATTGGAGCCTGGTGCATTTAAATGCACCCCTATGAGTCACGATCGTTTGCGCCTCTGCCGTGGCGTCGTCGACCGGTAACTGTTGATAGGCTTGGGCCAGGTCTAATTTGGCAAAAAATTTTCCGGGGCCCAGGGAGTGTAGTAGATGGTGCACGATCGGCACCGGATAGGCGCTCGGCTGCAAAGCCTTGTTGATCGTGCACTTGTAGTCGGCGCAAATTCTTATTGAGCCGTCGGACTTAACTGGGGTGACTATAGGGGTCTCCCACTTAGCATGGTCAACGGGAACCAACACCCCTTGCTTAATCAGTTTGTCCAGTTCCGCATCGATCTTCGGTTTCAATGCGAACGGCACTCGTCTGGCCTTTAGTCTTACTTGGGCTATGTTGGGGTCTAAGTTTAGTGAAATAGGGGTCCCCACATACTTGCCCAACGTGTCCCCGAAAACGTCCTGGAACTCGGACAGGAGGCTGTCTTTCAGGGTTGACTTGGACATCAGGTGGATGCCGGTGAAGCCCATGCCCAGGGCTCGGAACCACCCCATGCCTAGAAGGCTAGGGAGCTGCTTCGTGACGATGGTCAGCGGCAGGTCCCTCTCGTAGTCTCCGTAGGTGACCCGGAACGTGCCCACGCCCTCGAGGGGGACTCGGTTCCCCTGGTAGTCTAGGATGCGCAGTCTCTGTTTGGAGAGTTGATCCTTCCGGAATGATGGCAGGAGGGTCTTTAGGGTCGCCCACAACATTATGGAGAGAGCTGATCCGGTGTCGATCTCCATCGAGCACGGCCTTCCGTTGATCTCGACCACCGTGCTGACTTTGTCCTCGACCGTCGTGCTGGCCTGGTCGATGTGTATGCTGCGGCCATCTCGCGGTTCAAATTTGCGCCGTTTTTTCGCGCCGCCTTCTCTCGTTGGCTGCTTCTGGCGCGCTGATTCCGGTTGGCTGCGGCGCTCACGTGGTTTGTGTCTTCTGGGCAGAATGGCTCTGCAGACTCGCGCCAAGTGCCCTTTCTTCTCGCAGCGCCTGCAAATAGCCTCTCTGTATTTGCAGGACAGTCTATCATGGTGCCCGCCACAGCTGGGACAGCTTCGCCGGGGGCTGCCAGTGTCTTTTCTCTGGTGCTCCGTTCGGAAGACGTCCTCATCCGACTCGGACTCCGAGCTGGATCCGGCGTCTTCTCTGTGCACCGGGGCAGACTTGGGGCTGTCCTTGCTGGTCAGCGGACGCTGCAGCGTTTCAGCGGCCTTTGTGGAGGCTTCGTGAGCCCTGGCCTCGTCTAGGGCTCCGGCAAGCGTCAAATCAGGCTTGGCGAGCAGACGCCGTTGCAGCCTAATGTCCCGAACACCACAGATCAGTTGCTCAAGCAACGCATCGTCCAAATCTCTGTAGTCGCAATGGGTTGCGGCTTTTCTCAGGCTGGCCATGTACGCGCTGACCGGCTCTCCCTCTCGTTGAACGCGCTGCCTCAGTTGGTATCGCTGCACGAACTTGGAGGGGACGGGAGCGTAGTGAGCCCGGAGAGTTGCCATCAGGGTGTCCCAGGAGACTGTTTGAACCGGCGTTGGCTCACACAGTGACTCGGCCATCTCGAACACGTCCGGTCCGCAGTGGCTTAGGAATAGGGCTCTCTTTCGATTAGCCGAGAGGCCCTGCATGTCGCTGGCTTCTAGCGAGCATTCAAACCTCGTTAGGTACGAGACCCATTTTTCGCGGGTCGGATCGAAAGGCTTGGGCGGAACGTAGGCAGACATGTTTGGTATGCCTCCTGTGGTTCGCCTCGTCGCCTAGCTGAAGCTCGTGGTCTCACTGGTTGGCTTCTTGTAGCTTCTATCCCACCTTCGTCGCCAATGAAGTGGTTCGGGAATAACGAGAGGTACAAGCAAGCAAGTGACAACAGCTCTTTAATATACAGTGAGACTTCAGCAAAAACTCAGGGGCTGCAGTCCTCCTTATATACAATCCAGGAGGGACTGTCAGCCAATCAGAAACGTAGGCAAGTTTGAAACTCCCGCTTAAAAAGTATCAATACATAACAGTATGAATCTTCTTTGGAGTAGAAATATAGATAAGCTATCATAACTCCTTAACGCAGTGTTTCTCAACCTTGACAACTTTAAGAGATGTGGACTTCGACTCCCAGAATTCCCCAACCAGCAGCTAGCTGGCTGCTGGCTAGGGAATTCTGGGAGTCGAAGTCCACATCTCTGAAAGTTGCCAAGATTGAGAAATACTTCCTTAAAGGATTAACACAGCATTTACTGGTTTATCCTTACCCTTTCTGCTGAATGAAAGTCTCTAATGCTGAAGGGGAGTGGAAACCATATCAAGGCTATATTCCACCCATAGCTCTATATAGGAATCTATGGGGACTAAATTTCACATGTTTCTCTCAGATTAATTTTAAAGGAGTAGTAGGAGCTGTTGGAGAAGAAACAGTTTGGCGATGCCAATCCTAAGAAGTTAAGGCCTAATTCTAAGGTTTTAGCAAAACTTCCCCCCCTCCCAGGCCTGCATTTAGATTGTAAAGCAAATATTCACTAAATCCATAATACCATTTTCTTCCCCAAATCAGTGAGCAAGGAGATGCCAGACTTCTAGGAATAGTTCTTTGGACTGTTGATCTATTCAGACGTAGTCCAGCAAATATAATTTAATCAATCCAGTGCAAATGTGACTGGCTGGAGACCAGGCGGCCTAGAATAAAAGCTTTTGTCTGGTCTCATTCAAATGCTGAAATAACATCCCTACAGCCTGGCTAAACTGTTTGTTCTTCACAATTAATTCTTCAATTGACCACTTGGTAATATAACCAATGCCAGAACTATTCTGAACTTTACTACATACACTGGAAACCTTTGCCTAAACTCTGAACTAAACCTTGATCATGCTGTTACTGATGGTTTGTGTACTGATTTTTGACCCAAGATTTTCTGGCTGTCCTTTTTATTGTTTCAGTATGTGAGATCTAGAACAAACCCAAACACATGTTCCTAACTGTCTATCAGAGCTAAAGACATGAGGTAGAAGCAAAAGAGAAAGAATTAACTGGTCCAGAGGTGCAGAAGAACTTGGTTTCCAAATAATTTGTGGGAAGTGTCAATTTTGGAAGCTTTCTTGGTAGAAAATATACTGTGCAATAAGTCTCTCCAAGTAGCAGGATAATCAGGTGGTTTACAAGACAATAAAGGATTCTAGTTTAAGAAATGAAAGGTTTGTGTCAAAAAATATGCATGTACCACTCAAGAGTTAACATGAGTAAAATAACAATTGCATCAGTTTCTTAACCCAGTGTTGAGAAATGGTGATCTTGAAGGCAGTCTGTTTAGCCATAGAAATAAAACCAGATATCTGAAGGGTCACTGGAGAGAGTTAATTAGACCATATTTTTGAGTAGGTTTCTCTTGCTCTCAAGTACTATTTGTGAGATTAGTCATTCCCAAGAAATAAAGGGAAAGTAGATTGAGTTTCTGCCTACATTTATAGGAAAATGTACTTTGAAGGACAAGCTTTGCTTAGAATAAACTATTGTTCAGTTTAAGGTTTGGCTGTTATGTTCAGACATCCATCCTAAGGTAATTTTATTTCCCATATCTATTGTAGAGTTAAAAGGGATGCAGTGGCTCAGTGGCTAAGACGCTGAGCTTGTCGATCGAAAGGCCGGCAGTTCAGCGGTTCGAATCCCTTGTGCTGTGTAACAGGGTGAGCTCCCATTACTTGTCCCAGCTTCTGCCAACTAGCAGTTCGAAAGCATATAAAAAATGCAAGTAGAAAAATAGGGACCACCTTTGGTGGGAAGGTAACAGCGTTCTGTGCGTCTTTGGCATTTACTCATCCCGGCCACATGACCACGGAGATGTCTTCAGACAGCGCTGGCTCTTCGGCTTTGAAACGGAGATGAGCACCGCCCCCTAGAGTAGCACATATGTTTGAGGGGAACCTTTACCTTTTATTGTAGAGTTCCATCTTGGGAAGCATTCATTTATATTTGAGATAGCCCAGTTCTTTACCAAAATCTGAAGTTACTTACAAAAATCAACAGAAACATACCTAAAAACACAAAAAAAATCAGAGAATTCAAGATAGAAAAAAATTAAATGGTCTGGCTCCTTGTGTAATCTATCTGCTACTACAATAATAGCATCTCTTTTTTCTGCATTTGTGATCAGCTGAAAAGTAGCATTTTAAAGTTGAGATGTCACCATTGGCTTCTGGCATACTTTGTAACAATCTCATATGTCGTTTCCATTGTGACATATATGTCATCATTTGCCCATACCATAAACACCAAGAGCTATCATCTGTCTGACCAATAATCAAAATAATATTTATTCAGCAGACATCAAAGTCTTATCAACATTCATATATTCTCATTACAATAAAACTGGCTTCAGCCAGGAAGTAAATTTGAAGGCTAGAATGACACTTTCCTCCTCATCTGGAAGTTGATCTTTAGTTTTATAGAGTAACACATGTTGATTTTACATCCAGATACCCAATCAGTTTCTATTAGTGACTATTTAAATGCTTTAGCCAAAAGCAATGTTCTTTTCTGAGCACCACTGCTTCAGCTATTAAGAACAGGAGCCATTAATCAGTCAGTCCTAATCACAGATGTGTATTATTGAGCACAGATTAATTTGGGGGATTTCATTTGCATTCAGAAATTAGGATCAGCTGGGTAGCCTTCACAGTTTATGAATGTCCATGCAGATAGCCAAACCAGCATGACTTGATCCTGGACCCCAAATAAATATATACTCAAACAGATTAATTCAGATGAATGTATCAACACTTCAATACAAATAGCACTTCAAATTCATTTCTATTAGAACTACAGCCAACTAAATAATTTAAAGTTGAAATTTAGCTGCCAAAAAAGAAGGAGAGAAAGGCTAGAATAAATGAAAGGCTTGAATTATGCCATAAGACAATACAAAACCTGAAGGAGACATAGGTAAACTAGTAAGGTGGCTCCCTTATTAATATTATGCCTATTTCCTTTTTAGTTTTGCTTTCATACTTTTTAATGATTAATAATTATATAATGGTTTTAGATAATTTTTATATTTTACTGGATTGTTGTACACCACCAAAATCACTTCCTTGAGATGGGTAGCTGTATAAATTAGGCAGAAATATTTGCTTGGTTTAGTGTAACCCATCTAAATTTGTTCATAGAACATGATTGGCTTAGTTTTTCATTACTATTAACAGATAAAGAAATATGAAACACTGTTGTTTATATCAAGGGTAGTGATGTTAGTTTGTGTCTTAGCTTCCTCTGCTCCAGATAGTTTTCTTCTGTTTCATAATCTTTTGAAAGAATATTTAGACATTGAAAGAATATTTAGAAATTTGTTCCAAGAGTAGTGACTCTTGGATTACGGCTTAGCCATGCTAGGCCCTTTAATAGGAGGGGTGAAAAGTTTTTTTTTTTTAAAGAGATGAAATGATTGTAGCAGGCCTATTCTTGTAAAAGTGTCCTAAGATCACTTTCAGTGTCTTGATATTGGTAAGATAATTTACATCTGTTCAGTTTTAGGACAATGTATCCTGAATACTATAATATTCAGCCCACATTGTTTTTGAATGTAATACAGTAGAACCTCTGGTCATGATTCTGACCATGACCAAATCAGGTTCCGACCAAAAAATTTACAATTTTTTTTTTCACGGCCGATTTCCCCTTCCAAGCTATTTTTTTTTTTTTTTTTTTTTTTTTGTAAATACCAAATTTCCAAAATTAGGTTCGGGTCATGACCAAATCGGTTTGCGACCAAAGTTATGGAACAAATTATGGTAATGACCAGAGGGTTCTACTGTATTCTAATTTGCACAACTGCTGGGCCCTTAAATGTCTCACCTCAGCTTTTTATGCAAATAGATTCACAACAATGTAACCGATCCACAAATCAAACAAATTAATTCAGTGAAACAAAATGAATCCAAATATAGGCTGAGATAAAGTTCAGAGACATTCTATGAGGTTAGGTAACGGGAATTCAAGACTAGAATAAACAGATAACCCAGCATCCAAAAAGGGCAGTTTACAATTGTTTGTTTATTACATTTCTAGGCTACCCAACTCCAGATGACTATGAGCAGTTCCCCAGTATTTAAAAACAGCAGCAATATACTATAGTAAAACATCAGAAAATAGCAACCATTAAGAAAATAAAACTATGCCTTCATATCCCCAGTAACTCACAGAGCCTATCCCCCATCTCAAATCAAGGTCTGAGGGGAAAAAACAGGTTTTTAAAAATGCTTTAAAACAGGTGAGATGGGAACTGAACAGATTTCTGGGGGGCTGTTCTCAAAGAACAACCTGAAAAAGGAAAGAATGAAGATTAAAATTGTCCACTATGGTAGAATTCAGTAATCGTTTCTTTAGCCATCACCATGTTTTTTAAAGTAGTGGAACCACCACATGCTCCCAGCCACTCATCACCTGTTTCTTGGCAAAGAGAAAAGAGAGAGGAACCCTACAATAATTAAACTTAACTTGGTCAAAGTCCTAACCATTTATAATCACCAATCTAGCCAACACTAGTTCATTTTTAATTGTAACAATATGTGGGCATTCATAACAAACAGCCAGACTGGCTTTCTTAATCGACTGAATGCTTTTAATTAGAACCCATTAGAAGCTGCAAACTAAAATTCAGGCAGTGAATCAGTTTATGTTGTTCCTGAATAATTTAGTGTGCCATGGTTATAAGAACATTTGGTGTACAAAAATATCAACAAGGGCACGTAGTTTTTTTTTTTTCCTGGAATGCCTGAGCAAGTTTAGGGATCCCAGTTGGGATAAAGGGTGTGAAAAAGTTCATTACATTCTTATCAGATTGTAGTCCTTGATTACAATAGTGCAAGAATGGAATATACTACTATTCTGGATGCATAAAGATATACATGGAAAGGCAAAAAAACATTTTGAGTTATGAATAACAATCAGTAAAGTGCATTGAAACATCAGGCAGGCATGTAATCCTCTAGACTAGAGCAGTGTTTCCCAACCTTGTTCAACCTCCAGATGTGTGGACTTCAACACCAGAAATTGCTCCATACTCATGTGTTATTAGATGAAGGGACTTTACCCAGGTATACAGTTAGAAAAACAAGGCATGGATCAGCTGTTTCTTTAGGTAGTGGTGATATTCCTCCTGCATGCCTCATTGAATTTTTCAGCAACTATGGATTACCCATGTATTTCTCTTAATTCAGAATGGGTCCAGCCCCATTCTATATAGTAAAATTACCAGCAGGTTCCACTTTCTCTTGGGATAGCAAAGGGTAATTTAAAAGGAAGCAAGATGCCAAAAAACAAAAAAAGATTTCCTCTTCAAGATATTCAAGTGAATATGGACCTCATCATTAAAATTACCTTCGTTCTTCAGCAATGAATGCTCAAATTTTTCATTTATTGTTATTTAGATAATATACAGAAACAATGCACCATTCACAATTCAGCTGCATGCAGATTGAGAATTTCTGCTCTGAAAAGTTATGCACAGGCCCTCTTTTAAAAGGTTCCTCATCAATCTTTCAGAAAATGCTTGTCTTCCTGAACAGTCTTGTAAAAATTTACTTTTAATCACTTTTTCTATGAAGTCTAAATGAAACGTAAGGTCTCAAACTCATACTGTGCAGGTAAGGGTTAGTTCTAGCCCCTTGGATATGCTTTTCTTCTGTTAGGCTGTCAGAATTTCAAGTTTGATACTGCATTTCCCCGAAAATAAGACTCTGTCTTATTATTTTTTTGAACCCCGAAATAAGCGCTTGGCCTTATTTTTGGGGAGGTCTTATTATTTTGGGGCACATGGAGCAAGATGGGGCTCCTCTTGCCATCTTACCTGATTCCCAGCTCTCCCTAACCCTAACCAGAGGAAATGGCGGGGACTGGCTGCGCATGCGATTAAATATTTTTAGGAAGGGCTTACTTACGGGGAGGGCTTATTTTTAGTGCATGCTGTCAATAGCCCGACTGGGCTTATTATCCAGGGAGGTCTTATTTTTGGGGAAACACAATATTTGTAGTTCAATCAGGATTTTAGAATATTTTTTTAAAAAATTCCCATTTCTATGAGCCAAGAGGTTACAAATCCAATCAAGGCTGTTTTAAGCATTTTCTCAGCTTTTTACACTTGATAAATTAGTAAGCTACACTAAAAATACCCTAGGCACTGTAACAGATGTGTTAACACCAAATTAGTCTCAATGTCTAATTAATATGAAGGAAGGCTAACACAAGTCTATCAATCACTAAACTTCTTACAAACTCCAGTGCCACCTCTACTACACCTGACAGATATAACCGAAGCATGTTCAGAACTAAGAAACAGAGCAGATATCAGACGGTGTATGTCTCTCTCTTTTACATCAGTTCTTTAAATCAATAGCACAGATGTCAAAGAAACATTATGAGAATAGTGTGCTTTGTTCTGGAATAAACAAAATGTGAATATTAAGTTTGCATAATCTTGAAAGTACAAGCAAAAAGATAAGACGAAAAGAAAGTGCGAGTTTAGGAATCCATCTCAGTTCAAGAAACAAATCCCAGAGGTCAGCAATAGACCTTTTATGATATAACATTGATGGGTAAAATATGTTACCATGTCAATTTAAGATTAGCTAAGTTATATTTTTAGAAGCTAACTATAACTTTCGTTATTATCTCCCTGTCACATACAGTTATATTTCTGGTCAAAGCTCTGGATATGGCCCCTGATTTTTGTGATAATAAATGTTTTGGTCCCTGAACCTAGCAAGTTTTACACTTGGGGTAATCAATCATCTTATTCCCATAAGACATTAATCTTAAATGTTCAGCAAGTCCAAAAAAGAAATACTAGCTATCACTAAACCCCAAAATATAATTTATCTCATAGCAGTCCTTTGCCTTACAACAGTCTACTCTTCCATTGAACGTAACCTAATGGGCAATACTAAGGCAACTGTGCTTTTAGTGTTCTTTTTGATATGAGTCATGCACACTCTAGAGCTGTTTACTTCTTTTATCAGTATATTAATAAGCTGAATTCGTTCAGAGAGAGGTTAGGTCCAGCTGGTGAAAAATCAGTTGTTTTGCGCATCCAGAAATGGATCAAAGCTTTTAGCATTTCAAACCTCCCTACTTAAGATCACTTTGTCCTTCTGAAGTAGCAATTGCTGATATCATAAAATACTTTTGGTTTTTACATTCTAGATAAAATCAGAGTAACAATTTAGAGACTGAGTAGTGCCTATCTATTCTGATTAAACATCTGAACAGCACATAAAACCATAACAAATGAATGCCTGTTTTGACTTGCTTGCACCGAGGATGTAGCAGCCTGTTATTTATTTATTTATTTCTGAAAAAGCAAGTGGTTGTGGATGGATGAACATACCTTAGAAAGCACTAGTTTAACCTCCCCTCTCCCAATATTTTCCATCCCTAGTCTATTTGACCCATTTTGAGTACAAAATGTATTGGTTTACTCTGATCTCTAGTTTTAGAATATAAAAAAATATTTCAGAAGGACCAAATTTAAATTAAAGGTAGAACCAATGTTCCCAAGTTTATAACTCCTGAGTTTACACTAGGGTAGATGACGCAAAATGCTACTACATTTGGGGCTGCAGACTAAGCAGTAACAGTACTTTTAAATATATCGGCATTATAATTTTAAAGAATTACAAAGCTAGTGGATACTCCCAGTGGAGAGGGGAAAAAAGATCATCTGATGAGGATGGTTTCTTTTTTCATAAGTTGAAGTTACATGTGCTGCTGGTTAGATCAACTGACTGAGTAATGTTGTTGGGCTTTAATTAATTGCATGTAAGGCTCCATCATCTCAAATTAATATCAAGTATCACTTATATAAGGATCACAAGCGTTTTTCCTCTTCTTTTCTCTGTCCGTGATATACTTATCTTATGCCTTGTGCTGGAAATAGATTTGAATAACTGTCTTCTTGATGGCTGCAGCCTTCACTATGTAAAAGCCAGCTCAGAATTTTTGTAAACTGACCAGACAAATGGACAAAATGCACACGGAAAACTCAAGAGTGTCCCTAACAATTTATTGTTTTCGCTTTCATTCTGGAATGTTTTGTATTACTCCAAGAACTAACATTACTCAGGGGGCAATAACAATTGGTATCCTCAATTTATGACCGCAACTGGGATTGAAAAATTCATTGCTAAGTGGTATAGCTGTTAAGTAAGGCATTAGGTGGGAGCACCCAATTTTACAATCCTTTTTGGCCATAGTTATTAAGCGAATCACCACAGTTGTTAAATGAGACATCCTGGGACTACGATTTCAATCTTTCCTGCCAGCTTCCCCATTGACTTTGCTTGGGGGAAGCCAATCGAGAAGGTTGCAAATGGGGATCACATGATTGCAGGGATGGCGCAACTGTCATGAGTGCAAGGACCAATAATAAATCACTTGTTTTCAATGCCCTTGTAACTTTGGCCATGAAATAATGGTCATACGTTGAGGACTGATTGACTCATGGCGTTTGTTTTTCTTCTAGGTTGGCAGGAGTACAATAAAGATAATTTCACAGCCAACTTTAAAATGCTTTTGTGATGGTCTTCATAGAGTCTTCTTCAGAGGATGAGGAGTTATTACTGACTATTAGGGTCAGGATCCAGGAGGTAGAACAAAGGAAGAACCAGCAGACCTGCAATCCAAAATTCCAATCAGGATTTCCCAACTTCTCAAGGTTTATGAGGGTGCTAGTAGACTGACAATGAAAGGGATGAAAGCATGAGAAGCATGAGAATGCAGGGCAAAATTTCTTGGGAGTAACTGTCTACTCAGGAGTTGTTATTGTCCAAATTAAGCTTTGGAAAATTGGAGAGGACTCAGTGATGGGAGCAACACCTTTACTTTTTGTGTACCTATGATTACCTGCCCGAATCTTTGTCTTATCCTCTAGAAATGTCTACTTTGACTATGGCCCAGTTTGTACCCTGAGCTTACTATACTCTTCAATCCTCTGGTGTGGGAAGGGAATTCCTTTGCTACCTCAGCTGACTTCTGGATCATTGCTAGACTCTGCCTCTGATTCATTCCCTGGCTGGTTGTTATTTAGTTAACAGAAAAGTTTAGCAAGTTCTATCTGCAAACACACTGTCTCCTCAGCAGGAACAGGAAGAGCTTCTAAGGCTACACGACTTTCCATAAATAAACAAGCAAACAGAATTGTTAAAAGAGTAAAGATAGGCATGGTTCATTGCATGGGGGAGGAGGAACCAAGGTTATAGAGAATGGGTGATAAACTGTGGATATTTTAGGAACATTAGAATTGCACATTGCCAAGTGCACAATGGATGAGTCATGTGGGGCACAATGAAAGCGGCTATACAGAGCTCTTGAGAGCTGTTACATTAGTGGAGAGGCTGTGGTAGGCAGTAATTTGGCAAAAACCTAAATTGAACACCCCAGAATGTATTCCAGGGTGAGCCCACATTACTTGGGCTGAAATTGGAAACAAACATTCTTAAATTCTAATTGCATTGTTTTCTTTTTATTAAAATGAAAACCTTCAGGAATGAACATAAACGGAGTTGAGACGACTGCTTGAGGCTAAAAATAAAAATCACTGAAGACAGGCGGCTGTACAAAGAGAATAAGCTTTCCGAAGACTGGAATGTTTGTGGACAGTGAGGAAGGCCTGATTAAAGCAACAGATATTTAGGGCAACTTTTTGTACCTTTGAAGACTTCTCTTTTATGAGTTGTGCAGCACGTCTGTGAAGAAAATGCCAGCTTCCTCTCAAACTAATCCTGTTTCATAAGGGACAACATTCTAGATCTGGTGCTTCCTTGTTGTCTAGAAAAGAAAGAAGAGGTTTGCTCCGCAATGGATGTTGACAATACATCAGAGAGAGCAGGTCTCTTTCTAAATCAGGGGTCTCCAACCTTGGCAACTTTAAGCCTGGAGGACTTCAACTCCCAGAATTCACCAGCCAGCTGTCAATAAACTACAAACCAACAATGTCTTAGCCTGGTGTGTGCTGTGTGGACCTAGCCTATGTGTTTATTGAATTCAGAACATTGATATTAATTGCATAAACCTTAGTTGGATTAACCCTGGTTACCCTTGTACGAACACAGCAGTAGCCTTTCAGACATAAACCCTAGTAACTAATTAAATAACAGTATATTCGTAAATATTCTTCTTTCAGTAAATCAGAAGAAAATAGAAGAAACCTCAGAGATTTTACACCTGCGTGTGTACAAGGAAGGTGGTTCTCCCAAGTAGTAGCTGTTAAATTCATTTCATCTATTTTGCTTTTAAAAAAATAATACTGGCAGCTTGAATAGAACAGAGAAGACAAAATTAATAAGCTGGTGAATTGGCACAGAGCAGGAAGACAAGACATAGTATCTACTGATCATTATATATTAATGCCTCCATACTCTGATTCCTTGTTTTGTTTAGTAAATCCTGATATAATAAGCTAGCCTGCATATATTGTAGATGCGGGGATGTGGGGGAAATCAATAAGGATTTGGATGCCTCTGGGAAAGGCCTCACTCTGTAGCCGTCTTACTACAGCAGATGGCTTAATGTTATTACAAACTAGCAGAAGTGATAAATGTCATTACAAAGAACTGACAGAAGGACGGAGAAAGGAAGACACATTTTCCATACAGTGGAAATTCCCATGCTTTCTAAAGTACTTCTAAAGGCTGGCTTATTTTACTGTTGGAAAAAAACTATGCAATATAATTTTGATTCAGAGGGCAGCCACAATTGTCGTTTTCAGATAATTAGCAGGCTTAAGATGTATTTCCAGAGTTGCCAGAACCTGTTAAACCTTGCCAGTTTTCTTTTTTATAATCTTACTCAAAAAGGAACTTTTATTGCAAGTGTGAGCCTTGATTGCATAATAAACCCCATAGTGTGCTTTCTCATGAAACAAAATATATTCAATTATGGTAGTAAATTCAAGGAAATAGCAATAGCACTTAGATGTATATATCGCTTCACAGTGCTTCACAGCCCTCTCTAAGCAGTTTTCAGAGTCAGCATATTTCCCCCTATTGGTCTTCTGGAAAGCGGTGAAGACTTGGCTTTTCCAGCAGGCCTGGGGCCGTTGATCTCGCTGTTGCAATCTTGCGAGCTCCGGCCATGAATGGTGTGCGTGGGCTTTTAATGTTTTAAAAATGTTTTTACAATGTTTTTTAATAATTTTTCTATGTTCATTGTTCCCATTATTTTTGCTGTAAGCCGCCCAGAGTCCCTTAGGAGTTGGGCAGCATAGAAATGCAATAAATTAAATTAAACAATCTGGGTCCTCATTTTACCCACCTCAAAAGGATGGAAGACTGAGTCAACCTTGAGCCAGTCAGGATTGAACCCCTGGTGTATATTCCTTGTTGAAAAAAATTGGACAATGTATTGTATGGAAGGCTGTGAATAGATTCTATTCAGCAATCATTGAAATCAATATTTCAATGATTGCTGAAATTACTTCGTACATCCTCCATATAATTACACAGCAAAGAGCAAATGTTTCCCTTTAGGTAGATACTAACTTTCCTGAATGAAACATAATATACTAATTTCAATTTTTATAACATATCGTGCACTCTGACTCATGGTGGGAAAACAACCCAAATCTTGGCAGGCATGAAGGAAAAGCTTAGTCCTTTTGGCTAGTGGAGTGATGTTTCATCACATTAGGATTAAGCGGTCATGTAATATTAGCATTCAGTATTTAGGTTTTTGTATGAAAAGATCAGTTCTAATAATTATAATGGGCTGTCGAAATAACCCTGGGAGACAAGAAGAGGAGCCACAGCCTAGATCATAGCTAAACAAGAAGGACTGGGGGTGGAGAAAGCATCTCAGAAGGGACCCTCCCTAGTGCTCTGGGAAGTAAAGCCAGAAGAGGGGAAAAGTACTTTCAGGTTTGCCAGATTCTGTTACTAAAATTTTACAATAAAAGTAGTGCTAGAACGCATGGCTCCGTTTCCTGCCTGAACTACCTTGGAGGGGTGACAGTAACCAATACAGTAAATATAATTGTTACCTTACATAACTGGCAATATAAACTGAAGACTCTGTATATGCAAAATATGTTCAGCCAATGAGCTATGACCGTTCATACTAAAAGCTTTTAAGTGATGCTACATAGGAAAAGGATTAACTACAGATGTTGTGTGGCAAAGGTTTACTCTGGGATATGAGAAAGCATTAGCCTCCAGTATCTGAGGGATGCTGAATTCACTGAAGCAGTCAAGCAGCAAAAACTTTGTTGAAATATTTTGGGTTTTACCTTACAAAAGAATTAAAATATCAAACCAATAGCATTACAGGAAATAAAGCAAGGCAGTTATTTCAGAGGGAGTCACTGTAGGAACATGATGGATTCATACATTACTTTCAGCCATTATTTCTGAAAGCATATTGAGTAAACGATAATTGGCTAGTTTTGCTCAGCGTTGCCATAAACTGTGATCATAAATCTCGAAGTCTGGTTTCATACAATGCACTAAACTGAAGTTAAACAAGCCATATTATAGCCAAGGATAGTGTACGCATCCAGTAAACAACTCAGTGGCATAAAAATGAACATTGCAACTCATCTACAAGTAGAACGTAAGAGACTTTCAGACTTATACTAGGAAGTCTGGTCACGGCATAGATGCAATTTAAGTTCTTCAAAGCTGAAATAATTTTGAGAGCCCTACAAAAATCTGAGGCCACTAATCTAAAGATTGAACTCTTTGGTTAAACTTTGGACCACAAACGAGCAAATTATGTCGAGCCAAATGCTGTTCATACTCTTAGGCTCACCAGTCTTAGCAAGCATGGCTGATAGTTATAGGAGTGAGAGTGAAAAATTCAGAACATTTATCACATTTGAATTATTGCTTACTCAATAAAGATAATAAAGATAAATAGATGCACACACATACACATATATAAAGACATGCTGGAATCTGATTCATATACATAGCCTTCCAGAGTTATTTATGAGTTCAACTTAAATGAGGCTCGTTAGTGCATAAGCCATTATAAGGGCTGATGCATGATATATGAAGATCTACAGTAGAATTCCATCTCTGCGGAGCGATGACAAGGATATGGCTTCTGCTGTGTGACCATGCTCAAATTGCTTGCTGTCTCATTTTCAGGAAATATGGTGAATTAGGGTGATTTAGATTCTGTGTGTGACTTGGATCTATTTCTCCTATTTTTAAAAGAGCAAAAAAAAAAAAATAAAATAAAAAAATACCGAGCATCTTGCTCTAATAATATGGCGAGGATTAATGACATTGCCAAGAAAATGACAATGTGAAAATAGGATTGGAGCTGGATGATGCTGTTGCTGGGAGAGTTTTAAATCAGTCAAAAAACAACCACTTAGTGAAATCTGGGGGAGCCAGAGCTTTGAACAGTAAAAACAGCCCAACAAAAACATCCTTATATTTAGCATGTTGTGATAGGTGTGTGCATGTTTGCATTTAGAGGTGAGTGAGAGAGTCCGCTGGTTGTCAGTGCTTTTCTTGGGAATCCTTTTACTGGGAACGTCTTTCCCACCAAAACCAACAAGAATTTGATAAATATAATACGGTATATGGCTAAATGTTATCATTCCAAATTATATTTGACAAATTGCTTCATTTTAGAGCGTCTTTAGAAGATCAAAACAAGCAGTGCTGAAATACAATCTATTTACATTACTTGAATTTAAAATATTTGAATCTTATTTAAAATGCCACTTTTTAAAAAACAGTAAAGTGACTTGCTGGCTCCTAGGCTGACATTATAAAATGTCATTCTGCATTGTGACTTTTGTCTGTTCAAATGGGGGAGTGCTTGGAAACAGTTATAAGCAAATCGTAGCTCATAGACCAATCCTGGCGAACATACAGGAGGGATGTAAGTTGTGCCATGGTTGCCTACCACTTTTCTTGCACAACTTTAATTTAATTAAAAAATAAATAAATTTAAATGTAGAACATTGCTAGGAAGCTGTCGTATTATAAACACCCACCTCTTGCATCATGTTTATTTTTAAGATTGGTAGCTTCAATCAACATCCACTTGCCTTTCTTTCCCCCCAGACCTTAAAAGTAATGGTAAAGGTTTCCCATCCAGCTGTGTCCAAATTTAGAGGCGGTGCTCATCTCCGTTTCTTAGCTGAGGGAGCCAGTGTTGTCCGAAGGCATTTTGGTCATCATCAGCATGACTGTATGTCGAGATGCACATTACCTTCCCAACAAAGTTGTACCTATTTATCTACTCACATTTGCATGCTTTCAAACTGCTAGGAGGGGAGGAGCTGGAGCAAGTAACAGGAGCTCATCCCATCGTGCACCACTTGGGTCTTAAACACGGGCTGTCAGCTTTCCAGCTGACAAGTTCAGGATCTTTAACCACTGAGTCATCACGCCTCTTCTCCCAAAACCTTAGGATGCTAGAATATGGGAAACAGAGGGGATGGCACAAAGGTACCTCGTGAACTGTGGAAGTTAACAAAGGTTTATGACTAGTCACACATAAATACGGTATGCATTTAAGTAATAAAATAAGCAAACCTCCCCAAAGCAGTATTTTTGTGAAGATAAGGCTGTGTTTACCATCAGGCCTGCCTCATTCAACTGGGTCAGCTCAGAATGATGCAGCAGTTATTTTTTTCAGCCAGTATTTCCTGCTATGGTCTTCTTTTCTGCCCTTTATGGGCTCAAGGGCAAAAGAAAGGCAACAGCTTCTCCTGTTTTAGCTAGCTTGAGAAATGCAAAGTCAGCGTTAGCCCACTACAGTAGGTCAGCCTGGAGATGTCTAGGCCTACTGAAGCATGTGATCAGATTATAAATCCACCCCCAACACAATGTGGCAGTGACACTATTTACAACAGTAGAGTTTATTTGGAACACACAAAACACTATAGGAAAAAAAAACCCATAATAGATATCAGGAACACAGAAATAATGGATAGATCCATCTAAGGTGGCAATTAGACCTCAAAGAAAAATGAAACTTGGAAAGAAGCCAGGTGTTTGCCTTGAGCACATATTGCATAAAATACACTAGTCCTTGCTTAGTGACACTTTGTTCACCAAGATGATGAACAAGAAGACTTATGACTGGCCTTTACAGTTGTGGACATCACAGTGTACTGCGGTCATGTGATTGTCATTTGCAACCTTCACGTCCTGCGTCTGACAAAATCAAAGAGGAAGCCATCTGGAAGTTGCAAGTCATGGTCACATGATGACATGCTTAACATCTGGAATGGCCATGGTAAGTCAGCATGGTCATGTGATGTCACCTTTTATGATTGCATCACTGAGCGACAGAATTGCCGATCCCAATTACGGTCGCTAACTGAGGACTACCTCTAAAGCCAAATCTTAATCTCCCGTTGTCTGTTATTCACAGTTTTTATCCATGGGCTGTCAGACTCCTGAATGAGAAATAACTATGTAGTATGATGGCCTGCAGGGCCGGCGCAATGTGTAACATGTTCACACTGGTGAAATAGGACTGGGTGTTTTGTTAATATGATTTATTGGGTTAGAGGTTTTCTATCTTCACTGTGAGTTGTATTGTGTTGGGTGGAGTGCACTGAGGGAGCTCAACCAATCTCATTGCACATGTGTTGTGCACTGACAATAAAGATTTGATTTGGTTTGACTATACCTAGAGTTCCTGGTGAGTTAGGTCCTTTCCTGCATTCTTAAAAGTTCATGTCCGACAACTTGGGAATGAGGTTATGATTCCTTTCTTTCCTTCTCCACAACCAGCTGCTGCTTTTGGAGAAATTCAAAAGAGCATAGGTCTCTAGCAATTTCCTCCCCTGCTGCTTAACTACAAGAGGAGAGGAAATGAATGTAATCATGAATTTAGCCGACTAGACCCCGGAGGCTCGCTTGCCTAGAAGCATTCATCTGCAGGTGAATTGGAAGTACTTTCTTATCTAATGGAAATCTCTAGACTTTTGTGTTCACAGCGGTGCCTCTTACAGTGGGAATACTTACAAAGTGCTGAAAAATGGGGGGTGGGTTCTTTTGTGCTAAGGTTTGCTTTTATTCCACCCAACAGTTAATGGGAGGATATGGAGGGACCAAAGTAATACACATTCTACTGAAATGTGAATCCAGCCAGTTCAACCAGTTCTGGCTCCTACCTCTTTCATTCATCACAGAAATAAAAGACAGAACTATTCCTTTTCAGCTTAGCCATCCGGTGTGATTAACCCTTTAAGAGATACAAGGGAACATCTTTTAAAAAGCAGGGTGGGACTATTATCTGTCTCTGGCAGCAGAGGCTTGCTGGTTTCGAGGAGGGGCACTGAAAACAGCTCTCTGGCTGGTGGAAAATGGGGCAACTTGTTCCAGGATGCCTGCCCTGGGCCTCTTCAACCAACCTACTCCTCCACTGATCTGCTGAAAGAAGCTAGCTGATCATCTGATTCCAAGTGAAGGGTACCTACCAACCAATCTAAAGGTACCTAAAGGTACTAAGGCTGCATTACTATTACTATTACGGTAGTTTTCTCACCATTCCTATCACCCATCTCCTCCCACTAGGACTACATGACTGTAACTTTGTTGCTTGTATCCTTACGATTTATATTTATATTGTTTCATTAAGTGTTGTACCTTATGATTCTTGACGAATGTATCTTTTTTTTTTTAATTTGATTTATATGCCGCCCTTCTCCGAAGACTCAGGGGGGCTTACAATGTGCTCAGCAATAGCCTTCATCTTTTTGTATATTTTATACAAAGTCAGCTTATTGCCCCCACAACTGGGTCCTCATTTCACCTACTTTAGAAAGGATGGAAAGCTGAGTCAACCTTGAGCCTTGGCGAGATTCGAACCCTGCAGTAATTGCAGGCAGCTGGTCTTAATAACCAGCTTAATAACAGGGTGCCTTAAACCCCTGTACTACCAAGGCTCTTATCCTTGGTATCTTGTCCTTTTATGTACACTGACAGCATATGCACCAAAGACAAATTCCTTGTGTGTCCAATTACACTTGGCCAATAAAAAATTCTATTCTATTCTATTCTATTCTATTCTATTCTATTCTATTCTATTCTATTCTATTCTATTCCATTCCCTACCCTACCCTACCCTACCCTACCCTACCCTACTCTACCCTACCTTCTTCAAACTGGAAGGGGGAGATATGACATCACTGTGTCCTTCCTTTTCGTCTGAAAGAAAACAAAGCATGGCTGGCCTCTGTCTGCCATTGTTTTTTTAAAACATTATCTTTTTCTCTGGAAGAAGGAATCTGTGATGAGGGTCCAAAGGAATTTGAAGTTTGACCTGAACTTTCTTTCGACTTCCACAAGGCATATACTTGACTCCTATTAGTTATGAGTCTACCTGTGCATGCTTTTCTTGACAAAAATGCAACAGTGTTTCATTACTACCTTCTCCTGGATGAGATATGGATTCAAACCATTGGAGTGGGTTGATCAGCTGGAGAATTAACCTCTTTTAGTCTCAGTGCAACCTTAATCCAACACTTGTCACTGCTTGAACAACAGTCTAGATTCCTAGTCTAGCCCACAGCTCTGTTTCCCCCCCCCCTCTTTATGGTCTCCTATTCAAGTATTGACCCAAATTTGAATTTAAATCTTACTGTTATGAATGACTTCCTAGTCTCCAGAGTTACTTTAGCCACCACTGCTGTTCTTTGGAGCCAACTGGATTGCAATCTTTATTTTTCTGTCCTTTCCAGATGTAGTATTGGGCTAACATGGAAGCCGAACACTAAGTAAATGCTGAAATCATTCAACAGAACTGTGACTCTATGGGGAATGTCTGCAGGGTATAAAAACATTTTTCTTTGGTTAGAAAATATTCCATAATTGCTTCTTGGACGCTCTGACTGTATATTTTACGTCTGGCTTCAAAGCAGCAAAAGTTCACCCATTAACTTTCTTCTTAATGTTACTAGTTTCAACAGAACCCTAGATGAAGTCTGGAACGCATTTGCAATTGATGTAACACCCAGTCCAGCAGTGATTGTCAATACAAAATTCAATGCATATGTACTCAAAGGTTCCCTTTTCTTTCAAGGGCTTTGCAAATCCCCTGGGCCTTTTACCCTGGCTGCCCTTTGGAGATTTCCCCCCCCCCAACATGCTAGACCCAAATAGAGTGGGTTAGTTGAACCTAAGCTAAGAAAGACCAGCTCTTGTTAGTACTTGCATGCACAAATCCAAAGGAAAACTGATAAGATCAGAAAAATCAAACATAAATCTTGAAACAAAGGGGTGGAAAATCAAGGAAAAGGTGTGGACGTATCTATGAAAACATCAGACTTCAGTTTAGGCCAATCTGGTTGAAAGAATACAGGCCAACCTCTCACCCCACCCTCACCCCCACAAACCCCCCCAATATGGCTGTGCTTTCAAAGATATGTGACAAACAGAAATCCAACATGCTTCCTATCAACTGAATTTCTATCTGATGGACTGTTGTAAGAGGCCTAAGAGGATTCTCTAATTGAAACCCAGTCCCACTACCAAAGGAACCTGAGACAGATTCATGGATTATGCAGAAACATGGCTTATTTCTTTTTAGTTTAATGTGGTGCTTAAATCCAGCCATTGTTGCATCACACTTGTGCCAGAAGCACAGAGGTGCTCCCAGGTTGAAAGGATTAGCCAGTGACATCACCGTTACCCAGGGAATGCCCAGTTGGGGGCTCCTTTCATGTTCCCAGCATGAAAGCTGGAGCAAGGGACGGGAGCTCACCCGCCTTATGGCAGCACTCAAGATGTCAAATACAGGCTCGCTTAACCTCCAACCCTGTGTCCTAAGTACGCAAGCCACCACGCTCCTCTCCAGCCATTGTGGCTTGTAAACTATGGTTTATAATTCAGAATATGCAATCACAGCAAATTGATTCTTTCAGCAAACCAAGACAGAGCACGCCATGGGTTAATATACTATGTGAATGCAAAGTTGGAATTAACCTTGCATTTCTGAGTTTCTCTAGATATGGGGGGCTCATTTCCATTAAGTAAGGGAAGGCTGCAGTTTTACTGAACAACCTTTTACTTTACTAGCACAAATCCAGGTAAGAAGCACGCAACTGCATCTTGATTTCTGTTACTTGTAGGGGTTGAACTTTTTCAAACTCAGTAAACTTCATGTGTGAGCAGGCATGCTCCGATTATGTTGATTATTGCTAGGGTTACCAGATAGCTAAGGAGAAATGGAAAAGACGGCCAAATGAAGGCAGAGGGGCAGGAAGAGACACTAGCTCTTTCTTGGCTTCTACAACAAAAATTACAATGAAAAGCTGCAAAAAAAAAAAAAGTACTATATAAAATTACCTTTTCCAGCATCAGAAAGACTGATTTTTAATCACAATATTTTTTCCAACATATCTTTATTTTCAAGAACATATGCTAGCAATAATACAGAATTGACAACACACTCGCTCAATTTCTCTATAGAAATGATGAGTCATTGATCTACAGATTACAGGAACCATAGATTTGAAGTAGATTGAGATCAATTGCTGGGATCAAGAAATATAGATAATCCTCACTGACTGACCGCAATTGGGACTAGCAACTCTGTTGCTACACAATGAAGTTGTAAAGTGAAACGTCACATGGCCGTGTGCTTGAATTTGCTATTTGAAAGCCAGCATGAATTTTGCAAATGGCAATCATGTGACTGTGGAACACTGCAACCATGTTAAATGCACGCTGGTTGCCAAGCATCTGCATCACGATTATGTGACCACAGGGATACTCCAAGAGTGGTACGTGCAAGCACCAGTCTCCTTTCCCAGTGCCATCATAACTTTAAATGGTCACTGAATGAGTGGTCTGTAAGCAAGAACTACCTGGAATATAAATTTAGGCAGTCAAGTCTGTCGACAGACAAGGAAAAGAAAGAAGCAGACAATTTGCAAGGTTGGTTCACATACAAGGTACATGAAAGTTTGAATGACTACTGTTGTGAAAACAATCCAATTTTTTTAAAGAAAACCATTTAAAAAGCTGGACAATATTTGATTTTAAGATTATGCCTGCTAGACAGAGGACAAAAATGAGGACATACCACTCTTTTGGTGGTCATGTAATATTATGTCATGCAACATAACATAATCACAACAATTGCTCTTCTTTCATTCTCCGCGCATTCTGGCTTCTTCTCATTAGTCATCTCTAATGTTTGGTTTCCATAACATTTCCATAAACCGTAATTATGCGAGTAACCGTAATTATGGGAGGTTTCCTAAAAAAAACCCCAACTTTCTTTGAATTTGGCTGGCTAAGTGCATGAGTCCAGCTGCTGTGGTTTAATATATGACTCAGTTCAGAGTGTGAACCCAAACGCCAAGCCTTGATTAAGCAACCCATGACTTAGCAAGATATCCAACCAAGGTCTTTCATTATAACTCATCAAAATGGTTGTGCACCTATCCCAAGGTTGCTTTTTCGGGAGGCAACTGGAGTTTCTTGTTTTGAAGACATTTTGCTTCTCATCCAAGAAGCTTCTTCAGTGCTGACAGGACAGTGAGGAATGGAAGAATTTATATTCCTTGCAGACAGCTGGTCATTTGCATCCTTTTAGAGGGTTGTTGAAGCACTTGGAGGTTTATCTGTGTCCTCAGGGTTACCGGAGTAGTGCTCCTGGTTCCTGTAGTCTCAATTTTTCCTCTGGAAAAATATTATGTTCCTGTTTCATCCCTTGACAGTCTGGATCCTATGAAACTGCAGAAGGATTTATTTCCAGGAATCCATGCTGATCTTCCCACTCATCTTTTCTCATTTCGTTCCCAACATTCATCCAGCTACTACTTAACCAATTCAGTTGCATAAATTAATCCATGGGGTTGGACCCAGAAGCAAATCAATTCGATTTTAATCGAGGGTCTTCCCGTTTACATCATGTTATCAGTCATAATTATTTCTTGCTTTATATTAGGTAAAAATTCCCCTCGCACATATGTGCTAGTCGTTCCCGACTCTAGGGGGCACTGCTCTCCGTTTCAAAGCTGAAGAGCCAGCGCTGTCCGAAGACGTTCTCCGCGGTCATGTGGCCGGCATGACTAAACGCCAAAGGCGCACGGAACGCTGTTACCCTCCCACCAAAGGTGGTCCCTGTTTTTTCTACTTGCATTTTTTACATGCTTTCGAACTGCTAGGTTGGCAGAAGCTGGGACAAGTAACGGGAGCTCACCCTGTTACGCGGCACTAGGGATTCGAACCGCTAAACTGATGACCTTTTGATTGACAAGCTCAACGTCTTAGCCACTGAGCCACCGCGTCCCATATATTACTTTTTAATTATTTATTACATTACTTTTTAGAAAATAACTAACCAAACAAAATTTCAATAGTTTTTTAAAATTACTGGTCCTGAGAAAGGTGTTTTGTATTTTAAAGTAACAATACTACTGACATTTGCAGCCAGAACCAAAGGCGATCACACCGCCCTCCCCAAACCCGCGTATTGCCCTGAGACGGGATTCGTCTTGCAATACGTTCCTCGTGCTCATTCCCACCGCGCTTCTTCTACCCCGCACATGGTGGAAAGCCGTCGCATCGAACCGGAAGCAAAGGTGCCCGTCGGGCAGTTCCCGTCACTCTCGGTTCCTTAACTCGGCTTGGCGGCGGCGGTTTAATTTCCTAGTTGTTCAAGATGGCGGCGGCCGCCTTTCCAAGGCGCTGCTGCAGCCGCTGGAGAAAAGAGAGGATAACTCGGCTGCTGGTGATGCTGTGGGGAGCTGCCGGCCTGGCGTCCCTCCTTACGGTTGCGGCTTCCCTGGAGCCGGAAGGGAGCCACGTGGTGGAGCTGAGCGGGTCCAACTGGAGCCTCCTGCTGCAGGGCCAGTGGATGGTGGAATTGTGAGTAAGCCAAAGGGCGCGCGCAAACTTGGAAAGGAAATGCAATGCAGGCAGAAGAGCCCTGCCAGCCTTTTCTCTCTCTCTTAGAGCGCCAGTGGCAGGATGGACTACCATCATCCTCAGCCAGTTTGCCTAACACGTTGCAAGGCAAGGCAGTGTAGAGGGCTCCGGCTGCAAATCCGAATAGCCTGGCTTGACACTTATTTGGGCGGCATTTACTTCGGTCCGCAAACGTGGGGGAATCCTTTCTAGCGTGATAGGCGTTTCCCTGCGCTTAAGGCAGATGCAGTTCATAAACCTAGTTCGTCCGTGTTTAATTTTGGGGAGTTGGCTTTTTTATTAATGCAGGTAAATAATTAAGGCGATATGGGTTTTTTTGTTTGTTTTACAGAGCTTTTATGGTTTAAGTCTTTTCGGATGGGCTTTAATTAAATCCAATTTTCCCCAGACCAGTGCCTGCTCAATATATTAGTATTAATATATGTTTAATAAGTCAGGTTAAAGAATTCCCCTCTTCGGGCCATACTGTTTGGTTGTTCAGTCCTAGTTTATTGAAAGAACTTGAGTGTCCTTGCAATAATTATGCTACATTACAAGGTATTTGGTATTTGATGCTAAACAACACCTGCTGCAACATGCTAAACTTTGCTAATGAATTGCTACATATATGTAAAGTGCTGTGCCCAAACAAGCAATATTATGGCATAATGTAATGGCCTGGTTCTCAAAATGCTTGAAGGCAATGGCTGAATTTGCACAAGGAACTGGACTCAAAACCAATTTAGTGATTGTCTAGTGCCGTGATGGCGAACCTATGGCATGTGTGCCACAGGTGGCACATGGAGCCATATCTGTGGGCACGCGAGCATTACCCTAGCTCAGCTCCAGCTGATTTTCGGGCCTTCCAGGCCCACCGGAAGTCAGGAAGTGGGCTGGTTCTGCCCTCCAGAGAGTCTCCGGGGGAGTCGGGAAGGCAGTTTTTGCCCTTCCCAGGCGCCAAGAAACCTCTGGAGCCTGGGAAGAGTGAAAAACAGGCCTTCCAGGCCCACCCTACCATCGCATGCCAAAAGTGGGGGAGCGGGGGGGTCATGCGTGCATGAGCGGGGGGAGGGGCGCATTGAATTATGGATGTGGGCACGCGCACACAAGCCCCCCCGCACTTCCCCCGCTTTTGGCACGCGATGGCAAAAAGGTTAGCTATCACTGGTCTAGTGTGTTGCATGAATGTATCTACTATCATAGATATGCTTAGGAAGGACATAGTGAAAAACAACAACAACATGCAGTTCAGGATAAGAGGTTAGCTCTACAGTCCATGTATAGCTGGTTAGTCACTTCTGATAAGGATGACCAAATTTTGCACATGAAGTAGGTTAGACATGCTGTTGTGGCAGCCCACAAATTGGATTACGTATGTGATATGGGTGTAATTCTGAAACAGCAAAATATAGTATTCTAGAACTTTTGTTGCTTTTTTTATAACTGTTTTTCTGTGGTTTTCTTGAAAAGTGGCAGTATGCATAAAGCATTTCCTTTTTAATCATTCAAGCAGACATGTATTATTTCCAGGCTTACAAGGCTGCTTCAAAGGGCAAGTGCATATGTAGCTATCTACAGGCATGTACATGATCCACAGCCATTCTATTTCTTTAGAAAATACAGAATGGCTGCCCATGCATGACCATAAGATGACAGCCAAGGGCATCTTCCATATTAGATCCATGAACTTGGACAAGACATAGCTTCTTTTATAAGTTGGAAAACAAATTGATTCCTACCCCACTCACTCATATTGAACACTCATTTTGAAAAATGTAGACTATTAAATAGCAATTGTCAGCCTTTTTTATATTTGGTACAGTTATTTTTATTTGTGTACACAAATTATATGCTTTGTCAGATGTGCATATAAAATAATAGCTCTTATTTTAGATTTATAATGTAAAAGACACACCCTGATCAAACAACAATCAGATTTTGCTCAGGGTAATTCAGTGGTGATTCATTGCCAAACAAATGAAGAAATCAAGAGATGCTTTGGTTCACAATTTGAATACCATGGATATAAAGCAAAAGAGAAATACAATTGAAAGAGAAAGTATGTTCACCTCATCTTAGCCCTCTCTTTTGGACATGGATGAAATCCTAAATTGTCACACAATGAAGTTTGGTTATGTCTGGGTTTTTTTCTTTTAACACAAATGCATAGACTTCTTCAGGGTTTCATTGATCTGGTCCAGGGTATCATATGGATGAGAAATAGATCTGTGAAGTGAAATTTAGAACTAATGAATCTAGTACAATATATCATGAATAGGTGATCTTTTGATGGCTTCTGGCCTTAACATTTTTGTGTAACTGTAGAATGCTAGAAATCAAGTAAGTTGGGGACTTGAAGATTCTGCTAAAATATTATAAAACCAGCTGTCAGAATTACATTATATACTTTATAATTTAGGAAGCCCTACGTATTTTAGCACATAACTAGCAGTTAAACATCTCCAGAAGAGGTTTGCAAAATGTTCTGTCACAGGATGTTCTGTGAAACGTAGAATACACTAAATGGCTTGTTTTGGGACTGGAACATTGCATGATGGCCTTGCTTGATAGGCAATAGTATAAAATCCTTACATAAGAAACACTGCATCGATTGTGAAGGCGGTTCTCTTTCCTTCAGATATATTTCTTGCAGAATAACTGTAAGTGTGCAACTTCTGCAGCATACTTTTCCCTTTGGTTTTGCCCGTCATGGCCAGAATAAAATTTTTATGAAGTAATATATTAAAAATGTTTGCTGCCTAGAAAGTTTGTCTTTATTGCTGAAAAATTACATTATGGAAGGTGACTGCAGCAGATTGGCTGGTGTTAGATACTGATTTCTTTGATAAGAATTTTAAGAGTATTTGCTATACTAACTATTTGGATGTTACGTTGTGATGCTGTTGAGTTGTTCAGTTTTTTTAATTGTATTCCAACTTTGCTGTTAAAGAGCATAGATGTGCTCTCAAGACTATCATGTACACTAAGTTTTTCAGTCAGCATGCCTGCAAACATCTGCAGAAAGTGTATCTTCTTCAAATGGCTATATAAAATCACTGTTGAATACTATGTTCATATATACTGGATAAATGAAATATACGATCCAGGATGTAGCTCTACATCAAAATGTAGAGCAACATCCTTAGAATTCAAAGCAGCAGTACTGGTCTTGTTAGAGGTTCCAAGAAGCAAACTCAATAGGGGAAGCCAGATTCATTTAATGGCCATGATGAGCTTAGCAATGAAAGTTTCGGTTCCAATAGTGGTTATAAATCAAGAACTGCGTGTAGATAATTTGGCCCATAGCAGTGTATGCCACTGCTGTGTCAGTGATCTGTGAAACTGAGTCAACTGGATTTTTGACATTGACTGAATGTTGAGAATAATATTTTTGGCATGTCTATTGGGTGAATTTGGAGAATAGAATGATTGTGGAAGTGTAACATTGGCATTCTCACTGCTTTTTGGTGCAGTATTACGGTAGAAAAATACCAGGTTACATTGCAGAATTCTTGCAATGAAGAACATTAAGAGTTGAAAATATCTTGTAAATTAAAAACTATTGTTTCAACTTTCTCTGAACTTAAAAGTGTTCCAAGATAATAAAGGGTATGCTTTGTGCTCAGATTCCTTAAAAATACGTAGAAAAGTTATGGTACAGTCAGAACAGCCTGTTTGGAATTCAAAGCAAGATACTGGATGATTTTGAATTCAAAATGTTTTGCCCTTGTCTTTTTTCTGTTAACTGTTGTCAAAAGCCTATAGATTTTGATAAATTGGAAACCACCTAAGCAGATAATGAAGTAAGCTCATGCTTATATTGTACTGTCACTTTCCTTAGCTATGCTCCTTGGTGTCCTGTCTGTCAGCAAATGGAATTGGCATGGGAAGCTTTTGCAAGAAATAGTAAGGAACTCGAACTCAATGTGGGCAAGGTTGATGTCACTCAAGAACCAGGTAAGTAATGAATAATCACTAAGAACAAAAATCAATGTAAGTAATTCAATTGCTTTTTTACGTAAGTAATTTAATTGCTTTTTTAAAAAAAATGGAAACAGGATATTAAGTCTTAATGTTATTAGCCCAAATTCAGATTAATTTTCCCCAAACTCTGGTAAGATGTCTGATATGATCCCAGATCAGTGTGATCAGCACCCATGCTCAATGGGGATAATCAGCATTGTAGACATATAGTCCATTGATTCTGGACATGGTGACATAGTGGGCTAAAGCTGCTTTGGAAATTAGCACTATTGTGTAAGATAGTCCTCAACTCACCGTAATGAACCCAATCGTTATGGTTGCAAGTCATGATGCGTCCACAACATTGCCTCACTTAACAACCCTTAAACCCTTACCGCTCCTCTCCCATTAAATGGAGGATGGGATGCTTCAGGTGAGCGAGATCTAGTACAGGCCCAGGCCTTCCTGGATCAGGCATCCCAAGGTCTCCTCCTCTCCCTGAGGCACCTTAACAGAGAGCAGAGGTTTGGGTCATTAAATGAGGGTTAACCTTGGGTTTCCGTAGCCTTTGGTCAGCTTCTCATCCCACCTTTTGTTGATATGTAGAGCTTGAGCTCACGTTGGGAAAGGGATGGCCAGGCTGCTCTGCCCCTCAGCATTCCTAGGCTGTGTGGCTCCATCTCAGAAGCAAATACCATTTTCGGAACGGCCTTAATGATTGTTTAAAAAATATCAACATGTACTTATAACTTCTTTTGTAATAAATAGAAGAAGCTCACTTGTGAAGTCCATAAAAACCTGCTGTTCCAGAAGTTTGTAATGTAAAAAAAGAATTTAAAAATCAATTCCAAGGTGATTAAGAAACAAGGAATGGTTGAATTTTTAACTTGAACTTGAAGCAGTGTGGAAATGTAAAATTTGTTACTACTGGTTCTGTGGGCGTGGCTTGGTGGAGGGGGTAATGTGAGTGGGTGGGCATGGCCAACTTTTTTTTTCTTTTAAAAGCATTTTTTCTACAACCTTACGAGCTTGCAGGAAAAATTGTTTTTAAAAGCCTCTGACGATCCCAGCTGAGCCGCGCGATCATCAGAGGCTTTTTTTTTTTACTTTTAAAAGCATTTTTTGGCTGCAGAGGTTGTAGAAAAAATGCTTTTAAAGGTAAAAAAAAAAGCCTCTAATGATCGCGCGGCTCAGCTGGGCATGGAGGGACAGGGATTTTTGCTACTGTTCTCCGAACCACCCGCTGCCATCGCTACCGCATTGGGTGATCCGGTCCGAACCAGGAGGCATTTCACCCCTGCCTTGAAGGCTATATTACAACTATGAGTGTAGTTGTAATCCGTCAACTTCTAGTCACTCAGCTCATAAGCAGACCTCAAAAATATTGGTTCCTGCCATCTACTCAGAGGAACATTGTGTAGAGTCCACGTGGACTATCTCGAGAGCTCTCTTTTCTCTAGAGTGATTTTTTTTCCAGCTTGGATCCCACATCCGGCCAAGATTTCAGCTGTAATGTCCTGTTTCTTCAGGAACATCTTCAGTTTGCTATGGCCTTGGAACCTTTTTAAAAATGGTATTAACCCTATTGTAGGCTTTATGCTAATTTATACATTACCTGTCTCACAACAATTTTTGAGAGGAAGGAATTGCTGGTAAAAAAAAGTTTTTTATTTGACGTGATTTAAGTCAGAAAATATATTCTTCTTCCAAGATGCTTCTGGACTGTCTGTAAACTAACAGCTTGTGTACGTGGCAAAAAAATTCTCATGGATATTTTAAAATTGCCCCTGAATATTTCTGAAATGTGCTAAGACAAATTCTTTTCTGTTAGTACTTGGAATTCCTCTCTCTTTCCCTTGTTTTCTTTCAGTGTCTGACCACTTTAATTATAATTCACATTTTTACCAGTGGTGGTTAAGGGGATCCAAAGGAGACCAAAGGGGTTCTTGTTATTTATGTGAAGCCATGGGAGTGTAAGTTGCCAACTCCCACAAAATATGTAGAATATAAAAATGAGCTCTTAATTGTAAACTTTTTTTCAGATGATGATTATATGTAAGAAGCAAGATAAGTGCTATTTAAAACAAATATCTATTCTCCTCAGGTGTAAGTGGCCGTTTCTTAGTCACTACTCTTCCCACTATTTACCAGTAAGTATGTATTTTAAGTACTCTGAAAATAGTTGCTATTTACAATTTTAATTGAAAATGTTTCCTTTTGTGTGTGTGTGTGGCAGAATAAAATATGTGATGAAGCTAAGGAAAAATCATCCATATATGTCAATTACTTCAGAAAGCAATGCAAACTTTTTTTAAAAAAATCTTATTGCAGAGAGCCCATTATTTTATTTGTCATAAACAAACCACAATGGAATTCACAGTATCTCTCCCTGTAATCAGGTCCAGTGGGTTTTATTAATTAGATTACTTTGATTAATTATAAAAAATGCCATCACTCTGCTAACAAATAATTCCCTCAGCACTGTCAAACTATTTACTAAGTCTGCACTACTATTAATCTTCTCATCGTTCCTATCGCCCATCTCCTCCCACTTATGACTGTATGACTGTAACCTTGTTGCTTGTATCCTTACGATTGACTGTTTCCTAATATGATTTGATTGCTTATTTGTACCCTATGACTATCATTAAGTGTTGATGAACTTTATGATTCTTGATGAATGTATCTTTTCTTTTATGTATACTGAGACCATATGCACCAAGACAAATTCCTTGTGTGTCCAATCACACTTGGCCAATAAAGAATTCTATTATATTCTAAGATAGTAAATTAAGGTTGTTCCTGGGTTTATATACTCCAATATCCTTTGGAAAACACAACCTAGATTTTTGGCCCAGAGGAAACATACTATATGATAGCTACCCAAAACAAGTAATTAGGTGATTGAGTTGTAATAAGAATAAAAGGAACTTCTTTTTGTTTTTCCCTGAATACATCTCCTTATTCCTTTCTTCTCTGTCTTATTTTCATCTTCTTTTCCCCCTGCTTTCCAATTCCCCAAGTGGAATAATACTCTTAAGGATGTGGAGAAAAATAGTACAAAAAGGATCCGGTTCTCTGTAAAACTTGTTAATTTGCATGATTGCTGCTCTTCTACCCTGGAGGGTAATAAGGTTTTAGATTCAATAGCATAACTATACTTTAATCTGTTTTCAGTGCAAAGGATGGAGTTTTTCGCAGATATCGTGGCTCGAAGACATTGGAGGATCTAGAGAGTTATATCCTGGAGAGGAAATGGGAAAGTATAGAACCTGTGGCAGGATGGAAGTCTCCCTCATCTCTGATGTAATTATAATGCAATATCGTGTCCCAGATTGGAAATTCATCCTAGGTTAAATGCAGCCTTGGCTGAAAATAGCAATTCCCAGTTGAATATTGTTTGCACTTTTTAACTTTCAGGGTGACTTATTCTGGTAGTCTATGTTTCATTCTGCTCTACCATCTACTGGTAGAGATTGTCCAGTGCTTTCAGGATTATAGAAAGGTATTTACTTTGCATTTAATTTTGAGCTGGAGGTCCATGTTTTTAAGGAATAAAAATCACAACAGGTGGTAATTGGTTGTGGTGATGACATATGGAATATATGTAATTAGAGGGTACCTGTAGAGTACAGCTTAGTGAAGATTGCTATTATATCTTGTGTGAAGTGTATTCATTATGATAGAGATTTTCTGTATAAATGTAGATGAAACAGTATGATAAAATCTGATAATTTGGTTTTACTAATACATTCTGTAAGTATTGTAAAGGTTGGTTAGAGAAACACCACTTTCTTTTTATTTCCATAGTTACCGTATTTTTCAGAGTATAAGACACATCTTTTTCCCTAAAAAAGAAGGTGAAAGTTTGGATGCGTCTTATACTCTGAATGTAGCCCGGCCCAGCTTCTCAAACAGAGGTTTCAGAGGCTGAAAAAAGCATCAGAAAAGAAGCTTCAGAAAAGAAGACCCCAAACAGAGCTTCAGAAAAGAAGACCTCAAACAGAGCTTCAGTGGCTTTTTTTCAGAGGCAGGAAAAAAAGCAAGACACAGAGCTCACAACCAAGGAACTAAAATTCACTTCTGGGAACAGCTGATTGGGGGTATTCCGGGAGGCCGATCCACCTGCCAGTCAGCTTTTTTCTTATTTTCCTCCCCAAAAATTAAGGTGTGTCTTATACTCCGAAAAATACGGTAAATTATTGTGTCTCTCTTGATCAGATAACATGAGAAATAATAGAATAGTAGTCCCAGAACAAATGGGAACACACTTTTTCAATCTTTAATTATTTTTAGTGATCATGTTTATATTGATTCTTATTAGGATGTATGGAATGGCAGGACTCTTCCATTTATCTGGATGGATCAGAGTAAGTAAGCAATATGTGTCTTAAGTATTGCAGAAAAACTTTATATCTGATCTATGGTTTTAAAAGGTCTGTCATGTTCCCCAATGATCATACAGCTTGTGCGCCTTTATATGGTATGGAAAGAATATAGATCAATATTAATGCTGATCAAACCTATCCATGGAAAAAGTTTCTACTTCTAAAACTTTGGTTCAAATTGTGACAAATAATTGAAATTTTATGATGGGATGCAAGATTTCAACACGGTTGCATATCAACGCTCCATATTCTGCCATATGGTAAAAGCTCCAACAGATTTATAAACTCTTCAAAACAGTGTTTTAAATTAAGTATATAATTCATACATTTCTGTTTAGAAGGTGCTAAATAACAATAGCACTTATGTATTGCTTCACAGTGCTTTACAGCTTCTCTTAAGAGGGTTACAGAATCAGCATATTGCCCCCAACAATCTGGGTCCCTCATTTTACTGACCTTGGAAGGATGGAAGGCTGAGTCAACCTTGAGCCCATGAGAATCGAACTGGTGAACGCTAGCAGCATTATTAGGATTATTAGGAGCCTGAAACAGTGGCCCCCAACCTTTTGGGCACGAGGGATCAGTTCCATGGAGAAAAGTTTTTCTGTGAACTGGAGAGGGCATGGTTTTGCATGCTGCCTGCAGCCTATGGATTGGGCTTTGCTTGTTTGCATGGCTCTGTTGCTGGCATGCTGCAGATCAGTGCCAATCCACAGACTAGTGATTGGGGACCCCTGGTCTAAAACATACAGAAGAAAATACACAGTTGCTGTTTACCTGTACTTATTTAGACAATGGTATCAGTTGTATTCAGAAATAAAAGTTCTAATATTAATGCTACTTATAAGCCTGGGAAACCAACAGTTGGAATGTTAATTAGAACAACAAACAAGCAAAGCAAGACTCTCAGTTTCTCTGAATAGGCTCACAATATCCACTGGCTTTATCTATGCACAGCTCCGTGTTTTTCCTGTAGGTACCTAAGCTTTAAAATCAAGATAATCTCGTTCTGTATTGATGCGTGTGTCTTGTGAGAAATTAGAGTAGACATGAAAATGCATTGTTCAATAAATTGAATTGCTTCTGTCAACAGTTGTTGGTAACTTAAAACCTGCGAGGTGTACCTCATCTGAAAATTAATGTTAAAAAAATTGAAAAACATAGTAATCTTAGTAAAAAAAACATACCTCAGATGCTGAGCGTAGGTACATATCGCAGCTGGCATCACCTAATACCCACAGAAGATACAGCCAATGATAGTTTTATAAAGGATTTGATTTTGTAAATGATTTATGTGAAATTGATTCAAACCTCTTAAAGTCAAAACAAAACAAAACTGTATTCTTCTGTAATTACATTTTCAGAATGGATATATTGTACAAATATTCCAAACAATAACTGGTAGATAATGGAACAGCAGTTTCAAATCAGATTATGTTTCTGTTGCAGCAAATCCACAACTATTTTACTGGCACTCTTGGGATTCATATTTGGGTTTCTTATGCCATCTTCATATTAGCCACCCTTCTGATTGGTCTTATCTTGGCTTTGGTAAGAAAACAGTTTTATACTCTTAAAACAGTTGTATAAAAATGGGATTAATAATGTATTGATAACAAACACAGCAAATGGTATCATCTGAAGAGTTCACTATATATTAAGAAGACATTGGTATTCCTACTGTATTGGGGAATTGTGAAAAAATGGTAGATCAAATCTTTCTATGCTATCAGAGAAAATAGTAATCATTCTCTCAAGAGAATGGTAGACAATTATCTCTCAAACTCTTGGTCTTCTCTTGAGCTTTACTTTTTATCAACTAAGTGATCCTGGTCTATGAATTATAAAACTCAAGAGAAATTAGTATTTCATATGTTAATAAATTTTGAAAAGAAACATTACTGTCAAAGATGTAATGTTTAATTTTTAATTTTAATTTTATGATGAATTTTGGCTCATTAAACTTGGAATAGAGCAAAAAGGATAATCTTATCTTTATCTTCCTGATATCAAGGAATAGATTTATTATAAATTATTTAATCTATTTTTGAAATGTCCTTATGTTCCAAAAGTGAAAAGATGGCACAGTATGTTTCTGTGGTCTTAAGTATAAGCAGACATTGAGGCTTAGATTAACCTATATTGATATCAAATATGTTTTTGGATTAGTTTTATTTTTTGTTTTATTTTAATTGGTACAGTATATGTAGCTTCTTTTGTATTATATAATCACTGGGGTATTTTGTTGCTGTAGTTATACACCACCAATTAAAACACACACAAAAAATATCACTAGAGAAATTATAGTCTAGAACTTCTATATTGTTAGAGTAATAGATCAGGATCTCATTAAGGATTCTGAAAAGTCCTGGTTTATCTGGTTTAGAAATAGCTGCATGAAGATTTGTATTAAGAAAAAGCATTTAGAGAAGGCTTTGATCTATGGCTTTCTTTTTTTTTTTTTTATTGAAAAAGTTTTCAAATACAAGTTTTTCCCCCTTTCCCCCCCCTCTTCCCTAACCCCCCCTCACCACCCATCCCCCCCTCTTCACAACAATAGGCTATTTCATAACTAATTACATACATAATATCTTTCCTTTCCCTTACTCCCTCCTCAGAATACTGACCCTTAGCATATTATTCTTATAACTCCCATTTTTACGATAATCTGCCCTTTTTCTCCTCCCCTAAACTTATAGTGTATTATTACAATTTAACATTTAATCTTTTATATATATTAATATAACATTTTAAAGCAGCCTTCTCCCTACATCCAAATTTAACGTTTATTCAGTTCTATCCAATTCCTCCACTCCCCTAAATATATGACTTAAGGATCCTTTTTCTTAGACTAATCAATCAGTAAACTAACCTATTTCAACCCTTCAATTCCTACAAAATCATGCAATACAATTCTAAATATAACCCACTGCCCACTTTACTAAAATATACACATATCTATATATGCATTCCATTTTATAAAAAAAAAAAAAGACAATAACTTTAAATTTATAATCCATATAATATCTTCTTTGATGTCTTTCCACTGGATCGTTAAATCCATCACCCATAATAGGGTAAAATAACATGCTGGTGCAACAGTTTGTTCAAAATCTTCAATCATCTTCTGCCCCCATCAGTAGTAGATATCCTCGTATATATATAAAAGTAAAAACAACCACCCGAGTGACATTATAATTATATCCATATAGTTATAGTTGTGGTATTCATCAGGATTGTTGGTTCCCATCATCCTAATGGGTAACAACCAGATCTTCTGCATGCCCCAGCGTGACTCTCTTGCCTTGTAACTCAAAATAATCATAATATATTCACCAGTAAAAGAAATCCAGAGTAGATAATTCAAATCCAACAAGGTAAGGCTCTTTTCACATCCCAAAATCACGGCATTACAGAGATCTGCCACAATCCTCAGGATAGCATTAAACAATTGTTCGCCTCCACTATCTTTTCAGATGTTCATTCATTTTTTAAAGTCCCTGGCTTCACTGTTGCTTGGTTTAGAAATTGCTGTTTCTATGAGATCTATTTCTTTTCTTTTTCTTTTGCGGGTTGAATTTCCATCCTCGTTTCGTGCCTACCAATTGTGTATCGGCTGATCGATTTTCATTCTGCTTTGTGAGTTGATCTTGTTGGGTTAGTTTTATCATCTCATCTTTCTTCTCCATCACTTGTATATCAACTGGTTGATTTGCGCACTTGTCTGTGACTTGATGGTTCATCACATTGGAGTCGGATGACACTGCTCTCTTATTTATAGACAGTCCAGCTGGGGTATCCAGAGAGTCCAAAGACAACTTATCCACCACAGCCTCTGTAATTTGATATTTTCTTTTTGTTTCCAACTCCTTTTGCTTATCCTGTATTATGCCTAAAGATGTTAAATTCATTTTTAAAATTTTTTGATAAAATTCTTCCGCTTTTTCAACAGTATTCAGTTGATATCTTACTCCTTGGTGTCTCAATATTAAACCAACTGGGGCATTCCACCTAAATAGGATATTTCTTTTTTTTAACTCAGTCACTAGAAAGCCAAATTTCTTCCTCTCCATTAACATCTTAGTCGGGAGCTCCTTAAAAATCCAAATCTTTCTTCCATGAAATTGCAAAGTAGAATTAAAAGAGTTCTGCACAATATTATTCCTAATTTCTTTATCTGTAAAATAGATCACCACATCTCTAGGCAATTGCCTTTGCTTTGCCAACCAGGAGTTTATTCTGTAAATTCTATCAATCCTGCAATACACTTCATCAGGTTGAACCTTTAAAATCCCAGCCAGAATTTCAGAAGATATTTTCCTTAAGTCATCTCTATTATTTTCCTGCAAACCTCTCAGTCTAATTGCATATTCTGTAAAATTATATTGAATCATTAAAACTTCTCTTTCAATCCTCTGTTGCACATTTTCTTCATTACCAGTCTTTTGGTCAACCTCCAATTTAGGTTTGTCTTCTGAGCTATTATCCTGAATGTTTACCAAATCCTTTTTAATTTTTTGAATCTTGTCATCCAAATTCTCCTCAGTTTCCTTCATTTTAGACTCTAATAATTTAGTCTTTGCATCCACCCGAATCAGAAAGTCTGATAAACCATTAGCTGTTTTTAAAATCTTTCGATTCAAAAAGTCAAACTTTGATTTCACCAGTTCACCAATTTCTTTAATTTCCTGCTTAAATTTTTCGAGTTGCTGGTTCACAATCTCATCCCTTCTTACAATCTCTTCAAGAAGAAATTCTATTATATTAAAATCAGGTTTCTGACACTGGAGAGTTAAAACTTGTTGGTGTAATTTATTAATGGGGGAGATTCCCCCCCCCCCCCCCCGTTTGTCTAGCTGTGTGAGTCCCGGTGCCATTTCCCACACAGACAAGATTTAGTGGAAAAGAGAGAGAGAGAAAAAAAAGGCTTGTTTCCAACCAAGATCAATATCAGATCCCCAGGAAAAAAAAGAAAAGAAAAAAAAAGCAAGAGTGAGAGTGAGGTTTTGCCTCAATTACGGCCAGAAATATTCATTCTGCTACTTTGTAATAGAAAACGGAAGGACTTTCCCTTTTCAGCCTCTCTTCAAACCTCAGCAATCGCCATTTTAAAAAATGTTTTTTCCTTTCACTTCTTAAACAACTTCAGTAACTTTTCTAAAATAAGAAAAAAAAAAATACTTGCGCCTCAGGGTCAGCGATCCAGCTCACGTCTTCTTTAATTAGTTTTACAAGTTTACAGGCTTGCTTTTGCCTCCTAGCTCTGCGTGTAGCAGAGATCTCCCAGAACCCGGAGCATCGGCTGGGGATACGGGGAGTCTCTTCCGCTCCGTCCCAAAAGTAAAAAAAAAACTTTTGGGATTAGGCAGAGGACTCAACCCACCCCAGCCTGCTCTATCTCCGTTTCCTCATGGAAACGGAGTTTTTTCGAGCCGCCATTCCGCTATAAAGGCGGCTCTTTACAGGCAGTGGGTGGGATGATCCCAAAGGAGCGTCCAGCGGGGACAAACAGCAAACCGGAAGTCTCCGATCTATGGCTTTCTTTAGCACAGCTCATGACTTTCATTGGCATAAAAATATGGGTATTTGACATTGAAATGCAACATAATTACAAACCACTCAGATATAATAGTGTTGGGCTATTTAACCAGATTTGAAATTCCCTAGGTTCGTTTTATAGTACTTTTTTCTTTCTTTCAGATATTTGTTTTGCTTATAGACTGCATGTGTCCAGCTAAGTCCAAAGAAGAAAGTTTTGGTATGTACACATAATGAAGAGTAATGCTAGTGCTTCTAGTGTTTGTATATAGTTTCCCAGAAAGAACTCAACAGAACAACAATATAGAACACTGGAAGAATCCCTTTAAAACAAGCAATAGACTATACTGAGGTCCTGATAAAATTTGCATGCATCTACTGACCACACAGTGCCAGGTTCGTCAACATCTTGGCCACAGTGCTCTGGGGGTAAAGCCAAGTCTTCACTGTTTTCCTGCAAGTCAGCAGGGCCAGGCTTATCAATGGGAGGCTGTTCCATAGGATAGGGACCAGAGAAGACATGCTTCCAAGTTCCCACCAGGCAACACTGTTCTACTGAGAGGACCTGGAGCATGCCCACCTTGTCAGTTTAGTAGGAGGGTGGAAACCATTAGGAATAGGTGGTACCACAATTAATCTGGCCCCATGCAACATAGGACTTTAAGGTGACAACCAGTACCTTGAATTGCACCTGGAAGCCTACTAGGAGCTGAGGGCCAAGGCAGTTCATACAGCAGTAGTATTGCATGGGCATACCAAGATGCATCAACTAGTGCCCATGCTACTACGTTCTGGACCACCTGCAGCTTACCAACAAGGGCAGCCCTATACAAAGCACTTTGCACTAGTCCAATGAGTTTTACATGGAAGTAGAACACATTTTCAAATAGTATGGAAATATGCCACTGTGAATAATAACCTATTTTCAGCATTCCCTTAATTTCCACTCTGATAAATAACCTTATCACTGGATTCAAACATCATGCTGAATCATAATGAGATTGTTTTGGCCTGACTTGTATATATTCAGACATTATATATATCCAGATGTCTGGTAAACTTGCAAGATTGTTTTCTCTTGCCATGTACATGTATGTATCCGAATTAGACTGTGTTGTTTCTCCATGTCATATAATATATGTGGGAACATGCATAAGTATGTATGTATGTGTATGTATGTATGTGTATGAATGAATAACTTTATCTTGTCATGTTTATGTTTATATTAGAGGTGGAGACCCTTTGAGAGCTGTAAACAATGTAATTTCATTTTAATGTATTCCGATTAGTGTACATTTAAAGTGACAATAAAATTATTCTATTCCTATTCCTATTCCATTCCATTCTATTCTATTCTATATAATCTGTAAGTAGTTCAACACAGAGGTAAAGAAGTTTGGGGAAATGAATGACAAGAGTTAGATCTGAAAGCTGGCACTTTGTAGCTTAGCAAAATATTCCATTTGTACAAAAATACTAGCTCTTGTTTCCTCAATTCTTTTACCTTAGATTCCGTAGATCCTGATGAGAATAAGATAGAAGATGAACAACAAACTTTGGAGCTTTCAGCAGGGGACGAAATTCCAGAAAAGGGTTTGTCTGTTGGAGAAAACGAAGAAGAGGGAGAAGATGAGTCTCAGCCCAATTCCTCAGATGACTCAGCAGTTGAAGGATGTGAGGAAGAAAATGATTTAGAGTTTTTCGAATCTGACAAGTTAGAGGAGACCTCCTTAAGACAACGTAAAAATCAGATGGAGTCTGAACTATAGTGAAAGTAATTGAGCATATACTTTTAAGTGGACCAAAGAAGATTGGGACCTTTGTTTTGCAACTGAAGCCAAATATTTGATTTATAAGCTGTTGCAGCTAAATATAGGCTGACTGCCAGAAAGCATCTGTTTTTATTTTTAAGGTTAATATTTTGAATGTAAAATATGGCTAATGTTGAAATCAGAGACATGACAATCAAGCAACCACATTGAGTTCAGGGATAGGTAAGAGGTTTTATTGCATCAGCCATACCATAAACTGTACGAAGTGGTCATTTTGTACAACTGCAAATTGTCTGTTGCAGAATTAAGTATAAAACAAGAAAAGTTTTTTTGGGGGGCTTGCTGGTACAAGTTAATTCCAAAATGTACAGTTGAAGACAAAAATCTAGAGGACCGAAGGCAGCTTAAGACAGTAATAAGGTTTTACTGTTTGATATGCTTGAACAGATAACTGTTTATAACTCTCCAAGGTCTTTGGCTCCAGTTACCTAAGGCACTTCCTACAGGCTTCAGAGCTGTGATGTGTATTTCAGGGGAGATCATAGCATAACAAGAACTATGTTTACAATATAGTTTACAAGCTGCAAAGGTTTTACTTAGAGCTTTCTTGAAAGCCAGGAAGAGATTTTTAAATATGGACGTGGCTTTCTTACAACAATCAGTTTCATATCCATTGTCCCAATATTATAATCTGTCAAGTCAATATCTCAGTATCTGATTTGTTGGCCATATTCAGATTCCTTTGGATTCATTCAAGACTGCTTTGATATAACATTGATTCTTTTATGTATTCCAATTCAACCCACAATGCAGGAGAAGCCTGAAAAAATATCATTGCAAATTTCTTAATGCAAACAGAATATCTGAATGCATAAATTGATTTTTAATTTGTTCTCAATAATCAGAGTATTTATTCTGTCCCATAGTTGTCAAAGTTCTGTATAGTGTAGATCTGTGAAGTAATCATGTAAGTATCAGTATTCCCTTGAAAGATTATGCAAGTGTTGAATGTGTTATGATGAATTAAGTTTATCAAAGAAGCAACTCAGAACAGTATTATTTCCCTTTGTATTTAGAGACAATTATTTTCAGTGGTATCCAGCGAATTAAAATAAATGTCAGGATCATTGTTAAACATGTTATTCAACTTTCAGGTTCGGAGATTTTTTAAGCCTAAGAAATGATAGGCTCAGACTAAAGTAGTAAAAATAAAGCACTATATTTGTTTTATGTGCATACTGTCATAAAATTTGTCAGTTGCATTCCCTGTTGATTAGAACTATTTTCAAATTTTTGTTAACCTTTTGTTGCACTAAAACGAGTCTTAACATCTATACAATTTGCTTAGTAAAAGACCTTTCTAAAGAAGTTTTAGTAAAACTATCCATTGCACTTTGTTAATATTACAGAATATAGAGCAAATAGATTCAAGAGCCTTGGTAGTACAGTGGTCTAAGGCACCCTGTTATTAAGCTGGTTATTAAGACCAGCTGCCTGCAATTACTGCAGGTTCGAATCTCGCCAGGCTCAAGGTTGACTCAGCCTTCCATCCTTTCTAAGGTAGGTAAATTGAGGACCCAAGTGTGGGGGCAATAAGCTGACTTTGTATAAATATACAAAAGGATGAAGGCTACTGTTGAGCACATTATAAGCCGCCCTGAGTCTCCGGAGAAGGGCGGCATATAAATCAAATTAAAAAAAAAAAGTGCTGGGGGTGAGGGAAGCATTTAATGGCAAATAAATGTTTAAATGTACACACTTAACCTGCTGTGACAATACTTATTTTTTAAAAAATACATGTTTGAGAATCTTAACAACACAGTTAAAGAAACTAATAGTTCAGCATCTGCATTTACTAACATTTTTTTTCATTGCTGTTAAAAGCACAAAAAAGATAACTTATTTGATTTGATTCTTAAACCTCTGAACCTTAGTAATATGACCAAGCATGTTTTTTTGATTACGTAAAAGATTCAGGTTGAGTATTGGTTTGAGAAGCTGGTCCATAATGGTTGTATCATGTCCACGTGTCCATGGAACTAAATCCACAGTTTACTTTTATGTAAAAAGAATTCAGAGTTAAATGCTCTGGGCTCAGTATGACAGTACTTGGTATATTTTTCACAGTCTTCCTTATTTGTCTTCCAATTTTTTACAAGGTAAAGTATTAGAACTTAGTTCATAAGATTTCAGTTCAGTTCATTCTTGCTTAGAGAGTTGATGGCTTGATGTCTACGTGGATATATAAACCACTGCTTTAAGCTGGCTTATAATAAAGATGACTGCAAAACATTCCAAAGGAATTATTAAATTTGGGGGTTTTTTTTAACACAGAAAAAAAAATTGAAATTATTTTGAAACAGTGATCACTATGACCTCTATTTATAAGTTTGAATGTATAGGTGCTTTTAAAAGCAGCAAATGGAGTAAACTAATTCATTTGAAGATTCTTAAGAGTTAATATTTGGCAAGTAAACTTCTTTGCCCAGACATCGCTATTTTGCATCTAATTTTAAAAAGCAATATTACCATTTGTGTTTCTAATTGTTACTTTAAATGAACACTTGCTCAGTTTTTAGTTTAGTTTGACATGATTTCTATGTAAAACATTTATATTAAAATGCTGCTTCTTTATTAACTATAAACTTTATTATATATCTCTGTGTTCACTTAATGTTTGTTTATTTAAGGTGTTTAGAGTTTTTAATCACATTCACTCCTCATCTTTCTCTCCTGGTACTCTGTCTCAACTGTTGCTTCAGTTTCCAGAAATCCTTTGAAAGCCAGGGGGCTTTCCGGGCATTGAACTGAGACCTTAATCATCATGTACCAGAGCCTCAGGATTAAGCCCGAATTTCCTTTGGAACCAAATAGGGTCCATTCAGCCCTCATGGCTGACTGATTTAATAGGGACACCCAACCTGGTTTCGGTTATACATGCCAAGTCAGCCCTCTTATACACATGAAGCCATGAACAAGAGAGGCTTAATTATTGGTCAATGTGGCATTTAATAGTGGCATTTGGAAGCCAAGGTCTGGCAACCAGGCATAAGGAAATAGCCTTGGGATCAACTGGAGACATTGAAATATCTTCCCCAGGACCAGCCAGACCTGCCCTATCTCCTGTCCAAGATTCTGTTGTTTGCTCCTTCTCTTCCCAAAAGGCCAAATCTCCCTGACCTGTGCCATCCATCCCATTGATAAAGGCCTCCATCCAGTCCTAAACTAGCAATCTTTCTCCCTCTCTGGTTAACTAATTCCTGTGAATTGCTTCTGATCTAGTGATCTGCCAGTCAGCTGCATTCCCATCACACATCCACACCACACTCCTAAATCCCCTCCCCCACTCTCATAGTGGGGTTTATGAGGGGCAAAATAGGCACTCACCACTGGCTGGACCAACCCAGAAAATTATAGCCTCTCCTTCCACATAACATTCAGAGGAAATCTAGGTGATTGCATCAGCTGGCTCCAAATACTGATTGAAAGTCCTTTCACTTCTCATTCCAAGTCCTTCAGTGCTGTGCAGAAGAATCCTTGGGCACACACTGCTGAAAGGTAGCACAAGTGGATACATTTCTCTCATCTGCAATCTCTGCCATTTGTAAAAGACAAAATGGCCTCTGTCCAGAATGACAGGCTGTATGGCAGATAGAGGACAAAAGCCAAATCCAGCTCTGTTACTGGACCAATTTTGCTCCTTGGTACTCACCCATAGCAACCAGAAGTTCCAAATCTCTGAATTCAGGCTTCTCTGGGTTGCCACCATTGCTATCCACCAGCTGATTGACAGTATCTCCAACTCTAATCTGCAGCACCTCTAGATCATCTGATTGAATACATTAGCTGTAAGAGGAAGTGAATGGATTCAGAAAGGTAAATGCTTATGTAATGATGTGTGTTATGTTTTTACATTGGAGTACACTGTATAGGATGGCTCAGTGGCCAAGAAGCTGAGCTTGTTGATCGAAAGGTCGTCAGTTCAGTGGTTCAAATCCCTAGTGCTGCATAATGGGGTGAGCTCCCATAACTTGTCCCAGCTTCTGCCAACCTAACAGTTTGAAAACACATAAAAAATACAAGTAGAAAAATAGGGACCACCTTTGGTGGAAAGGTAACAGCGTTCTGTGTGCCTTTGGCGTTTAGTCATGCCGGCCACATGACCATGGAGATTTCTTTGGACAGAGCTGGCTCTTCAGCTTTGAAATGGAGATGAGCACCGGCCCCTAGAGTCGGGAACGATTAGCACATATGTGCGAGGGGAACCTTTACCTTTACCTTACACTGTAGAAGAAATTTTAGTGGTAGTTCAGCTATAGAACCATTGTGTCTATATTAATTTACATATTACAGAATCTGGAATATAATTTCCTTTGTTATTGGTTTTTTTTTCCTTTTTAAAAATGAAGTTTTAGATAGAATCATAGATAAATTACATGAGTAAAGAGATGGCATGAGATTGGAGTAGGCTATTGTAATTTATCTTTCTAATTGTAGAGAGTGGACTATGCCACTATTGAATATTCACTATATACTGTAGATATATTACTTTGTTCTGTATTTCCTTCTCTGATACACAGTAGAGACATCTTAATTTAGTGAATGTCAAAGTCCAAAAGAATAGTCCGGAAATGTCAATTTATTATTTGGGTTACTTAAAAAAAGGTTTTCTGAACTTTGCTTTAGTTTAATGATTAACAAGTTGAAAACGTCCAGGACTAAATGATTTAAAGGCAAAACAAAGTAATCTACACCATGTCTGAAAGACCAATTTGCGTTGCTGATTTTGAAGAATACGCTAAGAAATTTCTTCAAAAATCTGTGTATGATTATTATAAGTCTGGGGCTGATGATCAACAAACATTAGCTGAAAATGTAGCTGCATTTTCAAGGTAATTAACAATTCAAATATTGTATTTAATAGCTTTTAATATAATTAAAGTAGAATTGAAAAACAGTACATTATTTGAAGTGCATTCATGATTGGAATAGGTTGTACTAAAAGTAAATTGGTCATGTACAATTTGAATGAGCGTTCACTTGCTTCTTTCAACTCTAGATATCGGTATACCATGAAACAGAATTCAATTTTTATATGAAATATTATAGTTTTGCAAGGCATTACCCTGAAATTGGATGAGCCTTTGAACTTGGAGCAAAAAATTGTGTTGTGCTCACAAAGCAGCCCTGTGACTAATATATTGCCGTTCTGTCTACCAAAATAACTTAATGCCTGTTCACATGCTTGCCTAGTATATCACATTTGGCAATATGAAAGTCAACTAATCATAAATATCCGATTTGTGATGCTTAAATCAAATGTTCAATTATTATTCTAGGAAAAATATCTAAAATTTGTGCTTGTAGAGGATTGGAAAGTGGCATTTTTTTCAATGGGTGGGGGAACTGAGAAATTATAGAATATTTTTTTGACTTGTGCTGTTGATAAAATAGGTAACGGTAATGGAAATTATTGATAAAACAAGGATGAGAATTTGAAGGTGAGTAAAGTTGTGCAATATGTGAATGATCCTGAGTTAGTGGGAAATGTTTTACTTATTGCAATGCCTAATTTAGCCAAATGGGGTCTCCAAAGAGGTCTATTCTGACTGATGGTAACAATTCCTGTCAACAATTGTTAGTGCTCCATCAGAAAATTCAGTTCCTATCTCAGTTCAATATTCAGAAAATTACGGTAGTTAAGTAGTTTTGTGCAAATCCTTAGATAAAGACACAGCATTCCATCTTATTATTTATTTTCATTCTTATTTCAGTGATTAGGTTGAAACTGGGAGAGTTACAGTGCTCATATGATCTTAACTGATAATACCCTCTTCAAACATTGCCCAAAATATCTATCAGAGCTGCACTAGGATACATTTCTTGACTATTAAGTTGAAAGCTCTAAAAAGGAATAAGTGGGCCAAAATAATAGCACCTACCCTATATCCACCTTGTGTTTCATAAACTAGTATGAATGAGATATTATGTGAGCTACCACAAATAAAATAGGTTATTGGCATAATTAATGCACATTGCTTTATATCCCTTTCACACATAAAGATCAATATGCTTAATTAATAGAAATAATGATGCTGAGCATAAATTATGTATTAATTAAATTGTTTCATAACAACTTTGTCTTGAATGAAATAAGCTGAAAACAGAATATGAGAGCTTTTCTTTATTCTGTGTTGAAGTTGTGCATATCAATCATTAGTTTTGCTTCTTGAAAAGTCTTAAAAAGGTCAAAGACAAAAACTTGCAGTTTGTCTGTTACTAGGCATAAACAACTGTTTCAACAATTTTTTCAGTTGAATCTTTTTTATGATAACTTTATTGCATTTTAAGCATGAAAGATAAAATCTGATACTAATAAGATGAGAAAAAGAAAAAATAATGAAGCCAAAAGTATAGAAAAAAGGGAAATAAATATAAAGAAATGAGTTCTGATTTTCTTTTACAGCAATTATAAATTTAAAATGACCTTTATGGTTGCAACATAACTTTTATTTTTCTATCTATTATTTTTTCGGATCATCAAACCCATATAGCATAATTTCATTTTTCCCCGTTTCACGCCAAAAGTCCAAAAGGGTTTCCAATCAGAATTAATCAGTATCATTTTATCTAATCAAGGCTTTCAATTTAGCCATCTGAGCAAGTTCATCGTTTTCATCATTACTTTTCCATTGTGGACAATGTCAGATCTTTTCACTGTTGTGTATGTAATAGTCTTGCTTTTGTTTTCATATATAACAATAAATTCCACAAGTTTTTTACAACTTTTTGTTAATCTCAAAAGAAACATCTCTGGCTTCAGCTGTATATTAATATTTAAAATTTTCTGAGTTAATGTACATATTTGATTGCAATTTTTAATGTTTATTTTTTATGTCACTAAGCATAATAAAAAATCCTCTCTTGTTCAGCATACATTTGAATTGCTTTTATCATTTTTTTCAAAGTGGAATAACATTGATGAATGTGAGGTAGACCAGTGAACCAATACTAGTCAATGCAAAATTTTAGGAAGAGATGCTCTCATTCTTTAAATTCAAGAACCATTCTCTAGACTGTCAAATCAAATCTTAGAAAAAAGCAAGGACAAACCACTTCTGTATTGTTCCCGAAGAAGTGAAATACACAATGGATTGACCCTCTTAGATTGGATTCTAACTAATAAAGCGTTGAGTAGTGGGTCTCAGAAACTGCTTGCAAGTCCTGGGCACTCACAAACCACGCTGCAAGGAATTGCCTTCAAACAGGATTTAGGTTTATTCGTTTGCCAGGTGTGCAGGAGACAACGCTGAATTCAAGCAATGATAACACAAAGTCGGTGTTGGGATCTACCGCAACCCAACGCCGTTTAAATAGCAGTGCCTCATTAGCCAGCCAATTCCCTCAGCTTCCGAGTTTACAGCCATGCACCTGCGCAGACCGTTTCGTCACCCGGCTGCTTAAAGACAAGACAACCAGAATGGCCCCTATCCCGGCTGCAGGGTGACCGTCCGCCTACCGTGCCCCTAGCACCCCCCTTCACCGTGAATGTGCTGTTCATGCCCCCTCCCCCTTGCAGCCATCAATCGTAGCTTCCCTAGTGCGTCTGGCTTCGCTTAGTGAGCTTGTTGCCTTGAAGGTTCCCGGTGTGGCGAGCGGGGAATGGCTCGACAGTGGGAACTTTAGGACGAAGTAACCCCATTATCTTGAAGTTCAGAATTCTATTGAAAAATAAATTAGGATAGTTCTACATGTACGTTAGATTTCCAAACAGCCAACTTGAACTACAGAAATGTTAGGCAGGGTCTCAGAAGAAATCCTCAGATCAAAGAGAGCTCAGTGGGATTGGGGATTTCTGAAAAATAAGACCCTAGAAGTACAATCACAATCCGTACCAGTGAGAAAGAAACAACTCTTTATACCCCAGGAGCTTTTGACTAATCTAAGAATTAAAATAAATATATATAGGAAATGGAAGGTGAATGTAATAACTAAGGACATTTGTTCCACAAGAGAAGACAAGAAAGAATAGGCAGAAAGTAAGCAAACTTCAATTGGACACGAGGAAAAAAATCTTAACAGTAAGAGCTATTCCACAAAGGAGCAAAATTACCATGGGAAATGTTGGTCTCACTTTGGTGAGAATATTGGACAGCCATTTTAAGAAGAGATTGGACAGCCATTTGTCTGGAATGGTACAGGATTTCCTGCTTGAACAGTGGTTTAGACTAGAAGACCTCCAAGGTCCCTTCCAACTCTCTTATTCTGTTATTTAAACAGAAACTGAATTTCCTTCTGATAGAGATTAGATTTCTGAACTGGGCAATGAGTTAGATTAAATGATCTCCAAGTCCCTTTTAAACTTTCCATTCTGTAATTCTGCTTCAAGGAAGTTACCAGAAATTGAGTTTGATCTTTAAGGGAGATTTCATCTTTACTTTTTTAAAGATACTGATCAAAAAAAAAAAAAAAAAAGGATAATAAACACTTTTCCATCCTGGTTGAGAAAAAGAGTACAAACCAAGAAGGTTCCTTATATACAAATATCATACAACTTAAATTTAGTCACTGAGACACAAAATTTCTTAATGATTTCCATATATCAAGACTTTACTGTGATGGGCAGATTTGGGGACATTAACCCCAAATGATCTTGAATTTTGGAATGATGGCTCATTCCATTGTTGACAGTATATTTTATATTTTTCCATTCAAGTTCAAGAAAACAAAATTATAGAAGTTGCAGCTGGGTGCATATTATGGAGATAAAATTGACTTACAGTTATATTTATCTTTCAGTTCAGACATAAAGATTAAAAGGATTATTATGTCTGTGCTTTTTACAACCAAGCAATGTCTACAATTCTAAAAGGTGTTAATAGGGAGGGAAGAGGTATTAGAATAAAATAAATGAACCCTTTAATAATGCAGGGAAAAGCTTGTGTACTGTAGATTTTGAAAATCAAGTGTCATAGCCAAACTGCAACAAACCTCTTCTTACAATTGCATATTATCTCTAACAACAAAAACAAAATATATGGGAGTTTGCTCAATGTGAGTATTTTTAAAAGCTTAATTATATAGCTTAATTATTTTGAAGTCTCCTAAACAAGTGATTTGAGATTATCAGGATCTTTAAAAGTCCAAAATAGTTTGGGGGAACTAAAAGAAAATGTCATCTTCTATTTTTGATATGTTCCAAGTTTCTTTCAGACAGCTCACATTAGAACATTGATTTTTTTTTTTAACAAAGTCATGGTGCTGATGGCATTTTGACATACAAGGAAATCAATTTAAAATATCTTATTTCAGCATGTTAAATTGGGATTCAGAGAAAATGATCAGATTGCAGAGAATGAATTCTGATAGATTGTATCTTTGACTTTCTAAAGGTCTTTAGAAAATAAGATGCTCTTTGCTGACAAAAAGGAAGCCCAAAAGCAGCTTGTTTAACAAAGTTAATCATGTTAAACATGTTATTGCTTCCTGGAGCTCAGTGCTACTGAGATTTATTAAAATGTGGGAGAGGGTGATGATGGATGCTGAAAACATATTATAAAGAATTATTAGGTTAAAAAGATACATTTCCCCTCCCTGTTAATTAGAATAATTGGGAAACAAATATTAATGATGGCTCATAGTGCTAGAGATAAATTAGTTAAATCCTGGTGCTTTGATGTACTGTATTGTGGTTCCAATATTTCTTTGTATATGTGGATTCAAGTTCACTTCGGGTGACGTCTTGAATTAGTCTCTGCAGTTTTCATGGCAAATTTTAGAAGTGGCTTGCCCTGATTTTCCTTCTAGGACTGAGACTGGCCTGACTAGTTGGTTCAGTGGCTAAGACACTGAGCTTGTCGATCAGAAAGGTCAGCAGTTTGATGGTTTGAATCCCTAGTACAGGTCTCCTGCGTAAGCAAGGGGTTGGACTAGATGACCTCCAAGGTCGCTTCCAACTATGTTACTGTTATTAAGATCTCTCTGCGGGCTTCATGCTTAAGGCTGGCTTAGGTCTTCTAGTTTATAGCTTGGTGTCTTAACCACTACCTCTTTAAGGTTTGGGTGCAGAGAGAAGCCAGCATTAGGGGGGCAGAGTATAATGCTTTTAAAGCAAGCTAAAAGAAACACAAATAATTTTATAGATGCTATGGTAGTATCGGGATTAGACCAGCTGGCTAAATACTTTTTGTTTTGAAATTTTTTTAAATTTATTTTTAAACATAAAACAGCATCTTTTTAGAGCAAGGGTTTGATCCGGTATAAAATAAGTATAAATTCCAAATTTCATCAACATCTTAAAGGAAAAAAAGAAAAAAAGAGAACAAATCTAAACCCAATTTTTACCATTCAATCTAACATCTTATTCTAACATTTAATATTTTATTATGTAATCACCCTAAATCTTAAACTTCAAATCTAAACAGCTCTTTATAATATTCATTTATCATTTTAACAATCAGTATTTCATATATTTTCCTTACTTCAAAGACCCAAATCAAGTCAATGATTCTTTTAACTCACATCTAATAATCAACATAAAGTATTTTATTCCTCTCTTAAGAACATTTCAAAATCAGTAACTGTTCTTCAAAAATATCTCCTTCACTCCTCCTAGGTTTATTTTTAGCTGGATTGCAAGCTTAATTAGCTGGTTTCCAGGGATGCTTTCCTCCACTCCTAACCTTATTTGTTGGCTGGATCACAGTTTAGTTGTAACTGCTTTCCAACATTTCCTCCTTCACTCCTCCTAGGTTTATTTTTGGCTGGACAACAGCTTTTCAGCTGTTTTCCAGGGATGCTTCCCTCCACTCCTAACCTATATTTCGCTGGTTCATAGTTTAGCTTTAACTGCTCCCCAGTATTGTCTCCTCCTCTCCTCCTAAGTTTATTTTTAGTTGGTTCACAGCATAATTTGCTATTTTCCAGGGATGCTTTCCTCCACTCCTTATCTTATATTTGACTGGTTCGCAGTTTGGCTCTCACTGCTCTCCAGCATTGCCTCCTCCGCTCCTCCTAGGTTTATTTTTGGCTGGTTCACAGCCTAATCAGCTGTTCTCCAGAAATACTTTCCTCCACTCCTAACCTTATATTTTACTAATTCACAATTTAGTTTTAATCATCTGATCCCCAAAATCATACTTCTTTGCCAATTTAAACTAATAATGCATTTTAGTATATATCTTCTCTCCTACTCTCTCCTGGACTATTAATTTTCTTTAAATTTCTCCCATTTCTTATTTGTTTCTTGTTTTTCTATGTAAAACAACATTTTAAACCATTTTAAAAACCCATTGACCATAGTTATAAAATCTATAAACAAGTCTTATTAATATTCAACAATTCATTCCCATTCTCTTATTTACTGTAGAAAAACAACATTTTAAACCACTTTCAAATCCATTTTCTGTAACCATTGGAATGCTTATTAATATTTTTTTTGAAAAATTCTTTCAAAATATCCACATTTTTTGTAGTTTTTCTATAATGACATTTTTCACTTTAAAATAGTCATAAAGTCTATAAACAATTCTTGGTAATATTCAAAGCTTCATTCACGTTTTCTTATTTTCTATAAAGAACAATATTTTAAACCATTTTAAAGAAACAATTTTCTGTAATCGTTGAATCTATCAACAATTCTTATTAATAATCAAAAATTCATTCATAATCTTCATATTTCTTGTAGTTTTTCTTTAATCACATTTTCCTCACCTTGAAAATCACTTCTCTTAATAATAATAATGAAAGGTAAAAGTAGGAAAGAGAAAGGGAGAAGAAAAAAGGAATAACAGTATAGTAGAAAAAATAAAAAAGAAAGATTCAAAAAGAGAAAGGGAAAAAAAAGGAAAACAAAAAGAGAGGAATATAATAAGAGGATATTAAAAAAAGGAAAGAAAAAGTAGAAAAAAGAGAGAAGCAGGAGGAACGCTCCTCCTTACATTATTTAGACATCAATTACATGGGAAGTATTTACATCCATTTTGATCAAACTGTGGTACTTTTCTCATCTTGCTACCCAATATATTCCGGTTTTCTTTCTCCAATCTGTCCAAACTTTCTTTCTTTTTTTTTTCTTTTCAGTTCCAATACCAATAAAGTTATAAAGACTAAAGGATTTAGTTCTTTTGTATTCCATATATGGTATCATCATGTCTTCTTGTGGGGTTCCGCACTTCCCTTATGTTAGAACACCATTAATCAGCAATTTTAATTGTTCCAATTAATTTCTTCTTTCCAACTGTCCATAAGTAGTCCAAAGACAGTTTAAGTACATCTAAAATCAAGCCTCCTTAATTTTTCCTCAAAATAATCCAATTCTGGAAGCAAGAGACAAAGTTTCTTCTTTAAATAGCAAACTTTCCACAGTTGCAATTTGCACTTTCATTCTCTCAGCCATTTTAACTTCCTCTGCTTGTTATTCTCACAGCTTTAAAAAAACATTCTGCTTGTTTCCTCTTCTCCTTCTTCCCCTTCCAAGCTAGTCCATTCTCATTAAAGACCAAGAAAGTATCAAATTTTAAATCCATCCAAAGGGACGTTAAATACCAAAAGCAGTCAATTGGTGCTATTGTTCTTTAATGGGTCTTCTCCTTGTTAATTGTTTAAATTCTTTGCCCAAATAGTTCTTAGCCGCTGTTAGAGCCAGGGCATTATTAGTATTTAAATCTTTGAAGACTGTTCTTGCCTGGGCTAATCCTACTCACCTGGCATTCAAACATCTTGCTCCTGTTTCTCCTCCTGCACTTTGCTTGTCCTGGCTGCCGAAGGTTTGGGGCAGCCACCATGGCTGCCTCTCCCACCACCGCCGGCGCAGAGGGCAGTCCTTCGGCCCCGAGGAACCTGCCCATTCCTCTCAGCCATCCAAGGGGTCCCTCTCTAATCCCCTGTCCCTCCAGGACATGGTAGGTCCACAGACCTGCCGGTGGTGGCTTAAAAAATGGGGTTTTCACGGGGTTCCAAAGAGCCCTGCTATTTCCCATCCACTCACTGCGGCGCCAACCGGAAGTCTCCCAGCTGGCTAAATACTTATAAATTTGTCTTTATCCTGGGAATTGCCAATGATATCTTGGATCTGAAAAGGGTTTTCTGCATAATCTAAGTCAGCTCCTGGAACTCATATGGCTGTCCAGATAGCATCTCTTGGTCATATTCCATTTTCATATGTTTTCATGGTGATGAAAAATGGGATACACAACTATTTGGACTGTAATTGGTACATGGCCTGTATCCTGGAGAAACATGGTTCCTCCTCTTCCTTTTCTTCTTTGTCATTTTCATATTATTTATAAAATTTATATCATAAATTGTATTAAGGCTTTTGGTTACAATAGTAAAAAACTAATGCAACCTAAACTTAAAGAAAGAAAAGGAGACAAACGATTATAGTGAAGAAAAGAAATATGTAAAAAAGTTATTTCAACCTTCATTACAACAAATGTAAACAAATGTAGTAACTCTTCATCCCCGTAAAGTTACAAACAAGATATCTCTTCATCCCATGGTCTCCTTTAAAGGGATCTGCTGTGGTTGTGAGCAAGATGGTTAATCCTTTAGTCTCCTAGTGCTCAAACCATGGAGGACCCCTATCCTGTGGTCTCCTCACAAGGAGCAGCCATTGAGGACATGCGGGCAATCTCCCCTCCTCTTCTTGTCCAGGGAGTTTCCAAAGAACCAGTTTAATCATCAGTTATTTGGTTTTTGTTGTGGTTTCCACTTTCACAGAGACTTCTTCAGTTCACCATGCTTCCCCTGAAAGTCCCTGGAAAACCATGCTTCAAAAAGAAGGAAAACTAGACTTGATTTAATTGCAATCCAATATTGTACAATTACTTTCCAGTTATGTATTATGTAACTTGTGTCACGAAAACTACAATTGGATAACTAGTATTTCACAGGCTGTACATCTTGGCACTAGACCTTGGGTATTGAAATTTTAGCTCAAACTCATTGACATTTGGCAACTAATCATGCTGCTTTTTATTTACTTGCTCTCCATTCCCGGCCATTTGTAACTAACAAAAGCTGATGTCAGTGTCTTGGTCATTTCCAGATTTCAGCATCTGATGAGACATTTTAAAAACCAAACTTGCTGTCAGTTAATATTGGAGGCAGTAATTTATTGCGTCTGCATCACACATCTTAATTTCTAAATAAACCCTTGCTGTGAATTATTTACTATCAGACCTTTTCCATCCATGCAGATTAAGACTTTACCCCCGGATGTTGAAAAATGTGTCAACCCTGGACCTGTCAACTTGTGTCTTGGGAGAGAAAATCAGTATGCCAATATGCATTGCAGCCACTGCCATGCAGTGCATGGCTCATGCAGATGGGGAAATTGCAACTGCTAGAGGTATGTTCCGGGTATGGAAATTCCTTGTAAAAAAATTCAGCAGGGAAGATGGTTCAGTTAAGGGAAGAATGCAGAAATGTCTTCTTTCAGATTAAAGAAATCTTATTGTCTCCAGTCTGTTTTGCCTGTTTAATTATCATATTTTGCTTAGGGAACAACACATTAATACTATATCCTGTGTTTTAACTTCCAAGCAAAATATTGTGCAACAAGGCAAGTAAAGTTATAGGGATGCAGTATTTAGAGTCGACTAATCAGGAAATGCTTTTACAATCTAGCACTGGCATCCTTTTTTAAATTTAGAGCTAGTATTACTGTATTTTTTGGTGTATAAGATGCACCTTCACCCCCCCCCCGCCCCAAAAAAAGAGGCTGAAAATTTGGGTGTGTCTTATACTCCGAATGTAGCTTTTTCAAAGCTTTTTTTCAGCCCTAACTAGGTGCTAGCCAAGTGAAGTGATCTCCCCGTACTTTGCCTGCTTTTCTCATTGCTGCTTCCTCTCATCTGTGCCTTTGAAGCTGTTTTTTATTCCCAAGCAGGGGATTAAAAAACCAGCAAACTAATGTCCTGAAGTTGACCAGACTAAGGACGCTAGCCAGATGAATACCTGGTAGGCAGATTTTTTCCCCTATTTTCCTCCCCAAAAATTAAGCTGCCTCTTATACTCCAAAAAATACGGTAATCTGCTAAACTACAGCTGAGGAAAAAATAAAGCTCTGTTGGCAGACTGCAATAGGGCTACTTTTCTGAAATAAGACACTACATGTAGTCTAAGTAGACTGAGTAAGCAGGTCCTGAAAACACCAGCTGAAAATTGTTATCCACAATAACATTCACTTTGGGATAAACGTGTGTTGTGTCATGAAAATAAAAAGTGTTCCACATTTGATTCTCCTGGGACATTTTATTTAATGTACACCATCATTACCCTAGAGTAGGAATTTAGCTACTTTATTTTATGGTTTTCCACCACACATATTCTTTCTAGTACTTCTATGTGTATTTAAGATAAAGTAGCATGTTAAGGGAAAAGCTTATTCTTTGATTTCTTTCTCAGTTATATACAGAGTATTAATCTTATTAAACATATACTGTAGATTTACATTGCAAAATAGCAGTAAGAACTATTCGGCACTATTGCAAAGCAGTACAAAGTAATCATTCTGAAGAAAAAGATATGAATTGTAACTTGTAACTTTCATTTGGTAAATGAGGCTTGGCAATGTAATGTTATAACACTGGGCTTGAATTAGCCAATACTGATATCTTAACTATTTTTAAAATGTTTAAAATGTTTACTAGGCCTAGAAAAATAGTACTACTTATGTACATGAACACTATTTTAGCATCTCATTTGCTACAAGTCTTTCATCAAAAGTTTATAGGAATAGTCACAAATTCATGATATATATTTAGTGCATATCAGTGCCAAAGCAGACTGAACAACAAATTTCTCCAGTTTAATGGCTCTGATTATATTTCACTGAGAAAATTAAATTGTTCTTGGGAATCTGTGAATGTACACCATTGTCTGCCTGACCATTACATTATTAGCTTATGCTGCTAATGCATTAGAGTACATGTAAATTTACTAATTTAAAAACTATATTGGATAAAACGATAAGCTAATCCTGAAATATTTTCTGAGAGAAGTCAGTTGATCAGAAAGCCTGGGGAGGGCAAAAAACGGGCCTACCGCACCCACCGGTAACCTTTTTGCCGTCACATGCCAAAAGCGAGGGTGGGGGGTTGTGCGCGTATGCGCGGGTGTGTGGAGTGCAGGGGGCATTGAATTATAGGTATGGGCACGTGTGTGTGCGACCCCCCCTTGCACTCCCCCTGCTTTTGGCACGTGATGGCAAAAAGGTTAGCTATCACTGGTATATACTATTGAAAACACCCCATTTGCTGCACTGAAAGGAATAATGACATATAATTAGGCAATCCATGTCAAGACTATGAGAGGAAGACAGAGTTATAGACTACAGTATAATGAGGACTAAACATGGACGGTGGGGGAAATAACAATATTCAAATCGTGATGCCTAGAATCTCACCAGTGATGACCAAGCCCACAAATTAAGGGCTTCAAGCAAGAGAGACTGCAAACACAACAGAACTAGCTTTCCATATTTTGAAATGAAGTAATTGTCAGAGTTCCAAGTCATATACCTATAGCAACCAAAACTCTGAGGCAGGCAATTTCCTCAAAGAATAGGTTTATTGGAAATGTCATATTGGCACAGGCTGGTGAAAACTGACTCTGCCTATTCCCATGGTTTTCATCTGATTAAAAGGAGCCCTGGTAGCACAGCAGACTAAAGCACTGTTATTAACATCAGCTGCCTGCAATTACTGCAAGTTCAAATCTCACCAGGCTCAAGGTTGACTCAGCCTTCCATCCTTTCTAAGGTAGGTAAATTGAGGACCCCGTTGGTGGGGGCAATAAGCTGACTTTGTATAAATATACAAAAGTATGAAGGCTATTGCTTAACGCATTGAAAGCCGCCCTGAGTCTCTGGAGAAGGGCGGCATATAAATCAATTTTTTTTAAAAAAGTAAAAGCTTGTCACTTTCTCAAAAAAATCAGTCACATGGTCCAATCAGAATACTGTCCAGTTGTTAGGTGACTCCAATCTCCTTCTTCCAAGCACCTGCAGGAATGTCCTTGGCTCCCACAAGAAAGAATTTTGTTTTGGCTACAACACCCCAACTATCTCTACTCCCCCCTCCCTGTCCCTCTGTGTCTGTCGAGAGTGTTCTGTTTTATGTATTTTTTTATTTAATTTATTTATGTAGTTATTTTTGTTGAGCATTTATTAGATAACAGATACAAGTATAAACATGAATATGAATACATGAAATGGATACAAATAAAAAGGAACATTAGGACAGGGATGGTAGGCACGCCGGTGCGCTTATGCACGCCCCTTAAAGACCTCTTAGGAATGGAGTGAGGTTGACATTAGACAGTCTAAGTTTAAAGTTTTGGGGGTTTGGGGAAGAAACCCCAGAGTTATTCATTCATGCTGACCAGCATATCCTTGGTATAAATTCTTAGAGCATTTGATTGATGTGCCATTGTGTCATTGTCAACTCTAGACAGATTTTCTCCATGATAAAAAGGTAAAGGTAAAGGTTCCCCTTGCACATATGTGCTAGTCATTCCTGACTCTACGGGGCGGTGCTCATCTCCGTTTCAAAGATGAAGAGCCAGCGCTGTCCAAAGATATCTCTATGATCATGTGGCCAGCATGACTAAACGCCAAAGGTTCATGGAACACTGTTACCTTCCCACCAAAGGTGGTCCCTATTTTTCTACTTGCATTTTTTACATGCTTTTGAACTGCTAGGTTGGCAGAAGCTGGGACAAGTAACAGGAACTCACCCCGTTACGCGGCACTAGGGATTCGAACCGCTGAATTGATGACCTTTCTTTTTTTTTTTTTTTTTATTGCAAAAGTTTTACAATTACATTTTCACCCCTTTTTCCCCCCCTCAACCCGCCCCAAACTTCCCAACCTCCCTAACCCACCCTAACCCACCCCTCCCCCCAGACTTCCTCACAATATATTCATGTCAAATAAAAGGAAAAACCCTCTTTTGTATATAAAACTTGAACCCCGCCCTCCCCTTACAAATTTTCATCTTCATTACATTAACCTATTTCTATCTTAATATAGCAATTTCAAATAAATTTTCATCCTGATTACCTTGAAAATATTTCTATCTTAATATAACATTTTCAAATAAATTTTCTTCCTCAACCTTGAAATATTTCTATCTTAATATAACATTTTCAAATAAAAGCTATTTGGTACTTCCTAGTTTGATATTTGTTCTGAACATAATCTATCCACTTCTTCCATTCCCATTCATAAGTCTCTTGAGAACAGTCTTTTAAATATGCTGAAATCTTCGCCATCTCCGCAAAACTGGCCATCTTCAAAGTCCATTCCTCAATCGAAGGCAGCACTTCATTTTTCCAGTATTTACCTATCAACAATCTTGCTGCAGTTATCATGTACAATATCATTTTTGTTTCCCCCAATGTAAAACCCTTAACTATACCCAATAAAAACAGTTGTGGAGAAAATTGAATCTTTCTCTTCAAAACATTCTGCATGACCCACCAGATTTTTATCCAAAAAACCTTAACTTTCTTACAGGTCCACCAAACATGATAATATGTAGCGTCTAAGCAGTCACATCTCCAACATTTAGGCTGGGCACTAGGATACATACACGACAATTTTTTTGGATCTAAATGCCATCTATAAAACATTTTGTAGAAATTTTCCCGCAGATTCTGCAACTGTGTAAATTTAACATTCTGAACCCAAATTTTTTCCCATGTTTCCAACATCACTGGTTCCTCAAAATTTTGTGCCCACTTAACCATACAGTCTTTAACTAGTTCAGTTTCTGAATCCCTTTCTAACAAAACATTATAAAGTCTTTTAATATGCATTGGGCCTTTCTCTTTTATATGTCTAACTAATTCTTCCTCATACATCATAATACCAGTTTTTTGGTCCTCTTTCCATCTCAATTGCAATTGATTATATTGTAACCAAGTTAAATTAATCCCTTCAGCCAACAATGTCTGTAATGTCTTCAGCTGCCATCTGCCCGCGTCTGCAAAAAGAACCTCTTTATATAAAAACCCCCCGAGTGACATTATATTTGTATTCCACAAGGTATGACCAAGATCCAACCATAGCGGTATTTTGTAATTCCAGTTGTTTCGGTGCTTCTTCCAAACTCTCAGCAAAGAATCTCTAAGTATATGGCTTTTAAATACTTTATCCACTTTGCTGTCATAAAATAAGTAAGCGTGCCATCCAAATTCCAAATCAAAACTTTCTGCATTCAATATTCCAGTCTTTTTTCCTCCAAACCAATCACTTACTAAAGTCAAAGCTGTTGCATCATAATATAATTGTAGGTTTGGAAGTTTGAGACCTCCCCTTTCTGGGATGTCTTGCATAATTTTCATTTTTACTCTTGGTTTTTTCTCGTTCCAGACAAATTTATTAATACCAGTTTGCCATGCTTTTAGTTGTTTATCATTTTTGAGCACCGGAATCATTTGAAACAAAAAAAGAAATCTTGGCAAAATGTTCATCTTAACTGCTGCTATTCTTCCAAGTAAAGACAGCTGCAGTTTTTTCCAAATCTCCATATCTTTTTGCACCTCTCGCCACAACGCCTCATAGTTGTTTTGAAACAATTTCATATTTGATTCTGCAACCTGAACTCCTAGATATTTTACCTTTGGTACAATCTCAAAACCTGCCCTCCTTTCTAACTCCAGTTTACGATCTTGTGTCATATTTTTAACTACCATCTTAGTTTTTCTCTGATTCAATCTGAAACCTGAAACTTTACCAAAGTCTTGTATAATGTCTTTCATCTGGATTATCGATTCCATTGGCTGTGTTAGGGTAACAACCAGATCGTCTGCGAATGCCTTTATTCTGTAATCCTCTTGCCTTATCATTATACCTTTCAATGTGTTAGAATCCCTTATTGTATTTAACAAGACTTCTAGTGTTAAAATGAACAACAATGGGGACAGTGGACATCCCTGTCTTGTACCTTTTTCAATTTTAAACTCTGTTGTCAAACTTCCGTTGATAATGATCTGTGTCTTTTGCTCTTGATAAATTGCTGAGACCGCCTGTATATATTGGTCCCCAAAATCCATCTTTTTTAATGTCTTTAATAAAAAATTCCAATCCACTCTGTCAAAGGCCTTCTCTGCATCCAGAAAGACCAGCACTGCAGGGATCTGTTTATTCTTCTCAAGATATTCCAATAAATCTATTACTTGCCTTACATTGTCCTTCATATGCCTACCCTCAATAAATCCCGCTTGGTCATCATGAATCACCTTTTGAATTACTGGCATCAGTCTGTTGGCTAATACTTTTGCGTAAATTTTATAATCCGTATTCAAAAGAGATATTGGTCTGTAATTCTCCGGTTTTTTGGGACCTGCTTGCTCTTTTGGTATCAAAGAAATATAAGCTGTAGTCCACGATGGAGGTACTTTTCCCCCTTGTTGTATGTTGCAAAATAAGTCTCTGAGTTGTTCCACCATTTCTGCCTGTAAAGTTTTATAATACACTGCTGTCAGACCATCCGTTCCAGGAGCTTTGGCTGTTTTTAATTGTTTTATTGCTGCTATTATCTCCTCCTCTGTTATGGGATAATCCATTCTTTCCTTTTGTTGTTCAGTAATTTTTGTAACTCTTTTATTGTCCAAATATTTTTCTATAAGTCCATTCTGCACCTCCTCTCTGGCATATAGTTTAGTGTAATATTGAAGAAAGGCTTCTTTTATTAAATTCTGTTGAAAAACTTCTTTCCCCCCAATATCAACACTATCAATAGTCCGTATGCTTTGTTTCTTCCTTAATGTGTAAGCCAACCACCTGCCTGGTTTATTAGCATTGCAGAATGTATTATGCTTCGCATATTGTAAGTTTGTTGCAACTTGTTCCGCTATAAGCATTTGGAATTGGTCTTTCAGAAGTTTTATAACACTAAGTATTCTTTCATCTGTTGGGTTTTTAATAAGTAACTGTTCTTTATCCTTTATTTCTGCTTCCAATTCAAGTCTTTTCTTTTGTCGAATCCGCTTATGTTTAGAGTTCATATATATAAGCACCCCTCTCATATAAGCTTTGCTTGCGTCCCACACAATTTCCATTGGGGTGCCTTTATTCAAATTCATTTCAAAAAACTCTTTCAGATGCTTTTTAAGTTCTATTATATTTTTCTCATATCTAAACAAGTTTTCATTTAATCTCCAAGAGCGTCTCTCATTCTTACATGTCTCAATTTCTATCCAGACTGGACTGTGATCAGTCAAAGTTCTTGGCAGAATCTTTGTTCTTTTTGTCCTAACAAGTAAGTCATCAGACAACAAGATAAAATCAATCCTGGAAAAGGATCTATGTCTGTCAGAAAAGAAAGTATAGTCCAGTTCTTTTGGGTTATGTATTCTCCAAATATCTTTTAATTCCAGGTCTTCTCTCATATCAAAAAAAGTCTGTGGTAATCTAATTCTTGATTTTGCCAAAGTCTTTTTATCTAATTTAGAGTCAATTACTCCATTCCAGTCTCCCATAATTAAAATAGATCTATAATCCCATTGAAGTATTTTAGTATGCAGCATTTTATAAAAATAATCCTGTTGTTGATTAGGAGCATAAATTCCTATCAGAAGAATTTGACTGTTAGCAGAAAGTAATTCAATTGCTACAAACCTACCATCTTGATCAGCTTCTATAAGTTTGGCTGTTAATTTTTTGTTTACATAAATAACCACACCATTCTTTTTTTGGTTAGTTGAGGATATAAAATGTGTTCCTAATTTGGAATTTTTCAAATAGTTTTGATCTTGAACTGTAATATGCGTTTCTTGTAAACAAATTATATCATTATTTTTTTGTTTTAAATATGCAAATATTTTCTTCCTTTTTTGTGTTGCATTCAACCCATTCACATTCCAAGATAAACATTTAATCATCCTTATTCTCCTTCTGGAGCGAAGCGCAGAACCTTAGGATATCATCTGAGATCCTCTGTCCTGTTTTTCCCACAGCCCCAGCCTTGTCTTGACTCTCCTGCTGTAACTTTTCTTTAAGTTCCTTGGCTTTTGCTCGAGTTATACGCTGATCCTTAACTTCAGCCGCCCAAGCCAGCTCCGAGATTGGAGAAGGTTCCAGCAAAGGCTCATCCAAAAAGCCTCCTTCAGCACCCTTCAACTCTGCTAATTCCTGCTTAGATTGTTGTTCTTTAATCTCCAAAACTGTAGATGTGCGTGGGGATGGAGTTCTTTCTTTAAAGATGTCATTATAAAATTGCTCCGCCTTCTCCACAGTATTCAGACGGTGTTTCTCTCCCTTATATCTCAAAATTATGCCAGTTGGGGCGTCCCAACGAAATGGGATTTGATTATTCTGCAGTTCTTTAACAAGAAAACCATACTCTTTTCTAGATTTCAACATCTTAGGTGGGAGCTCCTTGTAAACTGTAATCTTGGATCCACTCACTTGCACAGAAGTGAGAAAAGATTTTTGCAAAATGTCATTTCTTATTGCTCTATCTGTAAAATATATGACCACATCTCTAGGCAGTTGTCTTTGTCTGGCCACCCACGAGTTGACTCTATAGATTTTATCTATTTTGCAAAAAACCATCTCAGGTTCAACTTTTAAAATCACAGCTAGGGCTTCAGCACAGATCTGTCTCAAATCTTGTCTCTCCTCTTCTCTAATTCCTCGAAGCCTTATAGCAAATTCCATTGCACGAAATTGCATCATAACAATATCATTCTCAACTCTCTGCATCTTGTCATCAACTTCAAAAAATTTATGATCATTATTTTTCATCTTAGCATTAACTTCTAATTTAAATTCATCCACTTTTGTCTCAACTTTCATAATAAATCCTGCCAGACCAGACGCCACATCCGTTATTTTTTTGGTCACCATCTTTTGGCTCTGCTGCATTTCCTGCATGATTTCCTGTTGTGACTTTTGAATTTTTTCATCTATTTTATTTATTTTGTCATCCATGTCTTGAAATTTCTCATCCAAAATATTTGAGATGAATGCTTTTAATTCTCCCATATCCAAATCTTTTTTTTGGGCTTGTGACTGCGTATCCTGCTTACGTGGGGGGGATCCCCCCCCTGTTTTGCCTTCCTGCTTTTTTGAAGCCATCCTGCCACGTAAGCTAGCTTTCTTAAAAAGGGAGGGTCCGCCTCTTCTGCCACCTCCACAATACCTTCTAAAAAAGTCCTCCAGAGTTACTCAAAACAAAGCTATAATGCAGCAAAGACAAGTAAAGGGGAGAGATTTTCCTCTTATTTCTGTTGCAGCCGGAGCAGCTCTGTAACAACTTTTTAACTTTGTAGCAAGACAAGATAACTTCACCAATCCACACCCACTAATTCATTTGCTGAGCGCCATATTTTTTCAATCACTTTCACTCATTCCGAGACTTTCACTTCAGTAAAAAAGTTCAGCAAAGGACTAATACTTGCAGTTCAAAGTTTCAGGGTTCAAGTGGATTGCGGATGTTTATTTGAGTTATTTCCTCGCTCTTTAAAGGTTTCCTGAGGTCGGCTTGTTCCGCACAAGCAGAAGACGTCCCACGCCGCCCGGAGTTTCAGCAGGTTGTTAGGGAGCCGCGCCTGCTTCCTCCCCAGAAACAGTTCCCTGGGGGGGTTGCAGGGGCTCTACCTGTGCCCTGCTGCCTCTTCTTCTGCAATCCTAAGGATTTCGAAGATTTCGAGCCGCTTCGCAATCAGGAAGCGGCTCTACAAGCGGCGGGGGTGGCGGTGCCAAAAGAAAGCACCGTCGCCGCCGAAGACAAGGAAACCGGAAGTCCGAATTGATGACCTTTCGATCGACAAGCTCAGCGTCTTAGCCACTGAGCCATTGCATCCCATATAACGTATAACATGGAGACTGGTTATCTCCATGATAACCAGTTCCTAATTTGTCCTTCAGCTCTTCCAGTGGCAACCATGTTGTCATTGTAGCTGAATCTTCCCCCTTGGTGTTGGCCCCTCTCTTTTTCTCTTTCCTTCCACTTTCCCTAGCATTAGAGCTTTCTCCAGAGAGCTAGGTCTTTGCATAATGAGTCTGACATAGATAGGATATTTTACAGATTATGAGAACAACTCACAGGGTATTTTCACTGGAAAACTGAAATCAATTATTTTATTAGCCCTGTTATCTTAGTCTCCCAATGGGCAGCAAAGGGTCTTCTGGCTGCCAGAAGCAAAAAAGCCCAGAAACTAGTGAATTGTGATTTCACTGAACTAGGACTGCATAATATCTTGGTTTACATAGGTAGAACCTGGCTAAAGAGAAATACACATAAAACCTACGAAAAAGAAAGAAAAACATATATATAGATATATATATATGTATGATATATATATATATCACATGTAATATGACATTTTAAAATATAAAACTTTTTTCACATATGCTCCATCTGAATAGCTTAGCTTTGCATATTCTTGCTTTTCAGGCCCAAAGGCCATAATAAAGGTTTATTTGATTTTTGTCTATTCTTCCTGAGAGAATAAGAATAAAGGAGTTCTTTAACAGGGCTAATAAAATAATTGAATTCAGTTTTCCAGTGAAGGACTATAACAATTAAAATATTTTAAGCTAAAACTATTTCTATTCAATGTACAGTACATTTTATTTGATCCATAAAATGGCCTATGAACTTCACGGTTGAACTACAAAAATTGGCTAGTTGTGAAGAATGGGTGTGGGTCTTAAAACTCTGTGTATCTTAAAAAAACACTCAAAGTTGGCAAAGAAAGAAAAGGGCCTTAGGTACCGCCGTTAGACTCTGGGGTCTGGCAAAACTTCACACAGTATTGACTGATTCTTGTATATGGGGAGAGGAAAAAAAGGGCCCCCAGATAGGAGGGGTTCATCACTGGAGATGGTGGATGAGAAAGATCTGATCCCCTTGCCATCCCTCTCTTTGTTTCTAGTTTTTTTTTTAGTAACGTTTTAAAATTTTAATTGTTTTTATATTTATCTTTTTAATCTTTGTTAAGCTGAGGAGATGGGAAGCATATAAATTTAGATAAAGTATCTATCTCTATCTATCTATCTATCTATCTATCTATCTATCTATCTATCTATCTATCGTGTTTCCCCAAAAATAAACCCTGCCTTATATTTTTTTGAACCCTGAAATAAGCGCTTGGCCTTATTGCCATGCACTCAAAAGCCCAATTGGGCTTATTATCAGGCAATGTCTTATTTTGGGGGAAACAAGGTATCTATATAATGGATAGATAGATGGATGGATGATAGACAGACAGATAATACTGTAATATTTGCACTGTTCATTGTTTCTACAGCATTCATCACAAGAATCTCAAAATTTCCACCTCCTTTTATACCTTTCTGATAACATGAGAAAAGTGTCAAATGTCTAATAAGCTAGCTCCCTCTAGTGAATCATTGAAGGTGCAGAATCAGAATTTAACACTTGCTCCAAAGTTGCTCCTGTGACAAGTTACAAGGTTATTTGGATTTTTTTTTCTTTTTTAAAAAAAACCTCCTTAAATTTGTAGGGGTAAACACAAACAATTCAGCCAGTGGTAATGTTAAATTAAGAATACAAGAACTGGGATTTGATGTAATCTAGTATATTTTGATTAGTTATTGGAGAATGGAAAACATTCCCTTCTGAATAGAAGGATAGAGATGTCAGCCTCTTTCACACAATAAAAGAATGAATGAGGGGCAGAAGTAAGGTGCAAGCTATTTTCCACACACTTCAAGCTACATGTTTATTGTTCACCCTGAAGTACATTCTAGTTCACTTATCAAGTATGTTTCTGCAGCCATTTTTTTCTGAGGTATCTCAGAAAAGAGCAATCAACTTTAGATGAACTGTCTGGTGCCAAACAAGTCAGAGCAAACTGGGCCACTTCGAAGCAAGATGGTAACCACTCTTAGGTAAAGATTTTTAATTAGAAAAAAGTATGCTAATTTGCACAAGTGAAATTAAAACTTCCCATGCATCTTTACAAAGAACAGCTCATCTGCATAACCAGAGAATACTGAAACATGTCCTCCCCTCTCCTCCCCACAAGTACTTTCCCTAAGTGGAGGGTTTCCCAACCTTGGCAACTTTTAAGACATGTATAATGGATGGAAACTGAATAAGGAGAGATTCAACCTGGAAATAAGGAGGAATTTTCTGACAGTGAGAACAATCAACCCATGGAACAGAAATTGCCTTCGGAAGTTGTGGGAACTTCATCCCTGGAAGCCTTCAAGAAGAGACTGGACTGCCATCTGTCAAAAATGGTGTAGGGTCTCCTGCTTGGCAGGGGGTTGGACTAGATGACCTACAAGGTCCCTTCCAACTCTGTTAATCTGAATGTGGATATCAACTTCCAAAATTCTCCAGCCAGCATGACTGGCTGAGGAATTATGGGAGTTGAAGTCCACATGTCTTAAAGTTGCCAAGGTTGGGAAACCTACCTTAGTAGCGTCTCTGTTCACATGTCTTTCGTGGTACCTGCTTCCCACTAATAAACCTCCACAGTTGTTATCCTTCTGAGACACAGAAGAAGAGTGGCCCTAAGTAAAGTCATATTGCCAAATATTCATCATTTACAACTTGCTGAGTTGCAGGTTGTCCTAATCAGGTTTCATCCTTCTCTCTATGGTCTCATAAGCAACTTCACTTCCTAAACTAGCAGCTTATAATATCCAATAATGTAGCTTTCAGACAACAGAAGATTGACTTATTCATGCCTACTATTTATCAGAGGCAGAATCTATACTTTGTATCTGTTTCTAGGTTTCCAGTAATACAATTCATGAACAGGAATTACAGAAATCTAAGTAGCTACTTTAGGGATGATAATTAATTGAAGAGTCAATGTTAGTAGATGCTCCTACAAAAAATAGTAAGCTATTAAATGTAAATCAAAATAATTAAACGAGGGCTTCCGGTTTGGCTTCCGTCGCCGTCGGACGGTCCTTTGAGACTGCCAGCCCCGTCGCCCGTAAAGAGCTGCCTTTACAGCTGAAAGGCGGCTCGAAAAACTCAATTTCCTTAAGGAAATGTGAGGTAGAGCCCTCTGCGAAGTCCCCAGAGTTTTTCTTTTACTCTTGGGGATGAAGCAGGATGAGGCTCCCTATTCTGCCCGCTGCTGCTCCGGGCTTCGGGAGAACTCTGCTTTTTGCAGAGCCAGGTGATGGGACCAAGCCATTTACTGAAAACTAACAGATTGTTTAAACAAATAGGATGAAATCTGGATTTTGGATCCTAAATCGCAAGTATTTCTAACAATTTTATAAGTGATTTTAAAAAGCGAAGAAAAAAGGGAAAAAAAGTTTAAAATGGCGACTGACTGAGGCTTGAGAAGAAGAAAGCTGAAAGCGAAAGTCCTTCTGCCTGAATAGCTTAACAAGTTACAAAGTAGCAGAAATAATAGCGTTGGCTAGAACTGAAAAGAAAAATTTCTACTTTATGTTTCTTTCTTCTTGGAGATTTGATATTGATACTGTTTGGAGAGAAGTCTTTTTCTTTAAAAAGAGTTTGTCTGTGTGGCAGGATGGCGTTAAAACTGACAAAGCCAGACAAACAAGCAGTGGGGGGGGGTTTCCCCCATTTACAAACATACGAACAAGTTTTGAATTTGCAGACTCAGAAGAATGGTTTTAACTTAAAAGAATTTGTCTTGGAGGAGATGGCAAGACATGATGAGATTGTGAACCAGAATCTTGAAAAATTCAGGCAGGAAATTAAAGAGTTGGTACAACAAAAATATGCCAATTTGAAACAACAGTTTGTAACAGCTTTGAAAACTTTTTCAGAAATAGTTATAAAGATGGATAAAGATACTAATTTAGAATTAGAGTCTAAAATGGAGGAAGTTGATCATAAGATTTATAATTTGGACAATAAAATACAAAGAATTGAAAATGATTTGATAAAAATTCAAGACAATAGCTCAGAAGTAAAGTCTAAAAAGGAAGCTGATCATGAGACTTACAATGCAGATAATATAAAACAAAGAATTGAAAAAGAAATTACAATGATGCAATACAGGTCCATGGAATTTGCGGTTAGAATGAGGGGATTACAGGAAAATAATAGAGATGATTTGAGAAAGATGCCTGCTGAAGTTCTGGCTGTGATTTTAAAGATTAGTCCTGAATAGGTATTTTGTAAAATTGATAAGGCCTACAGAGTAAATTCTTGGGTTGCAAAGCAAAGACAGTTGCCTAGAGATGTGGTGATTTATTTTACAGATAAAGGAACAAGAAATGATATTGTGCAAAAGTCTTTTAACTCCACTCTAGAATTGAATGGAAGGAAGATTTGGATATATAAAGAGCTGCCGTCTAAGATGTTAAAAGATAGAAAGGAATTTGGATTCTTGGTGACTGAGCTAAACAAACAACACATCCCATTTAGGTGGGATTCCCCAGTTGGTATAATATTGAGATACCAAGGAGAAAGATATCAATTAAATAGTGTTGAAAAAGCGGAAGAATTTTACTACAAGGTTCTTAAAATGGATTTAACATCTCCATGTATGCCATTAGTGTTAGGAACACAGGAGGGGAATAAAGAAATGCCAAATGAACAAGAGACTGAAACCAGGCTAAGCAGATGGAGATGGAGGTAATGGAAAAACAACAAGTCACAGAGGCCCTTTCGGACAAGTGGCTTTTGGATTCTCCTTTAAAGGTTATAGCTGGATTACTTATAAATACAAGAGAGGCGGCTTTGGATATTAATATGATGTTTCATCAAGTCACAGACCAGCACGGAAATCAATCAGTTGATATACAAGTCCTAGAAAGGCAACCAGGATGGAGATCTAAACCACAAAAAGTTAAGAAAAGAAGAAGCAGGTCTTACAAAACTAAAAAGTTTTAGACTAAACAACAGTCTAATGCCAGTTACTTAAAGAGACGATTAAATATAATAAGCGGGATAGCTGAGGCAAATTATTGACTTGTACTATTTTGAGAAGAATAACAGATCTCTGCGGTGCTATGCCTTAGGATGTGGAAGAAGGCCTCTAACTGAGTGGATTGGAATTTTCTATTTTGTACTTTTTGTAAAACGGATTACATATATGCTGAGCTATAAGGCATGAGAATTATGGTGGGGCATGCAGAAGATCTGGTTGTTACCCTAACACGGTGGTTGGAATTAATAATCTAGATGAAAGACACTACAGAAGATATCATATGGAATATAAATATAAAGTCACTCGGGTGGTTTTTTATATACAACAACATTTATTACTGATGGGGGCAGATGGTAATTGAAGATACTGAATATACTGTTGGAAACAGAACTTGATGTTACCCTAACATGGACGATGGAATTAATAATCTAACTGAAAGACATTACAGAAGATATTATATGGATTACAAATTTAAAGTCATTTGAGGATTTTGTTTATATATGGAAATATTTTTTAGTGGTGTGGTGTGGGCAGAAGAATGAAGATATTAAAATATTATGTATGGTAGACCTGTAGCAAAATGGGTGGAGATAGGTTAGGTTACTGATTGTTTAGCTAAGTAAAAGGGAGGTTATGTTTAGATATGAATATATGTTAAAGATCTGAATTAAGAGATGTATGTATGGGGGTGGAGGATATGGGTAGATTATGAGTTGAATAAATGTCAAATTAGGAATTATTATAAAGTTTTATAGCTGAAGGTTGCTTTGAAATGTATAGTATAAGGGGATATAATAACAATGTTAGAAAGAAATGGTTAGAATGTAGGGGTGGTGTAAAAGGATGGTAAAGTATTATTTAACTCGATATCAATGATTTTATTTTGAAGAAGCCGGGGGGGGGGGGAAGGGGAGGGTGAGGGGGGGTTAGGGAGGAGGGGGGAGGGGGGGAAGGGGAAAAATTTGTATTTGAAAAACTTTTTCAATAAAAAAAAATAATTAAACAGTACAGTATGCAGATCAAGATATTTAGTTATTGTTCAGAAAGAAAGCAGTTCACTTAAAAGATTTAGAAACTCCATTCTTCTGATTATTACCATAGATTACCCTCTCCATGTCCGCCAGCCCTTTTTAAAACTATGATTCCTCCACATTGTCTTTCTCTAACTTGATGCCCTCTGGATTTTTTCAGCTAGAACCCCCCTTAATCTTTAGTCAATATGGGTAAATCTTTGTCCCAGCAGAGGATAGAAAACCATCTAAAACCATAGTGCCATTATGAGAGGCAACAAAGCTTTAAAGAAAGTTAAAGAGGGTTAGAGGTTTGTGGATTGCATCCATTTCATGTTAAATAAAATATGCCCTCTGCCCCTGGCCACAAAGCTAGAGATTGCTGTATTTCAATCTTTGGTGAAGGAGGAGAGAAATAGTTCTAACTGAGAGCCCTTCAACACTGCAGATCAATACTTGATCCTTATAGTAAATGCAAGAATGCTGATTGGTAATGAATAATAATGTATACTCCCCATACATTCATACAACATGCATGTAGAAACAACTTTCACTGCATCAGGAACATACATGAAGGCTTTTCTTCCACACTTTTTTAGAGTACACCACAAAGTTTCTGCCTTGTGGAAATATTAACACATGAAGGCTGAAGGCTAGAAACCAGGAAACTGAGTTCTAGTCCCACTTCAGACATGAATGCTGGCTGGGTGACTTTGGGCCAGTCCCTCCCTCTTAACCCAATCCACCTCATACAATTGTTGTGGGGAAAATAGGAGGAGAAATGAGTATTAGTCCTGAGTTATTTATAAAAACAATAAAGACAAGATTAAAACAAAAATCTAAATCTGTTAGCCAAAAAACAGCTGATGACATTTAAGTCTATGTCCACTGGATGGTGCACTAATACTTCTAATAGCAAATACTGTACTCCTTAACTCCAAGGTTGTTAATATTGTGACAATTTCTTGTGATAGATTGATAAATATTAATCAATGTAGCTCTTAATAGGAAGTAATATATTCAAAAAGAGTATTTCAGAAGGATAATTGAATTTGTGATAAAAAAAGCTGGAACTAAATGTTTTTTTTAAAAATTGTCTCTTTTCTAATTCAAATCTTTTTGACATAGATTGTTTATACCCCCCCCCCTCTCTTTCTCTCATACACACACATGCTTACATACACATGGTTACACACACACAGTTAGATGCATGAAACCAAGTGGACATTAAGGTTGAATTTGAATGTAGATATGTAATATGGAGAGGCTTCTATCTTCTATCTTTTTAAAAGCTTATTGAAGTATCGGTATTGTTTTGGAATTACTTGCAATATAGTGCCAAGCACATGAATGATTCAAATATACCAAACACACTACCCCAAAGCAGATTTGGCCATTAACTTGCTATTAGGAATGTACAAACCCTAATCTTCTGTTTTCATCTTTTGATTGTATGGTTAGTAGGACATGAGTTTATGATTCATGTGCTTTAATATTCAACAGACAACTGAATTTTTAAGAAGTATTACTAAAATTAGTGGGCATTCAGAAGAAATTATGGTAACAAAAAGTAGGGCCCTTGGAATTGCTGTGGCTTCCTCTTTTCTTGCTAAATGGCTAATCATCCCACCATTAAAAACATGCTTTTCTGCTGTTAGGAAGAGTTGGGAATCAGTACTCTTTTTCCACTGGCTACTTAGTCACTTGGATTAACTGAATTGTGACTGACAATGAAGCTGACAAGGCTCCTTTGAAAACCAGTGGGAAATGACTCGCTGGCTTGGGTTGGGAAGCAATGATCTGCAAGCAATCACTAGGGAGGAAGGCACATCAATTGCTTCACTTTCCTCTTAGCATCCTTGCTCAGGATTGGTGGGAGAGAAATGTTCTCAGCTGCAGGCAAGAGATCCTATACGTGAGTATTCATCTCACAGAAGTATTTGGAGAGCAGGGAAATGCCAGGCTAGCATAATCGTAGTATAGCTTAACATCCAGACAAACTGGCCTAGATGTTATACAATATACTCATTATATCAAGAAAGTGAGGAATGAAGTTTATAAGTCCCTTGGTAGTTGATGCTGGACAAAATAGTTGGTTTGAAATGAAGGAGCATAAATATTTTTAAAAAGGCTTTTCCACAGAATGTCTATTATTACAATAAAAAAAAAAACAGGCTTCCTTTATTCCTCCATAGAAGCTGTCTGTTAGTAGTAGCAGCTAATCCGATCTATTTACAAGGAAATGATAAATGCTGTAATCAAGTCAGAGATAACAAACAGGCAACCACCCAACTGTGAAATCATCTGGCATTCATCGTGCCATAAAACAAACTGAATTCCATGCTGCCAATACAGATATTTTTGTCTTTGCATGAAAGTGATGAGGCAATTAAAATGTGGCATATTTTTTTTCAAAATTTTGAAAAAAAGTTATTTTAATTTCTGTGCTATAATCCTCCTGTGACTAATATTCTTGCTTTTCAGCCTGTAGGTCAGCAGGAACAGGAATGATGCTGAGTTCCTGGTCCACAACATCCATAGAAGAAGTTGCTCAGGCAGCTCCAAAGACAATTCTCTGGTTGCAGCTCTATATTTATAAGGACCGTGAGGTCACCAGGTCCTTAGTGCATCGGGCCGAAAAAGCTGGCTACAAAGGCATTTTTGTGACTGTGGACACCCCTTATCTTGGAAAGCGGTTAGATGATGTACGCAATAAGTTTCGTCTGTCTCCGCATCTCAGGTACTTAGGGACAGAAGTATCAATTTCCCATCTTTTTCTCTAGGTTCAAACCCTACATGCTATATGTATAGTTCATGTATAATTCAAACCTATACCATGCTATTATTGTAACAATCAGCTAGTAAACATGCCTTCCATATCTAGTATGCCAAATATGGAAAAGAAAAAATGTTTCATGCAGGTTGATAATTTTACATCGAACCATGTCCATACATTTATAAAAACAGTTTTACTGGTGTTTTACTGAAACCCTAAAAGCCATCCTTAATTAACAAAAAAATGTGCTGTAAAACAAATTTTGGTGTTGCAGTTGAAATGGAAAATGTCTTGTTCTTCCAGATATATGCATTTTAGTAATGTCACTTTGAAGGATTATTATGACATTAATTAAATTTTAAATTAATTTTAAATTAAAAATTAATAAAACTAATTATTGAGTTTATCCCTCTTCATATAGTTTTATATATTCAATCTGCTGCCAGTATTGGGAAAGTTGAATATTGATTTGATATGTTGTTTCATACTCGCGGTTTCTAGCTGTTAATGGAGAAAACAGGAAATGGTGTCCTTTCAGATACAGCTGAATTGCAGCTTCACGTTTCCTCAACATTGTCCATCTTGGCTGGGGATGCTGGGCACAGTTGTTCCATATTGTCTAAAAGATCACTGTTCCCATCCTGCCATCAAGACTAGACTAGAGATTTATGAACCATTGGGAGGCAGCTGTGTTTTGAAGGGTCTAGCAAACTGCTTTGAGTATTTGTTCTAATATTCTGAACACACATGTTCAAAATAGGTTGCTAAGATGGCCAGCAGCTGCTTTGAAGCTCCAAGCAAGATGTTAGCTTTAATTCTTCTCCTTCAGTTCCCTTCCTGTTGGATTTTGGGACACTGTGGGAAGATGGGAAGTGGATTGTTTCCTCTTTTTCTTTCTTTCTTACAGATGCTGTACATTAAAACAATACAATGGCCATTCTTCTCAACATTTGTTGGTGATATTTTTGCTTAACATAAGCTGAATGGATGTGTCATACACACCACAATTCAAAGGACACACTCAGCGATAGACTTCACCTGAGCTACAATATAATACAAACTGTGATGAATCAGACATACTAAGAGTTTATTTTGTCCAGCATCTTGTAGTTTAACCAAACAGTTTCAGGAAGCCACTGGGAGGGTCTGAGTCATAAGCCCTTCTAGTGTGAATCAATTTTCCATTTCAAATGTCTGGTATGTAGCTATACAGTACCCTTCAGTACAGAAGCTTGTCTATTTTGTTTCTATGTATGGATAATTGTTACTAACAGTTCTATTGGCTCCCATGGAGTTTTCAAATTATCTTTAAAGCTATTTAGTTGTCACAGTTAAGACATCTTGAGTAACTAATTCTATATGTGAACAAAATATACTATATGTATATTGTACCAAGAAAACAAAAAATATTTTCTTTTCTTTTTGGAAGAAAAAAAAATGCATCGGTGACATAAGGTATATTGTTGCACACAATGACATTCAGTAAATGTTAACCCAAAAAGGTTCCCCAGCCATTATTTATACACACACATACAAACATGCAAGCTTTTAAGGCAATGGCAAGTGTTGATATTTTTCAGTTAACTTTTCTTAGTTTCCCCCCCACTTTCTTTTTCCAATTTCAGAATGAAAAATTTTGAAACCAATGAACTGGCATTTTCATCTGAGAAGGGTTACGGTGAAAACAGTGGCCTGTCTGTTTATGTCGCAGAGGCAATAGATCCATCAATCAACTGGGATGATTTGAAATGGCTCAAAGGACTGACTTCATTGCCCATTGTTGCTAAAGGAATCCTCAGAGGTTGGTTTGCTTGTCTAAAATTCTATAATATTTGAGGGGCTGTAGAACTTCCTTCCCTAATCAGCTACCTTCTAGTGAAAAGCAATGATAATGCTTAGTTTTCCAACTTCATTTTCTGTGCCTTTATCCTGCTAGTTATTGGTCCAGTGGTATTTTACATGTGGTACTATCAATGATGAACATTTTGTCTGAATTGTTGGCCAATATCTCAGCAGAAGGGCATATGAACTACACAAAACCTTTTAGAAAAGGCTTATCTTCACTTTGTATATGTATATATACAATAAATGTACATCTCAGAGAAACAGACAGCATATGTAAATACAATCTATCTTTTTTTATAAGGAGCAATTTGTGCTATCCATTTTATTTCATAAATAACTGATCCCTAAAGCCATCAAACATACAGGGCAGCTGCTTGCATAGTTGAAAAAAAGGGTGCAAGGGTCTAGCTGGAGTAGGGAACCAAATATTGGTCCAAATAACAGTAGGTTCTTCCTTGGTTTGAAGATAGAAAAGTAAACAAAAGCTTCTGAAGTGGTTCGGGAATAACGAGAGGCACAAGCAAGCAAGTGACAACAGCTCTTTAATATACAGTGAGACTTCAGCAAAAACTCAGAGGCTGCAGTCCTCCTTATATACAATCCTGGAGAGACTGTCAGCCAATTAGAAACGTAAGCAGGTTTGAAACTCCCGCTTAAAAGTATCAATACATAACACCCCTCCCTTCCCAGAAGGCACTGACACTCAAAAATTAACATATGTACAAACAAAGTCTCGCAGGTGCTTAGGCTGAGTTCTCGCCCTAGTTGACCTGCGCAGTTCAGTGTTTGGTGAGGCGTCGAGCTGGTCGGAGGGACTCTTTGTCTCTCCCGGCTCCGCCAATGGAACCTCCTGGATTTTGTCCGGGGCGTGGTTATCCCCGGCTGGGAGTGGCGACTCGCTGGGGCGGCGCTGGAACCAGGGCTTGTCAGCTAAGTATTCTCGCGGCCCCGGGCTTGAGTTAGCTGTTTTGGAGAAGTGGTCATAGTTAGGCTCGGACATGTCTGCGTTGATATTTGCCTCGCCAACCACCCGTTTCCTCAGTTGGTCTATGTGGCGCTTCCAGAGTCTATCTACCCCCACGTCCACCGTGTATGATTTTGGGCCTGTTATTCCCACTATGGTTCCGGCAACCCACAGAGGACCGCTGGCATAATTGCGAGCGAACACCGGGGACCCGACCTGAAACTGCCTTAAGCCACAGGTCTCTCCCTTAAAGTTTTCGTGCGAATAGTTAGGGTGAAGCCTGTCCAACACACACCGGAGCTTTCTCCCCATGAGGAGCTCTGCTGGGCTTCTCCCAGTTGCTGTGCATGGTGATGCATGCTGAACCGCAAGGAATTGATCTATCCTGGCCTGCCAGTCCCCATTGTCTAATCTGGACAGTGCTTCCTTGGCTGTCCTGACAAATCGTTCAGCCAATCCGTTGGAAGCCGGGTGAAATGGGGCTGATAGGGCATGGCGAATCCCCAGGCCGGCTAAGTAGCCTTCGAAAAGGGTCGCTGTAAATTGGGGCCCATTGTCCGATACCAAGGTATCAGGCAGGCCGTGGGTGGCGAACAACTTTCTTAGGGCCTTGATAACCGCTTCGGCCGTTGTGGATGGCATTAATACAATTTCGAGCCATTTTGAGAAGGCATCCACTACTATTAAGAACGTTTGGCCATGGAACGGGCCGGCAAAATCAATGTGGATCCTCCCCCATGGGCCTTTTGGTTTCTCCCACTCTCGGATGGGCGCTACTGGGGGATCGGGGCGAGACTCCTGGCAGGGCCTGCACTTCCCCACCCACTCGGAAATGACCTGGTCCATGTTGGGCCACCAGACATAGCTGCGGGCTAAGCACTTCATCCGAACGATGCCAGGATGCCCTTCGTGCAATAATTCTAAAACTCTATCTCGTAGTTTTGCTGGAATTACCACTCTGTCACCCCACAGTAAGCACCCCCCTTGCGTAAACAGTTCATTTCGTTTGTTGGCAAAACCTTGGTACTCCTCCCCGACCACCTTGTCCGGCCACCCTTTCAAAACCCAACCCATAACAGTCCGGATAACAGGGTCTCTATTTGATGCCTTCGCCACCTCGCCGGAGGAGATGGGCCCCAAGGTTAACGTGTCCAACAACAGGACGGAGGTTTCCGGTGTTGGGTTGTCCAGCAGGTCGGGAAGGGGGCAACGGCTAAGGGCATCCGCATGACCCAGGGTCCGCCCAGGCCGATGGACGAGCTGGTACGAGTAGGCCGATAAGAAAATCGCCCATCTAGTTAAACGGGGGGAGAGGGCAGCGGGGGTTGGCCTGCCGCCTGCTAGCAGTCCTAGCAACGGTCTATGGTCAGTCACAAGTTCGAATTTTCGGCCATAGAGGTATTCGTGGAACTTCTTAACCCCCGCAATCGCAGCCAGAGCCTCTCTGTCCAATTGGCTATAGTTTCGTTCTGTGCTGGACAGAGTTCGGGAGTAGAAGGCAATGGGTGCCTCTAGGCCGTTCGGCAGTCTATGGCCTAGGACGGCACCAACTCCTACGGGGGAGGCGTCGCAAACTAAGACGAGCGGCAGCTCTGCATTGTATTGGATCAGGAAACTGTCCTCAGATAGAAGTTTTTTTACTGCCTCAAAAGCGGCCGCTTGCGGTTTCCCCCAGACCCATGGTACATTCTTCCCTAAGAGTTTGTGAAGGGGATCAGCGACCGTGGCCTTGTCTCTTAGGAACATTGAGTAGAAATTAAGCAGTCCAAGGAAGGCTTGGAGCTCAGCTTTGGATTTGGGGGCTGGTGCGCTTTTGATGGCCCTCACCTTGCTTTCGGTAGGGTGGATGCCTGTGCCGTCCACCCTGTACCCCAGAAATTCTACCGAGGGAACCGCTATCCTGCATTTGTTCTTTTTAAGTCTTAGACCCGCTTCTCTGAATCTGGACAGGACGTTCCGTACCCTGTCCCCTAGCTGGTGTTCGTCTTGGGCGCTGACTAAGACGTCATCGAAATAGGGGACTACTCCCGGAAGTCCTTGCAACAGGCGCTCCATGGTGCTTTGAAATAAGCCGGGTGCAACGCTCACCCCAAATTGGAGCCTGGTGCATTTAAATGCACCCCTGTGAGTCACGATCGTTTGCGCCTCTGCCGTGGCGTCGTCGACCGGTAACTGTTGATAGGCTTGGGCCAGGTCTAATTTAGCAAAAATTTTTCCGGGGCCTAGGGAGTGTAGTAGATGGTGCACGATCGGCACCGGATAGGCGCTCGGCTGCAAAGCCTTGTTGATCGTGCACTTGTAGTCGGCGCAAATTCTGATTGAGCCGTCGGACTTAACTGGGGTGACTATGGGGGTCTCCCACTTGGCATGGTCAACGGGAACCAACACCCCTTGCTTAATTAGTTTGTCCAGTTCTGCATCGATCTTTGGTTTCAATGCGAACGGCACTCTTCTGGCCTTTAGTCTTACTTGGGCTACGTTGGGGTCTAAGTTTAGTGAAATAGGGGTCCCCACATACTTGCCCAATGTGTCCCCGAAAACGTCCTGGAACTCGGACAGGAGGCTGTCTTTCAGGGTTGACTTGGACATCAGGTGGACGCCGGTGAAGCCCATGCCAAGGGCTCGGAACCACCCCATGCCCAGGAGGCTCGGCAGCTGCTTCGTGACGATGGTCAGCGGCAGGTCTCTTTCGTAGTCTCCGTAGGTGACCCGGAACGTGCCCACGCCTTCGAGGGGGACTCGGTTCCCCTGGTAGTCTAGGATGCGCAGTCTCTGTCTGGAGAGTTGATCCTTCCGGAACGACGGCAGGAGGGTCTTTAGGGTTGTCCACGACATGATGGAGAGAGCTGATCCGGTGTCGATCTCCATCGAGCACGGTCTTCCGTTGATTTCGACCACCGTGCTGACTTTGTCCTCGACCGTTGTGCTGGCCTGGTCGATGTGTATGCTGCGGCCATCTCGCGGTTCAAATTCGCGCCGTTTTTTCGCGCCGCCTTCTCTCGTTGGCTGCTTCTGGCGCGCTGATTCCGGTTGGTTGCGGCGCTCACGTGGTTTGAGACTTCTGGGCAGAATGGCTCTGCAGACTCGCGCCAAGTGCCCTTTCTTCTCGCAACGCCTGCAAATAGCCTCTCTGTATTTGCAGGACAGTCTATCATGGTGCCCACCACAGCTGGGACAGCTTCGCCGGGGGCTGCCAGTGTCTTTTCTCCGGTGCTCTGTTCGGAAGACGTCCTCATCCGACTCGGACTCCGAGCTGGATCCGGCGTCTTCTCTGTGCACCGGGGCAGACTTGGGGCTGTCTTTGCTGGTCGGCGGACGCTGTAGCGTTTCAGCGGCCTTTGTGGAGGCTTCGTGAGCCCTGGCCTCGTCAAGGGCTCCGGCGAGCGTCAAATCAGGCTTGGCGAGCAGCCGCCGTTGCAGCCTAATGTCCCGAACACCACAGATCAGTTGCTCAAGCAACGCGTCATCCAAGTCTCTGTAGTCGCAATGAGTTGCGGCTTTTCTCAGGCTGGCCATGTACGCGCTGACCGGCTCTCCTTCTCGTTGAACGCGCTGCCTCAGTTGGTATCGCTGCACGAACTTGGAGGGGACCGGAGCGTAGTGAGCCCGGAGAGTTGCCATCAGGGTGTCCCATGAGACTGTTTGAACCGGCGTTGGCTCACACAGTGACTCGGCCATCTCGAACACGTCCGGTCCGCAGTGGCTTAGGAATAGGGCTCTCTTTCGATTAGCCGAGAGGCCCTGCATGTCGCTGGCTTCTAACGAGCATTCAAACCTCGTTAGGTACGAGACCCATTTTTCGCGGGTCGGATCAAAAGGCTTGGGCGGAACGTAGGCAGACATGTCCGGTATGTCTCCTGTGGTTCGCCTCGTCGCCTAGCTGAAGCTCGTGGTCTCACTGGTTGGCTTCTTGTAGCCTCTATCCCACCCTCGTCGCCAATGAAGTGGTTCGGGAATAACGAGAGGCACAAGCAAGCAAGTGACAACAGCTCTTTAATATACAGTGAGACTTCAGCAAAAACTCAGAGGCTGCAGTCCTCCTTATATACAATCCTGGAGAGACTGTCAGCCAATTAGAAACGTAAGCAGGTTTGAAACTCCCGCTTAAAAGTATCAATACATAACAGCTTCCATAGTATATTCAATAAATTTCATTGTCACAAAGATGAATGTTTGACATACGGTAAATATCTTAAAAGAGTGAGCTTCCACAAATGGGGATCTATTTGTTTTTTAAATGGACTTTCTCTTGCAGGTAATTAATTTTAATCAGTAGGTAATCTGATTCAGTAATCATAATAGGTCCCATTTCTCTTTTTTGGTATATATGTGCATGGGTGTAAAAGTATCTCCAGTTCAAATAATAATAATGATATACTTGCAGGCAAAACGCAAAAGTGTTTTCTGATGCTCTTTTCCTGAGGTATAAATTGTACTGTTTTGGCACTATAATTTCATACACAGCAAATAATATTTGATAGTTTATAATTTGTTTTCTAAAAGGTGCTTGTTTGCTTTAGGGTTGGGTGGGCTAGATTATACATGAAATAAAACGTAAAAATATATGAATATGAAGAGAAAAGCTATAACACAATGTTAAATGGAGCTCAGCTTAGGTCATATCCCTATTTACACTTTCTGGAATTAATTCAATCAATTTTTTTAAGGGCAATCTTTCAAATTACTACTCTATTCCCAATGTCATTTTGTGACTTGAGGCTCTACTTTTGAAGAATCATAATTTTTAGGCGTTTGTTAAAACTGAATTTAACCTGCTTGGGTTTGGCTGCCTTCGTACTGATAGATATATCAAACTTCTTGGAGTTGTTGTTTGAAGGCAGGACTCCAGTAGTATGGTTTTCCTACAGGGACCCTCCTTGCAGTAGAACTGGGGAGTTTCTCAACTGATATTAATTTCAGAATTTTTTTTAAAAAAATTGGGATATAATCATTTTTTCCTCAGAAGATAGCGGATTACAGATTGTTTATTGGATAAAGGTAAAGGTTCTCCTGGCACATATGTGCTAGTAATTCCTGACTCTAGGGGCCGGTGCTCATCTCTGTTTCAAAGCCAAAGATCCAGCGCTGTCCGAAGACGCCTCTGTGGTCATGTGGCCGACATGACAAAACGCCAAAGTTTAGTTTAGTTTAATTTAGTTTAGTTTATTTGATTTGTATACCGCCCTACTCCCGAAGGACTCAGGGCAGTGAACAGCCAAGCAATAAAATACATAAATACACAAAATTTAAAACCAGATAAAATCAAATTAAATCATTTTGGCCCAGACAGATTAAAACACCCCAATAATTTAAAAACAGATTAAAATTTACATATTAAAAGAGGGAGGAGATTAGGCCAAGCCTGCTTGATGGAATAAAAAGGTCTTCACAGCGCGGCGGAAGGTGCGCAGATCTGGAATCCTCCGTATCTCTGGGGGGAGCTCATTCCAGACAGTAGGTGCCCCCACAGAGAAGGCTCTCCCCCTAGGGGTCGCCAGCCGACACTGTTTGGCTGACGGCACCCGGAGGAGTCCCTCTCTATGAGAGCGTACTGGCCGGTGGGAGGCTATTGGTGGTAGTAGGCGGTCCCGTAAGATAACCAGGTCCTAAGCCATGGAGCGCTTTGAAGGTGGTAATCAAAACCTTGAAGCGCACCCGGAAGACCACCGGGAGCCAGTGCAGCTCGCGCAGGAGAGGTGTCACATGGGAGCGCCATGACGCTCCCATTACCACCCGCGCGGCCGCACTCTGCGCCAGTTGGAGCCTCCGGGTGCTCCTCAAGGGGAGCCCCATGTAGAGAGCATTACAAAACGTGCACGGAACGCTGTTACCTTCCCATCAAAGGTGGTCCCTATTTTTCTACTTGCATTTTTTACATGCTTTCAAACTGCTAGGTTGGCAGAAGCTATAGTTTTAATTATAAAAGAGCCTTCACACTATCAAGGTGCTAGGCCTTACTATTTACGGCACCTAGGAAAATCCATGATGGAAGACATCTTGCCTTTGTATCTCTCTAGGGAGTTTAAAGCAATAGAATGTCTTCTAAATCTTAGCTTTTTGTTTAAACTAGAGGTTCTATGTAAGGAAGCATGTTTTCGTGTATGATTTCAGTAAGGCAAACCCATCAGTCACACAGACTGCTATGTCTCAACAAGTTAATGTAACTGTAAGGGCTCTTTTGATACTGAGCATGCCTATATGTCAATTTGTACATCACTGTAATTGTGTGCTGATCTCTGGTACAATAAACTCCTTGAAAAAAAATTCTCTTTTCTAAGGCCTGCTTAGATGGACAAGATCCAGGAAGCAACATGTTTGGAATAAATTCAGAATCTTGGAAAGTGTAAGAATTTCCCACTCTGATTTAATTAAGGCATGATCTCTTTAAATGATTTGAAATGTTTCTTCACTGTCTTTTTTCCACCTGGGCTAAATTTGAGATAGTTGTGAGAAATTGCAGGAAGACCAGGAAATGAATTAGAAAGTTATCATCAGCCATCAAGACACAAAGAATGAGAAGTTTTCCTTTCCTTTCTTGGCCTTCCTGCAGTTTCTCACAACATTACTAGGAATATGTTATGTCACAATCCCCTCACCCTTTTTTTGTTTGCCAATTCAAATCCACAAATAAACTTACATTTTGTATACTGGCTAGTAGGATTAGATAATAAAATTGTATCCTTGTACTTTTCTAATAGCTTTTAACTGTATTTAACATAAATTTGCTTGTGATCTTGGTTTGGAGTTGTTTTATGGTGTTTTCTGCATGTGTGAACATTTCCCAAAATAAAGTTTTATTTATATAAGTATCTTACAATTTTCTAGGATCTGATCTATATAGATATAATAAAATAAATATAAAAATAATATATTTAATTCTTTATAGGTACATTTCCTTTTGTGCTGGCTTGCCTATAATATATAGAATGATTAAGTCTACTTTGTTCTCTTTGGGATAATGAAGTCATTTAAGCAACATGAAGTAATTAATGTAATCATTTGTATAGATAATTACTGAAATAATTAATCATGGTCTGCAATAAGTCTCTCAACTAAAGGGATGGTTTTGAGGTGATTAGGAGGATGAGTATTTATCAAAAGAAATGGGCACATCATGGAAGCTAAGTTTTCGTTTTGAAGTGGAAACGTTCCAGAAATTCTGCTGAACTGTTTAGATTGGTTGAATTCAATAGAAACAAAGCCGAAACAAAAACTGGAGGGATCGCAGAGTGATTTTGCAGGGTGGGGAAAACAAAACTGGTGCACATCAGTCCCTCTTCTCTTTCTTCTGAATGGCCTTATACTGGACCACCAATCCACCCCATCTACTCAGCTCTTTCCCTCCCCTCCCCTCCCCTCCACCACTGTTGATGTCTCAGTGTGGCATGTCACCCTGAACTGCCAACCACACATTTTTCCTGGCATCTTAATTTCCCTCCCTTCCCACTACTGCCCCTTCTACTGCTTGTATGTTTCAGTTTATAACTATAACTAAAACTAAAACAAGAAGAAGTCCTATCCAACCACCCAAACCAGGCAGGCACAGATCAACCCATGGTCTGTGTACAACAGGCTTTGCACATCCCTGCTTATCAGTCTGGCAAAAGAGGTGCTGTTGATAGTCCTTTCAAAGGAAAGAACAGGGCCTTGTACTTAGGAACAAGGCTACTTTTTAGCTTCAGCATTGGTTCTGGGGATCATTTAAATGGCTGAATTGCATTTTTCAGGCTGCCTTCTGTTTCTGAAAAGCTGGCATTAATGGATGTTGCAGTTTCCAGAATGACAGCTGCAACTTTTAAAAATTCAGCATTTTCTTTCCCCAGCTGATGATGCTAGAGAAGCAGTAAAGCTTGGCGTCAATGGGATTCTGGTATCAAATCATGGTGCACGTCAACTGGATGGTGTTCCAGCTACTGTGAGTATTAAAGGAGAAAAAAATATTAAGAATTGGTCTTAGGGATCATTTGACTAAAGCGAGAGCCATCAAGCAGCTGGTATTTCTCTAAAATCAGAAAAGAGTTTGGCCTTTTAGAGATGCTGCAGTGCTAATATTTGATACTAGCGAACTTCTATTGACTCGCTTGGTTTTTGGAAAAGCACATAATATGAAATAGAAATTCATTTGCTTGTCTAATATTAGCTTTGTTCTTTAGTGCCGAATGCAAGCTTATTTTTTTTCCCCCAAGCTTGAAAGGGTTGCTTCCTTATTTTTGTTTGCCAGAGCATCATAAAGCAAAATGTTACAAGCCTATGCATATTTTTACTAGTATTAATCTGCTAATTATTTTTTCATCATAAAATAATCTACCCTGTCTTGATAGCATGATTATCAAAGGATATAAAGGAAGCTTGGAAGTCTCTGTGTGGCTGGAACTGATTCAGTTTGGCTAAACATAGAACTACTTCAAATAAGGTTTTAGCGTGTTTAGCAGTTATTTTTTCAGTCTATCAATAATCTGTGACTCCCTTTCCTGTTGATGCTTTAATGTTTATAGTGCTGTATTTCAGAAAAACTGTAAACCAATTACTTGCTGTAAAGTATTCCCAAGAAACATTTTAAATAAAGATAATTAACATGGCAAACTTAAACTTTAAAGTATTAAATGAAATTCAGGCCCAATAAATGCTTGATTAAAACAAACAACAAAATTACTCTAGTTAATGTAGCAGTTGATTTATCTTAGACACTCAAGGTGAAAAGCAAGAGAGGGATTCTAAATTTTCTATGCTAATAAGATATGCAAGGTCCTAGTAATTTGTCCAATCCTGCTAGCTGACACGAAAAAAAAGGAAGTTTGGCTTTATTCTCAATTTCCTAGGCTAGAATAGCAATAGCACTTAGACTTATATATCGCTCCACAATGTTTTATAGCCCTTTATAGTGTTTTACAGAGTCAGCCTATTACCCTCAACAATCAATGGAGAAAAGTATATTCTAATCTTTTTCAGTTCCACAGATTCAGGATTCCACAGATTCAGTTCCACAGATTCAGGAGGAACACTCAAAGTGTATTCTTGTCATGTCAATGGCATAAGCTGTTTGTCAATGGATGAAGGTTGGCGTTGTGCGATCCAGAAAATTACATAAACCCAGCAATTGACATAGCATGTTGTCTGATGATTGCTTGATTATCTGCCATCAAATTGTTTTTGATTCCTGGCAATCTCAAAGATTTTCTCCATGATGATCTATCCCTAAGCTGTTCTTTCAGGTTTCCCAATGGGACACTCATCACCACTGTAACCATGTCCACCCACCTTGTTGCTGGTCATTCTCTTCAGAGGTGGGATTCACTTACCTTCCCTACCGGTTCACAAATGTGAGCATGTGCCTTCTGCACATTACGTCCAGGTGGGTGGGTGGAGCCTCCCGTGGTCTCTACTACCAGTTCGACCAAACCAGACAGAACCGGCTGAATCCCACCTCTGATTCTCTTCCTCTCTTTCCTTCCGCCTTTCCCAACATTAGAGTCTTTTCCAGACAGTTAGATTTTCACAGAATGATCTGAGGTCATTTAAGCCTGATCATTTGTGCCTCAACTGAGAACTCTGGGTTGATCAATGATCCATTTATTTGGGTTCTGTTTGGCTGTCCATGGTACCCTCAGAAGTCTTATCCAACACTAAGTTCAAAAGCATCAATACTACTTCTTTACAATCCAACTCTCGCTTCCGTAGAGTGTCACAGGTAATATCATCACTTGCATATTTCTGATATTTTGTATTATATTCTGTTTGTTTGGAAGTAGCTTATAATGGAGACCCAGAAGATGTTTATTTAATCTGGGTTCAGCATCTTGTATGAACCTAGTCATGTAATTATATAAGGCAGTTTGATGGAAGGGGAGGGATAATCAAGTTTATCTTTGGCGTGCTTAAGATAAGCATGTATTCATGGCTTTTATTTTCAGAAAAATTGACTAATTTTTTCACATCTATACCAAAAAAGAAATAACTTTACTGCAGCTGGCATGTCAGTTTAACAGGCTGAGAACAGATTAATCATCCTGGAAGAGGGAAAGAGAAAAAATATCTAAGCATTTTTTTTTGAAGTGATACAATGTATTTCAAAATGGGAATTACGGTAAGTGGGTACATTATTTAAACTAAAAACACACTGTGAAACTGTGCCAAGTAAGGCATACAATCTCTGAATGAACAAAAGTAGGATAATTTGAATGCTGTTTCCAAAGGTGCTACAAATGTAAATGTCCAATACTGACGCTTGCTTATTAATAACTCCTTATTGTATATTTAAAAAGAAACTATGAGTTATTCAGCATGAGGGAATATGTGAGGAAAGCATAAAAAATTGGGCTAGTGTATAAAAAATATCTTCATTTGACTTCCAGGCTATGGGCTATTACTACTTATCTCAACATTAATCAAGACTAATTGCTATTGTTACTAAGTGGAGGCAGAATATTATTGTACAATTAGTTTTTATAGGTAGCAAATTACAGCAACATTAAAGCAGTAAACTGTAATAATGTGTAAGGAAAATCTTACATCTTTGTACCAGAAGAACTGTGTTAGGTGTGCCAGTTGTGATGAGCAGAAATGCTATACTCTCACTTGAGTCATCCTGTTGGTAATAAAATGTCCCACATTACTAAAAATATCATAAATATTCAGCTGTCATTGGAACATGTTCCTCCTCCTTCCATAAGATTAATACAGATAGTTCTCAATTTATGACCACAACGGAGCCCCAAATTTATGTTAAGTGAGAAATTTGTTAAGTGAGTTTTGCCCCATTTTATGACTTTTCTCGCCACGTTTGTTAAGTGAATCACTGCAGTTCTTAAATTAATAATACGGTTGTTCTGAATCTGGTTTCCCCATTGATTTGGCTTGTCAGAAGGTCGCAAAATAAGGGGACCACATGACTCCAGGACACTGCAACTGTCATAAATGTGAGTCAGTTGTCAAGCATCCAAATTTTGATTGCATGGACATGGGGATGCTGCAACGGTCATAAGTGTGAAAAATGGTCATAAGTCACTTTTTTCAGTGCCATTGTAACTTTGAACAGTCACTAAATGAACTGTTGTAAGTTGAGGACTACCTGTATACCCATGTCTGATTTTTTTTTTTAAATGAGAATAGGCTATGCCAGTAGGGTGTCCAATCCCTCTGATGGCCACAGCAAACCTGGACTTGAATGTGCCAAGCACAATGGCCAGATGGGAGGGGCAATTCTACTGTGGGCCAACTGGAATCCAGCTGTAAACCCTCTTATAAAGACTCACGACAAGAAAGCAAGATTCTTACAGATACAGAATGGGCAGGTTTATTGCGGTGGGAAAAAAAAGGGGCAAGGTTCCAGAATCTCTGTAAATTGAATATGTATATTTTGGCCATCAATTATCAGCAAGTACATTAAGGCAGGGCCTGGCTAATGCCTTTGATCTTCTTTATAATCAAGTCCTGATTTAATGGGGAGGATGCTAATTACTGATTTGAGACCACAAAAATGTCCATCTGTTCTTGTTCTGCAATATTTTGAAAACCTCTATTCCCCCACCCCCGGCTAACAAAATTCTATCATAGCAGCAAATCTCTGACTTCCAAAGATTTTTTTTTCTTGATAAGATCTAAAATGTCCACATGGGAGGTCTGGTGGAATATATTAAAAGTTATTATTATACAGGTGGACTGAGAACAAGTCCCACACTCACCATTCGCCAGGTCATCTAGATCAGGGGTGTCAAACTTGCAGCCCGAGGGCCGGATGCGTCACACGCTGGCCATGCCACCCCCATTTTAGTAAAGGGGAAAAAAGTTGTGATATGTCACGTGGCGACAACATGTCGTCACGAGTGACACCTCTGATCTAGGTGGTCAGTGCCCCACTGTCCTATTCAGCAGTTAACTGGAAGGAATATCTTCTATTTTGTGAAAAAGCAAAACAAACACAAGGGAAACAAAGCTTGCTTCTGACCTCATAACTTAGTCATTTATAATGGTTTACGGTGCATATAAACTCAAGCAATAACTTATCTATAGAAGGACTTCCCCAACAAATGTAAAAAGCAGGCTTATCAGTAATTACTTCTCCATCTTATATGATACACTGATGCAAGGTATAACTCCATCAATCTGTGCTGCTTCTTGTCTATAGGCCTGTCTGTCCCAATGTTCACCATATTATATTTTAGCGATAGCCAATGTGTCTCATACATTGGGTGGACTGAGTCTAAGTACTGCTGCTTTCCTGTCCTTCTTCAGGCACTGCAAATTCTATTACTCCAAACATCTTTTTGGCAACAATGACCTGACATTGATAGATTTCAAAAAGCTAGGAAGAGATTACAGGAAATTCCATGGTTGCAATAAAAAGAAAAATCCCAGAAGAAGGCAATGGAAAACTACTTCCACACTATTGTGAAGAAGATGAATGGATGCTCATGAAATTACCAAGAATTAACTCAGAAGTGTTATGTTACAAAGGGAAGCGTGAACTACAGTGTAGGAAAAGTGTAGCTATTCCACCATGAAAGTCATGGTGTAGCTATTCCATCATGAAAGACATGGTGTGTGCCTCTACTCAAAAAGCTATTGATCAGCTTGGCTATAGGGAAGATTATAGATAAGATAGTAGTGTTGCAGATGCAGTAGATGAACTGATTCCTTTTCAGATGGGACAGGATCATCAGACTCAAATTATCTGACTCCTATAATTGGACTGGAATGGGGAAAGCAAATGTCATGGATTTACTGGATTCCTTAGCCATCTTCAATATCACTGATGACGGTATTCTTCTAGGTTGGTTGCAAGGATTGGGGCAGGGTTTGGTTGCAGCGGTTCTCCCCATTTCTGAGTGGCTGGTTCATGCTGTTTTTGGGTGTGTAACTGGGGTGGGTACCATTTATCTTTGTTACCGGTTCGCAATGGGAGCGCACATGGGGATGACGTCCGGGTGGGTAGGCGGAGCCTCCCACCGCCGTTACTAACAGTTCACAAGATCCGGACCGACCAGTAGCAACCAACCACTAGTGTGTAATCCCTCCCTCCAGCCTTTCTAGCAATTCCCCAACATCCTATGCATCAAGTAATCTGATGATGATACCCAGGTTTTAATTATATTGTTTTCCACGCTGGATGAGCAGAATATGCTATTGAGGTTCCTCTTGGATGTGAAGTTCAGATCAAGGGGAAAGGTTTAAGCTTAACTCCCAAAAGACAGATTGACTATGGAGTCAGAAGCTCACTGGTTTCAGAGAAAGACCATTTTTAACTCTATACAGGATTGCATTCCTTAGACTGGTATGGTGAAGTCCCTTTGGATGGGTATCTCCTGCTTGTACAGCAAGTGTACATACCCAAGAATGTTTTGGCACTTAATGTTTCATGCCAGTTATATCCATGTCCACACTGAAAGTCACTCTTGCTGTTTCAGTCCCCAGCTGGGTTACTGGATTAATGTGCTCTGCATGGAGCTACCTTTGAAGACCATTCAGAAGCTGCAGCCATTTCAGCATGTAGCATCCTAAATATTTATGGGCACCTGGATGTTTCCCCATGTTTCCAGTTCTACTGTGGAAGCAGCATTTAAGAGCTCTCAAGGCCTGTCTTTTTTGCTAGGTAAAATTGTTAAAATTCACAGCGGGATAAAAAAAATATTGTGGCTTTTAAATATAGTTTCTCCATATTCTATTTAACCAATTAAGTGGTTGTTGAATCGTATTGTAGCATAGACAATGGAATGTGCTATCCATCCACCCTGGAAAACAGCAAGGAAGCTTAGGATGGGTAGGTAAATTATTATCACCACCATAACATTTTCTATTTTTGCCCCAGGATAAACTCCCTGAAATGCCAGTCTGCTTCAAATGGAGATTACCTTACTTTTAAGGAAAAGTCACTGGTCTACTCTAAGCAGTAGTAATTCCCCAAAGCTCTGGATTTATCCTATTGCTTTACTGGATTGCTGGATTTGCCCTGCTGAGGTACCTCTTTAAATGGTAGATGCTAGGACCAGCTTTGTAATCCGAGTCATGCAAAGGATGTCACTGAAATGATAATGAATTCCCAAATTCATAATAAAATAATTACTTTAAAATTCTGATGGTTGCCTTTAGGTTCTTGAAACCTGTCTATAAAGTTTGGCTTACTCTTCAGAGCAAATCTGTTCCAAAGTGGTGGCTGTTTCCTAAGTCTGGTTATAAATGGATGAAATGATTGCTTTAATTATGACTTGTGTCATAGCACTAAAGGAACAGCACTTGGGGCAATCAATATGCTTGGATATGACAGTGAGTGTGCATATGCGGAAGTGGGACCAAAATATTTCTGGCTCCAAAGCAAAACCTAAAGAGGGTAAACAATCTCTTTTATTATGTGCCAGATGACTAGAAAACCTCAACTGGAATATAGCAAATTGAACTTGCAAGTTTTGATTCCCCTCAGGCCTCTGATTTTGTCTTCAAAGAAATCACTCTTGCCGCTGCTTGTTTCTTATAGCATCGTTTTCAGAATATGAAAAAATTAAGTTTATACATACAAATATTCCTTTGCTCTCTTACATATCAACATATTAGACTCGGGAGGAATTGTTGACATGCAATTTAAGACCTGGAACTCGTCTGTCATGATTTTGTGTCATGTCCAATCATAACTATGAGCAAGGAGTTGAATTGTTAGACATTGTGGCTTTTTGTGTGCAGAAAAACCATTTTTTTATCCTTATGAAGCAGTTCAACAATAACCTTTTTGTTAGTTGATTACATTGCCCTGTTCAAAGAAGAGGATTTGGAAATGTCTAGCACAGAGTATGCTTCAGCTTGTACAATTGATAAATGGCACAGCTTTTTACGCACTACTTTTATATGAGTCAAAGTAAACTATTGAAGAATTCATCGTAACCAGTTACATCACCTTTGGAGTGGGGTTAAGGAGGATTTTCCCCAGAAAATGTCACAGTGTAAGGAGCCAGAATTTGTTTACTTAGCAAAGGTTTTTTTTTAAAAAAAAAACTACTGGAAAAGATGTGTCGTACTCAAATTCTTTTATTAATATCCCCTCTCCCCTTAATAACTTCCCCAACTATTACTTAGTAGGAATAATCATTGCATGTACTTATTTTACTTATTACATTAACTGATTCTCTCTAAATTGGGTTCAAAATATGTGCAATTTCCATTTTCTGCTTAAGCTAAAAGCACGGAAAACACTTTTAACTGTGAAGCTGCCAGTTCCTATTGGTGTGTTGTTGTGGGAAATGGTTTAACCCTAGACCCTTGCATTGTGTGATGCTTAGTGCTTGGGTCTCTCACCATTCCTCTTTAAGATCTACATGCGCCTGCTGGGTGAGGTCATTCAAGCATGGGATGTGGTATCATCATCATGATATGATAGCGGTATTCCAGTATTTGAGGGGCTGCCACAAAGAAGAGGGGGTCAAATTATTCTCCAAAGCACCAGAGGGCAGGACAAGAAATAATGGTTGGAAACTGGTCAAAGAGAGAAGCAACCTGGAAGTGAGAAGAAACTTCCTAACAGTGAGGACAATTAACCAGTGGAACATCTTGCCTCCAGAAACTGTGGGTGCTCCAACACTGGAAGTTTTTAAGAAGAGCCTGGACAGTTGCTTGTCTGAGATGGTATAGGTTCCCCTGCTTGAGCAGGGGGCTGGACTAGAAGACCTTAAAGGGCCCTTCCAGCTCTATTCTATTCTAAATTCTAAACCAGTATTCTGGTAATACCCAGATACACATCTCCAATTCTGGCTGGAAAGATGATTCTGGTGCTTTCTTAGTATCTGGAGGCTGTGAAGCCCTTGATAGGGAAGAACTGACTCAGGCTCACTCCCAACAAGATAGAGTGCTTTGGAGGTTTTGGTCCAGGAGGTTTCCTGGTTGGACTATTTCAATGCGTAGTATTCATGGGGGGTGGGGTGGGGGGCTTGAATACTACTCAGAAATCAGAACAGAACAGGAATGCAGTGGTACATGCAGTGTTAGTCGCTCTTTTGTTTGCTCATATCACGTTGCTATTGTATGAGCTTTAGTAGCTCACTGTTTCTTTCTGGGTACAGTTCAAAAAGCTGGTTATTAACGTTAAGCCCTATAGGGAAAGGGTCAGGTTATTTGTAAAACTGCCTCTTCCTGGAGATATCTGCTTCCCTCACCAGATTAGGTTGGGTGGCACATTTCAGCTCCCTCCTCTTAGGTAAAGGTAAAGATTCCCCTCACACATATATACTAGTCGTTCCCAACTCTAGGGGGCGGTGCTCATCTCCGTTTCAAAGCTGAAGAGCCAGCGCTGCCCAAAGATGTCTCGTGGTCATGTGGCCAGCATGACTAAATGCCAAAGGCGCACGGAACACTGTTACCTTCCCACCAAAGGTGGTCCCTGTTTTTTCTACTTGCATTTTTTACGTGTTTTCGAACTGCTAGGTTGGCAGAAGCTGGGACAAGTAACAGGAGCTCACTCCATTACACGGCACTAGGGATTCGAACCGCTGAACTGCCGATCTTTCGATCGACAAGCTCAGCATCTTAGCCACTGAGCCACTGCGTCCCTTGATCCCTCCTCATAGAAGCTGCCATTTAGTTGGACCAGGAAGTGTGTCTTTTCTACAGCAGCCTCTACCTTGTGCAACATCTTCCGCTTGAGATCTGGCAGGAATCCACTCTTTTTGAGCCTTCCAGAAAGCTGTAAAAGATTGGCTCCCTTCCCCCACACCTCCACCATTGGGATAGAATAGCCCAAGGACTATATTATTTGATAGAAGGAAGACTTGTTGCTCTGGATGTTTTGGCCTTTTATTATTGGGGAGCCGCCCAGAATTGTGTTTCGTAAGATGGGTGGCTGCAAAAATACAACAAATACACAAACAAATAATGGTTAGCAAGCCTATCTGGCTGGCTGATAGATTTTCCAAGTCTGCTAGACAAGTGGGCTACCTTCATACCAACATGTGCAAACAACCTCTTCTTGCCTCTCCATTTGCACTGCTGATTAGTGGCTCCTGTTAAAACAATGACAGATTTAGCAGGAGCATATTTGCATTGGAGATATCTGGGAATTCCCTTTGAGATTCAAGGAAAAAGGCAAATATCAACACGTGGCAATCTCTACTCCGTCAGCAGGAAAGTCATTAATGCTGCTGCTGCATACTATATCCTCAAGGATGTGACCCTCCAGTTTACGCTTCTCTTCATTAATCACTATTTTCATAATTTTAGTTTTATACAAAGACATACATTTTTCTAAATACCAATTAGTCTACAGTAGTGGCCAAAATTGTAGAAACCTTTTGGGAAAAGTATATTTTCCAAAACTAGCTAATAATGCCCCTTTTTTGGGGAGTAGTACCGTAACATAAATATCAATGGAAGGATAATTTAATTAAGAATGTAATGCAATAACTTTTATGAAGGATTTGCTATTAGAATAGCAGTTACAGTATAAAGAAGAAAAGTGAAACACGTAGAAAAAAAGTGAGATATACAAAAATTATCACCATAGAAAAAACGAGATATACAAAACATATCACCATGTCAGTTAATACTTAGTTGGGTAACCTTTAGCATGAATTATGGCCTTACAATGCCATCCCATGGAATGAACCAAGTCTTTTAGTTCTGCAGCTGTTATAATGTGAAACCAAGATTGAATGATTGCTTTTATTAACTGGGTTTTATTGCTGGATTGCCTCTGACTAACAAGTTTATTTAGTCGGCTCCATAGATTTTCAATTGGGTTAAGGTCTGGGCTATTTCCAGGCCATTCCAGCAGTGGAATATGATTATCTTGAAACTCCCCAAAAAGAGTGGTATTATTAGCCATTAAACCTCAAAAATACACTTTTCCCAAAAGATTTCCACAATTTTGGCTGCTACTGTATATAACATAGCTGGAACAGACTTCTCCTATCTCTTTGGTTCTCTTTATCTTAATCTCTTGGGTTTGGATTTTCTGTGCCTTTAAACATGTCTTTTCTTTCCTTAGGCAAGAATTACTTAACCTAAAAAAAAAAGAAACAAAAAAAGAGGTGGGGGAAAGGAAAAGAACTGAGGCACTTGATAATGCTGATTAAATTACTAATTAATCATCTTGAGTCAAATAGGAACAGTTCTTGATTCCCTTTGAAGCAAGAGACTTTTTAGCTGGAGCCTGCCAGCCCATGAATTTTCTCACTTGCATTTCACTTATACTCTAGTGTTATTATAGAAAGAAGTGAAGTAGCCTGACTAGGTGGCTCAGAGGCTAAGACACTGAGTTTGTCGCTCAGAAAGGTTGGCAGCTCAGCGGTTCGAATCCCTAGTACAGGTCTCCTGCGTGAGCAGGGGGTTGGACTAGATGACCTCCAAGGTCCCTTCCAACTCTGTTACTGTTACTTACTAGCTTTGGGCTGGTGGATGAAGGATGCAAGAAAGCTCATAAAACTGGCCAAAATTCATTTAACAAATGTCTCACTTGGCAACAGAAATGTTGGGTTCAATTGTGATTGTAAGTCAAGGTCTGCCTCTATATCTAAGGTGCTTCAAACCATATATTGTACACTTAAACATTCACACCTCACCAAGAATTTGGATCTGTAATAATGCTTCAAGAAATTAATGCTTGAGGAACAGGAGAATGTAAAACGTATTTGATATATGTAGAATTGTTCTGAAATGGATAAAAAAAAATCTTAAAACTATACGTTTGTTATACTAAAGCATAGTGTATATGTACACTTACATATCTGCGGTTCTTTGTATAGATAGAGAGAGTCGGAGAGAAGAAAGGACAGTAATGGAAAACAAAAATGTAAATATCTTGTCAGCTCTGGAAAAGTCTAACCAGGCCTGTAGAAAAAACAAACAGACAATAGAATTGTAGGTTGTGCTTGAGGATCGATATAGAGCAGAAGCAGGAGTGGGCTTCAAAAATTTTAGCAAGGGGTTCTCTGCCCAGTTGCTGGGTGGGTGTGGCCACGATGGGCGTGGCCTAGTCGGCCTCCTGAACCACGATAGTGAGGGGAAAGGCATTTTTGCCTTCCCCGGGCTTTCCTCGAGCCTCTGGAAGGGCGAAAACAGCCCCATTTCCAGCCTTTCAGAACTTCCAGTAGGCCCAGTTTTTGCCCTTCCTGACCCTCCATGTGCACTCTGCACTTACCTTTATCCAAAATGGGCCGTGTGGGGACTCCTGGGAGGGGTGGGGTGGGCGGGGCCAGCCAGGAGTGGGATTTGCGGGTTCTCCGAACTGCACAGAATTTTAGCTAGAGGTTCTCCCAAACCCCTGTGAACCCCCAGCAGCCCACCCCTGAACAGGAGTGTCCAACCTTGGCAGCTTGAAGACTTGTGGACTTCAACTTCTAGAATTCATCAGCCAATCATGCTGGCTGGGGACTTCTGGGAGTTGAAGCTTGGACACTCCCTGATTTAGAATCTAAATGTTGGAATACCATATGGGATTCTGGAACCAATTACAGGCCATGTCAATATAAACAATATTCTGAATTTTCAGTTATCTAGCTCCCGTATTTAAAGGGCCTAATACTCATCTACTACAGGTAGTCCTCCATTTATGACTGGCAATCATTCAAAATTCCAAGAGATCTAAAAAAAAAAGAGTATTTATGACTTAGATATGTGATTCTGACAACTGTCATAATATTTTGGGTACCTGGTAACTGGCTCACATTTACAGCTCTTTGCAACATCCTGTGGTCATGTGACTGTGGTTTATAACAATAGCAATAGCACTTAGACTTATATACTGTTTCACAGTGCTTTACAGCCCTCTCTAAGCTGTTTACAGAGTCCACCTATTACCCCCAAAAATCTGAGTCTTCATTTTACCCACTTCGGAAAGCTAAGTCAACCTTAAGCTGCTCAGAATCAAACTCGTGGAGTGAGTTAGCCTGCAGTATTGCATTCTAATCACTGCGCCACCACAGCTCTTATTTATGACATTTTTGTGCCAGAAACTGGCATTTACTTCCAGTTTCTGGCAACAAAAAAAAAGCTCATTGCAGACAATGGATTCACTTAATGACCACCACAAAATTTGTCATAAAATTGGGTTTGTCATGTGATGATTTCCTTAATGACCAGCATAATTCTGGGCTCAATTATGTCCATAAATCAAGGATTACCTATATATTGAAAAGTCTGTTCCATCAGTCCAGACTGACTGAATTACAACTTCCTATGATTTAATTTAATTAATTCAATTTATATGCCGCCCCTCTCTGAAGACTCAGATTAATGCAAATGTCGTCCAACAATTTGAAGAGGCTGCTCTAGGATCTCTTCTGTTTGTAGTTCTCTGTGACAGAAACTTTCAAGCATTAATTATACATCTCAGAGTTTCTACCAGTTGACACTCCCTAATCCCTGGAAGGCAGATTGAGTAGAATCTAGCAACTGATTTCTGGAGAATGAGAGTCAGCAAGGCTATAATAATGAAGGATTTTAATATGATGAGGTGTCACTGAGAGTCTAGGTTGTAGTTAGTAATTATACGTTGCAGAACACGGCCTGTGGTTTCCCAGAGAATATGCAGAAGCTTTGGGGTTTTCAGTAATAGACACTTGGATATATAGTTCTTACTTTAGCATTTGAAGTAGGCTAGCTGGAATATTTATCAAACAGGATAATAAAATGCCACGGCATTTACAGCTTCTAAATATTTAAATGTTGGACCTCAAAGATTCTTCTGCATGTATGTCAAATATGGAATTCTCCTCCCTTCTCATTTTCATTTATAGATTGAGGTCCTGCCAGAAATAATAGATGCGGTGGAAGGGAAAACGGAAGTATTTCTAGATGGTGGAATAAGAAAAGGCACAGATGTACTCAAGGCCCTGGCTCTTGGGGCCAAAGCGGTCTTTGTAGGAAGGCCTGCAATCTGGGGTCTTGCCTACCAGGTAATATAAATCATTCTTGTTCTTCAGTGTTTGTCTGAAAGACATCTCTGTCCCTATTTTAGCAGTCATTGGAGTGCTTCTGGACAAAAACAACAAAGTGACAATTATAATGTTACAAGAACAACCCAAAGGATCTGACTGGTTAAACTGCATAGCTGGATCCTGAGGCCACTACAATATTGGTATTAATAACTTGAATGAAGACATGATGAAAAATAGAAGAAAGACATGAAGAAGACATGCATGAATGAAGATATGAAGAAATAAATTTGAAGTCGGCAACATCATATATTGGATTTGTGAATGTTCTACATAGCTAAGAATTAACTCAATGAATTTGAGAAATGGGCTAAAAATAATGGATTTCCAATTTGTATTTCAGATTTAATCTTACATTATTATTTGTTTAACAATGATTTTTAAGACACAACCAACTGGCCTCATAAATTCCAAGCCAGAACATGGTGGTACAGAAACCAAAGTGCCAAAATTCATCACATGCTAAGCCCAAACCAACCAAACCATATTATGGATAACTTTTAAGTCAGCCTATATATAGTGCACCATGCATATTAACTGATGTCTTCAGAAAAATAAGCTCATGAGGTCAATTTAAATGACTTGGTATGCTCTGCCATTTTCCTACATGATTCAATAGGAAACATAGGAAGGTTTCAGCTTCTTTTTCAAAGCAATAAACAAATGGACCTGAAATTGTCAGTGAGCTAAGCTGGAGTTGTGGAGAGTAAAGAAAGATTAATCTACTGGACAAATATGGCGTTTGTCAGTTAGGACAAAGATAGGACCACTGCATTTATATTCATACAATGTACTTTAACTTAATTAGGGTGAAGATGGTGTGAAGGAAGTTCTTCAGATACTGAAAGAAGAATTCAAATTAGCAATGGCGCTCTCTGGTAAGAAGCAAAGCATACAGGTAGTCCTCAACTTACAACAACTTGTTTAGGGACCATTTGAAGTTACAAAGGCACTGAAAAAAGTGACTTATGATCAATCCTTATGCTTACAGTTATCGCAGCATTTCCATGGTCATGTGATCAAACTTTGGATATTTGGCAACCGGCATGTGTATTTATGATGGTTGTAGCATCCCAGAGTCATGTGACTGCCATTTGTGACCTTCCCAGCAAGCTTCCAAAAGGAAAGTCAATGGGGGAAGTCAGATTCGCTTAATGAAGATTAATTCACTTAGCTTTGGTGATTTGCCTGGCAAAAAAGGTTGTAAAATTGAGTGCGACTCATTTAATGCCTTGTTTAGCAACAGAAATCCTGGTCCCAATTGTGGTCATAAGTCCAGGACCATCTATATTGGGATTATTTTATTTACCCTTTGTATGTTGATTACATTTGATAGGAAAATAGGATTTGTACACTGGAATGTTACACATACAGTAGTGGCCAAAATTGTGGAAACCTTTTGGGGAAAGGGTATTTTCTAAAACTAGCTAATAACACAATTTTTTTGGAGTAGTACCATAAAATTATATATCAATGGAAATATAATTTAATTAATAATGTAATGCAATACGTTTTATGAAGGATTTGCTATTCGAGTAGCAGTTACAGTATAAAGAAAAGAAGTGAAAAGTGAGATATAAAAAAATTATCATGTCAGTTAATACTTAGGTGGGTAACTTTTAGAATGAATTACAGCCTTACAATGTCTTCCCATGGAGTGAACCACGTCTTTTGGTTCTGTAGCTGTTATACGAAGATTGAACGATTGCTTCTATTAACTGGGTTTTATTGCTGGGTGACTTCTGACTAACAAGTTTCTATAGTTGGCTTCATAGATTTTCAATTGGGTTAAGGTCTGGGCTATTCCCAAGCCATTCTGGCAGTGGAATATGATTATCTTGAAACTCCAAAAAAAGGGGATGTTATTAGCCATCAAACCTCAAAAATACACTTTTCCCAAAAGGTTTCCACAATTTTGGTCACTACTGTAGTTCACACGGGCATCTCATGTTTGGTGGCTTGCGTATCAGAAAGCTTTCTCAGCATCTTTTACTTGATCTTTTTAAGTGCACTTATTTGAATCTTTTATACATAAATTATAAAAGCTACTACTTAGTTGTAGCTTTCCCCTTTCTAAAAAATCCATAATGTAAGTTAACAGCTATTTTTAATGAAATTCTTTAAGGCCAAACTAAGCCTGACTATTAATGTAGGGTTAAACAGGAATTAACTGAGATAATGGTAACAGCGCTTATAAGTACAGGGATAAGAGAAGAGTAATGTGTTTCCAAGGAAAGTTCTTTTGGGTGTAGTATTTGTTTTATGGAAAATTCCACATCACCCCAACATCTTTGGAGTAATAGCACTCAGAAATGAAATTAATCTTATGTGGCATCTAAAAGATAAACATTGTGATACCAAATGGACCTCTTTAAGGAAGATTATTCCAAAGAGATACCATTTGAGAAAAAGGCATAGTTATTAGCCACTCATCCTTACAAAATAGAGCAGGAGATCCAATGATTTGTGTAAAAACATACAAAAAACAATTTCAAGACTATTATTGGAAATACATGTTGGAGGCAATTATTTTGAATATAACTATTCATCTTTTTCTTGTCTAGGTTGTCCAAGTGTAGAAGCAATAGACAGAACATTGGTCCGGAGAGTTCAGTGGGAAGCTTCCAAGATGTAGCTGCATCTGTTGTTGGAACTGCAACTTGTTGCATATTTCTTGTTACTTATCAAGAATTTGGAATTAAAAATAAACAAAAGCTTCCAGGAAAGTTTTAGTTGGAACTACCAAAGCTGTTTCTTCTGAAAATATACCAGATACTATGTCAATCTCTTTTTAATTACTGGTGTAGTCTATACTGGTATGTATCATAAGAATGACTTTAGACATCTACAGTATATCCTCTTAAAATCAGTGCTGAATGGATTTCATTACTTTTGAAGAATGTTGCACAGCCTCCAGTGGTCTTAGATATAATGTTATAACTTTCATTAATGATGAAAGTTTTACGTTTTCTGATGGACTGAGAATGACAAAACTGCACTTATAAATATTACAACTATTAGTAATGATTCTTTGAAGTGGTTTGGCTCACATGATTAGGAGCAGTTGATCTCTAAATTAACAGTAGGCAGCTGTTTATATAGCACACAATTTTAAAATAATATTTATAGTCTGAAATTCACAGAATGCTTCTTAGTGATTCAAATACTGAATCAAGCCCAAACTGTAGTTGCTAAACTTAGTGCCCTAGCATCAGTGGTGGGATTCAATTTTTTTTTTACTACTGGTTCTGTAGGCATGGCTTGGTGGGCATGACATGGCTTGGTGGCATGGCTTGGTAGGCATGGCAGGGGAAGGATCAGTGGTGGGATTCAGCCAGTTCGCACCACTTTGGGAGAACCGGTTGTTAACTTTCTGAGCAGTTTGGCAAACTGTTTGTTGAAAGAAATCATTAGGTCAGAGAACCTGTTGTTAAATTACTTGAATCCCACCACTGGGAAGGATACTGTAAAATCTCCATTCCCTCCCCACTCCAGGGGAAGGATACTGCATAATCCCCATTTCCTCCCAATCAGCTGGGACTCAGGAGCCAGAGAATAGAGGGGGGCGGGGCCAGTCAGAGGTGGTATTTACCGGTTCTCGGAACTACTCAAAATTTCCGCTACCGGTTCTCCAGAACTGGTCAGAACCTGCTGAATACCACCTCTGCCTAGCATTATCTTTCCCCTTGTCAACTACAATGCAGGAAAGCAAAGCAATTTTTTAGCCACGGACTGCTGAAGTTATGGAGAAGGAGAGCCATACTAAATCCCTTTTTACGTGTGCACACACAATTGCAAGGGGAAATGTTTGGGGAGACGATTGGAATTATCTTTCACCTCAAATCTCCTCTAGCATCAATGGCAAACATTAGATTAGTGATTCAGCTTTCCAGGTTTTCAAATAACCACCCAAAGTGAGCAGGTAATGAGACAAACAGACCCAGTGTGACCTCCTTTGCTGGCATTTACATGGCAGCCAGAGCCTATTGGGACCGATGCTGCTTCCCACAGCATCCTTAACTTAGAGCAGTCAGACATGCACGTATATGGTTACTGAGGCTAACCTTTATTATTTTTCCTTGAAGGATATTTACTTTTCTCCAAGAAAAAAATGTGGTTTTTTTTTCCAAGTAGGTGTGTTGAGTCATCAAACCAGCAAAAGCACACTCAAATTTTATTCCACTAATTATAATAGTGGTGTGACCTACAAAGCATAACATTAAGTTTAAATGCAAAATAACTAAGACTGATCAACCTTCTTTGGTTTGTATGGAAGTGGGAATGAAGCAAGGAATGATGGGAGAAAAACAGTGCTTGATCAATTTTAGCGCATACAGTTTTAGGAAAGAAAATATTTGGGGACGTAACCACTATGATTTTCTACTATCTTTTTCTTGAAGATGCATTCATAATATACTTATTGTAAACACATCGTGGATCTGGTTTTCAGAAATGGCATTAATTAAGTTCTCAAAATGTGTCTTATCTAAAGGCTAGATCGGTTTAGAAGTAAGTAGATTGAGAGAAAATTGCTTTCCATCAACAGTTCATCTGCATGCTTTATCATGATACTCATTAGGAAAAGTGTAGCAAAACTGAAATTCAACTTGATAATGGAGTCTAGAGCAAGTAAAGCTTGGAAGTAATTCTAGAGGTCATCTAGTCAAAAAATGGGGAATTCTGGGAGTTGAAGTCTACACATCTCATAGGGGCCAAGTTTAAAAAACACTGATCTTTTCCAATCCTGTGCACAAAGTGCAGGAACTCTGTGCCAGTGGTGAATTGACCCCAGTTCGCACCGGTTCTATAGAACTGGTCGTAAAGCCGGCTGGAGGCTCCCCCCACCGACCCTGATGTCATCAAAACGCTTTTGCGCATGCACGTGGCCCCACTGCGAACCGGTAGTAAAGGTAAGTAGAACCCACCCCTGCTCTGTGCCAGTTGTGGTCTGTCTACCCAGCCTATCTCACAGGATGGTGGGTGGAGATAAAAATGAGGAAAAAACCACCTGTACATCATATTCATCTCTCCTCTCAAAACAATTATATAAATGTAATGTTGGGAAGTCTGACTTGGTTGCAAAGAAATGCAAGAAGTTATTGGATGAATAATTAGATTTTATTGATTGATTGATTAGCCCTTGGGCCATATCAAAGTGCAGAGTTCCAGAAACAAATGATTACTAAAGCAATGTAAAATGGAGTTGGAATAAAATATGATTTAAAATGAAATTGGAATAAAATACAGTCTAAAATGAAATTGGGATAATTTAAGATATAGATAAAATATGATAAAATTATATTTCGGTGTCACCCTTACAATCTACCCCAATCAGTCCCAAATATGCAGAGCTCAACCAAATCATTTTGCTTAAGTACTTAAGGATAAATAATTAATAAATTTAGGGCAAGGGCATCACATAACATAACTTAAAGAGTAGAAGATAATTTCAGGTGATTAGTTAGGATTCATTAAAATTCCTGAAGCCACTTCAGTGTATCCAAACTGAGTTTCAGAGCATCAATCACAATTCTTAAGCAATATACTCGTAATCGTAGATATGTAGCCAGATTCCTAAACACCCTCTCCCCTTAAATCTGGTGTATTATAGCCAGAAGTGGGCATCACATAATGCAACAACCAGTTCACCCAGAACCGAAAATGGGAGTGTGCAAATGTTGGGGTGAGGGGTGGATGGGAGATGAGAATATATCAGGAAAACTAACACAAAGATCTATAGCAGTGATGGCTAACCTTTTTGCCATTGCATGCCAAAAGCGTGTGGAGCGTGTGGGAGGTCACACGTGTGCATGCCCACACCTATAATTCAATGCACCCCGCCCCTCACCCCTCGCGCATGTGCGCATGCCCCCCCATGTTCCCCCAGCTTTTGGCACACGATGGCACGGTGGACACAGTAGGCCCATTTTTTGCCCTTCCCAGGCTCCAGAGGCTTTCTTGGAGCCTGGGGAGGGTGAAAATGGCTTCTCCCCCCAGAGGCCCTCCGGAGGGCGGAAATGGCCTGTATCCCGACTTCTGGTGGGACTGGAAATTAGCTGGCTGGCGTGTGCATGCGCGCTGGAGTTGAGCTAGGGCAACGCTCACGTGCCCACACATATGGCTCCGCGTGCCACCTGTGGCATGCCTGCCACATCACGGGTCTATAGAGATTCCCAGAGAAAATAGTGAACGCTTAAACCATCAATATTATTATAATAGCTTTTCCAAGCTTTGGAATGAAGAAAGGGTGCAATCGTAACCGCAGCATTGGGTCCATATGGTTGAAGCCTGATATAGCCTTATAAAATGGAACTGGAGGAATAGGGTACTTTTCTAAACAATGCATTTTTTTCCTACCACATATTGCATATGGAATTTGCTTGCATAGCTTAGATGGCTTTAAAACACAATTCATCTGACAGGAAAGTAAACTTTATCAAATGAGCGGTTAGATAAATGAAACTTCTTTGCTCAGTGGCAGGGCACTTGAGAGCCAGCTGCATAAGGGGCATGCTGGTTGCAATTGTACTTCCCTTCGTGTATTGGCTGTGGGTTTTTTTGTTTTTTTTGAAGAAACCAGAATTTTATTTTGAATCCCCCCTCTTAATGTAAAACTGGTATTTGAATGGCAGAAAGTTAAACAGGAAAGCAGTTAGGGATTATGTTTTCAGAGGGCTCTGCCGGTTACCAGGACAGGGGTTGAAGGAACTGCTTCCTGCTTTGGGGAGGGTGTATTTTACGGGTGGAGCTAATCTGACGGTTGGAACATTTGCTCTGCTCATCATGTAAATTGTAAAAAAAATAATAATAATGCAAATATTGCCTTGGGCATCATCCTTCTAAAGAAAATTAAATCTAGTTGATAAATAATGTATTCCTGAGTTTCTTGTTGCTCAGGAGGAGTTGAAATTGGAATATGTGAAGAAGCCCAAATGATAATTTCCAAAAGAGTGACCAAGATCCTCTGTTGTAGCTGAAGCCTAGTCTTATGACTCCTTAAAGCAGGGGTGTGTTTAACCTTGGGGGCCCCAGGAGGGGCATGGCCAGCTCGACATCACTCATATTGGTGGTGCCAGTGGTGGCCCGAGCATTCTGTTAGCGAAAATGGTCTCTCAAGCTCCGTTTCCAGCTGCAACAGCCTCCTGCAACCCTCCGCCAGTGAAAATGGAGCTAGGGAGGGCTGATCTTTCGCTGTTTCCAGGGTGGCCTGTAGGCCAGATCTATGCACCCCACAGGCTGGATCCAGCCCGTGGGCCTTGACTAAGTTTGACACTCCTGCCTTAAAGGCTGAATATATTTACTGTGACATAGACATTTGAAAGGTACAATTTTCTTCATCAGATCTACTTGTACTGTATAGTATTGTATAAAAGTTTATATCTTATTGTACAAAAGTCATTAGTGTTATAGCTTTAAGAACACATATTGCTCCTAATAGAACTCCCTTTACTTATTGGTATAATGTGTACGTGTTGAGCCTATTCAGCTTAATCTTTACATTTTAGAATATTTCTCAGTGTGAAAAAGCTCACCTTTCCTTCCTATGGAACACCATGGTCAAAGGAAGTTAGAGTTATTCTGCTTACTATTTCTTCCTGAAAATAATATAAATAATTTTCAGGGATGATTGAAAAAGTTTTAGAATCATGCACAAAGTACATACGGGGTATCACAAACAAAACTTTTGAATGCTTTAGCAAGCATATGAGGAATGGTATTAATAACTATCTTATATCCTTGGACATTTAGTTCTCACTTTGTAAATATCCTTTTCAGAAGAATTAATGAGTTGAGTATTTTCCCACCAGGACTTTTGGAATAATGAAATATCTTTTGGTAACAATTTTGAAAGCCCCTTAATGCTAAGTGACGAAACACAAAATGAAGTTGGATCTAGGTTGTAATCTGAAGATGGACAATTTTTGTTTGGTCCTGGTTTTCAAAATTCTACCCTTTATTTATTGTGATTTGCAATGTTCATAGCAACCAAACAGTGTATATGAAAGTTAAGCAAATGTTTCTTGGTGTGTAATGAAGTGTAATTTCTGTTGTTTACCAGGCTTATCATATTGGTTGCAATGTGGGTTTCATTGCATGTCAGTTACAGAAAACATCAGACAGTGTTTATTTTAGATAATATAAATTTAGAGATTGGGTAGCTGTGTCATGTGTTTATATGCTTAGGATCTTTTTCCAAGATTTAATCACGAAGAAATTTAACAGTTAGCCAAATCCAGCTTCGGAAAGGTTTCCTATGAACAATAATGAAGTGTCCAATTAGTGCCTAATTAAACATTTGAGAGCTAATGGCAGGGACATTTCTTTAAGGCCACATCTGATGCCTTTCTACTACGATGTTGAATCTCTCCACAGAAAGAATGACTTCTGTGATTGATATTAAGACAAAGGTCAGTGAAGATGAAATATGTTTACTTATTTCAGTGCATTAAAGACTCTAGGATTTAAATAGAAAATTACAGAATTTTGAAACAACTTAGAGGTTATCTTTATGGGCAAGAATATCCCAGAGATACTTTGGAACAATAATTTGGAGGGAAAAAGCTCCAGAGAGGGATTTTTATACTTCTGCCCTAAGAAACTGAACTTGGGAACAGAATTCCTTCAGAAAGGAATTATGAATACTGAAGGGCTGCCATTTTTATGTCTTTTTCCAGCAAAAACCACACTCAGTATTTATGTTAAAACATACAACAGATAATGGCATATGTTATAAACCAAACAAGATAAATGTTCCATGAGGAAAAAGGAAAATACAGTAAAGAGCAAGGAAGTTTAATTACAGGCATGTTGGCTAAAATCAATATCCCTATATAAAAAGAGGAGATTGACAATGGTCTCCAGACTAGTTAAGACTGCATCAGCAACTGTTTGAAAGACCACATTGGTGTTTTTCCTATTCTGATGAAGTTAATAAACCAACATCTATTCCTAGAAATGAATTCTCAAGTCCAACAGAGATGGGCTAGACAGCAGAAGCAGAAGAACTGAGTAGAGGTCAGAAAAATATCTTTACTACTTGCCTTAGAAATCTTGTAAACTGTAAGAGAAGCTTTCCATTCTCATTTATACTTAGTGAAGTCTGAGTGATTTGAAACGCTTCTTCCCAAATTCATTAGCACCTGAGATAAGTTGAGTCTTCTAAGATAAGGTCCCCAACTTGAGCAGGGGGATGGACTAGATGACCTGCAAGGTCCCTTCCAACCCTATGAATCTATGAGCTATAAGAAATTTGCTTTCTGTCTCTTGATAGCTTATTCTCCATTACTTTTTGAGCTCTGCAAAATCTGTGACATAAATTGAGGCAATTGTCTAATTCTCTCACACTTGAGTCAGGGAAACTACTGTTATGTTTAACTCCCCTTTTCATTCAGTCCTAGCAACATTTCTTCTTTCCTCAGATTGATCAGGAAAAAGTCTACGTTTTCTTAGTCCCATCCGTTTTAGATCTTGCCACACTGAAAATCTAATCTTTTTTTGTATCCACATAGTTCTCTTGATAATGGTACAAAATTGAAATTTCTCATTAATCTGGACTAGTTTTCTCAATTTCCCAGTCTCACATAAGAGTCCTGGACATTTTGGGTAGTCTCCTACCTAAATATAAAAAGTCTTAATTTGACTAACTTTTCAAATTGATAAGGAGCTATCAGCTGGGCTTGGCACATTGAGTATTGAATGCTAGATTAATGTTTCTCAACCTCAGCAACTTTAATATTATGTGTGGACTTTAACTCCCATACTCAGCCAGCCTAAAAGTTCTCTATCTTTCAGAGTTCTTTGGTGGTGGCACGGCTAATAATCCTTTGAACTTCATTTTTAAAATATATATTTTGAAAACACCGCTCTAGATCCTGGGGCTAGATAATTTGCAACTGTATTTACAGGAACACCGTATTACAACTATATGATTGAATTAGTAGAAGAAAGCAAAGTTAAGTCTACACAACCAGAGGTGCGTTTCAGCAGGTTCTGACCAGTTCTGGAGAACCGGTAGCAGAAAATTTGAGTAGTTCGGAGAACCAGTAAATACCACCTCTGATTGGCCCCGTCCCCATCTATTCTCTGCCTCCCGAGTCCCAGCTGATTGGGAGGAAATGGGGATTTTGCAGTAACCTTCCCCTGCCACGCCCACCAAGCCACGCCCACAGAACCGGTAGTAAAAAATTTTGAATCCCACCACTGTACACAACTGACCATGTTTAAGCTGAGGCAGAAAAGGAAATCCAAAGGATTGTTACCCTTGCCACCACCAAAAAACTCTGAAAGAGTGAGAACTTGATCATTTTATTAAATTAATTGGCCAATGATATTTCATACTATCTGTAACAGTGTCCAAAGCCACGACAAATTCATTGAATTTGCATTAGCCTTGCAAGGTAGTCCAGACAAGAACCATGCCCAGTGGGTACTAGCTCTATCTTTATTGTAAGGTTACATTAACAAAATCTTCCTGGTCTGAAAGTACCTCTGTCGCACCACCTTTACCATCTCTTCCGAGAAGTTTGCCATTCCCCCATTCCTTCTGCAGATTCATCTGCTTCTTATTTGACCGTTGCCTAGTCTGTGGTTCTTCCTCCTGCCTCCGAAGGTCATTGCCACTTATGATTCAAACTCCTGCTTCAGAATGCGTTCCCACTTGGATTTGTAAATCTGATTGAAAAGAGTAGCATCCTGGAAGTGTTGTGAACTAAAGCACCCTTTCAATGCCTTCTTTGGCCCTGTTAAATGAAAGAGTGATACCCATAAGGAGACACCTATTTCTGTTCTGTATTGCCTTTCCTATTGTACTATATTTGAAAGGGCAAACACGTATACTTTGGTAGGTTCCAGTGGTGGGATTGAAATGTTTTTACTACTGGTTCTGTGGCCATGGCTTTGTGGGCGTAACATGGCTTGGTGGCCGTGGCTTGGTGGCCGTGGCAGGGAAGGATACTGTAAAATCTCCATTCTCTCCTTACCCCAGGAGAAGGTTACTGCAAAATCCACATTTCCTCCTGATCAGCAGGGACTCGGGAGGCAGAGAATAGATGGGGGCAGGGCCAGTCAGAGGGGGTATTTACTGGTTCTCCAAACTACTGGTTCTCCAGAACTGGTTAGAACCTGTTGAATAACATCTCTGGTAGGTTCAATCTTGTTCCTCATTCTAACCCTTATGCACCGCAAGGAATATATGAAGAACGTATTAATTCACTCTTTTTTACTGAATGTAGACCTCCCTTTCCAAACCTGATATCCTTCATTTGTGTTGAATGATAATTCACAACTGAATCTTTGGTCATGGAATGTTCTTGGAAGATTCTGACTTCAGGAAGCCTAGTCTAGATGCCCCTTACATTACTAGTGCTAAATGGAAATGGTAGTAACTCTTAGAGAAAGATTTGGCCCAGTTCTTTTAATCCTAAGGAGAATTTGGCATGAATATCTTCAGTCTTGGGCTTACATGCCAGTTTTTGGGTAAGAGACAAGAGCACTCTCCATTAGAAGACCCGAGTTGAAGAGTGTTCCTTCTTCAATACGACGAACACACAATTCATCCGTTTTGTGCTGACCTTCATGTTACCCCTTAGCGGTGAACTCATTTTTTTTTTGGTCTACTCAAGCCAATCTAAATATAAGCGCTGTTGCAAAGTATTGCTTAATGTTACCTTTTCCACAATACCAGAAAGGCATAAATAAATAAATAAAAAGGAAAATGCCACTTATGTGTGCAACTTGTCTGTCGAGCGGAGGACTTCTAAACATTAATAAACTGGGCCTTGAGTCACATACCCTTTTGATAAATGAAGCAGTGTGGTTTTTCTGAATCCGACTGGAGATGCAAGAGACTCCATGAAACAAACCTGTGGAAGTCGGCAGGAATGGCTCTGCTTGTTTTGGCTCCCTCAAATGGCTTTCAGCCTCAAATCAAATACAGGGAGCATGAGAAATGCTGGCTTCTGAAGTCATGATTGTACTCTGAACCTCATGCTAAGGCTCCCCCCCCCTGCTTAATAAAGCTTCTTTTCATGTGAAAACCTGGCTTCAGGCAACATGGAAGTCCATTTGTCAGCTTTCTCTTTATGATAGGGCACCTAGAAGCTGCCTTCCGAAAGCTCTTGGAGCAGTCGGAGGGAACTTCCTCTGCCTGTGCAGCTCACTTACAGCTCTGTGCAGGCTGTTTGTCAGCTGAGAAGGTCCCATGCAGAGTTGTCCAGCTTCTCTTTCTAGATTGACTTTCTGTTGCTTCAAAGGGGCAAACCTTTCGTCTAGGGGTAGACTGCTGGGGGTTCGCAGGGGTTTGAGAGAACCTCTAGCTGAGATTCTGTGCAGTTTGGAGAACCCCCAAATCTCACTCCTGGCTGGCCCTGCCCACCCCGCCCCTCCCAGGAGTCCCCACATGGCCCATTTTGGATGCAGGTAAGTGCAGGGCACGTGTGGAAGCTTGAGGAGAGCAAAAAATGGCCTAATGGAAGTTTGGGAAGGCTGGAAATAGGTCCGTTTCTGGCCTCCAGACGGCCTCCGGAGCCTAGGGAGACCATTTTCGCCCTCCCAGAGGCTTGAGAAAAGACTCCGGAGCCTGGGGAGGGCAAAAACACCTCCACCCGTGGTGCAGGAGGCCGACTAGGCCATGCCCACCATGGCCACGCCCACCCAGCAATCAGGCAAAGAACCCCTTGCTAAAATTTTTGAAGCCCATCCCTGCTTTCGTCCATTCGTAGCTACAAATCCTTCGACCGCCACTACAGGTAGTCCTCGACTTACGACCACAATGGAGCCCAACATTTCTGATCTTGTGAAACATAGGTTAAGTGAATTTTACCTCACTTTATGACTTTTCTTGACACAGTTGTTAAGCGAATCATTGAAAATTGTTAAGTTCGTAACACGGTTGTTAAGTGAATCTGTCTTTCCCTTTTAACTTTGCTTGTCAGAAGGTCACAGAAGGGGATCGCATAACTCCAGGGACACTGCAACCGTCATAAATATGAACCAGTTGTCATCTGAATTTTGATCACATGACCACCGGGATGTTGCAATGGTCATAAGTGTAAAAAACGACCATAAATCTCTTTTTTCAATCCCGTTGTAACTTTGAACAGTCACTAAATGAACTGTTGTAAATCGAGGATCACCTCTAGACTACTGTATTTTTTTTTTTTTTAATTTGACTTATATGCCGCCCTTCTCCGGAGACACAGGGCGGCTTACAATATGCTCAGCAATATTGTATTGATAGTTACAGTGATTATTTCCCTCCTGGTTATGATAATATGAGGGTGAATTTAACAATTAGGGATCATTGTTTATTCTTTTGACAATATCATATACTTTCTGTCCTGCTCATGTGTGTTTTTCTAGCAGAATTGGATCTTCTTCTTAAGAGCAGCTCCTTAGCAATATCAATATATTTGGTTAAAAACATTGAAAAAAAATATTGAAAGGCCCCCAATTTAGTTCTCAATTCAACTTCCCTCCTTCCCCTTGCTACAAACAAGTTTTCAAAAAAGGAACATTGACATGACCAAATGTAATAGATCAAAATTATGTTTGAAACTTGTGTACTGCTTTGTCATCTCTCCTTCTCCATTCCCCCCATTTCCTGGCAAACAAAGAATTATTTTGCCCTGATAATCCTCTTTTTTTTTCTTTTTTCTTTGCCAGAGGCAAGTTGAAGATGTTTGCTTTCCTTCCAGCATGTAATTTATTTAAGATGCAGAGTTGCAGTCTGGTATTTTCATTCAGTCATTAGGGCCACAGCGGCAGGTGGCTAATAAACAAACTTCCTATCCAACAAACTGAAAATGAGATTTTTGACATCCAATTAACTTTTTTCAGATTGTCCTTGTGATGTATGACAGGGCTTCATAACAGAGGGAGTCAAAATGAAAAGTGAAGTAAAGCAGACTCTTCTAAATATCTATTAAGTTTGTCCATCGCACTCAACCTAATTTGTACGTGCAAATTGCATTACATACTATATTAGCACTTGTGGATGATGGCCAGTGGCAGGGGTGGAATTCAAATTTTTTACTACTGGTTTGGCGGTAGTAAAAACCGTTTTGGGTGTGGTGTGGCTTGGTGGGCGTGGCTTGGTGGGTGTGGCAGGGGAAGGATACTGCAAAATCCCCATTCCCACCACACTCTGGGACCAGTCAGAGGTGGTATTTGCTGGTTCTCTGAACTGCTCAAAATTTCTGTTATCAGTTCTCTAGAACCTGTCAGAACTTGCTGAATAGTACCCCTGGCCAGCGGGCATGTATTATTATTATTATTGCCTATTTTTCTGCTCCATCCCTCTAAAAGCCTCCCCTTGTGCACTTTTTGGACAGCCCCTAAACCAGTTCCAGATGGGTCATCTCTATGACACTGGCTTCTTTCAATGACTGCATTCCTATTTTTCTTCTGAAAATGGAGCAAAGCTGGACCTTATTTTTTCCCAAGGCTGGGACTTCTAAACTGTGTTTTGTTTTTAGTTGGCTGTGTCTTGGCTTAGGCAAAACAAGAGAATCTTGATGTTAGAAGGCCACGATTTACAGGAAGGTTGGCACGCCCACCTATGGGATTTAAAGAACAAAAAAAAAATCATATTTCCATAAACACAAATTAAGGGAGACCCTTATTCAAACATGGGAAGAAATTAGGCAACGATTTTATGTGAAAGTACCAAACTGGCTTTCAATTATGGAGGCTCTGACCGCCTCAAATAAAAGAGATATTCTAAAATTCGGCACGTATAAAGATATATTAGACAATAACAGAACTCTTAAATCTCTGGAAACATTAAGAAACAAAAGTTTTAATTTAGATTGGTGGAGCTACCTACAGATAAGCTCGAGATATCAGAAAGATAGGGACCAATTTGGTATAGATGCGAAGCATAACAATTTGGATAAAATTATGTTGGGGACCGAAAAGAAAATGTTAGCGAAATTTTACAATTTTCTATTAGGCGAGGACAGGGCAGAAGGAATAGCCAGAAACCAATTAAATATTTGGGAAAAAAACATTGGTTATAGATTAAATTTCAACGACTGGGAGGAGGCCTGGAATAGAAACTACAATTTGACTAAATCAACAACTTATAGGGAGAATCATTACAAAATTTTTCATAGATGGTATCTAGCGCCAGCTAGATTAGCGAAAATATTTCCCAGTGCTTCAGTAACGTGTTGGAAGTGTGGAAAGGAGGTTGGCACCGTCTATCATATGTGGTGGTCCTGCCCCGAGACAAAAAAGTTTTGGACAAAAATACGAAACTGGTTACGAGAAATAGTGGAAGAAGAAATAGAATTATCCCCTGAAATCTTCTTATTGGGAATGATCAGAGATGGATTTTCTAAAGATAAGATACATCTTATAATACATGTCACAACAGCGGCCAGGCTAGTTTTTGCAAAGTACTGGAAGGACAAATCAACTCCTCCAGAGGTAATACTAATAAACAAAATCTTAGAATGCGCAGAAATGGCAAAATTAACAAGTGATTTTAATAATGATGTGAACTCAAAATTCAATGCAGTATGGGAAAGGTGGTACAAATGGTGGAATAATAGAATGAGATTGTAATGTTAGGTTACGTTTATTTTTAAAAATGGTAGATTCAAATTTATTTGATATATATATAATGTAAATATGTAAATACACGACACCTCAGATGTTAACAGAGATTTGATGTTTTCTACAATTTTAAAACCAACAAAGTATATTAAAAAAAAAAAAAAGACAAGGCTGAGCATCCCTGAAAATAATTCATGGAAGCAAGATAGGCCATCTTATTAGTGACCTTCATCTTAATTCTTCTCGTCAATGTTGCAACCTGCGTTCAAAGAAGCAAGCTGCCCACCTGATTTTCTCTGCTTAGATAAGCAACTCTTACAGTACCTTTGACCCAGTCTTTAATATTTCTAGATGGTTTCAGAACCTTTGTAAAAAAAAAAAAAAAACACCATTGCTCCATTTGCTTTACTTTACAGTGAAGTCACTGAATTCTTGTCTGTAGAGATTCTCAGTCATACGGGTTGGTCGGTTGTCCCAAAGGTGCTTTTTCAGGAGGCAACTGGACTTCTTTTTTCTTTTGAAGATGTTTTGCTTCTCATCCAGAAAGCTTCTTCAGCTCTGACAGGATAGTGGGGAATGGAAGGATTTATATTCCTTGCAGACAGCTGGTAATCGGCATCCTTTTAGCGGGTTGTTGAAGCACTTGGAGGTTTATCTGTGTCCTCAGGGTCATCTGAGTAGTCCTCCTGGTTCCTGTAGTCTGCAATTTTTTCTTCTGGAAATCCATTCTTATTCCCATATTATTCAAAAGGTGTTCATCCCAATTTATATGGCTAAACGTCTGTAGAGATTCTTAATCATCCAGGTCATTTATCCTTCGATTCCCCACTATCCTGTCTGAGCTAAAGAAACTTCTTGGATGAGAAGCGAAATGTCTTTAAAAGGAAAAAAAAAACAAACCAGAAAGTCCAGTTGCTTCCTGAAAAAGCACCTTTGAGACACTGAATTCTTGCTTCACCTTGCCTTCCAGCCTCTTGGACCCTTTAATGTTTCCCCCACCCAGATGCCCATGAAAGCAAGTAAAGACCCAACAGATTAGCATCAAGATTAGAATAGAATAGAATAGAATAGAATAGAATACAATAGAATAGAATAGAATAGAATAGAATAGAATAGAATAGCAGAGTTCGAAGGGAATTGGAGGTCTTCTAGTCCAACCCCCTGCCCAGGCAGGAAACCCTACACCACTTCAGACAAATGGTTATTCAATATCTTCTTTAAAATTTCCAGTGTTGGGGCATTCACAACTTCTGCAGGCAAGTTGTTCCACTTATTAATTGTTCTAACTGTCAGAAAGTTTCTCCTTAGTTCTAAATTGCTTCTCTCCTTGATTAGTTTCCACCCATTGCTTCTTGTTCTACCCTCAGGTGCTTTGAAGAATAGCTTGATTCCCTCTTCTTTGTGGCAACCCCTGAGATATTGGAACACTGCTATCATGTCTCCCCTAGTCCTTCTCTTCATTAAACTAGACAAACCTAGTTCCTGCAACCGTTCTTCATATGTTTTAGCCTCCAGTCCCCTAATCATCTTTGTTACTCTTCTCTGCACTCTTTCTAGAGCCATGATGGCGAACCTATGGCATGGTGCCACAGGTGGCATACGGAGCCATATCAGTGGGCACGTGAGCGTTGCCATAGCTCATCTCTAGCACGCATGTGTGCACCGGCCAGCTGATTTTTGGGCCTTTCAGTCCCACCGGAAGTTGGGAAATGGACTGTTTCCGGCCTCCGGAGGGCCTCCGGGGGAATGGGGAAGGCCATGTTCGCCCTCCCCAGGCTCCTAGAAAGCCTCGAGTCTGGGGAGGGTGAAAAACGGGCCTGCCGGGCCCACCGTGCCATCATATGCTAAAAGGGGGGGGCATGCGCACATGCGCAGGGCCAGGGCGCATTGAATTATGGGTGTGGGCACACACATGGGCAACCTCCCCATGCTCCACCCACTTTTGGCACACGACAGCAAAGAGGTTAACCATCACTGTTCTAGAGTCTCACATCTTTTTTACATTGTGGTGACCAAAATTGGATGCAGTATTCCAAGTGTGGCCTTACCAAGGCTTTATAAAGTGGTATTAACACTTCACATGATCTTGATTCTATCCCTCTGTTTATGCAGCCTAAAACTGTGTTGGCTTTTTTGGCAGCTGCTGCACACTGCTAGCTCATATCTAAATGGTTGTCCACTAGATCTATTATAAAAAAGGACTTTACTGTACAAAGTACTTTCTGACTGCCTAATATCACAGCTAATGGAGGTTTTGAAACAGAAATAATGGATGGTGCCCTGGCAGGTCACTGTTTAATACCTATTTAATTTTTCACATTTTGAATCACTCCCCTCCCTCAGAAAGAGAGTTATCCTATTACAGAACAGAAAGGATTACTTGGCAGCAGTGAATATAGGGGGATGACCTCAAGAACCAATATAGCAATAACAGCATCATAATTGAAATTTTACTCTTTTGTGCCTGGGTGTAATGTCAAGGGATAGATAAAAACAACAGTATTTAGATCGAAATGCCATAACCACCATCCTGGATGTTTTAATCTTTCTACCTGTTCTTGGTATTTCCTCCACATTATTAGTGTTCAAGGTTGGCAGATGTGAAGGCAATCCAAGATCAGTTTCAGATTGCATTGTAAGGAATTGGAAAATAGAAATGAAATAAAAAACTCTGTAGTGTTGAAGCATTCCAAAATGTTGGGCAAAAGAGTCACCTTTATTTCTTCCAGAACAGGATAAAACAATTTTCATGGATGGGTACAAGGATTCCTGCTGCTGATATTTCCAACCGACGAAATTGACTAGCAATGAACAGAATTTGGTATTCTGATAAAGTACAGATAATCCTCGATTTACAACGTTTTGTGACTGTTCAAAGTTACCATGGCACAGAAAAAAGTGACATATGACTGTTTTTCATCCTTACATATCGCTGCAGCATCCCCAGAGTCATTTGATCAAAATTCAGATGCTGGGCAACTGACTCCTATTTATGATGGTTGCAGTGTCTCTGTGTTACATGACATGATCTCCTTTTGTGACCTTTCGACAAGCAAAGTCGATGGGGAGGCCAGATTCACTTAACAACCATGTTATAATTTAACAACTGCAGTGATTCACTTAACGACTCTGGCAAGAATGGCTGTAGAATGGGGCAAAATCTGCTGTTTTGTTTAGCAGCAGAAATATTGGGCTCAATTGTGGTCTTAAGTCGAGGGCTACTTGTTACCCCAGAATTCCAGGTTGGGCAGGTTTTCTTTTTTCTTTTCTGACTTGGATTATAGTCAGAGAGGAAAAAGAGTTCTCACAAATTTCCTCATTTAGCTGCAGCGGTGAGGTTGGAAAAACAGAAGGCACCATGGGGAAGTTGGCACCGCGTGCTGTGCCATGATATTTGTATAAAAACAGACTGGGTTAAAAAAAAAAGGATAGAAATCAATGGTCTTTCTTGTCAATATCAGCGTTTGGACAGAAGCAGCTGTGGCTGCTATTACAGTAGCATGTCAGTAGGGTTCAAATCCCATTTCCAAGACATTTCTCCATTTTGGGAGGGCGACATGAAATACAGCTTATTTGTGTTCAGTTCTGAATGTATACCTTTTCTTTCCCCAGTTGTTAATTCATACTTATGTTAAAACCAAGTAAGTTTGCTGCCTAAGTAATCCTCTGGCTTGTGCAGGAAACAGATATGAAAATGCCGAGTTCCTTTAAAAGGGCAATTGTCAGCTTACATGTATAGTACAGACTCTCCCTCTCTTGGCTCAAAGATCCACCAGTGAACAGGATCAGGGGTGGGATTCAAAAATTTTAGCAACCGGTTCTCTGCCCGGTTGCTGGGTGGGCGTGGCCATGGTGGATGTGGGCTACTCGGCCTCCTGCATCACAGCGGGGGTGGTGATGATTTCACCCTCCCCAGGCTCTGGAGGCTTTTCTTGAGCCTCCAGGAGGGTGAAAATGGCTTCCCCTGGGCTCCGGAGACCCTCCGGAGACTGAAAAGGGGCTCATTTCTGGACTTCTGGGAGGCCCATTTTTCATCCTCCCAGAACCTCTGTGTGGGTGCTGCACTTACGTGGGGTGTTATGTATGTATCTATTTTGTGCAGGAAATTCAAATGCTCTGTGAATTGTGATTGGTTAACGGTTGCCCCTGAAAAGTATATAAAGAGGGCTGTTGCCTATGTTCCTTTGCTGAAGTCTCACCCTGAATTAAAGAGCTGTTGTCACTAGCCTGCTTGTGCCTCTCGTTATTCCCACGCTACAACATTGGCGACGAAGGTGGGATTGAGGCCACAAGAAGCAAATCAAAAAGAGCTCTGAGTTTCAGCCAGGGTGACGAGCGAAGACGGAGACACAGCAATGTCTGCCTATGCCAAAACCCTTCGACCCGACCCGAGAGAAGTGGGGATCGTATCTGACCAGGTTCGAGTGTTCCCTGGAAGCAAGCGAGATGCAAGGGCTCTCTGCGAACCAAAAAAGAGCCCTATTCTTAAGCCACTGCAGGCCAGACGTATTCGAGATGGCCGAGTCCCTCTGTGAGCCAACCCCAGTCCAGACGGTCCCCTGGGAAGTCCTTCAAGCAAACCTGAAAGCCCACTATGCTCCAGTTCCTTCAAAATTTGTACAGCGCTACAAGCTCCGGCAACGTGTACAAAGAGAAGGAGAACCGGTCAGTGCATATGTAGCCGCCCTTCGAAAAGCCGCAACGCATTGCGACTACTGGGATCTAGATGATGCGCTACTCGAGCAATTGATTTGTGGCGTTAGAGACACTTGTTTACAGAGGCGCCTTCTGGTGAAGCCAGATCTAATGTTAACCGGTGCGCTCGATGAAGCCAGAGCACATGAAGCATCCACGAAGGCTTCTGAAGCACTACAACGGCCACTGCCAAGCAAAGACGGCCCAAAAACAGCCCCCGTTCACAGAGAGGAGGCGCGAACCAGCACAGAGGAAGAGTCAGACAAGGACATCTTCCACACGGAAAAGAAAAAAAGTGAGCGAAGCTGCCACCACAAGAACTGTCCTAGCTGTGGCGGGGATCACAAGAGACAATCCTGCAAATACAGAGACGCCATTTGCAGGCGCTGTGAGAAGAAAGACCACCTAGCAAGAGTCTGTAGAGCTCAATTTCCGCGTAGTTGCAAGCCACGTGACTACTACGACCAACCAGAACCGGTTGGTCAGAACCGGTTCAAAACAGCCAACCAGAGATGACGGCATGAGAAAACGGCGCGAGATTCAAAAGCGAGAGACCTACAGCACGAGAATTGGCGAAGCCAGCACGACTGACGAAGAGAAAGTCTACACGAAAACAGAAATCGAAGGGAGACCATGCGAAATGGAAATTGACACCGGGTCTACCCTGTCCATCATGTCCTGGACTGCACTCAAAGCGCTCCTGCCTAAGATCCAGAAAATGCAGTTGTCACGACAAAGAGTTCGCCTCCTCGACTACCAAGGAAACCGAGTTCCTGTGGAAGGCGTGGGCACGTTCCGGGTCACCTACGGTGAGTTCCAGAAAGAGCTTCCCCTGACCATCGTCAGCAAGCCGCTACCAAGTCTCCTGGGCATGGCGTGGTTCCGAGCCCTCGGCATGGGCTTCACGGGCGTCCACAGCATCGGCGGGCCATCACTCAAAGAAAACCTCCTTCACGAATTTCGGGATGTTTTTGAGGAGACACTAGGCAAGTACGTGGGGATCCCTATCTCTTTTAATTTAGACCCCAACGTGGCCCAAATCAGACTAAAAGCAAGACGGGTTCCATTTGCTTTAAAGCCCAAAATTGACGCCGAGCTCGACAAGCTAATCAGACAGGGGGAGCTGGTTCCCGTAGATCATGCTAAGTGGGAAACCCCAATAGTCACGCCAGTAAAATCAGACGGATCAATTAGAATCTGTGCTGACTATAAATGTACAATCAACAAGGCGTTGCAACAGAGCGCCTATCCCGTTCTGATCGTCTACCATCTACTACACTCCCTGGGACCTGGCAAGCTATTCGCCAAATTAGACCTTGTGCAGGCGTACCAGCAGCTGTCAGTAGATGACGCTACGGCAGAATCACAGACCATAGTAACTCACAGAAGTGCGTTTAAATGCACTAGACTACAGTTTGGGGTTAGCATCACCCCAGGGCTCTTCCAGAGCACCATGGAGTGCCTTCTACAAGGCCTCCCGGGAGTCGTCCCCTATTTCGACGACGTCCTCATTAGTGGCCAGAACGAGGCACAGCTTGGGGATAGGGTTAGACAAGTCCTAACCAGGTTCAGAGAAGCAGGACTTAAACTCAAAAAGTCCAAATGTAAAATAGCGGTAGCCACCGTAGAATTTTTGGGCTACCGGATTGACGGAACGGGTATTCACCCCACGGAAAGCAAAGTCAGGGCCATTCAGAATGTGCCCACTCCCAAATCAAAGCCCGAACTGTAGGCTTTCGTTTTGATGCCCTCGACAACTTCTGATGCCGTAATTAAAGTCCTCAGGAAACGTTTTGCAACTCATGGATTGCCAGACACCCTGGTTTCAGATAATGGGCCCCAATTCACAGCAACCCAATTCGAGGGATATCTGGCCGAGTTAGGCATACGACATGCATTATCTGCTCTTTTTCATCCGGCTTCGAATGGCCTTGCAGAGAGATTTGTACGAACGGCCAAGGAAGCACTGTCCCGGCTCGATGCGGGAGATTGGCAAGCTAGGATTGATCAATTCTTAGCAATACAACATGCAACCCCATGCGCTTCCACGGGGCGCAGCCCAGCCGAGCTCTTAATGGGCCAAAAGCTCAGGTGCATTCTCGATCGTTTACACCCAATTACTCCGCAGATAATTACAAGGGGGAAGGGGGAGGATTAAGACAATTCCAAATCGGAACCCCTGTATTCTCTAGAAACTATGCCAATGGCCCACTGTGGATCGAGGGAATTATCGTAGGAATCACCGGTCCAAAATCATACACGGTAGATGTAGGGCATGGTAAAATTTGGAGAAAGCACATAGACCAATTGCGTAAATGTTTGCATTACGAAAACCCCAACACGGTAAATCCTAACTTCCAAAGTTTCCCTGAAACAGCTATCTCAAGCCCGAGTAAGCCGGAATACTTATCAGGCAAGCCAGAGTTCCAGCGCCGCCCCAGCGTGTCGACACTCCCAGCCGGGGATAACCACGCTTCTGGAGAAATCCAGGAGGTTCCATTGGCGGAGCCAGGAGAGACGGGAGGTCCCCCTGACTGGCTCGACGCCTCTCCAGCAACTGAACTGCGCAGGTCAACCAGAGTAAAGACACGCCCTGGTCACCTGCGTGATTTTGTATGTAAATATGTAAATAGATAGGATAAGTGCCTTCTGGGAGTGGAGGGTGTTATGTATGTATCTATTTTGTGCGGGAAATTCAAATGCTCTGTGAATTGTGATTGGTTAACGGTTGCCCCTGAAAAGTATATAAAGAGGGCTGTTGCCTGTGTTCCTTTGCTGAAGTCTCACCCTGAATTAAAGAGCTGTTGTCACTAGCCTGCTTGTGCCTCTCGTTTTTCCCGCACTACAACATGGAGACTCCTGGGAGGGGTGGGGTGGGGTAGGCAGGGTCAGCCAGTCCTTGCAACTACTGGTCCGGTGAACCAGATTAAAATTAACATCCAGTTCTCCTGAACTGGTTTTAACCGGCTGAATCCCACCCCTGAACAGGATTAAATAAATCATTATACATTTTTGAAATGCTGGTGTCTGTGAGTCCTCTCTAAAAATGGTACTTAACTAGATATCAAACACCAGCCAGAAGAGTTCTTAAATTATTCATCATGTTTTGGAAGTGAGATGTTTCAGAAATGCGTCTGCTTAGGCTGCCATAAAAACAATGAAGCATTACATTTGTTTGGCTACCTGTTGAATTTTTGTAATGGAGGTATGTCACCTTAGAGGTATTTAACCACTACTGTAACTGGGACCATCATAGATTGGGAAATATTTTATTTTCTATCTTGAAGATGCCATAAGGAAGAAGAAGATAATTGGGGTGTGATAACGTAAGAATCTTTCCTAAATTCTTCAACTCTCAGCTAAATTTCCTCTTCTTTGCCTTTCTGCTATCAAGGTTTGACCCTAAACTATCATGCACTGAAAAGTGCAGTTTATTTGGGGAGGATTTGTTTTTAACAGACAATGATTTTGATACTGATACTGAACTGAGTTTTGTTTTAACTTTGTGTGTTAACTGCTTTAAATTCCATTTATAGCAGGAAGCTATCAAATTAAAATGGGGGGATGGGGGAAAATTTGTTAGTACTGATCTTTGTAATATGTAGTTGGACCCACTGAGTTAACCAGCACCTACTTCCCTGTTCAGTTAACATTTGAGCAAAGAGTATAGATAATCCTTGATTTACAACAGTTTGTTTAGTGACTGTTCGAAAGAACAACAGCATGGAAAAACTTACCGTTGTAGTATCCCCATGGTGTAGGTCAGAGGCCTGCAACCTTAAACCCTCAAAGAGCCATTTGGACCCGTTTCCCACAGAAAAGAAAACACCGGGAGCCACAAAACCCTTCCCGTCCCTGACTATTTCTTGAGCGGCCACGGAACTAGCATATGTAGTTGAATTAAATGTTCTGCTTTCTTCTCAAACTTTCTTTTCTTGGATTTATCCATGGTTGGCCTACCAGGGGTTGAAAAGCTCAATAAATCATGTGGGTGTCACACATTGGCAGTTGTGACGCATATTTTGAGTTACAGGGAGCCACAGTAGAGGGGTGAAAGAGCCACATGCGGCTCCAGTTGCTGACCCCTGGTGTAGGTGATTAAAATTCAGATGCTTGGCAACTGACTCATATCTATGATGGTTGCAGTGTCCTGGGGTCATGTGATCACCTTTTGTGACCTTCTGACCAGCAAAGTCAATGGGGAAGTCACTTAACAATTGTGTTACTAACGTAACAACTGCAGTGACTCACTTAACAACTGTGGCAAATGGAGCAAAACTCACTTAAAAATGTCTGACCTAGCAGCATAAACTTTGGGCTCAATTGTGGTTGTAGGACTATCTGTACAACATCCTAAAATCATAATTGGTTTGTTTTCTTAGCTGCAATCAGGGATGTTGTTTTGACTGTATTCATATGTCAGATGAAAATATGGCCTCAACAAAGCTTGATTATAAAGACTACATTTCATGTGTTTTCTCAATACACCATGGCTTCGTCTGATAACACCAGGTGGTTCAGCTAGAAGAGATGCTTTTTCTTCCCTGTTCAACTTTGTTGTGTCTGGATTTTGATTCAGTCGGGGGGAAACCTTGAAGTTTCCATATTCGCAGAAGGAAAGGAAGATTGTAAACTGCCAACATTTCTTCTTATTACGTCAATGCATCACAGAGTTTAATCTCTATTTCCACCTCCCTCCAAATCTTGTTTTAATCCCCAGGTAAATTTTAAGCAGACGGCATCTCTGCTTTGTCCATTAAAAACCTGACTGAATTTGAAAAGCTTGCAAAGTGCACGGGAGGGAAGAGGGGAGGGGGTGGTCTTCAAAGTGCTGTTCAACTGTTGAGAATCTACCCATATTGCCCAGGGGGTATGAGGGAAGTCTGGTTGGCCTCCATTCATTACTAAGCAGCTACTCCAGACATTTCACTGGTGACTATTTTGTTATCTCTGGCCAAGGCCTGGAAAGCAAACAAGGGGAGGAGGAGGGCCACGTAAATTAGGCACGGAGGTTTGAACTCTGTGGGATTTCCTCTTTACCAAAACTTTGCATGCATGAACGGGAGTTGCTGAATGAAGTCATTGTGCTGGGACCCTGTGTAGGAAGGCAAACTTTCCTTCCTTTCAAAACGCTGATAATTAACACCTAGGTCTTCATTTGAAGATCAAACTCTTGTATTACTGCGAAAGGGAAACTCTCTCCTTAATCAGTCAAACTGTATCTGAGGTCACGTTATATGAAGAGATGAAGAGCATTATGGATTCCTTGTTTCCAGAGCAGTAAGAAATTCCAGAGGCAATCAATGACTCTGTCTCTTGAAAGGGAGCAAATCAGACGTGATCTGAAATGATTAAGAAGTCAGACCTGGTTATTTGTTGGATGGGAGACCGTCAGGAAAGTCCAGCGTTGTAATTTAGACTAGGAAGTCAAAAAGTCATCCTGGAAAAAGGCGCAAGAGAACTTTCACATGGTTGCCAAGAAATCCATTATGGACCTGTCCATACAGTCACCACTGGTCAAGCGCAACACAAATATGACTTGATTAGTTTTGCAGAAGATACTTTGTACTTACTGCCAAATACTGATGTGGCTGCCTCTCTGGAAACTATGTGTAAGGCAGGTAACTATATTTTTTCTCTTTATTACCAGCATGCTTCCGAACATTAAATTTGACTGAATTTTGAATAAAACCAAGCTGATTGGGACAGTCGAGCAGGATTCCTGTAACAGACAGAATAGAAATGCAGCAGGACAATATAGATACAATGAACATGATGAAATGGGGAAGGAGAGAAGTAGCAGATTTTCTGACTGCAGCTTCAGCTTCAATTCACAGTCAAAGATTTTAGAAAAAACTGTCCAATCAAATGGATAATGTATAGTGAACTAACATATCAGAAGATCATTCTCACATATAGTGAGGCATTGTTTTCTCTGTATATGTCAGTCAGTCAATCAATCAATCAATCAATCAATCAATCAGAATAGACCTAAAAGAGACCTTGGAGGTCTTCTAGTCTAACCCCATACTCAAGCAGGAGACCCTATACCAGTGATGGTTAACGTTTTTGCCATTGCGTGCCAAAAGTGAGGGGAGCAGGAGTGGGGGGTCACGCGCGTGCATGCCCACATCCATAATTCAATGCCTACCCTGCACCCCGCACCCCCATGAATGTGTGTGTGACCCCCCTGCGCTCCCCCTTTTGGCATCCGATGACACGGTGGGCCTGGTAGGCCCGTTTTTCACCCTCCCCAGGCTCCAGAGGCTTTCCAGAAGCCTGGGGAGAGCAAAAACGGCCTTCAACCCCCCCCAGAGGCCCTCCAGAGGCTAGAAACGGCCCATTTCCCGACTTTTGGTAGGCCTGTTTTTTGCTCTTCCCAGATTCCAGAGGCTTTCTAGGAGCCTGGGGAGGGTGAAAACGGCTTTCCCCACCCCCTCGGAGGCCCTCCGGAGGCAGGAAACAGCCCATTTCCCGACTTCCAGTTCTCCTGGAAGGCCCAAAAATCAGCTGGCTGGCACTTGCATGCACACTGGAGCTGAGCTAGGGCAACACTTGTGTGCCCACAGATATGGCTCCATGTACCACCTGTGGCATGTGTGCCATAAGTTCGCCATGACGGCCCTATACCATTTCAGACAAGTGGCTGTCCAGTCTTTTAAAGACTTCCAGTGATGAAGCACCCACAGCTTCTGAAGGCAAGCTGTTCCACTGGTTAATTGTTGTAAAGCCAGCTTTCCTTTATGGTATTCCAGACTGTCAATTGCATGTTATATTGATTGGAGACATTCAAATCAACAACTTCTGTACCTCAAGCAGAATCTTTCTGGCTGAAGCATGGACGTAAGTATGTAGAGTAGAACCATAGAATTGTATGGATGGGAGGTACCTTGGAGGTCTTTTAGTCTAACCTTCAACATAATTCAGCTCAAGGTACAATAGACTTAAGGCTCCTGATTGAATTCTGAAATATATCACACAAGTGAGAGTTAGCATTCAAATACCTTATTTATTTTTTTATCAATGAAGTCCTGCAGACTTTCTTTAGCTAGCTGAATTGACTGTCTGTGGCCAAATAGAATGCAAAATAATAAAAAAAATTCCCTTAATTAGATAGCTGTACTAATTATTTTAGAACTATAAACAATACTATTTACAAATTTAAGATCCCTAGCCAGGCTGTGTTTTTCTGAGAATAGAGTGCGGTGGCCTTGAATTATGGTTTCTCTTTCAGAATAACATTAACTATGGCTTGATTATATCATGCTAGGCATTATTTTCCAGTGGGGTCTTTTTTTCGGAGAAACAGGGACACACACACACACACACACACACACACACACAAATATATATCCGTTTTCCCCAAAATAAGACTCAACCAGAAAATAAGCCCAAGGATGATTTTTCAGGATCGTAATATAAGCCCTATCCCAAAAATTAGCCCCAGCTATGAGTATCAGCCAGATGGACTCATTTAGTACGACATTTCCCCGAAAATAAGACCTAACCAGAAAATAAACCCTAATGCATTTTTGGAGCAAAAATTAATATAAGACCTGGTCTTATTTTCAGGGAAACACATGTGCATATATATTCAGCTTGAATTCTAATTCTTTTTAAAATACATCTTACTTGGAGAGGTTAACAAGGACAGGATTTTGAAAGTCCCTATAACAAAGTTATACTTTAATTTGTATTGCATTTTAGCAGAATACGTATAATTAGTCCATTATTAAAATAGCCATGGGAAGCACTGATATATGGGAATAAAAGATACTTTCTACCAGTGGTGAAATCTAAAATTTGTTACTACCGATTCTGTGGGCGTGGCTTAGTATGGGAGGGGGTAATGTGACTGGGTGGGCATGGCCAATTTTTTTTTTACTTTTAAAACCATTTTTTATTTATTTATTTATTTTATTTTATTTTTATTTATTTTTATATGCTGCCCTTCTCCGGAGACTCAGGGCGGCTTACAATGCGTTAAGCAATAGCCTTCATACTTTTGTATATTTTATACAAAGTCAGCTTATTGCCCCCACAAACCGGGTCCTCATTTTACACACCTTAGAAAGGATGGAAGGCTGAGTCGACCTTGAGCCTGGTGAGAATTGAACCAGGCAGCTGGATGTTAAATGCTGCCTTAGTGCATTAGCCTCCTATACCACTCAGGCTCAGATTACATGTAAAACCATGTAAAAAATGCTTTCAAAAGGCTCTGACGATCCCAGCTGAGTTGCTTGATCATCAGAGGGTTTAAAAAACCCTCTGCGATCAGGCAACTCAGCTGGGATCATCAGAGCTTGGATCGTCAGAGCCATTTAAAAGGAAAAAAACTTTTTTTCTTTTAAATGGTTCTGACGATCCAAGCTAAGTTGCCTGATCGTCAGGCAACTCAGCTGGGATCGTCAGAGCTTGGCTTGTCAGCGCTTGGCTCGTCAGAGGCATTTAAAAGAAAAAAAGCCTCTGATGATCACCCGGCTCAGCTGGGCATGGGGGGCGGGGGCAGGGATTTTTGCTACCGGTTCTCCGAACTGCCCACTGCCATTGCTATCTACTCGCCCGAGCCTGTCTGAACCGGGAGCATTTCACCCCTGCTTTCTACTCTGAGCATATCTTTATTTTCTTTTCCCTTTAACTTGGTGTGAGTTCAGGCAATATATCTGTTTTTGACCTCTATTGAAGATGAGAAATTGCAACTCAGTTTCCTATTGATTCAGATGATTTGAGCAAAAGTTGCTCATTAGAGGTTAACTGAGAGAGCGTATTAGATAGTATAGCATGAATAACAAAACCAATCCCTGGTTTAATGAAAAGGCCTTGGTTGTGTGTGTGTGGTTTGTTGGCTTATGGTGACCATGAAGATGATGATCATGCTGTTACTTAAAATTCATTTACTACCCCTGGGAGTACTAGAAATGTAAGTTGTGTGTGCAGTGTGATGGCTGTGGCATATTCCTTTCTTAGTATCTGACTCATTTTCTCAGTTTACTTCAGTCAGTCCCTCTTTCGGGCCCCTCACCTCTCTAGGGCAGAACCACAGAGGGCTGGAACTGTAGTTCTCCCCTTATAGCCCTGGAGGCCATAAATTAGCCACAAAAAGAAACTTTTAGTGAAGTGCATGAATGTGGCTTTAAAAATAGTTCTAGCAAAACTAACCCAGTAAAATAAAAACTGGTGGGGAATGTCAGAAGTAGCTTTTCAAAGAGTGTATATGTGAGTATATAAATATCTCCACAGCCTACACATGCACAAACACACACACACACACACACACACACACAGGCACCCATAAGTGCCTTGTGATATATAGGCATCTATACGATTAATTTCTAAGATTTTTTTAAAAAAATATGAATGCAAAAAGGAAAATAAATAAACCCAGCAATGTTATATGTGGTGGTATAAATCAAAATGTCTTCAGGATATAATATTATAAGAGCCATTCAGCATAACACAAGGACATTATTTATCCCACTGTTGTATTCCCTAGTCTACAAAAATCAAGGATGGGTTTAGCACTCAGTTCGAAAAGAAAGTGGCTGCCTTACAAAAGGCTCAGCCTTGGGGTTCCTAATAGCAACGTTCCTAGAGATAGGGACCTGTAGCAAGTCTTCCCTACTGGGATACATCATCAGGGGTGTCAAACCCACGGCCCTCGGGCTGGATACGTCACATGCTGGCCATGCCCACTCCCGGTTTAGCAATGGGAGGGAAAAAGTCATGATATGTCACGTGACACTGCTGTGATGATGCAAGTTTGACACCCCTGCATTAGATGGATAGATTCTCCCTGGAGTAAATAGCCTCACAGATACTATTCTATGCAGCTTCAATGGTAATAAGTGTTTCCTTGAATGGCACCTAGAAGCCAATTGGCAATCAATGCAGCTGTCCAAGTAGAGATGTAAAATGGATGAAATGCAATGTGTCTCTTACTTCTCAAACCTGTATATTCTGGGTCAGCTCTAGCTTCTAGAGGAAAGGTAACCTTGGCCAAGGCCAAAGATTCTACTGTAATCTATTGGCTGCTACACTCACAGTCTTTGCTGTGATGGAGACTAAGCTTCTTTTTACTTATCTAGACTTCTGCAGTCATCAGACACTGAGATAGAGCCTTGATATTCTTTTAGTTATAGTTAAAGTATGGGTGTATAGCTGTGTGTCACCACATATTAATAATGCTCCATCTTACATATTGGCAAAAAAAAAATCAGAACATAAAATATAAGCTAGATGGACATGACCTTGTAGATGACCCTCACTCTGTCAAGGACCTTGGAGTACTCATCTCTAAAGATCTAAGTGCCAGAGCCCACTGTAACAATATTGCCAAAAAGGCATTAAGAGTTGTTAACCTAAAAAAAAAAAAAAAGAGTTGTTAACCTAATCTTGTGTAAATTCAGAAGTGGTCTCCATGTGGAAACAAAAGTACTTATATTCTTTTCTTTAATCAAAATAGTCAATTATGCCATTTCAGCCAACTCCATCAACTTCTGCAACCATTTCTCCATGGTAGGAATTGAAGTGTCCTTCCATTTTTGTCCATACAATAGCCTTGCTGCTGTCAACATATATAGTAAAAAAGTTCCATTTTTTTTTTCTCCAGGTCTTTTACCATTAGGCCCAAAAGGAAAAATTCTGGTTTGATCTTTAACTTCATTTTCAAAATTTTCTGTATTAAAATATGAGGCATACTCCATTTTTTTTTTATTTATCACATGTCCACCATAGATTATAAAAAGCCCCTTCTTTACTTTTACACTTCCAACATTCATCTGACATACCTTTATATATCTTAAGATAACTTATCTGGTGTTAAATACCAGTGATATATCATCTTATAGAAATTTTCTTTTACATTATAATTTAATGTAAATTTAACGTACTGATAACCATATCAGATAGCTACAGGTTTCATTTTGTTGCACTGTATCTTTTTTGGGGGAGGAGACTATAAATACCGTGTTTCCACGAAAATAAGACCCTGTCTTATTTTTTTTTGAACCCTGAAATAAGCGCTTGGCAATAAGGCCAAGCGCTCAAAAACCTGATTGGGCTTATTATCAGGGGATGTCTTATTTTGGGGAAAACAGGGTACTTCAACTTCAACCTCTAGTGGTTATTCATGATCCAGGGAAAGAACAGGAAAAGGAAGATAGTCTGATGTCTGTCATACATCAACTTCTGTCCACAGTCTAGATAAGAATGAAGTATCTTGTGCAACATATAATTTGGTTGCTTGATCCTTATTTACTTGCATTTCCCACTTGGTTGAAGCTTCCAAGTATTTATAAATTATCTAAGAAAGCAGAGGAAATCAGGATTGTTTGCTTCTCAGTCTGACTCAGCTGTAACCTATGCTGGCACAGCACACAAAAATACAATCCAGCTGAAGCAGCAATTTTCTAATTGTTGCATCTTGTTTTATTGTTAAAAGGCCACTTGGAACATTGACCACGGGAAATGATTTAAATGAGGAGATATTTAATCATACAATTTTATTGAAATAGGATAGGGCTAGTTTAGAGAAAAGAAGGACTAGGGGTGACATGATAGCAGTATTCCAGTATTTGAGAGGCTGCCACAAAGAAGAGGGGGTCAACTTATTTTCCATAGCACCAAAAGGAAAGACAAGAAACAATACATGAAAACTAATCAAGGAGAGAAGCAACCTGGAATTAAGGAGAAACTTCCTAACAGTGAGAACAATTAACCAGTGGGACAGCTTACCTTCAGAAGTTGTGGGTGCTTCATCACTGGAGGTTTTTAAGAAGAGACTGGACAGTTGCTTGAATGAAATGGTATAGGGCAGGCGTCCTCAAACTTTTTAAACAGGGGCCAATTCACGGTCCCTCAAACTGTTGGGCGACTGGATCGGCTGGGAGGGTGTGGCTAGGTGGTCATGTGACTAGGTGGGCGTGGCTAAGTCATGTGGCTGGGTGGGCCAATTTAACAGTCCATTGAACAATGCACACAAATTAAACTTTAATTTATTTTGCTCCTGGGGGTGTTTTATTTGCTTTTGTTTGCATGTTGCTCTTTTGGTTGCCTTTTCTTTTTACTAGATCATTTTTTCAGTGGTTTAGGAGTCTAGTGGTCCACTTCAGGAAACACAGTTTTGCTGCAATTCTTCTCAGCCCCAAGGAGCTTGAGAAATCTCTCTCTCTCTGTCTCTCTCTCTCTTTCTTTCTCTCTCTTTCCTTCTCTCTCTCCCTCTCTTTTTCTTTCTCTCTCTCTCTCCTTCTCTCTCTCTCTCTGTCTCTCTCTTTCTTTGTCTCTCTCCCTCTCTCCCTTTCTCTCTCCCTTTCTCTCTCTGTCTCTCTCTCTTTCCATTTCTTTCTCTCTTTCTCTCTCCCTCCTTCTCTCTCCCCCCTCTCTCTCCTCTTTCATTCTTTCTCTCTCTTTCTCTCTTTCTCTCTTTCTGTCTCTCTTTCTGTCGCTCTATCTGTCTCTTTCTTTGTCTCTCTCCCTCTCTCTTTCTCTCCCTCTTCCCCTCTTTCTCTCTCTCCCCCTCTTTCTCTCTCTTTCATTCTCTCTCTCTCTCTTTCTCTCTTTCTCTCTCTCTTTGTCTCTCTCTCCTTCTCTCTCCCTCTCTCTCTCCCTCTCTCTTTCCATCTCTCTGTCTGTCTCTCTTTCTTTGTCTCTCTCCCTCCTTCTCTCCCTCCCTCTCTCTCTCCTTCTCTTTCCCTCTCTCTCTTTCTCTCTCTCTCCCCCTCTTTCTCTCTTTCATTCTTTCTCTTTATTTTTCTTTCTCTCTCTCTCTTTCTCTCTCTCTCTCTTTCTCTCTCCCTCTCTTTCATTCTCTTTCCCTCTCTTTCCTTCTCTCCCCCCTCCCTCCCTCTCTCTTTCTGTCTCTCTCTCCCCCTCTCTCTCTCTCTTTCTTTCTCTCTCTATCTTGTGGAGGCAGTGAAGGTGAAAAATGGGCCATTTTTGCCTGTTTTTTTGCCTTTTCACCCCCCCCCCCCACGTGCCTCCACAAGCATTCTGCAGGCTAAAACCAGGCAAAAATGGCTCGTTTTGGGGGCAAAAATGGGCCATTATTGCCTGTTTTTTTGTCTCTTCTAAACCCCCCCCCTACCTCCACAAGCATTCTGGAGGCTAAAATTGTTGAGCTTATCTTTTGGTTCCAGCCCACAGGTCTCCCGAAGGCAAGTCCTGTGCTCTGCTGAAGGGTGGGTGGGGTGATGTGGACGGGGCAACCTCGTGGTGCTCTGCAGGCAGGATTAATTGGTTCAGCAGGCCGCATGTGGCCCGTGGGCTATAATTTGAGGACCCATGATATAGGGTTTCCTGCTTGAGCAGGGGCTGGACTGGAAGACCTCCAAGGTCCCTTCCAACTCTATTTTGTAACCATTCAAATATTTGATCTTCCAATCTTAACAACAACAACAACACAAACACACACACCAGGTTCTACTTACCTTTACTACTGATTTGCAACGGGGCTGCGCGTGCACGCTTGCTTCGCTTGCGCGCATGCATGCACACTTTTCTGCGCATGCGCAGAAGTGTTCTGATGATGTTGGGGTCGGTGGTCAGAGCCTCCCGCCGGTTTTACTACTGGTTCTATAGAACCGGTGCGAACCGGGGGCAATCCACCACTGACACACACACATATGGGATAGAGAGGGGGAGAGGGAGAGGGAGAGGGAGAGAGAGATGCCTCCTCCTGAGTCTGATAATGAAGGCAGTTTGGTCATATATCACTTTCTTGGTATTAGCTACAACGGACAATGCTAAAGGCATGGTTTTTATAGGAAAATATCATTGATCTTTTAAAAATATATGCTGTGCCCTACAATTTTAATCCAGAAAAGTACAAGGAAGGTCAAAAATTATCTAGACGTTTTTGGTAAATGGGGACTCCTTCTACATCAAGTAAGGGTAGCAACAGTAGTCACTGATGTGCATTGAGGCAGTTGGGGTCAAGGATAGGAGCAGCTATTGTAAGTATCCATAGGTAGAACCCATTTTATCAAAACAATGAAAGAATCTGTAGCAGACCAGACAAGTACTTAGTCTATTATGGATGAACCTGATTCATCAGATACAACACAGAAAACTGAAGAAGGAAGGGTAACAAGACAGAAATTTTGCAACACACCTTGCATTTTTTCCAGCTCCAATAGCAATTACACAATGTGCAAACATGTTTTAATAAGAATGGAAAGTTATACACATTATGAAAAACACCAGAGCAGTATATACTGTAGCTGCTCTGCAGGCAAATGCTGAAACATCCTACATTCAAATTCCAAAGTACAGGTAGTCATTGACTTACGACCACAATTGAGCCAAAAATTGACATTGTCAAGCAAGACACTTAAGTGAGTTTTATCCCATATTCTGACATTGCCACAGTTAAGTGTACCCCTGCAGTTATTAAATAAGTACCATGGTTGTTAAGTGAATCTGGCTTCCCCATTAATTTTGCTTGTCAGAAAGTCGCTAAAGATGATCACATGACCCTAGGACACTGCAGCTTGTTGCCAATTTTGTTGTCTGAATTTTGATCATGTGACCATGGGGATGCTGCAATAGTGTGAAAAATAGTCATAAGTCACTTTTTTCAGCGCTGTTGTAACTTTGATCCAGTAGTAGGTTTCAATTTCGTTCACTACCGGTTTGCTTGTGGGCGTGCTCACGCGCAATGTTTCTGCCAATATACAGAGATGTCCAGGCAGGTGGGCGGAGCCTCGTGCTGCCGCTGCTACCAGTTCGCCCGATCCGGGTGAACCGGTACCAACCCACCACTGCTTTGATCGGTCACTAAACAAATAGTTGAAAACTACCTGTATGTTAACATACATTCCACTTAGGGGCCATACTTTGTGACATAAGAATTGGGCAATGATGATGGATTGAAATGTGACTGTTCCATACTCACAGGCATAAGAAGAAATGGGACCAATTATTACACATAATACTTCTTAAGGCATATATGCTTAATTGTTGGTCTCATCACTAATTGGGCTACTAATCAGGCTCAGCTCAAGATCAATATTGCAAGGAATTGTCTCTACTACATGTGTAGATGACTATATATTAATGAATTCTGATAGGTGAGTATATAAATATAGGATTGTATTGTGGCATTTCTATGTATCAGTATATATTGATGAATGCTTGGATGCGAGAATGGATATGAAGTCCTTAGTGCTCTCTCAGCTTGGTTGTTTGTTTGCAGATATTTCATTATTTGACTACATGAGCCTGAGTATGGGATTTTCTCTTTGTTTATATACAGTAGCTTGATGTACCAGTGTTGGTGGGCATGTGGTTTTCTCCTTGGTAGTTCCTTGATTAGAGCATCATTTTCTGTTTGTCTGCTTGATTGCTTGTGTCATCAGTAGTTCCTTGATTAGGGTATTGTTTTTTGCTTGATAGTTTGTCTGGTATTAATTCCTGCTTATATGGGTGTTGGCTGGAGAGGATCTTGTCTGGTTGTTTTGTTTTCTTAGCTTTTTTATTGTCTCTTTTGAATGCTGTGTAAAAATGGTTTATTTCTATGTATCTATTGATGGCTGATTTGTCAGGGCTGGAATCCTATTTACACTTGCCATTTACAAGAGGATTGAATATAGACATAGACTTTGCATAGACTAGTATAATGAAATATGGGACTTCATTTATACAGAATATAAGAGGTTAAAATGATAGTTGTATAAATGTGTTAGAAATATATGCATACTTGAATAATATTTGCACTAGATAAATGATGGTTAACCTTTTTGGTGCCGAGTGCCCAAATCGTGCGCCCATGTGTGCAAATGCACATGTAGGCGCCCCAATCCCCAAAATGCAATGCGAGTGCCCCCTGCGCATGTGACCCACCCCTGCGCATGTGTGCATGTTCCCTGCACATGTGCATCCCCATGCATGCGCCCCGGCCCCTGTTTTGGCTTTCAGGTTGGTGCAGGAGGCATTTCCAACCCAAAGCGGGGCAATAGGGGGCTCACGATCTCCGCAGTTTCTCCCCACCCCAGCGCATGCTCAGGCTTTCTCCTCCATTCCTGCCACGGGGAGGCACCTACGGAGGGTGGAACCTGCAGAGATCGGGGAAGGCCCCACCCCCACCCATGCGTGGCAGAGACCCAAAGGCCAGCTGGCTGGCGGGAAGTGCACACATGCGTGGTGGAGCTGGGCTGGGTGATGGCTGGCGTGCCCACAGAGAGGGCTCTGCGTGTCACCTGTGGCATGCATGCCATAGGTTCGCCATCACAGCACTAGCTTATACATAGAATATAACCATATACAGTTATTATAACATAACATACCATATTTTTTCTTTGTTGTATTTTTTCACTTCTTTGTTAAGCCAATTTTTATGTGTTTTTTAAATGTTCTCTTTGACGATATATATATATATATATGTATCCCCATCGTTATCTTTCAGTTTTCTTCTTTTTGTTTCTCTTTTTTGTTGTTAATTAAAGAGCAATCAGTAAGTAAACAAAAAACAAGTGAAGAACAATCTAATTCATGCATCAGCCATCTTGGGTCTGGCTTTAAATGCACAAGCCAATCTAAAAACTGACTTATCTAGACCAAATAGGAATCCATACTGCCATATGGGTGTAGATTCTTCAGAGCAAGGAAGAAAGGCCAATGTTGGGAGAACTCTGGAACTGAGAAGTTCCTGGGCCTCAACCTTGATTCTCCTAAGGGAGAATGGCCAGAAAAAGCCTTCTCAGGTGCATTGCATACTGCTATTGTTACCTTCAAGGAGACAGTATTGTGCCTCCCCTTTGCACTAAGAAGTAGTCCCCTGCTTGTCTAGGTTTGCTGGGAGACACTCTTGCTTCTGCCTGCCTTCTCTAAAATAGCTATTTTCTCACAGCCCAGGTAACGGAGATTGCACAGAGGCTCTGAGTGATGCTGCCTTCACCATGCCCACCTGTTCTCCTCATCTTGGCTGGTGCAGGCTGACAGAAGACATAGGAAGAAGTATAAAGATGGTGGGATGTAGGGACAGCAAGAAAGACTGAGTTAGATAACGGGGAGTACCAGCAAGTACGGTTAGTAGACAGGGAGCTTCTGCGGCTGGTGCCAGGGCAGTAAATCTCATAGTTTCCACTGGCAGTCTAAGTTGTATCTTGGATTCAGGTTTGGGTGTATAAGCCTGGATTTCACATAGACAGTTAGATCTCTGCCAGAGTGCTCTCCCTTTCTCCCTGGTCCAGCCCTGTCCAGGCAGATTGGAGACTATGTGATTTCTTACAAATTGTGCTTGCAACTGTTGTGGAGGGTTGTGACCCATAGATAGAGAACCACTGAATTATTCCATTAATTGGAGTAATTCTCATATACTGTATGGGCCCCAATGCATCTGCGGATATCTATAAAACCTGGGCTTTCACTTGATGTTTGGATTTTTAAATTATCTTGGAATAATTATCCTGAAAAATGTATTTATTTCAGACTGTTTATTTCAGATAAATATTGATATTAAGACGGTTAAAAATCCCTAACAATTTATGTGGAAAGATAAACACTGTAAAAATTAATGTCACTTCAAGATTATATACTCGGAGGAATCCCCTATCTTAAAGTTAGTTCAAACAGATAAGTTATTAAGAAGGTTTATATGGGAAGGACAAACTGCTAGGTTTTTAAAATCTAAACTATGATTACCATGTGATTTTAGAGGATTTAATTTTCCTGATTTGTAGCTTTATCACTAGGCATATATTTTGACTGCAGCAACAGCAACCAAATTAAAAAGACCACCATGAGCACAATTAAGTTGTTATCTGATTCCCACAATACCATGATGGGAATTTTGGTCTATGTTAATCACAGTTCTACTGTAATTCTGTTTAAAGGCTGTAAGGCATATTTGCTAGACCTTTTGCTAGCTACAGTTTTGACTCTTATTCATATAACAAACCGGACATTCCAGTTTGAAAATCCCAAACAATAGGGGTTTTTGAAATTTATGGAGAAATAAGGATATTAACATTTTGAATAATTAATTTCCAGTCAACTGAATACCTACAAGAAAAAAATGGCTTATATAAAATTGCCAAATGGTGTTTTATTCACTAAAATATTATTTGATTTTGGCGCACACAACATTTAAAAATCTTGAATTACTGTTAGTATTGAAATGTATTTTGGATTATTCCAAATCTACTTCAGTACTTCATAAAAGAATGTTAAATATTGCCACGAATGTTGGATAAAGAATTGGACTATCCCAAAACAACCAACCAATAGTGAAGGGTCTTAATATTAAATATGATTCCTGTCTTAAAATGAGAACAGTTGAACAAAATGTTTGTTCATATTTATTGGACACCATAGAGAATGTTTAGAAAAGATTAGCATTCAGAAGGGGATACATACCTTACCAAGGTACTCTACTTTTATTTCATTTTGGCTTAATGACCATAGACTGTTAAAATGCTTTGGGGAAAAGCAATTTGTCTATGAATGTACATGTGATATTTGAATGATATATGCAATGATATATTTGAAAATCATATGAAGAACAATGGATTGAACAAACATAAACCCTAGCCAAGTCATTTTATAAAATAGAGAGTGTCACCTTATATTTAGTTTCAGATTGTTAATAGCATGTTACGATTAAGCAAAAAAAAAAGGTCAAAATTTAATGTATGTTAAGAAATCTGGCTGTTTTCTACCTATATTAGAATCTCTCTCTCTCCCTCCCTCCCTCTCTCCCTCTCCCTCTCCCTCTCCCTCTCCCTCTCTCTCTCTCCCTATCTCCCTATCCATCCATCCATCCATCCATCCATCCATCCATCCATCCATGAGACTCTGGGTAGCTTATTGTTATAAAATAACAATATAAAACATTTAGAACTTTATATATTGTCCTTGTTCTTCCATTTCTCTTTGTTTCTTGTTACTTTTTTAATATTTCCCCTCTTTGTTTCTATATATATGAAAGGAAATAAAACATATTTTTCTGAGTGATGCTGTCCTAAAATCACTCAAGGAATTGGTTATGGATTTGGTCTCCTTGATCTAGATACAGCACTTGATCCAGAGTACCGCACATTTTGGACTGTGGAGGGGACTTAGTGAGACAGTTTATGAGAGGGCTTGAACGCTTTGTGTTGAAAGAAAATACATATTGTGGGCCTAATTTTCTGAACATACTGAAAATAGCTTTTTGAGGATTCAGAGTCTGTTTGGAATGTTATCTTCTTACTGTGGTTCAAATTATGCTGCTCTTTCTTTAGCAGAAGATCTAAGCATTCCAAAGATAGCAGGAAAAATACAAGTCCTCAAATACAAGCAAGAGTAAGTACGGATACATTTTTTTAAACTGAAATTTGTTTTTCTCTTGTCGTATATGATCCTTTTAAGACATCTTTAATTCTTTGAAAGTGTGTGTTTTCCCACAGTTTCAGTGCTGAAACTGAAATGTTGATGAATAATAGAGCTTTACCCAGCTTATCTTTTACAGTATTTCACCCTATAAAAATTCCAAAGACAATTTTGTATTTGTGTCATACTATATGATACACATCTGTTATCTAATATTTTTGTATTAAATAATGTGGTCTGCTTGGTAAGATGTACATTTTCATAGGCAGACCTTTTGATTTACTATATTAGATTTCTACACAGTGACCGACCAGAGGTTGCTCATTGAGAAAACAGGGGTATCCCACTTATATCTTTTAAAATTATTATTAAGAGAATGTCAGAATCATTATTGAAAGTTAAATCAGAATCGAGCAAAAAGAAAGGATGAAAACAAACAAATAAAATCCTGAGAATATTAGTCTAACCCGGACGTTTCTTGGTACATGGTGCCTTCAGTATCTGACTAATTTTTTTCGTAGTACCCCTGCGCCAAAGGAAATACAGTTCTATTTATTAAGTAATTAGATTCAAATTAAAAATATCTGCAGTGCCTCAGTACATAATTTGAGAACTGTGGGTTTACTAATTGGAAGCAGGTTATGTGAAGACATGCAAATCTTTTAGAGTATAAGAAGAGATAAAAGAGTAGTCCCTTTGCTAATTATCTTTACCTCTATTGCGTCTGGTAATAAAGCTAGTACATACAAAATTGATTTCCATCAGTTACATTAAAACAGCAATAATGTCAAGATATTATGCTGACCTTCATTAAAACAATAAAAACGGTACCAGACCACTTAGTGCTTCCTATCACCTCTCCAAATGTCCTTAAGAAAGTAAATGATAATGTTCTATAAGATGATCTGAGGTAGGCAAGTCTTTAATCCAAGCAATGGCAGGAAATGTGGCCCTGCTGAACTGTAAATCCTGGCAACCTCAGCCAGTTTATCAGAGTTTTATTGCACACAATTAACACAAAAAATACAAACGCATACAACAGCATTACAAAAAAAAAAGTTATTATGATCAAAATCATGATTGGTATCTGCTTAGAATACAGGCATCAAAAAATGCTCATATGTTCTGGATGTCTCAGAGAATGTTCAATAAGAATTAAGTATCATCATCCTAGTTTGGGGATATGAATTGGACGTTGAAACTATGTAAGACAATTTGGATTAATTTCAACATCCAAGTTACATCCCTATTATACCCAACCCTTACTGAACATTCTCTGAGGCATCCAGTACACATGAGCACTTAAAAAAAAATGCTTCAATTTAAGATCATGGGTCTTTCATTTTATATTGTTTCATGCAATCCTCCACCAGACTTGCTGGAGATAATGCCTTCTCTGTTGTGGTACCTGTTTTATGGAACATCATCTCCCCCGAAGTGTCAGATGAGCATAAAACTATAAATTTCATTCTTTTCCTTCAACTTCTTAAAAAGACAAGTATAGTATTAGAAGCCACAGATACTTCCTTCAAAACCCCTAATCACTGTGGAATTTCTAAAGTAGCAATGACATTTGGTCTAAATAAACTGAGTAGTAAATGCTTAAATTGAAGAAACTGCCAAGAAGCGTTTCTGAGTTAAATCAACCTTGTTTTGTTAATTCTGCAAAAGTTCAACTTGCTTCTGGTGAGGGATTTGGGGAATTGTAATTCTGCAAATCTCCTACTCTTGTTTTAATTTCTGAAACCAATATTTCTATATATAGACATGGATCCTAGCCCTAACAATATTTTAAAGAAACCAGCGCATATATTAAACACATTATTATTTGTAACGCAGCAATTTTTCAATTAGTCTATGTTAATATGATAATTAATAGCAGTTTCCTTTTTAAATGTATCATTTATGATGATTGGAAATAGACTACAAACAATTGTTCCTTGACTTCTTTCCTGGTCAGATTTTAGGACAATCCTTTATCTACTACTTTCTTCCTCATTGAGAGGAACATATGTGCCAATATATTGCTGGTCTGTACTTCATTGACTATTGTGACCTCCTGCTGAGGCTATCCAACTGAAGAGGGAAAAAATGGCTATTGTGACATCATAAATTGATATTACACTTGAGTGGACACATCTAAGGACTTTCAGAGACCACAGATAAGCCCCTGATGTGACTTGTTTATTTATTTTAAGAACAAAACTTTATACTTATCACTTACAGAAACGCTGGGCTATCACTCACAGAAATGCTACCAACCAAACCATAACTTCAATACAAAATCAAAGCATTCCTTAAGTGACAGCATTTTGTTTTATTGCTTCTTCTGACTATTCAGGACTTCATGGACATCATTTTGCCAGGTCTGTATCTCTTGATAAAACTCTGTCATAAGTGATATATGCTTGGTTAGTTCATCTTCTGCCAATCTCACTTGGATTGCTTTTGATTTTTCTAAGCATTAGGCTTTACCAAGCACCTCTTTTCAAGGGATATTACATGATGTGATCAATATCAGGGTTTTGAGTGAGTAAGTTGCTTTTATACCATATGCCTATTTTAAAGAAATAATGGTCTGATGTATGAGAACTACCAATTTTTTCAGAACAAATGTTTCCTGATGTCCTTAATTGTGCTCTTTTCTTCATACACATATGTAGAAAAGCTCAAAGTCTTGGAATTTGCTTTCCACCTTCATGTGTTGTTGTAGGGGAGCTCCTGAAAATGTGGTAATAGTTGTTGGCTATATATGAGACACAGAAAAATCTGTTTCTATGAAGTATAAACATATTTAAAGGAAGAACATCTTCAGTGGCAGACCATAGGATAAGGAAATATTGCTACATATATATCTTCCTTATAAGATCAAAGAAACTTTTTGACTTATTTGGAAGAAGGTAGTGCTTGCAATCTACCTTGCATCCCCCTCCCCCTTCTTTCCCCATCTACCCTGAGCTCAGAAGCTGTCAGGACAGGTTAATACTGGGATGAGAAATGATGATAAGGGTTGTCTACTAGACCTAGGGGTTGGAAAATCATTTTAAAAGAAATCAGTGGTAAAATATTTCTGTATTGCTTCCACAAAAAAACTACATGGATGTATTCATGAGTACACCTGGAGTGATTTTAAGGAGATTTTATCTTAAAGGTTATCCAATAAAATTTTCTTTCCAGATGTATAATTTATCTGAATTTCATTGAGTGATATTTATATTCTTAGATATACCATGCGCTTGCTTATTTGTCTTAAAAAATAAACTTGAGGGAAACAAATAATCTCCTATTCATACTGGGACTGTGTGAGATTTCCTACAGTATCTCCTGCTTCCCTTTAGTTTCCAGGCTTCACTAAGAGAAAATGGAACATTCTTCTTCAGAATGAATGGAACCAACAGCAATTCTTTAAAATGATGGATGAAGTAATTTTTCCCCCTCTCTGGCAGCAGTTATATTTCTCAGTGACACAAGAGGAGGAAGAAAACATTTAGGAGGAGCTTCCACTTCTTCAAAAAAGTAGACAGATACTTCCAGACCTCAGGTAATTTTTCTGCCAGAAAAATGTGACTTACCTAAATAGCTGGACTTTGTACAGAATCCCCTTTGTTCAAGACGTGGCTATTAAATACAGTAGCAAAGATGGGGATGGATAGATCATCAACAAGCAGGTCAAAGTTTGCCTGAGTTGAAACAACTGTTTGGCCAGACAATCTGGATCCTGTTTGTCTCTTGAGTCAGGTAGCCAGTTGCCTGTGTCTGAACAGAATATTTTACTTCTCCCTTTCATCTGGTTTGCTTTTTTGGCTAGTTGGTTGCTACAGTTCACCTATAGAAATTATACTGGTAGCATATATGCATTATTCACCTCAAAGTAAGGCTGGGAAACCCATAATCCTCCAGACTTTGCTAAGCACAATTCCTGAATGTCTCAGTCAGTAATAGGGAGGTGTGATTCAGTAACAGCTAGTGGATCTTAGGTTTTCCAATCCCTTCTTCTAATCATAATTATTACTCTATAACAGATCACTGATCTAAAAATGAATTTTCACAAGGTGTTTTTTTTTTACTTAAGCGTACATGGTTATACCAGCTGTAAAACATAGTTAGACAAATCTCAGAGCTGGTCTTTTAAAATATTTGTAGTTGGGGTCCTGATACCAAGAGTCTGCTTCCTTAGAATGTTAGACAGTAAACAAAGCAAAGGGACTCAGTAACCTTCCAGATATTGTTGAATTCTGATTTATATTGTGCCCTGTCACAAACTCCAAATGGTTGGCTAGGTTGTATTCTTCACATTTGAAGTAATGGATCACTATCTAGATATAGATAATAGAAGCAAAAAAATGGGGGCATTAACTGACTTTTATCTGATACTGCATTAAAAGATTTCTAAAACTAGAGAGCAGCCCTATTTAATAAAAAACTTTTAACAGAACTGTCTGACACCTTTACTCCTTAAGAAAATGATCCACTTTGATGCTGTTCATAATCTTGTTAGCTACATTGGTCTGGGATTATTGAATAAATGTCCTTTTTAATAAATTGGATCTATAGAATTCCATTGGATAAATAGTCAAAGAAGCTGATTGGTCAGGGTTAAGTGGTAGACAGATGTTAGATAAGCTAATAAAGGATCCCTTTGGATTTAGTCAATCATGATCTTGCTTTTTTCAAGCCTTTTGGATATGCTCAATGCCTCTCCCTGCTATTGAACTCAGAATGCTGAAAGACAGCTCTCAGTGCCTCTCATATGCAGATAAAATGAAATTGTTCCTGACTCCACCTTCTCCTCTCCTCTTCCTATTTGGAAGAGATGGTGGATGAAAATTAAACATTGATCTCAACAGCCTAGAGCTGTGAAAGTATTTAATTAAACAACCCCATGATATTATACAGTGCAATTCCTTTCTCACCCTTCAGGGTTGTCTTGTCTTCTTCAAAGTTGGGTCCAAGAGGCCTGGAAGATGGAATATTTTAGCACAGTATCTTAGCTGTTCCTAGCACTGCACTCTTCTGGACAGAGAGCTCTGATGTTGTTCTTGGGATCTGTTAGAGCCATTTTCCCAGTTTAGGAGTTTCTGCCCCAAGTGTTCCTGTCACTATTGGGGCCACTTTGGGCTTTACTTTATACATACATACATGTATAAATACATACATACATACATATACACAGACACACACACACACATATGTATATAGAGATATAGAGATATATAGATAACTGGACTGTGGGTATGAAGTATAAAAGCAAAGGAGATGAGCCATGTAATTAGTTAATTTTGTTGTTTCATGACTTCAATGCAACACAGCTTCAAATGCTTTAAAAAGCTTGGTTTATAGCCACATCCCGTGAAAGTCAGACTGTGCTTCTGATTGAAAAACATTAGCTTTAATTCCTGTAATGGGGATCTAATTATTTTAGTTATTTCTGGAGATATACAACTTTTCAACCAGAGGAAAAATGACTCATCAGATGCAATTAGAATTGTCTTTTTTAAAAATAATAATAAAAGTAATTAAACAAACAAACAAACAAAAAAAGACCTAGTCTGTTTCCCTCCACCCTCCCTTAAACATAAAATTCATAACCATGCCCAACTAGACTGGTCATTGTTGGAATCTTTAAAAGAAACACTTATGAAGGAATATGAATTTTCCTATTATCAATTCAGCATAAAGCTGAAACAGCCAAATATTCCACATTTTAATTAAATATATGGAAAACAAGTTTCATTGGCATTTGTTGAAACTGCTTATAAATAAAAGCTTATGAAATAGATATGATGCTGGATTGCTAAATTTCATAATGTAATGTGTTAAAACATCCCAGAGATGGCATCTTGTCAAGAGACATAACACTTTTCAATTATGAAAGCATTATTTTTTTAAAAAATATTTTTATTAAACATCTTTTTTAACAAAAAAGCTATTTTTTTACAATTTTCTTCTTTGTAACATTTCCGCATCAGTAATCATTTCTTATATATCCATTTTTCTCCATGACTTCAATTTACTATTTATACATATGATTCTACTATTGATTTATATACATAAAAATAACAATGTACTAAATTTCGATCATACATTCTGTTTCAGTTCCATTTCCACTTGTTCGTTACTACATTTCAACTCCTGTATCTTCCTCATTTAATCTTTCCTTGCCCTTTATACCTCTCCTCTAACTATTCATACCATTTCTCCCATACCATGGAAGCATTGTTTTATCAGCCCACCACTTATCAAGTTGTGTGACCCCTGTAATAGATTGAAAATAAAAATTGAACATTTTTTTTTTTTTGCAAATCGGAATATTTTTGTTCAGATATAAGGTAGTTCACTGGATATATTCTGAACACAGAAGGAGCGTAGAACATATTTTTTTAATTGTCAGGCTATACCGCATTGTTGGAGTTAGCTAGAAAATTACTTATTCTTCAAATCTGTATTGCAGCAGCATTTTTATAGTTCTGAGAAAAACCTTTGAAGATGAAATCCAAGGGGGGCATTTTATATCTCATAAGACATTCATGATATTTTAATTCAAATAAACAAATTCAAGGATTTTTTTTCAAGTGCCCAATCAGTGCTGACCACAGCAGGATAACAAACACAAGATGGTGGTCACGGCAGTGAAGTCCAAGGCCCACATCTTTGCTCATGCGTTCAAAGTTGATTTATGTGCAAAAGGGGTGGGGCTTGGATTGCACTGCCATGACTGCCATCTTAATATTTTCTTACTGTCTCCCAGTAGATGTTATTGCATCTGATGCTTAATCATTGCTATGCTTCAGTGGTGAAATGTAAAATTTGTTACTACTGGTACTGTGGGCGTGGCTTGGTGGGGGGGTTAATATGACTGAGTGGGTGTGGCCTTTTTTTTTTTAACTTTTAAAACCATTTTTTCTACAACCTCTTCGCTGAAGAGGTTGTAAAAAAATGCTTTTAAAGCCTCTGACAATCCCAGCTGACTTGCCTGATTGGCAGAGGCTTTTTTTCCTTTTAAAAACATTTTTTCTATAACCTCTTCAGCCGAAGAGGTTGTAGAAAAAATGCTTTTAAAAGCCTCTGATGATCCCAGCTGAGCCGCACAATCATCAGAGGCTTTTTTTAATTATTTTTAAAAGCATTTTTCCGGCCAAAGAGGTTATAGAAAAAATGCTTTTAAAAATAATAATAAAAAAGCCTCTGATGGTTGCGGGCAATGTGGGGGGGGGCAGGGATTTTTGCTACCGGTTCTCCGAACCACCTGCCTCCATCGCTACCGGATCAGGCGATGCGGTCCGAACCGGGAGTATTTCACCCCTGCTGCACTTGCATTACATTATTCAGCTGACAGCTGTATGTTATATTATTGTTCTATTTGGAATCAGGATGTATTAAGCTCCATCGATCTGTGTAGTTCTTTATTAGGAACCAAAGGGTAGGTCCCTTTGCTAACAATTTAAAACATGACAGACACAGAGAAATAGAGGAAATTAAAAAAAAAAAAGATAAATGGACATAATGTTACTATTTCGGTTTGAAGTCCACTGGCTTAGTTAATGAAAAGATTTACTAAAGGAAGAAGTTAAAAGCTGTTTCCCCCAAACCTCTGCTTCCCAGTGGACTTAAATGTTCCCTAACACCTATAGAGTGCCAGGTTAGGCTTAAGAAAGGTTAAGTTATAGGGGAAACATTTAAAAAAAGAAATCAAGAAATGGAACACTAAGGGAAAATGGGCAATCAGTTCAGAGTGGCGCTGGAATTCTTTAGATGGTAAAGTGTAGTCTATCCAAGTGAACAAAAGTGATAGAGAAGTCATATCTGTGATATATAAAAATATATAAGAAGTGATATATAAAAATAATGAGGGAAGTGAAGTTAACAGTTCTGAGTTTGTGGAGGGTTACAAGTGGACAGGAAGACAGTGAAAGGAAATAAGAATTCATGTCAGAGTAATTGACAAGTGAACTGAAGAAACTACTTGAGGAGGAGAGATGAAATATTTTCAAAGAAAAAGAAAATCCAGCCCCCTGTTGGACGAAGCATCTTTGGGATAATAACCATGACTTGGATGATTGAGAATCTTCATAGATGGAGCAAAGAGTGTATTTTTTTTAAAAAAAAGAATATAATTTTTGTAAAATTTTAAAGGGAGACATGAATATAAGGAGACAAAGGAGGAAGAATAGACTGGGATTGGTTTTACATATTGTGCTAAACTATATTTTACCTTAATCATGGTTTGTTGAATCCCCAATTTACTAAGTTTGCATATCCTATTAAGCCATATGCCATAGCCTATAAACTGAGTCTGTAACTACCGTTCACCCAATCTGTTAAGCCCAAACTTACCTACTATGTCTATCCTGAGTGATCGAAACATGACAATATGTCAGAGAGGAGAATGAAAGCTTGTGTGAAAATATGTGAAATGTTGCCTTGGACATAACTTGGCTAGAGACAACGATGCATTATTCAAGGAGAAATATCAGAGCAGCAAATGGAGATATGGCACTAAGATGGATGATGAAAAGTCTTGGCCAGTTGGAATATTGGGTTAGATAATTTGGTTTTGTAGACTGAACAGAAGACAATCTCCTGGGTTCTTAAGAAATCAGTTATTCCAGTTTTTAAATGTTGGTAGGAAATACAAACCCTACTACAGCTACAGTTTCGTTTGACTTAAACGCATGACAGGCAGTATATATTGGTCAGCTGCATATGAGGTATGCAGTGCATCAGCAGAGTAAAAAGGTATGTTTGAGAGTGGGGTTAATATTTGTAGTTCAATTTACAGCGCCCCATAATAGTTGAAGCCTACTGTGAAGTCCACATCCCACTCAAAAAGTTCTCTTTGTCGAGCCAACTGTGATTTTTGGCTGAGGAAGGGGAATGGGTATGCAAAACAAAGCTCTTTTTACTAGTCAAATGTTTACAGTGCAAACAAATTCAACTATGCATTACTTCAACTTGAAAACGAACTGACCAAAATTCCATTCTAGTGTCCTTATTGTTTGCTTTCTTGTTTCCAGAGGGCCTTGGAATTTTGCTAGGAAACACTATAGGAAGAAAGGTGATCAGTACAGGAAGGTAGCAAAATTGGCAGAATTAGATGCTTATTTGCTTAATTTCATTTCCAGCGTGAGAGATTTGTTTTAAATGGAAGCTGTAATGCAGGTTTATTTTATATCTCCAGGATTACAGTGTGGCATGTGCTATGAAATATAGGATTCGGAATGAAATGCTGAAGGAGCATGTTCTGATAAGTTTAAAGGACAGGAATCTAAGGAATTGTTATTTTATTCTACAAGAGAAGGAATCTGGTGATCATATGGGATTTCTACAGTGTTTGGCAATAGGCCGTATCAGAGATATTATCTTGATTATCTTTATCCTTTACTGTGATAAGTCATTGATAGAATTCCTTATTAGCCCTTTCAGGTAATCCAGACAAGAAATGCAACCGGTAGAACTAGCTCTGTCTTTATTGTAAACTTACATTAACAGAATCTTGCAAGACTGAAAATGTTTCTCCCTTCCTTTACTCTCTGGAAAACTAATATACTTGTATTGAAAATAGGCTGCTAAATGGTCAGTTTCAGGGGACCCTATGTTGATAAGCGAAATTATTTAGCCTATGAATGCCTAATTTCCCTGCCCTCATAAGACCTGTCTTAGCCTTTGGATGGCATTGCCCTCCAAAAAAGTGAGTGAATTCAGGAGAGAAACTAAGCTGGATTTAAATCACATTAAACATAGAGATATATTATGATTGTCCTCTATACATATATTTTTTTACTTAAGAGCTGCGGTGGCGCAATGGTTAGAGTGCAGTATTGCAGTCTACTTCTGCTGATCACCGACTGCCAGCAGTTTGGCAAATCGAATCTCACCCGGCTCAAGGTTGACTCAGCCTTCCATTCTTCCAAGGTGGGTAAAATGAGGTCCCAAATTGTTTGAGGCAATATGCTGTCTCTGTAAATCGCTTAGAGAGGGCTGTAAAGCACTATGAAGTGGTACAACAGTAAGTGCTATTGCTATTGTTATTTTTGGTTGATTCACATTTAAAATGAGGATTTGGCTGCAACTTTTGGAGGGTGTACACATTCACAAATGTAAAACTTTGTGGAAGTGGGGAATGTGAATCCCTGAAGCATTAGGCTACTCCTGTGGTTTAGTCTGCAGGTTCAGAAAAAATCATTTTAATTTTTTGCTAGTAGCAGAACAAACAATATAATTGGTTCAGGTCAAGTGAAAAATGAAAGCAATATTCCTGTGATAGTAATCTTTGTTTATGTTTATTCTCTGTTATTGAGTTGCCAGAGTATAATGGAAGGAATTGTAGAACAATCCCTGTTTGATGAAGGTAGCTCAGACTGGAGAATCTTTAACAGATGGTTGTCAAGCTTGCATGTGAAAAAACATCCCTACTTCATTTAAGAACATTTCTCCACTCAATAATTAGCTCCACTCAATTTGAACAGGTCTCATTGTTAAAATATGCCAAGTTCACCCAGAATGCAGCATACCTCCTTTAGATCTATATGTAGTTCTAACACTGTGGAACATGCCAGACTACATGTACTTGTCTACTACATATTTAATCAAATCTTATATGGAGTATTTTCAATAATTAAATGCCTCCCAAGTACTCACAGTATCAAGGCCTTTGTATTTAAAGTAGAAAGAAACACAAGTTCAAATTCCTGTTTAGTTGTAGAGCTGACTAATATGTGCTGTGGGAATTGGTGCTGGAGTGTCTTGCTCAGGGTGAGGAAGCCTACAGAAATGTGGTCTACGAATCTTCCATGCATAGTCATTCTAGATGCTAATTTCCACTCAGGTTTGACCATGGATCTCTGGGATCTTTCAATCTAACTCAGGAGACTCCTTACTTGGCAACTTTAAAACTCGGACTTCAACTCCCAGAATTCCCCAACTACCATGGCTGGTTGAGGAATTCTGGGAATTGTAGTCCACAAGTCTTAAAGTTCCCAAGTTTGGAGGCACCTGGTCTAATCTATCTAACAGAATCCTTTGATAATAGAAGTGGGGTGAGAACCATAGATGTTGCTTGGAAGTTGTTGGGAAAACACAATAAAATTGAAATACACAATCTAATATATTGGGAAAACTAGTACAAAGAAAAGTTATGATGTCTGATTGGAGAGTCCAGTTTGAATTGCCTCCTTTCTTACTCTGTTCCAAAGAAGTTCAAAGTGCAAAATTAATAGGTCAGGGATAATCTTAGGAGTTCTGATCTTTTGGTCTCTTAGTCTCATTGTATAGAAAGGTTGTGGCTTGGTAGTAGATTGCTTTTTATAAGAAAACTCCCAGATTAATTTCCTGATATCTCCAATAAAAAGATCCAAGTAGCAAATCTGGGGATGGCTTCTGTTGGAGACATAAAGAAATGTTATGTTTCTTCTTCAAACTTTGCAAAATTGGCTGAACTTCACTGGCCATTGGTTCCCCAATCCAAACCATTTCCATAGCTTCTTTTTCCTTTCCATCCTGACTTTGTGTTGTCTTTGCCAAGCATTTCAAATCTGACTCTGAAGTGGAAGAGGGCCTTTTTTTTAAATGATTAAGAAGAGTGTGGCTAATCAGAAGCCAATTTTCTCAAGCTGCCATTTTGATGTAGTTTAGAGAAGACTTTACGTATGTATGTGTGTGTCTTACAGAACTAATTCTGGTCATACAATTTAGAGTAAACCCTAGTGAGGTCTACCTGAGAAATGAAGCCAAATATATCTCATATTACCTGGTGACATATTTATGCTGTTATGGAAAACTTCCTGTGTTCAATCAAACCAGGCTTGTGTTGTTATCACCACTTTTGTCCTAAATTATTGAAATTGCTGACATTTTGCTAGTTCTAAACAAAACCCAGGTTGTATCTGAAATATGTAAATCAATAAAGGAGAACAGGAGAACCCTGTTATATGACCAGTCTTTGTTGTGTTGGAGACTCTCTTATTCATAGTCCTGAAGGGATGCAGTTATTCCTATACTGATGCTCCCAAGTCAACTATTGCTGGAATTTGTATAACCTGCAGCTTTGCTCATGTTTTGCTGATGGTCATAAAAATTTAATGCTGACATTTGAGCTAAGGAATTTCAGCTTTATTTCAGTTAATTTTGTCTCAAACCTCAACTACTGTCCCTTATAATCAATGCTTCGCTATATCAAGGTATGGATTTCTTTTTAAAATATATCTGTGTGTTCCAGGCCTGTGTCAACAAATAAAAATGAAATTCACTTCCTCTATATTGTGCCCTAACATATTTGTAGACTGGTTTTTACACTCGGTAAGCTTTCTGGTTTACATTGGATAAGGTTTACCCCACTGGGCAGGAAATGGTATTTCATTGCATTGAAACACAATGTAGAAAAGGGTTTGCAGTGCAATTCTATATATGAAATTATTTGATTCAATCCAGAAAATCCCTAGCTGAGTATTTACATAGTTTCCGGTATGAAACTACTGAGAAGGTCTATTAGAACGCATAGTCCCAGGATGTGTAACTTTTTCTGAATTGACTATATAGGTTAGTTCTTGGGGAGTTATTTGGAGAGCCTGACAGAGGTTATTGATGAGGGGACAGTGGTTGGTGGAGATCGATTTTCAATTCTTTATGATCTCTCTCTCTCTCCCCCTCCTTCCCTCTCTCTCTCTCTCTCCCTCTCTCTCTCTCTCTCTCTCTCTCTCTCTCTCTCCCCCTCCCTCCCTCCCTCCTTTTCCCTCTCCCTCTCCCTCTCCCTCTCCCTCTCCTTCTCCTTCTCCCTCCTCTCTCTCTCACACACATGAACACAAACACACAAATGCAGAGCATACAGATAATCCTTGCTTAATGACCATTCATTCAGCAACTATTTTGAAGTTTGATGGTACTGAACAAATGGTACTGATGTCTAGTCCTCAAAGTTTACAGGTAAGAAGAGTTGAAGTGGAGGTGAGCATGGCAGAGTGGTAAAGCTTCATTTGCTAAAGGGAGCTTGCTGGGCTCGATCAGCGAGAAGGCAGTGGTATAGAGCCGATAGATCACTCAGGGCAGGAGAAGCATAAGGTCCTTGTCTAATGATGGTACAGTGACAGTCCCCACCTAATGAATGTAACTGGGACTAACGGGATTGCTGTTGTTAGATGTTGTGGTCATGTGATGTTTCACTTAATGATTGATTGACATTCAAAAATTCCTGTTAGGGTTTTTAAATGAAGTTTCCCTCTAATGCACACTCCTTGCTGAATCAGTGACTCCGATTATATTTCCCTCCATTGCAATTAGTAACAGGAAAGCAGTGCGAAATTTAGTTTCTGCCATTCAGTGACCCATGGAGGAAACACTGTGGATGTGGATTGCCAACATGGGCCTTAAATAGCAATAACCTTGATGAACCAATAGGTAGATATAATCAATTACTCTGTTTCATTCCATTCCATAGCATGATCCCATTTCAGGTGTATTTAAGATTATTCTGAATCTTTCTATTTGACTTGTATTTGGTTTACCCCTAATATTTTTCTCCAGTTAGTTACAGATGACTTGTGCATTCTAGTTTGTTCTACCCATCACAACAAATCAGAAATTAGAAGAGGTAGTGTGAAAACTTAATGGGGGAGGATTTACATGTAAGCTCTTGCGATTCATGGTTCCCTGGCTTTTGTGATTCTAAAAGCAACTTTCAGGAGCAGCCACTTGATTTATGAACATTTGCAAGCTGCTATCCCTTGGATAGTTAAAATATGCCCAACTTTCCGTGAAGTTGTATCTGTTGTGGGATATAATGGTATAGGTAGCATTTTCTGTGCCATGTTAGTGATTGTTTTTAAAGACAACACTCTGGTCAAACTTGTCAACCACTTGGTCCTAGTTTCAGTATTTCCTTGTGCAATCCAATACAGGTAGTCCTTGACTTATGATCACAATTAAGCCCAAACCTTCTGTTGTTAAGTGAGACATTGGTTAAGTGAGTTTTGCCCCATTTTATGACTTTTCTTGCCACAGTTGTTAAGTGAATCACTGCAGCTAGTAAGCCAATTAAGCAAATCTGGCTTCCCCATTGACTTGTCTAGACAAATTCTAGACTCTCTTTTTCTCTTAAGAGAGTTGGAAGGGACCTTAGAGGTCTTCTAGACCAACCCCCTGCTCAAGCAGGAGACCCTATACCATTCTGGACAAGTGGCTATCCATTCTCTTCTTAAAAAACTCCAGTTTTTAAGCACCCACAAATTCTGAAGGAATGCCAGTCCACTGATTACAGTGGACTGGCATTCCTTGACTTATGACCACAGTTGAGCCCAAAATTTCTGTTGTTGAGTAGCAATAGCAATAGCATTTAGGCTTATATACCGCTTCACAGTGCTTTACAGCCCTCTCTAAGAAGTTTACAGAGTCATGTATTGCCCCCAACAATCTGGGTCCTCATTTTACCCCTCTTGGAAGGATGGAAGGCTGAGTCAACCTTGAGCCTGGTGAAATTTGAACTGCCAAATTGCTGGCAGCCGGCAGTCAGCAGAAGAAGCCTGCAGTACTGCATTTTAACCACTGCACCACCGTGGCTCAGTGAAGTAAGTCATTTCTTCAGTGAATTATAGAATAGAATAGAATAACAGAATTGGAAGGGACCTTGGAGGTCTTTTAGTCCAACCCCCTGCTTAGGCAGGAAACCTTATATGGTTTCAGACAAATGGTTATCCAATATCTTCTTAAAAACTTCCAGTATTGGAGCATTCACAACTTCTGGAGGCAAGTTGTTCCACTGATTAATTGTTCTAACCATCAGGAAATTTCTCCTTAGTTCTAGGTTGCTTCTCTCCTTGATTAGTTTCCAAGCATTGCTTCTTGTCTACCCTCAGGTGCTTTGGAGAATAGCTTGACTCCCTCTTCTTTGTGGCAACCCCTGTGATATTGGAACACTGCTATCATGTCACCCCTAGTCCTTTTCATTAAACTAGACATACCCAGTTCCAGCAACCGTTCTTTATATGTTTTAGTCTCCTCTGCTTATCAGAAGGTTGCAAAAAGTGATCACATGGCCTTGGGACATAGAAACCATCATAAGTATGAACCAGTTTCCAAACATCTGAATTTTGATCACATGATCATGGGGATGCTGCAAAGGATTTAACAGTCTAAGTCCCTTTTTCCAGTGCCGTTGGAACTTTGAACGGTCACTAAACAAACTTGTAAATCGAGGACAAATGGTAATTTGTTTCTCTTTTAATAGTTTGGTTGCCTTTGCATTTTGTATCATTCCTTGATTTGAGATATCTTTTAATAACTGGTGGTAATGAACAAATACTTTTAAATAAATGTTGAATCTGGGTGTCATCTGGAACGTATTTGAAAGCACGATCCTGCAAAGCCCAAAGAAATCTTTAAAAATGGTCTGTGAGTATTAAAATAGCGAGGATTAGCAACTGTACAAACAATTCCCTGTCTGTAGCTGTAGTAAATTAATGGTGAGTAGTTACGGATTCTATATCTTGCACTGTTCCAGATGCATTGGCTTTAATTACTGGTTTGTTTAAGTGCAGAAGTGGTGGGAGTGGAAAAGCTGTTCCAGCAATTAAGATTTGAACTTTGGCAGGGCTTTCAGGAGTTCCATTAGTTAGTCCAGTAGATTGTACTCAGAACAGCTGTCCTTGTTAAATAACTTTTTTTTTAAAAAAAGAGTAAATAATAGGGCTGTGTATTTCTTTAGCAAAGGAAACAAGTTAACCTCACTATCAAAAATGATAAAACGAGGTTCCCCTTCTTCCAGTGCACAGATTTAGTTTTATCAATCCTCAATCACAGTGACTTATTAAATTAAAGAGTGGAGAAAGATCTCAGAGGTTTATGTAATCCAACCCTTTGCTCAGTGTGTTTGAGCTTGGTCCCTTGCTTTAGAATTCTTTCAATTGTAAAGAGTCCCTTGGATGGAGCTAACTGAAATTATATCATGGGGAGATAAGGAGCTTAATCCATTATCCCATCCTGCTGGTTACAGGTAGTCCTCGATTTAAGACCATTATGGAGACCAGAGTTTCTCTTAACTGAGCAAGGTGGTTGTTCAATGAGTCATGCCCAATTTTATGACCTTTTTTTTGCCATGGTTAAGCAAAAAGGTTGCAGTTGTTCAATGAATGATGTGGTCCTTAAACAAATCCAGCTACTCCCATTGGCTTTGCTGGTTGGAAGGAAGCTGGCTGGGAAGGTTACCAACGGTGGGTCATGTGACCCTGGGATGTTACTGTCGTAAATAAATGCCAGTTGCCAAGTGCCCGGATTTTGATCATGTGACCTTGTGGATGCTCCAATTGTCAGGTTCCGATGTTATCTCAAATAAATTTCATTCTCAAACACAAAGTCTTTGATGAAATCTCTTATTTATTGAAGAATAACGATCTAGTCCTGAACTCATTTGCAGCCGAAACTGATCCTCTGATCTCAAACCCCTCCCTTTCCGTTCCTCAAATCACAGTGTCTCATTGGCCATCTTCCAAGTCCATCTTTCATCTCAACTACTTCAAGTCACAGGAATTCCCCCCTCCCCCCATCACCTAGGTGACGTTATCTGCCGGGAAAAAGAACTGGGTGAAGAGTCAAGCTACTACTTCTAACAGGTTCTTTCTCTTTCATTTTTTTTCCCACTCATTCATGTCAGCTCTGGGGAAATCATAGTTTGGAGTGCTGACACCAATGACTGTAAGGGAGGACTAATTATAAGTCACTTTTTTTTCAGTGCCTTTGTAAATTCAAACAGTCATTAAACGAACAGTTGTAAGCCGAGGAGTACCATATTTGCTCAAAGGCCTCCAGTCATCTCCAGTCATCTTGAGATGTTGACTGTCCAAGGAGCTTCCCTCACTCTTCCCAAGGAGATCTAATCAAGTCAGTTTTGATCAGGGAAGCCTTGTCTGAAAACATTGAGAAGCTTGAACACTCTGTGTCACCACAAAGTGGTACAAATATCACAAATAGAAGGACTCATATACAACAAATCTTCTAATCATATTAGGAATTTTCAGCCTTAGGAATACTTTATTGTGTTAAGGCAATTTGAAAGGGTGCCCTATTCAGACTTCACTGCTGGGCAAATCTCCAGTCTTGGTTTTTCTGCCAGATGCTAGAAAACAGGAACTTTCCAAAGCCAAAGGGTTTCTTCGAATGTAAGTTGGATAACCAGAATAGCTTTTAACTTGATAAGAAGTCCTTCAGATTGAGTCATAGGAGAAGGCACATAGATTCTTCGGACAAAAGAAGAGCTTGATTTGTCACGAATGGCTTGTAGGGAGGTTGCTATTAAATATCACTTGCAAGTGTTTCAACAAAATCAAAGATAAAAACTTTATTAAGGCATCAGATAAAGGGAGTTTCTGATTCCAAGTCTCTGTTTTCTAGTCAAACTTTCTAGAGCGATGGCGCTTCCCCAGGAAACAGCTGAAAGAAACCTAATAAATGTCAGGATCGGTATAAGCAAGAGGTCAAGATTTACAAAGAAACGAAAAAAACTTGTTTCCTGCTAAAATTACATTTCTTACTCTTAAAAAACATAGGGGTGGTCTTGATTAAGGAAAGTTTCAAAATACTATGGAAGAATTTTGGTGAAATAATATATTAGCCTTTTTTTTTTTGACAGCAGTAAAAGATTATGCACCAGCAGCTGTTACATCTTCCCCAGTTAAATCTTCTTTCACTTGTGGAAAGTGCAACCTGATAGCAATGCAGGTTCTTGTTAGGACAAAAGTTTGCTGCTTAAAAATCAGGTCCAGGTCTTCCCACTAGGCTGGAAAGAATGGGCATCTTCTTGGGGAATGGGTGAGGAATGATGCCTCCTTTATGACTTGTAGACTTCAACTCCTATAGTTCCTCACCTTTGATCCAAAGCAGGGGTCTTCAACCTTGGCAACTTTAAGACTTGTGGACTTCAACTCCCAGAATTCCTCAGCCAGCTTTGCTTTGCTGGCTGAGGAATTCTGGGAGTTGAAGTCCACAAGTCTTAAAGTTGCCAAGGTTGAAGACCCCTGATCCAAAGTGTCTGATTACCACTTCTCAGGAACTACCCTTACATTAGAGATACTACACTTTCAAGGTAACATGGCTACTGGTTTAGGAAGGACATCTACCACAATGGACGCTAAGAATTTAGTAACCTCACAGGTATTTACCAGGTAGTGCTGTTTTTTGGCCACATCCATACATCTGTTTTCTTCTGTGCTTGTGGTTGGATTCACCCAACAGTTTAAGCCAGCCTTGGTTTATAAATTGCTGTGGTTGATTCATTAAGCCAAAACCAAATAAATAATATTATCATTTGCTGTAACTGTAGGAATTCGACCATTTGAGTGGCCTTCTTTGCATCAGATTATTCTTTAAAATTCTGAGATACAGTATGTTTACTTTTTCTGTCTTTTTTTTTGCATAGGGGATTGTTAAAATATAATAGCAAAATATGGAGATGAAGCACAAAATATTTGTAACAGACCGACGCACTGTTTGAAATTGTAATGGAAGATGGATTTATGTTTTATGTTTTGTTTAAAAATAAAAAAAATAATATATATATAAAATAGCAAAAAAAAAAAAAAATGATTTGCAAAAGAGGACACTTCAATTGCAAATCTCTGTCATGAAATAGCATAATAGAAATAGCATTTGGACTTATATACCGCTCCAGTTAAGGGATGCGGTGGCTACGATGCTGAGCTTGTCGATTGAAAGGTTGGCAGTTCAACGGTTCAAATCCCTAGTGCCGTGTAACGGGGTGAACTCCTGTTACTTGTCCCAGCTTCTGCCAACTTAGCAGTTTGAAAGCACGTAAAAATGCAAGTAGAAAAATAGGGACCACTTTTGATGGGAAGGCAACAGCATTCCGTGCACCTTTGGTGTTTAGTCATGCCGGCCACATGACCACGGAGACATCTTCAGACAGTGCTGGCTCTTCGGCTTTGAAACGGAGATGAGCACTGCCCCCTAGAGTCAGGAACGACTAGCACATATGTGCAAAGGGAACCTTTACCTTTACCTTTACCTTACCGCCCCAATTAGCACTTTATAGAAGTTTCTGGAGGGGTTTACAATGTCAGCATTATTTGCATATTGCCCCCAACAGTTTGGGTCCTCATTTTACCAACCTCAGAAGGATGGAAGGCTTGAATCAACCTTGAGTCCTGAAAGAAATCACAAGGAATCATAACGGAAACTCCCCACCCCCCAATTTCAGCTGTCTGTAATATTGGACCACATTTATCTACTAATGAGTGTAAAAGCTGTAAAAATTACAACGTTAATATATGTCAATACCCAAGAATACTTGAAAACAATATCTGTGTGCTAAGTATTTCTACATGGCTATGAAAGCAACTTGAGCAAATTCCATAGCCATATGGTAGTTATATGCAAGTGTTAGAAGTGTCTGAAAAACTTTAGAACTTGTTCTGTTGACCTGACTTCGTAGAGCTGCCAGGATCCAGCTGCAGCAGCACGCACAAAGAGACACACATAAAATATTCCCTGAAATGAAGTTCATATAAACATGTTAAACAACCACCATCTGGATCATCTCATGTTGTCCTTCACATCATTAAGCAGCTTAAGGAGCCGAGCAAATAGGTGGGCAGTTTGAGCTTTCAAACTGAAAGGAAAAAAAAAATCTAATGTTTCATATTAACCACTGGCCTAAAATGGTAGTTATGAAAACCAGAATGTTCCCCTGGCTCCAGTTTGGAAAACATTAAATTTGCTTCTGAATCCAGTTCACTTTTTAAAAGCCAGTTTTGAATATCTAGCACCTTTTTTCCCCATGTAGGACTCTAATCTGTGTTGAATGATCCTAACCGTTATTTTACTACCATGTGAAATTAAGAATATTGTATGATAGTTTGCACATTCTATAAAGTCGTTTTTGGTATTGGAATGTTGACTGACCTCTTCCAATTGGCTGGTGATCCTGTTGTTCTTCAGATTTGCTGGCAAAGTTTGGTTGCAACCTTGACATTCTTTCTTCTTTTCTTCATTTTTTTGCAGTCTTTTATGGACTTCTTTAAGTTAATTCCATCATTCCTCTGGTTCTCTGTTAGTAAGATTTAGGACCTCAAAATGATTACTGATGTTCTCATTGAAAATGATGGGTCTATGCTCAAGGTCATATTGCAAAAATTGACTGGCTTTCTTCTTCTTTAGATTAACTTGGATCTTGCAGATGAGCAGTCTGTGATCTGTTCCATAGTCAGCCACCGAATATGTATGCTATAATTGAGCTACCCCATCTCTTTCTAGCAATAATATAATCAGTTCGATTTCTGTATACTCCATCTGATGATGTCTGTGTACAGAGGTATCATTTGGTTCTTTGAGGAGAGTGTTAGCTATGAAGAAATGGATAAGAATGGTGGAAATGGATAAGTTGGTCTCCTGCTCCATTACAATTCCCCAAGCCATAGCACCCAGCGATATTTTCCTCTTTCATGTTTCCAACTGTGACATTCCTGTCTCCAATCCCAAGCAGGACATTGTGTTTGCATGCTGTGTAGATTTTAAGTTGAACTTGATCATAGAAAATCATGAACTGGCAGATGAAATCTCAGAATCACTGAACTATATCTTTCAAAGATCCTGGAGCACAGGGGAACTGCCAGAGGATTGGAAAAGAGCTGATGTAGTTCCCATCTTCAAAAAAGGGAAAAAAATAGATCCAGGAAATTACAGACCTATCAGCCTGACCTCAATACCAGGGAAGATTCTGGAAAAGATAATCAAACAATGAATCATTGAACACCTAGAAGCAAACCAAGTAATAACCAAAAGCCAACATGGGTTTGTCAAAAACAGATTATGCCAGACTAATTTTATTGCATTCTTTGACAAAGTGACAAAATTAGTGGACCAGAGGAATGCTATCGATATAATTTACTTGGACTTTAGTAAAGCATTTGATAAAGTAGATCATAACCTAGTACTAGATAAAGTAGAAAAATGTGGGTTAGACAGCATCACTACCAGATTGGATCCGTAACTGGTTGACCAAACGCACTCAATGTGTAGTCCTGTAAAAGTAACTGCATCTACATGGAGGGAAGTATGCAGTGGAGTACCCCAGTGCTCTGTTTTAGGCCCAGTGCTCTTCAACATCTTCATCAATGACTTGGATGAGGGGATACATGGGGAACTCATCAAATTTGCAGATGACACCAAACTGGCAGGAATAGCCAACACTCCAGAAGATAGGTTCAAGATACAGAAGGATCTTGATAGACTTGAACATTGGGTGCTATCTAACAAAATGAAATTCAACAGTGAAAAAAGCAAGGTTCTACATTTAGGGAATAAAAATAAAATGCACAGGTACTGTATATGTGGGGTATTGCTCAATAGTAGTAACTGTGAGAGGGATCTTGGAATCCTAGTGGACAACCATTTAGATATGAGCCAGCAGTCTGCAGCAGCTGCCAAAAAAGCCAACACAGTTCTGGGCTGCATAAACAGAGGGATAGAATCAAGATCATGTGAAGTGTTAATACCATTTTATAATGCCTTGGTAAGGCCACACTTGGAATATTGCATTCAGTTTTGGTCGCCATGATGTAAAAAAGATGTTGAGACTCTAGAAAGAGTGCAGAGAAGAGCAACAAAGATGATTAGGGGACTGGAGGCTAAAACATATGAAGAACGATTACAGGAACTGGGTATGTCTAGTTTGATGAAGAGAAGGACTAGAGGAGACATGATAGCAGTGTTCCAATATCTCAGGGGTTGCCACAAAGAAGAGGGAGTCAAACTATTCTCCAAAGCACCTGAGGGTAGAACAAGAAGCAATGGATGGAAACTAATCAAGGAGAGAAGCAATTTAGAACTAAGGAGAAATTTCCTGACAGTTAGAACAATTAATAAGTAGAACAACTTGCCTGCAGAAGTTGTGAATGTCCCAACACTGGAAATTTTTAAGAAGATGTTGGATAACCGTTTGTCTGAAGTGGTGTAGAGTTTCCTGCCTGGGCAGGGGGTTGGACTAGAAGATCTCCAAGGTCCCTTCCAACTTTGTTATTCTATTTTAACCCTTCTGCACCGATGGTTGGAGTATAAACTTGAATGAAAACATGACACTGAGCAGTATACAACAGTGAATTAAAAAAGAATTTAGATCCATGCTCCTCCTGGCTGGGGGTCTATGATTAGCTTCTAGAGCTGGTAAACTCTTTTTTCAATGAGAGCTATTTCTTTAAAGAGGCCTTGGTTTGCTCCCTCCCGAAGAAACCATCATTAGATCCTACTATACTGGACATTTTTTGTCCAATATCTAACCTCCCCTTTCTGAAGAAGATGGTTAAGAAGATGATTGAATGGCAGTTTCAGAGGATAGAAAAGAATAGAATTAGAATAGAATAGAATTCTTTATTGGACACACAAGGAATTTGCCTTTGGTGCATAGGATGCAGGCAATTATCTGATTCTCTTTCGGTTGGGATTCAAATCTTGATATGGGATTGAAACGGCATTGGTCATGGCTTTTAGATAATTTCTGGCAAGAATGGGAAGGGGATGGTGCATCCAGCCTTGCTCTATTTGATGTCTCTGCAGCTTTTGATACCATCAGCCATGCTATTCTTCTGAACTGGATGAGAGTATTGAGGTAGGTGGTACTACATTGTGCTCGTTCCACCTCCTTTCTCTAGGGTCAGTTCCAGATAGTGGTGACTGGGGAGGAAAGATCCCACATCTGGCCCCTTTTATAAGATTCAGTACTCTCTGTTCCTTTTCAAAATCTACATGGATGTGATCATCTGATGCCTTGGGGTAAGGTATCATTATGCTGATGATATTCAATAAGCATGTCTTATCCTGATATCTGGAGATTATGAGGATCTGAATAGGGAACAACAGGCTTCAGATGAAACCTGACAAGACTGATAGGTTTTGGGTTTTGGCATCTTCCAGTTTGTGGACTATGCTACCGTTGATGCTGGATAGGGTTCTACAGCCCGAGACAGACCTGGTCCTTAATCTGGAGGTTTGCCTGGACCCAAATTCTTGCTCAAACAGTTAAGAGGATTTTTGCAAAGCTTTGCATTGTGCACCAATTGCAAAAATACATCTGAATAATAATGCCATCACATATTCAAGTAACTGATGTTTATGGACATATTTCAAACACTTCCCAATGTATCCCAACACAGCACACATTACAATAATCTTTAAAATATTAACCTAAACAGGGGTCAGCTCCTGTACAGATTAACTTGCTGAATGTGGTCATTCTTTATGTGTTATGAAAGTCCGAAGTGTTGAAAGCAGGTTTCCAGAAAAAAATGTTTTCTGAAAATACATGTTTGGAACCTATTTTGAAGCTTTTGTTGATAACTTCCAAATGTTGTACATGCACAACTAGATTCAGATGAGAGTACTAGCAACTGGCTTTTTGTTGGGACTGTTCCAGTTGATTTATTGTCTGGCTGAATTCTTCAGTGTAGCCTCAAAAGACAAGCAATTCCCTGAACTCTGATTGTGTGGTTTGCGGTAATTCACAAAAGTTTACTTCTGCAAAACTTGCTAAGATTTCCATCTCCAAACCTGTGTGGAAAACAAATATAATAGTCTTAGCTTTTCCAAACCAACAGTGTTCTTCCTAAATTGGGTACTCATTTCTGTTTTCACAATGTTATGAGTTTCCATGAGCTATCCACATATGTTCAACGAAAAAAATGTGGGCATAGGTATTAAAATAACCCTGACTTTTATGGAACACATACAATAATGTAATTGGAGGATATATATATATATATATGTGTATCTGTGTGGTGTGTGTTTCTAGCTGTCTCATTTGCTTTTAGATTTTTATATAATCTGCATCATATTCTCCATGGCAAAAAAATCTATATCAGACTGTCAGCTTCCAAAATGATATAGTCAAGTAAAGGTTTCCTTCAATGGAAGTCCAATAGAGAACAAAATAATTAACAAACTGTTTAAAAGTAATAGAGAATGATCAGATATAAAACACAAACTCAAGGAATGATACAGAATATTAGTGACTATTATTACCAGTGTTACCTGTCTCTAGAACTAACAAACAGAATGTTATTTATATAAAATTAAGACACAGACTAGAGGCAAAAGTGTAAGATAGAAGCTGGTCAAAATAAAATAATATCCATCCATCCATCCATCCATCCATCCATCATCCATCCATCCATCCATCCACTCTATCTATCTATCTATCTATCTATCTATCTATCTATCTATCTATCTTATCTATTTATCAGTGGTGGTTGCCCCCAGTTCGCACCGGTTCTATAGAACCGGTAGTAAAACCGGCGGGAGGCTCCGCCCATCAACCCCGATGTCATCAGAACACTTCTGTGCATGCGTGCGGCCCCGTTGCGAACCGGTAGTAAAGGTAAATAGAAACCCATCCCTGCTATCTATCTATCTATCTATCTATCTATCTATCTATCTATCTATCTATCTATCTATCTTATCTATTTATCAGTCGTGGTTGCCCCCAGTTCGCACCGGTTCTATAGAACCGGTAGTAAAACCGGCGGGAGGCTCCGCCCATCAACCCCGATGTCATCAGAACACTTCTGTGCATGCGTGCAGCCCCGTTGCGAACCGGTAGTAAAGGTAAATAGAAACCCATCCCATCTATCTATCTATCTATCTATCTATCTATCTATCTATCATCTATTTATCTATCTATCAGCAGACGTGTCAAAGTACAATGAAAAGTGAGCAAAGCCCAACATGTCTAGATATATTATATATTCTGAATGAAAGATAAACCAAACATTTGTAATTTATTTATTTTTTTGTTGAAACTCTGGATTTTAGGGTACAGCATCTCACTATGTGTGTTTGGGGGATTTTTTTCATCTACTTTTTCATCTTTTTCTTTTCTTTTTTTAAAATGCATTTTTATATTAAGTTCTTGTATTTTTAACTGGTTAATATAACTCTTAATAAAATTATTGGGAAAAAAGTATAGTTTTACATCGCCTTTATGTGCTTTCATGAACTATGAATTCATAGTTGAGCATAAATGGCACCATTTGTTTAAATTGTTTCCTTTTTTTTTTATTGCAAAAGTTTTACAATTACATTTTCACCCCCTTTTCCCCCCCTCATCCCACCCCAAACTTCCCAACCTCCCTAACCCACCCTAACCCTCCCATCTCCCCCAGACTTCCACACAGTATACTCATATCAAATAAAAGGAAAACCCCTTATAAAACTTGAACCCCTCCCTCCCCCTAAAAATTTTTCATCTTCATTACATTAACCTATTTCTATCCTAATATAACATTTTCAAATAAATTTTCATCCTCATTACCTTAAAATATTTCTATCTTAATATAACATTTTCTAATAAATTTTTCATCCTCATTACCTTAAAATATTTATATCTTAATATAACATTTTCAAATAAAAGCTATTTGATACTTTCTAGTTTGATATTTGTTCTGAACGTAATCTATCCACCTCTTCCATTCCCATTCATAAGTCTCTTGTGAACAATCTTTTAGATATGCTGAAATCTTCGCCATCTCTGCAAAACTGGCCATCTTCAAAGTCCATTCCTCAATCGTGGGCAGCGCTTCATTTTTCCAGTATTTACCTATCAACAATCTTGCTGCTGTTATCATATGCAGTATCAGTTTTGTTTCACCCAATGTAAAACCCTTAGCTATGCCCAGTAAAAACAATTGTGGAGAAAATTGAATTTTTTTCTTCAAGACATTCTGCATGACCCACCAAATTTTTATCCAAAAGGCCTTAACTTTCTTACAGGTCCACCAAACGTGATAATATGTAGCATCTAGACAGTCACATCTCCAACATTTAGGTTCACATTAGGGTACATACACGACAATTTTTTGGGGTCTAAATGCCATCTGTAAAACATTTTATAAAAATTTTCCCTCAAATTCTGCGACTGTGTAAATTTAACATTCTGAACCCAGATTTTTTCCCATGTTTCCAACACCACTGGTTCCTCAAAATTTTGTGCCCACTTAATCATGCAATCTTTAACAAGTTCAGTTTCTGAATCCCTTTCTAACAAAACATTATAAAGTCTTTTGATATGCATTGGACCTTTCTCTTTTATATGTCTGACCAATTCTTCCTCATACTCCATAATACCAGTTTTTTGGTCCTCTTTCCATCTCAATTGCAATTGATTATATTGTAACCAAGTTAGATTAATCCCTTCAGCCAACAATGTCTGTAATGTCTTCAGCTGCCATCTGCCCGCATCTGTAAAAAGAACCTCTTTATATAAAACCCCCCCGAGTGACATTATATTTGTATTCCACAAAGTATGACCAAGATCCAGCCATAGCGGTATTTTATAATCCCAATTGATTCGGTGCTTCTTCCAAACTCTCAACAAAGAATCTCTAAGTATGTGGCTTTTGAATACTTTGTCCACTTTACTGTCATAAAATAAGTAAGCGTGCCATCCAAATTCCAAATCAAAACTTTCTGCATTTAATATTCCAGTCTTTTTTCCTCCAAACCAATCACTTGCTAAAGTCAAAGCTGCTGCATCATAATATAACTGTAGGTTTGGAAGTTTAAGACCTCCCCTTTCTGGAACGTCTTGCATAATTTTCATTTTTACTCTTGGTTTTTTCTCGTTCCAGACAAACTTGTTCACTCCAGTTTGCCATACTTTTAGTTGTTTATCATTTTTGAGCACCGGAATCATTTGAAACAAAAAAAGAAATCTTGGCAAAATATTCATTTTAACTGCTGCTATTCTTCCAAGTAAAGACAGCTGCAGTTTTTTCCAAGTCTCCATGTCTTTTTGCACCTCTCGCCACAACACCTCATAATTATTTTGAAACAATTTCATATTTGATTCTGCAACCTGAACTCCTAGATATTTTACCTTTGGTACAATCTCAAAACCTGCCCTCCTTTCAAGCTCAAGTTTACGATCTTGTGTCATATTTTTGACTACCATCTTAGTTTTTTTCTGGTTCAATCTAAAACCTGAAACTTTACCATAGTCTTGTATAATGTCCTTCATCTGGATTATTGATTCCATTGGCTGTGTTAGGGTAACAACCAGATCATCTGCAAATGCCTTTATTCTGTAATCCTCTTGCCTTATCATTATGCCTTTCAAAGTATTAGAGTCCCTTATTGTATTTAACAAGACTTCTAGTGTTAAAATAAACAACAATGGGGACAGCGGACATCCCTGTCTTGTTCCTTTTTCGATTTTAAACTCTGTTGTCAAACTTCCATTAATAATAATCTGTGCCTTTTGATCTTGATAAATTGCTGAGACCGCCTGTATAAATTGGTCCCCAAAGTCCATCCTTTTTAAAGTCTTTAATAGAAAATTCCAGTCCACTTTATCAAAGGCCTTCTCTGCATCCAGAAAAACCAGCACTGCAGGGATCTGTTTATTCTTCTCAAGATATTCCAATAAATCTATTACTTGCCTTACATTGTCATTCATGTGCCTACCCTCAATAAATCCCGCTTGATCATCATGAATCACCTTTTGAATTACTGGCATCAATCTGTTGGCTAATACTTTTGCATAAATTTTGTAATCCGTATTCAAAAGAGATATTGGTCTGTAATTCTCTGGTTTTTTGGGACCTGCTTGTTCTTTTGGTATCAAAGAAATATAAGCTGTAGTCGATGATGGGGGTACTTTTCCCCCTTGTTGTATATTACAAAATAAGTCTCTAAGTTGTTCCACCATTTCTGCCTGCAAAGTTTTATAATACACTGCAGTCAGACCATCCGTTCCAGGAGCTTTAGCTGTTTTTAATTGTTTTATTGCTGCTATTATCTCCTCCTCTGTTATAGGATAATTCATTCTTTCCTTTTGTTGCTCAGTGATTTTTGTAACTCTTTTGTTGTCTAAGTATTTTTCTATAAGTCCATTCTGCACCTCCTCTCTGGCATATAGTTTAGTGTAATATTCAAGAAAGGCTTCTTTTATTAATTTCTGTTGAAAAACTTATTTCCCTCCGATATCAATACTATCAATAGTCCGTATGCTCTGTTTCTTCCTCAATGTGTAGGCCAACCACCTGCCCGGTTTATTGGCATTACAGAATGTATTATGCTTCGCGTATTGTAAATTTGTTGCAACTTGTTCCGCTATAAGCATTTGGAATTGATCTTTCAAAAGTTTTATGACACCACGTATTCTTTCATCTGTTGGGTTTTTAATAAGTAACTGTTCTTTGTTCTTTATTTCTGCTTCCAATTCAAGTCTTTTCTTTTGTCGGGTCAACCTATGTTTAGAGTTCATATGAATAAGCACCCCTCTCATATAAGCTTTGCTTGCGTCCCACACAATTTCCATTGGGGTGCCTTTATTCAAATTCATTTCAAAAAACTCTTTCAAATGCTTTTTAAGTTCTATTATATTTTTTTCATATCTGAACAAGTTTTCATTTAATCTCCAAGAGCGTCTCTCAGTCTTGCATATCTCAATTTCTATCCACACTGGACTATGATCAGTCAAAGTTCTTGGCAGAATCTTTGTTCTTTTTGTCCTAACAAGTAAGTCATCTGACAACAAAATGAAATCAATCCTAGAGAAGGATCTATGTCTATCAGAAAAGAAAGTATAATCCAATTCTTTTGGGTTATGTATTCTCCAAATATCTTTTAATTCCAGGTCTTCTTTCATATCAAAAAAGGTCTGTGGTAATCTAATCCTTGACTTCGCCAGAGTCTTTTTATCTAATTTAGAATCAATTACTCCATTCCAATCTCCCATAATTAAAATAGATCTATAATCCCATTGTAGTATTTTAGTATGTAGCATTTTATAAAAATAATCCTGTTGTTGGTTAGGAGCATAAATTCCTATCAAAAGAATTTGACTGTTAGCAGAAAGTAATTCAATTGCTACAAACCTGCCATCTTGATCAGCTTCTATAAGTTTGGCTGTTAATTTTTTATTTACATAAATAACCACACCATTCTTTTTTTGGTTAGTTGAAGATATAAAATGTGTTCCTAATTTGGAATTTTTCAAATAGTTTTGATCTTGAACTGTAATATGCGTTTCTTGTAGACAAATTATATCATTATTATGTTGTTTTAAATATGCAAATACTTTCTTCCTTTTCTGTGTTGCATTCAACCCATTCACATTCCAAGATAAACATTTAATCATCATTATTCTCTTCCTGGAGCCAAGAGCAGAATAATCGGATTTCATCCGAAATCTTCTGTCCTGCATTCCCCACAGCCCCCTCTTGTATCGCCTTTGCCTCCTTTTCATCTTGTTTTTCCTGCTGTAACTGTTCTTTAAGTTGCTTGAGTTTTGCTCGGGTTATACGCTGGTCCTTGACTTCAGCCATCCAGACCGGCTCCAAAATTGGAGAAGGTTCCAGCAAAGGCTCATCCAGGAGACCTCCTTCAGCGCCCTTCAACTCCTCTGATTCCTGCTTAGATTGTTGTTGCGGTTCTTGAAGTTGCTTCTTGTCACTCTCCTTAATCTCCAAAACTGTAGATGTACGTGGGGATGGTGTTCTTTCTTTAAAGATATCAGTATAAAATTGCTCCGCCTTCTCCACAGTATTCAAACGGTGTTTCTCTCCCTTATATCTCAAAATTATGCCCGTTGGGGCGTCCCAACGAAATGGAATCCGATTATTCTGCAATTCTTTAACAAGAAAGCCAAAGTCTTTTCTGGATTTCAACATCTTAGGTGGAAGTTCCTTGTAAACTGTGATCTGCGATCCGCCCACTTGCACAGAAGTAAGAAAGGATTTTTGCAGGATATCATTTCTTATTGCTCTGTCTGTAAAGTATATGACCACATCTCTAGGCAATTGTCTTTGTCTGGCCACCCAGGAATTGACTCTGTAAATTTTGTCTATTTTACAGAAAACCATATCAGAATTAATTTTTAAGATCACAGCTAGGGCTTCAGCACAGACCTGTCTCAAGTCTTGTCTCTCCTCTTCTATAATTCCTCGAAGCCGTATAGCAAATTCCATTGCCCGGAATTGCATCATGACAATCTCGTTCTCAACTCTCTGCATCTTATCATCAACATCCAAAAATTTGTGATCATTATTTTTCATCTTGGCATTAACTTCTGATTTAAATTCATCCACTTTTGACTCAACTTTCATAATAAATCCTGCCAGGCCAGACGCCACATCTGTTATTTTTTTGGTCACCTTCTTTTGGTTCTGCTGCACTTCCTGCATAATTTCCTGTTGAGACTTTTGGATTTTATCATCTATTTTATTTATTTTATCATCTATTTCCTGTTGGGCCTTTTGAAATTTGTCATCCAGGATTTTTGAAATAAATTCTTTTAAATCTCCCATATCAAAATCTTTTTTCTGAGCTTGTGACTGCGTGTCCTGTTTGCGTGTGGGGGATCCCCCCCTGTTTTTCTTTCCTGCTTCTTTGAAGCCATCCTGCCACGTAGGCTAGCTTTTCTAAAGAGGGAGGTTCCGCTTCTTCTGCCGCCTCCACAAAGCCTTCTAAAAAGGTCCCCCAGATTTAATCAGGGCAAAACTGTGTTGAAGCAAAATCAAGTAAAAGGGAGAGATTTTCCTCTTGTTCCTATTATTACAGCCGGAGCAACTTTATAACAACTTGTTAACTTTGTAACAAAGCAAGATGACTTCACCAATCCACACTCGCTGATTCATTTACTCTAATGCTGAGCGCCATATTTTTTCCAGTCACTTTCACTCATTCAGAAGTTTTTCCCTTCAATATAAAAGATCAGCAAAGTGCTAATACTTGCAATTCAGATTTTCAGGGTTCAAGTAGAGTTCAGCTGGTTGTTTGAGTTATTTCCTTTCTCTTTTGAAGTTTCCTGCAGCCGGCTTGTTCTGCGAAAGCAGAGACGTCCCACGCCGCCCGGAGTCTCAGCAGGTTGGGAGGGAGCGCGCCTGTTTCCTCCCCAGAAACAATTCCCTGGGGGGGTTGCAGGGGCTCTACCTGTACCCTGCTGCCTCTTCTTCAAAGATCCTGGGGTTTTTGAAGCTTTCAAGCCGCTTCGCGATCTAGAAGCGGCTCTACGAACGGGTGGGCTGGCGGTGTTTAAAAAGGCACCGTCGTCGCCGAAGACGAGGAAACCCGGAAGTCTCTAAATTGTTTCCTTAATGAAGTTATTATATCGTCCACTAAGAACTCAGATCAAAATGTGGCTTTTGAATCAAGTATGGGATCATCTGATATCTTGTCCAAAGAAACTGTGTGCCTTTTTCTTGCACATTCCTCTGAAAATTTCACCTGAATAGTATATTGAAATATCTCAGCAGTGATTTCAGTAATTTTGTGGCTTTTACAAACCTTGAGCTCTGCATCCAGTTATGTATTCTAAAGTACATGTCAGTAGTTCTCATACAACAACTAATTGCTGGGCAGCTGTAATTGTAAAGAATGTAAAAACCATGATTCACTTATAAGGCCAAGAGCTTATAGTTCAAGTTACGCTGTCAGGATTGAGAATATTCAGCAATTTGCTAATTGTATTATAAATTTGAGATGCATCCAAACACGGAACTTTTACACTGTCAATGTACTGTAACTTTTCCATACCATTTCCAATAGCACTTGCACACAGTGTTTCACAAAGGAATTCAATATTTTCCATCTCTTAGCTGAGAATACAAAAAAAGAGGACAAATGTGAAAAAGCCTTAAAGAAGCTGATGTTGTTTTGCAAGATTTAACTGCATTTCGTAAAACCATGATATCCACTACAAAGTCAATAGTTTTAATGTTTACTAGACAACCTGTGATCCATATTTGGGTCATATTTTCCTTACAGAGGAACAGAATGATCACAGATGGGGGAAAAAAAAAGCACAGTGGGAGTGGGAGCTATTTCTGACTTTTTGTCAGCTTCCCCATTGACTTTTCTTGTGGGAAGCTGGCAGGGAGCATTGGAAGTGACAATCATGTGACTGCAGCTGATTGCAGAAGTGTGATAGCTCTGAAGTGACCACAACTTTGCCATATTTCAATGTCAGAAGAGGAATAGATCCTGGATTTTGAATGCATTCCTTAAGTTGGCCCATTTGGGATGTGTTGGTTCAAAAATTATTGCCCTGAGATGCATTGTTTTGCCAAACTTAAGGCTACAAATACCGTAGACACACAGACAGGCGAGTTTTAGTAGTATATACAGTAGATATCTACAAGTCTCTCTTGCACAACAGCATGCTTTCTTTTTATACTGAATCATTGTCATATTCTTGACTGTTATAGTTAATTAATGACAAATTCCGATCTTCACATTTTTTCAAGAGGAAACGGCCAATCCAGCTCCATTAGAGTCTTTCACATTTATATACAGATAGTCCTTGACTTACAACAGTTCATTTAGTGTCTCTTCAATCTTACAATGACACTGTAAAAAGTGACTTTTTTCACAGTTTTTCACAGTTACAACCTTTGTAGTATCCCCACGATCATGAGATCAAAATTCAGATGCTTGGCAACTGGTTCATACTTATGACCATTGCTTATCCCTAGGTCATGTTTTTGCAACCTTTGGACAAGCAAAGTCGGGAGGAAGCCAGATTTCACTTAACAACTGGGTTACTAACTTATCAATTGTAGTGATTCACTTAACAATTGTGGCAAGAAAGGTTGTAAAATGGGGCAAAACGCACTTAACAAATTTCACTGAACAACAGAAATTTTGGGCTCAATTGTGGTCATAAGTCGAGGACTACCTGTATTATACAAAATGCTTTTCAATCACAGATTCACTGTTTTATATACTGACTATCCTAAGAATGATATTTTTATGTTGTTTGTGATATAAGTCTGGAAACAATCAAGAGTGACAAAATACAGTAGTATGTTTTTATGATGCTCAATTTTTTCTTCAATATATGATTTGGGATCAGTTAGATAGGTTTATTCTGATTCTTTTTCTTAGATAGCAGTCTTGAATTTATTTTTGATATGCCTGATGTATTTTGTCACAAGTTGGTCGTACTTAAACATAAGTTCAACACATAGAAACAGCTACCACTTTAACATGTCCAAGTGTTTCACAGACTGCACATAAGACAAATTTTCTTTCCACTAAAAAAGCAATAATTGATAATAACAATAAAATATTTTCTCCACTAGTAAGTTTCTCACTGCAATTGGAATTTTGAAATCCCAAAATAATTGCCAATTTCATTCATTCTTGGATTTCCAAATAGCCTAAGTGTTTTTTTTTTGCCATTTTTCATCCCCTCCTCTCCCCCCTCCCCCATTTATGCACTCATGCCATCTAACAGAATAACTTCTGTCCACTGCCATGGATAGCATTTATGCAGAATGTTGTATTTTCTCTTCCCAATCTTATTACTGCTTTCACAATTCCACATTAGGTTGTGCAACCATATGGACAGTCAATAGTTGGCTTGAATTTAATATCCAAAAATGAATTTCCTTATTCAACATTTACTGTTAATGTAACTGCTGCAATCACAAAATTCAGAAATCTGTGAAATCCTAAGAATAATTACATGGCAAGTCATTACTCCAGGAGGTGTGTATCAACATGCAGAAGACTGTGTTGATCAAACATTTTTGTACCCACAAATCTGGTGTTGATTCTCCAAGGCCAATGGAAGGTAATCATGGCAATCTCTACTGAATGAAAAGGAATGGTACTTATAGCTTATTAGAAAATAGTACTTCAGATGTCCTGTTAAATACCTGTAAAAAGGGGTGTCCAATGTTGGCAACTTTAAGACTTGTGAACTTCAACTCCCAGAATTTTCCCAGCTGACTCAGAGAGTTGATGTCCACAAGTCTTAAAGTTGCCAAGGTTGGACACCTCTGCTGTAAAAGAAAATTCCCAATAATTCTTGTGATGACCAGCAAATGTTTATAGAAAGTTATAACAGACAGTTTCAACAATTGTAACATTCCTAAAGTCCTTATGCATCAGACATTCCTCTCAAAGAACTGTGGAGGATGAGGCAATAGGGCTAACCACTAAAATGTGTTATTTTATTTGATGTGAACAAACAAGGTTTTTGAAGGATTTGGTCAAAACAGTTAACAAATACCAACCAGGCCTGGTACTTTTCTCAGAGTTAAGGCTGCCGAGGCTTGCTTGAAAGTTTGTACCACTTTCTAATGAGTACTGCTGTAAAGGTTTTTTTCCCCCAAAGCTTTTCTTGTAGGAGAAAATTGAGGTGCGTGGGAGAAGAAGAACTTATATTTTATACTCAGAGTAGTTCTAAAGACCTTAACATTCATCAAACATTTGAAAACCTTCTGACTGAGGGATGCCAGGAGTAAGCCAAATGTGTTATTCAGATCTGAAAACACAATGAAAATTCTTTGTGGTTCGCAAGGTTGCACAAAGTAAATGAACCACACCAAAGAATTTCTTCTTTTACAGTAACATAACACAGGAAAAATATTTGGTGTTTTAAGTTGAACGGCTTTTTTTCATAACTCCCCTCATCTTTTTTTTTAAAAAAAATTAGTTGCATATTTTCATGGATAACAATTAGTTGATAGCAATTTATGGGAAATGTTATGGATTGTACTGGTGTACCACATCCCCATCGACCAGTCTAGTCAGCAAAACCTTCTCAGAACAGATGGACGCCAATTGCTCTGCTATAGCTCAGTGATGTTTCCTTAGAGTAGATTGAGCATCAGGATAGCAGAGCTCCAGAGTGAATGTTTAAAAAGAAATACTGAAATCAAAGAATTCTGCTCCCCTATGTTAATCATAAATATAGAATAGGGAGAGGCAGAAATGTGTCAACTCAACGTGGCCAACTCGCCATGGGACAATTCAACAAATACAAAAAATTAATTTCAGTGAAATCCTGGACAATAATTACAAAGTCAGTCCAGAAATACGAGAATTACAATAATTTCAATGAAAACGTAGTCATCAATAATAAAAGCAACTAAATGAAAGGATTAATGCAGCGTTGAATTATCCCATGACAGGTTTTCCTGTGGCTAGTTGTCCCACAGTGTGTTAGCCATGGTGAGTTGTCCTAGACACACAGAAATGTACATTTGGATCTTTTGAATAATTTGAAAGAAGTGACAAGAATGTCTGACTTCTAAATGTTTAATAAGAGTAGTAATGCTTGCATTACTTGGAGTACAACTCCAAATAAAATTGGGTTGCTGAAATAGAAGTCAACTTGGGGAAAACCAGAAGTGGGCTGAGATACAATGATTGTGAAATAAGTGATGGTCCTGAAAGCATAATTATGGTGACTCATCTTGTAAAACACAACTTTGGGCAGTTCATAGTGATAATAAAAAGCAACAACAAGAAAAAACAAAATCAGGTGCCTGATTCTCCTTCTTTAATCAGGCAGTCAATCAATTCATACAAACTTTGGGCTCCAGCCTTACTCTGCCCTAGTACCAGAGGTGGGTTTCAGCAGGTTCTGACCAATTCTGGAGAACCAGTAGCGGAAATTTTGAGTAGTTCAGAGAACCAATAGTAAAAATTCTGACTGGCCCGCCCCCATCTATTCTCTGCCTACCAAGTCCCAGCTGATCAGGAGGAAATGGGGATTTTGCAGTAACCTTCCCCTGGAGTGGGGAGGGAATGGAGATTTTACAGTATCCTTCCCCTGCCATGCCCACCAAGCCACTCCCACAGAACCAGTAGTAAAAGTTTTTGAAACCCATCACTGCCTAGTACCCATTTTGGTTTGATCATATGCTTAGAAGCTTTCTGGTTATTTATTTGAAAAGGAAGTTTTCCACACTGTACTTTTGTATTCCTCTTCTTCGAGAAGATTCTCAATATTTGATAAGTCTTCTCAAGATTATAGTAGGTCCTGTTAGTTCTGGCCCTCAAGTAGAAACTGCTCTTTATAGAAAAGTATCACATAATGGACCGGATAGGTTCTGAAAGCAACTTGACAAACACAGCCAAAGGAAAAACTCTTAATGCTCACTAAATAAGTTTCCAACCTGACTTTTGATTAATTTTGACCGTTCCTATCCCAAATTAGACATAATATATTTTCAAACATTGGCTCTGTTTTGGAATACAGGCAATCCTCAACTTATAATCACTATGGGACCCAAACTTCCATCACTGTGAGCAATGTGTCTGTTAAGAAAGTTGTGCAGCAAATCACTGAGCTTGTTAGGTGAATCCAGCTTTCTCCATGGACTTTGCTTGTTGAAAGCTCTTTGGGAATGTTCCAAATGGTGATCACGTGATCTGATTACGCTGCAACTGATATAGGTTCGTGAGGTTTATTATGCATCCGAATTTTGATCCTGTGACCATGAGGACACTGCGCTAGTCATAACTACAACGACTGGTCGTAAGAAATTCATATATAGTATTAAATACCTTAATCAGTTTAAACAGAAGATTGCATAATAAATGTATTGTGGCTACACATTTGTTATACTGTACAGGCTTCATTTGCTCGCTACCACAGTGTGTAGCCTATGCTTAATTTCCCTATTCCCCCCCCCCCAAAAAAAAATGGAACAGCCCAGTGGTAAAATTTGTTACTACCGGTTCTGTGGGTGTGGCTTGGTGGTGGGGTAATGTGACTGGGTGGGCGTGGCCACTTTTTTTTTTTTTTTTACTTTTAAAAGCATTTTTCCTACAACCTCTTCAGTCCGAAGAGGCTGTAGAAAAAAAATGCTTTTAAAAGCCTCTGATGATCAGGCAACTCAGCTGGGATCGTCAGAGGCTTTTAAAGGCATTTTTTTCCCTACAACCTCTTTGGTTGAAGAGGTTGTAGAAAAAAATACTTTTAAAAGCCTCTGATGATCCCAGATGATCATCAGAGGCTTTTTTTTACTTTTAAAAGCATTTTTTCGGTTGAAGAAGTTGTAGAAAAAATGCTTTTAAAAGTAAAAAAAAAAGCCTCTGATGATCGCGTGGCTCAGCTGGGCATGGGGAGGGGGGTGCAGGGATTTTTGTTACCGGTTCTCCAAACCACCCGCCGTCATCACTACCGGATCGGGCGATCCGGTCCGAACTGGGAGCATTTCACCCCTGGAACAGCCCTTTCTGAGAACAATTACATTGTGCCTACTCTGATTCTTTTACTTGTTCTCCCCCTACCCACACCCATCTATCTCTGGAGTACAGTAAATTCTAGATGAGTGAAAAATATGAGAAACAGTGCTCTTCACTTTGGTACTTTTCTAAGAATGTTTGTAAAATTAGGTATTATTTGAGTTACTTGTCAAAACAATCTTCCTGTGGTAAGGCATTCTATCCCTTATGAATGACTATCCAGCTTGTTAATTTAAACATCCCCCTGGAAGAAAATCACACAGATTTTTTGAGAAAACAAAGGTAAGCAGAAAAGTTATCATAGATCTACATCTAACTGTCACAGAGAGTGATTTCTTCTGAAAGAATAGCTTCTCAGATTCTCCAAATCTTTTGCATCTTGATGTCTACTAGTCAGTTTTGAAAGATCCTCCCTTCATTCCTGGAAGGAAAAGACAGGCACGGATATCCAATGCTGACATTTTGGCAACAGGGACGGAGAAAGTTGTTTCAGGGTCAAGCAAAGATGACAGCTCAAGCTAGGTCTGCAGATGCCAAAAAGTTAATAGTCTGTGTAATGCTACCTTCTTTAAATTCCTGGGATTACTGTGGTTTCAAATATTTTTAGTATTCTTATTTTCATTGATTCAAGAGGCTGTCAGTAAAATGCTGTGCTAGTGGATATCTTCAGCAAAGTGACACTTGGTTGTGGCGAAATATAATTGGGGTGTATGGAATCTGCATCTTTGCATTGTAATTGTTTGTGTGGGTGATTTTTGTGTTATAGCTCAAGTTTTAATACTAAGGACAGGAAGAGAGAAGGTAAAATACATTTTCTATTCTCATCTTCTCCAAAGCAGAGAGTAAAATAATTAATTTCTGCCTTATGAAGAATGTTAAGTAATATAAAAATAATCAACTACGCGGGTCTTGAAATTACAGGCATGCCTGAGGTATAAGAATTAGCATTCTAAAATTGTACTGCAGGAAATAGCTGGGTTTTATTTTATTCAGGTAAAAAGTAGTTGGCTAATTTGTGAGCCCAGTCAATGTGATGAGTTAATGTTTAAATGTATTGCACAAACCAGGGTTATTATATTAATTTCTGATCGTAATTGAACTCTATATAATCAAGTTGTGTAAATATAGCTGATTATCTTACTGTTCAGAATCCTTTTTGCATTGGGGAATGAAACTGAGAGTGATCTTCACATCTTCATGACACCATAGGTTCTAGAAGGTTCTAGAATCAATTAACTTTCAGCTCATCTCCTGCTCCAGAAGAAATATTCTAGAAGTAGTTTTGCAATAGGTTTCACTAGGAAGGATTTATTTATTTATTTATTTATTTATTTATTTATTTATTTATTTATTTATTTGTCAGATTTATATGCTGCCCTTCTCCTGTAGGACTTGGGGCGGCTCACAACAATAAAACAACCCGACAATAGATAAAAATTAAATAATATTAAAACCAATTCAAATCCCCAAATCCCCAAATTAAAATCCACGGCAGATCAGGGAAGTTGCTGAAAGAGCCATGTTTTTAGGTTGGCGCGGAAGGACATCCGGAGCCCGGTGGGCAACCCATTCCAGAGGGTTGGTGTGACCACAGAGAATGCCCTCATCCTGGGGACTGCCAACCAACACTGTCTGGCCAAGAGGACCCGGAGGAGGGCAGCCCTATGGGAGCGCACTGGGCGGTGGGAGGCCGATAGGAGGTGATCCTGCAAATACCCAGGGCCCATGCCATGAAGTGCTTTATAGGTGAGTACCAGCACCTTGAAGCGGATCCGGAGGATAGTTTCCCATTGGCCAGAGTTTGGTGTAATCTACTTTCCAGGTCCTAGAATTCCCCCCTCCCCTTATCAATTCTTCAAAGTAGTCCAGACAAGAAGCACAAAATAGTCGAGATAAGATTTCTAACTCTGATTTTTTTTTTTTGTATTGTAAGGTTACATTAACAGAATCTTGGTGGTCTAAAAGTATTTCTCCTCTCCTTTCTTTTTACTCTCTGGAAAACCAGGGAAGTCACTCTGCCAAAAAAAAAAAAAAAAAAAAAAATGAAGTGAGAAATGGCCTCTGTCAATTTTCCTATGTACCTTTGTTCAGTCAGATAGTCTTTGCCTTTCCCTTTTCCTGCATCTGTTAAATTTTTTGAGATCAACCATGAAGACACTTGTGTAGTGGTATAAAAGCGCACTAGAAAGCAAGAGAGGTGAGACGGGTAGTAGAGATGTTTGCATACGTCAACCAAGGGCTTGGAGGAAGTGAACACATTTGAGTTTACTTCTATTTTCTTTTCCTTGGTATGTGAGGCAAAATTTATCTTCCATTTCCCATTTCTGTCTTATGAAAATAATTTATCTTCCATTTCCCATTTCTGTCTTATGAAAATAAGCACAAATCCTTTGTTAGTTTTTCCTCCACATTCCTCCACATTCTCCAGGAGAGAACCTTATTCTCCAATGATTCCATTCCTGAGGTACATAACAGAAGAAGCAAGAAAGCACTGTACAAAGGTTTTTCTTTCAGGTAAGAGCAAGTCTTTAGTCATCCCATTTCTTAAAAGGCAGTCTTGTACAGGTCTCCTATCTGCCTAAGGAGAGGTGACTCTTACATTTGGACTTGGGAGAGTAAGGAAACCTCATCTGCCTGGTTTTGCAAAAAAAATCCTCTTTCTTATAAATACTAATATTTCTCAATCCTTCAGGCCGGGAACATCAGTGTGTGGATTTTATGGAAACATAGTGTTATTGTGTAATCCAAGCTCTATTCTTTTTTTTTTTTATTGACCAGCATGTGGGTTGGATATAAGAAATCCTGATTCTTGACAACAGCATACAACAAATAAGTAGAAATAGGGAGCAGTTGGCTAGACATTGCTATTTTTATTTAGAGCAAGGACCTCAAGGGATCCGGGAAAGGAGAAAGTAGGTTAAAGGGAGCAGAAGAATATTGGTACAGCTTGAGATGTACCAGGGCATCAACCTGCAAGGTGTGTTTAAACTGGACAAAAGTGGGTGCTTGGTTTCCAGCGATTTCAAGGGAGGCGCTGTAGTCTTCATGTTATTTTTTTCATGGTGTTTAGCCTAAACTGTGCTACAAATCATAAATTGCTTTTTGGGTATATATGACATTGATTTGGCCCGTGATAATATGAAGCCCATTCCTTCTAACTGAACCATCCAAGGAACCCTTACATTATTTTTTTTATTTTGTTCAAGCTAAAGTCCACAGATTTGCAATCTAGATTGATCCTTCCAGGAAAAATTCAGTCTATATTTCAGTTCAAGCAGTGTTTGCCTCCCTTTACTGAGCTTGTGCTCCTACTGATAAAGAAAAGATTAAAAAAAAAAGAGTCAACGGAAGGTGGAACTCTGAATCTTATGTAGAAAGAGAAAAAAAATGCCACAATATTTACATATTTCTTTTTATATAGCACTGCATTCCAGTGTGATTCCTGATGGAATCACATTAAAAAAATCAAAGTGACAAAAACAACAATTTAGAAAAATAGAAATAAAAATACATTAAAAAAATGTTTCCCATCTATCTTGACACTTCCCTCTCTTATAATATTTCATATTAGAGGAGTGTTGTAATTTGAGGAGTTGCAGAATCACTAAAATGTCACAAGACATATGTCTACTCTAATTAAAACCCTCTGCTATTTGTAGTCCAGAGTCATTTTTAATGATTAGGAAACCATTTTTAAAGATATGATGTATATCTCAGTGAGTAAATATGCTAAGAACTGCAGACCTAGAAGTGGTATCGGTGTAAGTTACACCAGAAGGATATATAGAGAAATTAGAACTCTGAAATGGTATATCAATAGCTGGATTTTATATATATACGTAAAATCAAAATTATCACTCTGTTCTTGCAAGTTGTAGACCTTTTGCTTCCAAGAAATTAGAACCTGGAAGTCCAGAACAAACTCTGAAATTTTATATTTTACTTCTGTCTACCTACTAAAAATAACTTTACCGATCAATCCTATAACATTATAGCTAAGTGTCAACTCTTGTTTAAATTATTGAAATGTTTTATCGTTGTTACCTCTTTTGACGTTTCAGAATCAACATTTCCTTTACAAAGGTTTCTCCCCTTATCTAGCTCTATGCAATACTTGGGCCAACTTTATATATAAACCAGATCCATTTGTGTAGCCTATTTAATATGTGTTAATTTTACAACACTGTATCCCACAGCAGTATAAATTCTCATACCGTTTGTACAACAAGCAACATGTTTACACACAACAGAAAACAATTTGGGGCATGCCATGCTGATTATCTAACCCTGAAGTGTCTACATTAGATGAAAATGTTATTAATTTAATCACAGTGTGAAATCAATCCCAGTTGAGCTATGATCAGAGAAGGAAGCTGTCATTTTTCTATTGTGTTATTTCAATTGTTACTCTAGAGCAATTGGTTTTATTAATTTTAGGGCCTTCGTACTCCAGGGGTCAGGCTTGTAGCAAATTTAAACTCAGACTGGATGATATAACAATGTTGAGCAAATGATCCTGGAGGCAGGCCATTTGATCTGTAGCCTTTGGCTGCTGTTTGCTTCATTTTAATCTGGAACTGTTTAAGAGCAACTGAAAAGCTGAATAACCATCTGATGGATTTCCGGTAGATTCTCAATAGTTTTTACTTAAACATATGTCTTCCATAGACCCACAATTAAAACAGGACCTCTGAGTAGTAGCTGTGCATTAGTGGTTTTATTTTATTTTATTTATATTACAGATGTACAGTATCTGCAAGAATGTTGAGGGCAAGATAGCTTTATAACAAGTTCAGAAGAACTTCCATTGATCCACCGCAAGAACATAACAATAAACAGTGCCCTGCTGGATTGAATCTCTGGGCCATCCAGTTCAGCAGTCTGTTATCATTGTGGCCAGCCAGCTGCAAAAGGAAGCCCACTAGTCTTCCAGCAATTGGTTGAAGTTGACTTCTTGTTTAAATTCTTGAGATAAAGAATTGACTTCCAAGATTTAGTTATACCAGTTCAATACAGTACAGATTCCCATACAAAAGAGAAAATTCATTATTTTACCAAACTTCTTTTTTTACTGATGTAATTCTCTACATTTCTCTGCATTTTATAACAATTCTTTTACTTTGTTCCAAGCAACGTCAAATGCACTTACAATTCATTCTGTTGGAAGGTTAATCTTTGGTATTTTTTTGGAGAAGACATACTGTATACCATTTTCTCTTGCATCTGTTTTATTTTTATCTTCCTTCCTTCCTTCCTTCCTTCCTTCCTTCCTTCCTTCCTTCCTTCCTTCCTTCCTTCCTTCCTTCCTTTCCCCATCCCATCCATCCATGCATCCATGTATATATCTGGTTGTGACATATAACAATGTTTGCTATGAATTCCTGCTTACTTTCATATGCATCCATGACTATCTGGATGATACTAATTCATACATTCCGACATGCATTCCTTTTATTCAAAAGTTACATCTTCACTTGCATGCTTGTATTCACAGTATGCACAAAAATCACAGCAACTTTATACTACTTTAATATAACCTTGTCCTTTTTATTTATTTCAAATAGACTAAGTTTCTTCTTTCTATGCCATTCATGTTTTTTTTTAAAATTATGCCTATTACCCTTCTGCAATTTTGCATATGCTGTACCATGGTTGTCATCAATGCATCCTATTCATGTTGATCTTTGCCCCCCTTGTGCTTTTTTTCCCAATATCATGTAAGGGTGGGGTTTTTTTTTGTAAAACAAGAAAGAAGGAGACTTGATGACCAATCGTAGTTGTATTCATGCCACATACAGCATTCCTTGTTAACCATAAGGACTTAACAACAGTTGGTTGAGGGTTTTTTTGGCACATTTTGGCCAATATACCACAAGGATAACCAATGTCCATTTTCCCTCAAAACATGTCCAGCTAGTTCTGTGCATGGTAGAATCTTTAGTCTACTCTCTCTACATCCCAGAGACTTATTAAATGTGGAAAAATCTCTCTCCTGAATGCCACCAACCAGGAGGTATAAGCAATGTATTGGCACTCTCAAAAAACTTTAAACATTAGATTCTTAGCAATAAACTTTTAATCTCACTCTACTGTTAGAAATCATTTGAATGAAAATTCTTGGTTAATTTAATACCCCCGACAAATAATAAATCTCCCAAGTCTGTAACATTTGATGAAGATCAAGTTCAGTGAAGGGCAGATGGGTAGCTAGTGACATGTGGTAGTTATACCTTTTTTCTACTGAAAAATTGCTTGGATATATTTCCTAAATTATGCTAGGCTGACATCCAGGTTAGACCACTGAGAGCTTTCCCGTGGTGATTACTTCTAAAATACCATTGGTGTCAAATGCAGGAAGAAGAAAATATTGAGCAAATTTCTTCAATTGGAATATATTAAATAGATTTTAAAGCAGCTTCATATATATTTGTGTCTTTTCTGACCTTTAAAAAAATCCTATGACTTGAAGCCTAATACTGACTAATGCATTGGGATCATCTTTGTAAGTTCATTGGAAGACATTAGCCAGGTAGGGATGCCGACAAGGGAAACATTAGAATTGGCACCTAAAGTTGGAAAGTTTCAGCCATTGCAATTGCTTTTCATTTGCTCAAATGTTTAACTTACTATATTTAATAGTGATATTTTATGTTCTTGTTTGCTTTTCTGCTGATTTGATTTTTAACTTTCTGCCTATGTTTGTTCATATGGAGCCTTTAAAATAAAAATACAATACACTTTCAGTTTCTCAAATATGCATCATAGCAATTTTTACAATCCCAGTTTTTTATTTTTTAATGTAAAAAACAGAAAAGAAAAACATCAACTGGATAAAAGTGGGGGCGAGGAACCAAACCCAAACTTTGAACAAAGAATGAAAAAGGAAGAAAACCCCAACACATATCAGAAAATATACATTAAAACCAAACATAAGTTTGGAAACAACAAACTTGTAAAAAATTATTTCTTAATTTAAAGGGCAAGCATTTCTAGATTCACAATGCTGTTAGAAATGTTATTTAAATAATAACGGAGTATCAGAAAATTGGATTATAATATTTGAAACTGATTAAAGCTTTGATCTGTGTGATATATTTATCTGTTTGTCCACAGGTTTTAAAAAAGCTTTCATTATCCTCACTGAATAGTTAGACATTATTATCAAGTTGTGGTTGTCTATCATCTTTTTTAGTTAGCACTGACATGTTGGCCAGACATACCAAATTTCTTACGATATTGTTGAAAAGGCCATAGTCAGTCAACCAATAGCTCACCCACTCTTCAACCACTGTTTAGCGCAGAATGAATATCAAACATCCTGTGTGCATTCTGTGGTTATGTTTTATTTAGCAGTCAAAGTGTGCAGGTTATAAGGCATGTTGTGGCCTGGACATCTCCAGAGTAACTGTCAAAGTGCTTAACTTCTTCCAGGTGGTGGTGGAAGGGGTGATACATTACAGAGGAAATGAGGTGGAGTCATTGTGGTTTATTTAGGCTGGGAGTAGTGGAAATACATACTCCTCTTCATCTCACTGTGCCAAGAATTTCATATCTGGTGCGCCAATTATAATCACATTAACCATAACTGTCTTTTGTTCCAATAGGTCTAGTCCCATTCCCAGAAAGGCAGAACTGAAAGGCAATGGAAAGAAATGAAATAATGATCCACAGTTCTGAAGGCCCCCAACCCACCATCATAGCTGTCTATTTGAGAATTGTATAAATACCACTGCTTTCAAAATATTTGCTATAGTAGTATTGGATCATCCGTTCTGTGTGTTTTTAAATCGGATCTGCTAATATAGCTGCAGCGTGAAGGCTACTACCATGTGTAAAAAGATGATTAAATCCAAATTTGAATAAGGGAAACTACTTGGTGAGATTGAAATAGAAAGAGAATATATGCACATGTTAATACTTTAAAGACCATGTTAATACTTTAAAGACAGCGTTTCTCCAAAAGCAATGTGTAGGATTGTATCCAATTTTCATCTTGCTAGTAGAATGGATAGCCCAGAATGGATGATTGATCAGGTTTTCTGTACCTCTTGCATTCTTACACACGTGTCATTGATCTTTTGTGTCTGTTTATTGGATAGAGACTATATAGACTTGTGATTAACTCGGATAACTTCAAGGAAATCCTAACTGTTCATAGTCAATACAGAGATACAAAATGAATGTTAACACTTGCTCGTTATAAATATTTTTTTGTTTTATTGCTGCCTTAAGCATTCAGACAAACATGTCAAAGAAATATAAATAAAAACAGAATTTCATTTTAAATCTGTCCAGGAGTTAGGGTTGAACTCTGTCTAAAACATTACAATATCAGCAACTGACAATCTATTCCATCTTTTAAGTGTTAGCTGGTATAGGCATCTGATTCTGAGACCTGAATAGATATTACAAAATTGGCAAAATATGACAGAACTAATGGAGTTAGAGTTCAGAGATCATAACTGCTTCAAGAAACATGTCTACTTGTACCACCTCATAATGATTTCAAATATTTCAGGCAGCATAACTGCAAGAGTGGAAGCATCATATATTTATGACCTATTCATTTCAATTGTTCATATATAATGACTTGCCACAAGATATTTCTTCAAATCAGAAGAAATAAATTAAGGTGGTTATCTATATAGCACTAAAACGTTCATCCTCGTAACCTTTGACTGAGCAAAAAGGTACTACCGTAGGGCAACATATTTTTGAACCAAGGTACTTCAAATGGGCTAACTTACAGAAAGTGTTCAAAATCTGGGACCCCTGTTTCCTGTGAAATTGAAATTTGACAAATTTTATCAAACATTTTATGATATAAAAATTATCATAAGACAGTTTACGATAAATACAAAAATCTCATAAAACATTTCCTGTGCTGATGTTTGACTATACTATAGTCAAACATGGTTCAGCATGGACTGTTTTCAAGGGAGATACAACTCTGAATATATCCCAAAGTTTCTAGCAAAAGTAGTACATTGGAAGGCATCAAAGAATCCTATAGGAAATATATCTGAAAGGATGATCCAATGAGTCGTAGGTTGTCTAGCCATTTACAAATATGTGTCACGTACAAAAAGAAAGAGGAATAAATAAACACCTTGTATGAACATCGGGCAATCCACGTTTGACATGAAACCATGGCTACAGAGATTCCTTTAATGAATCATAAATGTATGTAATCGTTATGAAAATCTACCTCCAGCAGATAGCCATTGTTTTACTTTGATGTAATTCTGATGGATTGTACCTGCAGGTTTATGAAAGTTACTGAATCATTGCTTATTACACCAAGGGGTTTTTTCCCCCATGTATTTGTCTTGCTTAATGCTGCCCATGTTATCTTTTTCATGCTCTATGGACAGGTTCAGGCTTTAAGCAGGGATTCATGCCTTACCCATTGTATGTAGTGAAAGGCTGTGAGGGAGGGTAGGAGATGGGAGAACAGAAGGTTTTATTTTTTGAGTCAGCTACACTGAGAACTAATCAATTTTTCATGTACATTCTGCCATATTTTAGCTGTGCTTCACTACAGGCTTTCCCCATCTTTCAGTATTTATAAGAGATTTTCTAAGAGAGGCTTTTCAGATTAGGTACATGGATAACACCACTGCGTATTTGACTGATCAGATAGTGTTTGTTATATCTGGCTAAAATAAAACTTTGTACTGTTGCTGTTATGTGTCCTTTAAAAGTGGACTTCTGAGTTCTTTAGTTCTGTAAGTGTTCCACAAATATCTGAACACTGAGCAGTTTTGCAGAGTTTACATTTGCATGTTTGCCTAAGAAAGATCGTCCACTTTTCTTGAAACGTCTGGAGATCACTTTTCATTTCATTGTCTGCCCTAAAACAGAATGATCAGAAATATCTACTCAAAATAGATGTAATGAAATAGTTGTATTTTAAATTAAAAAGTCTTATACGACTAGCTAAAAATTTTCAGAAATAAAACCTTACATGTATTTAGGATGTATCCATCCATCCATCTAAGTTATCTCGTTGTATCCTGCCTTTATTATTTTTAGAAATAAATCAAGTTGGTATCCAATGTATCCAACAGACTTTCCTCCTTCTATTTTTCCCCACAACAACAACTCTGGGAGTTGGGTTGGGCTAAGAGAGAATGACTATCCCAAGGTCACCCAGCTGGCTTTCATGGCTAAGACAGAACTAGAAATCAAGTTTCTAGCCTGGTGCCTTTATCCCTAGACCAAACTCTTTTATATTATATATTGTTAAATTTATATTGTATATTGTAGAGGCATATTGTCAGCTCATGAATATTCAAGTTATATATTTTAGAGGGATTTGTAAATATTTTCCCTTAGTTGAAACTTTTCATCAGATCTTGCATAAATGGAGGATTTATGAGAGTATACATAATTGAAAGCTGGTGCATATTATAGCACCTGTTGGAAAAATAGCCCTCTTGCATTTATGCTATAGTTGAGAGCGAGTCAATTTGGTCTTCTCTTTTCACCAGGAGGTGAAGGCACTGTATGTAGTATTTGCTACTATAAATGGAGCATGGTGGCTCACATGGTTAGGACCAGTGGTGGGATTCAAAATTTTTTACTACTGGTTCTGTGGGGGTGGTGTGGCTTGGTGGGCGTGGCTTGGTGAGCATGGTAGGGGAAGGATACTGTAAAATCTCCATTCCCATCCCACTCCAGAGGAAGGATACTATAAAATCTCCATTCCCTTCCCACTCCAGGGGAAGGTTACTGCAAAATCCCCATTTCCTTCCAATCTGCTGGGACTCAGGAGGCAGGGAATAGAGGGGGGCAGGGCCAGTCAGAGGTGGTATCTACCGATTCTCTGAACTACTCAAAATTTCCGCTACCAGTTCTCCAGAACTGGTCAGAACCTGCTGAACATTACCTCTGGTTAGGATGCTGGGTTGACAAGCAGCAAGCCTGGGTTTGAGACCCAAGTGCTGTCATGGGATGGGGCGAGCTTCCATTGTTTGCTCCAGCTCCTGCTGGGGACATGAAAGGAAGCCCCAATTGGGACAACGGTGATGTCATCAGCTAATCTTTTCAACCTGGAATGCCTCAGGGCTTCTGACACAAGCGTGATGCAGTTACTATATATTGGTGTTTTTTTTAATGAAAGATTGTTCTGATCAATTTCAAAGTCCACACCAGTGGTGGGTTGCCCCCGGTTTGTACCGGTTCTATAGAACCGGTAGTAAAATTGGTGGGAGGCTCCGCCCATCAACCCCGATGTCATCAAAATGCTTCTGCGCTTACAGAAGAGCACCCACATGCACAAGCGTGTGTGCGCATGAGCGAAGCAAGCATGAGAGTACAGTCCCACTACGAACCGGTAGTAAAGGTAAGTAGAACCCACCCCTGGTCCACACCCAGTACAGAATGGGGCAGTCAAGAGCGGTTCTTTTTAAAAACTCAGCTGGCTCCTCCAGACTTATAACTTCTATTCAAACTTCCCTATGGAATTCCGCTTCTGATTTTCTGCTTCTGATTTAACTCAAGAGCTCTGGATGGGATGGGGCTGTTGTGCAACAGTTGGGCAATTGCTTGAGAAAAATGCTTTGGACAGATAGCATTGGATTCCAGTATTGACAGGCTGATGCTCAAATCAAAGGAACCTTTGCAATCACGTTCCTGATTTACAGCCTTTGGGATGTATTGGGAAATTGAGGAGGCAAAGGGAGATTGATGAAGTTATCTTGGGAGTTTGCCATTTGAGCGTAATGGAATTCCAAGTAATACGTACCACATCCATCATGTGCGGCTCTTAAACTTTTTTAATCTCTGAGATTTGGTTTAAATTAGAATGTTGTAACTATCCTTTCAAAAAGGAGGAGGAGGAAGAGCGTGGGGAGGGGGACAGGAAAGGAAACAACAGAGAAAGAGAAAGGTAGATTTTGATCAATGATGTATATATACAAAGGTAATCTTAAAGTATGTATTCTGTTTAAACCAGGGGTGAAATGCTCCCGGTTCAGACCGGATCACCCAATCCGGTAGTGATGGAGGCAGGTGGTTCGGAGAACCGGTAGCAAAAATCCCTGCCCCCCCTCCATTGCCCAGCTGAGCCACGCAATTATCAGAGGCTTTTTTTTAATTTTTAAAAGCATTTTTTCTACAACCTCTTTGGCTGAAGAGGTTATAGAAAAAATGTTTTTAAAGGGAAAAATAGCCTCTGCTGATCAGGCAAATCATCTGGGATCGTCAGAGGCTTTAAAAAAGAAAAAGAAACCCTCTGTCAATCAGGCAAGTCAGCTGGGATCGTCAGAGGCTTTAAAAAATAAAAAGAAAGCCTCTGCCAATCAGGCAAGTCAGCTGGGATCGTCAGAGGCTTTAAAAGCATTTTTTTTACAACCTCTTCAGCCGAAGAGGTTGTAGAAAAAATGGTTTTAAAAGTAAAAAAAAAAAAGTTGGCCACGCCCACTCAGTCATATTACCCACCACCACCAAGCCACGCCCACAGAACTGGTAGTAACAAATTTTACATTTCACCACTGGTTTAAACTGAGATTGGATCTAGAATCTATAGGCAACCCTTATGTACCTGTTTCCCTGAAAATAAGACCCAACCAGAAAATAAGGCCTAGCATGATTTTTCAGGATGCTCTACCCCAAAAATAAGCCCCAGTTAAAATCGTCAGCAGACGGAAGTATTTAGTACTGTATTTTCCTCAAAATAAGACCTAATCGGAAGATAAACCATAATGTGTCTTTTGGAGCAAAAATTAATATAAGACCCGGTCTTATTTTTGGTGGAAACACGGTAGGTTTTCTGAGCAATCTGTTTTCTTTTTTTTCTAATCTCTTGTATTTGCTTTTTTTATATATATAACAAAGAAAAAAAAAGCAGGTGGATTATGTTCTTTTGGAGGGAAACTTCTGTTGCAACACTTAGGTGGTCCTTGTACCCTGAGGTCTTTTTCCAGAATTCTGCTTCCTCTACCAGATGCCTAGAAGGAAATTAAATGGTGACTCCAGCTGTTTGTATAACCACAAAAATCTCCTGATGATTCAGGTTATTTATTGTGGACAATATAAAAAAGATGGAGATAAAGAGAAGAGAAACAGAAACAAGATGTTGTTTGTCTCTGCTTTGTTTCCTATCTGCCACATCGGTTTGTAAACTGTTAGGTTTACTGGAAGGATTATATAGTTTATAAAATGCAGTTGATTAACAGAAGCCCTTCTCAATAGGTGGGTGCCGAGTAGGATGAATTTAAATGTAAATATTATATACATACATACATATATGTATGTATATCAAATTTATATTTCGCTGATTTAGAAATAAAGGGAGAATAGTAAAGAGCTATTTCAAGCTATTTAGCTCTCATCAGCTAGCCATACCATTACTTGGGTTCGAACTTGGGCTGCCTGCATGTTAGGCAGTTGTATTAACCTCTGAGCCACAAGTTCTCCTCCCTTCATCAGCTTGAGCCAGGGGAGAGATTAAGTGTTTTTCTATTGAGGCACCTGGTCTACCCCACCATGTGGGAGGGAGCATACTGCTTTACTTTGTTCGGTGCTTTAGGTACACAAAAGATAGGGGTGCTTGCATTTCAGAATACTGTAAGGAATAACAATGTAGTAATGCAGTTAATGAGCTATGAGCCTTGATAGTACAGTGGTTTGGTGCACCCTGTCATTAACACAGCTGCCTGCAATTTCTGCTGGTTCGAATCTCTCCAAGGCTCAGCCTTCCATCCTTTCTAAGGTAGGTGAAATGAGGACCCAGTTTGTGGGGGCAATAAGCTGACTTTGTATAAAATATACAAAAGAATGAAGGCTATTGCTTAACGCATTGTAAGGCGCCCTGAGTCTCCGGAGAAGGGCGGCATATAAATCAAATTAAAAAAAAAAAAAAGACATTTGATGTGTATTTGGATGGAAAACAGTTAAATTGTATATAAAACAGTAAAAGCGAAACTAAATTCACAGTAGTTTAGCTACACTAAATGTAGTTGCATAGCATAGAAGACTGGAGATCTCACACCTCCTTTCTCTGCAGCCTTACACTTTGGCCCCACATCCTGCCTTGGTTTAATGGCTTGGAGATTCCACTTTCCAACATTTAGCTTCTGGGTGGCAGTTGATTTGGTCTCATATGCTAATATTTTTTTCTAGTGCTGAGAAGGTAAACTTAGGGGGAAAAAGCAGTTTTTCTAAAGCTATCTCCTAGCTTTGTAGCGTAAATGGAGGTAACTAACGTTTCAGCCATTCTTTTACATCTTTGGAGAGAATAATCTAATATCACAAGAGATAAACAAAATTAAACTTTTTTAAAGTAGAAAAGTTATGGCAAATGAAATGTTACAAGCAGTCCTAAGGTTACAACAGCAGTTGGGACCAAAATTTCCATCCTTAAGCTATATAGTTGTAAACCATGATGTCATGTGTCAGCATCACTTAGTGATGGCGGTTGCAGGAAGAGTCATACATGCTGGCTGGCTTGACCATGTAACCATGGAGGTACAGAGGAACTTTGAGGACCAGTCAAAAGTCCATTTTTTTTCAGTGCTGTCAGAATTGACTGATTGTTGAACAGATGGATGTAACCCAAGGACTACCTGTATTTACTTTTAAAAGATTTTTACCAAAATATTTGCAATGATCCAGACAGATCACAAGATGGTGCTGTTGTTGTTAGTTGCGAAGTCGTATCCGACCTATCTCGATCCCATGGACAACTTTCCTCTAGACCTTCCTGTCCTCTACCATGCCCCGGAGACCATTTAAGCTCACGCCTACTGCTTCAGTGATTCCATCCAGCCACCTCATTCTCTGTCATCCCCTTCTTCTTTTGCCCTCAATCGTTTCCAGCATTAGGCTCTTCTCCAGTGAGTCCTTCCTTCTCATTAAGTGGCCAAAGTATTTCAGTTTCATCTTCAGGTTCTGGCCTTCTAAAGAGCAGTCAGGGTTGGTCTCCTCTAGGACTGACTGGTTTGATAGCCTTGCAGTCCTAGGGACTCGCAGGAGTCTTCTCCAGCACTATAGTTCAAAGGCCTCAATAGTTTGGACAAGAAGAACTGCTCTAGATTATATAACAGTTCAAACAAAGGGATCAAAGCAATAAATAAATTGACTAGCATCTAATGGTCTTGTATGGAAGCATGACTTGAAAATTTTGGATAGATCATCACATTCTTCATAATGTGCTGTGATGGATATGGTACTGTTACAACAGCAAATTGTACTTTTTTTCTTGAACAAAAACGATTCAAAAACAATTTCACAATCACATGATCTATGGGAAATGTCTGATCTGTTCTTTGAGACTATTTCAAAAGATATTAGATATTATTTCTAAAGATATCCCACCCCCCTCTCTTTCTCTCTTTCCATCTCTCTATCTCTCTGTCAGGCCTGGAAGCCATCTTTTGTATTAGGCCTAATAATTGTATTAGAACCCTATTTAATACCCTGTCTAATAACCTTGTATTAGAACCCTGACACACTCTCTCTCACTCTCTCTTTTTCCCTCCCTCCCTCTCTTTCCCACCTTTTCCCTCCCTTTCCCTCTTTCTTCCTCTCTCTCTGTCCCTCCCCCTCCCCCTCCCCTCTCTCTGCCTCTGTTTCTCTTTCTCTCTCTCTTTCCCTCCCTCCCTCTCTTTCCCACCTTTTCCCTCCCTTCCCCCCTCTCCCCCTCCCTCCTCTTTCTCTGCCTCTCTCTCTCTCTCTCTTTCCCCCCTTTTCCCTCCCTTTCCCTTTCCCTTTCCCTTTCCCTCTCTCTCTCTCTCTCTCTCTCCCTCCCTCCCCCCCAGAAGTGGGGGGAAGGAACCCCTGAACTGGTGCTGGGTAGTGGGAATCTGATATCTGTAGGCCAATGAGCGCAGGAGCAGCGTGCTGAAGTTCAGCTGGCTGGTGGGGAGGCAGGGCATCCCAACACAGATAGCTCTGCAGGAAAAGCAACTGACATCTGGGAGGCCCGAAGGAGCTGAGACAACACAGGGTCGCATTGTGGCTCCATGTCGTAATGGGCTTCAGGAGGAGGGGACCCCATTGTGAAGCACACGAGTGAAAAAGTTCACTCAATCAATTCCAACTTCTCAAGATCTTTTTCTTTTGTGAGAAGTTGGAATTGATTGAGTGAATTTTTTTTTTTGTCTCCCTGCAAATGATGGCGAGAAACGCGATGGAGCTGGGTTTGGGCGACGGCTCGCGTGTCCACAGAGAGGGCTCTGTGTGCCACCTCTGGCACATGTGCCATACGTTCACCACCATGGTATATACATTGCTAAGCCAGAGTAATATTTAGCATCTATTCAGATAGGAAATGTTTTAAGAAATGCTTTTATATTGTTAGTCACAGCAGAATAATTGTTTTATACATTGCATTTAGCTTAGCGGCAAATATATCAGTGCTTGATGTATCAACCCTTACATTTGTTTTAGCTGATGACAAGATTGTAATATTCACAGTGGTTTTTGCTAGGTCATTGTTGCCTACAGAAGGATTCCTGGATGTGATATCTCAGAATGTATTTGTTGGCATGGTGCTTATTGTATAAACAGCATTTTCTGTGGTCCATTGTGGAACTGGAACCGATTTGTGTTTTGGCCAGTCTTTTCTGGCTTAAATATCATTTTTGTGCTGACACAACTGTTGCCCAGTTTCAAGGCTGAAAGTAAATGGCTCTAATAGTTTGGCAGACCAAACCATTGCTTCATGGTGGAATTAAACAGGGATACAACAAACAGATCTAGGACATGTGGACGTTTTTGAAGACCACAATGGAAAGTAGTGGCAACGCATTCGAAGTGTCATGTTTACCTATGGCATATGATGTCAATTAAATGCTCGCTTTATCTTATCCTCTAAGGATTTCAAATTCACAAAAGCCATTGAAATGGAACTCTAGGCCAGCAGCCAGTGTTGTTTCTAGTGAATTCTAATATAATACATCCCACTTCTTCATTCTCTTCTATCTAATCATAAAACTATTGTGCAAAGCTTTATTTTTGTCGCCATGTGATAGTGGCCCATGTGCATCCTCTTTTTTGTGTCTCCCTACGCTGTAAGAGATCATGCCACAGAAATTTTGAAGCAAACTATCAACAAGTTGAAGTGTAATGTCCTACTGAATTACAATAAGATATCAAATAAATTTTTTGATATCTTATTTTGATAATTATTTTGATATTTTATTTTGATAAGCTTCTGCCAACCTAGCAGTTCGAAAACACGTAAAAAATGCAAGTAGAAAAATAGGACCACCTTTGGTCCTATTCCGTTCGCCTTTTGTGTTTAGTCATGCCAGCCACATGACCACGGAGATGTCTTCAGACAGTGCTGGCTCTTCGGCTTTGAAACAGAGATTCCCTAGAGTCGGGAATGACTAGCACATATGTGTGAGGGGAACCTTTACATTTACCTTTATCAAAGAAATAAGATATATAAGCTGAAGACAGAAGCAAAAGTTATGGAAAAAAAATAAAATGATATGCATACCCCAAACACAAGTAGATTGTTTTTTTTTAAAAAAAGCTTAACCATATGATGTTGTTATTTGTATCACAGAAACCAGTGGTCTCACAGTATTTCTCAACCTTGGCAACTTTAAACTGTGTGGATTTCAACTCCCAGAATGGGGAATTCTGGGCATTGAAGTCCCCACAGCTTAAAGTTGCCAAGGTTGAGAAACACTGGTGTAAAACAAAACCCTTTTCTAAGGAAAGTTGCCACGTGCAGCTTCACCTCCATCTTCCAGTCCACTGGAATGGTGGAAATCAATTATGTAAGAGGGCTCTGGACTCTTCTTGTTTTTTTTTTGTTTTTTTTTTGTTTTTTGTTTTTTTTTTTTGCTGAATCACAACCTGAAAACAGAATGAGACCAAATCTGATGTGGGGAGAAACTAGCAAATGAAAGATGGAATTTAAAAGAGGCTGGATCAGGCCAAGGGCTGCAGAGACACCAGGCAATTGACACTGATACTTTTCCAACACAAACCCAAAACAACAACTTAATGTAAGATGTAGTAGATGTAGTTAATAAATAGATGCAATAAGTTTTAGTAGATGTAGTTAATGTAATTAATAAACAGATGTAATAAGATGTAGTACATGTAGTAAGATGTAACTTAAAACTAGCAGTTCAGAGACAGAGACAGTGGTTGCGATAGTAAACAATTTTCTGCCTAACTTCAGAGACTCCTAAATTGGGGCATGTGGTAAAAATAATTTTTTTTCAAAAGCCCCACTTTAATTTCTATTCTACTTATGGCTTTCTCCACCCATACACTACGATGCTCCCTTTCTGCTAATGTAATTTCTGAATAAAGATGGTAAATGATGAGATTTAAAAAGCTGTCTTGGGAAATTAGCTTTAATGAGCTATCTTTCTCCTGCTGCTAAAAAAAAAAAAAAAAAAGAAAATCTAGAATAACTAACAAGATCCCACATTTTTCACAAACCTACACATTCATGTCTTCAATTTCTCAGGATTTTTGCCAACCATTACTCACTGAGGTAAGCCTACCTTCTCACAGCATCCTCTTATCTGACAGTGACTGAACTAAAAGTGCAGTTGTTCATCCTAGAAGGAGTCATTTAATATGTAAAGCCAATAAAATTTCAAGTGGCTTATATAGAAATTGTTTTCCTAGGCTTGAGTCCTCTATTGGAGCATTTTGTCTATATGAGAAGATGCTGGACTTTGTTCAGTTTATGGTTGCCAATCTATTTTAAACCATGTTTCCAACTTCTTGAATTTCAAAGAATCCTAGAATGATAGGGTTGGAAGGAATCTTGAATGTCCATTAGTCCAACCATTTGACCAAAGCAGAATCCTCAGACTCCCATCCAGATTCATGGTTTTCCAAGTTTTGTTTGATGGAGCATCCACAGCTCCAGGAACCAAGCTGTTCCAGTTCTTAATAACTAACATGGTCAGGAAATTCCTCCTTATTTCAAATTTGGATTTCTCTCTATAAAGCTTCCACCCATTGGTGCTTATCCTACCCTTCATCCCTATGAGGAAAAATAACTACATTCTTTTTCCTGTGACAGTCCTTTAAGTTTTGGGAAGACTGCAGTCTGTTAGAGCTAAGCTCAGTACTATAGGACCTGCTGAACTGTATACTTAAAGGCCACACTTCCTTTACCTGACTCTACCAGCCTTAAGTTCCTCTTGAGTACTTTTTGTTTGGTGTGATGCACGAGGGAAAAACTGATTAGGATCTGTTATGATTAAGATCAGCTTTGATTAGTAAAAATGTGCTCAATCTTTGTGAAGGCTTTTTATACTCCTTTCTATATTTACTTCTTGAGGGCTCCTGATTTCTATCACTGAAGAATAATGCATCCTCTTTCCAATGTACAATTTAGATTGTTGAAAAGACATTGATGCCTTGAGTATAAAAAAAAGGCTGATGCACACACACACACAGACACACAAATTAATATGTGAAAAGAAATGTCACAAGGCTGTGGAAACCTCCAAATAATTACTATCCTAGAGTGATGAGCAAGGTTGCAAATCCAGCAGCTAGATCTTAATAGATTAAGATCCATTAACTAAAGAATTATCTGATCTTCAAAGCTATGCTAACCAATATTTTCTTAGTATATGTTGCTTGACTTCACATAATACATGTAGTTACCATCATTGTCTTCTTTTTCTGGATAGTTTTTCAGCCCTTTTTCATATCTATAAGGTATGTTTATCTAAATCCTTGGTGTTAAAAAAAGTTGAAAATATTTTAATATCAAGTATTGGAGGAAAGAGTATAAATCTTGTACACTGAGGACTGAATTGAATTGAATTGGCACAGTTGCAAGCACTAAACCTTAATTAGATATAGTGCATACATTAACATTATGTGTGCACTATATGTTTATTAAACCATATTTGTTACATTACTGTAATGTAAATCACAACAAATTCTCTGCTTCCATTTATAGCTTAATTTATCCTTGTTCATCTGGGTTGGGCTACATTTCTTTCATCAGTCAAACATTTTTGCTCCATGCTTCTTCCTAACTACTGAAACCACATCATATTATCCACTGTGCGTTTGGTTTTAGGATGTGTCATGAAGCAGGTCCTTTTCCTTGGTCCCACCAAGGTTCATGTGTTGATTGGAGGAAGTTTGTCCCAGAAAATCAAGAAAGAAAGAAAATGTGAGGGAACCACAAGAGATTTGAGGCTGAAGATCAAACACAGAGATGCTGGAACATGAGGAAACCAAAATAGCCAAGCCATCTGGGAAGAGGCTGCTGGGCAAAAGAACTGAAAGCCACTCTAACCACGATTATGGAAGCCTTTCAGTTATTGTATAGACATTCTTGTCATATAAAGACGTGGCTTGACATATGCTCCATCACTGGAGGCTTTCAAAAAGAGACTGTGCAATCATTTATCTGAAATGATATAGGCAGGGTCTCCTGCTTAAGCAGGGGGTTGGACTAGAAGACCTCTAAGGTCGCTTCCAACTCTATTATTCTGTTCTATGTTCTATGTAATGATTGTTCTATCTTATTAATTCAGAACAGTTGCCCAAAGGCTATGAGGAGAGGTAAGTAATGGAAGATCCACTGTTCAAAATCAGCATATTGATAGCCTGTATAGCCTGAAAGGGCTTATGGGGCAGAACAACTGTCTGCCTGCCTGCCTGCCTCTCTCTCTCTCCCCATCCATCCATCCATCCGTCCGTCCGTCTATCTGTCTATCTATCTGTCCATCTATCCATCCATCTATCTATCTGTCCATCTAGCTACCTATCTACCAGCCTGCCTGTTCTATCTATCCATCTGTCTATCTGTCCATCCATCTGTCCGTCCGTCTGTCTGTCTGTCTCTATCTGCCTATCTATCCATCCATCCATCCATCCATCCATCCATGACATTATCCCCCAGCATTCTTACTTTTATTCTGCATTTTAAGATTTGTAGGGTTGACCCTTTAATGGATTATTTTTGAAGAAATTATTTTAAGAACAATGCATGCTGTTACCTTGAAAGACCTCAAGCGAGTGGTCAGCAGAATGTTAGTCTCTCTTCTTAAAACTATAGTTTGCACCGGAAGGATATTTTTTCTTTTAGGTTTAGCTATTGATAGCCTTGGGCACAGATTTTAGACTAGAAGTGAAAGATACATTTTCCTTACCATTAAAGAAATTAAAGATATTGAATCAAAACAGTCTTAAACTCATAATTTTTTCTTGGGGAGGTTTAATGTGATGGTAAATAAAATAAATAAATAAAAAGAATAGGAGGCAGCAAAATATATGTAGCATCTGAGGTTTTAAGAAATAACAGGTGACATATACACAGGCAATAAAATAAATATTAGCATGCCCTTTTGGCAGACTGGCATTTTCCTCCCAACTGAAGGCTTTTTTTCTAGTGATGTCATTAGGCAAATTGTATCTACATGCAGAAATTACATTAATCATAAAGAATGGAGGCATCTGTAAAGAGGGAAATAGGCCAGATTCCTTTTTGAAGCTACTAGTATGAAGGTAAATGAAAGCTGTTTGATCCTACTTGCCACCTTGTATTTAAAGGACTTGGCATCATATTTAAACCTGTGGATTAGACATTCATAATATTCAGAAGTACAGAAATGTGTTATCTAATATAGAGGCAGGTAGCTAAAGTTTTCCTTTCTGCGGCTATGCTAAGTGTGTAATTTGGGGAGAGAAATAAAATGCCCTTCTAATGAAGCATAACTGCACTGAAGGAAACGAAAAATAAACAATTAGGTATTAATTTGGGGCAGGAGCTGCCACTTTCTCATCAGGTTTTTTGCCAGGTTGGTGAAATAAATCTCTTTCTGAAAGAGGTAGAGAATAGGGCTCCTTTTAATTTAACAGATTAGCAGAGTTGGAAGGTACCTTGTAGGTCATCTAGTCCAACCCCCTGCCCAATCAGGACACCCTACACAGGGTTAGGTTCTAAATTTTTACTGTGGGCGTGGCTTATTTTGTGGGCGTGGCTTGATGGTCATGTGACAATTCTTTAGGATTTAGCAGAGGTACTGATCTACCAGGCTTTTAATTGCTTGCAGAGCTGTACCGGTCTACTCATTTGTTTTTGGAGGCACTGATCTACTCATTTGTTGTTGGAGGCACCAGTCTACCACCACACTGCCTTTTAACACTGATCAGCTGTAGGGCGGCCCTTTGAAGCCCTGCTTCAAAGAGTTTAAGAGTTTAAACAATTTTTTTCCTTCTAGCCAATCAGCTGGGACTCAGGAGGCAGCAATAGATTGTGGGTGGGGCCAAATAAAAGGTAAGAATAATGCGGGGTGGGTGGGTGGGTGGGGAGGCCCAGTTCCAGAACAAAGAGAACCAGTTCGGTGACGTCATATTGTCACTGATATCGGCTTGGCCGAACCGGGCCGAATCGGGAAGAACCCACCATTGACCCTACACCATTTCTGACAAATGGCAGTCCAATCTCTTCTTGAAAGTCTCAAGTGCTGAAGCTCCCATAACTTCTGAAGGCAAGCTGTTCCATTGGTTGATTGTTCTCACTGTCAGAAAATTTCTTCTTATTTCTAGGTTAAATTTCTCCTTGTTCAGTTTCCATCCATTATTCCTTGTCTGGCCTACAGGTGCTTTAGAAAATAGCTTGACCCCTTCTTCTCTGTGGCAATCCCTCAAATATTGGAACACTGCTATCATGTCTCCCCGGTCCTTCTCTTCACTAGACTAGCCATACCCTGTTCCTGCAACCGTTCTTCAGATGTTTTAGTCTCCTGATCAGCCTGATTGTTCTTTCTGCACTTTTTCTAGAGTCTCAGGCTATTTTATTAAATGTTGTTTAAAATGGGGGAGGATTGATGAATTGCTAGCTGAGCAACCAAGTATAAAAAGGAAGAGGAACTGTTTGGAAGTAGGGAATGAGTTGCTTAATCTGCAGTATTTTATGAAAGTATTAGAATGAGCCCTCCATGATCTTAAAGAGGATGAGATTTCCTCTTCACCTCTCCCTGTCCTTTCATTCTTCAGGATCTATACCATGATTGTATTAAACCAGCAGCCTAAGCTCTGTTGTGGTAGAGTTGAGAAGAATAACTAAGGTAGACCAATAAATATAAAGTTCCACTGGCAAATGGTTAAATCAAATCTGAGCAATTTTAGGATATGAATTGAATTCTGCTCCTCTGATGGCATACTCTGGATGTAAACAGATAGGGAGTGATCCCCATGCCTGCACATTTACAAATTCAAGACCTGGTGATGGTAATATGGATTTAAGTAATATGGACTTTAATATGGACTTAGGTAATATGGATTTAGGATTGTAGAGAATGAAATTAAACTTTTTTTTTTTACTTTAATCAGTAGAGATGGAATATAAAATGGAACTGAAAGTGATTTGGCAACTGAGCTGCAGTCTAAATTCATTTTTCATCAGCTATTTCTTCCTAAAAGTTGCTGTGACGGTGGATCAAAAGCTTATGAAAACAGATCAATCAAATTCATTACACGCAGACAAGATGTCAACAAGGCACACCCATTGTTCTGGGCTTGGTAGCTTATGTGTTGTGTGAGCCAAACCAAAATACAAGACAGTCAAAAACCTGTCCCAAGTGGGTGTGACTGCAAGCTTTGTGTGGCTCATGTTTGAAACAGAACTCTTGCAGTAGCTTGTGTTACAGACCCAGGCTGCCACCTCATCAGGCAGATGATAACAAATGAGTAAAATAAAACAGAATTGCATCCCTTATTAGTCAAGTGGGCTCTGGTCCACCAAAATGAATACCAAATACTTTTCCTCATTTTCACTCTAGTCCTCTCCTTTATTTTCTGTGCTGCATGAAAATTACTACCCTGATACAGAAGTGGAAACTCAATTTGTAACCATCATATTTCTGCAGTGAGTTACAAATAGATGACTGTTGTTGGAAAGTATCTTCCAAACCACTTCCTTCACCTGCAGTCAAATTGTAAAATCAGAAGTGCTGCTAATGCTGAAATAGGTTGTTTGTTTATTTCCTGCCTGTATTATTTTTTTTACAAATAACACAAAGTGGCAAACGAATCTAATACTGATTCCCTCTTCTATTTTCCCAACTACAGCCCTAGAGATGAGATGAGTAACAAGCTCAAAGTCACAGAGTCGGTTTTTTTATGCCCAACACAGAACTAGAATTTACCATCTCCTGGTTTCTAATTTGGTACCTTAACCACTAGACCAAACTGTTTTATTGTCTAGTTGCAATTAAAAGGGGAAAAAAAAAGTCTGAGAAGTCTAATTAAATAAATCCCTTCTTGTGACCTTAGTAGTCAGGGTTCTACTATTTGTCAGTTTTCTTGACAGTTTTCTTGACAGTTTTCATTACTATGGCAACTCAGCTGAATTTTCCTAATGCATCAGTGCTTTTTTTAATAGGGTACTTTGGCCCTATCAATGGCTCATCCTTCCAGTTGCTAAGGTTGCAAATAGCCTGCGGTATCCAGTACTCAAGATAGAAATGCTGTCTCATTTTCACATTAATATGTGAAAGGATTTATGAATCACAAGCAGAATCAGTAAATACGCATGCATACATACATATTATATATGCATATACCTATACATGTACACACATACTTTCTTTCAGAAGTAGAAATAACATTATGCTAACAAGACCAGGCTGCTACGTCTCCCCCATTTATGGGTATGTGGCCCTGCTTGATAAAGCTGAGCCAGTATTTCAGGGTTGAGTGAGGGTGGTTTTGCCTGGCAAAGCAGGTGCTTTACCTCAGCAGAACTACCCTGTTCACTAACTTGGGAGCAGGTTTTGGCCAGCCATCAGAATGTGCCTCTTCCCTTTGGTTCATGGTCGTTTTTCCTGCAGGTAATGGCAGGTGGCAGCAAGGGAACACAAGAGCCACTTCTTCAAAGTGTCTCGTATGAAATCTGTGAAGACGTCCTTGCTCCCTAGGTCAGAAGAGGGCTGAGCAGTGAAGGTAGGGCAGCAAAGATATACTTGTATGTAGTGGTGGGTTGCTACCAGTTTCCCCCGGATTGGGCGAACTGGTAGCGGCAGTAGTGGGAAGCTCTGCTCACCTGCCTGGACGCTTCTGCGCATGCGCAGAAGTGTTACACGAGCGAGCAAACCGGTAGCAAACTAAATTGAAACCCACTACTGCTTGTTTGTCTCCTTGTGGACCAGAGATAAGCACATTCATGTGGTCAGGAGGAAAAGCCCCACAACAAGAAAGAAGAGGGCAGGATGATTGGTGGTCGGTACTTCTGGGTAAAAGAATATTTGTTCTGCCCAAAGTTAAAAAGAAAACAAAAAGGGCAAAAGTTATTTTTTTAAATGAGCTGGGCAAGTGGAATTTACAGTGCCTGGGATGTTGGATGAAACACTGGATTTGGAATCTGTTTCATTTTATCTTTATTTTATTATTGGTTGCAAACTATCTTTATAAGGGTGTTTAATTTCAGTGTGTCTCTGAACACACCCAACCACACACATAGCCTACAATGAGATTTTGAAGGAATAGTTTTTCTTCTGCACATGACTGGAGGCACCTCCTCCCCACATCAATAAGATATGACTGTATATATGAGGCAGAAATCCCTTACTTGGTACAGTATATGTGTGTTTCTCTTTCTCTTTTCTTTCCTTTTTCAAAAAATCACTTAAGAAACATCAGGGGTAATATTCACTTACCTTCGCTACCGGTTCGCAAATGTGAGCGTGCGCAGAATCTTCCATGCATGTGCAAAGCATCAAAAACGGGATGTGATTACATCCGGGCAGGTGGGCGGAGTCTCCTGCCACCGCTACTGGTTCGTGCAAACTGGATAGAACTGGCTGAATACCACCACTGAGTAACATCTAATATCAGTCTGGCCTAGTAATGAGTCAAAATAACGTTCATCTACTGAAAGAAATATCCTTTCCACAAGGCATATTTTAGATATTGCTACTCAATGCACAGTTAGATATTATTGGTTAACATTAAGAGGTAGGTTCCATTAAATACTTGCTTAATATTTTCTTTAAGTCATCTCTTACCATTAAAGGTAAACTAGGAGAAGGTGACATTTGTAATTTTGACTTCATTTTTTAAAATCCCACCTCTATTATAAATAGCCCAAGTCAGAGAACATACACAATACCCTTCCTTCCTGATATTTTCCCCACAACAAAAAACCTTTCAGGTGAGTTGGGGAGAGAGGGGGGGGAGGGGGGGAGGGAGGGAGGGAGGGAGGGAGGGAGGGAGGGAGGGAGGGAGAGAGAGAGAGAGAGAGAGAGAGAGAGAGAGAGAGAGAGAGAGAGAGAGAGAGAGACCAAAGTCACCCAACTGGCTTTCATGTCTAAGGCAGAACTAGGCCAGCACCTTAACCATACCACCAAACTGGGTCATGGGGTTTTAATTGTATGAATAGTTTCTCATGCTCCACAAAAAAACCCTCATCTTTCCCCCTCATTTATACAACTGCTTTTTGGAAATAGAAGAAAAAATGATAGGCAGCTCTGGGACCCTGTTTCGAAATTCACTATAAATTATTTTGAAAAACTATGTAAATCCTGTGAAGTTAATGTATGCAATGCTCTATGGGAATGATCTTGCAGAACAGGAGGGAGAGCCTCAGACTGGACAACTGTTGTGTTAAAAGGTATCTCAGCCCACAAAAGAAAAAAAAGACTAAAGAGGCCGTGGGAAATGTCTCAGAAGGGACCTTCCTTAGTGTTTGAACAGTAAGTGTGAATGTGTCAAGGGCCCCAGCTATATTGCTAATTGTCCAAATATCCTGCTCCTATGTATATTTAATTTGGATGTTTTTTAGAGCTCTTATTGGTTTTTATTGTTTTAAAATGTTTACAATATTTTTAACTGTAATATATTTTGTGAATATATTATGCTCAGCGTCATTGAAATGGGTGACCATAAAAGTTTATTGATTGATTGATTGATTGATTGGATGAATAAAATAATAATAAAATAAAATAAAATGTAAAGTAAAGTAAAGTAAAATAAAATAAAAAATAAAATAAAGTAAAATTAAATTAAATTAAAATAAATTAAAATAAAAGGAGTGGAGAAAGAAGGAGAGGGATGTGGAGAAGAGGAGAGAGGAGAGGGGAGAGGAGAAGAGGAAAAGGGAGAAGGAAGGAAGGAGAAGGAAGTAGAGAGGGGAAAAGAGAGAGATAAATATATAGACCCATATGGTACAATTATGAAAATAATGCTTATAACTATGATGTACAACATTATGCATTTAAAAGAGACTATAAATGTATGATTAAGAGAATATTGGTTATAATCAAGATGTATAAAACTATATATACTTAAAAAGGACCAGATACAGCCAGTACACTGTCGTTGCAAAACTGGAAATCTGATCTATTATAAAGAAAAATGTACAATAAAAATATTTATATATATATATAAAGAAAGACTTTCTGGCTTGCAAGATGCTTAATGTTAAAGTAACCTTACAATAAAAATACAGCTAGTACTCCTGGTCGTATTTCTTGTTTGAATTACACCACAGGACTAACAATACGGCTACTTTCCCAACCTGGCACACTCCAGATATATTGGGACTACAAGTCCCGTAACCTCCCAGCCAGCATGCTTGAATAGCATAGATCCAGAAGACCCCAAGTGGGGGGCAGAATAATTTCATGACACTAAAAGAAGAAAATGTCCTCTCCTAAGATAATGCTGAGGTTGCAAATGTTTTAGAGGTTTACTTAATGCTCCCAGATATGCCCTAAGAAAATGACTTTAGGGAGAAAATGTGATCTTATTTACATCCTATTTTGACAAGCACCAGTGATTGCTCATGCCAGATTTTTCTTGTCTTCTGTCAAGTAGACATGCAATTAATTAGTCTTTGAGCAGTAACCCAGCCAGACTTTTTAACCCAGAAGGAGCAAGGTCAGGCACTTAACATCATTTTAAGATTCTTGTTATGTGATCGGTGAGGCCAAAGGCTAAATAGTTCTGGCTAGCTTGCTGTGTACCTCTAGGTGGGTGAGAATTTAAAATGGAGCAAAAATATTGGAAAAATCTCATAATGTAAAGGCAAAGAAGTGGACAATAGCTTGAGTTTTATTAGTTGAATCTAATAATCTGTTAGTCTTAGTTAGCCAGCAACATGCAAATGTTGTAGCAAGTGAGATCAGAGGGGAAAAAACCAAAAGCAGGGAATACAGACAGTCATAACTATGTTATTAATGAGGAAATGTATGCAAATTAATTATGGTGACCATCCACAGAAAAGATTGAAATTTGTTATTTTTGCCTCAACAGATTAGCACAGCTGCCTGGCTAAAAAAATAAATATTACTTTAGTTGATTCTTTATCCGTATGTTTCTGACAGGTTCGTTCCAGAAATAATTGAAAAACAGAACCTAAAAGAATTTTTTCCCCCTTAACTTTGGCTTCAAAAGCAGTGATGACTAACTTTTATGTGCAATTCAGAATTTCAGTTCTAAAAAAACGGGGGAGGGGGGTGATGGGGAAGGAGAATGTGCTTGGAAAAATAAAAGCACCCCCTATTATTTAAGTGTGGAAATGATAAATTGTTCAGGGTCAGTGAATACTGAAACATGACCGCTTAATCCCAGAAGAGCCATCATGTAGGCAGGTTGAAATGTGCAAGGAATAGAGATGAAGATAAAAATAACAGAGCGGTTTAGCCCAGAAATGCCTAGTGTTAATTTGTTTTCCATGAACAGTAGACTTTCTGTAACCTTTAAATCTCAGTTTCCTTCGGTAGTTCAGCAAAATTCTCCTGACAAATATTAAAGTGGATTTTGTTGCTTAATACATTCATGCTTTTCTCTCTATCTCTCTCTATCACGTATCACCAACTGTAGGTTGCTTTCTGTAGTCCTTATAAATAAGCATTATACAGCCCATTCCCTGGGGATCAGTCATCAATGAATGATGGCAAAAAGCAGCTCTGGACAGCGATTTTCTTTTGATGAAATGGGAGAGGCTTTTAGAAAAAGAGAACAACCCCAAAGAAGGGGACATATTTTAATTTCAGTCTGAGAAAAAAGCAAACATTATTGGTATGAATAAACCTTTAAGTCTCCGACAGGGAAAAGAAACAGAATTAAGGACGTCAAAGCAATATCATTACCATTTCCAAATACAAGTTATATTTTGTTGTCTCCTCTGGGATAGAACTCCTGTAGGCAATCAAAGGGGGACTTTGGGGTTTTGTGTGAAAGTGACAGGGTAGGCAGTTTTTCCCCTTGGAAATATTGGAAGCAGCAAATTGGCCAGTTTAGAACAAGCCTTGTATTAATATTGATGTTTTTTTCTTCTGGTTGGACATGTCCAGTTGGAGATGGGATGAAATCCTGGATTTCTCTGTCAATTTCTGTTGGCAACTCTCCCTTGTGGAATTTTTTAAAAATATAGATATTCTCTCTCTCTCTCCCTCCCTCCCTCCTATCTATAATCTATCTTATCATTTATCATCTGCCATCTGTCATGTCTCTCATAATATATGACATATATAATAAGTAGTTGCTGACTATCTCAGGGCTGGGAGGGCTGCATCTTATTACCATAGCAACAGAGCTCACCCATTGTTAAGTGAGCAAGAGCAGCAACAGAATACTGGGAGATAGATGCATAATTGAACTTTAACATATTTAAGAGACAAGCAAATTTAAGAGAGAGCAAACTTTCTCTTCCTTGCTCAGTTTGTCATTCTTCCTATTTCTCACTATGAAGCAGGACGCGCTGTCTTTTCCTAAAATTCAGCTGGTTACCCAGTAGCTGGCTAAACAGGTAGGTCTTTGAAGTCTAGTAGAACTCATAAAAATGCTAATAACGAATAACTCTCAGCTTGAACAGTAATGAAGGAAAGGCCCATATTAAAAAGACGCCTGTGAGAGAATAGCTGTTTTGCAAATGTGGGCTGGTATCTCTGGTGCTTGTAGGTCAGCAGATTCATTTTTGGCTTCAAAATGGGAAGAGAAAGATCAGAGCTGTTATTGCCACGATGGACAAATAAGTGAAAAAGGTACCCCAAACTGTTGTTTTTTCAATTTCCACCCTCACCCCATGTACTTGCTTTGATCCCACTAGGTAAATAGCTAGAAAACTGAAAAATCCTGGAAAAGTACTCCCCTCTTTTTAAAAGAAAACCACATTGTAAATCACTCCTTTTTAGTAAAGCAGAGTGTTCTGAGTTTGGAAACAGACCCGGGTCACAGACTGTATAGTTTTGGCCTTGCTTGAATTCCGGTTTTTTAAAATATTAAGGGCTTGCTTCTTGGCGATATCCAACTTTGCTTTATGCCATGGAGGATGGAGACTTTTTTGAACATTTCAATTCAACATTCGATTATTGTGGGTAAGAAGGATCCTAGGCCTCTGAAAGCAGGAATGGTTAACAAAAGTGTTCACCCTGCCTTGTATCACATTTTGCCCATCTGACATTTAATATAGGGGCCCCCTTAAAAAGCAAACAGACAGTAGATTGTGGTATTGACTTTAGTGTGGCACTTCCTAAATTTAGAAGACGTGCCACTCAAAAGTATTTGTACTGCACCACGGCAAATGTTTACTCTCCACTGCTGCAGGCATGCTGTCCTTGGGCAATACAAATTACCAGTTGTGAAGTTTCTTTTAAAAAAAATACACATTGCTACAAATACTGTATCTTAGAATGATTAATTGGACAACATACAGATGTGGGACTTTGGATAAGTGATAAGTATTGACACCATGAATATTTCCAGCATTAGAAACCAGAGAATAGAGAAACTGAAAGTATGAAGTAATTAACTATGGGGGTATTCAGAAGGAGGACCTACCGTATTTTTCAGAGTATAAGACGTACCGGAGTATAAAACGCAGCTTAGTTTTTGGGGAGGAAAATAGGAAAAAAAAATCTGCCTACCAGGTATCCATCTGGCTAGCGTCCTTAGTCTGGTCAGCTTCAGCAGGTTAGTTTGCTTCTAGGGCACAGCTGAGAGGAAGCAGCAATGAGAAAAGCACGCAAAGCACGGGGAGATTGCTTCACTCGGCTAGCGCCTAGTTAGGGCTGAAAAAAAACTTCTAAAGTACAGCTGAGAGTCGGAGCAAAGCATGGAGATCGCTTCACGCTAGTGCCGCATTAGCGCCTCGTTAGGGCTGGAAAAAAGCTTCGAAAAAGCTACATTCGGAGTATAAGATGCACCTAAATTTTCAGCCTCTTTTAGGGGGGAGAAAGGTACATCTTATACTCCGAAAAATATGGTATGTCATAAGCATATATTTTATTCTCCAGATTCTGTTTCCCACCAATGCCTGCTGGTAGATTTGCCTTCTCTTGTCCGCATGTGAAAGTTATATCTACTAATGGAATATATATATATATATATATATATATATATATATATATATATATATATATATATATATATATATATATATATATATATATATATGTAGGTCTTTGGTTATTCGGGTCTTCTCCCACGTAAAATTGGAAGTGTCTTGGCACTTACGCTTGGCTTTTACGTGGGAGAAGACCCGAATAACCAAAGACCTACATACAAACACCCGCGAAAACCTGAGAAAACAAATATATATACATACATACATACATACATACATACATACATACATACATATATGTGTATAGTTAATATTTCGGGTTTCTTCCCGTGTAATTGTGGATATATCCCTAAAAGGGTAGAAGCGACGTTTCGACAGAATCCCATCTGCCATCATCAGGCTTATGTCAGCAGTCATTTTGTACTAACATTTTGTTAGTAAACCCGAAACCCGAAATATTAACTATACACACATACATACCCGTGAAAACTTACATAAACAAATATATATATATATATATATATATATATATATATATATATATATATATATATATATGCATAGGAAATATATAAGATGAACAGGTTGGGTTTGTTTTATGTTTGCTCCCCCACTTTTAATTTCTTTTTAACCTGAGAATCAGGTTTCCTTTTTATTTCCTTTAAACCTGAAAGTCAGTTGAGATGAAAAAAGTCAGGGGCCACACTGTTCCGTCTGGATCTCTCTGTGTTAAATTTTATCAGTGAATTCATTATAGATAGTCGTCGAGTTACAGCCACGATTGTGCCCAATATTTATGTCGCTAAGTGAAACATTTGTTAAGTGATTTGCCCCATTTTACAACTTTTTTTGCCACGGTTGTTAAGCGAAGGGTTGCATTGGTTAAGTTAGTAACACGGTTGTTAAGTGAATGTGGCTTCCCTGTTGATTTTTGCTTGTCAGAAGGTTGCAAAAAGGGATCACATGACCCCGGGACACTGCAACCATCATAATTAGGAGTCAGTTGCCAAGTATCCAATTTCTGATCATGTGACCACAGGGATGCTACAGCAGTCATAAGTGTGAAAAAATGGTCATAAGTCACTTTTTTTCATTGTAACTTTGAAATGGTCACTAAATGAACTGTTGTAAGTCGAGGGATACCTGTAATTCAAAGCAATCACAATCATGTCTGATTAATTTAATTTTGTTCTTCCAGCCACTTGCAAAATCTTTCTATGTGGCCCTTATGCCACACTGCCTGTAACATATTGTGCAAAGGGGAATGCTGCCAGAAAAGTTGTCTCTCTCTGCCCTATTGCACTATGTAGGTTTTATTTGTTGGCTGTATAGGCAACACATTTTAAAAGACACATATCCCTTAGCTATTTGTTAAATGCTTAGCATCCTAGTCGTTATTCACCAATAGAGTAAGTAGCTCGGCATGTGTTGTGACCTAGGCTTCCTGAGTCATTAAAACACACGAGTAGTCCCAAAAACCTCTTTTATTGCAACAGCTGTGAATTACGTTCATTCACAGCTGAGTCACAATTAGGTTGCAAAACGTCCTTCGAGATAATCACCAACCTTTATCTCCCTTGACACTCTGCCAAAGACCTACTTGACAAAGCCACACGGATTCCAGAATCAAACAGAGATGCTACTGGGAACAAAATTAACAATGTTGCTTTCCTACAAAGTGCCGACGTGACTTTGCTCCTCTTTTAAGCCTTATGGGAGGGGCCAATCATCTCCAGGCCTCACTCCCAAGTCGTCCCTTTTGTTTTAACTGTTCGTGCCTTCTGGCAGCTCTGTGCATGCGCGCACTAGGAACAGGCTCCTTCTGTTCCTCTGCCTCTCTGCTGTCTGACTCTGGAGGCTCCGGAGTCTGCGCATCACTCCCAATGGCCCTGGCCCCATCTCTGCCTCAGACACAGAGCCTTCATCCGGGCCTTTCCCAGACTCCAGGACTGGCCTTTGTTCCTCTCCAGCCTCCTCACTGTCCGACTTCACTGCCAGCTCCGCAGGCTGCTGGTGGACCACAACAGCATGCACATTTCTTTGTACCATACTATGGTATACCGAAATTGTTGGGTTTCAGCTGAATGGGTCTTGAGTGGTTGAACCTTTCTGTCAGCCATGCTTTCTTTCTTTGGTTCCATTCCTCTCCACGTTCAAATAAACTCTACAGGAGGCAAAGGCAGACAGATAGTCCTATGTTGTACTTTCTTCCGAGCTTTAGAATTTATGGGTCCCAGAAGTTGTAGATTATGGGAGCCTATTAATCTTGAGCAATGCAAGTCATTTTTAATGACAGATAAAATAATTTATTTGTATCCCTTCTTACCTCTATTGTGGCAGCAATTTTAACTTAAAATCAGTAGAAGGGCTAATGGAGGGAGAAGTTATATTTCTTGGCCAGGTGCAGGAATGTGATATTTATATGTTTTATTATATTTGTATAGATGTTCATCACACAGAAGAGTATCTCTGGGCAGTGCATAATTTAAAAAAATCAATCATGGTTATGTGGTTGTTAAAAGTCACAAATTTATCAACAGGGATGTAGTTTTAAAAGGATTCATATGAATTGGGATATTAAAGGTTGGGAAACTCAGTAGCCGGAATCGTATTTACACATATCCTATTTTTAATTGCTTCAAGTCTTAATCCTAAAGTAAGAATTATAGTATTAATAGTTGGAGTTATTTCAGTTTCAGCTGATTGTTTTGATGGGTTTGATTTCAGCTGCTATATTTTTTGATGTTCATCTCAAATACCTGTGTCAAAAGACCAGGTGAACTGAAGCTTATACCATGTATCTGTTCTGGGGAATTTCTGCTGCCTGTTTAAATACTTGGAATTTAGGCCAAGAATATCTCTACTGACCCTTTGTATGATTAGATCCTGATTCGAATAGAATTGTTTTAGTTTATGTAACTTGATTGCTTGAAACAGGTACAGGTACAGGTACAGGTACAGTACTTCCTGTACTGATTTAGTTTCCTGTGGGGAATTTTTTAAAAAAAATCTACAATGTTTTGCCTAATCTGGAGGAAAATTATGCTGTTGCTACTGGTGGGGGAACACAACATATTTTTTTTTCTAAGTGAAAGTCATTTGATTCAGTCAAATTTAGATTGGCCAGATGGAATCTCTGGTGACTGATCTCTGTAGGATGATATTGAAGAGCAGAGACTAGCTGTAGAAGTGTAGGCATATATGAAGTTATCAGGTATACCAGACAGTAGTGGGATTCAAATCCCATCACTACTGGTTCGCTCATGGGTGTGTGCACGCTTGCGCAGAGACATCCAGGTGGGTGGGCGGAGCCTCCTGCCACTGCTGCTACCAGTTCGCTCGATCTGGGGCGAACCGGTAGCAACCCACCCCTAATACCAGACCAGGAAATCACAGAAGGCTAAATCTACTTTTATTGAGATTGGTGTAATAGGGGAATCTTTCATGTCTGAACCACCTCTTCCTCCTCCTCCTCCTTCTCCTCCTGTAAATGGGGGAAGTATCTACATGAACTGCTTTTGAAGATTATCTCATTCTGGAATTTTACCAAAAATCTTTAATTTATTCTGGAATTAAAGAACACTTTTGCCCAGGTAATATCTTCTACATATCTCCATCAATGTCATGCTCCAAAACCCAAGTCAGACATGTTATAATTCTTCTAAGCAGATTTCCTTATTGTTCCTCACCTATACACAGCATCTTGCCAAACTAAACCACTCCCTGAAAACATATACTCTGAGAACTACTAGGAAGGAGCTGTCTTCACCCCTGTTCGCTCACACTGAGTTGTCTCATACTCCTCTAGAATGTACTCCCTTCTCTCCTGGGAATTCAGACTGCATTCCATCACAATCAAGGACACTTTCCTTATTCCTTTGCAGCATTCTTCAGAAAGCAAGCATTAATACACATACTTCGGTAGTTTCTGAATGTTCTTCTACTTTTGCCCATATTCTTGATTTAGCCCTCCGACATAAAATTGGAGAAGAGAATATGCTTGGCCAAGTGAATCATCCCAGTGGTTGGCAGTGGCCTCAAGTTTAGAGCTGAATTTGTGGGCTAGAGAGTGACTCAACACTGAATGTGGTGTGGTTCAGTTCCCGGTGAGATGAGATTAGGGAAAGTGAACGCTAGGTTTTAATAAAACTGATAGCTTCCTGAATAGCTCCATACAAAGCTAAGGATGAAAGATCTGAGGAGTAACCTGGAATGCTGATTAAAAATAAGCAAATCCAGAATGGATGTTGCTTAAAGAAAGCAACATCATCTAAATGATCAGCTCTGGCTGCAGTGCACAACTTTTTCATAACTAAAAGGGCTCTATCCATTTTTAACAATGACTGATTCTGGTTGCATAAAGTGGAATGGTGGCTCTGCTGGGACACAGGCCCAAGATAAAAAAGTAAATTTGATTGAGTGAAATGTAAACATATGTTTCACTAAAACCTAACATAATGAATCCAGTAGTTTAAATGAGTAATCCCTATGAATTTCACAATTTCCAGTGTCTGTTTCATAAACCACATCACTGGCAGAAACTTTGGGAAGGGCCTCTGAAGCCACACCCAAGACTTGAGTGTCTAGGCTACATGGGTCTAAGGACTTGGGTGCTACATGTCTACTGAGTACCATTCATTGCAGGCTGGCAGGCTGAAGAGATTTGAGTTGAAAGGATTCCCCTTCTGCTAGTATTTTAGGGTAGAGTAGACATTGGAGGCTAGTTTTGAAGTTCTTCCTGATACCACCAACCATCCATGATCCTTGTCCAAAGGTCATGAATTCTAACTAAAGTCCACAACTCCAAGCATTTACTGGAAGGGGTGGTGCCTCTTCTACGGTTCTAGAAGGGATGATTTGCTGTTTGAAAACACTTGCGTAAGCTAGTGAAGTTTCGTGTGTTGGCAAGAGGGGTTTCTTGGCACTGTTTTGATGTGGGAGACGATAATCTCAAAATGCAAATCCGTCTGTGCATCATTTTCTACTTCAGAGTATTCAGAATGATTAACACTAGTTTTGGCTTGAAAAAAATGGATCTTCATGTGCAAAACTCATTCCAGTTCTCATTCCAAAGGAAGAAAAGCTTCCCAGGAAGTAATAGACAGGGTCATATGCCTGAAGGTGTTATATAAATATTGAGCATGCCTGTTTGTATAATCTTCACTACCTTTAAAAAAAACAAAAAAGAACTACGCATCTTTCATTTATTTTCTTTTCAAAGATTGGGAGACTTAAGATTGTACGGTATAAGTAGGTGCCTGTAACCAATTTATGATTACTTCCAGTGCAATTCTGGGAAAAGGTTTTTATTCGGGTTTTTTTTTTAAAAAAAGAAAAATTGAAAAGCAAGCAGACTGGTAGAAAAGCACATCTGTTTTTGTAAAACACACACACGCTCACAAACACACACGCACACAGCCCCAAAAATACAAAACCATGGAACTTGGGATATCCACCCCCCTTTTCCGTGTGGTATTTTACTACCACATGGCTTTAATCCTACATCTGGGCCTGTTGTTTTATGAAATATTTCCCACAGATGATGTCAATTATACTTTTTGTCCCGGCCATCAATTTACGGACTCTTGGAATAAGACAAAATGAAACAACCAGAAAAAGATCAACTTATGTGGTCTCCTCCCTGACAAAATTATAGTGCTGTGATACACATCTAAAATCAATAATTCTGTTAATGATTAACAGAAAACATTGCTTAGGTTATGAGCAGCAAAGTGGACCACACTTAGCAGATGTTTGGCTCAGAGCTGCATTTTTTGTTTGCTCCATGTTTACCAGCAGATGTTCAGCCCTGTATTTTGAATTAGCTAGTGGTTGGTCTGAGTAAACCATCTGCCAGCAATGCAGGTGGAATGCTCTTAGTTTTGCAAAACCAAAGGAAGAATACTTTTTTTCCTCCCTGAAATCCAGAATTATTATTCCAAAATGATTTGTGTGGCTGCTGTGATGGATATTCATACTGCTGTAAATTTCTGAAGCTGAACCATAAACTGACTTAGACTAGATCGGGGTCTCCAACCTTGGCCACTTTAAACCTGGCGGACTTCAACTCCCAGATTTCCCCAGCTTTGCTGGCTGGGGAATTCTGGGAGTTGAAGTCCACCAGGCTTAAAGTGGCCAAGGTTGGAGGCCCCTGGACTAGATGACCTGAAGTACCTTAAAAGTCTCTGATTCTATAAAACTCACAGTCTCATGAACATAATTGCCTATTTTGCCTTTTCTCTGACTAAATCTAGATTGACTAGCTATTGCAGGTCTTGGTAGAGGTTCTGACTTTTTAATTCCCTGATCTTTCTGAAGTCAGCAAATGTTTTTTTGGGGAAAGCTTCATTGTTGTTAGAGAATTCTTTCAGCAGTACTGTTCTGTTCCCCAGGCATCTGGCTCCACTGGAAACAGGCAGATAAACTCTAGCAAACAGGTTTTCATACAGATCATTTATTAGGATATCCTCAAACATAGACTTACAAATGTGATGAGTCATGGTGAGTCATGTTGAGAGTCATCCTTATTTCATAATCTGTCCAATTTCCTAGTGTAAAATGATGGTAGTTCTGTCCCCCTGTTCAGAAAGCATGCTTCTCTCTTCTGTGGTAGTTCAAAATGGCCAGGTCTTTTTTCTGTACCCAGGCAGAGAGCCTCAGTGGCCAATCAGACACACAGATATGGTCACATGTCATGGACTACATTTCCCATAATACAATCTCTCTCTCTCTCTCTCTCTCTCTCTCTCTCTACATCTCCCACAATGCAATCTCTTAAGGAGACAGCTCTTAATCCTTAAGGTAACTAATTCACTATGACTCACTATCTGTAACAGCACAAGTACACTAGTGTACAAGAGCTACATGCACCCATTACTCAAGCACAGCATCATGTATGCCATTTCCTTCACTCCCTTTTACACTTACAGTACTCCCTTGGATCTGACATAATAACACATTCTCTGTACAATTCACAAAATCTTATATATTATGTACAACTCTCCCCTTTTCCCTTCCCCTTCCTTCCCTGTTTAAATGGTTATTCTGGTAATTATAATCATAGTATGGCTGACTGTAATACACCTAACAGATGTTTTTGCCATTTGGAAAAAAAGAGAGAGTAAAGAGTTGAAGGTCTTTGGAAGGATCTTATCATGGAAAAAGGCCAGGATCTGCCCATCTGTATATTATCGGACCCTTTTAATGGGAGATGTCAAGAGACAAAACTTTGGAGCCTTCTGTATGCAAAATATCTTACATTACCATTGACTCCTATCGGCATCGGTGCTTCTATATAAACAATTTTTATTCGGAAATGAAATGAGTACGTCGGGGATATTGCACCTATTAATGTTAAAAATAGTCTCCAGCTCTTTGCCAATGCTTAAGTGTTCTTATTTTTTCTCTCTCCTTTTTTTAAAACTTTCAGCTTTCTCTTCACAAGTAGGGGGAATCAGGAGGCTATGTGTTCCTGGCACATTGCTTTTTTTTCATACTGGCTTCCTGAGAACAAAAGATCTGCCAAGGAAATGGCAGAGATGATGCTCTGTAATACTACTTAAAGACAGTGAATTACACACTTACAAGTTCCTTGGATGTTTTTTTTTTTTTTGACTCACAAATTCAAATTGTGTCATCTCCATTTCATTCTAAGAGAAGCAAAGATACATTATTCTCATATTACAATTATTTCCTAGCCTTCTTCAAGCCTTAGTAGGCTGGCAATGTTAGATTGCTTTTCATACTCAAGATGCAATAGATACATCTAAGAAACTGATATGGTGGATGCAATGGAGAAGACTTCTACCTACTATTGTTTTGAAGACCTCTGGCCTTGTGTTTTTCCAAATGCAGGTCACAACCCCCAGGGCAGTCAGGAGACAATAAATGGAGAATTGCTAGGGAGTACCTTCTGATTAAGGTCTCTGAGCAAGCTTATTGGTTTGACGCTAAAGCATGTTGAATGCAAAGCAGTTCAATGGCTCTTGAATTTTGAATGAAACCTGAGTGTGATTTTTGTTTTGTATTGAATACACTAGGCTTGCCCTGAAAGGAGAAGCAAATATTTGGAAGGTGCAACACTTCAATGCAGAGCTCTATCCTTTTAATCCTTTTTTTAAGTCATCATTTTAATGTTTACTGGTTTTTAATGCTTGGAAGCCACCCAGAATTGCCTTCAGATGCGATGGGCTGCACATAAGTCTAATAAATAAATAAATAAATAACAAATCAATCAATCAATCAATCAATCTAAGCAAATAAGTAAGTGAAGCTGTGCTGGGAGAAAGAAAGAAAGCACCCAAAACAGCTTAGAACTTGTCAGTAGTTTGTTAACTGTAACATCTTTAGCGGACTTAAAGAGAAGTTGATTCGAGGCAAGGAAACAGTCTCCCATTCACCCCCCCCTTTCTTCAAAATGAAGCCCCAATTTCAGAGATAATGCAAAAGTGAACAACCCCCTTTTAAAAATAAGGTTTTGAATTTTATTAGGGTTCCCCCCCCCCAGTTATTTTCAATGATTTGGTTATATTTTATATTTTTATTTATAATATATGGTCTCTACCTTTTACATATTCAATTAAATTATTAAAAGGCCATTATTTATTTGTTTGCCCAACCATTCTTAATCTTAATCTTAAAACCCCAATGAACTCTAACCCCAATGAAATCATTACTTTCATTTAGGGGGAGCATTTTACACACATTCATTTTGTAATTTTGGCACAAACCACAGTTTGTGTATCCTTGTCTCAATCTGTGAATTCAATTTGTGCTCACAGTCTGGATCCAAATGAAAATGCATCACGTGTTTCCAACTCTTGCCTATTTCTTTAATTATTGTTATGATGGGTATCAAATGCATTTGTAACACAGAATATGTTATGTAAAGTTAGTCATTGCACATGCTTAGCTGTTGACAGTTCTAGAGTTTATTTTACAGAATAATACACAACATTTTTTTTTCTTGCAACTTGCAACTATTGTATTTCTTACAAAACCAAGAGAAAAATCTGCTTTTAATTTTGGGGTTTGAGGATTAGATTGGATTGGATTAAAGAAATATTGTAGCATTTTAAATACAAAACTATTTGTATTTGACAATTTGTTATATGTTAGACTAAAGTTAATATTTTATGAATATGGTATGTTAGAAAGTTGATTACTAGTATTTTAAATATTGGTATTATTTGCTTAAATTTAGAGAGAGGTTGTTGAATCATTATCTCTAGATTAAAGAGAATCTTTGTTATAATTTTTTTTGTTATCTGTGACTTTTAATTTGTTTTGCTATTTCCTTTTCCTTTTATGTTAGCTTGTATTATACTGTCTGCTTTTGAAATTTAATAAAGATATTATAAAAAACTAACTGGAACATTTTATAAAATGTTATGTGATGATGCATAATAATGTCTGCAAATATTTGGGATTATTGGGTTTTTTAATTGTAAATACTTATAAAAGCTGCCTAATGTTTAAGTTGTCAGGACATTCCTGTAAGAATGTTCCTGTGCCTCCAGAAAACATAAGAACTTTGGATGTATTTTGTTTAGTTCAAAAAGAGTTCAGATGAGGCATGCTGGAGTCAAGGAAAACCAAGAACTGATTTTTTAAAAGTCTTATTTTACAATATTTCAATGCAGTCTTTTTGCAACATGAATGTAAAAATTTATATATATATATATATATATATATATATATATATATATATATATATATATATATATATATATATATATATATATTACTTTTTGTAGGTTTTATGTCTGTTTTTCTTTTAGCCAGGTTTTTCCTACGTAAGCAAGATTTTTCTACCGCCCTAGCTCAGTGGAGTCACATCCATTCGATCCAGAATCGAGAAAAATCTTGGTTACGTAGGAAAAACCTGCCTAAAAGAAAAACATATATATAAACATATAGGCCAGGCTTGATTATTGAGTTTTTACCACCAAGTTGATGTCAACATATGGATATTCTCCATGATGATCTATCTCTAACCTGATCTTTCCACCCTTCCAATGATGTATTCATTGCCATTGTAAGTGAATCCATCCATTTTGCTGCTGATCATCCTTTTCTTTCCTTCCATCTTCCCCATCATTAGAGCCTTCTTCAAAAAGATAATGTGTCCGAAGTTGGATAATTGGAACCTGATCATTTGTGGCTCTAGTGAGAACCCTAGTTCAATGGTTCATTTACAAGTAAGGCTTAAAGGAGGCTAACTCCATTCCTTCTGTTTGAGATACAGAAATGGTTGAAAAAACGTGCTTGTTTTACTGTCCATTTTAATAGGTCATTATTGTCAAGACTTTTTCCTCTTACAAATATTTTCTTTCCACGCACACATGTCCCCTTGTTATTTATTAACATAGATTGACCAAAACCCATTTTCCTAAATGCACATTGCTCTTCTTTTACAGTCTGATGTGTAAATTTCCACAGGGCATACTTTTTAAAGCCAGTCTCTTGCTCTCATTTCTGCTTCAAAGCAGAGACAGTTATTGGGAGCAGGTTTTGATGCTAACACTAGGCTACTGTAGAATCTGGGGGGAGTGGAGTACCCCAAATGGTTTCCAATGGAATTCTTCTCATTCCCTCACATGCCTGCTGAATTGGACTTTCCGCTGCTGCAGCAGCTGCTAGACTCTCTGAAAGGACGACTCTGTTCCTTGGAGGCAAACTGACCATAGCAAGGAAAAGCGAGTGAGGGTACCATTTACCCACCCCTCAAAAGGAAAGAGGAAACCATAGAGGCTTGGAGGTTAATAGTGGAAAAAAATGGAGTGAAGAAAAAACAAGACTAGGCACTATCTCATAAAGAGAAGCTCTGAGTTGAAGGCAAGAAAGGAGAAGCTGAAATAATATTGATCTAACAGAATAAAAGTGTTGGAAGGACCCTTGGAGGTCTTCTACTCCAACCTCCTGCTCAAGCAGGAGATCCTATACCATTCCAGACAAATGGCTGTCCAATCTCTTCTTAAAAGCTCCAGTGATGGAGTGCCCACAACTTCTGAAGGCAAGATGTTACACTGCTTAATTGTTCTCACTGTTGGGAAATTTCTCCTTAGTTCTAGGTTGGTTCTCTCCTTGATTAGTTTCCATCCATTGTTTCTTGCCTTGCCTTCTGGTGCTTTGGAAAATAGGTTGTGACAGCCCCTCATAGAATAGAATAGAATAGAATAGAATAGAATAGAATAGAATAGAATAGAATAGAATAGAATAGAATAGAATTTTTTTATTGGCCAAGTGTGATTGGACACACAAGAAATTTGTCTTTGGTGCATATGCTCTCAGTATACATAAAAGAAAAGATACATTCGTCAAGAATCATAAGGTACAACACTTAATGATGGTCATAAGGAACAAATAAGCAATCAATCATATTAGGAAACAGTCAATATAAATCTTAAGGATACCAGCAACAAGGTTACAGTCATAACATAACAGTCCAATATTCAAATATTGGAATGTTGCTATCATATCACCCCAGTCCTTTTTTCACTAAACTAGACATATCTAATTCCTGCAACCATTCTTCATATGTTTTAACCTCTTTGCTCTTTTCTGCATTCTTTCCAGAAACTCAACATTTCTTTTTATAATAGGTGACCAAAACTGGATGCAGTATTCTAAGTGTGGTATTACTAAGGCTTTATAAAGAGGTAGTAACACTTCATAATGAACTAATGTTAATATTATTATTACTAATTATTACTAAATTAATTAGTATTAAAGCATTACTAATATTTCTGAAAGGAAACCTATGTTTCCTCAGTTCATATTTGAATATTTAATATTCACATCTTGAGTTGTTGCTGACATTGGAAAATTCTCTCTAATGTGATTTTCCAAGTTTGTCACTTTCTGTGGTAAAACCTGAAAATAAAAGTGGTAAAACTTGAAAATAAAAAAATCCATTTCTTGTTTTCTGCTTATTGTAAACTTACTTTTTATATTATTGTAACAATAAATAATGGATTATATCTTGTAAATATAAGCCCTGTTTTCTCTAAGGATTTGGAAGCAGTCTTTTGATGGAACTATTACGTTTTTGTCACCTCTGAACATTAGTTCTTATATAATTACTTTTAATTTCCCAAGACATAAAACTTACCGCTCAAATGAATTTGGGCCATCTTAGTTTATATTTAATATATATCTGCTCCATTTATTTTCTCTTGAGCCTTTAGTGTGTAGCTTGGCTATAATAAAAAAATTATTTATTTATTTATTTATTTTGTCGCATTTTTATGCTGCCCAACTCCCAAGAATAAAACATAATAAAAAAACATTTTAAACAGAATCTTTTAAAAAATGGTCTCCAGAAAAGGGGGGGGGGGGAAGGTGCACTGTAATATTTGTGATTTTTTTTGTTTTTATTCTTTTTTCCTTTTTTTAGTATTTAGTACTAATGTGGTATTTAGTATTTATGTATTATGTTTGTATTATGTATGATGTATATGTATGTATGTTTGTATTATTTGTATGATGTATATGTATGTATGTATGTATGTATGTATGTATATATGTATGTATGTATGTATGTGTGTGTGTATATATATATATATATATATATATATATATATATATATATATATGTAGGTCTTTGGTTATTCAGGTTTTCTCCCACGTAAAATTGGAGGTTTCTTGGCAACGTTTCGACGAAGTCTCATTCGTCATCTTCAGGCTGGTGTCTTCGGCTTCGTGCTTCTAGGAGCAATGTGTGTGATCGCAGCTGTTTCTTCCCTTTAACTGCCAGTGGGGGTGTGAGCTGATTGGGTGGGAGCTTGGCTGTGTTCTGATTGGGTGGAGGTGTGTTCTGATTGGTTGGGGGTTTGGCTGTGCTCTGATTGGATGAGGGGTTGGCTGTGCTCTGATTGGATGGGTGTGCATTCTGTTTAGGTGGGGGCTTGGTTGTGCTCGGGTTAGTCTGAGTAGCAGGGGGATTTGAGCTGGTGAACTGTGTTGCTGTTGTTTGGCTTTGTGTTCGTGGCCGTGCTACCTCTTCATGGTGAGTGTCAGTCTGCTTCATGCATGGATTGGAGGGGTTTAAAGGGGCTAATGATGCAGCTGTGGTCTGGCTTCTGGTCCGCGGTCGTGCCTCATCCTCAGTGTGGGTTTGAGTCTGCTTTCTGCGTGGATGTGTGGTGGTTGCATCCTGTGTGGCTGTCGTGAGTGTGGGTCTGGTGTCATTCTTTGTGTTAGGGACTCGTTTGTCAATAAGGGCGGGTTTCCAAATGGCTGGTAGGTGGGAGCTATCATCTCGTTTATTCATGCTGTGTGGACGTTTTTCTATCTCGATGGCTTCTCTGATTATTCTGTTGTTAAAGTGTTCAGTTTTGGCGATAGTTCTGGTCTTTTTAAAGTCAATATCATGTCCTGTGGCTTTGAGGTGTTGGACCAGGGAAGAAGTTGGTTCCTCTTTTTTTGACTGAGTTCTTGTGTTCTTCAATGCATGTACTTATTCTTCTGTTGGTTTATCCGATGTATGTGGTGGGGCAGGTGGTGCATGGGATTTCATATACTTCTTGATTTTCTAATTCAATTTTGTCTTTGGGGTTTCTTAGGATGGTGGATATTTTTCGGTTTGTGCAGAATGCTGTCTTGATGTTGTGTTTGTGGAGGATCTTGCTGATTCTATCTGTGGTGCCTTTTATGTATGGGAGGAGAGCTTTGCCGTTTTCTTGTTCTCTGTCTTGGATTTTAGTGGGGGTTTCTTTTTGGATTAGGTTGGTTATCTCATTTCTTTGGAATCCATTGGATGTTAATACGTTAGTGAGAGTGTGTAGTTCGGTTTTTAGGTGTTGTTCGTCAGCTAAGCGTTTTGTTCTGGAATGAGTGTCTTGGCTACAAAGGTGATCTGTGCTTGGTGGTGGTGTGAGTGTGCGTGCAGATAGTGGTTTGTGTGTGTTTTCTTCTGATAGATGGTGTGTCCTAGGGAGCCATTGGATTTCTTGTAGACTAAGACGTCCAGGAAGGGAAGTTGGTTGTTAGCTTCTGTTTCCATGGTGAATAGTATTTTGGGGTGTAGGCTGTTGAGGTATGTTAGGAAGTTGTCCAGTTTTTCTTTCCCATGTGGCCAGATTATGAAGGTGTCATCTATGTATCTGAGCCAGAGTTTGGGTTTGTGATCAGATTTTTCTAGAGCTTGGGTTTCAAAGTGTTCCATGTAGAGGTTATCAATGACAGGTGATAGGGGTGATCCCATGGGTGCTCCTTCTATTTGTTTGTATTTTTGTCCATTATAGATGAAGTATGTGTTGGATAGGCAGTAGTTGGTCAGATCTAGAATGTGCTTGGGGGGGGGGTTATATTTGTTTTGGATAGCTGTCAGGGCTTCTTTGATTGGCACTTGGGTGAAGAGGGATATTACATCGAAGCTCACAAGTAGGTCGCTGGGCTGTAAGTTTTGTTTCTTTATGATTTCTATGAACTGGAATGAGTTTTTTACATGTGAGTTGATGGATTCTGCATAGGGCTGTAGTTGTTTGGCGAGAAATTTGGCTACGTTTTGTAGAGATGAGTCTATGGAGCTGACTATAGGTCTAAGTGGGGTTCCTTCTTTGTGTATCTTGGGGAGACCATAAAGCTTAGGGCATCTGGATGATTTCTCTTTGGGAATGATTCTTTGCTGGGTCTCTTCACTGATGGGGGAGGCTTTTATTTTGGATCTAGTGGTTTTTTCCAGGTAGGTGGTGGGATCTGTGTTTAGGGGTTTGTATGTGGGGTCTTGGAGTAGGTTGGTTAATTTGGTTTGGTAGTCAGATGTGTTCATAACCACCGTGGCGTTTCCCTTGTCTGCTGGTAGGATTATTATGCTCGTGTCTTCTTTCAGGTTAAGTAGTGCTGTCTGTTCCTCTTTGGGTAAGTTGCTTTTGGGTGGCTTGCTGGTGCAGAGGATGTTGGTGATTTCAAGTCTGATTCTGTTAGCGTCGTCGGGGTTGACTTTGGTCAGGCTGGTTTCAACTCCGCATATAATGGTTTCAGTGGGGATGTGTTTGGGAGCGACTGCAAAGTTGAATCCTTTGGAAAGGACATTGGTTTCGGCTGTGGTGAGGATTCTATCTGAGATGTTATGCACTCTTTGTTTCATGTATGGCTGTGGGGGGGGGGGAGAGGTTTGTTTCTGGCGTTCTTGTATTCTTCGGAGTTTGGTGGATATTTTAAGAGCGTGACGGAAGGTGTGCAGATCCGGGATCCTCCGTATCTCTGGGGGGAGCTCGTACCAGATCGTAGGTGCCCCCACAGAGAAGGCTCTCCCCCTAGGGGCCGCCAGTCGACATTGTTTGGCCAATGGCACCTGGAGGAGCCCCTCTCCATGGGAGCGTACTGGCCGGTGGGAAGGTATTGGTGGTAGCAGGCGGTCCCGTAGATAACCAGGTCCTAAGCCAAGGAGCGCTTTAAAGGTGATAACCAGGATCTTGAAGCGCACTCGGAAGACCACCGGGAGCCAGTGCAGCTCGCGCAGGAGAGGTGTTACATGGGAACTCCACATCGCTCCCATAACCACCCGCGTGGCCGCACTCTGTGCCAGTTGGAGCCTCCGAGTGCACCTCAAGGGGAGCCCCATGTAGAGAGTGTTACAATAATCCCGACGAGAGGTGACGAGGGCATGAGTGACTGTGTGTAGGGAGCCAGTGCAGCTCGCGGAGAATTGGTGCAATGTGGGTGCATTTGGGTGCACCCACGATAGCTCGCACAGCTGCATTCTAAGCATTTAGCTTAGAAAAGACAAATAAGAGAGGTGCTTTCTGTTGGCTATAACTCCAAGTGGAATGGTTCAGTCATTGATGTCAGTGATACGAACAACATAAAATGGAGTGCAGATTAGAACCAAGAGATGTGTTCTGTAATAAGCAAGGAATTTATTAATTAAAGCCAGCACGTGTCTTAAGAGGGGAAGATACCTTTTCACGAAAAGAAAAAAACTTTTAAAAAACTGGGCTGCTTTAATGAACAATAGAGAGATGACGAGCTTCTTTCAAATAATTTTTCAAATGTTTATTCATTTCAGAGGAATTAAATTATCTTCCCCTCTCACTTCAAACTCATGGCTGTTTGAAAGCATGAAAATCAAAGGCAATGGGGAACATTCAGGAACCAGGTGCACCCCGTTGCAAAAATGAGGGTAAACATTGATAATAACTTCATGTTTTGGGGAGACCTGACAAACAAGTGAGTTGGGAGGGTTTTTTGGGTTGCCATGCCACACAAAGAAACATTGCACAAGTGCATCAGTTTAAGTAAGTCATGTTCTCTTAGGAACCTGATCTTCCCTTGTTAAACCTAATTCAGATGAAACAATGAAGTTAAAAAGAAATGTCGCTTCATTATGCTCTTTAAATGCTACAATAATTTTAGTAAGTGCCTCTTGGCAGAAGCAAGCTCAAATCATTAGTTCCATTCCTGGTTGCTTTTAACTTTCTTTCCCTTTTACATGGCCTGACTTGACAGAACAACAAATAGACTGTCCATCTGTACACATTTATTAGAGAATTTACAATCTGAGATCAAGGGAAAGAGGCTCATCAGAAGGCTAGCGAGAGTTCCCATTTGTAGATTTTATGACCTGCCTTTTATAATAATGACAGCTAACAAAAGGTTGAGGAAGTAAGTTCATTAGACATAATTGCAATAACTTGATATATTAGATAGCAGGTCATTTACTGTCAACATAAACTATTGTTATTTGTTGATCTTTGCTAATCCAGCCCAAGTATCTCAGTTGCAGGCCTTCTAAATCAGTTATTTTTAGTCATTCTGGCAGTAAGGGAGGAAAGGTCTATTAGAGGAAACTGTGGGTAGACAATATTCATCTGGTTTTTAGTGGTCACACTGCTTGATATCCAAGTTTAGCAAATTAGAATCAGATTGAGTAATAATGAGATCCGTAAGGTGTATGATCCTCACTAATGTACCACAACCTTCCCTGAGCAATTTTGCATGAGATCAAATAGCATAGGAAATAAGGGCTGAAGGTGTGTGTTTGTGGGTGGGTGTAACTAGTTGGATGTAATATTATGGATTTTATTTAGGCTTGTTCCAAGTAACTTAGTGTAGGAAGTTAGCACCCACCCCTTTCCTAGAGGAATGAAATATTTTGGGAAATATTAAAAAGGAAGAATATTATGTTTCCCTGGATGAGAAATGGAGAAGCATGTTTTAAAAATGAAGCAGCCCCCACCCTTTGTCAATGGGTCAGAGGCAGAAACTCAATCTTTGTCAATGGACCATCATCTGCAACACAATAGGACCCATCTAGCAACAGAAACTAACACAATAGGACCCATCTAGCAACAGAAATTCACCACATGGCACCTGGGAAGATTACATCAGCCAGCAAGGCTAGCTAAGACCCCCACCCCCTGGAGTCTGACAACCAATCAGGATACTCTTTCTGAGCCCCAGGAAGTTCAAAGCCAGAGAGGGCATAAAACCCGGGGACTCACTGCTTCTTGTCCCTTTTTCTGTTGAAGGAACTCAAACCATGTGATCCTGTCCACCATTAAACTATCTTTCCAAGCAGTCTCCATGTTTCCAGTGTCTTTTTCCCCACTTGGAGCTGAACCCAGAAGGATATTTCTTCCTACATTAGAAATAATATTCACAACATATTTATCATCAAACATTTTTCTACTTTGAATAGCAAAAGTTAAAATTCAACTTGACTACAATCCAGCACAGGGGTCTCCAACCTTGGCAACTTTATGACTTGTGGACTTCAATTCCCAGAATTCAATGCATGTTGGCTGAGGAATTCTGGGAGTTGAAGTCCACAAGTCGTAAAGTTGTTAAGGTTGGAGATCCCTGAGCTAGGATATGTTAGAACACTGTTTCCTATACGCTGGATATGAACCTATCATTTAGATTTGATAACCTTCCATAAATTCCCGACCTTTTTTCATTCTCTCTACTTGTCTCTGGGTGATAAATGAAAGACTGGAATGTGAAGTTATTAGAAAAAGATTAAATGGTTGGTGTTTTATGAATTTTATGAGTTATCATATTAAGCTAATTTCTATCTTCATTCAATCAGATACTTTTTCATTGTTCTGTTTTCTGGCTCTGCCTATTGTTTTTATGAAATTGTAAACTTTAGTAGGACCCATATATTAGATTTATATATTTTATATCAGTGATTCATGATATGCTAAAGTAATTCTGTAATTACTATAAAGTAATTTAAACAAATGGAATCAGATCATTGTGGATCTGATTCACTTACCTGAGTTTCAGCTATACTTTAAATACATATGGTATATAAGATCCCATATCAAAGATTCAACATATACCTTTGAACAAGAAAAAGATTCTTGTGCACAAATTGTGAATATGCATTATTTGAAAAAGATTTACAAATACATATATAGACTATAAACTGTTTATATACCAAAACATGTCACCAAATTGGTAGATTATTAGTAGATGTCAACTCTTAATATCTCCAGACTCTGACCAGGTTAGCAGAAGCTTTATTTTGGTTTTAGATCTGAAGATTATTGATTTTAATTTCACAGAATTATAGAATTATAGAATTGTGTTCCTGGAAAGGAACACAAGGACCATCTAATCCAACTCTCTGCAATGAGCATGAGAACCAATTAAATATTTTAATTTTTCATTACTCTATACTGGAATGATTACAAATATTTTAGAAACATAGAAAACTGACCGCAGAAAAAGACCCAGCGGTCCATCAACTCTGCCCTTTGAGGGGATGCCCCCCCATTTTTTTGGTTTTCTTTTTAATTTATGTATTGATTATTTTTTAATTATCATTTTTTTATACTTTTATTTTATTTGATACTTTATACTTCTTGATCTTTCTTCCCCAGCAAACTGAAGCTGGAGTTACAATGCTTTCAAGAGATGGCTAGCAAAAGGATATAGCACTGAATGGGCCAATATATCACTTGTTTTCAAGGTATTGGAGGTCATATAGCTGATCTTAAAGTAAAGCTAGTTTTGGCCACTTGAATAAAACTGTTGCATTCAAGTGTCATAACAAGGCACTATTCTTTTGTGATCTTTGTTTTGCAATTATTTTAACCAATTATTTTTTCAACAGCTATCATCATCATTGACTAATTCTATTTTTATTGTAAGCAGAAATCTCTCTGGATAAAGGTATGTATTTTTCTCATGTGGTATGAATTGACTTATAATTTTAACTGACAATCATGTTTTAGCAAAAGAGCCAACTAAGTCTAAGTTTAGATTTTGTGGTGGATTTTTGAACATAAATGCAACATTTTCTGGCTTTCTGGTGAGCTTCCTTGGCAGAGGGGCAATTATACTAAAGTAGCCTTGACTAAAACAACTATTCTTTGTAGAAATGTTAACACATTTGTCTTAATGTGAGACACCTCTTTACGAAGGTGAAGACCCCCCCGCTTTTTGGGGACACACACACACACACACACACTTAATATTTTCTGCTTTCAAATCAAATCATCACTCTCTTTCCAAGGGTCTCTTAATGTTAACTTGCTCTTAACTTGCTTTCCAACCTGCTAATAATTTTGGTAGGAGGAACCCAAAGGACATGACTTTTTGGTGTTCATTTTCCTTCCATTTTCCTTAAATTAAAATTAAGTTAAATTACAAGAAAAGACCTATTTAAACCATCTGACCAGAAAATGCTTTTATATTGTTACCGCAGATGAAAAATGGCTTTCAGCTTTTTAGTTAAGCAGTCAGTAAATCAGAGCAAAATAAATATTTTCTGGCTGCACACGCTTCTACATCATAGAGGGGTGAAATGTTGACATGTCTCACCATTTCATTTTAAAGTAAAACATGTTTTTTTTCCATATACTGGTATAAAAACAAGTCCAAATAGCCCAAGGGGTTTCTGTTTTCAAAGATGGAAATTTATATTACAAGATGTTTTGAGTCTTACAGGTGTGAAAAAAATCTTTCACAACTGGATGGACATGAAAATTCTTTTTTTTAGTTAAAAGGTCATTTCTTCACTATTTATATTGGAGGAAATCAAAAAAGTTGGCTTGCATGCTCCATTAGAATTCCCATCCCATCGTGAATGTACAAAGAGTTCTGTAGATTGACAGCAAATATGCTCGAATCTGGTCTTCACAGTATGACCTAGGTCTCCTTTAATAGTTATCATGAAGAGATCTGTTACACTTTCTGAATACTTATGGGGTTGGGTGTTGGAAAGAGCATGTGGATTTATTTGAAAAGGGATGACTGGCCAGCTAGTGTGTAAGATAAAATATTGGTGATAATAAGACAAAATTATGTTCTGTAATTTAGAACCAATGGAGAAGCATTGGTGTGCATTTGCCTTTCCAGTAAACAGTAATAGCTTTTTATATTTTCATGTACACTTGCAAAGCTGCAGATTTATACACACACACACACACACACACACACAGAGAGAGAGAGAGAGAGAGAGAGAAGACACAGAAACTACACACAATTTACAACAATTTTACGTGTGTTCTACTAATTAACCAAAGCAAAATATAAATATATACAATATCTTTAATGAAACAATTTTAAGTGGAGGAAGATTTATTAATATATATATATATTTCAAAAGGTTTGACTGTTTGACTATAGTGTCATAATACGGATAAAGTCATAAAGTCGTCTTCCTTGCCCTTTTGTAAAAATAAAAACAAAAGCAATTTGTGTGTTGACACAGATCAATAACCCATTGGTAGAAACCATATGTAGATTTCTCCTTCCAGTGTCTAATAATACTTTTTGGGGCTCTCTCCCCCATTTGTCCAAAATATGTCCAAAAATATGTCTAGTTCTTAATAGATTCCAAATATTGAGGACATAATCAAAAAGAAGAGGTATGTTGTTAAACATATAGTGAATGATCCAAAATCATAGTAACAATCCATGTTGATGACACCCCAGATTGGATTCTAATACAACAAACAAAATAATGTGTCAATATTCCAACTCCTGGGTCATATCTTCAACAGCAAATAAACATTTTCTGAGGGAGGCACTACACATAAAACATTTTTTGGGGGAGGCAGGTTATATTAATCTGATAAGATAATAAATTAATTCATCTTTTTAAAAGCAGTTTGATTAACCAAGGTAGAACATTCAGATTCATTATTCAAAAGGATGCATAAATGGGTAATACCAGTTTAATTAAGACTTCAACTTCAATTTGGAATCATCGATATTTTCTTCTAACTAGCATAAAACTCCCAAAGCACCAGGAAACACTAATATAATATATATATATATATATATATATATATATATATATATATATATATATATATATATATATATATATATATGTTTTCTGAGGTTTTTGTGGGTGTTTGTATGTAGGTCTTTGGTTATTCGGGTTTTCTCCCGCATAAAATTGGAAGTGTCTTGGCGACATTTCGACGAAGTCTCATTCGTCATCTTCAGGCTGGTGTTTTCGGCTTCGTGCTTCTAGGAGCAATGTGTGATCGCAGCTGTTTCTTCCTTCTAACTGCCAGTGGGGGTGTGAACTGATTGGGTGGGAGTTTGGCTGTGTTCTGATTGGGTGGAGGTGTGTTCTGATTGGTTGGGGGTTTGGCTGTGCTCTGATTGGATGGGGGTTTGGCTGTGCTCTGATTGGATGGGTGTGTGTTCTGTTTAGGTGTGGGCTTGGTTGTGCTCAGATTGCAGGGGGATTTGAGCTGGTGAGCTGCGTTACTTTTGTTTGGCTTCGTGTTCGTGGTTGTGCCACATCTTCATGGTGGATGTCAGTTTGCTTCATGTATGGATTGGAGGGGTTTAAACTGGCTAATGATGCAACTGTGGTCTGGCTTCTGGTTTGTGGTCGTGGCTCATTGGTGTGGGTTTGCTTTTTGCGTGGATGTGTGGTGGTGACATCCTGTGTGGCTTTCGTGAGTGTGGGTCTGGTGTCCTTCGCCTCGTTTGTCAATAAGGGCAGGTTTCCAAATGGCTGGTAGGCGGGAGGTATCATCTCGTTTATTCATGCTGTGTGGCCATTTTTCTATCTTGATGGCTTCTCTGATTATTCTGTTAAAGTGTTCAGTTTTGGCGATAGTTCTGGTCTTTTTAAAGTCAATATCATGTCCTGTGGCTTTAAGGTGTTGGACCAGGGAAGAAGTTGGTTCCTCTTTTCTGACTGAGTTCTTGTGTTCTTCAATGCGTGCACTTATTCTTCTGTTGGTTTGTCCGATGTATGTGGTGGAGCAGGCGGTGCATAGGATTTCATATACTCCTTGATTTTCTAACTCAATTTTGTCTTTGGGGTTTCTTAGGATGGTGGATATTTTTTGGTTTGTGCAGAATGCTGTCTTGATGTTATGTTTGTGGAGGATCTTGCTGATTCTGTCTGTGGTGCCTTTTATGTATGGGAGGAGGGCTTTGCCGTTTTCTTGTTCTCTGTCTTGGATTTTAGTGTGGGTTTCTTTTTGGATTAGGTTGGTAATCTTATTTCTTTGGAATCCGTTGGATGTTAGTACGTTAGTGAGAGTGTGTAGTTCGGTTTTTAGGTGTTGTTCATCAGCTAAGTGTTTTGTTCTGGAGATGAGTGTCTTGGCTACAGAGTTGATCTGTGCTGGGTGGTGGTGTGAGAGTGTGTGCAGATAGCGGTTTATGTGTGTTTTCTTCTGGTAGATGGTGTGTCCTAGGGAGCCATTGGATTTCTTGTAGACTAAGACGTCCAGGAAAGGAAGTTGGTTGTTAGCTTCTGTTCCCATGGTGAACTGTATTTTGGGGTGTAGGCTGTTGAGGTGTGTAAGGAATTTGTCCGGTTTTTCTTTCCCATGTGGCCAGATTATGAAGGTGTCGTCTACGTATCTGAGCCAGAGTTTGGGTTTGTGATCAGATTTTTCTAGAGCTTGGGTTTCAAAGTGTTCCATGTAGAGGTTTGCAATGACAGGTGAGAGGGGTGATCCCATGGGTGCTCCTTCTATTTGTTTGTATTTTTGTCCGTTATAGATGAAGTATGTGTTGGATAGGCAGTGGTTGGTCAGATCTAGGATGTGCTTGGGGGGCGGGTTATATTTGTTTTGGATAGCTATCAAGGCTTCTTTTTCACAGCTAGTGAAAAAACCACTAGATCCAAATAAAAGCCTCCCCCATCAGCGAAGAGATCCACCAAAGAATCATTCCCAGAGAGAAATCATCCAGATGCCCTAAGATCTATGGTCTCCCCAAGATACACAAAGAAGGTATCCAAAACAAATATAACCTTACTTCATACCAAAGTAGCTATAACATCATCAATAACTTTCACTATCTCTTGTAATACAACAAACCCATATCTCACTCCATTCTCTATAAACAGATTTTTAAAGCTTAATTCCACCTGAATCAGCAGAAGTTCATTAAGGGTCATCAGAAATGACAACAAAACTATTAGCAACTCTACTTAATGAACCCACTTTTCCTTTACATTTATTAATGTAAATGAAAACATGAAATTTCTGTCCTGTAAACAGAATATCATCATTCAATCCTAGTTAGAAACCCAGTAAACATTACTAGAGATAGCAGCCCATCTATTTTGATGTTGGTCAAATAAGTTAATGTTATATTTGTTTTCCTTCCTCCTAACAATCTCTAGTCCCCTCAGATAAAGTCCTAGCATCTGCTTCCTTTTTGTGTTTTCCTGATTTTTTCTCACAAATAATTGACAATTTTAAGAAGTCCCTTTAGTAAATCCAAATAAAAAGGTTATCCACATTACTTTTCTGGTTTAATATTTAGTTGGTTTTTTTAAATTGTTAGAATATTAGGCTATATATCCTATATTTCATTTTTATGTTTTAAGTCCACATTGAAATCAATTTCAATCTTATCCAATGAAGCTTGTTCCCGTGACATTTAATAATAATAATTTTATTTCTATTCCGCCCTTCTCCCGAAGGACTCAGGGTGGTGTACAGCCTATTTAAAAACACAGACAAAACAACAATGTAAAATTTAAAATAATTAAATAAATTGGCTCAGATTTAAAACCCCAAAAAATTTAAATACCCCAATTTAAAACTATTATGTTGATAGTCCGGCCTGGCGGAACAACAGGGTCTTCAATGCGCAGCAAAACACCCGGAGGTCGGAGATCTTACGAATTTCCGGGGGCAGTTCGTTCCACAGGGCTGGGGCTCCCACAGAGAAGGCCCTCCCCCGGGGTGTCGCCAGCCGACATAACTTGGCCGATGGCACTCTGAGGAGACTCTCTCTGTGGGAGCGAACTGGTCGGTGGGAGGCTGTTGGTGGCAGAAGACGGTCTCGGAGGTACCCGGGTTCTATGCCATGCAGCGCTTTAAAGGTGGTAACCAACACCTTGAATCGCACCCGGAAGACCACTGGGAGCCAGTGCAGCTTGCGCAGGAGGGGTGTCACATGGGCACAACGGGTTGCGCCCATAACCACCCGCGCGGCCGCATTCTGGACCAGTTGGAGCCTCCGAGTGCTCTTCAAGGGGAGCCCCATGTAGAGAGCATTACAATAGTCCAACCGGGAAGTAACAAGGGCATGAGTGACCGTGCGCAGGGCGTCCCGATCCAGAAAGAGCTGCAACTGGTGAATCAGGCGAACCTGATAAAAGGCCCCCCTGGCCACGGCCATCATATGCTCTTCTAAAGACAGCCGCGCATCCAGGAGGACACCCAGATTGCGAGCCCTCTCCGTGGGGGGCAAAGATTCACCCCCAATAGTCAGCGATGGCACCTGCTGACTATATCGGGGCGCCGGAAGCCACAGCCACTCGGTCTTGGAGGGGTTGAGTCTGAGCCTGTTCCTCCCCATTCAGATCCGCATGGCTTCCAGGCAGCGAGACATCACATCAAGGGCATCGTTGGGGTGGTCTGGGGTGGAGATGTACAGCTGAGTATCATCAGCGTACAGATGGCACTTCACCCCAAAACCACGGATGATCTCACCCAGCAGCTTCACATAAATGTTGAACAGGAGGGGCGAGAGGACCGACCCTTGTGGCACTCCCCATGCGAGACGCCTCGAGGTCGACCTCTGTCCCCCTGCCAACACGAACTGCGAGCGGTCGGAGAGGAAGGAGGAGAACCACCGCAAAACGGTGCCCCCTATTCCTAACCCCCTCAACCGCTGCAGCATGATACCATGGTCGATGGTATCAAAAGCCGCTGAGAGATCTAATAGGACTAGGACAGAGGAGCAACCCCTGTCCCGAGCCCTCCAGAGATCATCCACCAACGCGATCAATGCCGTTTCTGTGCTGTACCCCTGCCTGAAGCCCAACTGGTACGGGTCTAGATAGATAGCTTCATCCAGGTGCCAGGGAAGTTGTCATGTCACCACGTTCTCAACAACCTTCGCCACAAAACGAAGGTTGGAGACTGGACGATAGTTGGCTAATTCAGCCGGGTCCAGGGAAGGCTTCTTGAGGAGGGGCCTCACTACCGCCTCTTTCAAGGCGGCAGGAAAGGCACCCTCACTCAGAGAAGCACCTATAATCCCCTGGAGCCAGCCTCGTGTAACCTCCCGGGAGGCCAGTACCAACCAGGAGGGACACGGGTCCAATAAACACGTGGCGGCACTAATCTTACCCAGAACCCTGTCCACATCCTCGGGAGTCACAGGATCAAACTCCTCCCAGATAACATTCTCAAGACCTGCCCCTGTCTCCTCCCCTGGACTCATCCAATCGGAGTCCAAGCCACCCCGAATCCGAGCGACTTTATCGTGCAGGAATTGCACAAAATCCTCAGCACGACCCTGCAAGGGATCTTCCCGCACTCCCTCCCGAAGAAGGGAGTGGGTCACCCTAAACAGGGTGGCTGGGCGGTTCTCTGCAGATGCGATAAGAGCGGAAAAATGGTTAGATTTGCCACTTTTATCGCCACTAGGTAGGTCTTGATATAAGACCTCACCTGTGTCCGGTCGGAATCGGATTGACTAGTCCTCCAAATGCTCTCTAGGCGTCTTTTCCGACGCTTCATCTAGTTTATCTGTAACAGTGGATATCTTTGAAATTAATTTCTGAGTCCAAAACTCATAATTCTTTCTCAATAACTCCACTGATGTATTTATTTCCTTTTGGTTCCTTCTAGTGACTAACTTACAAAACATCTTATCAGTTATTTTCCCCGCAAGATGTAAACTTGGAAAGTTTCCCATGGGAAGGATTCTTATAGTTAATTTAAAAGTGTTAATCTGAGTTCCTTCTGAACTCTTACTCTAATTAAAACTTTCTAAAATCAACATTCCCCTATTTGCGGTATGTTAAAACATTTATTTTGCAAACCTTAGACTTGTAATTCAAACCTCTTAAAAGACTGAAAGAGATTCACCCAGTGAATACAATAATGCCTGTTGTTCCAAAGATTTTCAATCTTTAAAAAGCAATAAAAAATTAAATCCAAAGTGATTAAGAGGTTTAGGTTCAGTCAAGGCCACATAGGCCACTTTGACAGCTATGTATTCAATGGAATTTCATTGAATGGGATGCAAGCCAACTCCAAAAACCTTGGTTTCTGCTGCCTACTTACAATAAACAGCTGCCTAGAGTACAAATGGGCAATCTCAAGAACTCTCCTTTCCCCAGAGAGATTTTGGCAGTCTGGATTCAGAATCAACCTGCTGTTTTCAAGCCATAGTGTCTCCCGTTATCCATGGGACAACAGTTCACCATTTCCTCATTGGAAGTCATCCAATTTTAGTAACAAGTTCTGAACTGAAGGAAGTGAAATGAAAATTAGTAACTTGGTCCTGTGATAAATGTGGAAGATCCATTTTTGGGAAAAGAAAAAATATGCTCTCTCTTGGTATCTATGTCTTAAGCAATAAAGCCTAAGAAGTATTTCTGATATTGAAAGATGACTGGGTCTTGTAAGTAAACAAGATTTGAGTCACTTCTTTTAATATGTGTATTAAACGGCAGAATATATGTGGTTTTGAAATCTTTTTGATTCACCCTCTCTTCTTTCTTCTAAAAATTCAAGTAATAGTATCATCATTCATGGAATCAGGACAAATACATCTATGAAATTCTTTAAATATTATGTGTTTATTAATAGGACATAGTTGTAGAAAGAGATACAGTAAAAAAATATTTCTAATTATTATAGATGGATAAACTAGGAGTTCATCTATATTCCAGCAGCTTTGCATGCTGTGAAAAATGGTTGCTAAAGCATACTATAGTATAATTTTGTAAAAAAAAAAAAAAGCCACAAAACTAAACACTTTGGGGATATTTAGAGGTATTTAGATTAAGAAACTTTAGTTTCTATCTGTTGGGCCAAAATTTGGGTTGGAATTGTGTCAGATTTTCTTCAGGACACTTTTTTTGGGATACAAGGCTATTTTCTAAATCTAACCATTTCATTCTTCTCTCTCTGAATCTTTTTCCTTTCATTCATGGTGTGACCAGATGTCTTTAGTTTCTTTTGAATTGGACTTGAATTTGAAGAGGCCTTGACCACAAAACAGGATGAGGCTTTGCAATTACAGCAGTGAAAGAGAGAGATATAAGAAATAAACCTTGAAACAGATAATTATGTGCCACAGTAATTTTCCATTATGTTACAGGTCTCATAGAAGAGATTTTTGCATTTTGACTCAAATCCTAGCATCAAGCAGAATGAAGTGGCTTCCTTGCTAATTAATCAAGTAGAATGAGGTGGCTTGTAGTAGATGCAAGGTTATTTTGCCAATTTTCTCATGTTGGTACACTCTTGGTAGTAATCTTTGATGTTGGCCTGCCTAACTGCCTGTGAAGATCAGTTGCTTTATGTCAATAGAAACATTTGGCGAGCAAATGTTATAAGCTGCCCCGAGTCACCTACATTAAAATTTTAATAAATTTAAATTAAATTTAAAATTAATATTATTAATAAATATTAAATTTACTAATAATTTAATAAATAAAAATAAATAATAATAAGAGCAGCATAGCACAAGCCATCAGAGGGCTTATTCACATTCAACTTGCATATTGATGTCATTGATGCAGCATTGCATTGAGAACAAGCTCAATGGTGGGGTGAGCAGTACTGAAGTTTTGAACCACCTATGCATACCTTGAAGTCAAAACTGAAAGGGCAGATGGAAACAAACTAAAGATCAGGTGCTGTATATTGAACCCAAGGCAGGAACTGCAGGAAGAACTATGTCTGCCAAACAGGAAGAAAACTATCAACCAGACTGAACACTTCCTGGCCATCACGTCCACGAATGGACACAAATTTTATCTAACTGGGACCACAGTTGTAACCCAGGTGAAGTCAAGGAGAGAAAGGAAATTCCTGGAAGCCTGGTTTTCCACCAATAGATCAATAAACAGACACATTGATCGCAACCCAATCTACCAACCACTTAGAACGAAAGAACATCATCAACCACGATCCCGAAGTCAGCATTTAAAGACCAACGAACAGCCACGCTACAAACCAAAGTTATAATTTGACAGATCACAAGAAATCGGACCACATCACACGCAGCCGATCAAATCAACCTGAAATCAGACCATGACATCATCAGAAGACATCCGAACAACAAAACCAGGACTAATTTACATCACATAGACAGTACTGAAAACCAAGGACTATGACTCAGCAACTACAGTCAACCAATCACACATCCCGAAATCAGACCAGAATTCAGAAAGGTATTTAAAGACCAGTGCGCCCCCAGACAAGCACAATCAAAAGCACACTGAGGATGTCTTCTCAAATGGGGATGAAACGTTTGCAACCAAATTGCCAAGCTCGGAGCTCAAACCGCCAACATAACTACCAACCCAAGCTACTAATATTCAAAGAATTTCATGCCTTGAACTTCCTAAACTAGCCAAGCACCTGGAGGAGAATGTGGTCCAATTGCCAATAATGCAAAACTAGTCCTCTACCAGGCCTGCTGGCTTTGATCTATGGAAATGGTGGTGATGATGGTGGTTGTGGATCATGCAGCAAAATGTTCTTAGCAAGTCAACTGGAACTAGTAGCAGGAACTGATACTCCGGATCCATAATTTTTTTTTTTTTTTTGCTGCAGCAGCTGCTTTATAAGAATAAATGACTGGTCAGCAAACCACACCCTGCACTAGCTCTGGAGATTTTAGGCTTGCCCTGTCAAAATTTGGCAGACTGCCAAACGGAGGCACAAATTCCTGACGTTACAAGAGGAACTAAATAGTGCTAAACATTCAGGATTTAACACATCCAAAATACCCTCGTCCCACCCACCCAGAAGACGGAATAGAACTGGGAAAATGCGATGTTCCCCCTTAGTGAGGTTATAATGTCCCACCTGCTGGGGCTCTTGGCTACAAAAAAAAATTGCCTGTCCTTGCTCAAAATAATAATATACTGCTTCAAGGGCATTTTATAGGATACCTGCCAAGTAAGCTCTTTCAGGTCAAGGCTTGCTGTCAAGTTGTTGATGTTTTTAAAGAGAGATATTTCCCAAAGCAGACTGCAGTGAATGCCCAAATGTCTTCACATTTATCCTCTGACTTTTAGAATAAGAATGAATCTTCTTTACTAAACTAAAAATACACACACACACCCCTTTTACTGTATCCTCTTGACATTAATACTTATTATTTTTATTTTGGGAATTGGTTTTTGAATCCATCTGTATAGCTGTTCCTCTTTGAAACTTCTTCTTCGTGTCTTCTTTATCATTTCTGCCAGTCACCATTAACCCCTGATTCACCATCTGAAGAGCTTCTCAGTCTTTGGCAAAGATCCTATCAAACTAGCCTAAGTCTGTTCCTGGCTTGTTGCTTATTGTGGGAAGAAGCTGCAAAGTGCATGAGCCTTTCCTGTGTCTTTGTTAGTTGCATGCAACAAATGTGTGTTTTCAAGTTGGATCGGCAACCTTTGTTCTCTGACACAATGAGCAGTGAGAATAAATGCCCATTTGAAGGATTGAAAAGGCATGCCCTGGCTATATGAATTGCTTGCTACCCATGGGCTTGTTGTACCTAAAGGCTATGAGAAAATAGCTCTCTTGTTTACTATACTGTGAGAAAGCAAAATGGTCTTTGAAATCTGTGAGGTGAGCTTTGTGTACCAAAAGTGAGCCCCCTGCTGGTTTAAGTGTGCATATTGATGGATTATATATAGAAGAGTGATCTGTAATGCAGTACAGTATTTCATACAAATGGTCTGGTTTTTTTTTTTAAAAAAGGAAATAAAACAAGAAAGATTGAAGTCTTCTGGAGAAAGATAAATAAGGGAGTCCAAGAAGCAGCAAAGTTTTATTTAAACTTTTGGATTTTTCACCCCATTCATCCATTGCTCTTAATGTGAGAATGGCAGTCAGGCTTCACACTTAGGTCTGTTGTGATATCTTTGCACCCTTAATTTGAGGTTGATGTTGAATGAAGCCGTCATTCCTATATTCCGGTCATCGTGCTTTGACAAGTCAGAGTAGATTGGAATATATTCTGGAGAACATTGAAAAGGCAATGTAAACAAATACACGAAAAGCAAAACTTTCAGAAGCAAGAAAAACATATGATGTTATTCAGTAATGAGACTTCTGAAAGTCTTTTTAACATTGCACATACATGCTTTGAAATTAATACAAATGGCTATTCAACTGGGAAGCCTTCTCCAGTAGCAGTCTGGTTTTTAAATAGGAAAACAGGAAGCAATTTATGTTCTTTTCTTCTGACATCTATCATGCCTAGCTTTTATTTTGGTAGTAATTTTCCACATTGCAGCAGAACTATTACAAAATCTATGCCATTTCAGCGACTGTAATGAATGGCCAAAATAGAATTTAGATGGGTTACTTCTGATGTCTAAAAGCCATGCCATGTAATCCAAGTCAAGCTTTCTAAATGAAATTGTTGGCCAAACTGCCCGATTCAGATCCTAATGGACAGTCACGGACGTTTAATGTTTTTCTAACACACTTTCAAGCAACTCAACCTAAGGTCAATGTTTGCTTTGGGGAACTGTATGGTGTGCTTGGATTATGAAATGGCTGTGGAATGCAGGAGACCAGAAGGCACTTCCCATTGGCTGTCTGTGATGTCATCTTAGTGGGTAAACTCCAGTAGTGCTTTAAGCAATTCTGACATTACCTCTTTTGTTTTGCTAGTGTAATTCCATTTGAGCAGGAGTTTAGACTGAGGCCTTTTCACTAGGAAGTTCAGCAACTTTGCTGGGCTAAAGAGAAGGTGAATAACTCTCTGTTCCTAAAAAACATCAGCACACACTGGGTTTTCTTTACATCTCAAGAACCTTAGATGTTTGAGGTAGTGAAAGGAGGTCCCAGGTAAGCTGCCACTGACCTCACTTCACAAGATTCACTTTAGGTTTCAGTTTGAGGCAAGTATCTGAAAACAGATTAATGGGGCTTCATTGCCCATTTTCCATCAAATATACATTTTGGTTTCTACATTTGATCTTTTTAGTTGATGATCCACAGCAGGCCAGCCTTTGCGGGTTTTGTAAAAAAGCAAATTTCTAAACTTCACATTTCCAGAGAGTATATGGAATATTTTACATTCAAAATTATTCAGATTTCTGGAATAAGGAAATGAATAAAAAAAGGGTAAATCCTGCAACTGGAAAGTGAGCTGTTGGGTTGGTTGCCCCATCAGAAAGGAGATTTGAGGAAGGAACAGCATGCCAGATTTGGGGTGCTACCATCAGAAAGGCCCTTGACCCTAAATAATATAAACTATAAACTAACAATGTCGGCAGCATACAAAGAAAATCTATATTGCTTAATGCATTGTAAGCCGCCCTGAGTCTCCGGAGAGTCTCCGGAAATCAAATATATATATATATATATTCTCAGGTTTTCGCGGGTGTTTGTATGTAGGTCTTTGGTTATTCGGGTCTTCTCCCATGTAAAATTGGAAGTGTCTTGGCGACGTTTCGACGAAATCTCATTCGTCATCTTCAGGCTGGTGTTCTTGGCTTCGTGCTTCCAGGAGCAATGTGAGATCGCAGCTGTCTCTTCCTTTTAACTGCTAGTGGGGGTGTGAGCTGACTGGGTGGGAACTTGGCTGTGTTCTGATTGGGTGGAGGTGTTTTCTGATTGGTTAGGGATTTGGCCGTGCTCTGATTGGATGGGGGGTTGGTTGTGCTCTGATTGGCTGGGGGTGTGTTCTGTTTGGTTGGGGGCTTGGTTGTGCTCAGCTTAGTCTGAGTTGCAGGGGGATTTGAGCTGGTGAGCTGCGTTGTTGTTGTTTTGCTTCGTGTTTGTGGCCGTGCGAGCTCTTCATGGTGGGTGTCAGTCTGCTTCATGTATGGATTGGAGGGGTTTAAAGTGGCTGATGATGCAGCTGCGGTCTGGCTTCTGGTCCTTGGTCGTGGTTCATTATCAGTGTGGGTTTGAGTCTGCTTTCTGCGTGGATGTGTGGTGGTGACATCCTGTGTGGCTCTCGTGTGTGTGGGTCTGGTGTCATTTGTCCAGAACAAAACGCTTAGCTGACGAACAACACCTAAAAACCAAACTACACACACTCACTAACGTACTAACATCCAATGGATTCCAAAGAAATAAGATCACCAACCTAATCCAAAACGAAACCCCCACTAAAATCCAAGACAGAGAACAAGAAAACGGCAAAGCCCTCCTCCCATACATAAAAGGCACCACAGACAGAATAAGCAAAATCCTCCACAAACATAACATCAAGACAGCATTCTGCATAAACTGAAAAATATCCACCATCCTAAGGAACCCCAAAGACAAAATTGAGTTAGAAAATCAAGGAGTATATGAAATCCCATGCACCGCCTGCCCCACTACATACATCGGACAAACCAACAGATGAATAAGTGCACGCATAGAAGAACACAAGAACTCAGTCAGAAAAGAGGAACCAACTTCTTCCCTGGTCCAACACCTTAAAGCCACAGGACATGATATTGACTTTAAAAAGACCAGAACTATCGCCAAAACTGAACACTTTAACAACAGAATAATCAGAGAAGCCATCGAGATAGAAAAACGCCCACACAGCATGAACAAACGAGACGATACCTCCCGCCTACCAGCCATTTGGAAACCCGCCCTTATTGACAAACGAGTCCCTAACACGACAAATGACACCAGACCCACACACACGAGAGCCACACAGGATGTCACCACCACACATCCACACAGAAAGCAGACTCAAACCCACACTGATAATGAACCACGACCAAGGACCAGAAGCCAGACCGCAGCTGCATCATCAGCCACTTTAAACCCCTCCAATCCATACATGAAGCAGACTGACACCCACCATGAAGAGCTCGCACGGCCACAAACACGAAGCCAAACAACAACAACGCAGCTCACCAGCTCAAATCCCCCTGCAACTCAGACTAAGCTGAGCACAACCAAGCCCCCACCCAAACAGAACACACCCCCAGCCAATCAGAGCACAACCAACCCCCCATCCAATCAGAGCACGGCCAAACCCCTAACCAATCAGAAAACACCTCCACCCAATCAGAACACAGCCAAGTTCCCACCCAGTCAGCTCACACCCCCACTAGCAGTTAAAAGGAAGAGACAGCTGCGATCACACACATTGCTCCTGGAAGCACGAAGCCGAGAACACCAGCCTGAAGATGACGAATGAGACTTCGTCGAAATGTCGCCAAGACACTTCCAATTTTACGTGGGAGAAGACCCGAATAACCAAAGACCTACATACATATATATATATATATATATATATATATATATATATATATATATATATATATATATATATATATATAATGTTTTATCGTTGGCACTTGCCCCCAGCAAGATTGGCGAAAATGTTCCCAAACAGACCAGTGGAATGCTGGAAATGCAAGCAGAAGAAAGGAACATTTTTTCATATGTGGTGGACATGTCCAGAAGTCAAGAAATATTGGATAAAAATAAGAAAATGGCTAGAGGAAATCACAAAACAATAAATAGATTTAAAACTGGAATTATTTTTATTAGGTATAGTAAGAGAAAATTACTGTAAGAAAACTCAATATATTATGTTATATTATGTTATTATTAGTATAATAACAGTGGCTAGAATTACTTACGTGCAAAACTGGAAAAATAATAGTACTCTCTCCGATGGTGATAAAAAAGGTGCTAGAATGTGCAGAGATGGATAGGCTAACAATGGAAATAAAAGAAAGAGGAGAAATATATTATTTGATTTGGGACACGTGGTATAACTGGTTAGAGAATAGTTATGAAACCACAATAATGATATAATGTATAGAACAGATAGGTACAAAAATGGAAAGGAGGAATAATAGAAATAATGGGTATGTACTTATAAGATATACTGATGTCAGAGCACTGTAAAGATTGAAATTGTGATACAAAATGAAGAAAACTGCTTAATAAAAACTAAGATTAAAAAAAAGAAAAGAAAGGCCCTTGACCCTGTGACGATCATCTGCATCTTGGATGGCCAGAGGCATCTCCATTAAAGATATCAGTATGTCAGCAAATGCACATGAAGACGAGTGGCACTTAAGATATCCAGATTAGGAGAGTCCTTAACCTCAAAACCAGTATTTTGAAATCAAGTCCAGAAATGAAATAAGAACCCTGTCAGCCCTGTAGGCCATCTTTTTCTTTGGATCTTCAGGGCTGTCACACTTAGTGCTGTGGGAAACTGGGAGGGGGGATTGCATGGAGTTGCAGGGATATCTAACCATAATAACATTCCTTTCTCAGAGAGTCAAGGACATCTCGCCCTGCACCTGGAGGCTGGAACTGGGAAGCATCTCCAGTTGAGACGGTGCAATGATTGGATCATGTAATGGAAATGTGGGTGCAGGGGGAAGGGACTTGGACTCTCTTCTGGGTGGGGAAAACCTGGAAGCTTTCAGATTCGGGTTTTCCCAGATGTGCCAATATGACATCTCTAATAAAATGGAACTTTGAAGAACTTCTAGCTTCAGAGTCTTCTTTCATTGGGGGTGTTACTTGGAACCCTGACAAACCCTTTTCTAGATGGTAAAACACTGGAGTAATGTAGTTATCACGTGGAATCCAAATAAATAGCCTTGCAAGTATCCTAATAAGAGTTTTCATACTCAATGTATAGGCTTCCCTTTAGTTGCTGTGTAAAATAAACTTCCTTTTTCATTTTCTCACTGGAAGTGATAAGAGACTTCATGCTCGCAGTGTTTGGAGAGCTTCTTTGCCACGTGGCTCTATTCCTCACCATGAGAACTAGAAACCTATCCCTCTACTGGTGGTGTTTTGTTTTGTTTGTCTGGTATTGAGCTGTTAACCAGTGTAGATCAAGAGATTTGCGAGAATTATTGCAACGTCTCTTAGCGCTTTAGCCGGAAAAGCCACAGCAGCAGCTTTGATCCTGTTTTGTTAGTTCTTGATCAAGTGACCTCTGTATATAAAAAAGGAGGACTGGTGAGGAAACCCGGCTCTCACCACACAAAGGATGTTCTGTATCTTGCACAGTAGTTGTTCTCTTTCAGGGTGGCTTCCACTGCTCCAAAGGCATATTTCATGGAACAATTCACAGCATCAATGGAGTTTCTCAGAAAATGGGTGCTAAGTTTGTACAACGGAGCTTGTACGAGGGCAGGCATTTGTTTTCACTACATGTCAAAGCCTTTTAATTCTGAACCAAGACTGAGTGGACTTATTTAGGCGGACCAGGAAGAAGGACTTGAAAACTGCAACAATTACTGCTTCAGAGTTCATCGTTTATTGCAAGGAACTCTATGGTTGGTGTGTGTGATTCTGTAGTATTCATGGTGGACATCCCCCCCCCTCCTAATAATTGACATACAAGAGGAAACCTTGAGGAATAGTATGCAAATTTCTTGAAACTGGCTGCTGATGGGTATATGTTTCTATGTGCTCCTTAAAAAGGAGGTAGAAAATACCTCCTTTTTTTTTCAGTTGGGGATTATGTTTAATTATTTTGAAGGGGCTTCAAGAGCCACAGCCAGTGTGGTGGTAATATGTGAGAGAATAGCACTGTAATTTTCAGATTCTGTGTATGTGTGTGTGTAGTTGTAATTATGGATGAATGGGAATGTTTAAAGGTAAAATAGGTGAGTTTTGCATCATTGAGATTTTATAAATTTTATTTATTTATTTATTTTTGCAAAATGCAATCTTGGGGGCATCTGAGCCCACATCAGTGAGTATATTGGTCACTCACTCTATTTTAAAAAGATGAAAAAAAATTCTGATTAAAGCATTTAAATAGGTAGGGAAGTGTTTTGAAAAAGATAACAGCTTGTGGCTCTTCAGATGTTACTGAATCACAACTCTCCAGAACCTCAATGAGTGGGGCATGTAGGCTATATTGTTGTATTTAGGAGAGCTATAGATGTCCTGTCCATGTGAAATTATGTGGAGAATTCATTCACCAAGTTAGCAAGTGGTGTATTGTTCCAACTGAAATGTTAGGGTGAATGTCCAGCTCTTGAATCTGTTTTAATCACAGATCTTTAGATGATGTAAAACATCTCTAAAACAACAAATCAAATAATTGTCAGAGGAATAGACCTCCTAAAGCAAGTATGCTTTAGCTCAACAAAATACTTAAGATGACACTAAATGCTGTTGTGCAGATTGCACTAAACAATAACTCAACAGTTTTCTAGAAAACCACAACCTGACCACCTGTCAGGAGAACTAATAGCTCTGTGTGTCATATATGAGTTTAGTTCCTCCAGTCTAGGGGAACAGGACTAAATCATTAAGAGACAAATCCCATCAGCATATCAACATGTAATATCAGGGTTTGGACACTACCTGACACTCCAGTATCAGAGTAGGTAGAGTAGCCCAATAGTCTTGATGTAGTAACATTCTTAGGTATTTCAGTCTTCTGCTACAAAAGAGTTTGAAAAGAAATAACTAAACTGTTTATTTATTACAGTCATTAATCCAAAAAGATAGAAAATAGTTTGTTCCTGTAAAATCTTTCTATATGTAAAGCCTTAGTATAAATTATCTATTCTTTGAGGGCCGCAAAGGTGTTTTTTCAAGAGGCAACTGGACTTTCTGGTTTTTCTTTGAAGACATTTCACTTCTCATCCAAGAAGCTTCTTCAGCTCTGACTGGACAGTGGGGAATGGAAGAATTTATACTCCTTGCAGACAGCTGATAATTTGCATTCTTTTTAGTTGTTAAGGCCACTTGGAGGTTTATCTGTGTCATCAGGGTTACCTGAGTGGTACAAATGGGTGTGGAGCCTTCTTGGAACTGTTGAAAGGACTGTGTTGCAGACTGGAGATAGATGATATTATATCCTTCCCCCTTTGTTGAGAGAGGGCTGTTCAATTTTGACATAGATAGCCTCTTTGAACCCTCTTTCAAATTAGCGGTCCTCTCTGTCCAAAATGTGGACTTTGCTGTCTTCAAAAGAGTGGCCCTTGTTTTTTAAATGCAGATGGACTGCTGAATCTGGTCCTGATAGATTTGTTCTCCTATGTTGTGCCATGCATTTATGAAGTGGTTGATTTGTTTCCCAATGTATAGATATGCACCTGGCTCACTGCATTGTAATGCATAGACCATGTTGCTCAGACACAAACTCTTGAAAAGCATCTTTGAAAACACCATGACCTGAGAATCTCCACAGACATTCTTTGAGAGCATTGCTCCCCATAAGAATTCTATGACATACCTGGAGTCTTAAGTGGAACTTTCTTATTGAGTGATATTGATGGTCTCTATAATAGTAACAGATACCTTAAGAAGTCCAGTGTTGCAAAATCTGATCAAGTTAAATGGGATCAACTCCCTCTGCGTCCTATTTATACAAGAATGCCTCCTAACCAGATCCTCAAAGCAGACATTTTCAGTTACCCCTCCCATGCTATGAAAGGTTGGAAACCTTTATTTTGTATCTCTCCCTGATAACTTGGTTACCATATGTGGGTCTCAAAATTATTTCTGAGGGGATTGTTTCTGATTGATGTAATGGTTCTGATTGTCAACTACTCAGAGCCTTTGGGAAAAGCAAATAAATAAATAAATAAACGGGATAAATCCCACAATTTATGCAAACTTTTGGGAAGCCCAAATGGCCTTCCCCAATAGTTGTTTCATTTAAAACAGCAACATCATTTAAAAAGCAAATCTGTATGTGTCCTTCTTGTATGCATACAAAAGTATTAGTGGGGCATGTATTTCAGAGAGTAGATTCAAATTTAGTTGTTTCTTAGCTATACAAATATTGCATAATTCTGTTGCATAATTTAAATATCTCATTTGCTTTAGCTTGCAAGAAAAATCATAGAAAGGTAATCAACCTCCCAAGACTCATTAATGGGTAACCTTCTGATTTATAATGATGATTTTTTTTTAGATCATTATGAAAGAATAACATTTATTTGAGGACAGGCTACCCTAACACTTTGGTGTCTATTGGCCTATTTGGCAGACAGTTGATAAAGACAGGATCATGTGACCCTGGGAAAAATTAGAACAGAACACTAAATTTGTTACACAGGAATCATGGATGGATATGTTTCTTCCATAAAACAGCTTATGTAACTTCAGTTTATGAAGCCTCAATGGAACTTGAGCAATGAACTTTGAAAAATAGGCTCACTCATAAAAGATGAGTGATTTTAAGTTACCTTGAAGATGGCATTCTCCCAACAATCCTGTTCAGCAATTAGAAGTAGGGTATATACTTACTATTTGTGTACTAGACAAAAGAACAGAGACCGAGAGGCTGACCGAAAAGACATATTTAGAAACTTTTTACCTACTATGTCTTAAATATTTTACTAATGACAAGTTCTTTCTATGGACACTTATTTATGGGGAAAAAAAATTAAAATAAGAAAGAAAATGTGATTTAAAAATTTAGCTCACCTCCCTGCATACCTACCAACCAGTGGTGAAATCCAAATTTTTTTACTACCGGTTCTGGGGTGTGGTTTGGTGGGCATGGCTTGGTGGGCATGGCAGGGGAAAGATAATGCAAAATCTCCATTCCCTCCCCACTCCTGGGGAAGGATATTGCAAAATCTCCATTCCCATCCCACTTTGGGGCCAGCCAGAGGTGGTATTTGCTGGTTCTCTGAACTCAAAATTTCCGCTACCAGTTCTCTAGAACCTGCCAGAACCTGCTGGTTTCACCCCTGCTACCAACTCAAAGTCTTAAAAACTTTTCACACAAAGAAGAGATTTTACTTTAACTGTTTTGCGTGCTGCTACCTGTGTATTAGTGCTGATATTTAAGACTCATTATTAGCTGAGAATTGAATATCTCAAAATTAGGTGGTAACATTAAAGAGGACTGAAAACCCCAAAAGAAAGTGCCAAAATAATGTTTAAAGTGGAAACATTTATTAGGAAATATAGCATCCCCATAATTCTTTTTGATAGTAATTTTGTTATGAATTTCAACTATGACACTAAAAAGAAAAAGAAATACACAGAAGGTGCAGAAAAGAAAAAGAAAATAGAAAAGAAGAGAATGAAAGAATAAATATATAAAGAAACTACTTCCCCCTTCATTACAATAATATAAACAATTTTAGTAACATTACCTTCTCTTAAAATACAGTAATTTTTTCTTCCCATCAGAGGTGGGATTCACTTGCCTTCCCTACCGGTTCGCAAATGTGAGCATGTGCCGCACATGCGCGGCACATGCGCAATAGTCACACATTACGTCTGGGTGGGTGGGCGGAGCCTCCCGCAGTCGCCGCTACCAGTTCGTGCGATCCAGAGAATCCCACCACTGCTTCCCATATCCCATCTCTTATTGAGCAGTGAAAATCCATTAAGAGTTAGCAGAGACAACCACATATGTATTTTAATCTTTGTATTCTTTCCATTTACATTTAACAATCTTGATTTTTAATCACTTCAAAAAAATGTCCTACAACTTGGCTTTTTATCTTTCCCCAAATTCTTCAAAGCTTTAACAAACATCCTATCAATCCAATATTGGAAACTTATCCAGGTCACTCTCTTGGTTTATTTGAAAAATCTCTTTTATTGTTAAGACATCAATCAATTTGTTTTGCAAGCCCAGTATAGCATCTTTTTCCATGTCATTCTTCTAGATTGTCATTTTTAAATCCACTTTCACACCTGTCCTTAGTTTAGAATTGGAAACTTCTAAAGACTCTGATGAGCCTAGAAGTCTGAAAAGAATATCTACATTTATGCTGACTGGAAACCAGAGGTGGTATTCACCAGGTTCTGACCAGTTCTGGAGAACTGGTAGTGGAAATTTTGAGTAGTTCGGAGAACTGGTAAATACCACCTCTGACCGCCCCATCTATTCTCTGCCTCCAGAGTCCCAGCTGATCAGGAGGAAATTGGGATTTTGCAGTGTCCTTTCCCTGGAATGGGGAAGGAATGGAGATTTTACAGTATCCTTCCCCTGCCACGCCCATCAGTCACGTCCACAGAACCAGTAGTAAAAAATTTTTAATCCCACCACTGTTGGAAACCCATTATGGACTTTTTTGTGTAAAAGAGAAAAACCAATGAGTTTATGATCTATGGTATTGACAATTAGACAGGATGGATAGAAAGAAGAGAATCATGATGGAACTTTAAAGAAAAGGGTAAATTTGTAATTGTATTTATAACATATTATCAGAAGCTGCTTCTCCATATCTTCTTTCTTTTCTATCTTTCTTCTACCTTTTTATTTTGCTTCTTGTTTTTGCACTTTAGTTTTATTTTTCTTCCTTTTCCTTTATTTTTGTTCTTTTTACTTTAGATTGGATTAATTTTTACCCTCTTTAAAAAAAATTAATAAAATTTACATTTAAAAAAATGACCCCAGAAGTGGAGCGTTTGAATTCTTCTCCCGATTCTGACTGCATTCTTTGACAATGTATATTTCTTGATTCATCTTTTTGCTTCTCCCTCTTCCTGCAGATCCATGATATTCCTTCTACTAATCCTTCATAACCAACTACTGGCATAATGTATTATTCCAGACTTAAAAACTGAGAAAATAAGTCCACCAGACTGGGATTAAGTCTTGAGGCAAAAACTAATGATTCTGAAATTGGACAGAATTTTTATATAAATATGGAAGGCATTCCTCTGACATTGGAGATCAGAAAAAGAATGGCCTAAAGTCTATTGGCTGAAATAGCAGAAAGAAATGATCTAGGATTTGACCCTATGATAGATTTTCTATAACAAAACAAATGATTCAGTTGTTATCAAGTCTGGGAAGCATCTGCTGATACCTACTTACTGAATGCAGGGTTGAATTTCTGCAATGCTAAGATTGCTATGTCTGGAATTAGGTCTCAAAGATCTTTCCTATCCACAGAAAAGAATCTGAAAGAGAAAGAAGAATAGTACAATTTATCAATCACTGGATATGAATGATTGAATATATTAGATGCAAAGGAATGTGGAGATAAACTTCATCGTTTCCATACTAATGAATGGGAAGTAGACAAAATTGGACTTTAATGATAGCACTGGAAGTCAAATATATCTAAAAGCAGTGGTGGTATTCAGCCAGTTCTATCCGGTTCGGGAAGACGGGTAGCGGTGGCTGTGGGAGGCTCCGCCCACCCACCCGAACATCATCACATTCTGTTTTTGATGCTCTGTGCATGTGTGGAAGGCCTTGTGCATGCATGCACGCTCACATTTGCGAACCGGTAGCAAAGGTAAGTGAGTACCACCCCTATCTAAAAGGTATAATGGAAATATGGCGAGACAATTCCCGCAGCTGGAATACAAGAACAGTATGTCAAAAGGAACAGAAGCAATAAAAAGTGAGGAGCTGTTGCAATATATGTTAGATGTATCCACACCACCTTAGAAATCCAAGTATTTTATTTTATATTTTATTTTTTTATTTTATAATTGGATTTATATACCGCCCTAATCCCAAAGGACTCAGGGCGATGAACAGCCAAAAGATAAAATACACATAATACAAACTTTAAAAACAATATAATTGATGAATAAATTGATGAATAAAAGATGAATTTGTTTGGGCCAAATTATTTAATTATTTAATTAAATAATTTGGCCCAAACAAATTAAAACACCCCTATAATTTTAAAACAAATTTAAAATTAACAGTTAAAAGGAGGTTAGGCCAGGCCAGCCTGTTGAAATAAGAAAGTCTTGAGGGCACGGCGGAAAGTGCGCAAATCCGGGATCCTCATCTCCGGGGGGAGCTCATTCCAAATGGCAGGTGCCCCCACAGAGAAGGCTCTCCCCCTGGGGGCCGCCAGTCAACACTGTTTGACTGACGGCACCCTGAGGAGCCCCTCTTTATGGGAGCGTACTGGCTGGTGAGAGGCTACTGGTGACACAAGGTGGTCTCATAAATACCCCGGTCTTAAGCCATGGAGCGCTCTAAAGGTGGTAACCAAAACCTTGAAGCGCACCCGGAAGACCACTGGGAGCCAGTGCAGCTCGCGCAGGAGAGGTGTTACATGGGAATGCTATGTCGGTCCCATAACCACCCGCATGGCTGCATTCTGGACCAGTTGCAGCCTCCGGGTGCTCCTCAAGGGGAGTCCCATGTAGAGAGTGTTACAATAGTCCAGACGGGAGGTGATGAGGGCATGAGTGACCGTGCGTAAGGAGTCCCGATCCAGAAAGGGGCGCAACTGGCAGTTCAGGCGAACCTGATAGAAAGTCCTCCTGGCCACAGCCATCAAATGCTATTCTAAGGACAGCCGTGAGTCCAGGGGGACACCCAAGTTGCGCGTCCTCTCCGTGGGGGCCAGCGACTTGCCCCCAATAGTCAGTGATGGCACCAACTGACTATATCGGGACATCGGAAATCACAGCCACTTGGTCTTGGATGGGTTGAGCCTGAGTCTGTTTCTCCCCATCCAGATCCGCACAGCCTCCAGGCACCGGGACATCACTTCAAGGGCATCATTGGGGTGGTCCGGGGTAGAGATGTACAGCTGAGTATCATCAGGGTACTGATGGTACTTCACCCCGAAACCACGGATGATCTCACCCAGTGGCTTCACATAAATGTTGAACAGAAGGGGTGAGAGGACCGACCCCTGTGGCATCCCACATACAAGGCGCCTCGGAGTCAACCTCTGCCACCCTGCCAACACAGACTCCAAGCAGTCAGAGAGAAAGGAGGAGAACCACCGCAACATGGTGCCCGCCACCCCTAACTCCTCCAACCAGTGCAGCATGATACCATGGTCGATGGTATCAAAAGCCGCTGAGAGGTCTAATAGGACCAGGACAAAGGAACAACCCCTGTCCCGATCTCTCCAAAGATCATTAACCAATGCGACCAATGCCCTTTCCGTGCTGTACCCAAGGCTAAAGCCCAACTGGAACGGATCTAGATAAACCGTTTCATCCAGGTACTGGGGAAGCTGTCGCACCACCACACCCTCAACAACCTTCGCCACAAAGCGAAGGTTGGAGACTGGACGATAATTCGCTAACACTGCCGGCTCCAGGGAAGGCTTCTTGAGGAGAGGCCTCACCACCGCCTCTTTCATGGTGGCGGGAAAGACACCCTCACTCAAGGAAGCATTAATAATCCCCTGGAGCCAGCCTCGTGTAACCTCCTGAGAAGCCAGCACCAACCAGGAGGGACACGGGTCCAATAAACATGTGGCTGTGCTCAGTCTACCCAGTATCCTGTCCATGTCTTTGGGAGTCACAGGATCAAACTCTTCCCAGATAATATTCTCAAGGCCTGCCTCCATCATCCCTCCTGAATCTACCCAGTCAGAGTCCAAGTCTTCCCGAATCTGAGCGATTTTGTCATTCAGATACTGCACAAAGTCCTCGGCCCTGCCCTCCAAGGGGCCCTCCAAGGGGTCCTCCCGCGCTCCCTGGTGGAACAGGGAACGGGTCACCCTAAATGGGGGCCAGGTGATTATCTGATGACCCAATAAGAGCGGAAAAATAATTACATTTTGCCGCTTTTATTGCCACTAGGTAGGTCTTAATATGAGACCTTACCAGTGTTCGGTCGGATTCAGAAAGGCTGGCCCTCCAACTGCTCTCTAGGTGTCTTTTCCGGCACTTCATCTCCCTCAGTTCCTTGGTAAACCAAGGAGCCAGGTGAGACTGGCGTCGGGTTAGAGGCCGCAAAGGCACAACCCAGTCCAAAGCTCCAGCAGCCACCCTATCCCAGGCGGCCACTAGGTTTTCAGTCGAGTCATGAGCCAGAGCCTCAGGGAATGGCCCAAGCTCCGTCTGGAACCTATCCGGATCCATCAGGCACCTGGGGCGGAACCACCTCATTGGTTCCGCCTCCCTGCGGCAGGGTGTGGCGGTTCGAAGGTCAAAGCGAAAGAGGGAGTGATCCGACCATGACAAGGGCTCAATAGCTATGTCCCCTATCTCAAGATCACTCAGCCACTGACCAAAGACAAAAACCAAGTCCAGCATGTTTCCCCCTGTATGAGTAGGGCCATGAACTAACTGAGTCAGGTCCATGGCCGTCATGGAAGCCATGAACTCCTGGGCCACCTCAGACGCCTCACCGACAGATGGCAGGTTAAAATCCCCCATGACCATAAGCCTGGGGGTATCAACCGCCACCGCGGCTATAATGTTGAGTAGTTCGGGCAGGTCCGCTGCCACGTGGCAGGGAGCCAGGTACGTAATCAGCAAGCCCATCTGCACCCCATGACCCCACTTCACAAGGAGGGACTCACATCCGGCAGTCTGAGGAACAGTGGCCTCCCTCGGACCAAGACCTTGTTTAATGATGACCGCCACCCCCCCTCCCCTCCCCTGTGACCTCGGCTGATGAAATGCATGAAAACCGGGTGGGCACATTTCAACGAGGGGGACCCCCCCCCTCCTGGCCCAACCAGGACTCCGTGATACCCGCCAGGTCCACTCCCCCCTCCTGAACAAGATCACAAATGAGGGGGGCTTTATTTACCATGGACCTGGCATTGTATAACATCAGCCAAAGGCCCAGGGCCTGAGGGTCTGTGCAACCCGGGGAACAAGAGGAGCATTGGGGGCCAGAGCGCGCCACTGCTCGAAGACAGAGAGCGCGCCCTCCCACAACATGATATGGCCCCCTGCTCCTGCCATATTTGCCCCTCCCACCCACAGTACTGATGTAATGCCCATCATCGGCACAAGCTCTCACCCCCTCCTTGACCCCGAGTCCCGCACCTCCCATGCCGCGCTCCTCAGCCAGACCAGGCCCCCTCCTCAATGGGTCGTCCCCCACACCCACAACCCTAGGTCTAATTTCCCCTCCCCCCTGCGGGTAATCCCCCGAATCCACACAACCCACCCCCTTCAAGTGAATGAATTTGGACACTCTAAAGAGCAAATTCAGGCAAGGTGGTGAATTTCAGCTCTGTAGACAATGAACTGCTTATTCAGGAATTGGCTTACTTGGCAGAAGAGTCACAGGAATGACTCAGCAAAATTAGTCACTTAAAAACAAGAACAGAGTCATATATGCACAGAAGGTCTGCACACTACTGTACACAGAAGCCAAAGTCTTTATATTGGACTGAGTTTAAATTCTAGGTTTTTTTCCTTCCCACCACCTTCCTGAGTGAGCGGATATTAGATAGTTCTCTTAATGGCCTTTGTTGTTGTTGTTAGTTGTGAAGTCATGTCCGACCCATCATGACCCCATGGACAACGTTCCTCCAGGCTTTCCTATCCTCTACCATCCTCTGGAGTCCATTTAAGCTCACGCCTATTGCTTCAGTGACTCCACCCAGCCACGTCATTCTCTGTTGTCCCCTTCTTCTTTTGCCCTCAATCTTTCCCAGCATTAGGCTCTTCTCCAGTGAGTCCTTCCTTCTCATTAGGTGGATTAATGGTCGTAGAAAACACCTAATCTAACATGATGTTGCAGTTCTCTCTGGTGAGGAAATTGCCACAGGTTTTTGCCTCATCTGCTTACAGTTCCTTATATTGGTCTTAAATAAATGAAGAAACAAATAAAAGAGATTTGTCCAATAGTGGTCCATATTGATTGCATTTTCTCTTGTCATCATAAGACCTTTCTCCATATATATTGAATTCATTGTATGCACTATAGCATATGTGAGGTGGATTGTTCTTTTCCATATTCACACAATATTTCTTTCATAGGGAAGCCCCATTTTCGCAGATTGTCCTTTGATCTTTTTATACTCTTGTGCACAATCTATTCAGCAATTCCAATATTCTGTCCTCATCAAAATGGCCTTTAAATGCAATCTTACCAATGATATGCAGGTTCGTTCTCTACAAAAACTAAGGCAGTTTATCCTGGGTGCCCCAATATTTTTTTAATTTTTAAATAAGACTGTAGCACAGTCTGGAAAGAACTATAGCCAGTTCAGAGAAGAGTTACCCAAATGGTGACAGAAACAGAAAGCCTTATGGGGAGGAATAGTTAAAAGATCTGGGCATATTTAGCTTACTAAGAGATTGCTGAAAGGAGAAATAATAGCAGCATTTAAATATCTGAAAGTTCTCACATAGAAGAGGGAGCAGATTTACTCTCTATTGCTCTACAATGCAGAACCAGAACCGGTGGGTCAAAACTAGAAGGAAGTAAGTTCAGGCCAGATGTTAGAAGAAACTTCCTGATTATGTAAGTTGTCAGCCAGTGGAAAACCTGCCATATTAAGTGGTGAGTTCTTTGTTGCTGTTCTTCAAAAAGAGTGTGATGTTAAAATTCATTTCTATGCAACAACTATAGTAGTATTCAGCTAGTAGATGGCAGTATTTACAAGTTTGGATCTATGATATATACTCAATGCTCTTTTGTTCTGAGTAGAATTTCCTGTTTCCTGTTACAATTGCATAGTTGAGCAGTAAAGCACATGGTGACTGTACTCTTTGTTTGCTCTGTGTGGTGCTTTATATAAACAGAATTTCTAACAGGTGGATGAAATATTTTAGGTGTGAACCAAACTTTTCAGGGGTTTTGTCTTAAAAAGGACATTTAAGGCCCTGTCCAACTCTAAGCTTCTACCACTCTATGGTAGGCATGTCCAACACATGGGTTGCATGTGATCCTGGACAGCTAATAATGCAACCCCACAAGATAATATAAAATATTAACAAACAAAGAAAGTTTGTTATTTATATACATTAACTATATTGTATATTTTATATGTGTCCCAGGACAATTCTTCACTAAGCGTGGTCTAGGCAAGCCAAAAGTTGGACAACCGTGCTGTATGGTAGAGTTTTGCTAGTCTCAAACAGTATTTTTTTTAATATAAATAGGAAAGAAGGGAGACAATAAGGGAAGGTAATAAGACATTTGTTTCCAACTACCTGTGGCCTAATTTTGCACACATTTCATGAAGAATGTTATTGTAGGATTTGGGGCTCATTCTTTAATTTCCCCAACCTGAATTTTCTAATATATAAATTATACTGTCTTTCTGTTTTATGAATTTTCGAGCACCAGAATTTTCAGTAGGTTTTTTTTTTTTTTTTGTCAGTAGAGATGTGTAAAATGTTTCCATTCCAAAGATGAAATATTCTGGAGAACTCCAGAAGTTCTGCTTTTCTCCTCAACTTAACTGATCTGCTGATTCCAAAGGGTGGTCTTAAACTTCCCAGAAATAAATTGTCCATGAACTCTCCAGGACGGGAAGTGGTTTGTGATGTTCTGGACTGAGTCTAGTCTCATAATGAGCCTCTTTCCAACCTATAGCTCTGGATTTCACAGACTCTCTTCCATCCATGTACTAACCAGGGCCAAACTTGTATAATGAGACTTCCTTTTTCCCTTTTTAGATTCTGCACCTGTAACAGAGAAGCTACTGTTGCTAATTTGAGGCATTCACCAGGGAGAGACAATTAACTCATTGACTGGAACAAGGGAAATTTAATAGAAAAACTGTCATTTACAGACCAACGAAACCACTGTTAAGTTTTGCAGATCTTTGTTACTGGAATAAACATTAGTCTGTAAAATGCATTTGCGTACTTTTTTTCCCCAGCTAGTTGCTATGCTGAATAGAGGCTATATTAAGAAATCTGGCTGCATTTTGAAAGGCTGTGGTTTCCCCTGTGTATGATTAGGCATGTGCAGTTTTTGTATATATTAGTCAGGCATCTGAATGTAATCGTAAAAGCAGCATAACAGTATAAACCTGACTGTTTATTCAGGAGCTATAATAATTAAATGAAACTTCATGTTAAAAGACACATTTAAATATGTCACTATGTATGTATGTATGTATGTATGTATGTATGTATGTATGTGTATGTACCTGGGTGGTAAATATTAGGGGAAAGTGTTACTTTTGGCTTTCTGGGGGCACATATGGAAACATCTGGTTGGTTAACTTAGGGGTGAATGTGGGTAACTAGATGGATCTTGAATCTTGAATCCAGTAGTACTTCTTTCAATTCAACACTAAGTAAGAGGAAATACTTTTTGGAGATTGAGCGAAAGAAAACCCCATCTCTTTGGCTGTTTTCCTGACATTGCTTGTTATGCTCATATTATTACTGCAGAAAATGCATTCAGTTCACCAGAAAAATAACAATTATGAAATATATTACAGAGCTTTAAACTGAATATTGATAAGTGATTTTAATGCTGCTATATGTTGCTCATCTTTACCAATCTCTCCGGCAGGAAGATGAAACTCCCTGCCTCCATCTTTAGGGAGGAACCAGAGGTGGGTTCTATTTAAAGCAAAATTTCCCTGAATTTCCATTAATTATGCTCTGTCCCCCATCTTCAAGATGGAGGATTGCACTCCTCTCTGCTTTGTTTTTGTTTTGTTTCCAAATCAATCTGTAGACAAAATCAGATACAGATGGAGAGTAGAATAAAATATCCCAAAGACTATAAAACTGTAATGTGCAGCATTTGTCCTGGCTTCAGGTTTGAATCCTCCAAGAGATGGAGAAGGAAACACTGGACTCATGCAAACTTGTTTGAAAAGCCAAGTAACTGTTTGTTGCCCCTGATTCACGAGATCTCCCTTACTTTGGTTGAAATATATAAAAGGGGTGCGGGGGTGTGGGAAAAAGAAACGATATCCTGTTGGAAAGACTGTTCTGTCTGTGAATGTAGGGATTTTATTAAGGAAGTAGCTGGAAGTTCTTAGACATCTGGATGATGAATCATGTGCCACAGAACAGGAGCAATTAGCTACTTTTAGGTCAGAAAAGGTCTTGGAAGCTATCTGAGAGACTTGCAACAGTGCCAGGAAATAATGTGAACTTGACAGGAATCCCATAATTCATTTCTGAACTGGCCTTTGTGGGACATAATTTGTTAGCACGTACATATTACCCCAGGTAGCAAATCCGATCCATTCTCTAGCCATCAAAGCTGGGCAGGCTTTCCTAATGTCTTTTTAAAGGATTTAGTTGAAGGCAACTCATTTCATGATTGTTATAAAAGTGTGTGTTTATTTATTTAACCAATAAAAGGATCTCTCTCTCTTTTTTCCCCCATTCAAGGTTATACATAATTTGTGACATTATTTTTAAACAAACAACAACTGTAAAAGCAAAGTGTCATGTGCTTGGGTTAATGATCCTGATGAAATATACAACCCAACTTTCATTCATGTTAGGACAAATACCAAAATGTTCTTAGAGTGGGTGGGTGGGCATATGGGGGTTAGAAGTGCATGAAACTTTCCATTTTTCCTGCACATTTATTTTTGCTTTCCTGAATGCAAGCGTTGCATGTTTAATACTATTTTTTATGGATAGGTTTTGTGTTGCTAATTATTCTGTATCTTAAACAAGATTAAACAGTCTGCCCTGAGTGGAGTTTTCATTCGTCTCAATACAACTGACCCAATTCAATGTTTCATAGCCAAGGTTCCTCAGTGTTTTCAAGGGCTGAGGTGCTAGGTCAGGGGTCATCAACCTGTGGCTCTGGAGCCACATGTGGCTCTTTCATCCCTCTGCTGTGGCTCCTTGTCACTCAAAATATGTGTCACAACCGCTAATGTACAACACCTGCCGGCATGTGATTTATTGAGCTTTTCAACCCCTGGTAGGCCAACCAGGAAAAGAAAAGTTTCAGAAGAAAACAGAACGTTTAATTCAACTACATATTCTAGTTTTGTGGCCGCTCAAGAAATAATCAGGCATGGGAAGGGTTTTGTGGCTCCCGGTGTTTTGTTTTCTGTGGGAAACGGGTCCAAATGGCTCTTTGAGGGTTTAAGGTTGCAGACTCCTGTGCTAGGTAGTAGCCGGACTCATGTTTCATCTATTAAAAAAATCCAAATTCGAACATCTGAAATTCCAGGCATGGCAGAGACTACTTTGATAGAACAATGACTGGACTTGATATAAGGCAGCAATAACATTGATCTCTCCATAGTTACATATTTTCAAATATGTTTGGGACAATCTCTGCTTAAGAGCAGGGTTTTATAAACTGTGTTCCATACAAAATGTTAGGGGTGCCATAGAAATTATGCGCAAGAATCCCCATTCACTAAAATATAGCCAATTGCATATTGCCAGAACTAACTCTCTCTCTCTCTCTCTCCCACTCTCCCTCCCTCCCCATCCCTCCCCTTTTCTCATGTGTATATAGTATTATTGCCATGCTATTTTATCCTGTCGTATCTATGTTCATAAGTCTCTTTAATGTCAGTCTTTAAGGTTTTTTTTAATTAATATGGGAAAAAAAATTATAGTTAGAAGTATTTATCCTTGCCTACCTAATATTTTATTCAGAAATGCCAATCCTTGTACTCGGTTTTAACTGTGGGGACATTTTATTCATATTAAGCTATTTCTTTTAGATTTTTAAATACTTAATTTGGAAAACACTTTGGAAAACACTCTGTTCCCAAAGCCTGTTTCATTTGAAAAGAGTCTGAATACTGAGTTTTAGAGGGGCAGAATACCTTCTCTTGCTTTTGGTTGTTACTCTCCATTTGACTTGCTTTTCTGTTTTACTCATTAAGAATAGCTATCACTGCCAGTTTCTGCTGTAGACTCTCTTCTCATGGAACAAATCAATCTTCGTCTCTTCTCATCAGTTGAAGTATGGTCATTCATTGATCTAATCCAGGGGTGAAATGCTCCCAGTTTGGACCGGATCGCTCGATCTGGTAGCGATGGAGGCAGGTGGTTCGGAGAACCAGTAACAAAAATCCCTGCCCCCTCCCCCATGCCCAGCTGAGTTGCATAATCACCAGAGGCTTTTTTTTTTTTTTTACTTTTAAAAGCATTTTTTCTACAACCTCTTTGGCCAAAAAAATGCTTTTAAAAGTAAAAAAAAAAAAGCCTCTGGTGATCGTGCAGCTCAGCTGGGATCGTCAAAGGCTTTTAAAAGAAACCCCCCCTTTTTTTCTTTTAAATGCCTCTGACGATCCCAGCTGAGTTGCCTGATCAGCAGAGGCTTTTTAAAAAAGCTTCTGCCGATCAGGCAACTCAGCTGGGATCGTCAGAGCCTTTTGAAAGCATTTTTTTTACAATTTCTTCGCCGAAGAGGTTGTAGAAAAAATGCTTTTAAAAGTAAAAAAACCTGGTAGTAACAAATTTTGGATTTCAGCACTGATCTAATCGTTTGATTTTTTAAAAAAATCTTGTTAAAAGCTCGCATGTACCAATGTGCTACAAATACTGTATATACCAGGATGCTTGATGACAAACATCACACAAGTATTGTGCAGGTTTCTGTCCATTCCATATCACAACGGTTTCTTAGGACTTGTACACTTTGGTCTTTTCTCAGCCTCTGAGATTAGCCAAGTGCAAGCTCTTTTTTTTTATTGAAAAAGTTTTACAAATACAAATTTTTCTCCCTTTCCCCCCTCCTCCTCCCTAACCCCCCTCACCCTCCCCATCCCCCATGGCTTCTCCAAAAATTAGCTCCAAATATATCTCAAATTATATAATACTTTACCATCCTTTTACACCCCCCCCACATGTTAACCATTTCTTTCTAACATTATTATTATTTCCCCCCTAAACTATACATTTCAAAGCAACCTTCAGCTATAAAACTATGTAATAAATCCTAATTTAACATTTATTCAACTCATAATCTACCCATTTCTTCCCACATGCATATATCTCCTAATCCAAATCTTTTACGTATATTTATATCTAAACATAACATAACATCCCTTTTCCTAAACTAAACAGTCAATAACCTAACCCATCTCCACCCATTTTCCTACAGGTCTACCTTACATAATATTAATATCTCTATTCTTCTGCCCACACCACACAACTAACAAAAATATTTCCATATATGAGTCCTCAAATGATTTTAAAGTTATAATCCATATAGTGTCTTCTGTAATGTCTTTCAACTAGATTATTAGTTCCATCACCATATTAGGGTAACATCAGCTTCAGCTACCAACAGCATACTCAGTATCTTCCATTACCGTCTGCCCTCCTCAATAATAAATGTTTTCGTATATAAAAAACCACCCGAGTGACTTTATATTTATATTCCATATGGTATCTTCCGTAGTATCTTGTATCTAGATTGTTGATTCCAACCACCAAATTGGGATAACAGCCCGATCTTCTGCATGCCCCGATCCCATAATTCTCTTCCCATATAACTCAGCAAATACGTAATCCATTTTTCAAAGAGTCCAAAGTAGAAAGTTCCAGTCCACTCACTCAGAGGCCTTCTTCCACAACCCTAAAGCACCAGCACTGCAGAGACCTGTTATTCTTCTCAAGATAATGAAAGTCAATAATTTGCCTCAATTATATTTTCATATATCATATGTCAGCCATCTATAAGTCCCGCTTATTATATTTAATCGACTCTTCAGTAACTGGCATTAAGCTGTTGTTCAGTTTAAAATTTTTTAGTCTTGTTAGACCTGCTTCTATTTTTCTTAGCTTTCTGTGGTTTAGGTCTCCATTCTGGTTGTCTCTCTAAGACTTGTGTATCAGCTGATTGAATTCCATGCTGGTCTGTAACTTGATAAAACATCTCATTAAAATCCAAAGCTGCCTCTCTTATATCTGTAGGTAATCCAGCTATAACCTCTGAAGGAGAATCCAGAAGCGGCTTATCCAAAAGAATCTCTGTATCTTGTTGTTTTTCCATAACCTCCATCTCCAACTGCCTAGCCTGGGTTTCAGTCTCTTGTTCATTCTTTTCTTTATTCCCCTCCTGTATTCCTGATACCGATAACATACGTGGAGATGTTGGGTCAATTTTAAAAACTTTGTTTTTCTTCCGCCTTTTCAACAGTGTCTAATTGATATCTTTCTCCTTGATATCTCAATATTATACCAACTGGAACATCCCACCTAAATGGGATGTTTTGTTTTTTTAGCTCAGTCACCAAAAATCCGAATTCCTTTCTATCTTTTAACATCTTGGACGGCAGCTCTTTATATATCCAAATCTTCCTTCCATACATTTCTAGAGTGGAGTTAAAAGACTTTTGCACAATATCATTTCTTATTCCTTTATCTGTAAAGTAAATCACCACATCTCTAGGCAACTGCCTTTGCTTCGCAACCCAAGAATTTACTCTGTAGACCTTATCAATCCTGCAGGATACCTCTTCAGGACTAGCCTTTAAGATCACAGCCAGAACTTCAGCAGACATCTTTCTCAGGTCATCTCTATTATTTTCCTGTAATCCCCTCATTCTGACCGCAAATTCCATGGACCTGTATTGCATCACTGTAACTTCTCTTTCAATCCTTTTGTTTTATATTATCTACATTGTAAATCTTGTGGTCAGCTTTCTGTATTTTAGCCTTTACTTTTGAGTTATTTTCTTGAATATTTATCAAATCATTTTCAATTCTTTGTATTTTATTGTCCAAATTATAAATCTTATCATCAACTTCCTTCATTTTAGACTCTAATAAATTAGTATCTTTGTCCATCTTTATAACTATTTCTGAAAAAGTTTTGACAACTGTTACAATCTTTTGTTTCAAATTATCATACTTTAGTTGTACCAACTCTTTAATTTCCTGCCTAAATTTTTCAAGATTCTGGTTCACAATCTCATCATATCTTGCCATCTCCTCCAAAACAAATTTCTTTAAATCTTTCAAACCATTCTGAGTCTGCAAGCTCAAAACTTGCTCATATGATTTGCAAATGGGGGAACCCCCCCCCCACGGCTTGATTGTCTGGCTTTGTCTGTTTCAATGCCATCCTGCCCCACAAACAAACTTTTTTTTTCCTTAAAAAGAAAAAAGGACTTTTCTCCAAGCAATATCAATATCACGTCTCCAGGAGGAAAGAAACTTAAAATAGAGATTTTTCTCTTCAGTTCTAGCCAGCACTAGATACCTTGTAGTGTATTAAGCTTTTTAAACAGAAGGACTTTCGCTTTCAGCTTTCTTCTTCTCAAGCCTCAGCCAGTTGCCATTTTAAAAACCTTTTTCCTTCACTTTTAAAATCACTCATAATATTTGTTAGAAATACTTGCAATTTGGGGTCCCAAGTCGAACTTTCATCCTATTTGTTCGGACAATCTGTTAGATTTAGTTGATTGGATTGGTACCTTCACCTGGCTCTGCAGGAAGCAGAGTTCCCCCAACGCCCAGAGCAGCGGCGAGCTGTATAGGGAGCCACATTCTGCTTCCTCCCCAAGAGTAAAAAAAAAACTCTGGGGAGTTCACAGAGGACTCTACCTGTCCTCACCGGCTCTATCTCACGCCTCCTTAAGAAGACGGAGTTTTTTGAGCCGTCTCTCAGCTGTAGAGACGGCTCTTTACAGGCGACGAGGCTGGCGGTCCCGAAAGACTGTCCGCCGGCGGCGGAAACCAAACCGGAAGCCCCCAAGTGCAAGCTCTTGATTTAGAATGGAAATTTGTTAGGGATTCACACTAAAACTCTTGGCTCAAGCTCTCCTAATCAATTGTTAGCTCTCCTGTGAGTGAATTCATTCCCCCAACCACTGCTGCCTTAAATTTTTAAATCACTGCTACTGAGAAGTAGGCAGTTGCTCAATCACCTAAACTGGGTGATTGATAGCAATTATGACCTTTTGCAATCAGCCATGATTTAAGAGATTATCTTTTTACCCCTCAGTATATCATCTTTCAGAACGTACAGTTTCTCTGGGCATTGTCTTTTGTTCCTCCTAAATGAACTCCATGGCAAACTCCTATTAGATTTCCCTGCTCACCTGCTCAGTGAATTTAGGATGTAGAAATCATAAGCAGGCTAGGTGCCATTATCTAGCCCAGGGGTGTCAGCAACCTTAAACAGTCAAAGAGCCATTTGGACCCGTTTCCCACAGAAAAGAAAACACCCGGAGCCACAAAACCCTTTTGACATCTAAAATGAAGATAACGCTGCATATATAATTTTTTTAACCTTTATGCTATGTATAAAAAAACGATAGCGTGTTGCATTTATGAAATCAATGAATTGCTACAGAGAAAACATTTTTTTTTATTTCTGCATGCAACAAAAATATTTTGAATTCCAAAAAAAAAAAAAAAAGATGGGTTGAAAAGCTCAATAAATCACGTGCCAGTGGGTGTCGTACATTGGCGGTTGTGACACATATTTTGAGTGACAGGGAGCCACAGCAGAGGGATGAAAGAGCCACATGTGGCTCCAGAGCTGCAGGTTGCAGACCCCTGATCTAGCCCAGTGTTTCTCAACCTTGGCAACATTAAGAAGTATGCCCTTCAGTTCCCAGAATCCCTAGCCAATGCTACAGGTTGGCAGATAGATTACTGACTGGGAATTCTGGGAGTTTAAGTCCATATGTCTTAAAAATTGCCAGGTTGAGAAACACTGATCTAGAGAAACTTGGCTGATCTTAAAAAAACTAAGACTGCCAATCCAATTAATATTGGATGGGAGACCACTGCCTTGATCTGCTTGAGAAAAAAAGGTATAGTGTAAATGAAATAAAATAGTCCATATATCAAGAAGGATGATTTCTTCTTTTGTACTGTTTTGGTACAGTGATTTTTTTTAATATACAAGTATGCATTTGCCATATGGGAAATGCATACTTGTATATTTTGGGAAAGGAAGGAAAACTTTGCTTCTGAAAAGAAGTTAGAACAATTACTGATAATTGTAAAAGTTGTAAGTGCTCTAATACTGGAGGTTTTCAAGAAGTGATTGGACAACCACTTGTCTGAAATTCCTTCCTGAGCAGAGGGTTGAACTAGAAGCCTTCCAAGTCCTTCCAACTCTGTTATTCTGTTCCCCACAAATCCATTGCAATTGAAGCTATAACATGGTTTTTGCTACTGCATAGCAATAGCAATAGCAATAGCAATAGCACTTAGACTTACATACGTTTCACAGTGCTTTTACAGCTCTCTCTAAGCAGTTTTACAGAGTCAGCATATTGTCCCCAACAATCTGGGTCCTCATTTTACCCACCTTGAAAGGGTGGAAGGTTGAGTCAACCTTGAGCCTGGTAAGATTCGATCTGCCAAACTGCTGGCAGCCGGTGATCAGCAGAAGTAGCTTGCAGTACTGCACTCTAACCACTGCGCCACCGCAGCTCTTCCAGAATGAAATCATGAATAAACACCATTCTTAAAGGGCAAAAGATATACTATTAAAGATAAGATAGAGGTTACTATAATCTTTACTTGACAATAGTGGCTACATATTATTCATGGACACACACATTGTATAGTATTGTATTGTAATAAAAGATGTTTCCCTTTAAAATATTTAGCTGCTTCAGGTTTATTTTATTAAGCAGAAATATCATGGACGTATTCCAGTTGGTAATCATAGCTTTAGTGATATTCCCTGCATTAATAATCCTGGTTGTGCTGTTTGACAACTTATTTAAGACTTTTCCCCTATAAAATCAGTTTATCAACTTGAAATCTTTATTATTTTCACAAATAATTCAAGGTGGTAAACATATCCAACACACTTTCCTCTTTCTATTTTCCTCACAACAACAATAACCTTGTGAGGTGAGGTGGGACTTGAACTCATGGTTACTTGCTTTCTAGCCAGATGCTTTAACCACTAGACCAGATTGGTTGCATTTTTCTTAGCTTCATTGAATCATTGCAGTTCTGCTCCATGCCTCAATTAGTAACATTTTTATGATGAATATATGAGGTTTCTGAAAGGTCTATGAACAATGGACCCTGAATAAATCAGTGACTTTTCTGTTTTATTTCCTAATTAGTTTCTGGCTAAGCCATGGAGAGTGAATTGGCTGCATAGATGTCTGCTCTTCTAGTGACAGCATAAGTCCTGCTTATCCTGAGCTTCTACCTGAGAAAATAACCCATTCATTAGTGTGGTAACCCTGTCATGATCAGCTTTTAATGTCCATGCCAAGGAACTGCAATCGTGACTATAGAAGGAAAATGACAATTAAAAAACATCAAGCAACAAAAGAATCTTGAATTATTAAATAATTAATTTACTTTGTTTCTGGTCAGCTAATAATCAAGATCAGTAAAAGATGGGGAACAATCTGCTCAAACCCAACCACAATATAAATAAAATTGACATTAAAATGTTAAGCAGAAAATGTAAAAAGTCACACAATCGCCAAATTCCCGTCTTTCCAGCATTTAAGGGTTGGGCCTATCATCCCCATCCACAAAATTGTTTCCTGCATGTTGCAGAGTAAAGAAATAGTCACCTGATGTCCTACTTTCCATCCTTACTCTTTGGAACTGTTTGTGTTAATTATCCACAGTGTTGTTTTCAATGGTCCTGGAAAGGTCTATGCATTTTAATATATAGCTACAAATATATAGATAATGTAATTGCTGCCTGTTGTTCATGTCTTTCTTTCTCTCCCTTTTTTGTATACCTTCTCTCCAAGGATGGGTTCTACTTACCTTTACTACCGGTTTGCAACAGGGCCGTGTGCGCGCTCTTCTGCGCATGCGCAGAAGCGTTCTGATGACGTCAGGGTCGGTGGGCAGAGCCTCCCGCCAGTTTTACCACCGGTTCTATAGAACCGGTGCAAACCGAGGGCAACCCACCACTGCTCTCCCATTTTTCCAGTTAACTATTTTCGATATTTTCTGGTATTTCATAAACAAAACTATATTTCTGCTAAGTGAGCTAAGGGGTATGTGCTTGCTTGGATCTGAATATAGGGATTGACTGGGAGTGTCTTGGATGCAAACAAACTGGAAATAACCCACCATACTTTTTAAAAAAAATAATATATTCTCCTCCTGTACTGGGAACAACCAGATCTTAATTGCTTTTTTGAAATCCAGGAGGGAAAGAGCAGACTGCATCTCCATAAAAAGGGATTTCTAAAGTTTAGAATCAGTGACGGACAATGCTTGCTTCTGAGGTCCCATCGGATGATAGTCTTGTATAGACAGGAAATCCCATCTGGCATAGACAGGATCAGGAAAGGTCTGATCCTATTCAGTATGATTGTACTAGTAGATGAATTCAGAAGTTGGTCCCTCAGATAACTTGGTTTGGGCCATGAAGGTGACAGTCAGTATCTTGAATTGTATTGAATTGAATTGTATCCCAAACAAGGGATGACTAAGGCATGAATGTAGCCTGCCCTTCTCATCCAGAAATAATCTCAACCAGTACACAAGGTTTACCTATACCGAAGTCTTCCTGGCCATAATTGTGACTCCATGAGAAGCAATAATAGTTGCTTAATAGCAATTCTGTTCAGAGTCAATCATGAGGTTGTTTAGCCCCCAATTTGAAGCCACTGTCTTGAAGGGATTCATGTTTGTTTCTTCCTTCCCATCCAAACCTTATCAGAATAATAGAATATCAGAGTTGGAAGGGGTCTTGGAGATCTTCTAGTCCAACCCCCTGCTCAAGCAGGAGACGCTATACTACTTCAGACAAATTTTTCCAAGTCTCTTTTTAAAAGTCTCTAGTGATGAAGCACCCACAACATCTGAAGACAAGCTGTTCCACTGGTTGATTGTTCTCACTCTCAGGAAATTTCTCCTTAGATCTAGGTTGCTTCTCCCTTTGATTAGTTTCCATCCATTGCTTCTTGTCCTGCCTTACCTTGACAGCCTCCAGGCCCTGGGCCAGCACTTTCAAAACATCACATGTTTGACCCAAGGCCAAAAAGTATAGCTGGGTATCATCAGCATACTAAGGATATACCAGACCCCATGCCAGTATCTTCCCACATGCTGCTCTACATTGATGTCCTACTGATGTCTTCGCTCTTTGTAAACTATTTTTGTGTAGCTTTATTTTCCATAAAATCTCATTCTCTCATAGTTAATACATTTGTTCCATTCCACATGGAATACTCTGTTTCCAGATGTCTGTTGAAGTAAGCAATGGGTATGTATCTGGGACTGACATTTGAATTTTTTCAGGGACAGAAATATGTGGGGGAGTTGACTTAGAGGTTAATGCTATATAATACACCTGGGAGCTTTTTCAGTATATTTTCCTCAACAATCCCCCTTCTTTTGAAAAGAATACTATAAGCGTGAGCATTATGTTGTGTTAAGTAGAATAATTGTAAGAAATGACAAAGGAATATATCTCTAAGGAAATGGTGTATGAGCTAAATTTGAGTATTAAGAAGTTTGTTTTGCCATACGTAATGTGAAGTTATTAGCCTTATTTCTAATGTGTTTATGACTCCAGTGGGTGTTGCACAAATGGGAGAAACAGCAATTCTTGCAGCTCTACAGTGCTAAAGGAATAAATAACATTTAACCATGAGGAGAAATCTGGGGAAGATTAGAACAGACGAGATTATAAACCCATGTTAGTGTAATCATTACCATGTTTTCCTGAAAATACGACCCTGTCTTATATTTCTTTTACCACCAAAAAAGGCACCAGGTCTTATTTTCTGGGGAGGGGGGATGTTGTCCACTGACTCACCTCACTTACCTGCATTGCCCCCAGCCTCCTTTTCACTGTCAGGGGCCTTCAGGAACTTCTTTGGTTGGCAATAGTTGCAGCCAGGCCTCGCACAACTTGGCCCGTTTCTTCTGTAGCCAGCAAGGCTTTCCTGATAACACCTGTTATCAGCTACAGAGGCCTTCAGGAAAGCCTTGCTGGCTGAAGCAGAAGAAATGGACCGAGGTGTGCGAGATCTGGATGCAACTATCCAAAGGTAAGTAGTAGGGCAGCTCCATCTCCCCATCCCCACCCTAGCTTTATTTTTACCCGTGCACTCTGGAGTGGGTGGGGTCTTAATTAGGGCTTATTTTGGGGTAGGGCTTATATTGAGCATGCATGTAAAAATCAAGCTAGAACTTACTTTCTGAGTAGGTTGTATTTTTGGGGAAACACGGTAGCTGACAACAGATTCTTCTCTAATGCAGTCATTAATAAGACAGAAAAAAAAGGGTTCCTTTTGTTTATTGGATACAAAAGGGGAAAAAAATAGCTCGTGAACCTCTACCCCCAAACTTTCAAATTTTGGAATTGTCTCTTATTGGTAATCCTCAATTTGCAAACACAATTGAGACCAGAATTTCCATTGCTAAGCAAGGCTAGTTAAATGAATTGCACCTAGTTTTACAACGCTTTTGCCATGGTTGTTAAGTGAATTGCACAGACTATTTGGTTTGTTGGAAGTTGGCTGGGAAGGTCTCAAATCATGTGACCCTGGGTTGAGGCAACAATCAAAAGTGCAAGAGCCGATGGTGTATCATTTTTTTCAGAGCTGTTGTAATTTTGAACAGTCATTAAAAAAAGTAGTTGTAAGTCAAGGACTACCTGTATTGTTGAATTTCACATAGATTCTTTATCATGTTGTAGAGGATTTGGGAGACAAGTAAAAAGTTTATGTATATTGCAGCAAGGATCATTTAAAAACTCTTGTTTTGTATAATTCAGATTCTAATACTCCCCAGGTAGTTAATATAACATTTTAAGACTCCCGTTTTGCACTTCGTTTAAAAGGCATCCTCAAAATTTAAAAAAAACTCACAGATGTTTTGTTGCTGTTAGTTTCATTATATTAGAATAATTCAAATATTAAGAAATGATCTGATATGTAGAAACTGATACTTTATTTTGGGTCAGACTTGCCTTTCTTTACAGAACAGGAAGCACTCAGATTTTCAGAAGAAATGATACGTGAACAGGGGAATGAGAAAACCAATTTCAGTATAATTTTTAGGAGGTACTCCTTGTGGTATCCTAGAGGATACAGGGTTTGATGAAAAACATCCAACATGATGAGGAAAAACATCCCACTCTTCAGACTGCCAGCTAAACTATATTTAATATTTGTCTTGAAATTTGGATTATAGAATTTACTCTTAGTAGTAAAACCTGGATAAAATTATACATACATATTACCTGGTGTTAATGGTCTAAATGAAAATGAAATGAAATAAGCAGAGAACAGTTTATTTCATGTCATATATTTTTGAGCTTTTGCCCATTATCAAAAAGTCATAACCCAGAAAAAATGACTCAGTAGTATGTTCTAAAACTTAAATTCAAATATATTTATTTGCCAGGGTATAGAAGAAAAGTATCAAATGTGATAGATTCTCTGTGGGCTCCATTGGTTTGCTTTTGGGCTGAATTCAGAATTCTGATTCTTGCCTCTACAGTAAAACCCTTTATTAAGAGAGTGAAAGTTATTTGTTGGAGAACTTTCTTCCTTGTATTTCTTTGAGGTTTTTTGGGAGGGTGGGGGTGGGGGGAGGAAAACCTTTTTGGTTTCCAGTTCCACTCTTTCTATCCAACTGGTAGTCATCAACAAAAAGTTGCTCTTATGTCAATCTTGTCAAGTGTTCTGATTTTGTTACTATAGCTGACCCTTTTGAAATGAGCTACTGTATTAGGGAAAACTTTTACTGCTAAGGTTTCATTCTAATCCATAGTTATAATTTTGTAATGGCTATTGCTTTAGTGTAGTGGATTTTTCCTTTATTTAGTTTATCTTAGGGAAGATATCCATCCATCCATCCATCCATCCATCCATCCATCCATCCATCCATCCAATCGCTTGAATATGTATTTACCTCCTTCCCAAAATGGAAGTGGGCCAGTAGAAATATCTTTTCAGAGACTCCACACACACTTACCGTATCTAAGTGAAATTTGCCATAGAGAGAGCATTTGGGGCAGGATCTTGCCAGATGACCCAAATATTTTGAGTTTCTTGTCTAGGGCAGAGGTCTCCAAGCTTGGCAACTTTAAGCCTGGAGGACTTCAACTCCCAGACTTCCCCAGCCAGCTTTGCTTTGCTTTGCTTTTCTGGCTGGGGAATTCTGGGAGTTGAAGTCCTCCAGGCTTAAAGTTGCCAAGCTTGGAGACCCCTGGTCTAGGAGGAGATATTTGCAATGGGTGGATTGTCTTTGGAAGAGTTGCCTTGAACTTTGAGGATGAGAAAGAATTGAGATAGTTTTGTTTCTGGATCTCTAGGGTGAAAGAACACATTATTAATGAGATATAGAGCCAATGGACAGAACACAACTCTCCTTCTTACTCTCAATACAGCAAGAGTAAAACTATTTTAGTTTCTCTTGGACAATTCTCCAAGAGAAACTAAAACAATGTTGTAATCTACCATCCCATGCAAAATTTGCCCTTATAATCAAATTACCCCACACTGTCCTGTTAATACCGGAAGTGTCACATGTGTGTACAAGTGTGTATCTCCACAATGTATTCTGTGCCAGCAAGGAAATTGGTCGAATAATTAATTCCTAGGAAGTCTCACTAGGTGGTGTAGTATCTCTGGGAAAGCAAAACAGAGACTGAGACTTCGCTCTAATTTTGTTTTGATACCTTCAGAGGCAGATAAATTTACCCCACGTGGTACATAGGAGTATATTGGCATCACGTTTTCCTCAGGCCCCTTCCCCTTTTGACTCATTTTCAAAGCTTGCCTTTGGAAATGCGACATCTTGAAAGGATAACTCTCTTTCTGATGATGTTGATGAAGGGACAAAGCAGGGAAGTGGTGCCTGTAACAGGTATTTTACATGAATGGCTTGAAAGAGTCGTCACCGCTCTCCTAGCAAAGAGGCTCTGTCACACGGAATTCAGCTTTCTGAGGAGGAAACCAGTGTTCACTGCAGGCTGCCAAATCCAAATGAACTCCATAGAGCACCTGCAGATCTGAGCATCCAGCAATTATTTCACTCTCTTGCCTGAAAACAAAGATGCTCCTGGCCCCTGCTAACCTCTGGCCTTTACAGCTAACATGAACTAATTATATTTGCAGTATAGGGGGTGGTGGAGAGATCTTAGTGCAGCTCTCCCTGGGAGTTGTCATTCATGCTTTGTGCAAGATGGTCAGATTAGCATTGTGTCACCAAAAACACAGTTGCCTTCACCAGCTCACAGCTTTCCAAAGCTGGGTCACTTAAGTGCTCAAGAGATACAAGCGGCCGGCTGAAGGTTGCCTCAAATAGGTCCTCTCTCACCCTGGCTGGTTTGATGACAATAGTCTTTGCTGCCTACACAGCCCTTTTTAGCGGTGGTACAAGAGCAGCATTGTTCAACATCACTTAGCCACAATTACAGCCCCGTCAAAACAGTTTTTGTTTTATGACAACGTGTTAATGGGCCCATGGTTGGGTGTGAGAAACAACCCAAGCTGTATGCATTAAAGGAAGGTTAAAGGTTAATTGAGACTTTCTAACACAGCTGCATGAGATTTTTGCAACCTTTGGGGGAAGAGGAGAATCGCAAACGATAAAGGAGATAATGTGATACAATTAGTTGAGAAGCAAGAGGGTCACTATTCCCAGAGGCGAACAGTCCCAGGGACTCAGGCCAAAGGACCACCTGGACTCTTTAATAGGTGTTCCCAATAACTGCAGTTTATGGAGTGGATCACCCTCCAGGCAACCAGTGGCCTTGTCCTTTACAAGATTAAACCCTGAATGGCCAACTTCATGAAGGAAGCTTATATGCTAATATAATGAAGGTAATATTCTAATTTAGGATAGCAATAGCACTTAGACTTATATACCGCTTCACAGTGCTTTACAGCCCTCTCTAAGTGGTTTACAGAGTCAGCCTATTGCCCCCAACAATCAGGGTCCTCATTTTACCCACCTCGGAAGGATGAAAGGCTGAGTCAACCTTGAGCCTGGTGAGATTCGAACTGCCAAATTGCAGTCAGCCAGCAGTCAGCAGAAGTAGCCTGCAGTACTGCATTCTAACCACTGTACCACCACGACTCTTCTATGATGATTGTTCTTCTATGTCGCTTAGTATATTACTATTTGTATTTATTAGATTTATATCCTACCTTTCATCCAGGAGCTCAAGGCCAAATACACAGCACTCCCCCTCCAAATTTTCCCCATAACAACGATACTGTGAAGTAAGTTGGTCTGGAAGAGAGCAACAGGCCACAATCACACAGGAAGCCTTCACGGCCAAGGGTGATCGCCCCAAGCCCAGTCTGACCTCTTCATTAGCTTTATTATGCTAGCAATGTTAGAGGTGTTTCTCTGCACTTAAGCCTCTTTGAAACTTTCCCATTATGATATGGTGCTCCAAGATAGCTGTTACTAGCTCAAATCATATGGCTGCCAGAAAATGACACTTTTGACAGCTGTAGAGTAGATATGTGGAATTGGTAGAACTGTTTAGCTGTCAATTCCGATCCCCTGCTCTGTTTAGAAAGAATTGGTATGAATCCATCTGTATTTGAATACATCCAGTGTTGTGTTCTATGGATAATTTGCTTCACTTTCAAGCTGGTCTTATTGAGAACAGGAAGCGCCTTTCGTGTAACATAAATCCACTGTTATTTGACTTGCCCTCTGAGGTGATAAAGGAAGGTCTTGACCTTCTATGGGACATCCAGAGAGCTCTTATGTTTCCACCTCAGTCTTCTCAAAGCTAAACTTGCTCAGCTTAGTCTAGAGGACCTGTTTTCTAGTCCACAAATCATCCTGGTTGCCCTTTCCTGAACCTCTTAAATCCCACAAGGCCTTCTTTCTTCCACAAGACAGTAAAATGGCAGTTATGAAGTAAGTAGTGAATTAGTGCCATATTGCATTATGCAAAATCACATGCCTTACCTTTTATGAAAAAGTACCTTTTAAAACAATTCATGTTTAGGCTCTTGTTGCTTTTTTGCCCACCGCTAATGATGAAAGCTCATGTCTAAATAATTTTTGCCCAATAGCAGGTAAATTTGCACAGGCCAAAACTCATTGGCGGGCAAAAAAGGAACAAGAGACAATTTCTTAATGAGTATGCAATCAGATAGCCACCACAAACAGAACAAAAAACAATGGATGGAAACTAATCAAGGAGAGAAGCAACCTAGAATTAAGGAGAAGCTTCCTAACAGTGAGGACAATTAACCAGTGGAACAGCTTGCCGTCAGAAATTGTGAGTGCTTTCATCACTGGAGTTTTTAAGAAGAGACTGGACAGCCATTTGTCTGAAATGGTATAGGGTCTCCTGTTAGAGCAGAGGGTTGGATTAGAAGACCTCCAAGATCCTTTCCAGCTCTATTCTGAATTAAATTGAATGGAAAACTCTATACTTTAGTCAAACATTACTGCTAAATAATAGCTGGAGCCCTGTATTCAGAACTAAGAAATCACTGGGAGAAGCAGCTAAATCAATTAACCCTAAATCTGATTGAAGCCATATGCATTATCTTTAGAAAATTCATGAGAATGAGTAACATATCATTTAGACTAGAAGTGAAGAAATGCTCTTTTTATTTTCAGAAAGAAAGACACAGATAGTCATTACATTAGAGGAAAAGAAGTATTTATAAATATACCCACTTGGTAGTATCAGATGGAGCTTTGCAAAAGCCCTCTCGGCCACAGCTGCTTTCTGCTCTTTGGGAAGTAGTAGTTGTGAGTCCAAGAGGATCTTCAGATTGTGCACTATACCTGCTTGGGAAGGTACAACTTCATCCAGGAGTAAGCATGGAAGATGCCCCAGATCTAGATAGTCTCAACAACTACAGCTGTTTGCCTTGGTAGAATTGAGTCAGAAATGTTTTCTCTTCTAGTAGGATCTAGTAATCATGTCTCACCATGTACACTAATTTATTTCATATTTCAGTGTTTTTCTTAAATTAATTACATAACGTATCAGCAGGTTATATTATGTACAGTATTAGCAGTAAAACAAATGTACTAAATGTGAATGAAACACCCTGACATGGATTATTAGATTTCTACCTTGGCTAGATGTAAAGCGTAGTTCTTTTTGAAACTCTCTAAAAGGGCTTGATCTGGATTAGTATAATAGTATACAGGTAGTCATAAGCGACTGATCAAATTTACAATAGACCCTGAAAAAGGGACCTTGGACCTGGATTCGATGTTCTGACTTCTGCCCTCCCACGGCCACATGACCACATTTTGGCACTTGGCAATTGGCCTGCATTTATGGTCATTTAACAGTGTCCTGCGACAGCATGACCACAATTTACAACTCCCCCCCCCCGAAAACAGTGTTTACTTCTGGCTTCTGGCAAAAAAATTCCCATAGCGAACAATGGATTTATTTAATGACCGCAAGATTTGCAAACTCTACATTTGCTTAACAACCTTCACAACAAAGGTCGTAAAAACAGGCGTGATCACATGATGACCAGTGGTGGGTTTCAAATTTTTTTACTACCAGTTCTGTGGGCGTGGCTTGTTGGGCATGGCATGGCTTGTTGGGCGTGGCTTGCTGGGCGTAGCAGGGGAAGGATACTCTAAAATCTCCATTCCCACCCCACTCCAGGGGAAAGTTACTGCAAAATCCCCATTTCCTCCCAATCAGCTGGGACTTGGGAGGCAGAGAATAGATGAGGGTGGGGCCAATCAGAATTCTTACTATTGGTTCTCCGAACTACTCAAACTTTCCCCTACTGAACCTGCTGAAACCCACCTCTGATGATGACTCACTTTATGATAATCATAATTTAGGACTAAAATTGTGGGCTCGCGGACTACCTGTGACCCAAATGTAAGGATACCAATAAAGGAGAATATTTATAGCTCAGGGGTGAAATGAAGGGTCCTTGGTGCTCTCTGAGCTTGCTTGTTTTCTTGAAGATGTTTCATTACCCTAGGTAGGTAACATCATCAGTGCTAGTAAGGAGTGCTCTTTGCACTCCTGATGATGTTACCTAGTTAGGGCAATGAAATGTCTGCAAGGAAACAAGCAAGCTCAGAGAGCACCAAGGACTCCTCAAATGGAAGGATCTCTCAACTGACTGATGGGATGAGAGATTGGGAGTGGAGATAATTGAGAAATAATTTCAAATCACATGTTTTTAATTTAGATTAAGTTTTAGATTTAGATAAAGGAGAGTTTTATTGGAATAATTGACAATAGATGTTTCAGCGTGTTGAGGATCCATTTGTAATCATTGTGACTCCATTTCCCTTTTTCTTCACAAAAGTGTAACAGGCAAGAGGCCTGTTGAATGATAAGTGGCTGGCTAGTTTATTGGTACATTTGTGTATTGGGTATTTGCGTTGCATATTTTAATGAAGTTTTAAAGTTTTTATTCTGCTTTGAATTTTTGATTTGGCAGCTGATAAATCCATTTTTTTTAAAAAAAAATCTGCATCTGGAAATATGTTTGCATACTTCAATTTTTCTTTGAGAAATGCAGGTCACGGGGAGACAAACATTTGGGAAAGTTTCCTTTCCCGCCTATGTATTTCCTTCATTTCTTAGTGTCAATAGTAGTAGGAAATGTCAGATGTCTAATTACTCCTTTGGGAAATTCCCAGAAATTGTCCTCGCCCTCTGTGAGTACCTCCAAAAATTCCAGGCAAAGATCTTTGCTATCCCTTTTATCATGGTGATGTTGCCAACCCAGTCTGACATTGGACTACTACTACTTCTCTCTCTCTTCTATTACGTAGAGATGTTTGCCTTCTAGCTCACCTCCTTTTCCAATATGGAGAAGTTTGCAAGTCTTTCATCATTAGATGCTTCTTACAAATATGTTCTGCCCTGAAAGGTCATTGCTATGTGCAGTCTTTACTTTTCTATAAAATATACTTTAGATAATATTTTTCCAAAGTATTGAGGACTGTATTAATAGCAAGAGCAATGATTGTTTCTCTTCATATTTGACTCCTAAGTTTCCATGGTGGACAGATAACTGAACTTAGAAAATTTCTTTTAAAAGTTCCTGGGTAAACAGCAGGGATGCCCCCCTCCCCCATTAAAAAGGAGGTCTGCATCAGGCAATCTATATTACATGCCACATGTTAAAATCAGGCCAACTGGCCTTTTCCTTTATGTTAGATCCACATAATTATGGTACAGTGTATTGGTTATCAATAAATCAGTAAAATGAGAAATGGAGATTAGGAAATTCAAATGATGGAGTAAATGGGTAGCAACTAGAGCAGGGTCTCCAGCCTTGGCAACTTTAAGCCTGGCAGACTTCAACTCCCAGAATTCCCCAGCCAGCTTTGGAATTCTGGGAGTTGAAGTCCTCCAGGCTTAAAGTTGCCAAGGTTGGAGACTCCTGAAATAGAGAACATTTTTCAAAATGACTCTTTTCAGAAGGAATGCTATTCTACTAGAGATGTTCCTGGCATCTTCACTATGTATACTGGTATTAACCAAGTTAAAAACCACCTCCTCCTCCTCCTCTTCCTCCTCCTCCTCCTCCTCCTCCTCCTCCTCCTCTTCCCTTTGAAACATTTATATTGACTACATGATTTTCTCTATATATCTGCTTTTGGTTTAGAAGTTTGTTAATTGTTTCAAACAAATGTCACTTTAAAGCAAACTTCCCCTGCCCCTTTTAAGTTTCTTGTGGCAATCATACTGATTAGTTACCTTATTTTAAGGGAAAGTTGAAATGTTCAAGATTATAGCAATGCACCCATTTCTTTTACAAAGGGTTTTTCCAGGTCCCCACAAGGTTGGCCTTGCTTTAAGTGGCAGCCTCTGAGGTCACAGTAGTCACAGTTTTAAACAAAGGAGATGTGTGTAAGACCTACTGGATTCCATGCTATTTTACTGAGTTTCTTTAAAAAAAAAAGTGTGTATATATGGGGAGATGTGGTTACTGGCATTCTACTCCAGTGCTATGGTTGAGCACATAGGTCAGTACTTTGCACGCTATGCCATCCAGTGGTGGGTTCCTCCCGGTTCGGTCCAGTTCGGCCGAGCCGGTAGCGGTGATGATATGACGTCACCGAACTGGTTCTCCCCCCCGCCCTCCCACCCCCCCCACCCTCCCACCCCCCCCCACATTATTCTTACCTTTTATTTGGTCCCTCCCCCAATCTATTGCTGCCTCCTGAGTCCCAGCTGATGACTAGAGGGAAAAAACTGTTTAAACTCTTGCCGTGGGGCTTCAAAGGGCCGTCCTACAGCTAATCAGTGTTAAAAGCAAACAAATGAGTCGGGTTGTAAGTGCGAGGACTGGTCGTAACTGAGAGGACCTTCCAGAAATGACTCTGACCAGCTAGCCACGCCCACCTAGTCACATGACCTCCAAGCCACACCCACAAAATAAGTCACACCCACAGAACCAGTAGTAAAATAATTTAGAACCCACCCCTGATGCCATCCCTAACATCAACTATGGGCTCAATGAGGTCATGGTTGGTATTGCATGGCACTTTTTCTGCAGTGTGGCATGAGAGGGTGGAGGGGTGCCTTTAGCCATGGGAAGTCCTCTCCCCTTTGCTTTACTTACTTCCTGTCACTCTTACCAATGAGAGTAGGATAGAAAAAAGGGTCCCTAAGTCCTTAGCATTAGCCCACACTGTTCTCCTTAATGCAAGTAGTAATCTTCTACCTGAAGTAGTGATTCAAAATTATTCCAAACAAAGAAACGACTGACGGATGTTACTGGAAGGTAGCTTACTCTGAGTAACATCAATATTGAATAGATACATTTTCAGAAGTGGAATAACAAAGTTGGAAGGGACCTTGGATATCTTCTAGTCCAGGGGTGTGAAACCCGCGGGCCAGATACGTCATGCGCTGCCCATTTTAACGAAGGGGGGGGGAAAATCATGATATATCATGTGACAAAAATGTGACGACGTGAGTTTGACACCCTTTTCCAGTTCAACCCCTTGCACAAGCAGGAGACCTTACACCATTTTGGATAAGTGGCTGCCCAATCTCTTCTTAAAAACCCCCGTGATGGAGCACCCACTGGTTAATTGTTCTAACTGTCAGGAATTTCCTCCTTGGTTCTAGGTTGCTTCTTTCCTTGATTAGTTTCCATCCATTGCTTGTTGTCCTGCCTTCAGATGCTTTGGAGAACAGGCTGACTCCCTCATCTTTGTGGCATCCCCTCAGATATTGGGATACTCTATGGCAGGGGTGTCAAACTCGCGACGACACATCGTCATGTGACATATGGGAACTTTTTTCTCCTTCGCTAAAATGGGACTGGGCGTGGCCAGCACATGACACATCCGGCCTGCTGGTTTCACACCCCTGGACTAGAAGACCTCCAAGATCCCTTCCAACTCTGTCCAACAGAAATCTTCTGTTTCTGAAGATGTAGAGTTTGACACCCCTGCTCTATGGGCTTTGAGGAAAAATTATTTAGCTGAGCAACTATATATTTGTACATATTAAATGTAAGGCTTTGGCATTATTGGGCATTTGAATACATACTTATACATGTGCAACTTGGAGTCATAGTCATCCACTATATCCCAATGATGCCTTGGAAGTGATGTCTCAGTGCCTGGAGGCCGTGCGGGTCTGGATGGGGAGAAACAGGCTTGGACTCAACCCTTCCAAGACCGAGTGGCTGTGGCTGCCGGCGTCCTGGTATAGCCAGCTGATGCCATCGCTGGTTATTGGGGGTGAATCATTGGCCCCCACGGAGAGGGCCCGCAACTTGGGTGTCCTCCTGGATGCGCGGCTGTCTTTAGAAGGGCATATGACAGCCGTGGCCAGGGGGGCTTTTTGTCAGGTTCGCCTGATACGCCAGTTGCGCCCCTTTCTGGACCGGGACTCCCTACGCACGGTCACTCAAGCACTCGTCACTTCTCGCCTGGACTATTGTAACACTCTCTACATGGGGCTCCCCTTGGGGTACACCCGGAGGCTCCAACTGGTGCAGAATGCGGCTGCGCGGGGGATTATGGGAGCGATGGGGCGCTCCCATGTGACTCCTCTCCTGCGCGAGCTGCATTGGCTTCTGGTGGACTTCCGGGTGCGCTTCAAGGTGTTGGTGATCACCTTTAAAGCGCTCCATGGCTTAGGGTCAGGGTACTTACGGGACCGCCTTCTGCCACCAATAGCCTCCCACCGGTCGGTTCGCTCCCACAGAGAGGGCCTCCTCAGGGTGCCGTCGGCCAGACAATGCCGGCTGACGACCCCCAGGAGGAGAGCCTTCTCTGTGGTGGCACCTACCCTATGGAACAATCTACTCCCAGAGATACGAGTGATCTCCGACCTTTGGATTTTTCGTCGGGCCCTAAAAACTTATTTTTTTCAGTTAGCCGGTCTGTCTTGATTTTAGGGTTAGTTTTAATATTTTAATATTGATTTTAATTGACAAGTTTTAAATTATGGGCCAAATTTATAAATTATTTTAACTTTATTTTTTAACTGTGATGTTTGTATAGATGTTTTTATCTTGGCTGTTCACCGCTCTGAGTCCGAAAGGAGAAGGGCGGTATAGAAATTTGAATAATAAATAAATAAATAAATAAATAAATAAATAAATAAATAAATAAATAAAGTAGTTTCCACATTGATTCATACAGTATACCTGATTGTGAAAACACCGTATCTACCTGGTTCTCTATAAGTGTTATTTTTCCTTTTCTTTGGTAACTGCATGTGACCAGTTTTGTCCAGTTTGTATGCTTACTAATCTCACCAGTGGGTTTCAATTCTAACCACATATGAAAATCAAGAATTTCCCTTTCTTTACAAACAAACCAAGTAAATTGGTGCTGGACTGCATTATCTTAATATCCCTAGTCTCTGTCCTCCTCTGCATATTGTTATAATAAAACATGATGAGGAAATAAAGAGAAGCTGCCTAACTCTGTGGGTGTTTATGTGAGGGTAGGTAGAAAATATAATGTGATTTGATATGCATCAAATCTTAAAAAGGAAGCACTTTGGAGGCTGTTGTAACCTGTAGAGTTCCTTCCAGTTATTTCATTCCATTTGCACTTCTGTCCTTTCTGTAAGGCATTTAAAGTAGAATTTTATTATTCTATTCTATTCTATTCTATTCTATTCTATTCTATTCTATTCTATTCTATTCTATTCTATTCTATTCTATTCTATTCTATTCTATTCTATTCTATTCTATTCTATTCCATCCCATCCCATCCCATCCCATCCCATCCCATCTTATTTTATTATTTTATTTTATTTTATTTTATTTTATTTTATTTTATTTTATTTTATTTTATTTTATTTTATTTTATTTTATTTTATTTTATTATTGTATTGTATTGTATTGTATTGTATTGTATTGTTTTGTTTTGTTTTGTTTTGTTTTGTTTTGTTTTGTTTTGTTTTGTTTTGTTTTGTTTGCAGCCCATCTCACTGTTGCACCTATTTCACCTGTTTGAGAGCAAAATAGTTTTTTCCCTCTCAAGATGACCTGGTAATTTAAAAAGGTGAGAATCGGCTAACCTTTAGAGAGGTAACTTTGGAGATTTAAGCATCTTTGATGTTGAAAGCAGATTTGTTCACTCCTGATCATGAATCTAGTAGCATTTGAGGCAGAATAAAATTTTGGTAGGTACAGTAATGAATGAAAAGCCTTCCTAACTTACAAAAAAAGTTCCCATGAAAAACCTCTGTTTGAGTACATAAGTATTTTCCTGATGTGCCTCAAGCTTGAAAAACTACCCACAGCTTCACAAATCTCTCCCTTTCCCTCCCTCCCTGCCCTCTCTCACTCTCTCTCCACCCACCCACCCACCCACAGTAGCCAGATGGATATGACTGTGGACCACTCTCATAATATATTGGCTGGCAAAGTTAAATTGTACGTATTCAACGAACAGCCTATTTTGGAATTAAAATGCAAAGGTATTTTTAGAACTCTCATTTGGTTTCTTGCTAAAATCAGCAGGACTGGCACATACTAATTTTCTTGGTTAGGGTAGAAGTTTAAGACATTGGGTTTTTGTGCTCTTGGGCTATTTTCAGCTATAGACAGGTAGCCAGTGTTTATGTTTGAGTTGGGTTGCTATTTAAAAAAAAAAGCGAGAGAGAGAGAGCAGCTTTGAAAAATATGTATGAATTTATTTTTCAAGAAAGGGTGTGTGTGTGTGTAACTTTAAGATTTCTTGTTAATTGTGCCCCCCAATTCAGAAAGGAAATAATTACCAGAACATTAATTGTGACTTAAATAGTATGTTTCTCAGGATTCAGTTATATAACTTTTGAGGCACTGTTTATATGCCTTTTCCTCCACCTTCCCATGGTGGAGATTAATATGTCAAGATCTGTCAGATTCTCTACTTTTACACTGGCTGTGGTCATCCAAAACCCAGCAGAAAATGAGGAGATTTCTCATTATCCTTGTCTGCTCCTCGGCAGATGTCTTGACCTTTCATTTGGAGAAGCGTCCTTATGGAAGGAGGTTACAAATCCTTCAAGCAGAAGAAGATCCTTTGGGAAATTTGTGGCATAAACCAAAAGCAGGATGTTGTTTGGGTTTGGCTCTTCTTGCCCTTTCCTCTTTCACCGTGACTGCCAAAAAAAAAAAAAAAAAAAAAAAAAAAAACCAAAAAAAACAACAACCAAGGTGCACAGCTTCCCTCCAAACCACAGCAGGTGACTGGGGGTTCCCCCGCCCCCACTTGTCTCCATATGGAAATAGCTCAAGAACTGCATTAAGCTGAATTTGTTGAAAGACTGATAATTAAGACACTGTATCTGTTTCTACCGGACTGCATCCATTCAGTGTTTCTATACTGTGTATTCTGATCTATTTTTTTTTTTAAAAAAGCAATTCAAAACGATGGGGAATTCTGAGGTCCTTGGTCACTGTTTTCAAGCTTTGGGATATTGATTTTATATACGAAACGAAACACTGCATTACTGATGGCATATACAGGTAATCCTCACTTAATGGGGAGCAGCTTGGCGCTCCCATGTAACACTGCTCCTGCGCGAGCTGCACTGGCTCCCAGTGGTCTTCCAGGTGTGCTTCAAGGTGTTGGTTATCCCCTTTAAAGCGCTCCATGGCATAGGGCCTAGCTATCTTCGAGACCGCCTGCTGCCACTGACGACCTCCCATCGACCGCCTGCTGCCACTGACGACCTCCCATCGACCCATGCGCTCCCACCTCCCTCGGGGTGCCATCAGCCAAACAGTGTAGGCTGGTGACCCCCAGGGGGAGGGCCTTCTCTGTGGGGGCACCTACCCTCTGGAACCAACTGCCTCCAGAGATAAGGAGAATCCAAGACCTCAGTGCCTTCCGCCGTGCCCTTAAAACCTTCCTTTTCCAGCAAGCCGGGCTGGCCTAATTTTTTTAAAGTGTTTTTAAGTGTTTTGTTTATTGTTTTTAATTAACGGGGCCAAATTTATATATGTATATTTTTAGCTGTATTTTAATATTTGTACTTGATGTTTTTATTTGGCTGTTCACCGCCCTGAGTCCTCAGGGAGAAGGGCGGTATACAAATTCAAAATAAAATAAAATAAATAAAATAAAATAAATAAAATGTCCAAAGTTACAACAGATCTCCCCAGAACTACTTACAAACCATGTTTGGAGTTCTAACAGCCATACCTCCCTCCCATTTGCATTTACAATGCCCTACAGTCACATGACTACAATTTTTGTCAATTTTAGCTGGTTTCTGAAGTGTACATTTAGTTTCCAGGAAAAAAAAAACAAAAAAACCAACCACCACCCATTAGGGAAAATAGACACATTTAACAACTGCGTTGTTTATTTAACGATTGTGGCATTTGCTTAACAACTGCCTTATGTAAGGTTGTAAAATCAGGCGCAGTCACATGGTAGCCTGATTAACAACTGCTATGACTTATGACTGTAATTCCAGAGTCAATTACGGTTGTAAGTTGAGGACTACCTGTATGTCAAGTATATTACAGACAATAATAAAATGTGATGGATGTTCAACAAGAACAGAGCCTTTTTGTTACTGGCATTAATTTAGAAAATGCCAAACTCTGAGATCTGATGGGCTTCAATATTAAGTTTCGGAGCACCAGGCCAAACGTTTCTCTTTCAAAACCCTTCTGTAAATTTACTTTTCTTGGGTACAGAATCCCAAGTCTGCTGTTTATCACATTCCTCCCTTCCTCAGAATTAACACCTTTTTCATACTCTTAGAAGCATTTCTATGCAAAATGGATACTACACAAATTGCTGTATTTCAATTGCTTTATCATACTGTATCATATTGCCGTGTATGTGTGTGTGTGTGTATTTCATTTACGCATTTTTCATTTTATAAGCCAGGTTGACACAATCATGAGGAGGAAGCAGGATGTAAACTGTCCAAATAATAGTTCACTTGAAAAATCTGCATCTATTGAAATGGATTATACATTAAGGATCCTATATAGTCTTTAGAAGGAGAAAGAAAACATTCAATGGGAAAAAAATAGAAAATAAAAATAAATCAACGTTTTATGAAGAGGAAAATGGTATAACAGATGTCACAGAGGCAGTGAAGATGACTTTGAAGTGGTTTTCCCCTGTGCCATTCACAGGAGGAAAGAGCGTTTGAAGAAGAGCGATCCATGATTAAAGGTTGCACGTTCCTTAAACCTAGCCTTTTAGCTCATTTTCCAATAGTAACTACAGTAGGGCTGAACTGAATGTTTTCTAGCAAACTTCTTTCCTGGCCAAAGAAAAGAATTTTTTGAAACCTTAAAACTTTTTCCATAAGAAATTCAAAAGCCTATATTTCTCATGTAGTTTCCCCCACTCCCCCGTGGACAACTGCAACTTGGTGCTAACCTTTACTGCCCCCACCCCATGACAACATCATATGAACTATCTGATCTGCCTATGTGACAGTGTTGAGGGAAGACTAAGTGTGGTGTGGTTCTTCATAAAAATTAGGATTATGCCCTCACTCTGAACTAGATTTTTCTGCTCTTAGTAACATTGCCAGGATACTTAAAGCTTGGGTAATACCACTATTACCCTGTTTCCCCTAAAATAAGACATCCCCTGATAATAAGCCTAATTGGGCTTTTGAGCGCATGCACTAAATTAAGCCCCCTCCCGAAAATATTTAACCGCATGTGCAGCCATTTCCTTTGGTTAGGGTTAGGTAGACAGAGCTGGAAATCAGGTAAGACAGCAAGAGGAGCCCCATCTTGCTCCACACGCCCCAAAATAATAAGACATCCCCGAAAATAAGGCCAAGCGCTTATTTTGGGATTCAAAAAAAATATAAGACAGGGTCTTATTTTCGGGGAAACACGGTACCAGGAAGAAATCTGGTACCACTAAAAGTTCATGAGGAAATGCAAAACTATTCATATTCTACTGTTTCTAATAGAAGAGAATACCTGTAGCTCAGAGTTGAACTGTGGAATTGATGCTCTCTGAGTTTGGTTGTTTGCTTGCCAACATTTCATTACCAGATTAGGTATTTTCAAAGTTAGAAGGGAGTGGGGTTTGCTCTCTGTTTATATACTCTAGTTTGTCTTGTTGATGGAGGTGTTGGTTTCTCCCAACTGGATAAGCAGAGTTCAACGACAGGATTAACCACCAGACAAACAAACAAGCAGTGAACAATACCCTAATCAAAGAACTACTGACTGAAACAAACAATCAAGCATTAAAACAACAGCCCAATCAAGGAACTACCAAAGAGAAAACACACTACTACCAATGCTGACATGGCAAGCTAATGTATATAAACAGAAAGGAAACCCCATTCTCTTCTAGCACTGAAGATGTTACCTAATCTGGTAATAAAATGTTTGCAAGCAAACAACCACGCTTAAAGAGTAGGACGGATTCCACAGTCTACTGTTTCTTCCCAGGTATTGTACAATTCCTAGATAGTGTTCCCTACAAAATAAGCGCCAATTTCTTATGCCTCTGATAGCTATCATTTTAATGGTGAACTGTTCTTGATGAAGTTATCAGATTCCTTTGTGAAGTGAATAAATACTCTTCTGATGGAGCATCTACAAAAGTATTGTATGTGGGATATATCATATGGCATATTTAAATTTATAAAAAAATATGCAAAAAGTAGTTTCCAATGAGATTTCAAGATTAGTGTCTCTGAACTGGTGACTGCTTCCATGTAGTTTTATGGGCAACCTAAATTTTTACTGGATTTTTTTTTCTCAGCTTCCACGTTTAGTAAATAACTCTAGAATTCCCATAAGGGTGTTTTTTTTTAATCCAATTATTTACTAGAGCTGACCCTGCTTAGCTTCTGAGATGAGCAAACGATAGCTGGGTGCTGTCAGCAGATGGCAAAGGCCAGTTAACACTCTGTTAATGTGTTCACAATGTAGTGGAGTGCAAAAGTTTAGGAATCCTTGGTCACACTGTATCATGAAAAGCCTTAGGCAAAAGAAGCTTACATAATTTATTTATTTATTTATTTATTTTTCATATTTGTATACCGCCCTACTCCCAAAGGACACAGGGTGGTGAACAGCCATAAATAAAATACAAAGACATACAAAAGTTAAAAACTATTAAAAAGAGATTAAATAATTTAGGCTCAAAGATTAAAACATCCAATTTATATAAAAGAGATTTAAAAGCCAATTTAAAAGCCAATTTAAAAGCCAATTTAAAAGGGAGAGTTAGGCCAGACCAGCCTGTTGGAAAAAAAAACATTTTTAGGGCGCGGCGGAAGATGCGTAAGTCTTGGATCCTCCGTATCTCCGGGGGGAGCTCGTTCCAGATTGCAGGTGCCCCCACAGAGAAGGCTCTCCCCCTGGAGAGCCTGGCCTCCTGCCGCCAGTCGACATTGTTTGGCTGATGGCACCCCAAGGAGCCCCTCTCTATGGGAGCGAACTGGTCGGTGAGAGGCTACTGGTGGCAGGAGGCGGTCTCATAAGTACCCTGGTTCTGAGCCATGGAGCGCTCTAAAGGTAGTAACCAAAACCTTGAAGCGCACCCGGAAGACCACCGGGAGCCAGTGTAGCTCGCGCAGGAGGGGGGTCATATGAGAGCGCCACATCGCTCCCGTCACCACCTGCGCGGCCGCATTCTGGACCAGTTGGAGCCTACGGGTGCTCCTCAAGGGGAGCCCCATGTAGAGAGCATTACAATAATCCAGGTGTGAGGTGACAAGGGCGTGAGTGTCCGTGCGTAACGAGTCCCGATCCAGAAAGGGACGCAACTGGTGAATCAGGCGAACCTGATAAAAAGTCCTCTTGGCCACGGCCGTCATATGCTCTTCTAAAGACAGCCACGAGTCCAGGAGGACGCCCAAGTTGCGAACCCCATCTGTGGGGGCCAACGACTCGCCCCCAATAGTCAGAGATGGCGCCAACTGACTATATCGGGACGACAGAAACCACAGCCACTCGGTCTTGGATGGGTTGAGCCTGAGTCTGTTCCTCCCCATCCAGATCCGTACCGCCTCCAGGCACCGGGACATCACCTCGAGGGCATCATTGGGGTGGTCCTGGGTGGAGATGTACAGCTGGGTGTCATCAGCGTACTGATGGTACTTCACCCCAAAACCACGGATGATCTCACCCAGCGGCTTCACATAAATGTTGAACAGAAGTGGCGAGAGGACCTATCCTTGTGGCACCCTACATACAAGGGGCCTCGGGGTCGACCTCTGCCCCCCTGTCAACACAGACTGTGACCGGTCAGAGAGAAAGGAGGAGAACCACTTTAAAACAGTGCCCCCCACCCCCAACCCTTCCAACCGGTGCAGCATGATATCATGGTCGATGGTATCAAAAGCCACTGAGAGGTCTAATAGGACCAGGACAGAGGAGCAACCCCTGTCCCGAGCTCTCCAGAGATCATCAACCAATGCGAGCAATGCCATCTCTGTGCTGTACCCGGGCCTGAAGCCTGACTGGAACGGATCTAGATAATTCGATTCATCCAGGTACTGAGGCAGTTGTCGTGCAACCACACTCTCAACAACCTTTGCAACAAAGCGAAGGATGGAGACAGGACGATAATTTGCTAACACAGCTGGGTCCAGGGAGGGCTTCTTGAGGAGGGGCCTCACCACCGCCTCTTTCAATTGCTTTGTGATACACAATTAAATATTCATTCATTTACTTACTTACTTATTTACTTACTTACTTACTTACTTATTTACTTACTTACTTATTTTGTGGAATTTAATATGGTTGCCCACTCCAAAAGACTATGGGCAATTACTATGACATCTTCCTGTAAATTTGAATGCATACTTGTTGTGTATGTGAAGTTATTTATAGATTCACAGAAGAAAATCATAAATATATAGCCAATGCAGAAATTTGGACATGGTTCCCGTAAATTCAGGGTTGTTTTTTTTTTAAAAAAAAACCTTTTTATCAATGTTTTTACATAGCCCCTAAAAGGTGATTGATTCGTTAGGTCTACAGTTAGCCAAGTAAAAACAGTTTCACAAATGAGGAAATATTCTGATTTTTAAAAAACCTCTCAGGTTGTGACTATTTTTCTGCTTACAGTCCTTTTGGCCACCACAGACTCCTCAAAGTAACTGCCTGAGCACTTGAAAAGGTAGATAATTCATTATTACAAAGCAGGGTTACATCCTAAAAAAAATTCTAAAAACCTTTGGCTAGATGTTTCCACTGTGGAGAAATACTTTTAAGAAAGAAAGTTAACATGGACTTGCTGAAATCAAGGCATGATTTGGAAGGCCAAGAAAATCTCTACTAGAATTACTGAAAATTAGTCAGATCTGCAAAAGAGAATCCATAAGTAATGGCAAATAACTTGCTGAAAAGCTGAGGTGATGCTGAAGAGATTGTTTGCTGATTTACATTCAGCATTGCTTATACAAACATGATCTCCATGAGATTTATCAGAAGGAAATCTTTTCTCTGACCTCATCACAAAAATCAGTTGAAACATTTTTGGAATAAAGTGCTTTTGACTGATGAAAGAAAAACTGAACTATTTAGAAACAATAGCATGAGATGTATTTGGGGAAAAAAGAACAGTGGCATGCTTTCTTGTGGTATGGGAAAAATAAAATAAAATTCACGTTTCATAGTGAAACTTAAAAGCGGTGGAAATTTCACCACAGCAATGATAGACTCCAGGCTATTGAAAATCTATCAGGGTATCCCTGACATGCAGTATGTGACAGAAGACAAGAATATTTCTGAGCTAGAAAAGTTCTTCAAGGCAGAGTAAGGAAAATTCTAGAAGCAGGAATAGAAAAACTCAAAGCTGGCTACAGGGAAACCTGACATTTCTGACAAAATATACTGGCTGAAAAGATGCCCGAATTTTTGCATCTGCTAGATTCATCACATTTTTTAAATCCATAAAAAGCTACACAAAAGTTAAGAAAACATTGCAATTGGTAGAAAGATGCTGTGCCTAACTTTTGTAAGATGAGTTTGTGTCATCTTTGGTTCACTTAAGGATTCATTGAAATATATATTTTTAACTAGGAATGCCTAAACCTCTGCATACAAATACATAAACTGGGAATGGCAGTGATTAGTTGAGAACATCATTTTCTCCTGCCCAAAACTAAGACATGGGAATGAAGTGGATATCTGGAACTGGAATAGTTAACTCATGTAGAGAGATCTGCTAGTGAATAGGAAACTGTTGGAAATGTAGTGTGGACTTTTATCATAAATTCAGTAGAAATACTGTTAAGTTTCTAGGTGTCTAATAAAAATGCATTGAACACCAAAGCTTAATCTTATAGCTATAGATTTTCAGAAGTGAAATCCTGTTTCCGTCCCCTGTAGCCCAAGTAGATAAAATGTTTTATACATATTATTAAAAAATAGAAAACTAAGTGGAATAAATCAGACTATTAATACAATGTAAAAGTTGTTCCTTTTATACTACATGACAGAAATATCTCCAAACAGCCAAAATAACAAATTCTGATTCACCTCTTAATGACTCCCTATGAAAGGAGCTTTTTCCTTGATATTAAGATCATGATCCTATTCTTTGATGTAAATTAATCTGAAAATGCTTTTGTTTGTTATATTTGTTTTTATATTAAATATTTTTCAAAACTTTTAAAAAGAATGGAATGATGAAATCATGATTTTAAAAAATTAAAATGAAAGCTATTTCTCTCTGTAGTGAAGAATATGGATTTAGGCTACACTGCATTACAAGAATGAACTCTTATTAGCAAACATGACTTCACTCAAAATCAGGATTTTAAATTTTTGGATTTAAATCTCATCATATGGTGGTGTTAGACCTTAGGATCTTGAAACATAAAACAGTGCTAAAAGTAACAGCAAAGGAAAGGAAAGGGGGGGGGAGTTTTAAAGGAAGCAAGTAAAAAAAGCTGCAATCAGAGCATGATGGAGAGAAAAACCTGCCAAAGATTAAATCCAAGTTGTTGCCAGCATGTTTTATTTATAGAGATTCAAAGAAATAGTGTCCACAGGTTCACATAATGTTTCGTGTATGGGCTATGGAAGCTAAAATTACATATCCTGAACTATGCCTCATGTCTGTTTATAATAATGAGGGCAGTTTAGAGTCAGCTTTGTGGGCACTGGAAGCCAAGGTGGTGTTTACTTTATTCCTTGAGCTCAGTGTTTTAGCATCCCCTGTTCTGCCGTGCAAACATTGTTGGATCATTTGAATATTCAATTTCTCCTGGGAGAGAGATTTTATAGCATGGGTTTGATTATTTACTTTGCCACAAGATGTTTCTGTTTCATTCTGGCAGCAGTTTCCACTTTCTTTTTCAAGCAGATGGATTTCCCTGATTGAAAGATCTCTTTTGTTGAAAGATCTCAGTAGGTTAATATAGGAGACATCGATATAGTGAACCTTGGCATTCAAAGCTGATTTTGGCAGTTAGATAGGTGGGCAGCAGCCTTGTCAAAGTTCTCTCCCCACCCCCAGATTTCAATTTGTCATGTGTAAATTGGATGCAGAATAATACTGACTGAAGATTTAGTTGGTGGGATCATACTGTTGTGTTTATGAATAAATGAAGTTTTCTTACTTTCAGCTATATGGGTGAGAAGGATAATAAGGAGTTGATTTTCAATGTTTATGGCCAGGGTTGTCTCATTTATTTATTTGTGTCATTTATATACACTACAATCATAATCTGCCTGGTCTGCCAGAGGTTTATAATAATAAAATGAGATTAAAACCAAGATAATAATGATAAATTAAAATCATAGAGGTAGCGCTCGACTTAGGACCACAACCGAACTCAAAATTTCTGTTGCTAAACAAGACAATTGTTAAGTGAGTTGTGCCTCATTTTATGAACTTTTTGCTACAGTTGTTAAGCAAATCACACAGTAGAGCAAAAGTACTTTAATACTGTGCTTTTAATTTCCACCTTTGCAGACGGTCTAAAAAATATTTTAGTCAACAGCATCAAATGCCACTGAGAGATCTAAAATGAAAATGTGTCCCCATTTATCTAGTTCACAGTAGTCATCTATCACAGTGCCGATTCCCAGATTTGAGTCCAGGGTTGAGAAGAGACTAGATAATTATACTTCCTCTAGGATATTCTATAACTGAGTCTCTATCATGTTCTCAACGAACTTCCCCAAAAAGGAAAGATTGGAGACCAGGCAGCAGTTTGTTTGTTTATTCATCACAACCTGGGCCACCTGGGTGGCATGCAGCACAAAACAAACAATAAACTAAAACCAAAATATGTAACATTAAAACATATACAATAAACACATACAAAATATAAAATATAAAATATTGACCAAGCAACCAAAAAGGGGACTCCACTCAGTTGGCTCCTCGTGCTTGGAATGAAAGAGGATCTCAATGATTGGCTAAAGACAGGCAGAGTTGGTACTTGTCATATATTGGGGGGAGGATAGGCGGCATACAAGTCAAACAAACAAACAAACTGTGGAAAAGCCCCCTGGCTGTACCTGCCACCTGCACTTTGAGCAGGAATTGTGAATCTAGATTGGGCACCAAGTGTAATACAACTGGGATGAGGAAAAGTTTCATGAAGATGAGGTGTACCATAATTTTCTTTAGCATAATGGGCACCATCGCCTCCCTGAAAGCAGCACTGGATACTCCCAGACTCACTTTATCACATATACCTTGGTCACCTGGAAGAGCCAGGAGAGATATATATCCACGCACAACAGAAATTATGTTAGAGAGCACCCTATTTATTTCATTAGAGTCTAAAAGCTGAAATGAGTCCTGAAGTAACACTGAAAGATGCTGCTCCTGTTGTTTCAGGTTCTACCTATGAAAATGCTAGACTATGACAAATTCAAACAACTTTATCAACAAAAGGTCACACCAAGTGTCAGCAGCTTAGAGGCAGCACTTCCTACCTCTCTTTTCCTTACAGAAAGATAACAAACCTTCAACAAGGCCAATAATTGGCAACTTGTTGACACAAAAAGAATGAAGGAACAAGTACCTCACTATTCAGTGATTTCACTATCAATTGTAGATTTAAAAGCAAGTTTATAACCATGCTTGATCAGATTTGCTTTTTGTGTTACTCCATTTGTGCTCTAAACATGGTTTGTAGTGCTTCATCTCATGGAGGTCTTCAGAAAACCAAGGAGAAATCTTCTCTCCACCTTCCAGAACAGCTAACAAAGACATACTACTCAGGAACAATTCTGTCAAGACACCAGGATTGCTTCCTGATTCCTGGAGTCTATCAGATTCTTGGAGGAACTACTTGCTAGCTTGCTAAGAAGTTCCATAAATGCCCCTCTAGAATCAGTTGTAATAGGCCTCTCCACTTTGTAGAAATTATGGAAAATATCAAATCTTTGGTTCATAGTTAGACTGCAATTATCTATTGTAGCACTTTAAAGTTGGATGCCTTGCTGGGATATTGGATTGCTGAAGAAGATGGTCCCCAGAGATTTAACAATGATGGTAGTAACCCACATTTTATAACATTTTTATTTAAATAGAAGAAATCTGGGTGAAGAAAAGAAATATTGAGATTTGCACAAGTAACAAAGGATGAATTGACTAGAATTCAGCTATTTGGGGCATTGTGGTTTGCTTCCACAACCCTTTGCTTGACCTGGACATTAAAAATGTTTATTCTCCTTGATATTTTGGGCAGGAGCAGGGTGGCCTCTTAAGCCCACTTGATGAGTTGTAGCTCTCACATGTATTCTATAAACATCCACTAGACTCAGGACTTTTTTTTAATTGTTTGGCCACAGGGTTCATTCCATCTGATGTTTTGTATCCAACAAAACGAATGTTATTTTTGATTGCCTTTAGTGCTCTTAAAGCAGCTACATGCCTAATGGAGCTGCATCTTTTCTCTTCTTGCTTCCCATTTTTAATTACTTAGTTTGAATTCCTTGTTTTACCATAGTCGGAGACACCTTTTTGAAGTCTCACTGTAAGACTTCAGTGTACACTGTAACCCCCTGAATAAATCAGTTATGATGGCAATCTGGATAAATAAAAGAATAACACAGTTATGTGTTAAAATATGAATCTTGTATGCCATCTAGAATTATAAAATACTTCTGGAAAATTATTTGAAAGTGAGATAAAACAAAGCAATTCACTGTATCATAATTGCTATTATCCTGTTTTCCAATCCAAATAATTTGAAACTTGGGTTCAAAATATATTTCTGCAAATGTATGTATTAAAGTGATTGGCACAAAAATGAACGCCCTGATTACTATGCCAGAAGTAAGCACAAAAAGTAAACTTACTTTAAATGCAAAACTAAGCTTTCTAGTGTACAAAAAAATTAATTTCACCATGCTTTGAGAGATTAATATTTTAATTAAACAAACCAGTGTTGGATGACAAGGATAGCATTCTTTTTTCTGGTTAACCTTTTAATCTGTCAGAGTTTCTCACAGCACAATTTGAAAAATCCTGCTATTCGTATAATATGGCATATCAGTGCCCTATCACCAAACACACATACACAAGCACACATATACACACAGAGAAATGCACACAGGATTATTGCTACTCTATCCAATTTGCCCTTTTCCAGGGTTTAGTAAACAAGTCAAATTCACATCAGAGTATAGCAACCCCCATTTTATGACTTGCACACAGTTTCTTTTCATGGAGATTGTGGTTCAGAGAAGAACTTTTTTATTCTGTTCCTCTTCTTTTGTATTTTTGTATTTTATATTTTTATATTTACCGTATGACATAACATACATAATAAGTTATATTAATATTTCATCTACATTAAAAACACAGTAAAATATGAATGTTGAGCAGATTTGGCAGACAGGGATACAGGGAAAATCTTACATAAAATATGGTTTATTCAAGTAGAAGCCTTATATCTTTTACATTAATGTTCCGATGTGCTAGTTTTTATGATTCATGAGCTGTTATACTGAAAACAATGTTGCTCTCCAGATGGTAACCATTTGGTTACTTAAAATGGAAAATACTGATTTCATTTCTATTGTAAGTTCTGATTTCATTCAGTCTTTAATTTCATTCATATCCCTAAGCACAATCTAAAAAAGGTATTGCCTTCTTTTTCTGAAAGACCAGGAGCTCAGTGCAGCTTCCAGGAAACCAATTATACAGTAGTGGCCAAAATTGTGGAAACCTTTTGGGAAAAGTGTATTTTTGAGGTTTGATGGCTAATAACACCACTTTTTTTCCTGGAGTTTCAAGATAATCATATTCCACTGCTGGAATGGCCTGGGAATAGTCCAGATCTTGACCCAATTGAAAATCTATGGAGCTGACTAAAGAAACCTGTTAGTCAGAAGTGACCCAGCAATAAAACCCAGTTAGTCAATAAAACTTGTTAGTCAGAAGTGACCCAGCAATCATTCAATCTTGGTTTCACATTATAACAGCTGCAGAACTAAAAGACTTGGTTCACTCCATGGGATGATGTTGTAAGGCCGTAATTCATGCTAAAGGTTACCCAACTAAGTATTAACTGACATGGTGGTAACTTTTGTATATCTCGTTTTTTCTATGTTTCTTTATACTGTAACTGCTATTCTAATAGCAAATCCTTCTTAAAAGTTATTGCATTACATTCTTGATTAAATTATCTTTCCATTGATATATAATTTTATGGTACTACTCCAAAAAAAAAAAAGTGGTGTTATTAGCTAGTTTTAGAAAATCCACTTTTCCCAAAAGGTTTCCATAATTTTGGCCACTACTGTACATACATTTACAAACTCCCATGCAAATTTAATGAATATTCTGCTTTAACAGACATTTCTTCCCTCCATTAAATTGAGGTTTACACTGTGAAATGGATAGGATTTCTGACTAGGAATCTACCTTCTCTTTTCTAAGCCTCACCCCCTGATCCAATAATTTTCCTAACTTCATAAGTTTTTCTTCTTTATAAAGTTTAAATTTTGATTCACCTAATATGAGTAATAAAAAAAAGGCCCTGGTATAATGCTTTTTTTAAAAATGGGGCTAGCCAATTTGGTCTTATAATTAAGGCTCCGGGCTAGAAATCAGGAGACTGCGAGTTCTAGTTTCGTGCCTTAGGCATGAAAGCTGGCTGGGTGATTTTGGGCCAGGCACTCTCTCTCAGCCTAACTTACCTCACAGAGTTATTGTGGGGAAAATAGGTGGAGGAAGGAGTATTAGGAATGTTCACTGCCTTGAAAATAATAAAAGCAAAATAATAAAGGTGGGATAAAACATTACGATAAATAAAAGTGACCTTGAAGACATAGAGTTTAAAGTAGAGAAATCATGATCCCATTGGTGCCCCAATATCAGTCAGGGAGACTGTTTGATATTTCCCCATCTTCCATTGCTGTGCTCCAAATCACCCCTCCCGCAGAAACTTTCCTTTGCCGAATTCCAAAAATGGTACATGTTCATCACAGAAACATGTGTTTTGAACCCCATGGGAGACGGGAGATGTAATTTAGAGTCAGCAATGACAGGTTGGGAAAGACTGAAGGTTCCCTCCCTTCCTTTTTGGCTTTAAATGCCTTCCTCTTGCTGCAGCTTTGGTTTTCCTCTTTTTTTTTTTTAAAGCAACAATAACAGAATGACACAATTACCATATAGTTTGCCCTGAATATCTTAGCATGAGTTTTGGGTGAAGATTCACTATATATTCTGAATGTTCTCTACTGAAGTGAGTCTAAATGCTCATCTTAAAGTATTGCTTGCTTATAAAGGTCAATGATTGGTGGAATAGCTCACATTTCCAGTCTCTTCCCGATGCAGGATTAGATAACCCAATGTATTTCATATCTGGGCTGTTGACCACTAGATGGCAGCAAAGAGAGTTCATTATCTTTGCTGTCATCTAGTGATCAGCTGGAATTTTGCAACCAATATTTGAGAATCCTAGTTAAGGTTTTTAGACGGTAAATCCTGCCATCCTAACTATCATGTGATCAGGGATAACGAGAGCTGTAATCTACAATAACTAGAGGTTTACCTTTAGACAAATGCATTTTGCATGCAATTGTATATTTAGGTTGAGCTTTAAAAAAAACGGTAAGAAAAAATAGTTCTTGTACTCTATAGGTATGCTGTTAATGTTGCAAAAAGCAAAATGATCACAGTAACAAAGAGCCCAAAATTCATAAAAGGTAATGTCTTTATTAGGCAGGCTTCAGATTAAAAAATAGTCTACCAGGTTCTGAATTTTCTGATTCTCAGCATATGTTTGGTCTGTCCTGCATTCTTAAATCATCAATGGTGCATCATTTGCAACTCCTCTATGGAAATGTTTGACATTAGTTAATCCAACTTGTTCCATACCACCTTCTTGTTACAGCTGAAGAAGGATTCAAAATATATTGATTTTGTAGTTTATTTTTTAAAGTCACTAGGTTAGTATTAGCCCTATTTAGAGTAAGAAACCAATGCCATATAAGTCTAAAACTACTTTTACTAGAACAGTTATTAGAATCTTACAAGTCTGAAGATGTTTCCCCTGTCCCACTTTCTCTTTGGGTGAATTAGAGAGAGGCCTGTTTGAAGCATTTTCTCAAATTAGTTTCTTGGAATTGACTTGTCTGATTGTTACCTTGGTAACAAACCTCCCCACAGTCCTTCAAGCCCATTTCCTATTCACTCTATAGTTAGCTTTCCTTTTAATAGTGATGATGTTTTTACTTTACTTGTAAATTGCTGTGACAGACTCATAGTAATATGACAATGTCTAGTAACAAGAGGGTCCATCTAGATCAGGGGTGTCAAACTTGCGGCCGCGGGCTGGATGCATCATGCACTGGCCACCCCCACCCCCAGTTTAGCGAAGGGAAAAAAGTCATGATACATCACGTAAAGAGGAAGTGACGATGCGAGTTTGACACCCCTGATCTAGATAATATAACTTACTGATTTTTTCCATCTATTAAGACACCCCTGACAGGATTCCAAGTAACATCCCCAATGAAAGAAGACTCCGAGGCTTGAAGTTCCTCAAAGTTCCATTTTATTAGAGATGCCATATTGGCACATCTGGGAAAACCTGAATCTGAAAACTTCCAGGTTTTCCCCACCCAAAGGAAAGTCCAGGTCCCTGCCCAGTACCCACATGTCCATCACATGGTCCAATCAAAGCACCATTCCATTTGGAGATGCCTCTCAGTCACACCCCTCCAGGTGCAGGGCAAGATGTCCTTGACTTTCTGAGAAAGGAATGTTATTATGACTATATATCTCCCCTGCTCCATACAATCCCCCCTCCCAGTTTCCCGTAGTACTAAATGTGGCAGGCCTGAAGGCCCAAGGCAAAAGATGGCTTCCAGGCCTGACAGCCCCCATGTATAGGATACCCCCATGTTTCATGTAGAGTAAGTAAACACACTACAAGCCATCACTCTGCAGAAGCTATCTTATTAGAGAGTGAGTAATACAAGAACAGGAAATGCATCACAGGAACAATAGAGATGAAACCTAGAGTGGTAATGTGATACAGAAAACAACTACAATAAAGAAGAATGATAGAGCTGCATATAAATTAGAGGCTCGTCTGGCAGAGCTGGAGGACGGGGATGGACCACGCCTTCTCTCGGCCTCCTGTGTATAAGATGCCCCTCCATTTTCAAGTAAATACTTTTTAAGAAAAAGTAGCATCTTATACATGGAAAAATATGGTACATACATTTTCTCTCCTTTCTCAGAAATGGGATTAAACATGGGCTCAGCAGGCAAAGCATTTCACTGCCATTGAAATGTTATCCCTTCCATACATACATGTACATACAGCTATCTAAAATGTGCCACCTTTGGCACACATGATTATGTTTACTGTTCTTTCATGTTTTATTTCAACTACCAATGTTACAGTATATATGAATGAGCATGTATGATATTTCTAAAAAAGTTTTCCTGCCAGGCTTTGCTTCCTAAAGGAGGTAGTGGTATAGCCATCATTTTGACAGATCAGAGTCAAACGACTTTAACCTTACATCTAGTTTATTGAAATGCAAGAAACTAGTTGCAGTATAGGCTGTTTTATAAATTAAGAACGGGGGGGGGGGGGAAATGTATGCGACTGTCAAGCCAAAGAAAGATGTGTTTTAAATAAGAAAACCTAAAGATTTAAAAATATGAATAATAAATCTATATTGCTCAGTTCACTTGGCTCTCAAGTGTAGCACCTGCATTTCCTGTCTGTGAATAATAATTTTTATTGGAAAGAAGACCCACAGAGTGGTTGAAGAGTCCACCTTCAGGCTTCATTCAGGAGAACAAAGCCAGATTCCCAGGCTTGTGCTCAAAGAAATAGTTCTGCTGAGACTCCATTTACAGTCTGTTTGGGATTGTCGTTCAAGTTGTTCCAGGCCAGAGTTAATGGTTAGACCACAGCCACCTGAAATTTTGCTTTAGGGCTGAAAGCCAGCCAGATTGCAAATGGCGGAAAACGCTTGAGGTTTGCTAAATCCAGTCAAGGTGAAATTATGCACGACTGGTTCTAGGGCAGCTTGAAGAAGTCCTGGTAGTGATTCATTCCAAAATCTATAGTACTGACTATATAGCACTGTGCATTCTTCATGCACAGATTTTGATGGTAAAATAATACATCCAGTATGCAGATTAGAGGAAATTTAAGGGGGATTTTGCTGGAATTGGTTGATGGGAGAGCTGGCAAAGTTTGGGACTTTTACCTTAAAAACTAACATTGTAGCAAATCAACAATGACAATTTCTCAGCCATTCCCCAACCTTGACTTTTAAAAAAAGACTTCACCTATAGTGAGAATAAACGGGAAAAAGTCCTGCAGCAGCCACGGTTTTCATGTCGCAGAAAGTTTTCTTTTGTGGCACTTTTTAAATTTTTGGAAACTTAAGAGCTGTTTCCTCTATGTCTTGCTATGTTGGTCCTTATCACTCAAAACATCTACAGAACAATAACATTTTACACGACAGACCATTTCTCCAACAACTTGATTTGAGAGATGCCGCAGACTTAAATACTGTAACAGCTCATTGAAAATACAGAGTCTCAGTGTGCCGTAGCCATATTGTACAGTTTCCATGCATGGGGTATTGGGATTGTATTGTGTTTGGATTTCTTTTCATTTCAATTTAAATGTCTTGCCAGGAAAACCCAAGGAGGCTATATTTAAAAACAGAATCCAAGATTAAAAAGGTGAACCACATGTAGCTGCCTTATTCTCTCTCTCTCTCTCTCTCTCTCTCTCTCTCTCTCTCTCTCTCTCTCTTTTTTGAGATGGGAATCCAAGATTAGCAGTACAATCTTTTGCAAGTCAAACCAGAAGAAAACTCGACTGAGAACACTGGGAATTAAGTAAACATGCTGAAAAATTAGTAAAAAAAGTACATGTGGAAGCAGAATTGAAAGAAGGCCCAAACTACCTTTGGCTAGTCAAAAGTCTACATAGTTTCTCATCATTATTTTTCATAAGGAGCTTTGCTTTTCTCCATTATGGCTGCTTCATCCACATCCTCCTCTTCCAATTTTTCTGGGGATGATAGGTGTGAAGCTGAAGCTACTTTGGTAGAGGTTGTTTGTGCTCCATGTATCGTATTAAAAGATATTAAGTCCTATTCCAATTCTTGACCATTCAGATTAGAAAGCATGGTAGCTTGTCTGGTTAGGATGCTGGTCTGATGATCAGCATGCTCATGTACAAGACCCGGTTGCTGCCATGTAGCAGGGGGCGAGCTCCCATCACTTGCTCCAACTCCTGCCAATCCAGCAGTTTGAAAGCAACCAACCACAAGTAGAAAGATAGGCACCACTCTGATGGGCAACTTAATGGGGACATAAAAGGAGCCCCCAACTGGGCATCCCCCGGGCAACAATGATGTCACCAGCTAGTCCTTTCACCACAGAAGCGCTTCAGTGCTTCTTAAATGGAGGTATAATATACCATTCGGTGTCTTCTCCATAAACAGGAATTGGAAGCTGGAATAGACTCTAAGCAAACACACAGCCCTTCTCTTCATCCTCCTCTTCTAACTTAAATAAGACAGCTAATTTTCCACTACGATTTGCAATTATTTTTTTTCAGCTGGATCCCATAACAGCACAACACATCGCAGCACCAGTGTGCTGATTGTACTCAACTTTTGCTTTTCAAAGCATCAGAATTAAGTTCTTAGTCTTAATCATCCATATTACCACAGCAGCAAGAATAATCTATGCTCAGAATTGGAAAAATGACAATATACCATCCGAAGAAAATCTGATTAGAAAAGTTTTGGAATGTGAGGAGATGGATAAATTAACAAAGGAGATACAAGAAAAAGAGGAAACAGAATATTACTTAGTGTGGGAGAAATGGTATGAATGGTTGGAGAAGAGAGATAAAAGGAAAAATTAAATAACGGTAGAAATAGGAGTTGAAGTATAATTGTTAATATGAGGAAACAAAAATTGTAGAAATGAAAGTGGGTATTGTTATGTATATATGTAAATAAACAAAGTTTAGAAGTATATGTATAAAAGATATAGTAGAAATAAGGGAGGGAAAAATGTATAACTATGAAATTTCTGTCGGAAGTGAAACTGTTGAAACAGAAAAGGTGTTAAAGCTTTCCTTTTGTTCATTTTTAAAAAAATATTTAATATTTTTTTTTTAAAGAAAAGATCTTGGTCTTACAGAGAACATAACAATTTGAAAAATTATTACTATTTTGCTGAACAATGAAAAAATGATTTGGTCTGTTTGAGGACAAAATGAAAGTAGTTCAGTGAATGTATTTAGGTGACAACAAAATCAATATCTTCCATAAGAATACTTTTCAAATTATCTTCTATATAGATATTTGAGTTCTCATTGTAACAGATGATTATAGTTTATATTACTCCTTCTTTAGCTCTTTTATTATTATGAGTACTTTATCACCACAGAAAGGTGAATTGCTGATATAGCAAGTGTGCTACATTTACAGTTTCAGTAATGTTGGACACAAGTTCTGCAGAAGGTACTGTATTTTTATGTAACTCCTACTCTTTTATTTCTATGTTTTATGTCTTCACCAAGGAGACCCCTCAAAGTGAACCTAGAGGCTAAAGTTGAAACATACATAATTAATTCAGTTGCAAATGCCTCCTCTTTTAGAAACTTAATGCATTTTTTCAACAACTTCTAAATATGGCAATACACTGACATACTAAGACCTTTGAAAAATGTGTGTTGTATGAAATAAGAATGGTAGCTGGCAACTTCTAGGCAAAGAAACTATTTTTTAAAAAAATAGTAGCATTATCTGGCTTTTTGTGATACTTATGTTTGGTAAGAACTTTCAATAAGTAAGCATTTGAAAATATAATAGGAGTCACTGCCATACCTCCCAGCACTTAAATCTCTAAATAGAAATGAACCTTGGGTCCATTTATTGAGAAAGGTATAATTTTATTAGAAGGCAATTGTATTGTAGTAACGTATAGCCAGAACTGAAAATCACATGCCAAAATCCCTAAGTTCAATTTTTCCCTCCCCTAACTGCCTCCCATCACTGACCCCCACCCCAATGACCAATCAGGTTCAAGCAAGATGTTTTCGGAACAGTCACTTCAAGTATAAATTGGTATACAGCTGCCTTCTTCTCCCAGCTGGGTGACCTTGAAGCAGCGTCTGGAGAGATACAGTAGTACTTTCGCTTTCCCTCAAGCATCCCCCTCCCCAGATCTCATGGCAGACTATCACTGCATGGTAGCGAAGCACACAAGCAAGAGTAAGGTGGAAATTGACAGTTACATTCTGCACTGTATGCACAAAGAAAACAGGGAAAGAAGACAGCAATAATCACGTAATAGGAGCTTAATATTAGAAGTGGACATAATTTTATTGGTTATAGAACAAAATCCTGTAGGGATCCAGTTAGGAGACAATTCAATTATTATGCTCAAGTCTATATGTTGGAGTAGCAAAGGTAGGCATTTGCTACTCCAGAAAGTAGATTGTTACTACCTCTTGTAGCCTGGAGGTAGGACTGATCTATTGTATAAGTTCATCAAATAGTGGCTAACACACATTCAGAGCAATGGCAGAATGCTCAAAATGGAAAAGGTCATGAGGCAGAAGTTTCCTTAAAAAACCCTCTCTAATTCTCTAAACTTGGCCTCTGGTGATTAACCAATCCTTGTAGTCCTTGTGATATATCCCCTGATTTCTGTTCTACAAGAAGAAGACCAAGCCTACTTCTCCTGTGCTTTCTCTCTGCAGAAATGGTGGAAAATTAAACGCTGAAGAGTGGGGAAAGGGCAACAAAGCAGCAGCAACCATCCCAAATACTTAATGGTGGCAATATGTGTATTCATGTAATGACCACAAAGCAGTAGAATGACATTTTTACTTTGTATTGAACATTTTTAACCCAGAAGGGTTGAGATGTTGAAAATGAATAGCATTCACTTCAAAGATTCATCTTGATGGCCAAAGCCGATATACATTCCATGTAGTTAAAATTCTCTCCAACTTACATGGCTGAATTCCTGTGGTATAAAGGCAATTTCTAATGGGATTTTCAATCACCCTGTAGCCCCCACAAGAGACTGGGATGAATAGTACTCCTATTCTGAGGCCAACAAAAATCATCAACAAGTGCAATCAATGAGTACTTTAGCTACAATCCCAACTGAAAGAGACCCAAATAACCCCTCCTCCTCCGAGGCCCTTTGTTTCTCTACTTCCTTTGGTCCAATGATGACATCTTGAAGAGTGGATGTTTCCCTCCTTCAAAGCAGGTGGCACCACTCTTCCTATATATTTCAGGACTATAAGAATATTGGTGAAAATCACAACCCGTGGATTTTTGTTTGCTTCATTTTCTAAAGAACTCAGTTCAGAACTGATAATGTAACCATTGAAATGCAATTGTTTTAGAACAATATAGAACACATTAAAGCATTTTGTAACTGATTTACATGTTAGGTCTTTGCATTTGTCTTACGTTGGGAATCTGTACATTTGCTTGTAAAATGTCTACTTCAGTCAGTAAGCATGATATACTATTAAAATAATGTCAAACCCATATGCTGAAGAGGAAGCTGGCTGGGTAACAAGACAGTGTATATATTTCCAAAACTTAGATGTAAAACTTTTATGTTTGCCATTTTCTATTAATGGAAATTTTAAAAAGCACTTTTCCAGTAATTCTTTTACCTGCAGGTCTCCATACTGAAGTTTTCATTAACCATGGCTATTTTGCTACACAGCGATTGCAATTTTTAAATTTTATTTTATTTTATTTTATTTTATTTTATTTTATTTTATTATTTAAGAAAAGGTATATGGCTGCCCAACTCTCTCTCTCAGTGGCTCTAGGCAGCTTACGAAGATAAAAACACAATATGAAAACAATAAAACAAGGAATAACCCTCCTTGTCTCCATTTAAAAATCAAAATACATGGAGAGGAAGAAATAGGATGTGTCTCAATACTTGGGGAAAAAAGCTAGGCTCTATTTACTCATTGATGTGTGGCAGATTTAACTAAAGATATGCCAAGGTATTTGTTTGTATCTATCTCACCTATTTAATTATTCTCTTTAGTAAGAAGAATGAACGCAAGTGGATTGTTTTATTGTTGTGTAATGTGATCCACAATTTCCTTCCATGATTCATATTACATGTATCAATAATGAATAGACATAGCTGGATAGAAATGGGTTGTGCATGCTTTTTTGAGTTCTCAGAAGTGAAATACTCTTGATTGTGATGTACAAAGAAGAAAAATCAAATGGAAGGTGGGAGGAAGGGAGCCCAGATAGTAGGGTTCTCCTCAGGGAGAAATAACACTTGCTAGCCAAATGTTATTAGCCATCAAATAATAAGATATAGTTCAAGCATGTTGAGACTGTCTTTCATTGAAAACAATGAATAATGTCCTACTACATGAGGATTGAAGTCAAATCTTTTTGATCCTGTGGGAAATATAAACTTGATTACTACAGAACATTGTGAATTTTCTTCAGGCTTATTCTTCTGTAAAGAAGAAATTCTGTAAATGACATCCTTACCTCTTTCCTCTCCAGAATGAAGGTTTTTAGCTTTCTAGAAGAGAATGTTACAATATTTTGAGGATCAGACTCAATGATGAATTCAGAAGCAATTTCTTCAGTTAAAGAAGAGTTTATTCATAATAGGCATTCTACTTATTCTTGTCAGATTTACAGTGAGAAGCAAGCATGAGGTAAAAGCACTCTCTATTTATATCAAAGGGGAGGAGTCAAGAAAGGGGGGTGATTACACATGAATACATTAAAGGAGGATGAATAAATTAACCCTTTATATCCTGTACATATATACATATCTCTTGTTATAGAATAAGGCATTTACTTATGACAAATCCCCCTCTAAATGCCGATTCGACATATAACAATGATTGCATTCGGATTCAGAACTATATAGTACTTGTAATTTTGATGTCAAGTATTTGTGTTGTTTAGAAGGTAAAGGTTTAGTTAATATATCAGCTACTTGTTCTGAGGTTTCGCAGTGGATTGCTTTAATGAATCCATCCTGAGATAATTGTCTCACGTGTTTAAATTTGATATCTATATGTCTGGACCTTTGACCAATGGCGTCAGATCTTGATATTTCTATAGCCGCCTTATTATCTTCATGTATGACAAATGGTAGTATTGGATTCTTCCAAATATCAGATAATAAATCATTAAACCACACTAAATTATTTGAGGCTTTAGATAAACAGACGTATTCTGCCTCTGTTGTGGAAGTCGCTACTAAATCTTGCTTCCCAGTGTACCAGAATATTGGGCAATCATTTAAAAATAATACATAACCTGAGGTGCTCTTTCTACATTTGATGTCACCTGCCCAGTCTGCATCAGCGTAACTGGTGATAATAGGTTCTTTAATATTATTGGGTTCTAAGAGTAGACAGAAATCTATGCTGTGTTTTAGATATCTTAGTATTCGTTTAACTGCTTCCCAATGATACATAAGTGGTTTACTTACATGTCTAGATAATAAATTAAGTGGCAGAGCTATATCAGGCCTGGTCCAATTAGATATATCACAAGAGAGAACCAATAATTGATCTATATAATGTATTGTTCTCGAACTCAGGTGAAGATTCATCCATATTCCTTAGAAAATCAGTCTGCATAGGAGTATCGCAAGGTTTGGCATCTCTTAAATTGCATTTTTCCAGAAGTTCTATAATTTTATCTCTCTGGGATAATTTGAATCCCTTTCTTGTTTTATTGATTTGAACTCCAAGGTATTTGTTTACCCTTCCTAGCGACTTTAAAGAGAAATGTTCACTTAGCTTGGATACAAATAAGTCTTTCTTTTCTTTATATTTGCCTATATACAAAATATCATCCACATAGATTAACACAAATTCTAATGATTCACCTTCCTTTCTAACAAAAAAGCAATTGTCTGCAGTTGTGGCTTTGAATTCCATATTTTTAAGCACGCTGACTAGACATTCATACCAACGCTTGCCGGATTGTTTTAATCCGTACAAGCTTTTGTTAAGTAACCAGGTCTCATTTCTATTTGTACATTGGCTATGAGGTGCCCTTACATATATCTCTTTGTCGAGCTTTGCATGTAAGTATGCAGTCTGCACATCATATTGAAAGACATCAAGATTGAGTATAGCAGCTATGACTAAAGCTGTCTTAACACTTTCGGTTCTTACAGTGGGAGAGTATGTGTCAGTGTAATCCTCAGGATATTTTTGAGCGTAACCTTGTGCGACTAATCTAGCTTTATATAATTTATTACCCTCTTCTAAATCTTTGATTTTGAATATCCATCTGGTGCCTATAATTGTCTTGTTCTTAGGGGCAGGGACTGGTGTAAATACACCTAATTCACGCAAGCTGTTCATTTCTTTTGTTATGGCTAATTCCCATTTTTCTCTTTCTTCCATGGGAAGTTTCAACACTTCCTCGTATGTTTTAGGTGTTGGTGTCTCGTCATTCACACATATTATATAATCCTTATACTTATTGGGTAATTGTTTTCTGTTACACCTGATTGTTCTTATTGGAATGCTTTCATTATCGTGTAGATACCTTGCTTCCTTTTTGGTTAATGAATCTGTTTTTATCCTGGTATGGTTACCTGTCCATGTTTTGTTTTTGTCATCATGTGTGTTATGTTCATGTTTCTCTCTTTCTATTCTGTCTTGTTGTTCAATATTTGGTTCTGTATTTTGGATTATCTCGTTAAGATGTATCTTAGACCAGTTGGCCTGTTCATGAAATACTGCTGTTCTTGAGACTATGAATTTGTTATTATTGTCAATGAATCTATATCCTTTTGTGCCTGTATCCCATGAATCTGAGCCTTCTGGATACGTTATCTCCCTTACGTCTTAATTGTTTTGGTATGTGTACGTCTGCTGTAACTCCAAATATGTGCATGTGTGATATTTTTGGTTTCCTATTGTATATCACTTCGTATGGTGTTTTATTTAGGATGCTAGACCAGGTCCTATTTTGGGTATAGTTTGAATATAGTAATGCTTCTGACCAGAATTGTTTTCCTAAACCAGCATCTTCTAATGTACATCTAATCATGGTTTGCAGTGTCGAGTTCTTTCGTTCTGCTGTACCATTCTGAAAAGCAGAAAATGGGCTAGACGTGAAGTGTATCATTCCTTTGTCTTTTATCCATTGTGAGAATTCTTTTGACATGAATTCGGATCCCCTATCTGTCATGATTTGTTTTATTTTGATATTGTGTTGTGTTTCTACACGTTTGTAAAATTCTTTGAATTTTTGGAAAGTTTCATCTTTGTGTTTTAAAGTATAAACAAATCCATAACGGCTATAGTCGTCTACAATAGTTAGGAAATATCTTTTTTTGTATGTGATGGATGGTGTTAATGGACCAACTAGATCCATATGTACCAGATCAAAAATTTGTTGCCCTCTTTGGTTTTGGGTTTGTTCTGAGTTTTGAGGATTTACATACTGAGCATTCCAAATAGTTTTTACAATCCTTTATTTTAATGCCATCAGCATGTTCAATCATTTTTTGTATTACAGGGAAACTTGCATGTCCCAATTTCCTATGCAACATGTGTGCACATTCATCATGAATTGGTCTGCCTATATTGGGTCTTTTGTTATTGTGTGTATCACTAGTGGGTGTGTCTTTGTGATTACAGTGTGTATTGGATTCTTCATTGTCATTGTTGTTACTATGTTCACTGTCTATGTTGGTGTTGTCATCAGTGTTTGTATTAATGTTATGCAACCATTTATTTCTGTTACAAGGAAGGGTAGGCCCCCTTCGATAACTACACTATTCAATTTAGTCCCATCCTTTTCTAGTATTGCTTTTCCCCCAGAGAAGATTATATTTATGTTGAAATCTTGGCTTAATTTCACTGCACTAAGTATGTTATGTGATATTTCTGGTATCAACAATACCCCCTCTACTTTACCTAAACCAGGTATATTTACATCTCCTTTCCCTATGACTTGAACATTTTCTTGATTGGCTACTCTTATCATAAATTTATCATTTGTGAATGAAGACAGTATTTTCTTGTTATTTGTTGTATGATTAGTCGCCCTGAATCTATGAGCCAAGTATTGTTTTTTGATTTTTGTGTGATGACATCGTTATGTTTATCTAATCCATTTAATGATCCTGATTTTCTGTCCCTTGAATTATCTCTATCCTTTCTGCGTTCTCTGTAGTTTGGGGAGTCTCTATATCTGAATCTATCAATAGATGATTGCCTGTCTTGATATCTACCCCTATAATCACAGTTTTGTCTTTCCCTATGAAACATGGGGCAATCTCCCTTAGAGTGTTTTCTGGATCCACAATTGTAACATTCAATTGTTTTTTGGTGATTTTCTTGGAAGGTTACCCCTTTTGCCTGTCTGTGTTCTGTGTATGCATTGTATCTACTTCTCCTCAAATTATCTTCAGCTATTAACTTATTTGACAGACTTTCTATGGATAAGTATCCTAGATTGATTGAGTCTAAGTGTGATATGTAATTATCCCATGATGAATCTAATGAGTTAAGGATAACGCTTTTCATTGTCTGTTCTGATATTATTTCTCCTCTTAGATGTAATTCTGCTCTGGTTTTGTTTAAGGATATTAAATGTTCACTTATGGTGGTTCCAGATCTTAATTTGGCTGAAAAGAAATCTTTAGACATTCTAGTGGTTGTTGCTACACTTTCACTATGAAACAATTTAAACATGCATTGAATTATTTCTGAAACAGTAAGATTATGCTTAATACTGTAGTACATGGCAGGTGATATGCTAGAAATTATTAAATAGAATGCTCTGTGATGCAGGCAGTCCATTTTTAGAGTCCAAGGTCTTTTGGGAGGATTGGTTATAAAAAATAATAAATTTTCTTTCATAAAGACAACCTGAATTTGTTGACACCATTCCTGTAAATTGAAGCCATCAATTCTAAGTTTTGGGAAATCACTAGGTAGATTCCCAATATTACTATTCCCACTACTTACAACTGTGGGTAGTCCATGGTCCTGTAGATGTTGAAAATTGCAGAATGGTGTGGGTATTCTGCTGATGAGCTTGAAAGGTTCTCCTTCTTCATAAAGTTCATTGTAGTTCTCTGTGTTCATCTGCGCATGCGCGTTGATCATTTCTCTGCTGAAGCCGCTGGGAGAGGTTCTCTTTGCTGTAGCTCCCTCGTAGTGCTCTCCTTCTGATGATTCGGTCTCCAGCTCGATCTTGGGTGTTCTGCTGGCAGCTGTGGTTCGTCTTTTTTCTTTGAAGCTTTCTTGCTTGCAGTATTTTGTTCTTTGGATCGTTTGTGGTATGGGGGAAATTTCGCAGGGCCCTCTGGGTTCAGGCGTCGTCATCATCGTTGTCCGGATTGAGTCGTGCAGGCTTTGAGGTGTCTGTTTGTTTCTTCGTTTCTTTTGTATTTTTGCATTATTGGCTTTTATCGATTCTTTTGAAATTGTTAGACTTGTGCCAAACGTTTTAAATAGTTTTCTCATGGGTGTTTCGATTTCTTGTTCGGTGGATGATTCTTCTGTATCTGTTTCTGACTCTTCAGAAGAATAAATATATTTCTTGCTATTTTTTGTGTTTTTTCGCGCCAGAGTTTTTGAATGATGCATTCTGATTCGTTCAGCCGTGTTCATTTCTGTGGCCAGTTGAAGAAAAGATGGCTGCCTTTCAAAATTTTGAGCGGGACCTCTGGTCTTGCTTCTGGTTATTTTTTCTTTAGTTGTAGGTTCGCTCACCATTTTTGTATTTTCGGGTTTGGCTTTTTCAATGTCTTTTTTTTTCGCTGCTCCGTTTTCTTCCAAGAAGCCTCGGAGTTCCGCGATGAGTTTGTGGTCATCTTTTTGACTTTTTATTAGCCTCAGTATCTCCGATCTGAGGTCTTTGTCTTTTATTTTGTTCTCTTCTTGGTTGTCGGTTTCATCTGCTATTTCTTCGATGTCTGTGGTGCTATCTTCAGATTCTTTGATTGTTGTATTTATTGGTTCGTCGATCATTTCTTGATCTGTTTTTGTTTCTTTATCATTTGCCCTGGTATTGGGTCTTTCTTGTTTACTCTTGAGGTTTTCTTTCTTAGGCATGTTGGATTTTATTGAGTCAGTTTAACCATCCTCTGCTACCAGATTGTTACAATATTTTGAGGATCAGACTCAATGATGAATTCAGAAGCAATTTCTTCAGTTAAAGAAGAGTTTATTCATAATAGGCATTCTACTTATTCTTGTCAGATTTACAGTGAGAAGCAAGCATGAGGTAAAAGCACTCTCTATTTATATCAAAGGGGAGGAGTCAAGAAAGGGGGGTGATTACACATGAATACATTAAAGGAGGATGAATAAATTAACCCTTTATATCCTGTACATATATACATATCTCTTGTTATAGAATAAGGCATTTACTTATGACAGAGAAGTAAGAATAAATATGATGGTATATAGATTACTGGGCTCACGTCAATTATTCATTTACTTTGTTGTTGTATGTAACACGAGATGTTACACTCACTGCTTAGCACTGAAGGAAAACAGATAAGCCTTTTTAGGCCTAAATCAGGAAACAACCAATTCAGCATTTGCAAAAGGTTCCGTGCATATGAAGAGTTAAAATGACTCCTAATTGGCTATCAGCAGTTGTGATTCTGTCAGTATTCCTTCCCTCCATTCTGACAGAATAGCAGGCTTGGGCATTTCTAGCTATCTTACATCTTACCCAGAGCATCTTACCCAGAAGAGAACTTCATGCCTCAGAATAGACTGAAGCTAATAAGGAGGCCAAGACACTGTAGCATGAATTTTTTCTTTTCAAAACTTCCTGGAAATTGTTTCCTGCCGCAACCTAATTGTAATGCGGATTCTGAACAAAAGGGAATTAACAATTTGGAGAAAAGAAAGAGCTGAAGAAAGCATTTCCATATTATTCTTGAAGAGTACTGTAACTCAAGGAAGAGGTGGGTGGGTCAACCTTTTTTCCAAGGCAGGATAAAAAGCAATGGATGGAAACTAATCAAGGGGAGACGCAAATAGAACTAAGGAGGAATTTCCTGACAGAACAATTAATCAGTGGAACGAATTGCCTCCAGAAGTTGTGGATGCTCCAATACGGGAATGTTTTTAAGAAGAGATTGGACAACCATTTGTCTGAAGTGGTATAGGATTTCCTGCCTGAGCGGGGGGTTGGACTAGAAGACCTCCAAGATCCCTTCCAACTCTGTTATTCTATTATTCTTCTAACTATTTTTATCCCAGTGATTCCTTTTTTGGCAGTCAAGCAAGCAAGGGAGATTGTCTAACTAATTTTCTTCGGTAACAGGGTCTCCATTAGATTTCTATTCGATCATGGGGCAAATCATGGGGCAAATGTTAAGGACTTGGTAACTTTACCTGTTAATAGGAACATGCAGTTCAAATGGTAGATAACTTCTTGATTCTTGAAGAAGTTGAAGAAGAGGAGTTCAAGAATGAAAATACAATGATCCTCGACTTAAAACAGTGTGTTTAGTGACCTTTCAAAGTTACAACAGCACTGAAACAAAAATGATTTATGACCTTTTTTCACATTTACAACCCTTGTAGCATCTCCATGGTCAGGTGATCAAAATTCAGACACTTGGCAACTGACTCATATTTATGAGCCTCGGTGGTGCAGCAGACTGAAGTGCTGTTAAGAGCTAGCACTTAGCTGCCAGCTGCCTGCAATTAGTGCAAGTTCGAATCTCACCAGGCTCAAGGTTGACTCAGCCTTCCATCCTTTCGAGGTAGTAAATTGAGGACCCGGATTGTGGGTGCAATAAGCCAACTTTGTATAGAACAACACCGCTGGGGGGGGAGGGGGCGAAAGCCCTAATAAGCAGGTTTATACATAAAAGTATGCAGGCTATTGCTATAATGCATTGTAAGCCACCCTGAGTCTACTCTGCTGACTGGAGAAGGTCAGCATATAAATTGGACTAATAAATAAATAAATGATGGTTACAATCTCCCTGGGTTATGTGATCATCTTTTGCGACCTTCTGACACACAGAGTCAATGGGGAAGTCAGATTCTCTAACACACAATTGTGTTAACTGTGAATCAACTACAGCAGGGGTGTCAAACTCGCGGCCTGCGGGCTGGATGCGTCACGTGCTGGGCCTGCCCCCGCCTGGTTTAGCGAAGGGGGAAAAAAAATCCCAATACGTCACATGACGCTGCCATGATGACATGAGTTTGACACCCCTGAAGCAGGGGTGAAATACTCCCGGTTTGGACCAGATTACCCGATCCGGTAGCTATGGCAGGTGGTGGTTCGGAGAATCGATAGCAAAAATCCCTGCCCCCCCACTGATGCCCAGCTGAGTCGCGCGATCATCAGAGGCTGTTTTTTTTTTTACTTTTAAAAGCATTTTTTCTACAACCTCTTCGGCTGAAAAAATGCTTTTAAAAATAAAATAAAAAGCCTCTGATGATTGCGTGGCTCAGCTGGGATCATCAGAGCCTTTTAAAAGCATTTTTTCTACAACCTCTTCAGCTGAAGAGATTGTAGGGAGAAAAAAATGCCTTTAAAAGCCTCTGGTGATCCCAGCTGAGTTGCCTGATTATCAGAGGCTTCTAAAAGCATTTTTTTCTGCAACCTCTTAAGGTTGTAGAAAAAATGCTTTTAAAAGTTAAAAAAAAAAGTTGGCCACACCCACCCAGTCACATTATCACCACCCCCCACCAAGCCACTCCCACAGAAATTTTAGATTTCACCCCTGCCCTGAACTACAATGATTCACTAAACAACTGTGGCATGAAAGGTCACAAAATGGGGCAAAACTCACTTAACAACTGTCTCACTTAGCAACAGAAATTTTAGGCTCATTTGTAATTGTAAATCAAGGACCACCTGTACAGTGGATTTAATTGGGGGCTGTTAAAGAAATCCCTCCTCCCCATATCTCCCATCTATCCTTAGAGGAAAGCTGCTTGGGCAGTGGTTTATAAGGTTGCTAATCCTCTATTTCTAACCCACTTCTTTCCCAGTCATGAGATGTATGGTAGACCTATTTTAAAGAGGCTGGAAAAAAATTCTAGAAGCCATGCTCTGCATACTTTCCCTAACTTATTTTAATACGTAAAACATAGGGAGTCAATCATATACCTCCCATAGTCGGAAGGTCTTCAAAACATACGGCATGTGTGGTCTGGTTTAAAGGAATATGTAGTACTAAGCCACCTAGTGAGTGTTGATCAAAGCAAGGTATTCTGCTTTACAGGGTAGGGGGTTAAAAAGGCTTCTTGAGCATAGATGAAATGTAAGGCGTATGTTGCTTTAAAAGAAATAACAACAAAAATCTCAAGCTGTCACAATCATGTAAATTGCTACCCATACTTAATTTGTGGTGCTTGCAAGGGAAGGTTTGAACTTACTGCTGAAGGTTGTTTTGCAGATGGGAAAATATATTTTTCCAAGCTTTCTTCAAGCAGTTCAGAACTATTTTTATCTTCATTTTGGCCTCAGTTAGTGCATACAACCACCTGTTTTTTGCAGGTTCGCTTCTGGTATTGGAATGAAAACTCTTCTGTGAAGAAGAGTACTTTTTTTCCTCTCTCAAAAAGTAATGGAAATGTGTCAAAGGCCAGCTTTGCCTCTGGTGTCCTCTGACATTTTATCCCTCATCTCCAAATACAATGCAAGTCAGTATATTGCCTTGACTAAAAAAATAAACATGAAAAAGAGAAACTCCTTCAGGTAACCAAATGGGAATCAGTCAAAAAATGCAAAGTTCACCAGATGGACTCCATGTACAATTTTAACTGTGTATATTTACCGTGTATATCCTCTGCCGCATACCATGTTTTTTATTCTGTGCAAGAGTGAATAGAACTGCAGTCTGAAAGACTTGACGTTGAGAAAACTCATTTTAGAATGGTTAATCTTTATGAGAAGAACCTAGAAGGACATATGGTCCTTATAGAAGACATTCAGTAAGATAGCTGAATTTCTTTTCATTCCATTCCAAAACAAATCCAGTTTTAACAGTCTGTTACAACTAAAACCAAGAAAAGATTAAGCTTAGTGTAAAACGTTTCTTGCGCAAGAGGAAGTTTGTTTGTGTATTTTGGGTGCTGGTCCTTAATCTTAATGAATACAAATATGGGCCAATGTTTACTCATAGTAGCAGTGTCTTATAACTTTTGCTTGTCAGAATTGGTGAGCCAATTAAGCTGTGTGTTTTGGATGAGGAAGAAATCTGGAATTATTTCCTGGAATTCTTTCACTTCCTTGAACAGTCATTCCTATAATTTAAATCAGTGTTTTTTTAAGCTTGACAACTTTCAGACATGTAGACCTCTTCTCGCAGAATTCAGTCTAGCCAGCATTTTGTACTATAGGGAATTCTGGGAGCTGAAGTCCACTCATATTTAAGTTGCCAAGTTTGAAAAACATTGGTTTAAATTAATAATGGATGATCAGGATCACTATATGTTTTCTTTCTTATCCAAATGGTAATTTTCTCCAGGAAAAAAGATTTGCAAATGAAGATGTTATGGAGATCTAAGGTAGCATTATATTGATCTTCTTGGTCATAGTGTGGAACAGGGGTGAAATCCAGCAGGTTCTGACAGTTCTGGAGAACTGCTAGTGGAAATTTTGAGTAGTTCGGAGAACCGGCAAATACCACTTCTGGCTGGCCCCAGAATGTGGTGGGAATGGAGATTTTGTAGTATCCTTCCCCCAGGAATGGGGAGGGAATGGGGATTTTGCAGTATCCTTCCCCTGCCATGCCCACCAAGTCACACCACATCCACCAAGCCACGCCCACAGAACCGGTAGTAAAAAAAATGGATTTCACCACTGGCATGGACTTCTTTGAGTGTAGCCAAATTCTGTAGATTTTACAGATTAAATTGATTCATTGCCCATCGTCTATATTTAAAATATGTGACAAAAATTATATTTGAATTGACACTTCATTGGCAATTTTTTCTCTCTGGGTTATAAAGCAAGTGATAATCCTGAGAGTTCCATTATTTGAAAAATAACTAATAAAATATCAGTTACCTTTTTTTGGGGGGGGGGGCAAATGTCATCACTGTGGTACTATATCAGCCACTGTATTAGACACATAAACTGGGAATGTTGTTGTATGCCCCTTTTCATTTTATGAGAAATTGTGGACCTTTTTCAATAAAGGGCCAGTTATTTCAATCATTTTTCACTTCACATAGAAAAAAAGGCATTTTCAAGAGCTTAGGGAGGAAAGTATATATTTATGAATCCATCTGGGGCAAGCATTGCAAACTATACAGAATTTCAGAATAAATGGTATAAAGCAACAGTCCCTGTACCTCAGTTTAGAACTCCCATCTGGTATCCAACAGTAGTTGCAATAAAAACTCTTCCATATGGAGATTTAAACATTCAGCTCACTGGGGTGACTTAAAAAGATGTAAATGCTTTTAAAATCCTATGCAACATTACAGTCTTTGCAAAAGTACTACCTGGATACGTTCCAGTTGCAGCATCCCATGGAGTAAAGAAACTTCTTGGCTCAAATGAGGGTTGTATAGTTCTAATACTGTTAATCAAGCAAGTGGAAGATCTTAACCAGATGTGTGTAGATGGCCAAATTCTCTCCATACAGCCAGGTTGCTTATCAGTTTGACAAGCCCAATGGAAATTAAATATGTCCTGAGTGGCGTAGTAGCAAAAGAGAGCTTTTCAATCTGTCCCCTTAGTGAGCTGTACAGTATTAGGATATACTAAGAGGGTCCATATAATTCTTGTCCCAAGTAAAACCCAGCACCAAACTTAACATAAAAAAGAGGGAATTCTTCAGCTGAGCAGTTCCTGCACCCACCAACTCCCATGACTTGGCCTAAGACTTTAGATATTGATATTATACTGCCCACTGCCCAGAGTCCCTCCTTGAGGGAGATGGGTGATTTAAAAACATAAAATATAAATAAATAAATAAATACACATAGTCCTCGCCTTTCAACAGTTCACTTAGTGACAGTTCAAAGTTATAACAGCACTGAAAAATGGGACTAATGACCGTTTTTCACAGTTATGACCTTTGCAGCATCCCCATGATCATGAGATTAAAATTCAGATGCTTGGCAACTGACTCATGCTTATGACTGTTGCTGTGTCCCAAGGTCATGCAATCATCTTTTGCGATCTTCTGATAGTCAAAGTCAATGGGGAAACCAGATTCACTTAACAACCGGGTTACTAACTTATCAACTGCAGTGATTCACTTAACAACTATGTTAAGAAAGATCGTAAAATGGGGCAAAACTCACTTAACAAATGTCTCACTTAACAACCGAAAATTTGGGCTCAATTGTGGTTGTAAGTCAAAGACTACTTGTGCTGAATTGGTAAAATGCTGCAATTCGTTTCCTCAAATCGTGAATCAGATATTGTAGGAAGCTGAAAGCAGAAATTATGAAAACAGCTGCATCTTTCCATCATGGTTTGTTACCAAAAAGCATTCAGAGGCATGAGGCCTGCTAGTGGTCTTAGAAACAATAGTGTCATAACAAGAAATTGCATTAACCTCATTTTCTGCCAACTGAATTAATCAGTTTTAAAGTCATTTGAGCATGTTGTCAAACTGTTCAATGAGCTCAAAGAAATCCTTTAGTATCTCTCAAACTTGGCAACTTGTGTGGACTTCAGCTCCCAGAATTCCCCAGCCAGCATGGAAGTTGGTCCACATATCTTAAACCTGCCAAGTTGAAAAACACTAGTGTAAATCCTAAATTTCTCATTATGTAGCTTCAATGGACAGTCCTAGGTTCTAGTACAATAAGAAATGTTGGATTTTACTTTATCCATGTCCTCCATACCATGCATAACATTATGTACTTAATTGTGGTTAGTAACCAGTCATGATGACCCAAAGACAGAGATGGGTTTCAGCAGGTTCTGACCAGTTCTGGAGAACTGGTAGCGGAAATTTTGAGTAGTTCAGAGAACCGGTAGTAAAAATTCTGACTGGTCCTGCCCCCATCTATTCTCTGCCTCCCAAGTCCCAGCTGAGTGGGAGAAAATGGGGATTTTGCAGTATCCTTCCCCTGGAGTGGGGAGGGAATGGAGTTTTTACAGTATCCTTCCCCTGCCACACCTACTAAGCCACGCCCACCAAGCCATGCCATGCCCATGCCACACCCACAGAACCAGTAGTAAAAATTTTTGAAACCCATCATTGCCCAAAGATATATGTAAAACAATATAAAAATATCATTTTTTCATTGTTATAAGTTCCTAAAATTAAGACATTTCCCTGTGAAGCATAATGGCAGACAGACAATGTTATATATGTATACAGTATATTTCAACTTACTCATTCTTCTACCCTAAACTAAAAAGTCCCAAACATTGTGCATTTTCTCCAAAGAATGTTGCTTCAGCTCCCTGATTAGCCATTTCTGCATTTTTATTTTCATCCTACAATATTCTTTTTGTATAAAAGCATTTAGGACAGCTGGCAAGTTTTTTCTCTCTTCTCTTTCTCAATTCACTGTAAGCTTAGGTCTACTCTAAGGAGAAAAAAACCACTCTGGAAAGTTGCTTCAACAACAGAGTAAATAAACATAGGAAGGACACACATTCAGCTCCTGGCCAGAAGACCATATAAATTATTCAATTAAATCCTTACTTACACTAAACGTCCTGTAAGAACTATTTGCAAATTAATTGCAAACCTGAAATAAGCTCTGTTAGTAACCAACACCAATATTAGCATCTCTACTTTTTTTTTTTTTTTACGTTGGTTGAGCTTCCAAAACTGGAAGTATTTTTATTCCTGCAACCAAAGACCTCTGTCTACTTTAAGAAGTGGGAAGAGTAATTTTCAATTATTCTTCTGCAACCTCTTTGCTGCCTCCCATAAGAAAGTTCACCAGGCAATGAAAACAAAAGGAATTGCCTACATTTATTTATTTAACAGAATAACAGAATAATGTATGTGTTTATTATTTATATCCTGCCTTTATTTATTTTTTTTACAAATAACTCAAGGTGGGGAAAACAGTACATCTTCCTCCTCCTCTTTTCCCTGCAACAACAACCCTGTGAGGCAACTTGGCTGAGAGAGAGTAACAGGCCCAAAATTACCCAGTTGGCGTTCATGGCTAAAACGCCATGGGAAGAGTCTCCCAGTTTCTAGCCAGATCCTTAACTATTAGACCAAACCTTTCCTGATAACAGGAATAGCAAGTAAGTGGAGTTCTGTTCATAAGCACTCTAGATGTAAAACAATTATTGCATAGTCAAAGCTGCTCAACAATCTTCATTTTAAAAATCAAAATGCATCGTTGGTAAAAACAATTCGGGTAGTTCTAAACTTATGATCACAATTAGGACTGAAAATTCCATTGCTAAGTGATGCAATCATTAAACAACATATTTTATGACCTCCTTCACCGTGGTCATTAAGAGAATCACCAAGGTTGTTAGGCAAATTACCCAGTCAGTAAGTCAATCTGGCATCCTCCATTGACTTTGAATGTGGTAAGCATGCCTGGAAGATTGCAAATGGCAATCACATGACTCCAGAATACTACAACTATTATAAATTGTTTGCTGGTTGCCAACAGCCAAATTTTGATTGTGTGACCAAGGTCTGTAGAGATTCTCAGTCATGCAGGTCATGGTTGTCTCAAAGATGTCTGCAAGGAATATAAATCCTTCCATTCCCCATATCCTGTCAGAGCTGAAGAAGCTTCTTGGATGAGAAGTGAAACGTTTTCAAAAGAAAAAAAACAAGAGAGTCCAATTGCCTTCTGAAAAAGCACCTTTGGGACATTTTTTTTTAAAAAATTTGATTTATATGCCGCCCTTCTCCGGAGACTCAGGGAGGCTTACAGTGTGCTCAGCACTAACCTTCATCCTTTTGTATATTTATACAAAGTCAGCTTATTGCCCCCACAACTGGGTCCTCAATTTACCTACCTTAGAAAGGATGGAAGGCTGAGTCAACCTTGAGCCTTGGCGAGATTCGAACCTGCAGTAATTGCAGGCAGCTGGTCTTAATAACCAGCTTAATAACAGGGTGCCTTAGACCACTGTACTACCAAGGCTCTATTTATTTTAATTAGATTTGTATACCTCCCTATCTCCACAGGACTCAGGGCGGCTCACAACAATTAAGATATACAATCTCAATCCAAGTAAGAAACATGTTAAAATACATATTAAATGCATATTAAAATACATTAAAAATCAAAACCCCATCAGTCCAGGCTGGGCAATTTAAACAGCCATGTTTTTAGTTCGCGGCGGGAAGTGCGAAGGTCAGGGGCCAACATATGTGACCAAGGGGACACTTTGATAGTCATAAGGTGTAAGGATCAGTCATAAGTCACTTTTTCAGCAATGTTGTAACTTTGAAAGGTTGTTAAACAAATGGTTAGGAGATTACCTGCACTTTTATTTTATCAAAAGAAAAAGAAAAACAGTATTACCCCTAAAATTTTTCAAGCCTTTGGTTTCCTCTCAATGCAACACGGATGTTTGCTACTTTGCCATATTTAGAATTTACAACTGTGTCCTTTTTTTTCCCCCAAATGAGTTCAGAGCTTTGTCTTACAAGTAAACTGGTTTATCTACTCAGAGATGAAGAAAATGTCAGATTCAGCCTGAGGTTAATTCTGACCTTTTTCTCATGCTAACTATTCCTCAGCTGCAGCATTTAAAAAGAAAAAAGGAAAAAAAGGGGAGGGGAGCCCATCAAAATAAGAACTACTAACAAGTCCTATATTTCTCATAACAGATTAACATTAAAATGTGTTTATTAGTTACTGTTTACGGATTCTGTCAGTTGGGAAACTGAGAGGGACAGGTAGAGATCAGCCCCTGTTAAAAAACCTAACACGTGGAAAAGCAGGGAAGAAAATGAACAGTTTTGGCTTTGTGTACCCAGGTGGTGCTTGAAATGGTACACAGAATGTTGTTTTCAGGTCTGATTCATTGAGCTGTTATGCTGATCACAGTCCCCAATGGAAGATTGCCAGTCCAAGGAGCAAAAACAGACTATTTGCACTGGCAGCCCACTGAATTATCTGTTCTTTTCTGAGAGATCTGCATGTCTCACCTGTGTTGGGTGAAGGGAGGGGGAAAAAAAACAAGGGAGGGAACAGAACTGTTGGCTGACACTTGGTATTGATTAACCTGTCAGTTTGGGCACTTCCATTTTTACTGTCAGGGCTCTCAGCATCCCAAAGCACCACATTGTTCTGGTGCAGCCAAGTGAGTGTCCATTGAGACTGTTTGCTTGAACCAGCCGATGCTCTTTCTAGGTAACTGGTGGGAGACACCAAAAATAGGAATGCAGTGATGTTTTGTCCCCCATCCCTACTCTTCACTTTCCTGCAGTTTTCTTTCCATAACAGCAGAGAAAATAAAGCAAACCAGGAACACAAAGCTAGTCCTCAACGTACGACTACAATTGAGCCCAAAATTTATATTTTTAGGCGAGAAATTTGTCAAGGGAGTTTGCTCCATTTTACAACTTTTCTCGCCACATTTTGTTGTGGCTCGTATGTGGCCTGTGCAGCTAGTAGCTGATTTAGACAGCGAGGAGGCTGGTGTTGTGCTGCGCCAGCAGCCTGTGCAGCTGGCACTTGAGTTGGACAATGAGGAGGCTGGAGAAGATGTGGTGCCAAAGGCAGGGATTCAGCCAGGGCCTTCAGAACCTCCAGAAGCTCCCTTAAGTGAAGAGGACGAAGAGGAGGAGCCTCTTCTTGATGCATGGGCACGCAGAGCTGCCAAAAGGCAGGAGTGGCTCCTCAGGAGGAGGTCTCCTCAAGAATAAGGCTTGGGGCTAATTGGCCACTTCCTTAGCCTATTTAAGGAGGAACGCCGACTGAAGCAATTTGCAGGTAACAACTTCGTTCACATATCTTCGTGTCTTGTCTTGCTTATCTTATCAGCTTCCTGCAAATTGCTTCTGGGCATTCTGCCAACCACAGTTAGCTTTCAGTATTATTCTTTGAATTCTTGGTGGCTGTTAATGCCGTTAATTAACAGCCGTTGTTGTAAAAAACTGGTTTATTTAGTAAACTAAGATTTGAACGGACTTTGTGTGTGCTGTGTTCTTTGGGGTCCGTAGCTGGGGCAGAACACATTTGTTAAGTGAATCACTGCAGTTGTTACATTAGTAACATAGTCTTTAAGTGAATCTGGTTTCCCTATTGACTGCTTGTTTAGAAGGTTTTAAAAGGAGATCACATGACTCTGGGACACTGCAACCATCATAACTGTGAGTCAGTTGCCAAGCATCCAAACGTAAATCACGTGACTGTGAGGATGCTGCATAGGTCATACGTTGGAAGACTGGTCATAAGTCACTTTTTTCAGTGGTGTTGTAACTGTAAAACGGTCACTAAATAAACTGTTGTAAATCGAGAACTACCTATACACAGATCCTCCTCAGTTGGAAGAACAAGCAATGAAGGAAGACAAGACACCAAGATAGTATGACTTTTGCTGAAGAGGGAAGTCCATAGATAAGGTAGTTCTCACCAATGGATGTTTGTCTGTCTGATTTATATAACTGCCCATCTCATATTTGTGACTCTGGGTAGCCTCCAATTAAAATACAATGCCCAAAAAACAAAAGCAAAGCAATCATACAAACATTAAAGCATTTTTTTTAAAAAAAAAACATACAATAAAGTCACTAGGAAAGCATAGTCATTTCAAAAATAGTACTGTACATCCATTTTATAGATTCCGTACCACTATCTTATCCTTAAGGACAAGTGTTAGCTCAAGAGGCAAACTCTTGTCTGATAGACAATTGAGCTATTAAAGCCACCCACAGCATTATGAGAATTCACAAGATTGGGTTGTTCTCTGTTCAGCACACCTCTTGCATCTAGAAGGATCCTTTAACTGACTGGATTTTCTGTTGCAGCAATAGCCTTTATTACTGTTGGCCTTTCAGCTATTTGATGCAACTTAGTCCAGTTATGAGATTGGATACATTGAATTAAAAGAACCTTGAAGTATTTTAAAAGCAAACACATATCCTTGGTACTTAGACTATTATGTAAAGGAATAATGTAGTAGTGGTAGTAGTAGTAGTAGTAGTAGTAGTAGTAGTAGTAGTAGTAGTAATAATAATAATAATAATAATAATAATAATAATAATGAAAAAAGTATGGTTCATTGACATTGCAATACGTGGTGATGCACGGATTGAAGATAAGCAGCAAGAAAAAAATCACAAAGTACCGGGACTTGCAAATTGAAGTTGAGCGACTGTGGAAAAACAAATCGTGTGTTGTCCTGATTGTAATTGGAGCCCTTGGAGCAATACCCAAAGGGCTACCCTGCTATTTAGAAATTCTAAATTTACCGGACTTGAACATTTTGATTCTACAAAAAACCACCTTACTCGGAGCACGTATCCGACGATACCTTAACAGTTCCTAGGTCCTTGGTTAGGACTCGAGCTGCTGAGCTATTAACCAGCCTCGAAGGCTGTGAATCTCACTAAAGATTAAATAATAATAATAATAATAATAATAATAATTATTATTATTATTATTCTCAGAGACTCTTCCCATCCTGCTTACAATCTTTTTGGACTGTTGCCTTCTGGCAGAAGATGCAGAACAATTAAAACTCAGACCACACGTTTTCTGAATAGTTTTTATCCCAGAGCTATAATTGCACTCAACAATGAACTAAAGGGCCACCATCAGTGAGCTGGTGGACAGTATTACTTGATCTGTTGTGTGGATGTTTGGGTGGTTTAGGGGTGGAGAACTGTGGGTGGGAGTGTGTTTGGGGATTGCTATGTGTGTTGGACCTGGTCTTTGGGTGTTAAGTGAATTTCGTTGTATGGGTATACTGTGTATACACGTACAATGACAATAAAGTTATCGATCGATTGATTGATTGATTGATTGATTGATTGATTTAATGTAGTAGTATATGTAATGGTTGAGAACTTTGTATGCTACTAAATGTTGTGACGGTAATGATATTGGCTAGCTAGCACATCCAAATGGAGTGCTTGCTTTGATATGTGGAGGCTGGTTAAAAAGAAGATTGTACAGTATGTATATGTAAATACATTTACATGGAAAGAACACCAAATGGCAACTAGCCTGACAATACCACAAAGAGTCCTTCATAGATTTTTTTTTTTTAAATTAAGGCTGGGAAAGAGTATAATTAGGGAATGCAGAAGATGAGGATTTGTGTAGGTAAAGAACTTCACAGGTAACCAAGTCAGTGTAAGCATTTGACTATTGGGAGACCAGGTGTCTGATACTGTAACAACCCAGGGCAGTATTTCTCTGCCTCCAGAGAACAAGGTAATTGCCAACTATAGTAATTGACGGCAATTAACCCAGAAGCCAAAATATGCAACTTGCCCATTTCAGTGTGTAAAATCACCTCTAATCTACATGGGGTGCTGATTTTTTTCCTCAGGGAAAACAAAACTGAATCTATACAGTGTGGAATTCTAGGTATTGGATGCATGATTTCATTTGCCTTCTTCACAGATGACTTCTGACCAGAAAAGTCAACCTGGAAAGCTGGATTTTCTTAATGAATATGTGATTCACTTAACAACTGCAAATAAATAAATAATAAATAAATAAAAATTGGGTATGATTCATTGAACAATCACCTTGCTTTGCAACAGAAATTCTGGACCCTAGTGCGGTTTTAAATTGAGGACTACTTGCACTGGATATATAACTTAATGTTCAGCCTCTCAAATGACGCTCCCTCCCCAGTCTTTTTTGTTTCTGAAAATATATCATTATATTCAGTCCAAGTGATTTAGACTTTTTTCTCTGGATATAAGTGTGTGAGCCATACATTTTGCTATTAGAACAAGAGAACAAATAAAAAAAATGTATAGAATCCCAGTTATCTAAACAGGAAATTAGCAGTACAATTCTCTAAGGCAGAATGATGATCGTGCTTCTTTTCCAATCACCCAATGAAAATGGATTATCAACTCCCTAACAAGTTTTTTTTAAAAAAAAAAACTGCTAGAAAGCTGCTCTTCGAACTATTCACAACTCTATCGCCCCTTCATAAGATGCCCCAGCAGCATAGAAAAATGCTCTGCCACTTCAAAGCATCCTACAGTAAATAAGTAAAGGAAATGGCTGACAGGGATAAGCCACATATGGGAAGTCCTGGATCTTTGATTCCATATGTATGCAGCTGACTTCAAAGCAAGGCTGTAATCTGTCCGATGGGCCTTTACCTCTGCAAAGAAGAGAGAGAAAATCCTTCCGTCAATCAATGTGATAATTAGATACCACAGTAATGCATTCAGCTTGGTGCTTGCAATCCTTGATGATATGCTTCAATTAGACATATGGGCCACCCCACCCTATGTCTTTAATTATGAGTCCATCAGGGAAAATGAGAGGAAAGGCACGCTTTTTCTGAAGATAGAAAACCAGAGTTTCTTGACAGTGGGGGAGGGGAATATAAATATTCAATGGTAACAAAAAGGAGAAGGCCTCAAATACGTTAACAGAATGAAAGTACAAGATAGCCAATAAAATTACAGACATTCAAGAACTAAAGAAAAAATAATTTTAAGGTAAACCAGGAATTTGATGCTCGCTACTTACTGCTATTTCATTTTAGGAAAAACATAGTTTTCTGCAGAAAATGTTGTTAATATATAGCTTGCATGATGCCATAACAAAAAGTACTGTAAAATTTCAGATTTATGACCAGGAAATAATCAGAGAGATTGTTGTTCTCTTATAGAATAAGGCAACTTGAGGTTGGTTCCATCACAAATTGCTTCTACTAGCGTTAGGTCACAGATGTCAAATTTGACAGCGTCACGTTGACATCATGTGACATTTCATGACGTTTTTTCCTTCATGGAGCTGGGGTGCATGTGGCCTGCGCATGGCGCATCCGGCCTGTGGGCCGCCAGTTTGACACCCGTGTGTTAGGTGAACGGTTAAGCTCTTTTAGAATGCAATTATTTGGAAATTCTAGAAGGTTTCAAATGATACAGTCTTCATTTGAAAAACTAGATTACTCTTGATTATTTTTAATTCAGAGTATATTATTTATAGTTAACTGATACCAGTTTTGACACAGATTTTCCTGTTAAATCACAGTCCAGATAAGCACATGAGTGGCTGTTTGGGTTCTGTGAAGACTTCTAGTAATTCATTGATTGTAGGCTTCCATTCATTTGCACTAATGTTAATTCTTTTGATTATTAATGCCCTTCCTTCTAACACATAGCTAGTAATAAGTTTCTTTCTTCCATAAACTTTTGCACAAATAAGCGGATGTATTTATAGCAGAATATATTGCTTCAACAAATTCTTAAGAATATAAAGAAAAAATCATACAATTAAAGTAAACCACGTACTTTATAATTTTAAGGGCATGTAAGTCTCACTATTGAGGGCCATGCCATATCTAACAAGGAGTTACTCTGAAAAGGCCTTCTCCTCTCCTTAGTAGCCACATTGCATTGTGCCCAGAAATGCACTGAAACTTGTTTTGTTAAGTAGCAAGAATAACAATCTTATTTTAGTTTTAAAAGCAGAGTAGAAGATATCTGTTGCTCACTCTTTACTTGAATGAATTATAATCTTTTATAATAATTTCCTTTTGATTGGCAAAACTTTCTGGTCCTAACGTAGTTGTGCAAGCAGTATATCTGGCATTGTAAAACAGAACCCTGTTCTGTTTAGTTCTAGATCTGATCACTTATGTTACTCTTTTTACTTTGACTTGGTTCATGCAAAATTACATACCACATTGTGAACCCAATGCTAAAGTAAAAAAAACAGATAAAGCAAATGATCTGTTTCAGTATCACAAATAATACTTCAAGAGTACCAATAGGCTCTTAACCCAAGTAATTTATCCTTACACAGAGGAACATAGAACTGGAAAAAAAAGGAAGCGAAAGTTTTCAAAAGTTATTAAATTTAAAATAACTCCTTCCCCCAAGTTTTGTGGGGGAAATGGTTGTTATTCACCAATAAGCTAGCCTTCATTTTGGCGTCAGTTCTGTCAATTTTATTGGAAGCAAACCCCCCGCCCCGCCCCCAATGATGGCTAGCCATCATTATGGCTAGCCAAGAAAACCATTTTAAACTTATTTCTCTAATTGGTATTACTGTGATGAGGGCAAATTGAAGTCATGCCTTCTTTTACATAATGACCACTTTAAGTAACCATCCAATCTATGTTATATCTGACATGTCAGCTTAAAATGTCTTTTTTAAAAAGCTGGAAGAGTGAACCTGGGAGAAACTCCATTTTATACTAGAATTAAATCTGAAGTTCAATTTCTTTTTCTGGCTGCCTTCTTTGCAAGAAAGGAAAGATGTGTTTTTTAGGGAAATTGCTTTTGATCCAAAAAGCTATCATGATAATAACATAGAGTGGGCCAAATGCAATACCTACTCTTAAAAGAGAAAAATAAAGGTTTCATTCTTAACAAGTTGATACGTGTCTATCTGGGTCACTTCAAATTGCATTCCTCACATACAGACCATTTCAAAACATTACTCAAAGTTAAAAACAAAGTAGTTATCGCAGAAAAAGCTTTTAGCCTAACATTTCTCTGAGAGGCTTTTAAAAATGTACCCAATCAGGTGCCCCTTCACACAAAGTGGTTTAGATCATGTAAAACCTAGTATATGAGGGACCAATTACACACACCAGACATTTCTGTGATTTTATTTAGGTCTCTTTTCAATACTGTCTACTGAGCTGCCATATAGGAGGCAGGATATTATTGTTTAGCAACTTTGTGATATAAAATGCTGTCTTGCAACTGGATGCAGTAAGATCTCATATTTATGGATTATGGACAGAATATATCTTGATTTCTGCAAAGCACTTGGTAGAATATTCTGTAGCATTCAGATGAACAAGCTTGTTAAATGTCTTTTAGGAGGGTCCACAACTCATTTAAGAACTTTATTTGCTGAAGTACAACTGAATAGTTCTTCATCAAACTGGACAGCAGTCTCAAGATGCTACAGGATTTGGTCCTAGGCTTCATACTCTTTAATACTTTAATTAGTAACTTGAAGAAATGGAATATTTACAAGTTTTTCAGATGACACAGAACACACTGAGATTATGAATGCTGTAGGAGATGGACATCAATTTTAAAGTAATTGCAATAGGTCAAAATAGCAGTCTGAAAATACAGATGGAATGTTTCACTATTTCCTAAGTTTTAATCTTCCAGTGGTTGAATTCAGAGAGACTGCTGCTTCTCAGTGCAAGACAAAAACATAAAAGCTCTCCTAAAAATGTTCTGTATCATTTTTGTAAGTTGCAAGTTCCACCTTGATGGTTAAGAGAAATTAAGTCTCCCTAAGCTTTAGAGAACATTCACATATCTTCAGCATTTTTTGGAGAGGATTGATGAATCAATTCATTTGTACCCTATTTCATTTTGACAGAGGTCAACCTGTAAGTTTATTCTTCATGTTCTGCAAATGTTGCAGAAACACTTTGTGGAAACTTAGAAGATCAGATTTTAATTGACCCTGCACAGCTGCTTCATGGCTTAACTACTTTGTAGATTCTATTGATCCTTTAAACTAAAGGCATAAATCTTTAAATGAGAGGAATGGTGTTTGAGAAAAAAAACAGCTAGTGCATATAATTAAAGGAGAAAATGTATACAGCAAATCTTGGGATTGTTTCAGCGAGGTCTAAATTACTTCATGCCTTCTAAAAAGTCAAAGACTATCAAAGACAAGGAAATATTGCCACATAGTTTAGTGATACACAGTAGTTAATGCTTTAATTTTTTTTAACGTGCTATTTAAGTAAATACCTGTTTTCTATGATTAGCCAAACTTTGTGAAAATGACTTTTGAAATGTGTTTTTCAATATGATGGATAATTCTTTAATGGATTTTTCACAGTGACCTCATAGGACAAAAGTCTGTGATTGGCAATCTGCAAGACAAGAAAGAAATCATCCAATGATCTAAAATATATTGAGAAACAAAAAGTCAGATAGAGGGGAGGAAATGAGTACGAAAATAAGGAAGTAAAGGACTATTTAATAAAGCAGTTGATAACATCTGAGCATCATGGCCAGAATTTTCCACTTCCCCCTTCAAATGGACAATAAACTGTGAAAGGATCACATTTTGACAGCCAATTTCTCTGTGGTTTTTTTCTCCATGGAAAGCATCAAACAGAGGTCCCTGGTCAGTTTCTCTTCTTCAGGCTAGTAGTGGCAGCACTGGGAAGTCACAATGATTGGCCTTTCCTCTTCAATAGAAGCATAAGTATGTGAGAGAAATCAATGTGTGTTCTCTGGAAATTTTAGAGATTCACATTGTTGCACATGCTTCAGAAAGTCAAGAAAGAAGTTGAAGAGAAAAATGTGCTGGTGATCCAAGAATATAGAAGTATAGCAGAAATAAGTCAGAGATTGGTAGAAAATAATTATGATGAATCAATATCAGATACATGTATGGGTATGTGTGTGTGTGTATGTGTATGGTATACCAAATATATTGGTAATTGTAGCTTTGTGCCGAGGTGGCCCGCAGTACTGCAGGCTACTTCAGCTGACTGCTAGCTGCAGTTTGGCAGTTCAAATCTCACCAGCTCAAGGTTGACTCAGCCTTCCATCCTTCCGAGGTGGGTAAAATGAGGACCCAGATTGTTGGGGGCAATATGCTGACTCTGTTTAAACATCTTAGAGAGGGCTGTAAAAGCACTATGAAGCGGTATATACGTGCTATTGCTATTGCTATCTATTATACAGCAGAATTAACTGAAGTTATTTCATCAGCTCATTTTTCATTATTAGTAATTTAAGTAGCTCGATTGAAAGAAGTACTATTGTCTGAATATTTCTTATTCACATATTGATGTTTGCTCTCAGTGTTGCATGAATTGAGAACCATTCTTTTTTTTTTTTCTTCTAGACTTGTGGCTCTCAAACATTCTAGTCACAGGACCCACTTACCTATTCAAAAATGATTGAGACACAAAAGAGTTTTGGTTTATGTGAATTGTTTCTATAGATGTTTATTGTATTAGAAATTAAAACGGAGAATTTTTAAAGGATTTAATTTCATGGACCTCACTGGAAGGAATTCCCAGGAATCCCCAGACCACACTTTGAGAACAGCATCTCTGGACAAAAATCACAGCTTTAATGCAAGCTTCTTCTTTTTTTTTGAATCTGGAAAAGAAAAAAACAAGTTAATGTTTTCACCCAAAGAATTTCTTTCAATCTGCTACATTTCTTCATTACTACTTTGAATCGTTTGCATATTACCGGGAAAAGTTTTATAAAAAAGGATGGAGACATTGATCTTATAGAAATAGCGTGCATTAGAGATCCCTTCAGAAGTCACTTTGAAAGCTTTCTATAGACAGAGCAATGGAAAGAAAGCAATGGCCATAGAACCATAAATTAAATTTCAGGAGGAAATGCTCCTGTCTTATTTTTTTAGAAGGGGTTGTTGGAGTGGGTGTTATTGTACTTTATCTAACATCAGCTTGATCTCACTATTCTCAGAAAGAACATAAAATACATTTCAGGTGACTGTTGTGGTCCGCCGCTGGCCTGCAGAGCTGGCAGCAGAGTCGGACAGTGAGGAGGCTGGGGAGGAACATGGGCCAGTCCTGGAGTCTGGGGAAGGCTCGGATGAGGGCTCTGCATTGGAGGCAGAGAGGGGGCCAGGGCCATCTGAGAGTTATATGCTGCCTCTGGAGCAGGGGTGGGTTCTAAAATTTTTTACTACCAGTTCTGTGGGCATGGCTTATTTTGTGGGCGTGGCTTATTTTGTGGGCATGGCTTGATGGTCATGTGACATTATTTAGGATTTAGCGGAGGTACTGTTCTACCAGGCTTTTAACTGCTTGCAAAGCTGTACCAATCTACCCATTTATTTTTGCAGGCACTGGTCTACCCATTTATTTTTGCAGGCACCGATCTACTCATTTTTTTTCTTTTACCACTGATCAGCTGTAGGCAGCCCTTTGAAGCTCCATGGCAAGAGTTTAAACAGTTTTTTTCCCTCTACCATCAGCTGGGACTCAGGAGGCAGCAATAGATTGGGGGTGGGGCCAAATAAAAGGTAAGAATAACGCAGGGGAGTGGGGGTGGCGGGGGTGGAGGGGCAGAACCAATTCGGTGATTTCATATCGTCACTGCTACCGGCTCGGCGAACCGGGCCGAACCAGGAGGAACCCACCACTGCTCCGGAGCCTCCAGAGTCAGACATCAGGGAGGCAGAGGAACAGGAGGAGCCTGTTCCCAGCGCGTGCATGCGCAGAGCTGCCAGAAGGCAAGAACAGTTAAAACAAAAGGGATGACTCAGGAGTAGGGCTTGGAGATGATTGGCCCTTTCCATAAAACATAAAGGAGGAGCAAAAGCACATGAGCCTTTGCAGGAAGCAAATTTGTTTGTTCTGGTCAGTTTAAATTCTGAAGCTCCGTTTTGACTGTGCTCCATTTGGCCTTGCAAAGCTAATTGCCAATTAGGTCTTTGGCAGCGTGTCAAAGGAGATAAAGGTGTGTGCTTATCAGCCTTATCCCAAAGGACTGTGGCAGACTTCTGTTGGACTCTTTACAAACTATTTGTGACTCATTACAGGCTGTGAATGAACAGAATTCACAGCCATTGAAATAAAAAGAGGGTTTTGGGGACTAATCATGTGCTTTTTACTGTCTCAGGAAGTCTAGGTCAGAACAGTAACTTTCTTTTCTAAGCCCATCTTTACCTTTTTTTTTTCAATCTATACAGTGAAATGTATAGGTAAAGATGATACAGGTAATTGCACTGATTTCTAGATGATATGCTTTGTCCAGAGAGGAGGGTAAGGGAAAGAATAAGTCCATCCATCCCTGAGATCTGGGCATCAGGCTTTGCAAGGCAGTTAGTTATGTGTGATGAGAGATCTTCTAGATGACCCAACTTTCCTCAACTCTTCTCATTTTAATCCAGAATGTACCTGAGATAGATCTAAACTCTTTTGACTATTTGCAGGTTTATTTAGACCTCAGAATGCTATGAGCACAGCTATTTCTACGTATTTGCAAGACTGAAGATTGCAGATCAATTGCTCATTTCAACATGATGCTGGCTAACAGTGGAGTGTTGAGAACTTCTAACCAATTACCCACCTACTTCTCCTATTTCCATCCAGTCAGCAACTTAGTGTCTCAACATGTGACTAAATAGACATGCGATCATCTCCTTCAGAAAAAAAGAGAACCATAGCTAGCTGCCCTCTATACAGTTTAATCTTCATGTATTTCTGTGGTATTTGTCCACTCATAAAAGTTATTTGAGAAAAGCTGGATGAGGAAAAGCTAGCCTATTAAAAATATTTAAAAATGCATTGGAAATTCTCAGAAATCTCTTGGTTGCCAGGGGAGCAAACCTTTCTGGCATTCTAAGAACCACAACTCATAATGTTGTCATACCAGCAATTCTGCCTTTGGATATCTTTCCCAGGTCAACAACAGAAGCATAGTTGCCAAATTCTGAGAACTCATATTTCTAGTTTGTTCTACATCGGTCAGCGGCCGACTCAAATTTTGTGATCAGTTCTGGGAATACATTTTAAGAGGATTCAGACAAATGGGTACATGTTTGGAGAAAAGTAGCAAGTCCTATGAAGAGAGTTTAAAAAGCTGGGTATGTTTAGCTTTGAAACAATGACAGAGGAGGGGATATGAGACAGGTTTACAAATTATCTGAAAGGATGATCAGTTTCACAATGTAGGCTATAGCATCATGGCCTTAAAATTCTGGAAGGCAGATTGAATTGAATATACTGAATATATACTGAACATTTAAAAAAGCTTTCTAACCTTACAGGAAGTATATTTATTTATTTATTATTTATTTGTTCAACTTGTATGTCGCCTTTCTCCGAAGACTCAAGGCAGCTTACAATGCATTTAAAAACCATATATAAAACATTAAAAGTTAAACCATTAAAAACAATTAAAACCCATTCACACCATTCATGGCCGGATCTCGGCAAATCACAACAGCAAGATCAATGGCCCCAGGCCTGCCAGAAGAGCCAGGTCTTCACCGATTTTTGGAAGGCCAATAGGGTGGGGATGGTCCGGACCTCAGGAGGTAACTGGTTCCAGAGAGCCGGGGCAGCCACAGAGAAGGCCCTCCCCTGTGGGCCCGCCAGCCGGCATTGTTTAGCTGACGGGACCCTGAGGAGACCAACTCTGTGGGATCTTAGCGGTCGCTGGGACTAGCTATGCGCTAGAAGGCGGTCTCAAAGATAGCCTGGCCCTGAGCCATGTAGGGCTTTAAAGGTAATAACCAACACCTTGAATTGTGACCGGAGACCAATAGAGAGCCAGTGCAGCTCGCGGAGAATTGGTGTAATGTGGGTGTACCTAGGTGCACCCATAACAGCTCTTGCAGCTGCGTTCTGGACCAACTGTAGTCTCCGAACACTTTTCAAGGGTAGCCCCATGTAGAGTGCATTGCAATAATCTAACCGTGAGGTGACAAGGGCATGAGTGACTGTGAGGAGAGCCTCCTGATCCAAGTAGAGTTGCAGTTGGTGCACCAGGCGAACCTGTGCAAAGGTCCCCCTAGCCACAGCTGACAGATGTTGCTCTAATCTTAGCTGTGAGTCTAGGAAGACACCCAAATTGCAAACCCGTTCTGAGGGGGACAATTTCTTGCCCCCCCCCAGAACCAAGGATGGACAATCAGCATGGTCTTTAGGAGGCAGTACCCACAGCCGCTCGGTCTTGTCTGGGTTAAGTCTGAGCCTGTTGACTCCCATCCAGACCCTCACGGCCTCCAGGCACCAGCACATCACATCCATCGCCTCACTGAATATCTGACCTATTTAAGTGGAAGCCAGGGTTACTTTAATCTGGACAACAGATAGTCCTCAATTTATGACAGTTCATTTAGTAACCCTTCCAAGTTATAATGGCACTGGGGAAAAAAAGGTGTTTTATGACCTTTTTTTTCACACTTACGACCATTGCAGCATCCCCGTGGTCATGTGATCAAAACACAGTGACTTGGCAGCTGATTCCTATTTATGATGGTTGCAATGTCCGGGGGGGTCAGAAAGTTACCTTTTGTAACCTTCTGACAAGCAAAGTCAATGGGGAAACCAGATTCACTTAAACAACTGTGTTTTAACTTAGCAACTGCAGTGATTCACTTAACAACTCTGGCAAGAAAGATTGTAAAATGGGGCAAAACTCACTTAACATATGTCTCACTTAGCAACATAAATTTTGGGCTCAGTTGTGGTCATAAGTCGAGGACTACTTATAAATAGGAGGCTGGACCCAACAGCATAAATAATTTTGGGGTGGGGAACACAGATTGAAGAGATAAACTTTCATTGCAGCTACTGCCATGTAATAGATCCAGGGCTGAATGGTAGAATGAGGCAATCAATCCTTCCAGGAGAGGAAAGATACCCCTCCTCTGAAGTAGCTATAGATTGCTAAATCTGGATTAGGACTTTTTTACTTCTCTACATTGATGGAAGCACACCAGTACCAATGTCAACTGTCCAACTAGCAGATCCAAAAGAAGTAAACACTCATGGGAGCTTTGAATCCCCAAAAGTAAAACTTTATTGGATACACCATTTTGACACTGAAGAAACAAAACCAGCTCTGGTTTCCTGCACAAAGGCTTGCTTAGTTAAACAATAGCTTCCCTTTCCCCCAACCGCTGGGTTTTCACATTGTCCAATTATGATACGTCCTTTTGTTATGGGAATAGTCTGCCTCCTTCTCAGGCACCTGCAGTGGTGACCTTGATGGTTTCCAGGCTCTCACGCTTTGTGCGCAAACCCTCAGCATTCCATGCCACCTTCCCCTTCTCTCCAGTTCAATGGCAAGTGGAATAGCAATACAATTATTAAAAGAGCCAAGCGTTTCAATCTTGACAACCACTCCTGCAAGTCCCCAAAATTTGTATTATTGGAAGGGCAACAAGACTGCAGCTTCCTCTGGAAGATGTTCTAAACTGAGATTTCCTGATATTGAGAACAAGCTGTACAACAGGGTTAGGGTTAGTCCATGAATATATTATATTTAATTTTCTTTTTTTTTTAAAAAAACCCTGTATCATTGAATAATTTGTTTTTGTGAATTTTTGTGATATTTTATATGGCTGGGGAAATAGTGACAGAAAAATGACTTCCTTAAGCATTTAACAATGGTGGGTAGTTTTAATTTATTAAAGCTGCTTTGGTCAAGTTGGGCAGTTGTAGATGTCACATTGAGAAGACTGGGAACAGTTTTAGGGCCATAGCTGTCCAGTTGAGCTCAGATGTTGCATGTTGAAGCTCTCAATTCAATCCTAGCCTCTCCAAATGAGATTGAGAAAGACCAATCTGAAAAACAGTATGCTGAGAGTACTCAGTTATACAGCTCCATTTCATGTGGGGCAGCTGATGTTGTTCAAGTGCTGACTAAGTGCCTGAAAGCTGTAAGGACCTGGATGGGGAGCAACTAGCTGTGTAGTTTCTCAATCCCAATAAGACAAGTTTTTGGCTCCCAGTATCAGGCGATTTGACATATTTTACTCTGGATGGGGTTACACTTCCCCGGCACAGCTGGTATGCGACTTGGGGGTCCTCTTAGAGTCACAGCTCCACCTGGCGGAGCAGGTGGCAGCAGGGGCTTTGCACAAAGCCATCTTGTGTACTTATTCCTGGAGCAGGAGGCCTTGCTCACAATCACCCATGCCTTAGTTGCCTGCTATTTGGATTACTGCACTGTGCTATATATGGAACTGCCTTTGAAAACCATCCAGAAGCTGCAACTGTCCAGAATCGTATTTGGGGTGTTTCATAGTTCATCCAAGTAACACCGGCATGGTATGAGATGCACTTGCTTCCAATTGCTTTCCAGATGCAATTCAAGGTGCTGGTTATCATGTTTAACACATTTGGAGCCCCAGGTCCAGTTTCATAGTCTGGTTTCTAAAGCTTTATAAGAGGCCAACAGGGTTGGGGCCATTGTAATCTTCAAGGGCAGAATATCCACAAAGCAGGATCTACAGCAGGGGTGAAATCCAGCAGGTTCTGGAGAACCGGTAGCGGAAATTTTGAGTAGTTTGGAGAACCGGCAAATGCCACCTCTGGCTGGCCCCAGAGTGGGGTGGGAATGGAGATTTTGCAATATCCTTCCCCCAGGAGTGGGGAGGGAATGGGGATTTTGCAGTATCCTTCCCCGCCACACCTGCCAAGCCACGCCTGTCAAGCCACACCACACCCACCAAGCCACACCCACAGAACTGATAGTAAAAAAAATGAATTTCACCAAGAAAGAAGGCCCTGGTCTTCTAGTTCTTGTCAGTTGACAGTCTTTGATGAGTTCTGCAGGATGTCCAATCTGCAGATCCCAATTTTCCTATTTGCATATCCCCCCCCTTCCCAAAACATACCCCCTTATATGCGCCCAGGGCAGGCATGTGTATTTGATGCACATGTCTGCTTCTTCAGCTCTAACTTGATTCAAGGTGCCACAAGGCTCACAATGCCTGTTCAGTATTGCATCAGGAAAGCTGTTGAAGTGAAAGGTTGAGATTGAGAGGGCGGCCTTGTTTATTCTTGGGTTCACCAGCCACAGCCACCGCTGCTGCTTTCTCAGTGGGCATTTAATTAATAACTATTTTCATGCACTGCCTTTGGCCTCAGGGTTATTTGCCTCCACCTGTACCAGGTTGGGAGCAGCCAGCCAGATATCAGCGGGAGTGACACAGAAGCAGCTGTGTTTGTTTGATCTTCTCAGTGCCAGGTCTTTGGTCTGGAAGAGCCTGCCCAAGCTCCTAACAGAGGCAGGACTAAGGCCACAGAGAGAAGACCTCCAATGTTGTAAATAACAAATATAAATACCAGCCAGCCGGGAACGAAAAGCACAAGGCAGCTCTGGTAACAAAAGTCTAAACAACAAACAGACCTGGCCTGTTGCTATGCAGCCTTTTGTGTTTCCAAAAGCTTGTAAGTGCTCTGCCTTGTATGTTGTTTTCTTAGCCCTTGACAGGAGAAAGTATTAGCCTTCTTTCCTTCCTATGTGGGGTAACCTGCTGCTTATCCTTGCAAGGGTTAGGAGCAGGAGAAAGCAAAATGCATCAGAACAGAAACATGTCAATCGCCAATTGGGAAATGGGTAGAATAATCTCCAGAAACAGAACTTGCTTTAAGAACTGTAGTAGAATACTGTATGCCAATGGTGGTATATTCACTGAAATATTGGGCTTTTGGTAACTACAGAAAAAGCACTGGAAAAATAAGCACCTTTTTTAGGTAAAGAGACAATTGAAAATAAGAAATTAAAGTTTGAGTCAAAAGCCGGTGGAAAGGAAGTATATTTCTTTTTCTTTTTTCTATTCTTGGTATATGAAGCCAAACAATGCAATTAATGGATAAATTATTCAGCCAACCATTGAGCTTTCGTGATTCTCATTGTGTTTAAAATGTCTCTTCAGTCTGGTTTTAATTACATTTTCAATTCCATTTTAAAGAAAAACTTAAATATGTAATTTAACAAAACCGATCTGCAACCCTCTGTCAGACTGATTTCTTAGGAACAAACACCTTTATTTAATCTAGTAATCAAGTCACTCGACAATGCTGGTTGCTTTCATTCCTTGTCAAGTTAGTATTCAGTTTCATAGAACCATTCCTGCCTCTGTGGCACATCAGCCGTTAGAGGCAGAACTGTGTAAACACAATGATTGTGGTTTCTCTGAGATTCATTCTGCATGCCTATTTCAAGCATAGTTTTGTCAGTGTTGCTTTCGGGCTAAGGCATAGTAAAACCTCTTTAAATATGAATTTAGAGGTCATCCTCACTTAATGACCACAATTGAACCTGGAATTTTGGCCATAAGTCATTGCAATCGTTTAAGCAGATTACCACATGACTTGACTCGGTTTTATGAACATTGTAAAGAGAGTCACCTCGGTCATTAAGCAAATCACATGGTCATTGAATGGCCCTTTTTTCTGCTGGAAACTGATGAAAAATGCTGGAAACTGACAAAAAAAAAAAGGTCACAAATCATGGTCACGTAGCTGGACAATGCTACAATCAATCATAAATGAAAACCGATTGCCCAGTGCCCCAAATGTAATCGCATGACCACAGGGGATACGTGGTAGTCATAACTTCAAGGATGGGTCATAAGAAACTTCTTTGGGTTCATCGTAACTTTGAATGGTCATTAGGCTACTAGACATTAATTGAGGACTACCTGAAATTGACTTTAATGCAAAATTTCACATATAAAACAGAGGTGGATTTCAGCAGGTTCTGACCAGTTCTGGAGAACCGGTAGTGGAAATTTTGAGTAGTTCGGAGAACCGGTAGTAAAAATTCTGACTGGCCCCACACCCATCTATTCTCTGCCTCCGAAGCCCCAGCTGATTGGGAGGAAATGGGGATTTTGCAGTAACCTTCCCCTGGAGTGGAGTGGGAATGGAGATTTTACGGTATCCTTCCCCTGGAATGGGATGGGAATGGAGATTTTACAGTATCCTTCCCTTGCCACGCCTACCAAGCCACACCCACCAAGCCATGCCACGCCCACCAAGCCACACCCACAGAACCGGTAGTAAAATTTTTTGAAACCCACCACTGACCGATTGCCCAGTGCCCCAAATGCAATCGCATGACCACAGGGGATATGTGGTAGTTGTAACTTCAAGGATGGGTCATAAGAAACTTCTATGGGTTCATCGTAACTTTGAATGGTCATTAAGCTACTAGACATTAATTGAGGACTACCTGTAATTGACTTTAATGCAAAATTTCACATATAAAACCATGATGAGCATAACTAGTTTCTAATACCTAAAGTCCTCTGAATTCATGGAAATAAGTATCCAAAGTATAACTCCTCTTACAAAGTATTGTATATGTCAAATGAAATCTTAACTTTTGAATTTTTCCTCTTGAAGGACAAACTACACATAACATTGGATTCATCTTCCTATCCTAGGACCTGCAGGATGATGCTACCTCATTAACCATATTTCAAGGGCATATCCTTGTGACAATGTCTTTGTCTAATCCCATCCTACTGTGGACATACTGTAGCCTAAATTCATTTTTTGCTGTTTCAGGTTTAAAGTAGTGCCTGTCTCCATTTTTCTAATAGAAATCTGGCTGAATTAGCAATCTAAAATGCCCCATTGATGCTTTTAGTGAAGATATGCTCAGGTGTTGGGATCAGCTTAATTCTTATTGGCCACTTGAGGATACTGTTGGTATACCCTCTGTTCTCAAGCATTGCCTTCATTGGCCATATTGACTCACTTGGACCATAGAAAGAACCAGTTTGGGAGCCAGTTGCCACAAGGTTAGAAGCAAAGATCCTGGAATCAGATAACGTCATTACCAAAACCAGAAACAAGTGGAAACTCCTTCCTGCCAATACGCTTCAAGCCTATTATGCAGGCCACATAAAAAGAAAGAATTCAAACCTTGATTTCAGAATAAATAGGGCTTGCATTTGATATGTAGCAGTCATTGGAATTATTTGCTAAGACAGAGCTTCATTTTTCTACAATAAAGCCTCCTTATCAGATCTTTGGTGTCCTTGAATGCCTGTTTCCAGTCTAGCTTTTGGGGAAAAGCCTGATACCAAACATCTGGCTTCAGCAGAGGCATCTGCTCATGTAATCCCTAATCATCATTTTGGAACTAGTCAGTCACATGATGTAATTTCTTTACTGAAGTGGGTTTAATGTTCTTTTGAAGGAGCTCTACTCTTGTTTGTTAAACACATGTTTAACAGTCTTCTGAAAGGTCACTAGAACTTTCTTTAAGAGTTGGAAAAGTGCTCCCTGAATGGAGCTACAAGCTACAAGGTTGATTTAAACTGAGAAAGAGAATTGAGTTTCTCTGCCAGCAATGTGTTGCTGAGTATTCCCCAAAAATGTGTCCTTCAGATTCTCTGCTAATTCCTCTGACTAGTGGTTTCATGGGGCTGTACAATTATTGTGGGGGGAGGGAGTAGGAGAGGCAGTATTTTGCCTACTTTTTTACTGTCTTGCTTACTTCACAGGCTACTTCTAGATGCTGTCACCACTGCAATTCATTGAACACGTATTAAATTGAAATATACAGAAACTGGAGCAAAATTCAGTCTGTACCTATTTTAGATCAAGTGCAGTAAAAGGACAAGGAATGAAGTAGAAAGTAGATTGCCAATGCTTAAGACTTATATATCGTAAGATCTCCGACCTCCGGGTGTTTCGCTGCGCATTGAAGACCCTGTTGTTCCGCCAGGCCGGACTATCAACACAATAGTTTTAAATTGGGTATTTAAATTTATTGGGGTTTTAAATTTGAGCCACCTATTTAATTATTTTAAATTTTATACTGTTGTTTTGTCTGTGTTTTTAAATAGGCTGTACACCGCCCTGAGTCCTTCGGGAGAAGGGCGGTATAGAAATAAAATAATAATAATAATAATAATAATAATAATAATAATAATAATAATAATAATAATAATAATAATAATAATAATTATTATTATTATTATTATTATTATTATTATTATTATTATTATATACTGCTTTAGAGCCCTCTCTAAGCAGGTTATCGAGTCAGCATATTGCCCCCAACAATCTGGGTCTTCATTTTACCGACCTTGGAAGGATAGAAGGTTGACTCAAACCTGGAGCCGGTGAGAATTGAACTACTGGCGGTCAGCAGAATTAGCCTGCAATACTGCATTCTAACCACTGCGCCACCATCCCTGTAATTGGGTCAATTACCTCTAATTTGGGCTATTTCAGAACTTAGTTTGAGTGATTTTCTAAAGGAATGCTAAACTTCCAAAAACAGCTTGGCTGACAGGTGAGTGGAGCAGAGGAGGGGCATGTTACAAAGCAGAATGCAGATAGCCAGAAGCACAATGAAAACTCCAGTTCAATTCTTCCATTCCACCAAAATCCTTGTTCAAAAATAGCCAACTGACAGATCACTGGTATGCAAAACTTCCTGATTAGTGACCTGTCACACAAGGAACTTAAAGGATAGCACCCACAGAGGTGCCTGTTCATTATATTCTCAGCCTGCTGTACCACACATTAAAGTATTTCCCCTCTACTAGTAAGTGACAATCAATAAGAAAGTGAATGAAGCTAGCAAATCCATAATCACTTCTCAATTTATCTCATATCCGAACTGTAAGCATAGCACTATTTGCTGATCCTTGTTACTAAAATAGATTAGGATTTGACCATTGGAGAAATGCAATTTATACCAATATACTCTGTGAACAAGGGTACTAGGACAATGCACATCAATCTGGCCATGAAAGTAAGCCCATGGATCAAATCTGCAGAGATGTTCAAATTGCATAATTGTAATATAATTGGAGGAGGAAATATTACACCTTCCCCTTGAGCTATTTGCCCAATCAAAATCAACTCCTACATCTATTAGTTGTGGTGAACAAAATGCTTCTTCCCAGGAAAACGCTGCTGAAAAGATAACAATTGGGAAAAGTGACAAAAGAAGTAATGCTAAACCTAATTCAAATGATGATTAAGAAAACGTTAAGATTTTAAAGACTTTAAGAAGAAAAAAAACTATCTCTAGATCTATCTATCTATCTATCTATCTATCTATCTATCTATCTATCTATCTATCATCTATCTACAGAAGTGAGTACACCCCCTCACATTTTGTAAATATTTAAGTATATCTTTTCATGTGACAACACTGAAGAAATGACACTTGGCTACAATGTAAAGTAGTGAGTATACAACTTGTATAACACTGTAAATGTGCTGTCCCCTCAAAATAATGCAACACAGCCATTAATGTCTAAACTGCTGGCAACAAAAGTGAGTAAACCCCTAAGTGATAATGTCCCCTAAGTGATAATGTCCCCTAAGTGATAATGTGACATACAGTGTATATCTATCTATCTATCTATCTATCTATCTATCTATCTATCTATCTATCTTGGACGTTGAGATTTTATGTAAATAGATTAAGCTACCTAAACAGGCTAGCCAAATTGCTTTTCACTTGTGCAAAAGTATTTAAGAATTTGCACCCTGTTTAATCATGGCATGGTCTTAACTCTCAAGCATATTGCAGCAGCATCTAGCCTCTAAAGATCTGGACTGAACTTGGAACAACTTGCCACATTCTTTAGGAACAGTAGCAACTAAATTTGTCCAAATTTCCAGCCAGTTTCACACCAACTAAATTGAAGAAAACTAATCCCAAGATTAAGCCCACAGACTCCATCAGATGCTCACTAAGACCCCAATAATGTGCTGTGATGTTAATATTTAGTTATATTTGTATTAGTGAGCACCACGTTGTTAAGATATACCTCTATTTTGAAAACTGTACCTCTGTTTATTTCTTTTGCTTCCTTTTTTAAATCAGCTACTAGTAAAACCTGCTATTCCTATCCTTTGTGAAGTCTTCTAATAAAGCCAATCATTCAAAGAACTTTATCATAAGCTTTTGAAAGCCTCAGGCTAAATTCAATCATGTAGGAGGAAGCTCTACTGATCTTGATGCAGAAGACTTTGTGAATGGATATACACAGGGATGAGCTAATGAATATAAGGCATCCATTTCTATCAAACTGATCTTTTGATATACTGCCTTGTATTGTTAAGCATGTCTTTTAATCTGGTTACTGTTTCTCCATAATGTGTTTGTAATCCATTTAATTTGCAGTGATTCTTTTTCTCCCTACTGATTTCAGTGCCTTTCTGTTTGACACGCAAAACTGTATTGTCCCATTGTGTTTGTGTGTAGTTCATAGTTCAGGAGTATTCTTAGTCACCCTTCATTTTCCTTTTAAATATTTTAAACTAACACAAGAAAAGCCATACTGGTTCAGATCAAAGCTCCCTCTGATTTAGCCAAATTCTTTGTGGAAAACCAAATGGTATAGAAAAGAGATAGCAATAGCAATAGCAATAGCAATAGCACTTAGACTTATATACCACTTCACAGTGCTTCACAGCCCTCTCTAAGCAGTTTACAGAGTTAGCATGTTGCCCCCCACAACTTGGGTCCTCATTTTGCCGACCTCAGAAGGATGGAAAGTTGAGTTAACCTTGAGCCTGGTGAGATTTGAACTGCCAAATTGCAGGCAGCCAGCAGGCAGCATAAGTAGTCTGCAGTACTGCACTCTAACCACTGTGCCACCATGGCTCATGGACACAGATAGGCAAAGGGTTGGTAGCTATGGGCTACGCTTCAGTTAATTTGGAGGAAGGCAAAGCCCACAATGAGCAGGACAACAACACAACACAAGTGAGCCTACTATTTTCTCCCTTCTCAATTTTAAATGGGAACTTGTTCCTTTCCACTTCACTCTCCTTTCATTTTCTAAATCATGTTTTCTTAGGCTTTGGTTGTTTTCTTCCTTTAAATGGTGGCACGTCCCATTCATTTTCAGCCAGGGTGCCTGGTTGGAGCTGAAAGCTTTGAGAAGTCCTTGTGTTCCAGGTTCCCCATTTCTGGCATAAAACATACCACGTTCAGTCCATTGTATTTCTCCACAAGCTGGTATTCTGAGCTATACTACATGACATCTGAGCTATACTATTTGACATTTATTTACTTATCCCTATGATATAAATCATAGAGATAAGTAAATAAAATCAATATGTTGCTCTACATTTACTATATATTCTGGCTTGATATCACCCTTGGGAATTTCAGCATTGAAAATACCTGGCATTGCAGTGTTAACTCATCTTGTGGTCACTAAGATCCCTGTACTATCTGCCTGTCATTGGTTAGATCCTTTTAATTAAAAAGAAAGGAAATTCACCATATTGCAGAGGGAAGCACCTATCTCCAATACATACAATATCTGAAAATGCCTGTGGCCTATTCATTTGACAGGTGACCACCTGTCCCAAATATCTTCTTGAAAATGGATCAGGGGTGAAATCCAGCAGGTTCTGACAGGTTCTGGAGAACTGGTAGCAGAAATTTTGAGTAGTTCGGAGAACTGGCAAAGGCCACCTCTGGCTGGCCCCAGAACAGGGTGGGAATGGAGATTTTGCAGTATCCTTCCCCTGCCATGCCTACCAAGCCACACCATGCCCACCAAGCCACGCCCACAGAACAGTAGTAAAAATATTTGGATTTCACCACTGAAATGGATATTTTGTGGCTAGCCAGAATTGCCATTGCAGCCAGTTTGTCAGAATACTCAAAATAGCCTTTTAAAATTCCAAATTAGTCCATTGGATGCCAAGTTAGAACATGGTGGCCAATGCCATGATGGATTGACTTTGTTTCATTCATCAAATCTTCTCAGCAGAATCTTAGTGGCCAGGTAACCTTTTGATATCTGCACTTCATCTCATGTAGGTGGATGTACAGCCCTTGTGAATGGCCCTACAAAGGCTGTAGGGGCACAGTAATGACACAAAGTGGAAGCAGCAAGGATTTCATCCAGGAATAATATGCTGAAGGTCATTGCACATTAACAGTGCAGGAACTGCATTTTGTATCAGCTGAAATTGCTAGACATTTCTTGGGGTGGTCATACATAAAATAGGTTGCACTGGCACCGATCTCAAAGAAGGCTGCGAAAACATCAGCTCCAATTGCTGCGAAGATCACCAAAGGCAGACAGGGAGAAAGTTTTCACTCTCTTGAAAGACTAAGATTGCAATCATCCCAAATAGTTCATTATAGAGAGATTGAAAAAGAGAAAAAAATAAAATAAAAAGACACAATAAGACATAGTGATGGCTTCTAACATGGATAGATTTAAAAGAATATTATATAAATTCATGGAGGACAGGTCCATCAAGGATTATCTGTCCTGAAGACTCAATGCTAACTCCAGGTTTGGGGTGGCAGCAGTGGTGAAATCCAAAAATTTTCCCTACTGGTTCTGTCAGCATGGCTTAGTGGGGGGGGGGGGGGGGGGGGGGGTAATGTGACTGAGTGGGCATGGCCAACTTTTTTTTTTTTTTTACTTTTTAAAGCATTTTTACTCCCAATTTGCCTGAACCAATAGTAAAAAAATGCTTTAAAAAAGTAAAAAAGAGGTTCCGACGATCGTGTGGCACATCTGATTGTTGGAACCTTTTTTTACTTTTTAAAAGCATTTTTTTACTACCGGTTCAGGGAACCGGTCTTAACCAATTGCATTTCATTCCTGGGTGGCAGGCCTCCAAATTACAAGGGAATATTAGTGAATGAAGGGCATAGCTTCATCTCCTGCTTGCATTTGGTTGGCCCCTATGAGAAACAAAATGGTAGCCTTACATGAGCAATAACCTGATCCAGAAGGACTATCATAGGGTGGGATAATAGAAACCTAGGACTGCTTGTAGCCCCTAAAGTACCCCCTTTTGGGAGTGAGGCTTCCTGGCCAAAGATACAATTCTTAAAAAACAACAACACCCTCTTGTCATTTTGTGTTTGAAAACACAAAATAATAATGTAAAGAGTAAAATAGCTTTGACTTATTTCCAGGCACAATTTAATGTATTTGATGGTTAAAGCCTAAGAGGACAATTTAAGAGACTGCCTATCTCAGTTTGTTGGTCCTAAAGGCCAGCAGGAAAGTCCCTTGCATTTTCTGACCTCTGTTAGGGACTTCTTCCATATCACTTCAGGAACTTGCAAGCTGTGCTCAGCCCCCTTTCTCTCTCCGTTTCCCAGACAGGAGTCAAAAGCTTCCATTTAACTAAGCCCTTTTGGCTTGCGTTGCACAAATAAAGATTTTAATAGTTTTATGGGATTTTAAACATTATTTTAATGTTTTTATTATCAGCTGCCTTGTGGGCAGAAAGCTGAGTTATAAATCATAGGGATAAGTAAATAAAATCAATACGTTGCTATACATTTACTATATCTCCTGGCTCGATATCACCCTTGGGAATTTCAGCATTAAAATACCTGGCATTGCAGTGTTTACTCAGGAAGGTTCTTTGGCTCTTTAACTGCACAGATAGTTCAGGACATGTGTTTTGGGTTGTGCTTTTTTTAAAAAAAAATTTTTTTGCTTAAGGAAAGAGTTGCGCAGTGCTTAAAGTATTGTATTTACATGAGGTCAACCCCATCCTCTGTCATTACGGACTACTTATGCATGTACATCTGGATATGCAAAGTTTAAATAAATATCCTGATGATATTCATACTGTATACATGAAGTGACTTTATTGTGGAACCCAGATCAAGTAGATGTATGATGAGACGAGATGTATCTAGATGCAGTGGTGGAATTCTATCAGTTCGGAAAGGTTCGGGCGAACCGTTAGCTCTGACTTTCAGCCATGAGTGAACTGATTCACTCTGATTTTGAAGTGGCCCGCCTGCCCGGTCCTGTTCTGCCCCAGCTACGGACCCCAAAGAACGCAGCACACACAAAGTCTGTACAAACCTTAGTGTATTAAAATAAAATCAGGTTTTTTTTCAAACAAAGGCTGTTAATTAACTTTCTTAACAGCCTGCAAGAATCCAAAGAATAAATAATTTTAATCTTACTATGGTTGGCAGAAAGCCCAGAAGCAATTTGCAGAAAACTAAGATCAAGGCACGAAGGAGAGTGAACGGTTGTTCCCTGCAAATTGCTTCAGTTGGCGTTCCTCCTTAAATAGGCTAAGGGAGTGGCCAATTAGCCCCAAGCTTTACTCTCAAGGAGACCTCCTCCTGAGGAGCGACTCCTGCCTTTTGGCAGCTCTGCGCGCCCGTGCACGAGAAGAAGCTCCTCCTCTTCATCCTCTTCACTTAAGGGAGCTTCTGGAGGTTCTGAAGGCCCTGGCTGAATCCCCGCCTCTGGCACCACATCTTCTCCCGCCTCATTGTCCGACTCGAGTGCCAGCTGCACAGGCTGCTGGTGCAGCACCACACCAACCTCCTCGCTGCCCGAATCAGCCACCAGCCGCACAGGCTGCGTACGGGCCACAACAACTCCTGCGTTATACTCACCTATATTTCTGTTTCCAAAGCCCAGCTGATCGGCGCAGCAGAGTGGATTGCTGCACCCCAGCTGTTTTCCTTACCGGCAGCAATGCGGAGGGTGAGTTTTCTTGAAACTGTGCACGCGCGCACAGCACGCGTCTGGTGTGCGCACTTAGCAAACCGGTTGTTAAACCGGTAGGATCCCACCCCTGTCTAGATGAGATGAATGGCATAAAAATCAAATAAATAAAACAGTACAGCCTGAGAAACAGGATATATTAATTTATAACCCATTAATTTTGGGGATTCGTTCTGTGACCTGTTATAGTGATAAAATCAAATGAACAAATCTACAGGATTCTTCCATGCTTGATTATAGCACTAGTACTTTACATTGCCTTACAGCCCTCTCTAAGTTGGTTTACAAAGTCAGCATATTGCCCCCAACAATCTAGGTCCTCATTTTACCAACCTCGAAAGGATGGAAGACTGAGTCAACCTCAAGTCTCATCAGGATCAAATTCCTGGCAGTGGAAGGCAGAGTTAGCCTGCAATACTGCATTCTAACCACTGTGCCACCACTGGCTACCATAAACCAGCCCAATAAAAACTTAAAATCAAACACTGGCTCCCGGTGCCATTATTGAACATCTATTTAGCTCAGGCACTGTAGACTTGTACTGGTGATCCCAAACAAGCAAGGCCTATTACTTTAAATAAAAATGAACTGTTTTTCAAATAGATTTTACAGAAACTAGTATGCATAAGAGAATAATCCTGGAATACTTTTTTGTACCGCAGTCCAAATTCACAGGGGAACAAGTTTGAGTCAGTATTATCCAGACCTGAACCTAAACTCCTGATGGTTAATGGCCTCTTTCAGTAGCACAAGAAAGAAATCAGAGCCATAAACCCTGTGATGGCTACACAACAGCTTCTTTGCAAATATACTGCTTTTCTCCTCATTTTCCAGAAGCGTATTTTTTTTTTGCATGGGTAGATCAAAATCTTTCCTCAGGGTAAACTGCAAAGGCCTGCAGTGAGGGCTGCGTGAACTTCGGGAAGCAGCTGCAATGGCTATCAAAACCCTGACTATAGTCCACTGGTAAACTTTGCCACCAGAACAAGAGCACCTCTGTTATATGGGTGTGCTGACCTTCAGCTGCTCTTTCCATGGCAGGCAGGTGTGGGCCCAATACCTGTTTGTTAAGAATTGCATGTAAAATTCAGGGAAGCTAAAATCTGAGTCACTTGTCTGCTTAACTCCCAACTAAAATAATTTAATTTTCCAACCAGTTTGGTTTTCCTTCATTTAATCCCAAAGAAGAAACAACAAAGAATCTTACCTTGAACCCCTGACCTTTTGGAGGTACAACTCCCCCTCCCCAGATGACTCATCTATTTACCTTAAGACAATTAAATGTGACTCAGGTTAAATAACCATTCAAACCAAAGGAACAGTTGCTAAAAACAGACATGATCCACCGTATAACCATACCAAGGGTTGAAGCAACAATATCAGTGTTGATCAATCCAAGTGGGAAACCATTAAAGGATGTGAGACAGGGTGATAGTCAACAGGAAAATGGCTATCCCCCCCTCCAATTGAGGGCCAGCAGGTGGAGCTGTTTGAGAAGGATCCACTTCTCACCTGTAATGTCCAAATATTGAGGTGTCTTGGTGTAGAACTCTTCTAAACTCAGGTTATCTACTTACTAGTAGAGCTGAATGCATTCATCTGAGACAGGAGGATCTAGTCAGCTCCCATTGGATGGCAAAGCTGAACAAACAGAACAGGGGTCTCTTATTAAGAAAATAGCATAAAAATAGGATGTATATTTCTCATTTGCAAAACCACAAATCACTGTGTTCTGGACTTTAAGAAAAGCAATGTGATTGTGTTTATAAGATGCTGAAGCTCATTCCCAGACCTTTAGGTGATAATAATTTCCCTGTTTTATTTTGTTTATACCATGTGGTGTTTTGTAGTTGCCAATGTATGCTGTAGTGAAATCTTGCTGGTTTAGTAGTCCTGGATCAATTCATTTCATAATGTTGTTGCCAGAATCATTCCAGGAGTTTTGCCTTAGGAGCTTTGTAACTCTGGAATCCATCCATCTCCAACCAATGATTTGCTATGATGTCTTAGAGTTGCTAGGCATCCCATTCCAGAAGCTAACTTATTTTTACCAGGGGGAAAAAAAAACCCAAACAATTCCACCAATTAAAATCACACTAGGGAAGAACTCCTTATGCCCTTGCCGCTCTTCTCTCTCTCCCCCTCCCCCTTGTAAATACTCTTTTCCAATCTTTTGGTCAGTGCATGGAAAATTTCCTCACATATGTTTATTTCTTCAGATTAGAAGAAACAGGGTAAACAAGAGACAAAGACCCTGCGGGAATTATGTTTAGAAATGCAGTGCTTTTTTATTGGTAATTACTAATGATTTTGTCAAGGTTTGTAATATTTGGCTTGGAATAAAAACTGACCATTGGTAATGGTTGTTCAGTGGCTTTAGGCCACTCTCATACTGATCAACTACTTCTGTTGTTTTAATAATAGCAATAGCACTTAGATTTAGATACCACTTCACAGTGCTTTACAGCCCTCCCTAAGCAGTTTACAGAGCCAGCATATTGCCCCTAGCAATCTGGGTCCTCATTTTACTGACCTTGGAAGGATGGAAGGCTGCGTCAACCTTGAGCCGATCAGGATCGAACTCCTGGAGTGAGCAGTGAGTTAGCCTGCAGTACTGCATTCTAACCACTGTGCCACCATGGCTCAAGTGGCTACAATGTAAAGTGCCTCTCTTAAGTTTGATCCCTTTAAAGCAGGGGTGTCAAACTCACGTCATCAGAGCGGTGTCATGTGACTATCATGTCTTTCCCCCCTTTGCTAAACCAGGTGTGGGCGTGGCCAGCGGGTCACACATTCGGCCTGCGGGCTGCGAGTTTGACAGCCCTGCTTTAAAGCAACAGGCTTCTCTGACCAAGACTGGTCCTTGACATGTGTCATTTTGATAAGCATATGTCTTCTGAAGCCCTCCTCATTCTGGTAATCTCTCCAGTATATTTCATCATAACCTGGACCAAAAATTGATATGAGTTATCTGCAGTTCTTGTTATAGCCACAGTACAACTGAAATTGGAGTTCAACCTGCTCATTTCTTTCCCTGACTTGCAGGGAAACCACAGTATAAACATGTCTGGGTAACACATTTTCTACCACGTCCCCATGCCTTTGCCTTCAGCTCATTCCCAACCCATGAGTAAAATTGGCTTAAGGCAACATGATGATGTTAGAGTTGTATAATCCCCATTAAATCAGCAACGTATCATGGCAACTGAAAGGCATGTAAGTGTCCATCTTTCAAGATAGGCCAAGGCAAGAAAAAGACTTTTCCAGAATTGTGCAGAAATGTTACTTTAATGTTGTAGTTCATAAAAACGTAATCTCAAAAGCCAGCCAGACCTCAAAACGAAACAAACAAAATGTTAAAAAGTTATGGTATTTATGTAGTTGATTACCAAGTGCATCGAAATTATATTAAAGTAACCAAAATATCTTTACAATCCCTTACCTATTATCATATTTGGTGGACTTGCAAGAAAGTGAAGGCTTTTTGGATAAAAATTTGGTGGGTTATGCAAAATGTTTTGAAGAAAAAACTTCAGTTTTCTCCACAATTGTTTTTATTGGGTATAGTTAAGGGTTTTACATTGGGTGAAACAAAGTTGATACTGTATATGGTTACAGCAGCGAGATTACTGATAGGTCAATATTGGAAAAACGACGCTATGCCCACCATTGAAGAATGGACTTTGAAGATGGCCAGTTTTGCAGAGATGGCAAAGATCTCAGCATACTTAAAAGACCGAACTCAAGAGACTTATGTATGGGAGTGGAAAAAGTGGATAGATTATGTGCAGAATAAATACCAAACTAAGAAATATCAGATAGCATTTAGTTGAATGAATGTATTATGTAGGGTTAAATTAATTGAGTTTTATGAAGGTATTAACAGTATATAGGGGGTGGAGGGGTTTAAGTTTTATAAGTTTTATAAAATGTATTTTTCAATTAGGATTTTATACTGTGGAAGTCCTGGGGGGAAAAGGGGAGGGTTAGGGAGGGTATGGGGGGGTTGGGGGGGTGGGGGAACTGGGGAGAAAATGTATCTGTAAAACTTTTTAAATAACAAAATATCTTTACAATCCCCAAGACATATCACAACTTTTGAGCACCCCTAATGTTTGGAAATTGAAAGTTGAAAAAAAAAATTGACACGCCTAGAGTTTCCTACTGCTCCCTCTTATACCAAACAGAATCAAGGTTGGGAATATTTGAAATTTTTTTCCCTTCCTCTTTCCCTGGATTGAACTGTTTATTTTCTCTTAAAGTGCCTGCATACTTTTGTCCCGGTTATCTAATAACATTCTCTCTGTAGTAGGATTTATTATATGCCACCTGCTGATGGAGAAAAGTAGTAAGAGAGAACTAGAGTGGAACATATTGGTTGTTTCAGGTGTGGATCTGCCCCATCCACAGGTCTGCTTGATCTTCTCTCCATTTTATTTATTTATTTATTTATTTATTTATTTATTTGTTTGTTTGTTTGTTTGTTTGTTTGTTTGTTTATTTATTAACAAGTACAAGGAAACAAGTAACAGTATAGACATAGACATGGACACATGAAAAAAATTGGCACAAATAAAAGGATACAAATAGGCAAAACATAGCCATAAACACATAGAATGATTACATATAAATGGGGACAGTAGGACAGGGACGGCAGGCACGCTGGTGCGCTTATACATGCCCCCTTAGGGACCTCTTAAAAAACATAAAAGGTTTACGGTAGACCATTTAAGGTAAAAGGTATGGGGATTAGAGAGACTAACAACAGGGTCAGGTAGAGTGTTCCAGACATTTACTACTCTATTGTAGAAGTCATATTTACTACAATCAAGATTAGAACAAATTACATTGAGTTTGAATCTATTGACAGCTCTTGTGTTATTGCGGTTAAAATTAAAGTACTCATTTACAGGTAGGACATTTTGGTAAATAATCTTATGAATTAAGCTTAAGTCGGAACATAGACGGCATAGTTTGAAGCTATCGAGGCTTAACATTTCAAGGCTGGTGGTATAGGGATTGCATTCTGCTGCATCTAGACTCCTTAAAAGCTAGACCCAGATGTTCTACATCACTAGTCCATCAGAATGGATGCCATTGTATCAGCATTACCCCAGCCAAGCAGAACTGTCAGTGTTTTTAACTCTATGGACTCTGTGGCCTAAACTGAAATAGTATAGCTTCCTACTGACTCAAAGATGGGTGGATAGCCCTTTTGAGTCAGCAGTGTGGAAAGACCTTCACACAATGTAGTTGGGATCTTTCCTTTAGTCTGTTGCCATTGGGCTTAGCCTCATGATGTAAGATATGGTCTGCACCCATGCCTAACCCTCATATGTGAGTAAATGCTCCTTGGTGGTTACGTAACCTAAAGACTTCACTGTTTGTTCTGTCACGCATGCGCAAGCCTGCTCTCCTGCTTCCTTAACTACATATCATTTTAATAAAATTCTATTTTAGTTTGGACGGGTGGTTTGAACATGTTCCGATTTAGTGCGAAATGATCCGAATCTCTTCATATGAGGAAAAACTGCTGGAAAATGTTTCTGGATTGCATTGGTTTTCTGCTGAGGAGAGGGCAGGCAGAATTTTCATCTTCAGGATTACCCTTCCGGTTGGTTGGGAGGGTTTTCCCCCCACTCCCCTCCTCAGATGGCCGACAGCTGCAGGTGATGTGGCAGGGATGTGTTGTGATGTAACCAAAAGGCAAGAGCTTGACAGTTTTGGCTGTTCTTCACTTCTTTTTAAAATTTGTTTTGGTTTTGAAATCTAAAAATGTTACATTTTAAGCCTGTTGGAAGCTTAGCAAACCTATTTCATATGGCATCCTTTTGCAATGGAGTGCACCATGCTGATGCTATTATTCTATGATTCTGTGCCAGGTTACTATGACGTAATCATGGGGGACTTCGGGAGGACACCGAAAGGAACTTGGGGGCTTGCACACCACTGATTCCCACCCCTTCCCAGAGGGGGTAAATGGAAAGTAAGCTGCCTGCCTGAACAAGGGACCTCAGAGCTGGATGAGTTTCTTCAGCCTAAGGCAATGTAAGTCTCATAGTTCCTAGAAAATTTTCCACTTCTGGGATCAAAGGAAAGGAAAGTGGTGACAGCCTAACCAGTTATTTGAATGTTGCTAGTGTACCTTGAAAGGAAGCTGGGGCTCACTCTTTGGAGGCAATTTGTTCCCTTGTTAAACAGCTCATACTGTTGGAAAGGTCCTCCTAATATTTAGCTAGATTGTTTTTTTCTTGTAACTTCAACCCGTAAGTTCACATCCAAACCTCTGGAGCCAACAGAGTTAGTTCTTTGGGGCCTCAGTTTAGATTATTTTTCTAGGTTGTAAAATATGTTTTCCATTTCTCCTCCCTTTTCTCCATTACCTATTACAGTAGTACTGAGGTGGAAGGATGTCTCCATTTTCCTCCCTGTCCAGAACTTCTGAAATTTATTCCATTAATTTAAAACATTTACAAGCCACCTAGTAGGATAGACACAGGACAATACTATCTTTTTAATTTGCTTGAGAAAATTATAACCTTTATTTTTCTTTATTCTTTCCAGCTGTTGAAAAGGCAGCATACTAAAATTTAGCCAAGCACAAAATCATCCCAGATATGACTTTATGTGCTCATGATTGATTCTGGTTAAGCATGAAGACACCATAGACCAAGCTTCTGTCCCTCCATCACAATATTTTTTAATCAAAATCTTTTTGGGGAGTCGTTGGTTGTATTAAGCAGCCTTTAAAATGGTCATTTAGGATTATTACTTAGAAAGAGGCACAAGAGGTATGACTTCTTTGTTCTCAAATGCCATTCGCATAAGATAGGGGTCAGCAACCCGCAGCTCTGGAGCCGTATGTGGCTCTTCCATCCCTCTGCTGTGGCTCCCTGTCACCAGTTGGCTCCACAATTGATAGGGCTTTCGGTTAGGACAGGTAGAGGAAAAAGGACGCCGTGCTAGGAGGAGACTCTATGGTGGGGGGAACTGGACCTCTGGTCGGCTCCAGAATTGAATGGGGGCTTCCGGTTAGGACTTGTGGCTCTTTGAGCGTTTAATATTGCTGACCCTTGGTATTAGAGAAATACATAGAGAGACTGACCAATCAATGTTCTATGGATTCAAAGGATCGAAAAGGAACTCCAGTCTGAGGTGTTGTTATTTTTAATGGATTGTTTTCATACCTCAGGAAAGATTGAAATACTTTTCTCAGAAGGTAGAGAACAAATTTTCAGTTGGTTTTTAATGTTTGTTTTGTGACTTCAACAGAATTTGATAAATTCCTGTTCTAAGTAGGCTCAGCTATTGTGCCATAGGGACGGCATCTTTTTAAAAAATGCTTTTTTTTTGTTTTAGATTAAGTGTAGGAGCCCCATTGATTATACATTTTCATTCTTGTACACAAGGTACAGTATTGTTTGTAGGCTTTTCAACTACATAAAGGCATATAGTTTCTTATCTACATTCTTATGGCCATCTAAAGTTAGGAATGGTAAACTGCAGTATGATTGTACTGCAGAGTAAGGCTGTCATGCAGGATGCAGTTATTGGGGAGATCAAAAAATAGTGGCATCCTCAGGAGAGCCAGTGCTGTCAAAATGGCAGATGCAACTAGACAATCTAGTCCCGACCCCATTTTTATGTGCATGTGACAGAAATTAAAAAGGGATGTGGGGGGGGGGGTTGTTCAGTTACCTGATTACATCCAGAATGTTCTCAATAATGATTTTATTCAATGTATTGTATTTATATACTTATTATATTTTTATTATTGTAAGCTAGCAAGATCCTAGTGAGTAGTCAGCATATACATTTCTATAAATAAATTTTAAGTTTTGTTTCTGTAGAAAATGAAGATATCAGGATCTACTGATTGCTAGCTGAAAGTGGAATTCTGGAGAATTCACTAGTAGAAATCCCTTCCTTCCTTCCTTCCTTCCTTCCTTCCTTCCTTCCTTCCTTCCTTCCTTCCTTCCTATATATGGTCCATTAAAATGTTAACCAACCTTTTTATTGGATCAAGGATTATGGGGCAGTTTTTTTCAGCTTTGAATAAATACATCTCAGTGAGTTACTACTGCCTTGGATTGGAACTGTTGGATGCAAAAAGTGGTGGGTTTTGTTTGTTTGTTTGTTTGTTTGTTTGTTTTGTTCCATAGATTATTCTGTTGCCTGTGATTTTTGTAGTCCTGCTGAAGGATGATAACAGTTTGGTTTTAGCCATTGCCATGAAAATATCACGAGTGACTTCAGGCTTGTCACTCTATCTCATCCTGACCTACCCTACAGCATTGCTATTATGGGGAAAAGTTGGAGGAGAAAGGGTTATGTAGACCATCTTGACTTCTTGACAAAAGCCAAGATATAAAAATAAATAAAGAATTAAATAAGTTAATGATTTATTCAGATAAACAAGATCCAGACTCTATACCTTTCACTGAACTTCTTTGTAAATCTGATTCCATGATTTCTTCTGCCTCAGTCTTGCATTAACAATACACCCAATTGTCATATTCAGATTGGAGAAAACATATTCTGAAGCATCTTTTTGTACTCTGTAAACTGCAAGAATATTCTGGGGCAGGCTCTCTTCGCACATACACAGATGAAGATTCTTTTTGTTGGCATGTCCATGACAATATAGTATCACAATCCACCTTTCATATATATTTCATACATGACATACTTGGCAGGGATTCCCAAATAATCCAGTTACCTGCTTTATGCTGCTCTACTATACTGTATACTTTGCAGTCCATTTTAGCCTTAACCAAAGCATTATGTTTGAAAATTATTTCAGACTATTTAGGAGTTGTACCGTATGCATCATCCAGTTTTCCATCTACAGTTATGTACACTCTGTAATCTTCTTCCATAGAGAGTATGCAAAAAATAGATAAAATAAACTTACATGTTCATGGAACTGCTGAAATGACACATGTCTAGTAGGAAGGATTGTGTTGATCTTAAAATTTGTTTTTGTCAAATAGAAATAAGTTTTGTCCCACATTAAAATACTCTGTGACATCTTGATTGAGAAATAGAAGCTTAGCTTTATGCAGGGATCATAAAATGCTTTAGGTGCACTAAAATAAAATTTGAGGATTAGCACAAGAAGTGGGTAAGAGACAAAAGTAATCCAAAACATTTAGTTTCCAAATCAACTTTGTAGTCCTGGGTATTGGTACTATTAGGGATCAGAAGCTCAAGAAGACACATCTACTCTCTGTCAGCTTGTTTGGTTTTCTTTGTGTTAGAGCCAGATGTATAAACTATAGCACAAGCTGAATTTTGATGAGGCATGAGCATCCCATTAAAAATGCTGCATTTGATTTCTTAGTATAGATAGGCTGAATATAGATATAGATCAGTGGTGGATCGCCCCCAGTTCGCACCAGTTCTATAGAACCGGTAGTAAAACCGGAAGGAAGCTCCGCCCACCAACCCTGATGTCATCAAAAAGCTTCTGCGCATTGCTTTGCTCATGCGCGCGGTCCCACTGCGAACCAGTAGTAAAGGTAAGTAGAACCCACCCCTGATATAGATATTGATATAGATGTCCGTGACTCTATGAACAAAGATATCTGAGAGTTGCACTGAATATATATTTGAAGTCGTAAAACAGAAATGCATATAGAAACATTCCCCTCTTCATGCATTTTATTGTACCAAAGTAATTATCATGAAAAAAAATGTAGACAGAACACACTATAACATTAACATGGATGTAAAAGGAGAGAAGGAGGCGGGGAGTGGAGTGGAAGGCCTGAAGAATATATTGCAATTAGAACAATTTTTTTTAAAAAAAAGATAACATTATTTGAAAATGCCTTGTCCCTCTGCTCCCGACCCCCAGAAACTACCAAAAACAGCCCAAACCCCCAACTAAATTAAAATACTGACAAAAAAACATGTATAACACATTTATTGCTGTTGACCAGATATAAATAAGATAATTCCAGTCAGCAAGTCAGAAAAGTCTACAAATCTTGATTTCTTAAATCTTACAAATACAGGTAGCCCTCAACTTACAACAGTTCATTTAGTGACCATTCAAAGTTACAACTGCGCCGAAAAAAGTGACTTATGACCATTTTTCACACTTACGACTGTTGCAGCTTCCCCATGGTCGCATGATCAAAATTCAGAACTCATATTTATGACAGTTGCAGTATTCTGGGGGTCATGTGATCAACTTTTGCGACCTTCTGATAAGCAAAGTCAACGGGGAAGCTGATTCACTTAACAACTCTTATTACTGACTGAACAACTGCAATGATTCATTTAACAACTATGACAAGAAAGGTCACAAAACAGGGCAAAACTCACTTAACAACTGTCTCACTTAGCAACAGAAATGTTGGGCTCAATTGTGGTCGTAAGTTGAAGACTAACTGTGCTAGGAATGAATTCAAGAAGAATGCATATACCAACATAGTGGATCAAAAGCCTCATTATAATCCTGATTTCAATTCGAAGTATAGCAATAAGACAAAAATCAAGGCATATGAAAGCCCCATTGGGGTGCTATGTCCTTATTGGAACAGATGACCTTCACTATTCCTTGGCTATCTTAGTTGGATAACCTAGAGCTAGGCTTATAGCTGGCAAAGATAGGTTGACATCATCTCACCTTCTCTCTCCCACCCTCAACAGATTTTTAAGGCAACTTCTCCAATTATGAGGGACGTGGTGGCTCAGTGGCTAAGACACTGAGCTTGTTGATTGAAAGATTGGCAGTTCAGTGGTTCAAATCCCTAGTGCCGCATAATGGGGTGAGCTCCCATTACTTGTCTCAGCTTCTGCCAACCTAGCAGTTCGAAAGCACGTAAAAAATCCAAGTAGAAAAATAGGGACCACCTGTGGTGGTCGTGTCCCAAAGCCAAACAATTCTGGAATAATATCAAAACCCAATTGGAACAAATAACAGCTCAAAAAGTACCACTAAGACTGGAAACATATTTATTAGGCATATTTACAGGTAATTATGACAGAGAAATAATATATTTGATCACACATATTTTGACTGCCTCAAGGATCACTTATGCACAAAATTGGAAGTTGGAAGAAGTCCCAACACAAGATAGAATAATATCTAAAGTCATGGAATGTGCTGAGATGGACAGACTCACCAAGGAAATTCAAGGAAAGGAAGAATCTGACTACTACCTGGTTTGGTAAAGGTGGTTTCAATGGTTAGAGGGAAAAAACAAAACCAAAAGAGGATCCTAAAAGAGTAAAACAAAATTCTGTTCCAAATAAAATATAACAATGCATAATTAAATATTAAAAAATAATATTGTTATATAAGGCGAGAGGAAGGAATACATATCGAGGAATTTAGGTTATTGATGCCGGAGGAAATCAGACATTACGTTTAGATGTTATTTATGTTATTAATGTCGTATTTGTCGCATTTGTATGTGTATGTGTATTTTGTGTGTTTATATATGTAATAAAAATTTATTAAAAAAAAAAGAAAAAGAAAAATAGTGGGAAGGTAACAGCGTTCCATGTGCCTTTGGCGTTTAGTCATGCCGTCCACATGACCACGGAGATGTCTTCAGACAGCGCTGGCTCTTCGGCTTTGAAACGGAGATGAACACTGGCCCCTAGAGTCGGGAACGACTAGCACATATGTGCAAGGGGAACCTTTACCTTTACTTCCAATTATATGTCCGCGTATGATGCCTTTCCTTTCAAAATATGTGCGTTCTACACAAGGTGGAAAAAATAGGGTAAATCACCCAGGCCATTCTAGTTATTCATTTGTTGAAATGAGCTGCACCTTATAGAAGCTGGTGCCTTTTAACAAAATCTTTAGTTGGAAATGGTGCTACCAGACTCCTCGTTTTTTTTCTTTTCGGTCACCCAGATAAAAGTTTCTGTGAATTCTTTGAATGACATGCCCTTTTCTTTTCCAAAGTCCTAATCACAATATATTCTCTTTGGTATATACTTTTCCCTATCCCACCCCGTTAACAAGTGGTAAAAGGCTTCTCTCCCCGCTTTTCAATTATGCTATCGACAAGAGAATTAAGAGACTGCTTCCTGAGCTGCAGATGTCCTCAGTGAACCCCTTTTGCTCCCTGTACCCGTTAGGTCAACTAAACATTTGGATCCTGTGTTTATACAATCTCTGACACTTCAAAAAACCAGAGGAGGATCACAGGACCTGAAATCAAGCCAGAGGGAGAAAACTTGAACACAAAGTTGTAATCATCTGTGTCTGAAGGGAATGAGCCTTCCCCCACCCCCTTTTAAGTTCAAACAAAGTAGTGTGCTCCTTTGTCTGAATTGGGTGGCCGAGAAAGTGCGCAAATGCCATGATTGTGGCTTAATTAAAGTATTTGGAAAGGTTCTTGCCGCCACTGCCTTGTTATGCCTAGTGGGGCTCTCTGGGTGCTGAGGGAAAGAATAGTATCTAAGGAGGAGGCTGCAAACTGTGGGAAGATGGTGCTGGGCGGCAGCTGCTCACAACATTCTAGCTCATGGGGATGTACGTTCCAGCCCTGTTCGAAAATTACATCTTAAATAAGAGATCATGAAAGAGCAACCCTGGTGAGGTCTGTAATTTAGTCTTGAGAGGAAATTCTTCATTCATCAAGCATACCGGAGACTAAATTAGGTCTCTTCGAGTGAGACTTTTTTGGCAGTTTCATGCAACCGAGGAACTCATACCTTTGGAAGAGATGTGGCCCAAAAAGGCTGCTTCCAAGGTGCACTCCCTTTCCCAATTCTTTGGAAGGAGACACTGCTGTTCAGCAACATCTGGGGGACCGCAGGTTCCTCATGGCTGCTCTGTTCAAAAAAACCTGATAAGTTTAGCTCTTACTAAGAATAGAATAGGATAGAATTCTTTATTGGTCAAGTGTGATTGGACACACAAGGAATTTCTCTTGGTGCATATGCTCTCAGTGTACATAAAAGAAAAGATACATTCATGAAGAATCATAAAGTACCACACTTAATGATAGTCATAGGATACAAATAAGCAATCAAATCATATTAGGAAGTCAATATAAATCGTAAGGATACCAGCAACAAGGTTACAGTCATAAGTGGGAGGAGATGGGTGATAGAAACGATGAGAAGATTAATAGTAGTGCAGACTTAGTAAATAGTTTGACAGTGTTGAGGGAATTATTTGTTTATCAGAATTCGGGAAAAAACTGTTCTTCTGTCTAGTTGTTCTGGTGTGCAGTGCTCTAAACTGAGCCTCCATAGTTGCCTGTTAACTTTCAGCACCGGGACTACAGAATGTGTAGGCCTGAAGTTACTTCATCCCATCAGTTATGTTTTCTCCGTTAAAGTAAAGCCTAGTTGATCTGTTTAAAATTTAAAAATAAGCATATTCCCTTCCATGCCAACCTATAGTATATCCCTTTTTTTAATCTAATTTTTGACACTGTGTTTCCATTTCCTGTATTTTTTTCAGCTTGTAAATAGTATCCCACGAGGGGTTTTTTTTTCAGTTTAATTTTATTCTATCCACTCATAAGAAATAACTCATTTATATCAAAGCTATAATTATTTAACCATTTGTCTATTTCTAATTTATACCACTCTTATTATCAAATGAATTAGAAATATAATATGAAAGATATAAACTAGCTTTCTCCACAAAGCTATCCAGAGGTCTCTATGAAAGAAATTTAAAGCATATAAATAGGATGGAAGACAATAAATTATGACAATTAAATTGTACAGAAGGTGTAAAGTGGCTTGTAAAATTCAAAATTCCAATCTGAAAGGGCAATCAGCTATAAGTCTATAATGTATTTTCACAGATTTCTAAAAGTATGAGTTCTAAAACTATTCTATGGTAGTTGAATGCAGTTGAAATTTAAATGCTAAAATGGTGAAAGCTGGCATGGTATTAAAGATAATGATGAAATGTAGGCCTTGAGTAGAATTATGTTGAGAAAATGTTCATGGACAATATACCTAAATACAAGTGGGAAGATGATGGAGAGTGAAAAATGATCTTTTAATTATTCCTTCCTCTGTATCTATTCTGAATCAAAACAGCTCCTCTTCTTGAGAATTTCCTGTACTGAAAATAAGCCTTCCTCAATCATAGGCCCTTTGAATCATTTGATCAGTATTTCTCAATCTCAGTAACCTTTAAGATGTCTGGACTTTAGCTCCCAGAATTCCCCTATCAGCCTGCTTAAAACACGTATCTTAAAAATTACTGAGATTAAGAAATACTGCAGTAAAGTAGACTATAACTATTCTTGTAGTAGCCTGTGACTGAAGGCTCAGCCATGGGCAACTTTGGAACCCAGACAAACTCTGTTTAACCAACCAACTCATTTGAACTACAAGAGTTGTGATGAGTCAGAACAAATTTGCTAACACACATGGTGACCCCTAGCATACTTGATAATCTCCTATTGCTCCTATAGAGGCATTGACAGTTTGAGATGATACATTCAGATTCTTGCAATGGTTCGGTGGCCCCAATGTCCTTTATGCCTATACCTTCAGAGGTATGAAGGATGGGAAGGACAATGAAAATAGTTTAATATTTTCAACAATAAAAGTTGGTAATGACCAGGCAATATTCTTTCCGGGGGGAAATGAGCTGTTGCAAATAAATCTGTATTCAGCATGTCCTTATTGCAGTGGTTCTTAACCTTTTCTTCACTGTGGACCTCCTTTAAATACCTTTTGTGACCACAGACCCCCAAAACTTAAGATTTAAATCATAAATTTCTTCCAAGCTTCGTGGACCCCCTGTGATGATATCACAGCTGCTCAGAGGTTCTCAGACCACAGAATGAGAAACACTGCCTTATTGCATTAATATTGACCAGAGTATAAGATTAGGGAGGAAAGGTGCTTTGATAGTCATCACAGTGAGATTACTGAGTGAATCAATCAATCAGAATAGAGCTGGAAGGGGCCTTGGAGCTCTTCTAATCTAACCCCCTGCTCAAGCAGGAGTCCCTATATCATTTCAGATAAGTGACTGTCCCGTCTCTTCTTATAAAACCTCCAATGATGAAACATTTTGTGATCCAGGCTCATTTAGTGATTACAAGACACAATTGGTTCCAAACAAAACTGTTTTATTATAACAGTTGAGAATTACTTTATTCCCAGCTTAGTCCAAATTAATTCCAAAACAAATCCTTCAGAAAAAGTCCTTCAGCTTATCACAAACCTTGTTCTTCTTTGGCACCCTGCCAAAGGCCTTTCTTGGCAAAGCCCACAAAGTTCAGAAACAAGAGACTAGAAAACAGATCTAGCAACGTTGCTTTCCTACAAAGAGCCGAAGAGCCTTTGCTGCTCTTTTAAGCATTATAGGAGGGGCCAATCATCTCTTGGCCTTACTCCCGAGTCGTCCTTTTTGCTTTAGCTGCTCTTGCTTCTGGCAGATCTGCACATCCATGCACTAGGAAAAGGCTCCTCCTTTTCCTCTGCCTCTCTGCTGTCCGACTCTGGAGGCTCTGAAATCCACACATCACTCACAGATGCCCCTGGCCCCATCTCTGCCTCTGACGCAGAGCCCTCATCCGGGCCTTCCCCAGACTCCAGGACTGGCCCATGGTCCTCACCAGCTTCCTCACTGTCCAACTCCGCTGCTAGCTCCGCGAGCTGCTGGCGGACCACAACAAAACACCCAGAACTTCTGTTTCACTGGTTAATTGTTCTCACTGTCAGGAAGTTTCTCCTTAATTCCAGGTTGCTTCTCTCCTTGATTAGCTTCCATTCATTGTTTCTTGTCCCACCCTCTGGTGCTTTGGAAAATAAGTTGACCCCCTCCTCTTTGTGGGAGCCTCACAAATACTGGATCATGTCCCTGTTAGTCCTTCTTTTCTCTAGACTATTCAAACCCAAATTCTGCAACCATTCTTCATATGTTTTAGTCTCTTGTGTTTGTAGGTGGGGTGCAATTAATGGAAAATGGATGAAAATCATGGCAAGCCATGAATTGAAGTGAAAATGATAAAGAATGTAACAAAAGTGATGATAGTATTAATGTGGTCTAAAAATGTATAGCATTAACTATTTTTTATTAAAAATAAAATATTCCTTTATTTAAAATGGCATTTAATATTTTATTCACCAATAAATATAACTTTTTATTTAAAATTAACTTGGCTGGAAATGCACAGCTTTCAGTGAAATAATTCAAAACCTTTTTCAGCTGTGGATGTCAAACTGAACCCAAAACACCATTTACTATTATAAATAATTAGCTTCACTTTTGAATTGTTTTGCTAGATCCTAAGAGAAATACTTACATTTTATATATCTTCCATGTGTAGAAAATATTTGATATTGTTTCAATAAGATTAAATTTAATCACTCTTATAATGATTTATGATTGACAATATTGAGCCTTTTTTAAAAACTTCTTATAGAATACCATCAGACCTTTTTAAACATGAAACTTTCAGTCCAAATGCATTTAAAATATAGACAAAGGTCTTTTCAGAAAGAGAACTGGATCTATCATTACCTGAAAATAAGGGAAACAAAACTGTAAGCTATACAGTACATATCCAGATGTGAAAGAAATCTCAAGGGTAAATTCCAGAGCTACAAAATTGCAACCTCCTATAGAATTTATATTTTATTATAATAAAAAAATGTTCTGTTTAGTTCTGAATGGGGTACATTGTATTTAACTGCAAGTGGTCCCCTCGATTTGAGTGAGGCATTTCAGACTTGTGATTTTTTTTTAAATCACATTTTTTTTTCAAAAAAAAAAAAAATCCTATTCGCATAGTTATCTATTGGAAACACATTTGGACCACATTATCCTGTCAAAATAAAATGCATATAAAATTGAGTTGTTGTTAATATAAATACCAAAGACTCACAATTCATTTCCAGAAATATAGCTCATTCCAAGAGTCATGCACTAGGACCTTCTTCCTTTCTCCCACCCTCTGCCCCCCCTTCCAAGTGGTTGGGGGATCTCCCAGAATGGTATAAGAGATTGCAGGCTGCAGCTGATGGGCACCGCAGAGAGAGGGATGTAGCCCCAAGACATCTGTCTTCCTCCTAAGTACACTTCTCTTCATTTTGCACAGAGGGCACTAGAGATCAAAGCATTGTCTGCATTCTGAACATTGACTCATATGAGTAAAGGATTATGATGCCAATCACTTTCTCTCTTAATGGTAGCATTTTTCAAAGGAAAGATGATAGATTGTGGAATAGATATCAATCATGTAAAGGTATATTTGAGAAGTTAAGCTGCCCCCTCCCCCCCGCCGGTTCCTAGGAAGAACGGAAGAGGGTCATTGACTCTTCGGTTCATTTCCTATTTGCAAGTGAAATTACTTCTGTTCCAAAGAAAAGGAAGAAGGAGGTGATTTTGCATCTGACAGAGATTTCTTTGGAAAGAAATGTGTATGTGAGAGAGACAGTTTATTCTAGTGTTAAGGCCCTAGGCTAGAAATTTAGGACACTGTGAATTCTCCTCTAGCCTTAGGCATTAAAACCAGCTGCCTGATTTTGGCCCAATCATTGTATCTCAGCCCAATTCACCTCACAAGGTTGTTGTGGGGAAACTAGAATTAGGAAAGAAATATTAGATATGCTTGCTACCTTGAGTTATTTATAAAGATAATAAAGGCAGGCAGGAAATAAATACTTGGCAAAGGTGAGGCCTGCAGGAACACACATAAAACAGGGACTACAGTAATTCTGGTTGTGAGTATTGCCAGTTCTAAAGAGTAGAGCAAATGCATAATCCAGCAGTTGTTGCCCCTTTGAAAGCTGTAAATTAATTATTTGTCCAAAATCTAGACTCACTATTTTGAGTTAAGGAAACAGTGGTTGTTTGGAAAAGCTATAATCTGTGTATTTTTATTTTTGGAAATTTAATAAATATTATTTAAAAAGTAAAGGAAAAGCTATAATCAACAACTGTGCAGTTCTGAAAAGTATTTATGGAAGACATAGAAACCTATAGCAATCTCCCCCCCCCCCCAAATCTTATCCATATGGTGGTAGAGGGGGGAATTCCCTTCTCCAAACTCCATCCTAATACAAAGAATATTTAGACTCATGGAGCTAGACGGCCCTTCTTGGCCTTTAGTTTGAACACCTACTGAGAGCAACAAACACCTCAAACAATGGCAGATAAGTCTTTGCATAAACATTCAGCAACATACAATTATGTGCGGTGCCAGTTCTATGTGATGGGTGACCAGAGATGTTATTTTTGCCTTGATACTCTTGGTTTGAGGGAAGTATCAAGCAGATTATGTCCCGGACAGCAGAAGGCTCATGTTGTGAGAGCAACAACAGGTGGAGGCAAGCCATAGCCTGGGAAGTAACATCTGCAGTTACTGCTATTTATGCCTGTCTGAGTACTTGAGGTACTATGGTGGGAGAGAGGCAGGAACTGACAGTCATAGAAATGACATAAGGTAATCAGGGCTTTTTTTGATAATATCTAGGCTTTCTTTCATCATATCTCCCAATAGAATGAAAGGTGAAAGTACAAAAGGAGATCTATTCTAGTCTGTGCTTCCTGACTAATAGATAGAATGAAGGCTGCCGTGCTTGGCAATCTCCGATTAACTTGGTTTGACCTGGAAATCAATTTGCACACAATGGACGAGCACAACCAGGAACAGGAAACATTTGGCATTATTGAAAGTTGCTTCATTAGGGAGACATCTTTCCAAACATTCTATTATTTCTAATAAAAAGGCAGTGATGAAGCATATTTGCCCTCTGAGGCCATGCATCTCAGAATGGGGGACAAATATAGAAGCAGTACAGATTTTATTAGTAAACGGCATACATTTTGTTTGTTTGTACCAGTGGTGAAATTCAATTTTTTTTACTATTGGTTCTATGGACATGGCTTGGTGGGCATGGTGAGGCTTGGTGGGCGTGGCAGGGAAAGGATACTGCAAAATCCCCATTCCCACCCCTCTCTGGAGCCAACCAGAGGTGGTATTTGCTGGTTCTCTGAACTACTCAAAATTTCCGCTACTGGTTCTCCAGAACCTGCTGGATTTCACCCCTTAAACTTGAAGGTTTGTACCTTCAAGTTTAGCATGACTCCTGGCAACTGCCTGGATAAGTCCCTGCAGATTTCTTGGCCAGGTTTTTCAGAAGTGTTTTGCCACTGCCTGCTTCCTAGGGCTGAAAGAGAGTGACTGGCCTACGGTCACCCAATTGACTTTGTGCCTAAAACATGACCAGAACTGATTTCTGGTTTCTGGCTGGTTGCCTTAACCAATACACCAAACTGTCTTTCATGCCATGCAACCTAGGACTGTGCCTATATTCACTGTATTTGTCCATTCTTACCTATAGGCTCAGGACCATAAGAAAGGTTGAGCGCCGAAGAATTGAGGCCTTTGAACTATGGTGCTGGAGAAGACTCCTGCGAGTCCCTTGGACTGCAAGGTGATCAAACCGGTTAGTCCTAGAGGAGATCAACCCTGACTGCTCTTTAGAAGGCCAGATCCTGGAGATGAAACTCAAATACTTTGGCCATCTAATGAGAAGGAAAGACTCACTGGAGAAGAGCCTAATGCTGGGAAAGATTGAGGGCAAAAGAAGAAAGGGTCGACAGAGAATGAGGTGGCTGGATGGGGTCACTGAAGCAGTAATTGTGAGCGTAAATGAACTCCAGAGGATGGTAGAGGACAGGAATGCTTGGAGGAATGTTGTCCATGTGATCACAATGGGTCAGACACGACTTCGCAACTAACAACAACAACCTATAGGCTCATATATTATAATGCTTTTAAGAGATCAATAAGAGCTTGTCTTAAATCAGCCCCATTGGAATTTATGCAAATGGAATTCTTCTGAAAGTTGTGTTCCTTTTATTCAGACTTAAGCAACAGAAGCTGTCAGCTGAATTGATTTTGTAATACTTACATTTGAATTTGTATGGGATAATGTGCTGGGATGAGTTCATTTGTGCCTACTCTCACTGCTCATCACACTTCTCTGGAATCTGGTTTCTGCTATTGACAACTGTAATAAATTGGGAATTCAGAAATGAATATAGGCTGCAGAGATCCATTTAGGATGCCCAAACCTCAGCAAAAAATGGCTTTAAAATGTAAATCTACCCTCACATATACTAAACTGGGTACCTCAATGTCTCTTATTCTGCTTTTTAAAAAAGGTTTCTAGAGACAAAAATTAAAGCAAGGGAAGAAAGATGCCTCCTAAAAAGCAAATGTTCATTCAGTGAAGAACATACATTTTATTTTCTTGTTAAGAACACAACAGTGCACACCAAAACAATATTTCTATCTCTATTGCCCATGGTGGCAAGTCAGACATTGCTGGTGTTGTCTATTTTCAAGAAAATAATACAAAACTGATATTAGGGTTAGGGTTAGCAGTGAAATGAACTTTTGCTTAGCACAGGGGTCTGCAACCTTAAACACTCAAAGAGCCATTTGAACCAATTTCCCACAGAAAAGAAAACACCGGGAGCCACAAAACTCTTCCCGTGCCTGACTATTTCCTGAACGGTCACAAAACTAGCATATATAGTCAAATTAAAGATTCTTTTTTTTCCTGAAACTTTTCTTTTCTTGGATTTATCCAAGCTTGGCCTACAGGGGGTCGAAAAGCTTAATAAATTGCATGTCGGTGGGTGTCTCACATTGGCAGTTGTGATGCATATTTTGAGCGGTGGAGCTGCAGCAGAGGGATGAAAGAGCCACATGCGGCTCCAGAGCCGCAGGTTGCTGACACCTGGCTTAGCATATTGAAATAACTTATCCTTCTACTTTAATTTTTAAAAAAATAGCAAAATGAAACTGTGAGTATAAATAGATTTACACTTTTTGCCGTGTACGATCAGATCTGTAATCAGCGGCCAAATTGATTACATAGATATGTCACTTGATACTTTCAGCACGCAAGAAAAAATATATTTGGATTTTGTTCTAAAATGGAAGTACCAACTCTGGGGATAAACTGATGCCATTTTCCTGCTGTGCTTTATAGCTTCTCTGTAAGCATTGCCCGACCACTGCAGAAATCATATAAATCCTGTCCCTGTGTTTGGGTGCAATGATTGTTGGATGATTCTAAGTCACCAAAGGGGAAACTACTATGTTCTTGCCTTAAAGAAGCAATGTTTTAATTAGAGGACTACCAGAAACTCACATTATTCACAATACTTTGCTGTTGACAGACTGACTTTTGACATTGTGTCTTGGTTATCAAGGTTTACAAGGACTTCCACATTTATACTGGAACTATGCAATTGGAGCAGTTTATGTTATTGTTGATTAGGAATATATGTAGCTTTGCAATTAAGTAAAGCACATTGGTTTTCTTTCTCTTTAGGTCTGAAAATGTATACTTTTAAATCTTACTTCTCTTGACAATTCTAAGTTCTTGGATGATTCATTGGTGTAATCTGGGTCTGATATTTGCACAACCTGCTCTTTGTCCCACCACACAAGAAAAGCTGAAGGAAAACAGAACACCGTTGTGGTAGATGTTGTGATCAAACAGAGAGAAGAAAGGATGTGTACATATTACAAGCACTCAGTTGCAGAATGTACCTACTCATTTCTATGACAGCTGGAGCTGTTCTGACCTAGGCTTCCTGAGAAAGCATAAATCACAACCTTAGTCCCAAAAAACCTCAAATAGAATAGAATAGAATAGAATAGAATAGAATAGAATAGAATAGAATAGAATAGAATAGAATAGAATAGAATAGAATAGAATAGAACAGAACAGAACAGAACAGAATTCTTTATTGGCCAAGTGTGATTGGACAACCAGGAATTTGTCTTGGTACATATGCTCTCAGTGTACATAAAAGAAAATATACATTCCTCAAGAATCATAAGGTACAACACTTAATGATAGTCAGAGGGTACAAATAAGCAATCAAATGATATTAGGAAACAGTCAATATAAATTGTAAGGATATCAGCAACAGTCATACAGTCATAAGTGGGAGGGGATGGGTGATAGGAACAATGAGAAGATTAATAGTAGTGCAGACTTAGTAAATAGTTTGACAAGTGTTGAGGGAATTATTTGTTTAGCAGAGTAATGGTGTTTGGGAAAAAACTGTTCTTGTGTCTAGTTGTTCTGGTGTGCAGTGCTCTATAGTGTCGTTTTGAGGGTAGGAGTTGAAACAGTTTATGTCCAGGATGCGAGGGGGCTGTAAATATTTTCACAGCCCTCTTTTTGATTCGTGCAGTATACAGTTCCTCAATGGAAGGCAGGTTGGTAGCAATTTTTTTTTTCTGCAGTTCTAATTATCCTCTGAAGTCTGTGTCTGTCTTGTTGGGTTGCAGAACCAAACCAGACAGTTATAGAGGTGCAGATGACAGACTCAATAATTCCTCTGTAGAACTGGATCAGCAGCTCCCTGGGCAGTTTGAGCTTTCTGAGTTGGGGCAGAAAGAACATTCTTTGTTGTGCTTTTTTTGATGACGTTTTTGATGTTTTGATCATTGTTGTGTCATCTGCGAACGTCAGTAGTTTAACAGATGGATTGTTTGAGATGCAGTCATTGGTATATAGAGAGAAGTGGAGAGAGCACACAACTTTGGGGGCCCCCTGTGCTAATTGTACAGGTATCTGATGTGTACAGGTATCTGATGTGATTTATTGAGACAGCTGTGAATTGTGGTCATTCACAGCCCATAATGATTCACAAACAGTCTGTGAAGATTCCGACAGATGTCTGCTCGAGTTGATAAGCACCCACCTTTATCTCCCTTGAAATGCTACCAGAGACGTAATTGTCAATTAGTTTTGCAAGGCCAAACGGGGCATAGAGTCAAACGGACTTCTCAGAGCTTGAATTGACTATATGAACTAATTGCTTCCTGCAAAGGCTCATGTCCGTTTGCTCCTTTTTTATGTCTTATGGGAGGGGCCAATCAACTCCAAGCCTTACTCCCGAGTCACCCTTTTTTCCTTTAATTGTTCTTGCCTTCTGGCAGCTCTGCACATGCGCACACTGGGAACAGGATCACACTGTTGTTCTGCCTCGCTGATGTCAGATTCTGGAGGCTCTGGAGGCAGCACATAACTACCAGATGGCCCTGGCCCCCTCTCTGCCTCCAACACAGAGCCCTTATCTGAGCCTTCCCCAGACTCCAGGACTGGCCCATGTTCCTCCCCAACCTCCTCACTGTCCGACTCTGCTGCCAGCTCTGCAGGCCGCCGGTGGACCACAACAGGAGCACTCACTTAAAGGAATAGGGGCATATATCCATGAACAGTATCTGTTGTCACCACCCTTGCTAGACAAAGTTCCTGCTTGAGGTGAGAGAGAGCTCTCTTTGTGCCTATTGCATAATTACAGAATCAATGAAACAGTTATTGGCCAAACCAGCAAGTGTTCTATGGACAAAACAGTCAAAGGCAACAAAGCAGAAAAGACAACAGTTGAGTTTCAGCCATTTTGGAAATACATTACTTTTAAAAACATTGGATGTACAATTTGCATTGTTTTTGCCTGGTGCAAATGCACCTGATCAATATATTCTTTGCATTATGAATAATGTCTGAATAGATGGGACAAACCAAATAAGCTTGGCGTGACAGGCTGTATTCTCCAATATATTCTTTCAAAAAGCACCAGGTACTATTTTAAAATAATTCTGCAGACAAATTCACGTCAAGGGAATAATCTATAGCAGTGGCTCTTTTTGTGATTGTTTTGGGGAGCTTCTATACTCTAAAGAAAGTATCAAGTTAGATCATATCAAGATTTTGTTATTGTTATTGCTTTTCAGTTTCATTCATGCCCTTGTCACAGCCATAAAGCCACAGTCAGATACAAGTAAAACAGCTAGAAATGAAAGTATATAAGACTAAAAAGAAAATAAATTTGTACACATTTTTCAAATTAATATGCCTTTATCATGATTCTTAAAAATTTGGGCACCTTGTTCTAAACACTACTGAGAATCATCCTTCCAAACACAATATTTGTTCTGAATAAGTTTGCATATAATTAAGCAAGCTGATCTGGCCTACAAAAATTCAGACAACATTGCAGCAAAATGTTGGTGTTTTGTCTGTCTCTTTCTTGCAACTCACTGCTGCCCTGAGTTTTTCAGCCCTAATATGATAATATTGCAAATTTGCCATATCCTTTTAGAAGAGTAACTATAAAGCCATTTTCTTCTCTTTTCAAATATTTTGATCTAGTTTTTCAGTGAACTGTGTCACTGGTGGGATTCAATTTTTTTTACTACTGGTTCTGTGGGCGTGGCTTGGTGGGTGTGGCTCAGTGGGTGTGACAGGGAAAGCATACTGTAAAATCTCCATTCCCATCCCACTCCAGGGGAAGGATACTGTAAAATCTCCATTCCTCCCCACTCCAGGGGAAGGATACTGCAAAATCCCCATTTTCTCCCAATCAGCTGGGACTCGGGAGACAGAAAATAACAGATGAGGCAGGGCCAGTCAGAGATGGTATTTACCGGTTCTTTGAACTACTCAAAATTTCCGCTACCAGTTCTCCAGAACTGGTCAGAATCTACTGAATACCACCTCTGAACTATGTATTTTGGTTCCTATGGTTTAAATTGGCTAATTCAGAGTGGAACAGAAAGAGTGCCAGCCAAACAACAGCCTAGCCTCTCAACTTGGAAGTCCCTCTTAAATGCAGGGGTGAAATACTCCTGGTTCGGACCGGATCACCTGATCCGGTAGCGATGGAGGCGGGTGGTTCGGAGAACCGGTAGCAAACATTCCTGCGCCCCCCCCCCTGCCCAGCTGAGCCGCGAGATCATCAGAGGCTGTTTTTTTTACTTTTAAAAGCATTTTTTCTACAAACTCTTCGGCCGAAAAAATGCTTTTAAAAGTAAAAAAAAAAAAGCCTCTGATGATCGTGCGGCTCAACTGGGATCATCAGAGGCTTCTAAAAGCATTTTTTTCTGCAACCTCTTCGGCCGAAGAGATTGTAGAAAAAAAAATGCCTTTAAAAGCCTCTGATGATCCCAGCTGAGTTGCCTGATCGCCAGAGGCTTCTAAAAGCATTTTTTTCTGCAACCTCTTCGGCTGAAGAGGTTGTAGAAAAAATGCTTTTAAAAGTAAAAAAAAAAAAAGTTGGCCACGGCTACCCAGTCACATTAACCCCCACACCAAGCCACGCCCACAGAACCCGTAGTAACAAATTTTAGATTTCACCCCTGCTTAAATGCTATCAATTCAGCCATCAACTCAACAGGTGAAATAAGTAGAGCATACTGTTCATTTGCGGAATAAGTACTGATCTATAGATTCTGGCAATCGCAATTTCATTTTATAGTTGAGGCATAAATCCTGTTTATAATGTTCAGGTTATACATCCAATAGTTACACATACAGTAAGAAATAAACAGGCTATTCAAATGTTTAACCAACAATGTTTTTTCCCTGAATCGCCTTTTTCCTGTAGTTCTAACCCGTATTGCTTTACTGTACTTTCCTTGTAGCTTTGCCCCTGCCCTTAAGAGGGTACCCTCTCAACACGATGCTCTCTGGTTGGCGTAGGATAAAATCAAATCACTATATGCATTAATCAATGAGTTCAGGAAGAGCAAATTGTTTTAAGACATATCAGGGCTCTGACTGTTCGAAATTGTACGTGAACAAGTTAGAACAATTGTGCTTGGAGAGAAAATCCAGATGGCTAATTTCAGATTGCTTGCATTTTTGCAATTCTGAAATGAAACAGCAACTTCCTTCACCTTCCAAAAGGCAATCAGTAAGACAATAGATGGAAATAGTTAGCTGTGGCCTATAAACATGCAGGTATGTCTGACTTGGTAAGATCCCGTCATCCTCAAATAGGCATTACGTTTCGTAATGATTTAAATATTTCTGAGCTGATAAAAGAAGGCAGGTTTTGCTTTGAAACGGGTGATGAAAGGATGGAAACAATGTTAACTCTTTTTCTAAATATTTTGAGAACATGGAGCCCTTTGTGCGCTGTTACTAGGAGGTGTTCTGCTTGTCTCCAGAGCCATTTCATTATCTATCTTTTTTTCTTTAACATTAAACTGTGCAGAACTAATCTTAATGACTCCAACTTAAAGACCTCTTTAAGCACTTAAAAGGATTTTCCTGCCAAGGAGCAGATACCTTGCTCATTCTTTGGAGGGCTACTTCGCATCTCTGTGTAAATGGAGAGGAAAAACACAATTAACCTGTTTAAAGTTCAGGTGATCTTTTTGTTCCTTTTCTTCTTTTACGGCTTGGGTGGAAATGGCTAAGCAGGAGCAGCTTTGCAATACTTTGCAGAAGAGGTAGCCAAATATTGATTTCTGTTGTAGAAGCATTTAGCGGTTCTCTCTTCCTTGATGCCTGTGATTAATTAGACTTTTGGAAATCTTTAGAAAAATATAGAAAATATATAGAATTTTTTTTTTTAAAAAAAACCCCTTACTAGTAGTACTTGCCAATTTTTTTTTTTAATTTTTTTATTATTTTTTTTGTAAGACCTGAAGATTGCCTTCAGAAGTTGTGAATACTCCAACACTGGAAGTTTTAAAGAAGAGATTGGATAATCATTTGTCTGAAATGGTATAGGGTTTCCTGCCTAAGCAGGGAATTGAACTAGAAGACCTCCAAGGTCCCTTCCAACTCTATTCTAAAATTTTATACTCTAAATTTTCTATTCTATTCTAAAATTTAATAGCATGACTTACTGGTTTTTGCACTGACTATACAAATAATTTGGGGCTCACTGCAGATTTTGTATGTGCAGTGTTGCAAATGACACAAAGCTTCTGGTAGGCACTTCCCTACCCATTCTCCATACGCTATGCCCTGGGTGCAAGTGTAGTCATCAAAATGATAATAATCAAGAGTAAATAGGAAACATAGTAAAGAGATATTGCCATCAGTAGAAAGAGTTTACGTTTGAGTTAAAATTCCATTTTCTATTACTTAATAGAAGAATAACTGCCTAGAGTTGCTGGGAATGAAGCAGCATATAAATTTAATATATTATTATTCTTGATGCCACACCATTTTGTTGCCTGCAGTTTGCTAGGCCAGTACTTGCAATTATAAAGAGGGGCTATTTTGTTATTCTCATGATAACTAATATTTTTTCCTCTGTCTTCCTCTGGCTGACATAAATTGAGTTCTTAGGATGTCACATTTAAGGGATGTTTGCTACACTAACTGAAACAAATTACATCCATTGAATGATTTTTCCTGATATTAGGTGCTCTTCTCCACTAGTTGCCTTTCAGCACTTGGGGGGGGGGGGACTGTTCTTTTTTCTTTTAAAGGACAAAATTGACTTTGAATACCTGACAAATTCCTCTATTTGTTTAAACTGCTGGCATCCCAAGTATTTCCCTGCTGTCTTCATTTAAGCCGGTAGGTCAAAAATGACAAAGGATGATAAACTCAAATTATCAAAGGAAAGGAATCCCTGAAGGTAGTTACATCCCTGCATGGATCAAAGTCTGAGAGATAAGATCACTGAATCTTCTCATCTGTACTTTTATGGGAGCTAAGAGGGCTGGCTAAGCAGGGCTAGCGGCAGAAGTAAACCAAACCCCCGACAGAACAAAGTCACTTTCTCTAGCTTTCCTTTTGTTCTTCAGCTGCTTATCTGAAAATATTCTTGCAGCAATAACTTAAGTGATTTCACTTTTACTCTCATTGGAATGTTTTGCTTCTGTGTTGCAAGAAGACAGAGCCAACCTGTGGGATGTATCAATATTCAATACAGTCAAGGTTTTTTTTTTTTAAAAAAAAAACACTTATTAATCCAACATCTGTGTTAGCCACTTTAGGAATATGAACTCCATGAAGAAATCATAGTAATTCTAAATTCATCCAAACTTTGATATATCCCTTAGGTATCTCCGGTTGCCTTAAAAATCCCTTGACTTTCCCAGCTTTTGCTACTTGGTGGCCACATTGATTGGCAAGATCATTCTCCTATTGGTAGCCATAGCAACCTTGTCTTTATTTTTCCTTCCTTCCTTTTCCCACATTTATCCAGTAATCAAGTCATGTTGCCTCTCCTAAAGCAAAGCTTCCAATAGGACATTTTTCTTCCAGTCCTCTAAATCTCAGTGCTCCTCTTTCAAAACATGTATTAGCTTCCAACTTTTGACATATAAAGCACCATCTAATTCTGACTTTGTGTCATAAGTAAATGCCTTATTCTATAACAAGAGATATGTATATATGTACAGGATATAAAGGGTTAATTTATTCCTCCTCCTTTAATGTATTCATGTGTGATCACCCCCTTCCTTGACTCCTCCCCTTTGATATAAATAGAGAGTGCTTTTACCTCATGCTTGCTTCTCACTGTAAATCTGACAAGAATAAGTAGAATGCCTATTATGAATAAACACTTCTTTAACTGAAGAAATTGCTTCTGAATTCATCATTGAGTCTGATCCTCAAAATATTGTAACAAATTGGTAGCAGTCGATGGTTGAACTGACTCAATAAAATCCAACATGCCTAAGAAAGAAAACCTCAAGAATAAAAAAGAAAGACCCTATACCAGGGCAAATGATAAAGAAACAAAAACAGATCAAGAAATGATCGATGAACCAATAAATACAACAATCAAAGAATCTGAAGATAACACCACAGACATCGAAGAAACAGCAGATGAAACCGACAACCAAGAAGAGAACAAAATAAAAGACAAAGACCTCAGATCGGAGATACTGAGGCTAATAAAAAGTCAAAAAGATGACCACAAACTCATCGCGGAACTCCGAGGCTTCTTGGAAGAAAATGGAGCAGCGAGAGAAAAAGACATTGAAAAAGCCAAACCCGAAAATACAAAAATGGTGAGCGAACCTACAACGAAAGAAAAAATAACCAGAAGCAAGACCAGAGGTCCCGCTCAAAATTTTGAAAGGCAGCCATCTTTTCTTCAACCGGCCACAGAAATGAACACGGCTGAACCAATCAGAATGCACCATTCAAAAACTCTGGCGCGAAAAAACACAAAAAATAGCAAAAAATATATTTATTCTTCTGAAGAGTCAGAAACAGATACAGAAGAATCATCCACCGAACAAGAAATCGAAACACCCATGAGAAAACTATTTAAAACGTTTGGCACAAGTCTAACAATTTCAAAAGAATCGATAAAAGCCAATAATGCAAAAATACAAAAGAGACGAAGAAATAAACAGACACCTCAAAGCCTGCACGACTCGATCCGGACAACGATGATGACGACGCCTGAACCCAGAGGGCCCTGCGAAATTTCCCCCACACTACAAACGATCCAAAGAACAAAATACTCCAAGCAAGAAAGCTCCAAAGAAAAGAGAAGAACCACAGCTGCCAGCAGAACACCCAAGATCGAGCCGGAGACCGAATCATCAGAAGGAGAGCACTACGAGGGAGCTACAGCAAAGAGAACCTCTCCCAGCGGCTTCAGCAAAGAAATGACCAACGCGCATGCGCAGATGAACACAGAGAACTACAATGAACTTTATGAAGAAGGAGAACCTTTCAAGCTCATCAGCAGAATACCCACACCATTCTGCAATTTTCAACATCTACAGGACCATGGACTACCCACAGTTGTAAGTAGTGGGAATAGTAATATTGGGAATCTACCTAGTGATTTCCCAAAACTTAGAATTGATGGCATCAATTTACAGGAATGGTGTCAACAAATTCAGGTTGTCTTTATGAAAGAAAATTTATTATTTTTTATAACCAATCCTCCCAAAAGACCTTGGACTCTAAAAATAGACTGCCTGCATCACAGAGCATTCTATTTAATAATTTCTAGCATATCACCTGCCATGTACTACAGTATTAAGCATAATCTTACTGTTTCAGAAATAATTCAATGCATGTTTAAATTGTTTCATAGTGAAAGTGTAGCAACAACCACTAGAATGTCTAAAGATTTCTTTTCAGCCAAATTAAGATCTGGAACCACCATAAGTGAACATTTAATATCCTTAAACAAAACCAGAGCAGAATTACATCTAAGAGGAGAAATAATATCAGAACAGACAATGAAAAGCGTTATCCTTAACTCATTAGATTCATCATGGGATAACTACATATCACACTTAGACTCAATCAATCTAGGATACTTATCCATAGAAAGTCTGTCAAATAAGTTAATAGCTGAAGATAATTTGAGGAAAAGTAGATACAATGCATACACAGAACACAGACAGGCAAAAGGGGTAACCTTCCAAGAGAATCACCAAAAAACAATTGAATGTTACAATTGTGGATCCAGAAAACACTCTAAGGGAGATTGCCCCATGTTTCATAGGGAAAGACAAAACCGTGATTATAGGGGTAGATATCAAGACAGGCAATCATCTATTGATAGATACAGATATAGAGACTCCCCAAACTACAGAGAACGCAGAAAGGATAGAGATAATTCAAGGGACAGAAAATCAGGATCATTAAATGGATTAGATAAACATAACGATGTCATCACACAAAAATCAAAAAACAATACTTGGCTCATAGATTCAGGGGCGACTAATCATACAACAAATAACAAGAAAATACTGTCTTCATTCACAAATGATAAATTTATGATAAGAGTAGCCAATCAAGAAAATGTTCAAGTCATAGGGAAAGGAGATGTAAATATACCTGGTTTAGGTAAAGTAGAGGGGGTATTGTTGATACCAGAAATATCACATAACATACTTAGTGCAGTGAAATTAAGCCAAGATTCCAACATAAATATAATCTTCTCTGGGGGAAAAGCAATACTAGAAAAGGATGGGACTAAATTGAATAGTGTAGTTATCGAAGGGGGCCTACCCTTCCTTGTAACAGAAGATAAATGGTTGCATAACATTAATACAAACACTGATGACGACATCAACATAGACAGTGAACATAGTAACAACAATGACAATGAAGAACCCAATACACACTGTAATCACAAAGACACAGCCACTAGTGATACACACAATAACAAAAGACCCAATATAGGCAAACCAATTCATGATGAATGTGCACACATGTTGCATAGAAAATTGGGACATGCAAGTTTCCCTGTAATACAAAAAATGATTGAACATGCTGATGGCGTTAAAATAAAGGATTGTAAAAACTATTTGGAATGCTCAGTATGTAAATCCTCAAAACTCAGAACAAACCCAAAACCAAAGAGGGCAACAAGGACCTCTAACCAAATTTTTGATCTGGTACATATGGATCTGGTTGGTCCATTAACACCATCCATCACATACAAAAAAAGATATTTCCTAACTATTGTAGACGACTATAGCCGTTATGGATTTGTTTATACTTTAAAACACAAAGATGAAACTTTCCAAAAATTCAAAGAATTTTACAAACGTGTAGAAACACAACACAATATCAAAATAAAACAAATCATGACAGATAGGGGATCCGAGTTCATGTCAAAAGAATTCTCACAATGGATAAAAGACAAAGGAATGCTACACTTCACGACTAGCCCATTTTCTGCTTTTCAGAATGGTACAGTAGAACGAAAGAACTCAACACTGCAAACCATGATTAGATGTACATTAGAAGATGCTGGTTTAGGAAAACAATTCTGGTCAGAAGCATTACTATATTCAAACTATACCCAAAATAGGACCTGGTCTAGCATCCTAAATAAAACACCATACGAAGTGATGTACAATAGGAAACCAAAAATATCACACATGCACATATTTGGAGTTACAGCAGACGTACAAATACCAAAACAATTAAGACGTAAGGGAGATAACGTATCCAGAAGGCTCAGATTCATGGGATATGAAACAGGCACAAAAGGATATAGATTTATTGACAGTAATAACAAATTCATAGTCTCAAGAACAGCAGTATTTCATGAACAGGCCAACTGGTCTAAGATACATCTTAACGAGATAATCCAAAATACAAAACCAAATATTGAACAACAAGACAGAATAGAAAGAGAGAAACATGAACATAACACACATGATGACAAAAACAAAACATGGACAGGTAACCATACCAGGATAAAAACAGATTCATTAACCAAAAAGGAAGCAAGGTATTTACACGATAATGAGAGCATTCCAATAAGAACAATCAGGTGTAACAGAAAACAATTACCCAATAAGTATAAGGATTATATAATGTGTGTGAATGACGAGACACCAACACCTAACACATACGAGGAAGTGTTGAAACTTCCCATGGAAGAAAGAGAGAAATGGGAATTAGCCATAACAAAAGAAATGAACAGCTTGCATGAATTAGGTGTATTTACACCAGTCCCTGCCCCTGAGAACAAGACAATTATAGGCACCAGATGGATATTCAAAATCAAAGATTTAGAAGAGGGTAATAAATTATATAAAGCTAGATTAGTCGCACAAGGTTACGCTCAAAAATATCCTGAGGTTTACACTGACACATACTCTCCCACTGTAAGAACCGAAAGTGTTAAGACAGCTTTAGTCATAGCGGCTATACTCAATCTTGATGTCTTTCAATATGATGTGCAGACTGCATACTTATATGCAAAGCTCGACAAAGAGATATATGTAAGGGCACCTCATAGCCAATGTACAAATAGAAATGAGACCTGGTTACTTAACAAAAGCTTGTACGGATTAAAACAATCCGGCAAGCGTTGGTATGAATGTCTAGTCAGCGTGCTTAAAAATATGGATTTCAAAGCCACAACTGCAGACAATTGCTTTTTTGTTAGAAAGGAAGGTGAATCATTAGAATTTGTGTTAATCTATGTGGATGATATTTTGTATATAGGCAAACATAAAGAAAAGAAAGACTTATTTGTATCCAAGCTAAGTGAACATTTCTCTTTAAAGTCGCTAGGAAGGGTAAACAAATACCTTGGAGTTCAAATCAATAAAACAAGAAAGGGATTCAAATTATCCCAGAGAGATAAAATTATAGAACTTCTGGAAAAATGCAATTTAAGAGATGCCAAACCTTGCGATACTCCTATGCAGACTGATTTTCTAAGGAATATGGATGAATCTTCACCTGAGTTCGAGAACAATACATTATATAGATCAATTATTGGTTCTCTATTGTATATATCTAATTGGACCAGGCCTGATATAGCTCTGCCACTTAATTTATTATCTAGACATGTAAGTAAACCACTTATGTATCATTGGGAAGCAGTTAAACGAATACTAAGATATCTAAAACACAGCATGGATTTCTGCCTACTCTTAGAACCCAATAATATTAAAGAACCTATTATCACCAGTTACGCTGATGCAGACTGGGCAGGTGACATCAAATGTAGAAAGAGCACCTCAGGTTATGTATTATTTTTAAATGATTGCCCAATATTCTGGTACACTGGGAAGCAAGATTTAGTAGCGACTTCCACAACAGAGGCAGAATACGTCTGTTTATCTAAAGCCTCAAATAATTTAGTGTGGTTTAATGATTTATTATCTGATATTTGGAAGAATCCAATACTACCATTTGTCATACATGAAGATAATAAGGCGGCTATAGAAATATCAAGATCTGACGCCATTGGTCAAAGGTCCAGACATATAGATATCAAATTTAAACACGTGAGACAATTATCTCAGGATGGATTCATTAAAGCAATCCACTGCGAAACCTCAGAACAAATAGCTGATATATTAACTAAACCTTTACCTTCTAAACAACACAAATACTTGACATCAAAATTACAAGTACTATATAGTTCTGAATCCGAATGCAATCATTGTTATATGTCGAATCGGCATTTAGAGGGGGATTTGTCATAAGTAAATGCCTTATTCTATAACAAGAGATATGTATATATGTACAGGATATAAAGGGTTAATTTATTCCTCCTCCTTTAATGTATTCATGTGTGATCACCCCCTTCCTTGACTCCTCCCCTTTGATATAAATAGAGAGTGCTTTTACCTCATGCTTGCTTCTCACTGTAAATCTGACAAGAATAAGTAGAATGCCTATTATGAATAAACACTTCTTTAACTGAAGAAATTGCTTCTGAATTCATCATTGAGTCTGATCCTCAAAATATTGTAACACTTTGCTCTCTACAGCATCTAGTGTTTTTCTTCCTAGGATAGTCTCAGGGCATTTCCACATTGCCATCGCCATTCCCCCAATTCACAAAGACAATTTGAAGGCAATTTGTGATTTGAGTGTTTCTTCTGATAAGTGAAATGCTGAAAACAAGGGGTTGCTGCAGGTGCTGGACAGTAGGACGGAAGCCCCCGCTCCCCTCACCTTTACTCTCTGGAAGGAAGGCATAAACAAACACCTGAAATATTGCATCCAGTTTTGGTCACCACATTACAAAAAAGACATTGAGACTTTGAAAAAAAGTGCAAAGAAGAGTAATTAAGATGATTAAAAGCAGTGGTGGGATTCAAATTTTTTTACTACTGGTTCTGTGGGTGTGGCTTGGTGGGCGTGGCAGGGGAAGGATACGGTAAAATCTCCATTCCTTTCTCACTCCAGCGAGAAGGTTACTGCAAAATCCCCATTTCCTCCCGATCAGCTGGGATTCGGGAGGCAGAGAATAGATGGGGGCGGGACCAGTCAGAGGTGGTATTTACTGGTTCTCCAAACTACTCAAAATTTCCACTACCAGTTCTCCCAAACTGGTCAGAACCTGCTGAATACCACCTCTGATTAAAGGCCTGGAAGCCAAAACATATAAAGAACAGTTGGAGGATTTGGGTTTGGCTAGTCGAGAGAAAAGAAGGACTAGGGCAGACATGATAGCAGTATCCCAGTATTTCAGAAGCTGCCACAAAGAAGAGCGAGTCAATTTATTTTCCAAAGCACCAGAGGGTAGGACAAGAAATAATGGTTGGAAACTAATCAAGGAGAGAAGCAACATGGAATTGAGGAGAAACTTCCTAACAACGAAGACAATTGACCAATGGAACAGCTTGCCTCCAGACATTGTGAGTGTTTCATCACTGGAAGTTTTTAAGAAGAGACTGGACAGCCACTTGTCTGAAATGGTATAGGATCCCCTGTTTGAGCGGGGGGCTGGATTAGAAGACCTCCAAGGTTCCTTCCAGCGCTATTCTGATTCTGAAATGCTACCAAATAAACAACTTCTGCTTTCAAGTAATCGTGCTCTACTGAAGAGGAGGGGTTATTGGTCATGTTGTTAAATGTTCATGGTAGGCTAGTGCAGAGAACTGCAAAGCTTTAAAACTTGCCTTTCCCTTACAGAAAGTGCAGCTCAGAAGAATTTGGAAACTTAATGGAGAATTACAGCCACTCTCCTTCAAAGAAGCAAACCAACTGCAGCTATTTAGCATATTTAACTGCACAGTAACTATGATGCAAATTAATTATTTCAGTCTCCACTGCTGTGAAATTGGAGAAACACAGAGATGTTGAACTTTTTTAAAGCAGTGCAGAATAATCCTCAAGACTGAAAATGCCTTTATGTAGCAATAGTAATAGCACTTAGATTTATATACCGCTTCATAGTGCATTACAGCCCTCTCTAAGTGATTTACAGAGTCAGCCTATTGCCCCCAACAATCTGGGTCCTCATTTTACCCACCTCAGAAGGAGGGAAGGCTGAGTCAACCTTGAGCCTGGTGAGATTTGATCTGCCAAACTGCTGGCAGCCGGTGATCAGCAGAAATAGCCTACAGTACTGCACTCTAACCATTGTGCCACCGCGGCTCTTACAGGTAGTCCTTGACTTATGACAATTGAGACCAGAATTTATGTTGCTAAGTGAGACATTTGTTAAGTTTTGCCCTATTTTACAACTTTTCATGCCACATTTGTTAAGTGAATCACTGCAGGTGTTAAATTAGTAACCCAGTTGTTAAGTGAATCTGGCTCCCCTATTGACTTGGCTTATCAGAAGGTTGCAAAAGATGATCACATGATCTTGGGATCCTGCAACCGTCATCAAGATGAACCACTTGCCAAGCATCTGAATTTTGATCACATGATCATGGGGATGCTGGAAAGGTAGTAACTGTGAAAAATGGTCATAAGTCACTTTTTTCAGTGCTGTTGTAGCTTTGAATGGTCACTAAATGAACTGTTGTATGTCAAGGATTATCTTGTTATGCCCATTCTGATAGCTACCTTCAGCTGTTGTGACTTCCAGCATATGTTCATAGTGCTTTTTCTCCCTGTTTACAAAATCTATGAAAGAGAAAAAGGGATCATGATAAATTCTCTGGAAGCCACCCTATTTGTTGGGATATTGTTTAAAGTGTAAGTTTTTGTACCTCTCTTATCTTCAGTTGATCCTTCTGATTGTAATGGTGAAGGTACTAGCCTAGAAACCAGGAGACTGTGAGTTCTAATTCTACCTTAGGCACAAAAACCAGCTGGGTGATTTTGGGCCACTCACTTTCAGCTCAAACCACTCCACAGGATTGTTCTGACAAAAATAGGAGGAGGAGGGAATGTTGTGTATGTTCACCACTTCGCACTATTTATAAAAAATAATAAAGGCAAGATTAAGAAAAATCAAACAAACAGTAAATTTAAAAAAAAAACACTGTTGTATCAATGCTACATGCCTTTGGTTAATGGGTAGCAATATGGAAATGGAAGTAAAGCCAGCTCTAATGATATAACTTGGAATGCATGGTACTTAGCTGAGATATTTCAGGAGCTCAAGAGAAACTGATTTCCACAATATTCCTTGGCTACCTCTCACAATTAAGAAACTTCTCTTTCCCACATAAATTGTTTTAGGCACAATTTGATGGCAACACTTCAGGCTACATTGAAATAGAAACTATAGTGTAAACCTCAGCTGAGATATTCCTTAAGAATGGAAAAGCGATTTAACCAACTTACTGTACTTATAGTCTTACATACTGAAAATAGAATACACCAGAGGTGGGATTAACTTACCTTCCCTACTGCTTCGCAAATGTGAGCGTGCACGCATGCGCACAACCTTCCTCTGTGCATATGCATGGCCTTTTGTGCATCCTTTTTGCTTCCGCATTACATCTGGGTGGGTAGGTGGAGCCTCGCACAGTTGCCACTACCAGTTTGCCTGAACCGGACAGAACCGGCTGAATCCCACCTCTGATGTACACCAGGGGTGGGTTCTACTTACCTTTACTACAGGTTTGCAATGGGGCTGCATGTGCGCGCAAGCGAAGCGAACATGTGCAGAAGCATTTTGAAGACATCAGGGTCGGTGGGTGGAGCTTCCTGCCGGTTTTACTACCGGTTCTATAGAACCGGTGTGAACCAGGGGCAACCCACCACTGGTGTACACCATACTCCAAACCAAAACCAAACAAATCACATGGTGGAATTGCATTCTTTTGAATGTATATAAATGATCATGTATAGCTTAGAGTAATGCCTCAATCCAGCTGGTTGTGGCGTATTCAAGAAACTATGATTAAAATGATGGCTTAGTTCTACATTTAAATTCTATCAACAACTGAGTTCAGACATCACAGATCTCTAAGCCATAATATGGTTTGTTTCATTTTGGCTTAAAATGTTTTGTGTCTTTACCTATTGTGGTTTATAGGTAATATTTTATAACAACATTTATTTATTTGTATTTATTTATTTATGGTATTCATTGCTTTTACAAATAATTTAAGGCAGCAAATATATCCAACACACCTTCCTCCTCCTATTTTACCTGACAACAACCATCTGTAAGGTGAGTTGGGCTGACAGAGACTGACTGGCTCAAAATCATCCAGCCTGCATTCATGCCTAAAGTAGGACTAGAAACTGTCCTAGTTTCTAGTCTGGTGCCTTAACTACTAAACCAGGGGTGTCACAGTGGTGTCACATGATGTATCGGGACTTTTCCCCCTTCGCTAAACTGGGCATGGGCGTGGCCAGCGTGTGACGTATCCGGCCCGCGGGCTGCAAGTTTGACAGCCCTTTACCAGACTAAATCCAATTGGCTACAAATGATGCAAGAACTATGTTAAAGCAAATCAATGACTTAATTCAGTGGTGCAATTTCTATGTAAATTAAGCAATCAGGTCGCTCTTTCATATATATTTTTTCAGCTGCAAATTGTGTGTATGTGTTTTAAATAACCTCTACTGTGTAATAATCTACCAATGTCCTTCTATTATTTCAAAATACTATTTTCAGGAGTGACACTGAAGATGTCTTAGCTTTTGTTCCCCTTTAAATACCATGTGTCCATCTATCTTAAACCTTGATGATCTCTTCCTGTGATAAAATTACTCAGATTAAAGGAACGTGTACTAATTTGGCCACCGGGTGCTTCTGACTTACTATCTCTACTGCCAGATGTATCAGCTGCGTTCATTACTTAGAGGATGAGGTTGGGTGTGATAAAGCAGATGGCTGAAGTTTCAAACAATGTCCAGATGGAACAATTATGATGATAAGATGACAGCCATACGGTACAAAGAGGCAAAGCCCAATACAACACTATTTTGGGAAACGCTGGTGATAGATGGTTAAAGCTACTTCCTACACAATGTATTTCAGGGATGATGGGATAGAGGCTGCTAATAAGAATGCACACATCCTCAAATACCATCCACTATGCACCCAGCTCCCATAGCAAAAGGGGACTGATTGATCATAGGCCACATAGATATACTGGCAAACCATAATCTGGCTCTTTGTGCCGCTCTTAATGACAGTTCTCATTGTTAGGCATTGAAGTGGCTAAGGCTTTTATACCTCCCGTTCTTTCATCAGTTTTGGCTTGTGAAATTACACTGCATAATATGCTTATTCAGGCTTTTTATATCCACACGCCTATTTTATTACCTATCCCAGTGCATGCAGGCTGGGATTGACTTGCAACAGAACAAAGCTAAATTACACCTTTCATTACCTAAATATAGTATAATGACAGAGTGTCATTCGAGGGGTAGCACTGAACTGAGAAACTTCATGGCAGGCCAGGACAATGACAGAGGCTATTCAGCTGCACCTGAACCGCTGCAGTAGGCGCATCTTGAAAAGCGTGCAGGCGGAGAGAGGGGAGGCAGGGTTAATGGACAGGTCACAGTGTAAATTACAGTATCAAATGGAAACGGTGCAGCTGGAACTCTGCCCTCATCAAATGCCACCCCATCCTTTTATCTTCACTTTGGAGTTCCTCCTGCGTTCACATTTCTGAAAACAACCTGACTTCTATTGTCATGGCATTAGCTTCTCTATCAGGCCTCCCGGTGCAGTGGGGAGCATTGGGACAGGCTACCAGTAGCTGAGTTTCAGCGGGTGGAGTGAGCAGCCAAGTTGAAGTTGGAGCACATATAATGGAGGCAACTCTGTTCTTTCCTAGCAGTGGGTTTGATCCGAAAGCAGAAAGGTGAGCAAAGCTGCTGGGCCAAGCTTGTGTGGATGGAGTTAAGAATTAGATTATGCTCAAGGAAAGGCTTAGAATAGAATAGAGCTGGAAGGGAGCTTGGAGGTCTTTTAGTCCAACCCCCTGCTCAAGCTGGAGACCCTATACCATTTCAGACAAGTGGCTGTTCAATTTCTCCTTAAAAACCTCCAGTGATGGAGCACCCACGTCTTCTGAAGGCAAGCCATTCCATTGGTTAATTGTTCTCACTGTTAGGAAGTTTCTCCTTATGCGTTTCTCCTCTTCTCCTTTTTCTGACCCTACTGTAAAGGTTTTTTGTTTTAACTATTCAAGCAGCTGATTTTTAAAAAATAAAACAATTTTACTAAAGATTTACCCTTCCTTTAGAAATCTTGCCTTTCCCACAGGAACTTCTCTTCTAGAGCAAGTCTGTCAAACCCGTGGCCCGCAAGCCAGATGTGTTACGCATTGGCCACTCCCACACCCGGTTTAGCAAAGGGTGGAGGGAAGTCCCGATATGCCACAAGAGGCCGCTGTGGTGACATGAGTTTGACACCCCTCTTCGAGAGGATCTCTCTTTGAAGGCCAACCAACATCATTACTCTAATTTGTAGATCCTCCCCTTCATTATGATGTCATTACATTATGATTCGGTCCCCTTGTTTTTCATGTTTGGCTGCCAATAAGGAGAGAATGTAGAATAGGGCATGAGGAAAAATCTATTGGACTTATAGGAGGAGAAGAGAGCATCTTAGGTTTACCACTGTCAAAATGAGCCGGGAGGCTGTTTGTGATCTCAAAACAAAATTAAGGACAAAAATTACACTATGATGAAGTATTTTGCTTCCTCATCAGAATGGTAGGGATATAATCTTCCCTTATACCAGAAGCTTACTTATCCCCATTACAAAGTATATGCAATAATCAGTTGTTAGGTCTGAAATCCAGTTAACTCTTTTTAACAGGCATGCATCAATTATTAAGAAAATTAAAAGACTGAAAACAATAAGGATAGAATTTTTTTAAAAAAAGAAAATTGTATATATTTGGGAGTACTGCTATATAGATATGTACATAAAAACAGATGATAATTTTTCAAGGAACCATATTCAATAATGGAACCCCAAGAGATATTTATTTATACAGGCAATGGTAATCTTTGTGGAACTACTCTGAAGTAATTAAAATGACTTGAGATAAATTAGACCAGTATACTCATATCTGATATAATTATGACTTGGAAATAATGCTTACATGGGAGTCCACAAGGGAACATAAAAAGAGGACATCATGACATCATCATGTCAGGTCTTCATGGCATTATTGCATACGCCCTCAAGAAATATATATGTCTTAAATTTATACGCCACCCATTTCACTCTGCAAAAGTGGCTTGTTTTTGTTCCTTTTTAAAAGAAGTCAGAATGTACAATAGAAAGTACAACCACTGACAATTTAACACAGAATAATAAGATAATGCAGACCCAGGGTTCTGACCAGAATTCAACTTTGGAGCTTTGGTAGTACAGTGGTCTAAAGCACCCTGTTATTAAGACCAGCTGCCTGCAATTACTACAGGTTCGAATCTCGCCAGGCTCAAGGTTGACTCAGCCTTCCATCCTTTCTAAGGTAGGTAAATTGAGGACCCAGTTGTGGGGGCAATAAGCTGACTTTGTATAAATATACAAAAGGATGAAGGCTATTGCTTAGCACATTGTAAGCCGCCCTGAATCTCCGGAGAAGGGCGGCATATAAATCAAATAAAAAAAAAAACCCTGTAAATGTGACCCTGGAGAAGGTATAGCTATGAGGATGCTGAGGTCTTCAACCTCTCTCTAATTTAGCCCACCCCAGTCCCCAAGAGTACCTGCCAGGATCCCTTTCGTATCCTTTCCCCTTCCATGTCTCTCTACCTGTTCAAACACTTTCCAGATATCCCCTGTTCCAGAGAGTGCTAGTTCCCAAATGGCTTGAGTACTGTTTGTTGAGTACAGTTGCAAATAAAACATATATTCCAAAACTGTATTCTCTCATCCTCTAATATTTTAATGACAGCAGCTGGGGTGATCATGATAATGCCTAAAGGCTTTCTGAGGACATCTAAGGTAACAGTTGCGTTATGATTGCCCAAAAGCTGCAGAAAGCAAAATTCTTGGAAGTGTCAACTTCTGGTGTCCTTCTGCTTTGTGTAATTCTCGGCACTTGACTGGTTTATTGATTTCCCAGCATCTCTTTTTATGCCTTTATTCTGGTCTTCTAAATTCTAGGGCTGATGACCACAGTGAGATGGTGCTAATAGTCACACACAGGAAAACATGCACACCATACCACACAATCGTTTCCCGATCCTGCCATTTCTCCAACAATAATGAAATGATGTGAAAGTTTAGCATGGCTAGAGAATTCCTGTGGATTTGGCAGGGGATTCTTCTTCTTCTGCTTTTTTTTTTTTTTTTGCCTTTGTCCGCCAAGTCTTACCTCAGCATAGGAAATACCAGATATTGTGAAAGTATGTAATGCGTGGGGTGTGGGGAATAGGTACTGTTTTGTCTGAAAAGATCTCTCACTTTTCTTTTATGTTTACCTCTTGGGATAGTTGTGGTTTCATCTTCAGGCAATCAAATGACCTTGTGCCGTGACCTCTTCCACCCTAAAAAGCAATCTCCCCAGTGAAGCTGTTACTCCGGCTATAAATTTTAAAGTAGGTAAATGTTGAACTGCATTCAGCAAATACAGCTAAGAATCCAGCCTCTAAGTGCAGTAGGATTAACACTTCAGAGTATAAATATGTTAAGCCACTCCACAGATACCAAAGTTTTCAGCTGTCTTCTTCTATTTCCCTCACCGGGAGCACCTGGAAAATATAGTACTGGCATGGTGAAGGCGATAGAAGAATAGTATCCCTGACAGCAGTGACAGTCTGCATTAAATAAAGCCTTCATTTTTCATTCTTCAGCTGCGCTCTGGGTGTTTGATGAAGATAGACTTTTCAATTAGACATGCTATGTTTATTCTAAAGTTTCATATATAAACCACTTGTTTGACATCTCCTACAGATTTATGAAGGGAATCAAATGCTTGTGGGAGTTTTTCATACAAATTATCAACATTTATCATTTCTGCAGCTCAAACATACGATGCCTTTTTAAAATATAATAATAATGATGATGAAAGAAGAAAGTTGAAGAGGCAGAAGGGGGAGAGAGAGAGAGACCGACCGTATGCTAGGAAAGCTCTGTCATGATATAAATCATAACACACATGGAATACATTTCCCACCGAAGACAATATTTCTTTCTTAAACAAATGTTGTGCTCCTTTACTGAAGGGAAAGGAAGTTCACAAAAGTTGGCAAAACAAAGTACCCGTTTTTAACACTGTGCAGAACAAAATGTATTCTGCTGCCAATTATCCGTAACTAAAAATGATTGCAGCTTCTTAGGGACACAGCCAAGGGTCAGGAATGGTATAAGAGTTCTCCCATGAATAAGGGAAGGAGGGGACAAGAGGGGCAATGACAGCTCTGAACATCTGCAAAACTGAAGAGTCAGGAACAGGATGAATATTCACAGGATTATAAATGCTGCAACATCAGGGCAAGCCTGAGCCAGATGTTAAGAGAAGCAGGCATACTATTGGTGGGAGGCATTTGACATTTGAAGCCTCCCTAACTGTTTTTTTTACTTCATTTTTACTTTATGGAATGCTAGGCTGCTAAAAAGGATCCCTTGCTTCACCCTGTAAGAGTCCCTGATTCTGCTGCTGTTCTTATTATTTCCAGGGTTTTGGAGATATTTGTGGAACCATTAGGTAGAGGCAATTTTTAAAAAGCAAGGTTTTTTTGAGGGGGAATGAAGGGGTGGGTAAAGCTGATTCTTTTTCATTTGGGATCTGGCAGGGAGGCAATGTTGAGAGACTGGTGAGATTTCCTAAGGTGAACGCTTGGATAAATAAGGTTGCTTTGATCCATTCTGCAAAGTCATGTTTTATAGGGACAGGATGTTGGTCAGGTTGGTTTGGTCCAATTCTTAGGAACCAATGGTTAAATTCTTTCCTTCAAGGAACAAAGGCCTAGCAGACTCAGTTGAATGAAGAGTTTACAGTTTCCAGGAAGAAATGTGTTCTCACTGCCTTTACCCGAGCCAGAGGGTAGCCCAGTTCTAAGTAAGGTCCAGATTGAGAATCCAGTGGATTGACCAAACAGGAGGAGAAGCAGTTACCATCAGAAATAGTTGTTGCCACCTAATTAAAAGTTATTGCACATGGAGAAGCTTCTGGGATAAGGAGCTAGCCACAGGGATGGCCACTGATTTCGCTTGGGTGTGTTTGGATGATAGATAGCACTCCAATACTACAATGGAGATTTGGATTGATGCATATGTAGCATTTTGTTTTTAGTCTTTATATGGTTTTAAGAATTACTGGGATAGTTCCTTCTTTTTCAATACAAAGTTCATTATTTTAAGTATAATATTTCTTGCAACTGGTTATGTGCTTGTCATCTTCTATAGCAGTGGTGTCAAGATGGCAGCCCACAGGCTGGATGCATCATGCACAAGCCACACCCACTCTGGCTCTGCAAAGGCAAAAAAAAGTTGTGATACGTCACAATACGTCACATGATGCAATCGAGTTTGACACCTGTGCTGCATAGGCACTTGTGTCTCTAGTCAAGTCTTGGGTAGCAAAGAAAATATAGTGAAAAGGCAAATATTAATGAGAAAAGTTGTATCTTCAATGTGATTTATATCTTGAAGGGAACTGGTCAATACATAGAATGCCAGAAATGGTCCTCTTGCTGTGGACTGACTACTGCTCAGTGAGGTTTATACTGTTACACCACATTCTCTTGGGAAGAAGGAAGACCATATTAGATTGGATAACTTTCCGAGGCTGATGGAACTGGCTGGATGACATGCCCTCTTGGAATTGTCAAGTCCCATTGCCAAGGAAGCACACAGTCAAGGAAGCAAGATCCACGCAGTCTTACTAATCAGGTTTAAGGCAGGAAAAGAGGGTTAGATACAGAATGTTGGAAGCTACATAAGAAAACTTTATTCCTTATCATTAAAGAATACCGTAGTGGCCAAAATTGTGGAAACCTTTTGGTAAAGTGTATTTTTGAGATTTGATGGCTAATATCACTTTTTTTTTAGAGTTTCAAAATAATCATATTCCAGGCTGGAATGGCCTGGAAATAGCCCAGACCTTAACCCAATTGAAAATCTATGGAGCTGATTAAAGAAACTTGTTAGTCAGAAGCGATCCAGCAATAAAACCCAGTTAATAGAAGCCATCAGTCAATCTTGGTTTCACATTATAACAGCTGCAGAACTAAAATACTTGGTTCACTCCATGGGATGATATTGTAAGGCCGTAATCCATGCTAAACTAAGTATTAACTAAATATTAACTGACATGGTGGTAACTTTTGTATATCTTTTTTTTTCTATGTGTTTCACTTTTCTTCTTTATACTGTAACTGCTATTCTAATAGCAAATCCTTCATAAAAGTTATTGCATTACATTCTTAATTAAATTATCTTTCCATTGATATACAGTATAATTTTATGGTACTACTCAAAAAACAAAAAAGGGGTGTTATTAGCTAGTTTTAGAAAATACACTTTTCTCAAAAGGTTTCCACAATTTTGGCCACTACTGTACATTACGGTGGGTTCTCCCTACATTTCTGGAAATTTCTTCTCTTAGATTTCCTAACTGACAGACTGAGGCCTCCTTTAATAGATAAGGCTGAAATGTCCATCTGGTCCTCATTTGGTATGTTTTGAACAACTCCCTTTTCTTTCCCTGATTCCAAGCGTCCTTACAAGGATTTTTCTCATACCTGATCAATCTCCCTATCAGTGGCCTTGTTGAGACATGGTAAGATGAAATCTCACAGGCCTGGTGCAGCATCAGGGAAGGAGAACCAGTGCTAGACTCTCACCCCTCCCCCGCCCCCGTATTGTGGCTGCAGGGAACCATTTACAAACCTCTTAGGGCTGTTGTGTACAGATTAAGCAAACTCCATTTGTTCTGGCCAGCACACTGATGATATCTGAGATTGACTGTAAACAGTTCCTGTGCTCCTTCACAGATAAAATCATTTGCATTTTTGTCAGCTTTTATTTCATTTGAACAAGGATATATCTAGGGGTCCTTCTCCAATTCCCATTAACTATCTAAATGAGGTTCACTGCTTATCCTTCAGGATCACTGATAAGGTTTTTAGTTATATTAGTTCCACTACTTGCATGTCTATTAATTTGTCTGTCTGTCTCTTTGCTTTCAGGGATTTATAAGGCCACCCGATTTAAATAATGTGATTCTGGTCAATGTGAAACAGAAACAAACAATAAAGACGAATATCTTTACAATGTTTATAAAAAAGAATGACTCCATATATAAAATATGAAATAGTGACCAAACAGGACCAACTCCAGTTGAGTTGGGTGACCAATAAATTTAACAAACAGCAAACAACCCAACCCAAAAGGGGACTCCACTGAACTGGATCAAAATGGGAGAAAAGCCAGGCCTTAATGGCTTTTCTAAAGACAAGTTGGGTTGGGGCCTGTTGTGTATCTTTCCCAGCTTTGCCTCTAAAGACCTGTGATTCTGTCAGGTGATTTATACATTGTGAGCAGAACTGCCAAGTTTATAGTTAAGGCAGTTCAGCTAAGAACCTGTTAAATTAAATGTATCAGGCTATCATGTAAAAATGATGTGGTTATGTGAATGCTGATTTTATGTATTTACCATGTATGCAATTTTATTAACGTGTCTTCTTTTATCTATTTTATCCTGTAATCAGAGCCTATGTTTTATTTGTATTTTATTTTTTCTGGATAATCTTAATCATATGATTAATCACTTAATAAACTATTACAATTACTACCAGGTGATCATGCAGATCAGTAATGTTTTGCCATCCATTCATTTCCCTAAATCTGTATTTTAATATTTGTTTAAACTTACAAGAAGTTACCTACTTCCAATTCCATTAATTCCATAAATAACCCATATATTTTTAAGATAGCTTTTTTAGATTGGGAAGGATAACTATTAATCCTTTTGATCCAAACACCAAATCACAAAGAAACAAAGAAAATAGTACAGTGAAACTCTATTTTTTAAATAAAGACATAACAAATCTGCACTCAGTCTGCACCTTCCAGAGGGAGATACACCTCACAGTTTCTCCAAAATGAGATTTCTCCAAAGTTTTAGGTATGTCAACCTAGATTATAGAATCCGGGATACACCATTAAACAGATTGTGAGGTGTTTCTCCCTTTGGGACATGCAATAGGTGATGGAGAAAAGTTCTTAAAATATGAGATAGTCATTTTAGTATGAGGAAAAAAATAATTGACTTTGATTGCACAACCAAGTCAAGCACCCAGGAACATAAATTGTGATTGGATGATTCAGATACTTGCCGTGGTAAGTTGCACCAGCAATATAAACTGCTAGCCTTCCCTAAAACTCAACCAGTGCATGGATTAATGAAAGGAGGGAATGGGGCTTTCCTGGGAAAATACTAGGATTGCACAAACTGTACTACTTTGGATGTGACTCCGTGGGGAGAAAGCAGATCCAGGAATGTCTACCTGCAAATGACTGCAGCTTTTTTATTTTTCACAACTTCAGTGAAGGAAAGTGAAAGGCGACTTCCAGGATAAGACTTTTGTCATTATCCTATCTAGCCAGTGGTTGAATGCTGCCAGTTTAACAACTGGTTTGGCGAGCGTTTGCTTTGCGCGCACACACGCGTCTAAAGTGCTTGTGCACAGCGCTGAAAATGGAGCATTTAGAAGCTCGGCTGCTTACCTTCCAAGTCAGCAACAGTAAGTAGAACAGCGAGGTGGGTGGAAATCAGCTGTGCCGCGTGATTGAGATGAGCTACAAAGCAGGAAATAAAGGACAGGATAGAGCGGGGGCAGGTGGGGGAGGCCTACTGATCATCAGAGCTACTGGTTTTCCCAAATTGGTCCGAACCGGCTGAATACCACCTCTGTCCTAGCCCTAGGGTGAGGAAGAATAGTAAAACAGTGGTTTGGTTTCTTCCTTCCTTCAACAGATGTCAAGGTCAAGGGGAAATCATTGGCCAAGGGCAGATATAAGTGGTCTATCAATGGAGACCACAAATCCTTAAGCACCAATCCAGGGAAATGAAATAATTGGTCTTTACTTTCCTGGCAAAAGTTGGTAGGATAAAGATGGAGATAAATCCACTGAGATGTGCTGTGGTTTGGATAGTCTGGATAGAATACGAGGCCATCATTGTGGCCAAAGGAGGAGGAGAAGAGATTGAAATTTGGTAAGGAATGTCTTAAGATAGCTTCATCTCCATCTGTTTTACACATGGGAGTTGAGTAGCTTCAGGCTGCAATGTGGAAAACCTCTCAGTGAGCTTTGTGGGAGATGTCAGGTTCTTTCATGCCTCCCAATAATTGCTCATAATTAGGCTCAAATATGCTGGGCTATTTCCCGATTTTCTGGAAGTGCTGGGCTTAATTAAGAATCAAGCAGGGACATATTTCCATCCAGAATTGTTACAATCAGCTATTGCTGAAGAATATGAAGGTTGAAATTCTATGCATATTTGCAAAGGAATGAAACTGTAATGCGATAAGCACAGTTCTATATGTTGAGCGGTTACGCATTTGATGAGCATATCTGCCTGAGTCCATGTGATCAAAATAGGTTTGGAAAATATCCCCATTTGAAACTTGCCTATGAATATCAATTTAATCTTTGAATATGGACAGTAATAAAAGTGGCATGAAAGCACATCTTTCCTAACTTTAAAAAAAAAAAAAAACTCCATTAAACATATCCTCCAAATCCGATGAGAAGAACAAGGAAGAAGGAATGGGATAATTGGGTGGTGGAATGGCCAATCAAAGGATCACAATATTAGGCTTCTCTTTCTATATTATGCTCCAGGAACTAAGATCAAGGTATTTGAAAGGAGCTGGTGGAAGCAATGGGCTGAGGGGGGCTGGAAATACCCCCCACCCCTCCCATTACAGAGATTGAGTTAAGAATGACTTCAGCGCCAGATATATATATATATAGTGATTCCTCTGAAGAGGAACTAAAGAGCCTCTTTTTTTTTTTTTTTTTTTATTGCAAAAGTTTTACAATTACATTTTCACCCCTTTTTCCCCCCCCCTCGACCCGCCCCAAACTTCCCAACCTCCCTAACCCACCCTAACCCACCCCTCCCCCCAGACTTCCTCACAATATAGTCATGTCAAATAAAAGGAAAAACCCTCCTTTGTATATAAAACTTGAACCCCGCCCTCCCCTTACAAATTTTCATCTTCATTACATTAACCTATTTCTATCTTAATATAGCAGTTTCAAATAAATTTTCATCCTGATTACCTTGAAAATATTTCTATCTTAATATAACATTTTCAAATAAATTTTCATCCTCAACCTTAAAATATTTCTATCTTAATATAACATTTTCAAATAAAAGCTATTTGGTACTTCCTAGTTTGATATTTGTTCTGAACATAATCTATCCACTTCTTCCATTCCCATTCATAAGTCTCTTGAGAACAGTCTTTTAAATATGCTGAAATCTTCGCCATCTCCGCAAAACTGGCCATCTTCAAAATCCATTCCTCAATCGAAGGCAGCGCTTCATTTTTCCAGTATTTACCTATCAACAATCTTGCTGCAGTTATCATGTACAATATCATTTTTGTTTCCCCCAATGTAAAACCCCTTAAAGTGATGTCTCGGTGTCAGGAACTAAAGAGCCTCTTGATGAACGTGAAAGAGCCTTGGTAGTACAGGGGTTTAAGGCACCCTGTTATTAAGCTAGTTATTAAGACCAGCTGCCTGCAATTACTGCAGAGTTCGAATCTCGCCAAGGCTCAAGGTTGACTCAGCCTTCCATCCTTTCTAAGGTAGGTGAAATGAGGACCCAGTTGTGGGGGCAATAAGCTGACTTTGTATAAATATACAAAAGGATGAAGGCTATTGCTGAGCACATTGTAAGCCGCCCTGAGTCTTCGGAGAAGGGCGGCATATAAATCAAATTAAAAAAAAAAGAAAGAAAGAGGAGAGTGCAAAAATTGGCTTCAAAGTCAACATTAAAGAAACCTAAGATAACGGCATCAGGTCTATAACTACCTGGCAAATAGAAGGGGAAGAAATGGAATCACTGACTGAATTTATTTTCTTGGGCTGCATGGTCATTGTAGATGGTGACTGCAGCCATGAAATTTGCTCCTTGGGAGGAAAGCTATGGCAAACCTAGACAGAACATTAAAAACCAGAGACATCACCTGGCCAACAAAGGACCGTACAGTCAAAGCTCTGGTTTTCCCAATAGTAATGTATGGCTGTGAGAGTTGGACCATAAGAAAGGCTGAGCATCAAAGAACTGATACTTTGGAACTGTAGTGTTGGGGAAGACTCCTGAGAGTTCCTTGGGCTGCAAGGAGATCAAATCAGTGAACCCTAAAGAAAATCAACCCTGACTGTCCTTTGGAAGACAGATACTGAAGCTGAAGCTCAAATACTTTGGCCACCAAATGAGAAGAGCAAACTCATTGGAAAAGACCTTGATGCTGGGAAAGTTTGAAGGCAAAAGGAGAAGAGTAGAGCAGCAGATGAGATGTTTAGATAGCATCATTGACACAGTGGGCATGAGTTTGGGCAATCTCAGGGGGACAACGGAGGACAGAGCACCTGGTGTGCTATGGTCCATGGGATCACGAAAAGTCTGACACGACTTAGCAACTGATCAACAACAGCAAAATATTGATAAGGCAGAGATGATTTATAAAGATAAGTGGACCTGTTTTAATAGTTATAATAAAAGTTTTTCCCTGTGTAAACTGCCTGCAAAATCCTTTTTTTTTTTACATTATATTATCCATACAAGAATAAACCATGTCTATATCCTCAAAGGAATTAGAAGTAGAAGCAAAACAAAACAAAAGAAAGACACCAAAAACAAACAACGTATGTGACAGGGAATGTTTAATGTCAATTTGTAAGCACCTATTTTTGGCTTTCTAAGCTATATGGAGTTTAAACCAGAACTGTGCTTTCTAACTGAGTTTTATTTGGCTTTTAGCATTGTATATATATACACTATTGCCATGAAGGCTATTGCAAGAATCAAGATCCTTTTATATATTGAGAAAGATTTTGATAGGAGCATCATTTAAATTGAGAAACAAAGTAGAAAGCCCATACTACCAGTGCTAATTAAAAAGATGCTGCAAACATTGCAATCTAATATTCATTACCTGATGACAAAGATGAAATAAGATTGTTATTCAGTGGGAAAGAATGTTTAAAAAGTCATTGCAGGAAATATTGAGTTGTAAACTCGGCTTGTAAGAATTGCAAAGTGAAAAGGTCACTTGAGGCTAAATTCTTTGACTTGAAGCCAAAAGGTGAGAGATCCTCAGTGGGGAAGAGAAGAGAAATATGTAGTCACACCATCAATTTTTCCCAGAGATAGTTAGTTGAATTTAGTTTTACAAATGAACTGAAAACACTGTTTTTCTGCCAATGGTTTCTCTGAGTGTTAAATGTACAAAGAGATACGTTCGGCACTTTGAGAAGCTAAAAATAGGCAGGCCGGACATAGGGAAAAAAGGAAGTGTTCCTACAACGGCAATAATTGTATAAAATAAGGAATTTTAGTGGGTCTCGCTAGCCATGAGAACAGGTAAAAATTTGCAGCAGAAAATTTTCCAGTTTTGCTTAACCACAGGTAGTCCTCAACATACTGTACGACCACAATTGAGCTCAAAATTTCTCTTGCTACATGAGACATTTGTTAAGTGAGTTTTGTCCCATTTTGCAACCTTTTGTGCCACCGTTGTTAAGTGAATCATTGCAGTTGTTAAGTTAGTAACATGGTTGTTAAGTGAATCTGGCTTCCCCGTTAATTTTGCTTGTCAGAATGTCACAAACAGGGATCATATGACCCCAGGATACCGCAACTATCATAAATATGAGTCAGTTACCAAGCATCTGAATTTTGATCACCTGACCATGGGTTGCTGCGATGGTTATAAGTGTGAAAAATGGTCATAAGACACTTTTTTTCAGTGCCATTGTAACTGAATGGTGACTAAATGAACTTTTGTAAGTCAAGGACTATCTATATTACAGGAAAAGGAACACTCTTCCCATTTGGATCTGAAATATCACTTTATGAAAGAACATCTCTATTTACTTTTCCCACCTTATAGTTCTTTACAACTCCATAGAAGGAAAATAGCATCCACATCAGTAGTGGGTTTCACATTATGTTACTACTAGTTCGCACGCGCGTCTGCCTTCTGCGCATACGCCCGGCCTAAAAAATGTGCCAAAATAGGATGGCATAGAGCCAGGGGAGGTGTAGAGCCAGGGGAGGTGGGCGGGCCCAGCCGCTATTTCCGATACCGGTTTGGGCAAATCAGTCTGAACCGGCTGAATACCACCTCTGATCCACATGACTAGAATTAAGAGGAAAAATTGTGTTTGTGTATGCATTTGTAATTTTAAAATTATTTTGTTGCTGAATTACATCTTCCAGGGTTCCTTATAATTTGTTTTCCTAGACGGTTACGAAGTGTATCTCTGGAGAGTAAATTGTAAGTGGAGTAGATGAGTAGATAAAAAGAATTAGTTGTGTGAATAGGCAGATGGTTGTTGACAGTTGTTAACCTGGAATGTAGCAGTAAACTTATATGGATAGCTGGTTTGTGTTTGTTTGTTTATAGGTGTGTTTTTGTTTTTGTTTTTAATTTTTGTTTGTAGTTACAAGATGTCACACTGATGAACATTTATTCATATTGTAGTTAGAATTCAATGGCACATAACTGTGACTGGTCATATATTATACTAAGTCATAATGTAATTTGTTTGATTTGGACTTAAAAATGTTGGGCTGACCTATGACGACACAAACCATGTTTTAGTGAAAAGTGCAAATAACACCTTTGTGGATATGAGGGCAGAAGATGCTGAAGGAAGAAGGAAACCAACAAACCGAGGGAGCATGGACCCTAATATACCCCTTAGGGAGCAATTAGCCAAACTTGATCTTCAAAAACTATGCAGAATCAGACCTCTTGAATACTGGACAAAACTCAGTTGTACGGACAGAAAGGTCAGATATAACTGAGCAATCGGCTGAATAAAATGGATTCACAATGAGTTGCACTTGACTTGAGGGGAGTTTTGTTGTAATAAGTGTAACATCATACCCTCAGATTTAAAAGTATTAAATTACTTCCGTTTCATTAAAGATGTTATAATACATTTGTCTGTCTGTCTGTCTGTCTATCTAATTTATGAACTGCTCATGACTGTTGGAGTTATTTCGGGTGGTTTACAGACAAAGCGGTAAAACCATATAGAAAAACAGTTTAAAGCAGAGTTTAAAAGGCGGAAAGAACATCCTCCATACAACCGCTAATTGTATCCAGTTCAAATTTATGATATCATTTTGCTAAGATTTTTATAGTCATGGTCTTCGACTGGAGCAAAAAAATCATTGGTGACGCTACCACCCGTCACGCTCGCGAGTTCATTGAAGCCTGGCCCTCCACAAGCAATTCCATCAACAGACACATTGACCTACAACCAGCCTATGAACCCCTCAGAATCCAAATCAACCACACAGCCAACCAGAGACAGTACCGACCCTCAACCAACCCACACAAACCCTCCCCACCAGTTCACCTCCCAATGACCCTGACCTGATGTAATCTCCTTATCACAAGACCCATCCCAAAACTCACTGATGACTCACAGTTGACCCATCACAAGACCTTCACTTATTTATTTATTTATTGGTTCGATTTATATGCCGCCCCTTTCCGGAGACTCAAGGCGGCTTACAATGCGTTAAGCAATAGCCTTCATACTTTTGTATATACCTGCTTAGTAGGTAGGGGGTAGGTTTGGCCCCACCCCTAAGCGGTGGTTTTTTTTATACAAAGTCAGCTTATTGCCCCCACAAACCGGGTCCTCATTTTACCTACCTTGAAAGGATGGAAGGCTGAGTCAACCTTGAGCCTGGTGAGATTTGAACTTGCAGTAATTGCAGGCAGCTGGTGTTACTTAACAGTGCTTTAGTCTGCTGCGCCACCAAGGCTCAATGCAATGCCTTGACACACCCACACCTGAAGCCCTTATAAACAGAAGAACACTGGCATACCCTTAACTCCGCTGAAGATGTTACCTAGCCTGGTAATGAAACATTCAGAAACCAACCCACAAGCTCAGAGAACGAACCGTCACCCTCATCCTACACCCGAGCTACAGATATTTCCCACTATTGCATGGCCTTAAACTGTTGAGGATGTATACTTTAAGGAAAGTTATTAAAATTATGCTCATTATTACTATACAAAAATGGATTGGAAGGTGGATCCATATTGAAAAAATATTTCGGAATTATGTATATATGTATGTATACTTGAATGGCAAGCTTAATTTTTGAACCTCAAGGCCCTTGGTTAAGCACTCCTCTGAAAACACAATAGTATAAAGTTGTATGTTCACCTTCTAAAATTATTGTTCAAACAAAACCTTAGTGCTTTGTATTGGCTGATCATAATGGGAGTAGTCCTCTAACAACTAAAGCTTGTAAAAGTATAGTGTTAGGTCCAATAAAAGTTATAATTTATTAATTATGTACTTTATGTACTTTGTTTAAACTGTGGGCTGTACATCTGCATTTGCTTTCAGATGATCACACAATTGTCTCACAATTATTCATCAACAACAGACAACAAGACAGGGCGAAAGAAGATACTCTTTATAGAAACAAGAATAGAAATATTAAGATTTGATTAAAAAATATGGAAAAAGAACACTTTGGCAGAAATTGTAACTAAGTAAAATATATTTGGATATGACAAGCTGTATATGATATGATATGATATGATATGATATGATATGATATGATATGATATAGTCAATACTCTGTTTCATAAAATACGTGGGGGTGTGTTAGGGGAAAAAAACTAATAAAACTTGATTTTTTAAAAAAACAGGCAACAAGACAACAACATAGACATCGTAGGGAAGTAAACCTTGTAACAAATTCAGATATCAACTGTCCCCACATTTACACTAACAACACCATTATAGGATCCAATGATGCCACCTGTGTTTTCCCTTGCTCATCCTTTAACACGATTTATATGATACCAGCTGCCAGAGTTGGCATCTGAACCATGCCTCTTTGGATTCTACATCAGATGAACTAGTCAGTCTCTGCAGAAGAGATTAAATGAACACAAGTGGGATATCAGGACACAAAACAACAATACGACAGTGGCCTAACATTTCAGCTTGTCAGAACAAATCTTTGCTGACGTCAGGATAGCAATCGTGGAATAGGGAAACTTTTCCACCACAGTAAAGACAGAGACAACTGAATCTGAATACCTTGGAAAGTTCTGATCTTTTACAGAAAGCATAGAAAAAGACAATGGGGTTTTTTTACCCATTGTATTACCTAATGATAACAAATACAGTAACAGCCAGACCCATCTTCCTTTGTGAGATCTACTGCTCAAACTCTGCTATTGTATAAATGCATTAGCATATCTCCTTTCTCCCGTTATCTCTCTATATTTAATGTTGTCCACTTTATGCATCTGATGAAGTGAACTGCACTTTACAAAAACTTATGCCCCAATGAAGTTGTAACTTTTGAAGGTGATACCAGATTTTGTGTCTTCATTTTAAGTATTTCATTATATTACTTGGGAATATAATGTTCAATACCTACAATACAATACAATACAATACAATACAATACAATACAATACAATACAATACAATACAATACAATACAATACAATACAATACAATACAATAATGTTCTTCATAAAAGAAATGAAGAACAAAGGCAGAACATAGCTGAGCACTCATATTCTTTGAGTATTGACACAGTTGGACTATTGCTCTTTTTCTTTACAATCCAAAGTATCTAACCAAGTTACTGCTTCCAACAAAACATCGCCACCCCCAATAGATAAATGACAGAAATAAAGAGTAGTTTAAAGGAAAGCCTCTCTAATGAATAAACTCTATCCCATTTACAATAGGTGTTGTGCACGATGCAGAATGGAAGTAGTTTGGTCTGTGCTTAATCATTTTCCCCAAGATAACTTTGTTATAAACATCCTGTTACCATTCATATCACAGAGATAAGGGCTGGGGTGAAATCCTACCCCATTGTGGGAACTTATAAAAGCAAAGACCAGGAATTAAGTATCACTTTCTCCTCACAGCGTACCCTAGAGGAAATAAGGTCAAAAGGGCAGGCTGCAACCTTGTAGGCACTTTATCTACAACGTAAACATTACTAAAGTGCATTCTGACTAAATTAACTCGCTCAGATCTGCAGTGTTTGCATTCCTGTAGTACTTAAGACCACGGGCTTTGCTTCTACTCTGGTTCTCAGTTCTGCCTTCTGAGTGTGAGCTGCTCTTGATTAAAACAACAACAACAACAGATGAGGAGAAGGGGGAATTCACTCAGTTTTCTGTCTTTGAAAATTTGTACAATTTGTATGTTATCTTTTCTCTGAACATGCTGGTTCCCTTGGTGTCTCTCTCTCTCTCTCTCTCTCTCTCTCTCTCTCTCTCTCTCTCTCTCTCTCTCTCTCTCTCTCTCTCTCTCTCTCTCCTTCCCTCTCCCCTCTCCCACTCCCTCCCTCCCTCCCTTACTCATTTACTCACTTCCTCCCTTACTCATTTACTCACTTCCTCACTCACTTCTTCCGGGGTGCGTTCAATTCAAATCATTTTTTAAAATTATCTTGGCAACTGCCTGGGCTAGTCCCTGCAGTTTTCTTGACAATATTTTTTCAGAAGTGATTTGCCATTGCCTCCTTCCTGGGGCTGAGAGAGCATGACTGGGCCCAAGTCACTCATCTAGCTTTGTGTCTAAGGTAGAACTAGAACTCTGCACCACTGCATCATACTGGCTCTGTGTTATCTTAATAAGCAGGCAATATATTAAATGCATAGCTTTGAGTAGTTGAAAACTTTGGATATATCTAGGAAGATTAGTTATGCATACAGTGGCCATGCATCCTTTATTATAAAGGACAGTCCTTTATTTCAAAAATCTCTCATTTAGATTTATTTATTTATCCCACTTTTATTTTAGATCAAGTCAAGATAGGATACATACATACTGCTTCCACCCCTCATTTTCCCCACAAAAATCTCAAGAAGTGGATTAGGCTACTTTGACAAAACTCTATGAAATACTCACTCTTACTAAATACACTGAATTGGAAATTGTTGCATTTTGATCCTTTTTCATATTCTCAGTGGATGCTTATGGTATAATTTCAGAATGAACAACAGACTGTTACATGGAAAATTTGAGTGGAATTTGGGATGTATACTTCGATCGCTGACTAGATGAAAATGAATGTTTATTATTTGTCACTTTAAAAGGCACATATCTGCCAAGCATGACTCAGTGGCAGTGTTTACTGTTGTGACATCTATTGACATTCCAATTTGCACATGTAGCATTTTCAAGAGTGGTTCATCTTACTATGATTCAACACTCCCCCATTACTCATTATAAAATTTGTAATGGTTGAATGGAATTAAAAAAGAGAGAGAGATTCATATTCTGCCAAATCAATGAGGAAAGATGTCAATTTCGATACCAAAAAACTCTGGATTCCATTGTGTATATATATATATATGTTTTCTCAGGTTTTCGCGGGTGTTTGTATGTAGGTCTTTGGTTATTCGGGTCTTCTCCCACGTAAAATTGGAAGTGTTTTGGCGACGTTTCGACGAAGTCTCATTCGTCATCTTCAGGCTGGTGTTCTCGGCTTCGTGGAAGCACGAAGCCGAGAACACCAGCCTGAAGATGACGAATGAGACTTCGTCGAAACGTCGCCAAGACACTTCCAATTTTACGTGGGAGAAGACCCGAATAACCAAAGACCTACATATATATATAGAGAGACTGTAAATGTCATGTTTCTACAGATGCAATAATATTAATGCTCTATTTAAACATGGGCTTTTATAATGTTCTTTGACTGTTCCTTTTGGAACAATGGAAGGAAGTCATAACATGTATTTGACATAAACTCAATATCTTGAACTATATTCCTATTGTATGGAAATTGACAGCTTTGTGCCCTTGTTATAACTAAAAGACTTATCTTTAGCATTGAAAAAAATCAATTTATGCCTAAACTACTCAAGGGTCTATTAAAGGCTATAATTAACAAGTAATTAATAAATCACATTGATGAACATTGGATGGGTATAATGAAATATGTCTAGCATTCATTAACATGTTTACATTCTTACATATGTACATGCGTTCATGCATCCATGAATATATGATTTTGTTTCATTTTTGTGTTTTGATTTGTTTATAGGTTTGTATATTTATTGAACACTTTTTCCAGCCCCTCTCCCCGTACTGATTTTGATTTTTAAAATGTTAGTGGTTAAGGGAAAGTAAACAAGTAACTCTACTTATAATAATTTGCTTTGAGGTATAATAGCCTAATTAGCTTTTCAAATTTAAATTCTTTTAAACTCTATTTTTTTTTCACTCATATATATTCAGAAAAATTAGGAATCTCTAGATTTTTTTCCCCCTTTTAAATTCCCTCTGCTTTTCTTTTCTTTTTTAAACAGGAGGAGGAGAGGTAGTTTGATCTATTCGATCTAACTTTACCATTCTTTGAAGCTAGATTTGCCCGATCATTTTACACCGTGAAAAGCTGTACAATAAAAATCACAAAACTCTTCAGGGTTTTCACACTTGCCAGGGTAACAAAGCCGTTAGTATCCCGTTCAGCATTACAAATGGTGTGTTAATCCCGCACAGGACCTCATTCAGTACAAGATCTGTTTTCTTTCCAATAGTTTTCTTTTCAAACCACAATCAAACCCGCTTATATTTTGTTTGAGATTTGAAACAGCTACTACTTCATTGAGTTCACATAAAGGACTTGTTGTGCACTGCAATGTATACCTATGAAATGACGAAGGACCGGGTCATTCCTTCCTGTACTCAGGCCTTTGCAGTGGGAATAGAGTGTTTCCACTAAACCTTTTTTATGTTTTTATTTTTTGGGCAGTGGGGAGGAATGGAAAGCTTTTGATTCTCATACCTGTGACAAATTGACAACACCCTGCAAATCTCATGATAGCCATACATAGGAGATTTGATACAGAGGGAAAATCAATGCCCAGGTTGTCCACTTCCTGATTTCCCCCCACCCCCCAAGAAACTGTTGACAAAGGAACGATATCAAAGATAGCCTAATTCCAGGTAAAAAGATAAAGGTTTCCTCTCTCCAGTCGTATCCAATTCTGCTAAAAATGAAAAAAAAAATGTCTACAGTGAAGATGTTAATTTATGCTTTTGTCCTCAGATAATTTTATTTTTCATCACCTGGCTCCTCTCCTTCAGTACATTCATCAGTTGTGTGTGTGTAGGTTCTTTTCACAATTCCAGTCTATTATTCTGAGTTAGGCCAGTTACAGTGGTATGATGATAGGGAAAGGAACTCTACGAACAAATCAGCAGACATGATATCAAGCCTTGGATCCCACTAACGAAGATCCGGTTCAAAGCTATGGTCTGTGTTTTAAATGTGAGCACGCTATGATTTATATGACTTCATGTTTTGCTGTGGTAGACATCTTGAAATAAGATCAGGGGAAGGGGGTTGATTAATAGTCCTACTATTGCTGATTACACCAGGCTAAGGAGGCTTCCTCCTATTTTCCATACAACAATAAAATTGAGGTGAACTGACAGAGAGAACAACTGGACAAGACAACCAGCTGACCATGCCTAAATCAGGACTAGGACTGCCACTTTTCAGTCTAGCACCTTAACTCTACACCAAACTGGCACTCATTAATTATATATATATATATTTCAGTATCAAGATTTGCAATAGTGTTAGGTTAGTAATAGAACCATCTCACTCAAACTCAGAATGGATGAGTAAGGACCACGGCTGCATTTCCTGCTCAGCCTGGGATAATGATGTATCAACACGAATTGGAGAATAATTCATTCACTGGTTTCGTGTACATGTGAAACAAATAGTGTAGCGACCCAAGTCTTGTAACATCCATCCTGGAGTATGCACAGTCTTGACCTTTCCTCCCCGATGACCACTGACTGAAATATGCTTCTAAGGAAGGATAAAACAATGCCCACAAACTTCAAAGGCAGTTCAGAAGTGCATTTTCTCTAGGCCCCAATGCAATTTTGCCCTTGCATCCATGTCGGTTTCATCTAGACTCCTTTGGGGTTGAAACTCCATCCCATTCTTCCTGCAATCTCCTCATGAGGAGCAGCTATCGAGAGCACAAGTGGCCAATCTCCTGATCTCTCCTTTCTGGAGAGAATTTAATTGGTGAGAATTTGCCACCTGCTAATCTTTGTCACAGTGCTCTCACTGCTCATGCAGATGCTATCAGGGATATTTAACCTGTCATGTGCCCTCACCCAGAAGGACCCAGATAGATTTATGGATAAACTGTTGAACTTTCTTCATGAAAATTGTTGTTTGTTAGAAGATTGGAATGGGGTGGTTTCCCCACAAAAAGATAGAACCTCTGAGAAAAATATTAAAAATGTACCAGGCAAAGTTTTCTTTAATCTAATGGACAATTTGGCACTTTCTGATGTATGGGAATATAAAAATGGTGAATCAAAAGAATATGTATATTTTTTTAAAAGACACAGATCTTTTTCAAGATTAGATAGATAGGATTTGGATTTCTGCTACTATTGGCTACTAATGTTTCTAAAATGGAGATAATACCAAAGATTTTATAAAACCATAAATCAATGACTAACTTTTAAAAGGAAAAATGATTTAGATGGAGATTGAATGAGATATTGTTGCAAAAGGAAATGGTAATGGAGGATTGTATAATGAAGCCATAATACTTTTTTGAGAATAATCTTAATAAAGGCACAGAATGGGTTGAATACAAACAAAGCTTTATGAGAGGATATCTTATATAATGTAACAGTAAATTTAAAAAGAAAAGGCAAGAGAAAATACAAGTAATTTTTGATGAGGTTAAAAAAAAAAGAAGAGTTTAAAAAGTCCCTAGAGAGGAAAACTATTAGCCACCAAATGAAGTTTCTATAAAGGCAGTTATCTATGTGAACAGTAAGAAAAGTAGGAAAAATATTATTATGAATCTGCAAATAAACAAAGGAAACGGTTGGCATGTAAACTGTAAAAACAGAAAAGAAAATGATACTAAAGTTACAAGAAGGAAATACTGTAATAACAGATAATGCAAATATGTGAAAAGTATTTCACCACTATTATTCTACTTTATAGAAAGGTCAAGAAATTTCCTTAGAAAAAGTGGACAAATATTTACATAAATAGAATTTACCGAAAATTACATTATGTTTGCATTGCTGCATTATAGACATACCCTGTTTCAACTGCATTTAACGTTTCTCTATTTGTTTTACTCTTAAATGAGTCCATATGAAAAACTAATAATTTTTAGTTTTAAAAAGGGGGTTGTTTTTAGCTCCAAGATTGATGGGGGGGAAATAATGCAATTCCAAATTCATATATAATTTTTTTTTAAAAGGAGATTTGAGTTCTAGTGCCAACCACATTTTGTTGTCTGTCTCCATCTCTTGATCCAGGTATTTGGCCTCTGGTGAAAATAAACCTGAGAGAATTGAGAGAAGTAATCACTTCACTACTGGGTCCACCCAGGAAGAAGCAGAAAATAATTTTGAGAGCTGTGCAAAGCACTTGGAAGTGGTACTTCACATCTGACACAAGATAGGCAGCTCTCCTCAAAGAGTTAAAGCAACCAGGTGCAAAGGTGATGCGGTTGGTTTAAAGGCTGTCCCCAGTTTTATGTGATAGGTGTGTGGACCACTGCTTTATTTGGAGGGGAGTCCAAGGAAATTGATGTTCATGTATTGCTTAATCCCATTTATAACCATCTGATAGTGATCTCAGCTTCTTAAATGTGGACGCTTAGATCAGCAAAATGCTATCACCCACACACAAAAACTATCAATCCATGTTCAAGGCCAAAGAATCTTCAAAGGAAAAATAACCTCACACTTTTAATAGCACTTAGATTTATATACCGCTTCATAGTGCTTTTACAGCCCTCTCTAAGCAGTTTACAGAGTCAACATATGGCTCCCAACAATCTGGGTCCTCATTTTACCCACCTCAGAAGGATGGAAGGCTGAGTCAACCCTGAGCTGGTGAGATTCGATCTGCTGAACTGCAGCTAGCTGTCAGCTGAAGTAGCCTGCAGTACTACACTCTAACTACTGCGCCACCTCGGCTCCTATTCTTTTAAGGAAAGAATAAGCTTATAAATAACCCAATTAAATTATCATAGGAAATTAACTGAGCATTGGAAGGGGAGAGAAGAAATCCATCAGGATAAGTGTAATGGCCAATGCTAAAGGAATCTATACAGGTTTAACTGAAAACCTAAGAATATGTATCACTTAACCTTTTCCTGAAGGACTCACTTGCCCACCAGATGTAGATGCTGGTATATTGAACCTTCATATAATTTTAAATTACCAACCTTTCCTTCACCAACTCCTCAAATTGCTACGACTATTTTCACATGCTGGGAACACTGAAGTACCATGTACATGTGCAAGTTTACAAGTTTGTACATTTATATTGCTCACAGAGTCTTAATAACGAAACAACAACTAATGGCTAATGGTTGAGCACAGATTGCAGCTAGTTGACGCTCAACCATTGGCAGGCAATCCCTGAGATCATCTGTTGGCACACAAAGTTTCAAAACCTTGACGTGTCTGCAGTGCTCTTTACTTGTTGGAGTGGCAGTGATTTCCTTGTCAGCAAATAATTCACAATTGGCATGGGAATATTTTGGGAAACTTTGTAATAGTAAGTGATCAGTCATGACATCTTCTGGTTAGCTTGGGGCTCCTTGTATTTTATTGCTGGAAATGCATCCTATTAAAAAAAAACCTCTAAGAGTTGCTTAAGGCTAGTAAGTCTGTTTATTGCACATACCAGGTTCAGAATGGAAGTGGCCTAAATCTACTCAGAGTACACCAATTGCTAGGGGCCATATTTCAGAGTTTCCATATTAATTCCCAGCCACATTTTGAATTTTTCTGGTGCAACCTAGTAATGGCTTCTGTGATCCAGTTCTCAGTTGTGGCCAATAAACATGGTTAAACTTTCAAATGTTATTTCTTTGGAGTTGGGACAGATGGGAAAATCCTTTTAGAATTTATTTTCTAGGGTGGAAAAAATGGATATTATCTGGGAAACAAGATTTATTTTTAATTGATTTTATTGTTGTGAAGTGTATTGTTGTGAACATTTTAGTTGAAAAGTGGGGTATGCCTAAAATATAAGTAGCTCAATAATTGAGTTCACTAGCAGTATTTAAGGAAGGGATTATCAGAATAGTACAAGCAATAGTATTCTAGGATGGTCTATGGAAGTGAAAATTGGACTTTGAAGAAGTCTATTGGGAAGTCTATTAAGAAGACTATTGATGCTTTGAACTTTAGTATTGGAGAAAATGTCTGAGAATACTATGGGCAGCCATAAAAAGAAGACAATGTGTCATGAAACAAATCAGCCCAGACTTTTCATTCAAGGCACAAATGATCATATTCAAAATATTCTACTTCCGAGATATTATGCAAAGACCTGGCATTTTGGAGAAAGATTTAATGCTGGGAAAACTGGATGAAAGAGAAGAAGAGGTGACCAGCAGCAAGGTCCATGGGCTTTATTACAGTAGTGATGAGTGCACCGTTGGAAGATCTGAAGAATCAGATTGGGGACAAATCATCCTGGAGAAAGTCTACCTATGTGGTCACTGTGAGTGAACACTGACTTGTTATCACACAATCAACTTAATGATGGGGTATCATTAATAAGTGAAATTAGTTATTCCCAAAATAGCAGTAGCCTTCCATTTCTTTTTCAATGCCTTGTTTGTTTCATCAAGAAGTTAAGTGCCAATTTGTTCTACTTAACAAGTTGTAATTATTCTGGTGAAGAAAAATGTAGGCGCTGATATGATGGCTGGAGTCTAGGAATATTACATCATTGATCAGCAATTGTCCCGGGGGGCAGGGGGGGAGGGACATTTAATGAAAAGATAATTTACTTGAGGCAATAATGTAAGGAGAAGTTTAAGCAGAGGGATCTTTTTTTGAGAGAGAATTTGACAGCTCCCTTCATTTTCATCTCGAATCTGCTTTTGAAAAAGACTACTGTTCTACTTCAAAAGGAGAGAAAATACAGGAAGGCAGTGGGGAGGAAGGTGGAGAACCCGTGATGTAAAAAAAAAAAAAAACATTCACTGCAATATTTTCTGGGAAGTCTACCTGCTCTGAAGTCCAAATTGAAAAGACTCCTTTGAGAATATCAAGGAAACATTTATAGCACATCTTGCTAGATTCACACATGATGGCTTTGACTCCAGTACATTGGTGTTTTTTTTTTAAAGTAAAGTGTACTTTGGGGTTGTTGTTTTTTTTAAAAAAAAGGCTGGGCCAAGGTGGCATATGGGTCAGTATTTCCAGAATGTTTCCATATCAGCTTTAATAAAATAGTTATTAACCACATAAGGTTAAAGAAAGATCTAGTTAGGGCTTAGACTGTTTAATATAATGTATAGGATGTGTTGTGCCTCTGAAACATGTTCTTGCTTAATCTTTTTTTTTTTGTTTCCAATATCCTGTTAGATAGATCATGTCTTACAGCTGCATTTCAAAACTAAGAGAACTAATACACATTTCTTTCTACTGTACAGGTAATCCTCGAACTACGGCCATAGTGGAGCCTGTCCATCGAGATGGTCATAAAGCAGGTCATCCATGTGACTGACCTGACTTTATATTCTTTTTTATGATAGTCATTAAGCAAACCAAAAGCTGGCTCTGGGCCAGTGTTGCCAAAAAGTAGAAGAAAACCATAGTCACAGGACCACAGGACCTTGCAAATGGCTGTAAATGCAGGCCAGTTTCCAAGTGCTCGAAATCCAGTCCACTCATTTCCCCCTTGAGGAAATCATTTCATTAAACTTCAGTAACCTGGAGGCAGGGGGGGGGGAACAAATGGGAAGAAGGAAACCTTTTCTCTTCAGAAGGGAATCAGTTTCCAGTCTTGGTAGCAATTTCTGCATATTGAGAGTATATTTTTGAAAGAAAAGACTAGATGCGCAGGCAAGCAAGTGAAAGCCAACTCAAGGATTCCTTGCCTTTGCATGTCTTCACTTTACCTACCACAGTCCCCTGCAGAGCCATATTCAACTGAAATATTTTCAGAAGGTGTGAGAAGTGCAGTGAGTTGCAGTGACAGATAAGTAGCAAAACTCTGTGTGCCTGGTGATGGTGGTAGAGTCCTTGAGCAATAAGAACTGTTTCTAGTCATGCAAAGGATTTTCCTAAGGTCAAGCTATAAAAATCAGCACATCAGCTGGTGAACATCATAATGATTTACAGCAACTGAAGATTTGTTCATGGATTATTATTTGCTTGCTCCTGTTTTGCTTTGTAAGCAGCTGAATGAGGTTATTTGCAGCTCTCCAAGTATTTCAAGTAAAATTATGGAGAAATAACCAAGGAACCTAAAGACATTAAAATCACAAGGGCATGAAATAACATTTGACAGTAAAAATTTATTTTCTTATACGCTTCAGATAAAGTTGCCAAACTAATTGTATCTAAATTCTGTTAAAAAGTCGTAATGGAGCAGGAACTTTGATTTGCAAACTTCAGCCCAAAAAACCTTTTATGGCAGAGAGAGATCTTGCGGATCTTGTTGAAAGAAAGAAAAAATTGGATAAACGCAGTCACTCTCAACACTGTTGATCTCATTAGCAGAATACTTTTCTGAGAACAGTGTTGGTGTGGCTGTTTGTAAAATAATAATAATAGTAGTAGTAGTCAGCTGCTTAGTTTTACAGCAGGAGTCTCCAAACTTGGCAACTTTAACAGTTGTGGATTTCAATTCCCAGAATTCCCCAGCCAACATGGCTGAATGAGGAATTCTGGGAGTTGAAGTCCATAAGTCTTAAAGTTGCCAGGTTGGAGCACCTTGTTTTACTGTAATAAAATTGATAAAATACAACATTGCCACATTTTTGTGAGTTCAAAATAGGAATGTAGTTACTGTCTTGGGATCTTATAATTGAATGGCTTGTGGGACTTTGATTGTACGTTATTTATTTATTTAACTCGTCTGCAAAGCCTGTTTTGGAAGGCATTAAAAGATGATATCTAAGAAGGAAGACCAATTCTGTAGTTTCCCCTCTGGATTCTACAGTTCAGCTTGATTTGGAAAAGTAAAATGTTCATTATTCGGGAGAAAGTATACTCATGTTTCGATTGGATCCAATGAAAAGTGGTAGCTAGTACATAAACTTGATAGCTGATCTTTGTTAACATGGATTTGAATTCTTACCAAAGGTAATTAAGAAATTTCTGGCTAAAACGGTACCTAGGCTTAACTTGTTTGTTTAGCAAATGTATGCTAAAATAACCACCCATCTACCAAGGAAACTCTGGGCAGGAAAAACATAACACATAATGCAAATTGACAATCAATTAAAGGAAAACTGGTCAAGAACACTTAAAACCTCTCACGTTAACATATCAAACATATACACATCCAGGTGAGAAGCCATTAACATCCTGGCCCCAGGATCTGGGTGAAAAGCCAACTCTTCAACAGCCAGCGGGGTCAGGGTTATGCATATCTTAGGGGAGGAAGTTGTTTTGGAGGACAAGCACCACAATAGAGAAAGCACACTTCCTAGGGCCACCAAATGGCACTGCTTTACTAATGGGGCCTGGAGCGTATGTGATAGCTTTAACCAAATCCCATGGCATTTACGGTAATCACTGTCTTATTCTTCCATCTTAGTGCAAAGAGGCCTGTTCTCTTGTACAATTTCAAGGTGATCTGAATCTATACCAAACACCATTAATGGCTATGCCACTTCACATTTTGTTGAACTTCTGAATGACATGGTTTGAAGACACTTTCAATATTAGATTGATGTCTCTAAAGCTGTGAAAGACAAATGTTTTCACCGATTTGAAATAAAGGTCCTTTCTGAAATAAACTACTTGAATTCTATATCTATTGTTCTTTCTTTTACAGTTTCTCATGTGACTGCTTTTATCATTTTTCAACACTGTCTCAAGCTTGCATCTGGTTATATTGCAGGATATAAATTGAGGTTCAGGAAGGAGCGAGGCTACACTTTTGTGTTTTTGTTGGGTTGTTGTTTTTTCTTAGACAAAATCATTTAAAATATTAACCTAAATAGTCTACAACCCCCAAGATCAATAGAAACGAAAAGGAAGATGTACTATATTCAACAGGATTATAAATAGCATAGAACCAAAATCACATGAAGTATTAGTACCACTTTATAAATCCTTAGTAAGACTTAGAATAACTTTATTGTCACTTTAAATGTACACTAATCAGCATACATTAAAATGAAATTTTGTTGCATACAACTCTCAAAGGGTCACCACTTCCAATGTATACTACATAAACCTGTCAATCAATCAAGCCAGCAAACAAGCATATACCCACATATATTATATGATACAGAGAAACAACACAGTCTAGTTTGGATGTATATATGTAAAACCACACCTGGAATACTGCATCCAGTTTTGGTCACCATAAAAAATGTCAAGACTTTGGAAAAAGTACAAAGAAGATCAACTAAGATGATTAAAGGCCTGGAGACAAAAACATATGAAGAAAGGTTGCAAGAATTGGGTATGGCTAGTGAAAAGAAGAACTGGGGTGACATGATAGCAGTATTCCAGTATTTGAGGGGCTGCCACAAAGAAGGGGGGGGGGGTTGTCAACTTATTTTCCAAAGCACCAGAAGGCAAGACAAGAAACAAAAGATGGAAACTAATCAAGGAGAGAAGCAACCTGGAATTAGAAACTTCCTAACAGTGAGAATAATTAACCATTGGAACAGCTTGTCTCCAGAGGTTCTAGGTGCTTCATCACTGGAGGTTTTTAAGAAGAGATTGGACAGCCACCTGTTTGAAATAGTATTGGGTCTCCTGCTTGAGCAGGGGGTTGGAGCAGAAGACCTCCAAGACCCCTTCCAGATCTATTCTGATTGAATTATTTTATTTGGCTAGTTCACAACAAAAGCTGAAGAAGTACAATATTTTCTTAGATACTAATGAACATTTCAGCAAAACTTTTTTTTCCCTTAATAATCTTTTAGATTCAGAATAACTCTAAAGGTCAACAAACCTTTGCTCTATAAGTCAGCAAACATGTGTGATCTGGTAGATAATTACTATACAGAAGACCATAAAGAGGTAATACCCCTAGGAGTACCTATTGTTCTTGTTTATCCAGAGCCCCAGAATCCAGAGTTACAAGTTTTATTGTTTGCTTTATGAACCAAAAACTGTATATCTTTTGTTCACACATGTGCAAACATATTCAGAGCCCATTTCAAAGTACAGCTAGCCAAGTTGGAGTTCCTAAAGAATCAGGGTGAGAAACCAACCACATATACCGTCTTCTTTTGGGTCATGCCTCCAAAGAACTATAGTTTTCATTTACATTTGTAACCTCTGCCAAAGTAAGTCAGACCCAGCTTATTATTTTTCTCTGCTGTCCCTTTTTTCTTTTTCACAGGAGTGTCATTCAGTGAGATCTATCTCTTGCTGAATATTCTTAGAGGTCTTCATAGTGAAATTTACCCAGATGCTACATACCTGAAATCTATCAGTACAAAATCTGTGACCTTTATCAAATAAGTCTCAGGAGCATCATCTTTTGTGTACCTATTTCTACCTTCAAACAAATAATGTAAGAACAAATATATATCACTATGTGTGATAATGCTGCTAGCAATACGGTGACCGAAACTTTTAATTCTGGGGGCAAAACTCTTGGGATAAAAGGACAAGATTGTGACAATTTCTTATGAATTGGTAAACTGTTAATGAGCATGGCAGAGAAAATAGGTAGAAGTAGGAATTTTCAAAATGAACTATGCAAGGAATGCATTGCCTTAAGGCTCTGGGTTCAAGACTAACATGTTTAAGAAAAAGCAGGGAGGTGAGTATGAGTAAATTTGAGGATTATAATTATTCAAGGTAGTAAAAACAAAAAGAAGTGCCTAAGAATCCAGAAGGATCTCTCACAAATAGTTGAAGGGCAATTAAAAGAATAAATACTGCTCAGTGTAAGTGTAAATTGATGCATCCTGAGGCAAAAAAAGGGAGTAAAATACCCAGTGATGTGGTCTGAAGTGACAGTAATTAATTAAGGGGGGGGAGGGGAAATTAAGGTATGGTAACCCAACCCCTTGGACCCATCCATGCAGTTTTCTTGGCAAGTACAGAAATGCCTTCCAATGCCTTCTTCCAGGATGATTTATGATTTCTTAGTCTAGCTACAGCTCTGGTATTCCTCACTTATCTCTCATTCAAACACTAATTAGGGTCCATCCGTGTTTAATTTCTAAGCTGTCATTGCTACTGTGTATTCACTAATATTGACTATGAAAAAGCTGAGGTAATAATTATTCACAAAGAGATCCAGTGTTTTATCGTGTGATCGGTCATGCAGTATATGTTTCCCACAGAGTTCTTGATAAGATGCAGAGAAAGATCTGGAACAACCTTTGTATATGGAAGGGTTAAACATTGGATTTTTATTTTCAGTTTAGAAATAATGCAAGTCAGGGGAGAAATGACTGGGGTTTGTAAAGTAGGTGTGTTGTGGAAGAGGCATAAAGGGATGAGAGAGAAAATGAAGTACTTAGTGGTGTAATGTAACTGCTGGAAGCCCTCAGAGATATAGCAGCATACAAATTTAATGAATATCATGTAAAATTAATATGACTAATATCTGTTTCTCTATGTTATTAATATCTGCTTTTCTTATAGGTGGTAGGAAAATTTCATGCAATAACATTCCTTTCAAATAGATGAACATTTTCTATAATCTCAGGCTCTGTAGTGGTTAGGATTGCTGTTGTCACATGGAGAAATCCTGTAGGATTTATCAGGGTGTTTACCACCAGTGAGGAAGCTTTGACTAACGTCAAAGTGATGAGGAAATGGATTAAAATATGTAGGGAGAGAGACCATCATATTGGACAGAGCATGTGTTTTGTGTGCTGAAGGCTCCAGGTGCACTCCTTGGCATCTCCAGTAAGAAGGAAGTGGGTAATGGAAAAGTTCTTCCTATGATGAGAACATAGGGAACTCTTCAGCAGGAAAAATAGAAATGGATGAAGAAGCTAGAAAGACGCTATTTTCCTGGTATAAGGGAATAACCTGTGTTCAAGTACACTTTTGCTTAAACTAATGGAAATGTTCAACTACTGTTTCACATGGAACCCTTCTCCACTTCGGCCTTCAAATTTCTTATTTGAATATTTGCTACTACCACCAAGATCTGCGCCCATGGCAGCTCCAACTGGGCCCACGCCCTAGGCTTTAGCTCTGTGGCTTCGCGCTGCTTGCATTGTTTGAGCTCGAGGTCCATCACTACTGCCCTCCAGTACCACTCATGGATCTGGTCAGGGGCCCCTTGGTAAACACACACATTTAGCAGTTCACAGTCCAGGCTGTCTTTGAAGAAGTAGACCAGTATCCTCTCTGGCCATTCTCTGGCTACTGCCACAGCCTCCCAGCCCCTCTCCAGAACTCTCGGACCTATTCTTTGTTTTAATTTTTCAGGAACTTATTTCCAGATAAGGGGGAGGTCCGACTGTCACCTCTGAAGTGAACCTGGCTGAAACCATCTTGTGTTGCCTCATAGTTTTTACAAAGCCTAAGAGAGGAAAGGGAGGGGGGAAGTAGATAGCCCAGCTGAAGCCATCTTGTGCACAGTTGCCAGGAAATGGTAATGTGGCATCTGGATAGAACTGCGTTTTTGTTTTTTTTTAGGATGAGTGTGAGCAGCATTTGGGGGTGAAGGTATATGTCCTGTCTTGATCATATTCTCATCCACAACAGATAGATTAGACAGAATGAAAAAAAGGAATATTGCTGAAGCTTAATGATGCTCAAAAATCTTACTAATTGGACAATAACACTTTTAAGTAGAAGAAAGGCTGATCAGTGCTGAGGGCGAATAGCTGCATATATGTTCCACTTCCATTCCAAAACGTTTACCTATTTTCTGGGAGTATTTGGGAGGAAGGGAAGAAAGTCAAGATAATGGCTATAACACTGCACAAAAAGCACCCATCTTAACCATTTTGATAGGCTTTCTAAAGACACCGCTGCTATTCATAACAATTCAGTAACTGTTTCAGGCTGGGAAAGGGAGATGCATTGAGTCTTATTTTTGAAATTTGGTGACCTGGTGACCATCACTGGAGCGGACTTTTCAGCCGTTTCCTTATGCAAGGCTTTTTTGAAATGAGACCAGTATGGCCCACTCCAACAGCAGTATTTCATTCTTAAAAACAAGGTGAATTTAAGTTACAATTGAAGATGCTGCATCATCAATCAACAGCTCCTTTTAAATCTCACGTACACAAGAAAATATTGAAATAAAGAATATCTGAACCTGTGGAAATGACTTCTGAAAACATGAAATGCCTATCCAGACATCAAAATGACGTAAACTTAAAAGAAAGTTGAAAACCAAATGCACGAAGAAATTTTCAGCTGGGAAAATAAAAATGTTATTAATTCTCATGCAGTAGTGGCTAATTTATTTCTTAGGTCAATATAAACTAACTAAAAGTTATTTGGAAGCCCCAGAGAATGAGGTAATTTCTTCTTTCCTCAATGAATGTTAGCCATGGAAAATATCACTGGATCCCTTTATTTATCAGCTCACACGGTTTTTCCCCCCTGAATTTGATTTTTTTTTAAAAAAAAAAAGTTTTGGTTAATGTTACATTAACCAAATGTAACATGAGAAAGAAGATTTATTTTTTGTTTGGCCAATGTATGTAGTTTTGTACCACAAAGGATCAAAGAGACAAAGTGACCTGCAATGAAGTGAAGGAAAAAGAAAAAAAAAAAAAACAGCAGAGGGGACTATTTTTAAAATATTTATTGGGCTGAGATCTGATAACAGAAAAGATGAGGAGGAAGGTAAACCATTCCAGACTCGACTGCAGAAAATATGACTTCTGTAACAGAGTGGTCAATGCCTGGAATGCACTACCAGACTCTGCAGTCTCATCTCAAAACCCCCAAAACTTTAACCTTAAACTGTCTACTGTTGACCTCACCCCGTTCCTAAGAGGTCTGTAAGGGGCATGCATAAGTGCACCAGCGTGCCTACCATCCCTGTCCTAATATTCCTTTTTACTTACTCTTTTCATGTATTCAAATTATATTTATACTTTAACTGTTATCTTATATATGCTTGACATATAAACTTACGATTATGATTATGATTATGATTATTTGAATAGTGTTTTCTCCCCCTTCCCACCCAAACTTGAAAAGTGGATTAAGCCTCTTGATAAAGAGTCAGATTATAGAAACAGGAAGAGCCAGAGAAGGGACCTAGAGTTCCTTAAGACCACTTAGTCTACCTATATCCTGCTATGTGTAATTCAGCTGGTTTTGTTTTTTTTTTAATTGTTCACATATTGCTTGCATGGCCCCAAGAATGTTCTGTTCATTTTTCAAAGTATGTATTGGTGGACATGATCATGTCAGCATTTCCTTCGAAAATTACCTCCAATTTAGAGATGATGTCTCTGGGCAAATGTAGTAGCGTTCATCTTTCCCACAATTCAGTTCACCTCCTGATGCTCCTGTCTTTCTCAGTCATAGCCCTTGATTGTAAACTTTTGAAATTCCCCTTTATGACATCACTGACTAACTGCAGACACTTGTTCTGTTATTATAGCAGCCGCCTTTTGGAGTGGAAGCACAGATGCCTATTTTAGTACAAACAGAAGACTTTATTAAGTAACCAGCTTCTTAATTCATTCGGGCTAACTATCCCTTAGCTATTGTAACAGTTAATAAGTGATCCAGTGATATGAAAAGGATGAGGTATAGTTCTCAGGAGGGCTGTTCGAACAAAGTCTCCTCCCATTCTGGTGATCTTGCTAAGGAATATTTATCTATTGTAGGTAGTCAAAATGAATTGCTTTCCTGTAGCCTGACAAAGCTGTTTTCTTTTGAAAGAGATGGAGTTCTGAGTGAGTTCACCTCTTTTTACAAATATCATTGGTGAAGTGGTTCGGGAATAATGAGAGGTACAAGCAAGCAAGTGACAACAGCTCTTTAATATACAGTGAGACTTCAGCAAAAACTCAGGGGCTGCAGTCCTCCTTATATACAATCCAGGAGGGACTGTCAGCCAATCAGAAACGTATGCAGGTTTGAATCTCCCGCTTAAAAGTATCAATATATAACACCCCTCCCTTCCCAGAAGGCACTAATACTCAAAAATTAACATATGTACAGACAAAATCTCGCAGGTGCTTAGGACGAGTTCTCGCCCTAGTTGACCTGCGCAGTTCAGAGTCTGGTGGGGCGTCGAGCTGGTCGGAGGGACTCTTTGTCTCTCCCGGCTCCGCCAGGGCTTGTCAGCTAAGTATTCTCGCGACCCCGGGCTTGAGTTAGCTGTTTTGGAGAAGTGGTCAGAGTTAGGCTCGGAGATGTCTAAGTTAATATTCGCCTCGCCTACCACCCTTTTCCTAAGCTGGTCTATGTGGCGCTTCCAGAGTCTATCTACCCCAACGTCCACTGTGTACGATTTTGGGCCAGTTATTCCCACTATGGTTCCTGCAACCCATAGAGGACCGCTGGCATAATTGCGCGCGAACACCGGGGACCCGACCTGAAACTGCCTTAGACCACAGGTCTCTCCCTTAAAGTTTTCGTGCGAGTAGTTAGGGTGAAGCCTGTCTAACACGCACCGGAGCTTCCTTCCCATGAGGAGCTCTGCTGGGCTCCTCCCTGTTGTTGTGCATGGTGATGCATGCTGAACCGCTAGGAATTGATCTATCCTGGCCTGCCAGTCCCCATTGTCTAATCTGGACAGTGCTTCCTTAGCTGTCCTGACAAAACGTTCAGCCAATCCGTTGGAAGCCGGGTGAAATGGAGCTGATAGGGCATGGCGGATTCCCAGGCCGGCCAAGTAACTTTCAAAAAGGGTTGCTGTAAATTGAGGCCCGTTGTCCGATACCAAGGTATCCGGCAGGCCGTGGGTAGCAAACAACTTCCTTAGGACCTTGATAACGGCTTCGGCCGTTGTAGATGGCATCAATATGATTTCTAGCCATTTTGAGTAGGCATCCACAACTATTAAAAACGTTTGGCCATGGAACGGGCCGGCAAAATCAATGTGGATCCTCCCCCATGGGCCTTTTGGTTTCTCCCACTCTCGGATGGGCGCTACTGGGGGATCGGGGCGAGACTCCTGGCAGGGTCTGCACTTCCCCACCCACTCGGAAATGACCTGGTCCATGTTGGGCCACCAGACATAGCTGCGGGCTAAACACTTCATCCTAACGATGCCCGGATGCCCTTCGTGCAGTAACTCCAAAACCCTATCCCGTAGTTTCGTAGGAATTACCACTCTGTCACCCCACAGTAAGCACCCCCCTTGCATAAACAGTTCATTTCGTTTGTTGGCAAACCCTTGGTACTCCTCCCCGACCACCTTGTCCGGCCACCCTTTCAAAACCCAACCCATAACAGTCCGGATAACTGGGTCTCTATTTGATGCTTTCGCCACCTCGCCGGAGGAGATGGGCCCCAAAGTTAACGTGTCCAACAAAAGGACGGAGGCTTCCGGCGTTGGGTTGTCCAGCAGGTCGGGAAGGGGGCAACGGCTAAGGGCATCCGCATGACCCAGGGTCCGCCCAGGTCGATGGACGAGCTGGTACGAGTAGGCCGACAAAAAAATTGCCCATCTAGTCAAACGGGGGGAGAGGGCAGCGGGGGTTGGCCTGTCGCCTGCTAGCAGTCCTAGCAACGGTCTATGGCCAGTCACAAGTTCGAATTTTCGGCCATAGAGGTATTCGTGGAACTTCTTAACCCCCGCAATCGCAGCCAGAGCCTCTCTGTCCAGTTGGCTATAGTTTCGTTCTGTGCTGGACAGAGTTCGGGAATAGAAAGCAATGGGCGCCTCTAGGCCGTTCGGCAGTCTATGGCCTAGGACGGCACCAACTCCTACGGGGGAGGCGTCACAGACTAAGACGAGCGGCAGCTCTGCATTGTATTGTATCAGGAAGCTGTCCTCGGATAGGAGTCTTTTCACTGCCTCAAAAGCGGCTGCTTGCGGTTTCCCCCAGACCCATGGTACGTTCTTTCCCAAAAGCTTGTGAAGGGGATCTGCAACTGTGGCTTTATCTTTTAGGAACATGGAGTAAAAATTGAGCAGTCCAAGGAAGGCTTGGAGTTCTGCTTTGGATTTGGGGGCTGGTGCGCTCTTAATAGCTCTCACCTTGCTCTCGGTAGGGTGGATGCCTGTGCCGTCCACCCTGTACCCCAAGAATTCCACAGAGGGAACAGCTATCCTACACTTGTTCCTTTTGAGTCTTAGTCCCGCTTCTCTAAACCTAGACAGGATGTTCCGTACCCTGTCCCCCAGCTGGTTTTCGTCCTGAGCGCTGACTAAGACGTCATCGAAATAGGGCACCACTCCCGGGAGTCCTTGCAATAGGCGCTCCATGGTGCTTTGAAATAAACCGGGTGCGACGCTCACCCCAAACTGGAGCCTGGTGCATTTAAATGCACCTCTATGAGTTACGATCGTTTGTGCCTCTGCCGTGGCGTCGTCGACTGGTAACTGTTGGTAGGCTTGGGCCAGGTCTAATTTGGCAAAAATTTTTCCGGGCCCCAGGGAGTGTAGTAGATGGTGCACGATCGGCACCGGATAGGCGCTCGGCTGCAAAGCCTTGTTGATCGTGCACTTGTAGTCGGCGCAAATTCTTATTGAGCCGTCGGATTTAACTGGGTTCACTATGGGGGTCTCCCACTTAGCATGGTCAACGGGAACCAACACCCCTTGCTTAATCAACTTGTCTAGTTCCGCATCGATCTTCGGTTTCAATGCGAACGGTACTCGTCTGGCCTTCAGTCTTACTTGGGCTACGTTGGGGTCTAAGTTTAGTGAAATAGGGGTCTCCACATACTTGCCCAACGTGTCCCCGAAGACGTCTTGGAACTCGGACAGGAGGCTGTCTTTCAGGGTTGATCTGGACATCAGGTGGGCGCCGGTGAAGCCCATGCCAAGGGCTCGGAACCACCCCATGCCCAGGAGACTAGGAAGCTGCTTCGTGACGATGGTCAGTGGCAGGTCTCTTTTGTAGTCTCCGTAGGTGACCCGGAACGTGCCCACGCCTTCGAGGGGGACTCGGTTCCCCTGGTAGTCTAGGATACGTAGTCTCTGCTTGGAGAGTTGATCCTTCCGGAACGACGGCAGGAGGGTCTTTAGGGTCGTCCACGACATTATGGAGAGAGCTGATCCGGTGTCGATCTCCATTGAGCACGGCTTTCCGTTGATCTCGACCACCGTGCTGACCTTGTCTTCGATTGCCGTGCTGGCCTGGTCGATGTGTATGCTGCGGCCATCTCGCGGTTCAAATTCGCGCCATTTTTTCGCGCCGCCTTCTCTCGTTGGCTGCTTCTGGCGCGCTGATTCCGGTTGGCTGTGGCGCTCACGTGGTTTGTGTCTTCTGGGCAGAATGGCTCTGCAGACTCGCGCCAAGTGCCCTTTCTTCTCGCAGCGCCTGCAAATAGCCTCTCTGTATTTGCAGGACAGTCTATCATGGTGCCCGCCACAGCTGGGACAGCTTCGCCGGGGGCTACCAGTGTCTTTTCTCTGGTGCTCCGTTCGGAAGACGTCCTCATCCGACTCGGACTCCGAGCTGGATCCGGCGTCTTCTCTGTGCACCGGGGCAGACTTGGGGCTGTCTTTGCTGGTCAGCGGACGCTGCAGCGTTTCAGCGGCCTTTGTGGAGGCTTCGTGAGCCCTGGCCTCGTCTAGGGCTCCGGCAAGCGTCAAATCAGGCTTGGCGAGCAGACGCCGTTGCAGCCTAATGTCCCGAACACCACAGATCAGTTGCTCAAGCAACGCATCGTCCAAGTCTCTGTAGTCGCAATGGGTTGCGGCTTTTCTCAGGCTGGCCATGTACGCGCTGACCGGCTCTCCCTCTCGTTGAACGCGCTGCCTCAGTTGGTATCGCTGCACGAACTTGGAGGGGACGGGAGCGTAGTGAGCCCGGAGAGTTGCCATCAGGGTGTCCCAGGAGACTGTTTGAACCGGCGTTGGCTCACACAGTGACTCGGCCATCTCGAACACGTCCGGTCCGCAGTGGCTTAGGAATAGGGCTCTCTTTCGATTAGCCGAGAGGCCCTGCATGTCGCTGGCTTCTAGCGAGCATTCAAACCTCGTTAGGTACAAGACCCATTTTTCGCGGGTCGGATCGAAAGGCTTGGGCGGAACGTAGGCAGACATGTTTGGTATGCCTCCTGTGGTTCGCCTCGTCGCCTAGCTGAAGCTCGTGGTCTCACTGGTTGGCTTCTTGTAGCCTCAATCCCACCTTCGTCGCCAATGAAGTGGTTCGGGAATAACGAGAGGTACAAGCAAGCAAGTGACAACAGCTCTTTAATATACAGTGAGACTTCAGCAAAAACTCAGGGGCTGCAGTCCTCCTTATATACAATCCAGGAGGGACTGTCAGCCAATCAGAAACGTATGCAGGTTTGAATCTCCCGCTTAAAAGTATCAATACATAACAATTGGGTAATGTTCTTTTGCATGAGCTAACTGCAACCTGGAACATTAAATAAGAGGATCCTTGTAAACAAGCATTAGTCTCTCTCAAAAGTCATCATGGTTTGGCCTAAGATGTTTTGTTGCTTGAAAGAGAATGGCTAAGGAATAACAGCACAATGGAATAACAGAGTTGGAAGGGATCTTTGGAGGCCTTCTACTGGACTAGAAGATCTCCAAAGAGGCTTTGCTGGCTGAGGAACTCTGGGAGTTGAAGTCCAGAAGCCTTAAAGTTGCCAAGGTTGGAGACCCCTGTTCTAGTCCAACCCCCTGCTCAAGCGGGAGACCCTATACCCGTGATGGCGAACCTATGTCACGTGTGCCACAGGTGGCATGCAGAGCCATATCTGTGGGCACACGAGTGTTGCCCTATCTCAGCTCCAGCGCGCATACTGGAGGCTTCTGGAGGACATCCATGGGGGTGGGGAAGGCTGTTTTTGCCCTACCCAGGCTCCTAGAAAGCTTCTGGAACCTGGGGAGAGCGAAAAACTGGTCTTCTGGTTCCTCCAGAAGTTGGGAAATGGGCCGTTTCCAGCCTCTGTGGGGGTGAGGAAGGCTGTTTCCACCCTCCCCAGGCTCCTTGAAAGCCTCTGGAGCCTGGGGAGGGCAAAAAACAGGCCTACTGGGCCCACTGTGCCATCATGTGCCAAAAGCGGGAGGAGTGCGGGGGGGGTTGTGCACACATGCGCAGGGGGGAGCATTGAATTATGGGTATGGGCACATGTGTGCGTGACCCCCCCCACCCGATCCCTGCTTTGGCACGTGATGGCAAAAAGGTTAGCCATCACTGCCCTATACCATTTCAGAGAAATGGTTGTTCAATCTCTTCTTAAAAACTTCCAGTGTTGAAGCACCCACAAGTTTTGGAGGCAAGTCGTTCCACTTGTTCTCTAAGTTTCTTCTTAGTTCTAGGCTGGGTCTAGAAGGATCTCATCTCTTCTGATGTCCATATGCTTCAGGGGCAGGTTTCAAAACCCGTCGCTACTGGTTGACTTGTGGGCACACTTGCACTTGCGCTCCAGCATGTCCGGGCGAGTGGGCAGAGCCTCCCATCGCTGCCACTACCAGTTCGCCCGATCTGGGGTGAACCGGTAGTAGCCCACCACTGATATGCTTGTATATACATCCACCCACACATAATGCATAATACTCAAGGAGGATCATGGTATTTTTCACCCTGACATAGAAAATCACATAAAATTCTATCCCTCCCCAGAATCCAAAATACAGTAATAAAGGAATTAAGTACAATAATATTTTTTTAAAAAAAACAAGATTTAATTTCTGCTCTTTTTGGGACACTTCAACCAACTGCTTAGTCATCTTCACTCTGCCATCTTCTGCAGACTGAAGGTCTCTTCCAATTGCTTTCAAGTGCCACAAGTTGTTCCCAGTTAACAATTTTTTTAAAAAATATTTATTTATTTATTTATTTATTTATTTATTTATTTATTTATCTTAGTTAGTTAGTTAGTTAGTTTATATAATCGCCCAACTTGCTCATGGTGGTTCCAGGCATCTTATAGAAATTAAACCCCAGGTATAAAACCCATTAACCCTTCCCTCAGTGACAACAATCAAATAGCAATTTAATAGTAATTTTTATTAAAAATTACAACTACGATGATAAAAATAATACTAACCTAAAAACATCGAATTGAAGTTTTTCTTTGGGCATTTTGTGGGTCTTTTAGGGTTAAATGGTATCCAGTCAAGGGCTGTTGTCTTTCAGAGGTGATATGTTCATCATGGAACTTGACTTTGCCATTTCCAGGAAGCTATCTACTTCATTATGTCACATACTCCTCACATGGATCCTGGTGGCAGATCCATTATTTCTTACCTTATCATGTTGTATTACATTAAAAATTTGCCATTCCATGCTTCTTCCTGCAACTTGCATCTTCTGTACTGCTTTCGGGTTTAACATACAATTTCACAGCCTTACCTCAGCACAAATAGCTTACATGGATTAAACCAGTGATGGTTTCCTCCTGGTTCGGTCCGGTTCGGCCGAGCCAGTAGTGGTGACGATATGACATCACCGAACTGGTTCTCCCCCCAGCCCTCCCACCCCCCACCCCCCACGTTATTCTTACCTTTTATTTGGTCCCACCCCCAATCTATTGCTGCCTCCTGAGCCCCAGCTGATGACTAGAGGGAAAAAAAATCTGTTTAAACTCTTGCCGCAGGGCTTCAAAGGGCCGTCCTACAGCTGATCAGAGTTAAAAGCAAACAAATGAGCCGGGTCGTAAGTGCGAGGACTGGTCGTAAGTGTGAGAACCTTCCAGAAATGACTCTGACAAGCTAGCCACGCCTACCTAGTCATATGACCTCCAAACCACACCCACAAAATAAGCCACGCCCACAAAACCGATAGAAAAAAATTTAGAACCCACCCCTGGATTAAACACTTTCCTCCTTAAGCAGGTTTGGTGTGTTGATTTTAAATACCACATGAAATTGTCCAAATGCGATACAGACAAAAGGACAAGGACATATTTTCACAGGCATAAAATAAGAGACACATTAATGCAGACCTGGAGGGAAATAAGGCAAAAGCAGTATACGAAAGTCCCGAAATGGCTCTCCACAATGGAGGCCATAATATATCCTAATGTCTTAGAAATTGGAAAAATGTTCAAGTACAAGGACATTTTAGATAGTGGTGGGAATCTCAAAACAAATGAGGCGTTAAAAGAACAAGGCATCCATATTGACTGGTGGCCGTATGTACAAATTAAATCCCAATACCAAAAAGACAAGGAGGAATTTGGTATAGAAATAGGAGCCAATGGGCTCGATAAGATATGGATGGGAACGGAAAATAAACTATTAGCCAAATTATATAACTATTTGCTTGAATATGATAGGATAGAGGAGGTAGTCAAAGAGCAAATGATTGCATGGGCTAAAAATATTGGACACAGTATAAACCTAGACAAATGGGAAACAATCTGGAACAGTAATCTTAATTTGACAAGGGCAGTAGCGTATAAAGAAAACCAATATAAAATGCTATACAGATGGCATTTAGTCCCTACTAGGATAGCAAAAATTTACCCTAAGACGAGCCCAAATTGTTGGAAATGTAGCCACCATCAAGGCACCTTCTATCATATGTGGTGGACATGCCCTGAAGTGACGAAATTTTGGAAAATGATTCGAAGATGGACTCAAGAAATAACAGAGGAAAATATCGATTTGGCACCCGAAACTTTTCTCCTGGGAATACTGAAAAGGGCATATGAGAAAAAAAAGAGGTACCTAATTATGCATATCATTACAGCTGCCAGAATAATATATGCACAGTATTGGAAAGAGAAAGGGCTGCCACCGAAAGAACATGTAATTAGAAAAATATTAGAATGTGCTGAGATGAATAAGTTAACATATGTGATAAACGAAAAAGAGAACTCGGAATATTACACAGTGTGGGAAATGTGGTATAAGTGGATGGAAGATAAAAGTAAAAGAATAAGGGAGGGTGCAACTATCAATAATAATCAAGTAATTAGGGAACACCATGTATATAATCTCTATATATTTATGAACACCGCTAAACCGAAAATTGTTAAATTGTATTATCATGTATTTCAATTAAAAAAAAATTAAAAAAATGAGTAGATACAATATTTAAAGTATAAGATAGCCAATTATTTAAATGTATATTATTTTAAGAAAAATACATGTAACATTTTTTTTCTAAAAAAAAAAAAGAAAGAAATTGTCCAAATGCTCTCAAACCTAGTACAATACAGTTCAGAGCTTCTTTTGTGACATCACCCTCCATGGTAACCTTTTGACTGAGGTAAGTGCTGATTTTCTCTAGTTCATCATTTTCCATTTTGACTGGCAACAGTTGGAAGTAGTTGTACATCATGACTTGTGTCATCTCCAAATTTACTTTCCAGCTTGATAACTTGCTGCCATCATTGAATTATGTTATTTGTCTTTGAAGATTTTCACCACTGTTGGAGAAAAAAATCAAAAGGTAGGCTGTTAAGTTGTTCACTACTGATCTTATTTTTACCTTTGACCAGTTCAGTCATTTGGATATGTCTTGTAGACTTTCTAAGAAAAGTTTTGGTAGACTTTGAATACCTTGCCACACTCCTTTTCGCATATTGATGATGATAGTTTTTTCATTTATGTAGAAACTATGACATTTCTGTATGTTGATTTCAGGATCGTATCTCTTTAGGGCTTCAAATATAGCACTCAGTTTAACAGAGCCAAACATTTTTTCAAAGTCAATAAAGATAAGGCAAATTGCTATACTTGATAATGGGATGAACCACTTGCATATGATCTGTAATGTTAAATTAATATTTCAAATCAGTTTGTTCCTTTGGTTGAACAAAGTCCAGTATCATTTTGATCTATTTTGAAATAATCCGTGGGAAAAGTTTGAAAAGAACAAAAAGAAATCTTATAATTCTGTAGTTTCTTATATCTTCTTGATCATCTATTTTTCCCCTGTGATAATGCTTTGGCATCTTTTCGTCATGATGGCATATTTCTTTGCTGCAAGCAGCAGGTAAATATTTTTTACTGATATTTGTGTTTCATGATTTAAAACATCTCTTGAAACATTCTGTTCTGTACAGCTGTTTAGTCATATTTAAGACTGCAAATAGCATCTTCTGATGGGATTAGGGATGTCAGTCCAGTATTTTGGAGACCTGGGAACAGAAATGTTTGATGCATTTTAAAATTTCTTGCTGATTTGTTGTGATTGAATCATCCAATTTCTTGATCTTGAAGCGTTGTTTCCACCTGTTAGTTATTGTTTCATCTTGTTTGAGCTTTTGTTCTCTTAAATGGTTGTCTGCATGAACCGTAAATTGGACTTTCTAATATCTTCTTTCACTTGCCTTCAAATGGTCTTGTTTAGTCTAGTACATTCTACATGTTCTACTCAACCCTTTCCATTATTGTTATTTCTGCATCATTTATTTAGTCTCTTCTGAAATTTTGTTTTTCAAACAGTGCTTCTTGGTACCACTTTCTTTGATAACAATTGATTACAAAGTTTGATAACAGAATCAATAATTATGTTATTGATAACAGAGTTTAAGTGTAGCACAAGTGGCTTCAGCTAAACTGTTTCGGTTCATTTATTGAGTGCACTCAAATAATGTGATAATTTCAGCTGGAATGCATCTTTCTGACTGTAAAATATTTGAATGCTGCAAATTTGTCCTCTTCTGTCTGATATTGGTTTTTAACATTGAGATCACTGTACTAGTTTATATATCTATGGAGATTACTAGTCTATGATAATTTGCCAGTGTGGAGTAGTTGAGTATTGAGCACTCCATAAACAGAGATTGATTACTGGACAAAATAATATATTTCACTAACAATTGAAACATAGAGTTTTGCAAATCCATTTTGACATTTCACTTTCTTTTGTATCCATGAAGAAAATACTTTATACTTTATCTTTCTGTGAATTCTATTCTTCTTTACACATAGATGCAGGCACACACTGCATACACATCCACCTTCACAAACTCAGGCTTCAGTTCTAAAACTAAAAGGCTGTAAGGCTAAGATTCAGCTTCTTACCAAGATAATTTTATAACCAATTCTAGAAATTTTGTTAGTGCAAAACAAAACAAAACAAAAGTCAATGTGTGTTTCAATAGTAAAACAAAGTTTATATAGCAGAGCTAAGATTCAAGCTCTACATCTCTTTTTCCCATCTATGTGTCCTCGCAAGCTGAGAGTCATGAATTGTTAGCAGGGGAGGCTGGCCTCAAACCCTCTGCTTCTGATTTTGCTTGAGTTAATCTTTACATACAGACATTCTGAATTCTTATGGACAATTGCATCTCTTCCCTCTACCTATAGGAACCACCTAACCCACTGATTCTCAGCCCTCATATGTGGACTACAACTCTCAATGGTCCTGAGTCAGGATGGTAAATATATATTGACATACTCATCCGCTCATGCTTTTGTCTTTTCCTGACAAGATCTTGAAGGAATAAATATTCTACAACATATTCATGATCTTGATGATGATATGGTCAGGGGCTGGCATCTGTAAAGCTCTTCCTGGCTAGTTTGGTTTTGGCTCTGGCTGCAGAAGAAACTGAACACCTGTTGTATAATGCATGAGATAAAGTTATGCTATTTTACATAATAGAAGAATCATGTTATAGAATTATTGTTACATATATTATTGAATAGTAAGCAAGGACTGATATGTTTTGAATCAGAGCTGCAGTACAAGGGGAGATGAATCTAATACTCATCTAGCTAACAAAAAATGTTCTTTTGTGCTGAAAGTTGTAACAAAACCTCCCATTGAAAGAGATAGGAAAACCTATTTTCTATACAAAATGTCAATATATAGAGAAGACTTTTCATAAAGTTTGTTTAAATATTTCATTTGTATACCACCGACCTTTCCTAATATACCTTAGGATATCTTCCCTCATTTTATTCCCACAAGAACTTGTGAGTTAGATTGGAGGGAGAGGGAGAGGGAACTTCCAAATCCCTCACCGAGCTCTATTTTAAAAGCAGGAATACTCAATATACTTTTAATATAATGGTGAATTAATTAATGACTGGGTTACAGTTGAAATGCTGAAAGCTGGTGGTCACAGTTTACATAAGACACTAGCAAACCTATACTCGAGATGCCTCAGATGGCTTTTAGATGGCTAAAATGATATGATGATAATGATGATGATGATGATAATGATGATGATGATGGCAATTAATATGATTAAATCACAGGATAAAAGATAGTCTGAGGGGTTTTTTGGATCCTTGTATTATACTAAGGTAATCAATCCATCACTGTCTCCATTTTTCCTTCATTTAAATCAGGGGATAATAGCTGATTTAAGCATTTTTGGTGATGATTCTGGTCTATTCAAAATAAATATATTCTTGTAATGGAAAAATACATACAGGTGGTAATACAGTATATGAATATCTTTCCTTGGTAACTGCTCTGGTTCGGCAATAGGCTCTTGAAACTGTTTCAATTGCTTCAGGTTTTTTAAGTTGACATTTAATTGTGTTTGATGATTTTATTTACGATTGTTCAGGTTTTGGTTTAGTAACTTAGGTAAATAGTAGCATACACACGGTTTAATAAAAATATGATAGATTAGTCATGTTTGTTAGAGTCATAGCTAGAAAAGAAACTGATTTTTATACCAGGCTTCTGTCCAAAATTTTCTAAATTATTTTGATACAGATATGAAGGAATTTCAAGAGTATTGTGCACAGGAGAGATGAATGACAGATGGTTTAACAGTTACCATGACATGCATCTAACTTACACAAAGTATGTTCCTACCTTAATATATTAGGCAGCTGTTCACAATGGAGCGATGACTAAAAATCTGAAAATCCCTGTTCAGAAAAATCACGAAACAACTAAACATTACATTTTTCAGTGTAGACTGCACATTTTTCCTGCCTTTGTACTAGATTGCCTTTACTAAAATCTACAGTTAGTTGGGCATTGCCATTAGATAAATAAACAGACATAGACCTTTGTAGAAATTTTCCACCCCTTGCTATAAGAAGATCTAGTCTAGTGTTCTTATGTTTTAAAGTTCTCTTTATTCAAACTTCTTCTGTTCCTTCTCTCAATTGCTAAATTTTCTTTCAACCCCCACAAATTCCTGCAGCTCCTAACTGCTTTATTTGTAATTCCTATGTTACTGCAATGCGACCAAGCTGTTCTTTGAGCCTACAGTAAATCAGCCTTCCAATTTCTGCCAGATGAGAAAATTTCAATTCTTCTTTAAACCCCTTCTTCAAGGCAAGATCCAAGGTATTGAATTAGGTGTGATCCACACATTCTTTTTTATTACAAGTTGGACATTGCCTAATTTAATTGAGTTTAAGTGTCCTTTTCCCCAGAGGAGTTGCTCAGTTGCTCTGTTTGGCAAGAAGATGCTTAGGTTCCTTCCTAACCAAACAAATGTCTGCTGAGGAACGAAAAAGAGGCAGGATTTATCAACAGTGCAAAAGACAATTGGCAAAAGAGTTTCATGTGCATGGAAGGTCATTTAAAGTACAAGGTCAGGGTGCCAACTGGGTTGGATCTACCCAAAGGTGCTTTTTCAAAAGACATTTTGTTTCTCATCCAAGAAGCCTCTTCAGAACTGTTCTTGGATGAGAAGTGAAATGACTTCAAGGAAAAACAAAGACCAATTGCCTTTTGAAAAAGCATCTTTGGGACAACCATGACCTGGATGACTGAGAATCTCCATAGACATTTGGGTTGGATCTAAGTGTGCTGTTCTAGAATTATAGCAGACGGTCACAGGGGCTTACAAGATAAAATGTTGGATCATCTCCAGCTAGCCAGCTCTGTAACCTAAGTCTCAAGCTTTGGCATTAAAGCAACTAGTTTGTACTAGATTAATTCATAATCCTGGTTAACCTGGGAGCAGTAATAGACCATTATTTCCAAGTAGTTATCTTTCCCTGAAGCCTTGGGCTTCTATATCTTTCAACTTTATGGCTCTTAGCCCATTGCTTATAGTCTTGGGGACTTGTAAGATGCTAAGAAAGTTCATATTGCTGTCTGGAGGGCCTGCAGCTACTCAATAATTGAGGCCATTTCCCCCTGGTTTTCCCTCTGGGTTCAGATTCCCAGGGTACTATTTATTCACTGGTGATGAGTCCTCTACAGGGACTCATCTGTCAGTCACTAACTATAGTGTCTGGGTTGATCTAACACATTAACCCAAGGCTAAACTTGATCAAAACATAGCTAACTTTTATAAACTTTAATTTGTAGCCAATTCAACAAACTGTGATAAAAGAAATATCACACTGCAAAACATGAATTTGTGGGCTATAAATTGTTCAGCTGTTTAGGTTTCATACACTATTTTAATGTTAGCATTATGATAACTAACATTTAATAAGAAGCTGTGGATCATCATGGCATGAATCTGCAATAACAATAAATGCTTCCTTTCATGTAGGAACTCTTTAAACTCAAATTAGATCTTTGGCTTCTCTTGTCAGCTTTCTTGTATCCAACCTTCTTGGATAACGTTCTGCTCAACAACAATGATTTCTGTGTCACACATTTGCTTACACAGACCAATTATTTGCATTTAATAATAAAAAGATTTAGCTACTTATTGGTAGTCTTGTGCCGGACATTATTCCAGAACTGAAATAACCAAAGAAGGATTTACTGACATTTATAGATATTCTTCAAAATTGGGGACCTCTCAATCTAGATGACTGAAAAAGCAATCGCAAGGCATGGTTTGGGAAAGTAGCAAGCCTAGCTACTTTTCATAAGTAAATTCAAAATATAAAAGTTGAATGTTGGCCTCTTACAGAATAGAGCTTAATAAGAACTTGTGGATTTCATAGTTAAATTCAAAGACTTTCACAGATAAGTTAAAGCAGACAGTAAAGCAGGTTTAATTAACCTAGTGTAATCAAGATTATTTTAAGTTCTAAAAACTGAAAATTCTAAACATTCTTTTTAAATGTTGAAAACTATACAAATCTGTTGGAATTTAGTTTAACAGACAGAGATCTCGAAGTAACAGTAACCTTGATGATATTCTGATAGCTAAAGATTTCACAGTGCAGTAGATACCCATAAACTGAATTCTGGATGTTGGCAGTGCATACTTTGAAACACATGGAAAGAACCATAATTCTGTCAAGATAGCCTCAGATGCTACAGGATTTACCAGGGCTGCATTGTTCTGATATGGCTATAAGCATCATCACCTTCAAAACCATACAGTCAGATTCATAGGTCGTACATACAGATGTTTTGCTTATGCTTTACCAGAGTCTGGTGAATAGCAGGAGTGCTTGACACTTTAGGAGTCATCACTGGAAATGCATCTGTGTTTATGAAACTAGGTTAAAAGTGCACGTAAAATGAGAGAAAACTTTGTGACTTCATTCAAAGTTACACTGATGGATTGAAGGCATCACCTGCAGTAGCCTGCCAGGAAAGCATGATGTCTTCCATTACTCTTTCCTGTATCATCATTTCTGTGTACTTAAATATGACGAGGAATAAACCTATTTCCCAATAAATATAGCAATAAGATCTCTATCGATTTACCCACACAATTCTCCATTAGCAATAGTGCCTTTAATGACACACAAGCCTTAAAGGCTATTAAGGTTGTGTCAATTAAATTGTTCTTCCTTTCCTAGTGCTCTCCCTTTAGACCTTTAGAGAAAACAATAGAGATGAAATGGCTTTCTTAATTATTGTCCTCAACCAGGATTATTCCTGAAATGATACTTTGTAAATCCCTGCTTATAAATTTTTTCCAAATTTTCTAAATTCATTGTGACAAGATTGCCTGAATCTATACAGCTTGTTGTTAAATTGTAGGTCTAGATCATGAATATGCACTGTAAGTTCCAAATACACTTGAAAAATATTTTTTTAAAAAAATTATTTTTATTTCTCATAAACACGTTTACATGAACAGTCATTTCCATCCTTTTTCATTCATCTTTTCTTTTAACTTTCATTTTTCATTTTTACTTTTTTGGGACTACTCTTTTACCCTTTAACTTTACTCCAACCTTTCTTCTTCTCCTCCCCTTCTCTTCCTTCCTCTCTCTTCTCCTACTTCCTTTGTTCTTTCTCTCCTTCTCTTTCCTACTTCCCCTTCTCTTCCCCCACTCCTCTCTCCTTCCCCCCTTCTAACCTTCTCCTCTACTCCTCTTTCCCCTCCCTTTTCTTCCTCTCCTTTTCCCTTTCTTCTCTTCTCTCCTCTCCTCTCTTCTCCCTTCCTCTCTCTCTACTCCTTCCCCTCTCTCCTATTGTTTCCCTTTTCAGTTCAAACTAAAGTGGTATTCGAGCAGCCCCGATTTTCTAATTATCTTTATTCTCATTTCAATTTCTTATTCAATTATTATTTATTTTTACTTCATCATTTGCATACATTTTTATAATATCTCACTTTTTTCCCTTTTACCCCCCCTTCCCCTTTCTCCTTTTTCTTGACATCATCTGGGTATCTATTTTTCTAATTGTTTTCTCCCATCTATTCTTTATCTACTTTATTTCTATATCCTTATTCATATTTCTTTTCTAACCAATCATAAAATTTATCCCATGTCTTGAAATACATCGACTCCTCTTTATCTTTTATTCTCAATGTTAATCTATTCATTTCTGCACATTCTAAAATTTTCTTTGTAATTTCTCCTTCCAACGGGATTTTATCTGCTTTCCAGTTTTGTGCAAATACAATTCTAGCCACTGGTATTATATGAATAATCAAATATATATCTTCTTTACTATATTTCTCTGGTACAATTCCCAATAAGAATATCTCTGGTTTTAACTCTATATGTTGCTGCAGCATTCCCTCTAACCATGTTTGTATTTTCACCCAATATTGTTTTGCTTCTTTACACAACCACCACATATGATAGTATGATCCCGGCAACTGGTGACATTTCCAACACTTAGCTTATTTATCTTTAAACATTTTAGCTAATCTGGCATATGCCAACTATAAAATCTCTTAAACACTTGAGAAATATGTAGAGCATTATAAGTAGGTGGACTGTGGAATGTTTAAGCAAATAAACAACTATAATTTCCTATAAGACAGAGGAACAGCATAAAATTTAGCAGAAATGATTGGTGCATGGAATGGAATCTCTCTGCCTGATCTGTTGCTCCATTGACACTCTCTTACTCTCTCTCTCTCTCTCTCTCTCTCTCTCTCTCTCTCTCTCACACACACACACACACACACACACACACAGAGAGAGAGAGAGAGAGAGAGAGAGAGAGAGAGAGAGAGAGAGAGAGAGGGAGGGAGGGAGGGAGAAATAGTGTCTCCACTGATTATTAGAGAGGAAGTTTCTGAAATGTAATATCTCTATTATATCAGCTGCAATTAGCCAACATGAAATTGAATTCTGTCATTCTGTAGATAGAAGACTCTCAGCCTGCCTTTAGGAACAAGGTTAAATAGTAATTATAACTGTAATTTACAAGGTGCAGAAATATGATCCAAAAAGTAAGTACATCTTTTCAAATTTGTTTCAGCTATTTTCTTAGTATTTCTATCAAGGCAAGCAACCTCATAACTTGCTCACTAAAGGCTCCTTAGGTAACAACAACAGTAACAGAGTTGGCAGCCACCATGGAGGTGCTCTTATTGTTGGGAATTCCAAGAATCAGATCGGAGTAGCAGTTGGCTGTCCATTAAAACTAAGTTCACAGCAATTCAGGACCAGGAAAAGAAAGTTATTATTAACAGGCAGCCTAGCTAAACTTTGTGATGGTTTGATGATGGATACAAAATTGAATGGTTTTAAAAGGAGATTGGACACAATCATAGAGGGACATTTGGCCTAGGGAAGCCAGTTTATAGTCTGCACAATCAAAGCCACATGGCTTAAATAACAACTGCTAAGATGCAGCAGTATAAGAGGGAAGCTTGTAAGCAGAAAGCTTTAAACAGTGAAAGGAATCTGTACAGAATAAAACACGGAAGGCAGGAGTATACTTTTTATAAGAAAAAGCTGTGCTTGCATAAAGGTAAATAAAGATAAGCTTTATTTAGGAAATAACATGTTGATAGGAAAACCTTAGTCGTTTAAAGCTGTCTACATCTGAGAGAGGAAGGAAGTGATGAAAGCCCTGTGAATATCAGTCTAAGCACTAGGAAGCATTTTACATGGAGATGTTCAAAGTAAGTCTTTTAGATGAAGAAGAGAGATAAAAGTGCAGAACCATCCTCAATTAACTATCGTAATTCTAAATTTGTGGCCCCTAGTGGTCACTAAGTGTATAGGTACAGAAAGCCAGTGTATGCAAAGTTGAATTTCAACTTTATCTCTTTCCTAACCATATTTGTGGTTGCATTTGGTTGGCAATTATGAGACATGACTCTATGGATTATTACCCCAATCCAGGATGGCACTTTGTATATGATTCAGAATATTAATATATGGTTCAGGATATTATTTCTGCAGACTGAATCAATTTATTTTGCAGGGTATTACCATTTCTTGGTTGGTTCTATTTCTTGATGCCATTTGTTTGATAATTAAATGTACATTTGGCTGCCTAAAATATATGAATTGAAATTATTATTAAGTGAGAAAAGTTTGGAGTCTACAAATAAGCATCTGCTGTTATTAGATGGTAAATGCTATAAGCACTTGGAGCAACCTTTTTCATCTGGAACTCAGAATCGAATTAAACTTCTACTAACATCATCAAGGCCCTAGATTCAGTAAATGCTGCAAGTAGGAATCATGGAAATGAGTAGAAATAATTTTGAAGCAGTATTGTGTATGTTTAAATCAGGATTTTTCAAACTATGTCCCATCAATCCTAGGGTTCTATGAGAATGTGATAGGATTCCACAAGCAATTAAAGACCAAAAGACATTTCTTGAACACAGTCAGTTTTCTATTAACAGATTAACAGATTAACAGAGTTGAAAGGGACCTTGTATGTCATCTAGTCCAACCTCTCACCCAAGCAAGAGATCCTACCCCATTTCTGACAAATGGCAGTCCAATCTCTTCTTGAAAGTCTCGAGTGATGAAGCTCCCACAACTTCCGAAGGCAAGCTGCCCCACTGGTTGATTGTTCTCACTGTGAGAAATTTTTTTTTTTAATTTCCAGGTTAAATCTTTCCTTGTTCAGTTTCCATCCATTATTCCTTGTCTGCCTACAAGTGCTTTAGAAAATAGCTTGACCCTTCCTCTCTGTGGCAGCCCCCCAAATATTGGAAGATTGCTATCATGTCTCACTTGGTCCTTCTCTTCACTAGACTAGCCATGCCCAGTTCCTGTAACTGTTCTTCATATGTTTTAGTCTCCAGTCCCCTAACCATCCTGGTTGCTCTTTTCTGCACTTTTTCTAGAGTCTCAACATCTTTTTTATAGTGTGGTGACCAAAACTGGATGCAGTACTCTAGGTGTGGTTTTACTAAGGCTTTATAGAGTGGTATTAGTACCTCACTTGATCTTGATTGTATCCCTCTGTTAATGCAATTTAGATTGCATTGGCCCTTTTGGCTGCCGCTGCACACAGCTGGCTCATATTTAACGGGTTGTCCACTAAGACTCCAAGATCCCTCTCACAGTTACTGCTATTAAGCCTGGTTTCACCCAGTCTATATGTCTACTTTTGGTTTTTCTTGCCTAAGTATAGGACTTTACTTTTCTCTACATTGAAAAATATTTTTCAAACTATGTTCCATCAATCCTAGGGTTCTATGAGAATGTGATAGGGTTCCACAAATAAAAGTTATTTCTGGAACACAGTCAGTTTTCTATTACTAGAACTTTGTCCCCTGATCAGGGGTTTTAGACTATATTTTTTCAACTAACATGTTCTACAGCCTGAAAAAGTTTTGAACATCTCTGGTCTAATGAAGATATCAATTATATTGCAAACAATTGCAACCTTAGTGCAACTTTAATGTTGTCTACTTATCTAAGAGTTGGATAAGTTGTGGCAATATAATTTAGGAAATGGCAGGAGAGAACTTTTCACTTCACAAAAGAGAGGCAGGAAGAATGGAAAGCTTCTCTTTTCTCAACTTTCTTTCAATTTGTTGCCTGATAATTTGATAGAAAGAGATGTGAGAAAATGATGGAATTCAATCATAATGAATTATATTTGTACATGAGGTAGGGCAAAGAGTTATTTGACCACTAGGTAAAGAAGGAAATTACTTTATGCAAATTCCCAGCAAGTCACCATTAAACAGTACCAGAATCTAAAATCCTAACCACAATGCTATAATTATGGTTTTCAGAATATAAGACTTGAAATGAAATGGTGAGTAATCTATCCATGACTCTCAGAGGAAATTTATCTACTAATGAGAACTAACTGCTCTCTTGAAGTTGCATAGATATATGTACCTTGGACTGATTGATTTATGCTTATGTGAACAAACCTGGAGCCTATGGACAGGCACAGTTGTAAAATACAAAAATAAGAGTATATGTTGAAAATAATTCCTTTTTATCACAACTGAATTACCAGCTCAAAACTGTTTAAAAATGCAAAGAAAAAAGAGATTCATGATAAGTTAAAACAAAATGCTGATTTTTTGTTTCTGTGATTTCCTATTGAGAATATGTTTCCTTGTTACAGATGATGCACAACTTATGTTGAATGAACATAAATGGTGGCCACAATTACAGATACAATCCAGATAGGAAAAAGATAGGAAGGCATATGGGTTTTATAAGGAACCAAATGGGCTAGATCAGATGCTAATGGGAGCAGATGAAAAATTAATTAAGAGGATATATAATTATTTAATAACCATTAAATTGGAGGCAGAACAAGTAAAAGAAACTACCGAATGATCATTTGGGCTAAGAATTTTGGCTATACAATCGAATTAGACAAATGGCAGAAATTATGGAATAGAAACTACAAGCTTACAATGTCAACAGCATATAAAGAAAATCTCTATAAAATGTTTTATAGATGGCACTTGTCACCTGCAAGAATAGCGAATACCGGTATGTACAAAGATAAATCTGTCAAATGTTGGAAATGTAACCAAACACCAGGTTCATATTATCATATGTGGTGGACGGGTCCCAAGCAAAAATATTGTAAGAAAATTTGCATATGGCTAGAAGCTATGATAAAACAACACAGAGACTTGAAACCTGAGATATTCCTGCTGGGCATGCTACCAGAAAAGTATAATAAGGGTAATACATATTTAATTTTACATATTTTAACAGAAGCCAGGATTGTATATGCACAATATTGGGAAAATCAACAAACCCCCACAGATGAAAATATAATTTAAAAAAGAATGGAATGTGCAGAAATGGATAGGTTAACACTAAAAATTAAAGAAAAAGAAGATTCTGAATATTTTATGACATGGGAACTTTTTTACAAATGGTTAGTCAATAGATACAGAGATCAGATGGATGGGTTTATATGAAATATGGATTATACGATAAAGAAAAATTGATTAGTAAACATTTTGATGCTTATATAATTGATGTTAATATGGAAGATAGTATACTTTATAACAATGATTGATAGTATCTACTATGTGCTTGTATGTTGATATGATCATAATGATTACAAGGATGTTTAAATTTTAACACTTTTGTTACCTAGGAAACACACTGTTCAATTTAGAAATGGAATTTGTGATATAAAAACAATAAAAACAATATTTTTAAAAAAATGTAAAGAAAAACGATATTCATAATAACTTAAAACAAAATGCTGATTTTTTGTTTCTGTGATTTCCTATTGAGAATATGTTTCCTTGTTACAGATGATGCACAACTTATGTTGAATGAAGGTGAAAATTCTTTGTAGGAAAAGAAGCAACTTCTTGTAACTTGCAGTAGAAATAATTGAGGATATTATAGTGGGAAAAAATCATTCATTAGGCCTGATCTTTTACATATATAACATAGCCATCTTTTATACTTTTTCTTGAAAGCAGATTCCATTGAATACATTGAGATTTATTTAGGGGTAAGAATGCATAGAATGGTGTTGCAGGAAAAAAAAATCAGATAAAAATACTCCTCTTGTAATGCAATACTATACAGTGCACATACAGTTGCTGGCAATCACTAGGAAGCATGTGATTAAAAAAGAAATCTTTACATAAACAAAATATTGTTCATTTGTTCTCTTTTTTTTCTGATGAAGCTGCAAAGGAAAGAAACACTGCTTCCACTTCTGCATTCAATGCATTGCATTTCATTATGTCCAAACTCCAAGCTTTGTCTAATCCTCATGGTTTATTGAAATAAGCCAACTTCTTGAAGCATTTGAGTTTTCATTGTTATAAAAATCGTAATAAAAATAAACCACTGTTTTTTCCAGGCATGGATAGTGACAGTAAAAAAGAGTAGCTACATTAAAAAAAAATCCAGTACTTCCTTGTGACCTTATTGGAAGATGAGCAGTTTGTTCACATCAGCATAAATCAGCATATATTATATCCAACCAAGGCCTGAGCATTTGCAATATGGAAGCTGCATCTCTACTGTTCAAATTATGCATATTTATTCTGGCTACTGCACTGTGATAGAGTACATTATTTTAACACATTGATCTTGGCATTGAGGCAGTCAACTTCATGGAGATGGAGATGAATTGTGCAACACTTGCCATTATTTATGAATAAATGTTGTAATCCCATTTCTGGTAAAACCACCCACAAGATGGCGTAATGAGCTGTGGTGGCGCAGTGGTTAGAGTGCAGTACTGCAGGCTACTTCTGCTGATCACTGGCTGCCAGCAGTTTGGCAAATCGAATCTTACCAGGCTCAAGGTTGACTTAGCCTTCCATCCTTCCGAGGTGGGTAAAATGAGGACCCAGATTGTTGGAGGCAATAGGCTGACTTTGTAGACCGTTTAGAGAGGGCTGTAAAACACTATGAAGTGGTATATAAATCTAAGTGCTATTGCTATATCAACTAGCCCTATTAACAAATCTCATTAAAGATTAATGTGGCAGTCTCCCAAGTCCAGTACAGGGGGAAAACAGAGCTGCAGCATTAGCTGTGAAGGCTTGGAAAAGCTTGAGAGGTTTGGCTTGCCAACAGCAAAAGGATAAAGGAGTGAACTTGCAGTACTCCTGAGCAACTCAGAGCCAATAGGGGTATTTTGGATTTATTGATTTTATTTATTTATTTGTAAAATGTATTGGTTGCCTTACAATCAATAAAAGATAAGGCTTACAATCATAAAAGATAAAGACTTGACAAAGCTAAAAGACATATATAAACAAATAAAATGCTATTTGGAGTCTAAGGGTGTTTTGCAGTGATAATGAGTGGGGTCAGAACTTTCTTACCCCAAACTCATCTTTGATGGGATTGTACTGCAAATACCCAAGGTTGGGAAAAGGCATGGTTTGCTGACATTTGGCCTTGCCTTTGTATCTAGAGTAGTGCACATAAACCAGCACTCTACCTGCTCCTGTAAGTAATGCTGTTTCAATTGTAAGATCTCATCATGTCCCAGATTGTTCATTTTTAACCTCATGTTTGGTGTTCAAACATGTAGAAGAAGAGCATATCAAACTGATCTTCATTTTAAGGAGCTTTGTAATGGGTGGTTTGAGCTGGAAACGCAGCAGGGTTTTCTATCAGAGATTTCTCTAATACAGCCAGACTGATCTGCTTCTTAATCTTATGATGACAACTAATAGATTGTGCATATGCCTTGCATATTAGTAGATCTTTCCTTTTTATTGTTAAGTGTCACTTTTGAGCATTTGCCACGAGTAAATGTATTTAGGATCACATCCAGTTCTCCTGGAAATTATTTGGGACCATTGTGGATTCGCTAATTCAGCAGCTCAGCATCCAAGGCAGCCAAATTAAACCATTTTCAGGAGTTCCAGGAAATTTTTTGGAAAACTTGCCTTCTAGAACAAGGCAAGGAGATGAGAAGGGCTGTTCCAAATCAAAGCTCCTCAGAAACATGGCTTGAATGCCATCTGTTACATAAGCTTAAGAGCTGTCAATGGGTTCAGTAGTCTGGATTTCAAATCGTAAAAGCATATGGTGGTGAAGTAACATCATAAGGAGATAATTCAAGGCAGGGACCCGTCATCTTGCTTTAAAATTAGTTTAAGTCATAAATAAGAGTTCTACTTTGTCTTGAAGCAAGGAAAACATTCCAGGCCAAGATTCTCTTAAGACATTTTCCACCTGTAAAAGGATGTGTGGTATTTTGAGACTTTTATAATAGTGGAAACTGGCTTCAACAGTTCAGTGCATATATTAAAAAAATAAGCTAAGTTTGATTTATGACTCGGGGTATAACAGGGAGCATGTAAGCAAACAAAAACAATGAATTCAATTGGGATGGGGATTAATGTGCTGTTGATATGGTAGCCCAGGAGTCCTGGGCAATCTGTAAGGGGTATAGAGGAGCCGGCCTACAGATTGATGGGCCAGAAAAGGAGATGCAAACTATGTCTGATGAAAATGTGAGGGGGTCTTGCTTCATGACCTTGACCCAGAGATAACTTGCATTAAAATGATACAGGCTGAGTTATCAGGATTGCTTAAAACGATCCCCTGAACTCAAATGTCACTTATTAAAAGAAATTCAGAAGGCCAAAGAAGTGGTAATTATGGCTTTTAAGTTCTGAATTGTTCATTAGGCAGTTGTGAAAACTATAAAGCCCCCAAGTGATACATTTATTTATTTATTTTATTTAAATCCTCCTTTTATCACTTTTTACAAATATCTCCAGGCAGCACACATATCCAACACATCTTCCTCTTCCCGTTTTCCCCACGACAACCCTGGGTAGTGAGTTGGGCTGAGAGAGAATGACTGGCCCAAGATCAACCAGCTGGCTTTCATGGCTAAGGCGGGACTTGAACTCACAATCTCTTACTTTCTAGCCTGGTGCCTTAACCAGTAGACCAAACTGGCTCTCTACATTGGGAAGAGAGCAATGGAGAAAAGAAGGGTGGTTTAGGAAATTAAAGAACTCACAGAAGGTTAGTGATAGTATTTTTGGCCCTTTTCTTAGTTATCTTTGGAAAAGGAATGAGAGCCTGCAATTTCAGACAATTTGCCTTTTTTCTCTCAATATACAGAAAAGTATTCTATCTTATGCCATTTCATCCTATTCCAGCTAATACAGAAAATTATAGCTTCTGAAAAGGAATACTAAACATGCCATTTTATAGTTGTATAGTTTATAAAGTTTATACAAATCAATTCCTTGGTTAAAAAAACAACAATTGCAAGATGTTCCATTTAAAAAGAAAAAAGAAAATAGGAAGACTATCACCATTGAGAGTAATCACACTGTATTTACCAGCAATATAAGGAAAGTTACTAAACGGGATTGAGATTTATCAGACCAGATATCTGATTCTTGACAAGTTGAGAATTCACAGCTTTTAGTTGGCAAACCCACAGCAACAATTAATTCCCAACATTGGAAAGATCAGGTGATTTTCAGCTGGAATTTGGATGTAAAATCTGAATAGTGTAGTCTATCCCTGTTATATAGATCAAAGATGGGTGGGCACTTTAAGTACCATTTGTGGCTTGGCTTGAAGCCTGGATATTTAATTTTACATCAGCATATGAATGTATGAATTCTTCTGAAAGGAAGAAGTACAGTGGGAAAGGTATCCTTTGGGATACTTGCCTAATAGGGTTAAGATCCTATTAGATTAGATTAGATTAGATTTTGGATGCTATTCTCCAGCAACCATCCAGCAACTTCCATTCCATAAATGAGAGGCTCAGAGTTGTGTGTCAGGGTTCCAAGTAATGATCGATAGCAAGCAAAACTCCGAGGCAGGCAAATTCCTCAAAGGATACTTTATTGGAAAAATCATACTGGCACATATCTGGTGAAAACCGACTCTAAAGGTCCCCACGGTTTTCACCTAGTTAAAAGAGAACGTTTTTCTCAAACCCCAAACAATTAGTCACATGGTCCAATCAAGATGCTGTCTCGTTGTCTGGAGACTTCCCTCCTTCTTCCATGGTCCTGGTGTGAGAATGTCTCTGGTTCTCAAGAGAAAGTATTTTGTTTTGACTACACAAATCCTTCCAGGCAGCACACATATCCAACAGATCTTCCTCTTCCCGTTTTCCGCACATCAACCCTGTGCGGTGAGTTGGGCTGAGAGAGAATGACTGGCCCAAGATCAACCAGTTGGCTTTCATGACTAAGGTGAGACTTGAACTCACAATCTCCCACTTTCTAATCTATCTCTCAGCTCAGTGGTGAAATCCAATTTTTTTTACTGCCGGTTCTGTGGGTGTGGCTTGGTGGGCATGGCAGGGGAAGGATACTGCAAAATCTCCATTCCCTCCCCACTCCTGGGGGAAGGATATTGCAAAATCTCCATTCCCACCCCACTTTGGGGCCAGCCAGAGGTGGTATTTGCTGGTTCTCAGAACTACTCAAAATTTCCGCTACCGGTTCTCCGGACTGCTCAAAATTTCAGCCAAGTTGCAACCAGTACTTTTTCCAACAGTTGTAATCACATTTACATATTGCTCTGCTGCTGGCATGGAGTGGGTTGAGTAGGTTGAGAGAAAAAATAGAATCTATGAATGGTACCAGAAAAAGTGCAGGAGCAATTTGGTAGGAGGAAGAGTAGCAATTGCTTATTGGGAGGATAGATGAGGAAGAGTTAATGTTAGAAAGAAAAAAAAACCAAGCTGTCCACAGTTTTGCAGAAGTATAACAACTGAAAGGAAACAAATTTACAGTAGTGGCCAAAATTGTGGAAACCTTTTGGGAAAGTGTATTTTTGAGGTTTGATGGCTAATAACACCACTTTTTTTTGGAGTTTGAAGATAATCATATTCCACTGCTGGAATGGCCTGGAAATAGCCGAGACCTTAACCCAATTGAAAATCTGTGGAGCCGACTAAAGAAACTTGTTAGTCAGAAGCGACCCAGCAATAAAACCCAGTTAATAGAAGCAATCATTCAATCTTGGTTTTACATTATAATAGCTGCAGAACTAAAAGACTTGGTTCACTCCATGGGAAGACGTTGTAAGGCCATAATTCATGCTAAAGGTTGCCCAACTAAGTATTAACTGACATGGTGATAATTTTTGTATATATTGTTTTTTCTACGGGTTTCATTTTTCTTATTTATACTGTAACTGCTATTCTAATAGCAAATCCTTCATAAAAGTTATTGCATTACATTCTTGATTAAATTAACTTTCCATTGATACATAATTTTATGGTACTACTAAAAAAAAATGGTGTTATTAGCTAGTTTTAGAAAATACACTTTTCCCAAAAGGTTTCCACAATTCTGGCCACTACTGTAGATCTGGTTTTAAAGATATCATGGCAGAACCATGAATAAATCCAGGGCCGGATTTTCCTATAGGCTAACTAGGCTTCAGCCTAGGGCCTCAAGATCAAGAGGGGCCTACACAGTGGTGGGATTCTGGGGGTTCTAGGGGGTTCGGCCAAGCCCTTTGTTAAATTGCTGGCTTGCCCGCCCCTCACCTCCCACCCGCGCGGCGCCAGCCTACCGTAGCCAGGGGTGGGCAATTGTGGCTCTTTTACAACCTGTGGACTTCAACTTCCAGAATTCCTGATGCAGCTTGGCTGTCTGAGGAATTCTGGGAGTTGAAGGCCACAGGTTGTAAAAGAGCCACAATTGCCCACCCCTTCCCTAGCCTGAGTTCCGCTGCCTGGGATCCACGTGGGCTCCGGATGCAAGAGAGCAGGATGGAGAAAGCAGCTTCCCCACCTTCACTCACCCTCCCTCTCTGCCGTTCGCTTACCCCGCCCACTCCCCATCTATTGCTGCCTCCGATGGCTGGAGGAAAAAAAAACTTCAAATTCTTGCCGCGGGGCTTCAAAGGGCCGCCCTAGAGCCAGTGCTGCAGCCGAATCCTTTGTTAAATTGCTGGCTTGCCCCACCCCTCCGCACCACTATTTATTGCCAATAAATAGTGGTGGGCGAGGGAGCCAGCAATTTAACAAATTGTTCAGTGTTTTTTTTTTTTGTAATTTTATTGGCCCCCGGAGCTTCAGCATAGGCTAATTAGCCCTTGCTTAGATCGGCTCCCGACCCCCAGCTGATTTGCTCTCAGCTGTTTTGCTCACGGATCCTTGCTTGCAAAGAGTGCTGATTTCCCCCCCTAGCTATACTGAAAAACGAAAGAGAAAGTAAAGCAGGCTGTTGGCTTTGCACGTTGGAAAATTAGGCAGGCAGATTTCTTTTTCCTCACCAAAAAAGGTAGGTGCAAACAACAGGAAATTTAGGGAAAAAGAGGAGATTTTAAAACACAAAAGAATAAAAGCTCTATTTAACTAGGGAATTGTAATAATTGAGATACTATTAGTTGTATATTGTGTTGAAAGCAGAAATGGTTAAGTTGTGGTTTGGAGGAATATATGGGGGAAATTATTTGGTTTATTATTATTGGTAAATATAATTAATTGATTTGTAAGAAATTGGATTGCATGGAAATAATTGGAATATTCATGTTCATATTGATTAATATACAAAAAGGTAGTTATATAACTAATTGATTTATATTAAAATGTTGAATTCATATTAAACAACTGTAATATTACATAATTAACCAATGTGAGGATGGATATAAAAATAGATGACAATGGGAAGGGGTATAATATAGAATAGAAGGGAAAAATTGAATTTGATTAAGATTAGAGATGAGGATGAGGGTAATATTGGTTTTTTACAAAAATAGATGAGGAATAAATATGGCAAAAAGGAAATATAGAAATTGTAAATTTAATTGAAATGACTAAACACTGTTTAAATTTGTGAACCGGCCAAATACTCTGTTCAAAGAAAATACATTGTATGTTTGTATGTGTGTTTCTAATTATTGTTATTTATTCATATTTGTTCTCTTTTATTCTTTAAAGTTTAACAATTCATTCTTTATCTTAATATCTTTATATTTGTTTGGGGTTGGCTTTCTTCCCTTTCATCTTTTTTATTGTACAGCAATCTTTCTCCTCAAACCTACCACCTCTCTTTTCTTTCCTTCTTACTTTCTCTTCCTCCCCCTCTTCTTCTCCTCCCTACTTCCTCTTCCTTTCTCCTTCTCCTCCTCTCTTCCTCCCTCTCTCTCCTACTCTAATTTCCCTTCCCTTCCTTCATCCCTCTCTATTGCTGTATCCTTTTATGCATATGGACTACTCAGAGGGCTGAAAAAGTTATTTCTGACTGGTCCTCGCACTTTTGACCAGTCCTCGAACTTACGACTGTCCTCACATTTTACATTTTTGCCCTATCTTGTCACCATGGTGAAGAGAAGCAGTTGTGAAATGAGTGACATGGTTGTTAAGAAAGCTGCACGGGCATAAATGTGAGGATGGTCATAAGTGTGAGGACCGGTCAAAAGTGCGAGGCCCAGTCAGAAATGACTTTTTTCAGCCCTCTGGGTAGTCCTTTTGTGCATATGGACTACTCAGAGGGCTGAAAAAGTTATTTTTGACTGGTCCTCGCACTTTTGACCAGTCCCCGAACTTACGACTGTCCTCACATTTTATGTTTTTGCCCTATCTTGTCACCATGGTGAAGAAAAGCAGTTGTGAAATGAGTGACATGATTGTTAAGAAGGCTGCACGGGCATAAATGTGAGGATGGTCATAAGTGTGAGGACCGGTCAAAAGTGTGAGGCCCAGTCAGAAATGACTTTTTTCAGCCCTTTGAAAAAAGTCTATGCACACAGCCACGCCCACCCGGTCATATGACGAGCTACCCACGCCTACACAGTCACGTGACCAGCTAGCCACGCCCACCCAGTCACATGATTGCCAAGCCACACCCCCAACTAAGCCACGCCCACAGAACCTGTTGTTGAAAAATTGAATCCCACCACTGGTGAAAGGGCCTCATAAGTGGAATAGCCTAGGGCCTCTTCCAATCTAAATCCGGCCCTGAATAAATCAACTCAGTTCTAAAACTAGCTATTAATGTGAGAGCAGACACCTTTAGAGCTAGTACTGCAAAGCAATTGTGTGGAAGTGTTTGTAGTGAAAAATCTGACTTTTATCTTTTACTTACTCCTTTCCTTGCCTTCTGGCCATTAAAGGTGTGTTTAAAAAGAGCACTCAATTTATTGAGATTTATACCCAACCTGTTGAGTACAAGCTCAACATCTTATTAGTTTTGGCTAAGTGAGTGCCAGATTTATTAGTAAATGGCTTTCAAATGGTTGGTGGGTTGACTATTTTCCGCCCTGCTAAATGTCACCCACCTATTTGATGACGGGCCTTGGGAAAAAACCATCTGTACAAACAAAAGCTTAGAGAAGTTGCTAAAGCCTAGCCAGCAGCTGTTATGTCTGCTTCAGCAAAGGCATATGACAAAAGATTTCCACCAACAGCTATAAAAACTGCTACTTTCCCATTTGCCATACAAGCTCAATCTGTTATTTATTATTTCTACTATAAGAGGACTCCTAAAAACTTGCCAGGGTATGTGGATATAGAGAAATTAACCCATCCGTTTTTGGGGAGATTGGACCTTAGACTGCAAGCATAAAGACTTAATCATACCCGGTTTTGAAGGCCACTCACTGCCTATCCTTGCACCAGATCAAAGGCTGTTACAGAAATGGAAAGACGCCTTCCAGATGTAGAGGGGAAGATCTTTGAAAATAAATTTGGGACAGGATCCCAAAGAACACTGCATGAACTTGAATTTCACCATGAACCTGAATTCTCAGATGCCAAACCATGATAGTGGAACCCAAAGAAACAGTAAAGTAGCTGTGGATAAGCCAATGAACTTATGTGCTTCTACTTGTTTTCTGCTTTTCATCTAACTTTTATGGTTTTAATTAATTGTAGACTGCCTAAAGAACTTAATGAGTGGTACGAAAATGCTGTAACTGAAGCAGCAGTTAGTTCAAAGGAATTGTACGGGGTTTTTTTCTAAGTGCATAGGTTTTGTATTATTCCTGATATATAAATATGTGGATAACATGATGGACTATAGCAGAGTTACTGTTCAGCAAAGATAAAAATGCAGTACTATTTTGGGACTGTTTCTAAGCCTAAACAAGAGGACAGGGCCTGTAAAATCTAAACCTGTCTTAAAATGTGCAATTTCAGAGAAAACTTGTGCAGTTCCTAAACCTTCATATAGCTCAAACTTTCAAGCAATGCAAAAATTGCATTGTGTAATATAAAATATGCCTGATCCCAAGTCAATTGTCCACTATTTGAGTGGACAGTCCACTTTTTTCACATTATGTTCACTATTTTTTTTCACAAAATAGTGAACATTTTTTTTATTCAAAAGCTTTATGATGAAATGGTACGTAATCTAAAGCTGTACAGTCTAAGAGAATAAGGATAGGAGAATCGCGTTTTGTCTTTTTTTTTTCATAAGTTAGAATGAGACAAAGATCGAATGCTCATTGCAATAATCACATTTTACACAACAGCGCAAAAAATGCATTAAAGCAGTTATCTTTTGATATCGAAAATGTAGTGCTGAAGGTTTTTGCTGAATTTTTGAATTCTGCGAAGAAATGAGAAGAGTTGAAATCATTTTTTGAGTTTTGTGAGTCAGAATTCCATGAAGTTTTGCGCCATGTTCCAACACGTTGTTTAAGTTTGTTTAAAGTGATCGAAAGACTTCTTTTAAACTGGATACCTCTAAAATCGAATTTTATTTCTCTTGGATCTGATGAGTGCCATAAGGTTATCTGGAACTTATTTTGGATCAGGAAAATGAACTCGCAAAGGACGATGAACCAACAATTTCAGAATTGTATTTATATTTCACGCACTTCTTTTTTTTTATTGAAAAAGTTTTTCAAATACAATTTCCCCCCCTTTTGTTTAACCCTTTGTTAGGGTAACATCACATCCTAATTCCAACAGTATGTTCGGTATCTTCAATTACCATCTGCCCCCATCAATAGCAAATATCTTCATAAAAAAAGAAAACAACAACCACCCGAGTGACTTTATATTTGTATTCTATATAGTATCTGTAGAGGTGTCTTTTATCCAGATTATTAATTCCAACCACCGTAATAGGGTAACATCCAGATCATCTGCGTACCCCAGTCCCATAACACTCTTGCCTTGTAACTCAGCATAAACGTAGTATATTTGTCAAAGAATCCAAAAAAAAATAGTTCCAATCCATTCAATTTAAGGCCCTTTTCACATCCCAAAAGTACAGCACTGCAGAGATCTGTCACTTTCCTCAGGATAATATAAACCAATACTTTGTCGATTATCTTTTCATATATTCAATCATCTCTTAAATAACTGGCATTACACTGTTGTTTAGTTTAAAAGTTTTTGTTTTTGTGAGACCTACTTCTTCTTTTCTTGACTTATTGTGGGTTGGATCTCCACCCTGATTTCCTTTCTGTAAGTTGTATATCAACTATTTGATTTTCATGCTGATCTATAACTTGATCTTGTTGGTTTTGCTTTTGTGGCTTAAATCTCCGTTCTGGTTCTATGAATTGTATATCAACTGATTGATTTCCATGCTGGTTTGTAACTTGATAAGTCATTACATTAGAATCCAAAGCCGCCTCTCTTGTATTGAATAGTCCAGCTGAGACCTCTGAAGGAGAATCCAGAAGTGGCTCATCTATGGAGACCTCTGTAACTTGTTGTTTCTTCATTACTTCCACCTCCTTCTGCTTATTTTGAATTTCTATCTCTTGTTGATTTCTCTTTTTGAGAACCTTGTAGTAAAATGCTTCTGCTTTTTCAACAGTATTTAGCTGATATCTTTCTCCTTGATATCTCAATATTATACCAACTGGAACGTCCCACCTGAATGGGATGTTTTGTTTTTTTAGCTCAGTCACCAAAAATCCAAATTTCTTTCTATCTTTTAACATCTTGGGCGGCAATTCTTTATATATCCAGATCTTTCTTCCGTACAATTGTGGAGTAGAATTAAAGGATTTTTGCACAATTTCATTTCTTATTTCTTTATCTGTAAAGTAAATCACCACATCTCTAGGCAGTTGCCTTTGCTTTGCAATCCAAGAATTTACTCTATAGGCCTTGTCAATCTTACATGATACCTCCTCAGGATGAACCTTTAAAATCGCAGCCAGAACTTGAGCAGATATTTTTCTTAGATCATCTCTATTATTTTCCTGTAACCCTCTCATTCTGACCGCATATTCAGTGAGCCTGTATTGCATTATTACAACTTCTTTTTCAATCCCTTGCTTTATATCTTCTGCATTGTAAGTCTCGTGACCAGCTTCCTTTTTAGACTTTACTTCTAAACTATTATCTTGAATATTTATCAAATCATTTTCAATTATTTGTATTTTATTATCCAAATTATAAATCTTATCATCAACTTCCTCCATTTTAGACTCTAATAACTTGATATTTGTATCCATCTTTATAACAACTTCTGAAAAAGCATTAGACACTGTTACAATCTTTCGTTGCAGATTATCATACTTTAGTTGTATCATTTCTTTAATTTCCTGCCTTAATTTTTCAAGTTTCTGGTTCACAGTCTCTTGATATTTTGCCATTTCCTCCTGGAGAAATTCTTTTAAATTAAAGCCATTCTGCTGAGTCTGTAAGCTCAGAGCTTGTTCACATAATTGTAAATGGGGGAGCACCCCCCCCTTTCAGGTGTAAAGGTGGCTCTTTACAGGCAACGGGGCTGGCGGTCACAGAGGACCGTCTGGTGGTGACGGAAGCCAGACCGGAAGCCTTTTCATGCACTTCTTTATGTCAATAATGCAAGACACCCTACTGAAGCTGGAAAGCAAGAAAATCCTTGCATGTGATCTTCACATTATCATGTGTAAACTGCGTGATTCTTTGCAAAAAAAATACGATGAGCAGTTTTTTTGGAATGAAAATTTTATTTGCCTTATGTAAAAAACATTTGCCTGAGAATGCCGTGCAAAAGTTCAAGAAAGAAGCCATCAACATGTATCAAAGAGCCATTGCGTACCTAGAAAAGTGGTATAATTTCACCAATTCAGTATATGAGACGCTAAATTGTTTCAATCTAATTGATTGCAATAATCCTCCAACTTTAGAAGAAATGACGAACATCTGGTGTTTTGAATTTTAAGTAAAGTTTTGAAGTGATTATTTTAATATGTGTTAAAATGTTTGTAAGAAAATATATAATTTAATTGTAATTTTTTTTTAAAAAATTTACTACTTAACCCCTCCCCCCCCGCTTGTCCGCTATTTTTTGGAAGCAGACCTGGCAACCCTAAAGTCAAATTACTAGTGGAGACTCCTTTAGCATCCAGACTTGATCCAACCTACTTATCCCATCTCCTCCAAACACATTTCTCTGCTCTAAAGTTCAGAAATGAAGGAATTCATTCCATAATGTAGGTTTCCCTTTGTTAATAAATCCTGAGAAGCTATCAGTGTTAAAGTAATGTTGGCAAAATCTAGATGTTCTATCTAGGCATGTTATCGGTGCAAAACTTCACGAAACTTTTGCCTTTCTTTATTAGATTATGATCCCACCTTATTTATAAGTAAGTAGTGCAAGGCTGCAAACATTACCTTATATTCTATCCTGATTCATATGTCACAGTGAACCATTACATGGTTAGAGTTTGTCCCAAAGTGACACCTGAAATCAGTGATGGACTAAATTTAATTCATCCATCCATCCATCCCATGGATTGTTGAGCAACCACTTTCCTAGACCAAGGCTACATGCACTATCCAAACCAAATTGATGAAGCTGCCCAGTATGCATTTGACAGTACAAACTTGCAAAATCTTTGGACTTGCTACATCTCTTGAATGTCTGTTCTCTTCCCACTCATTCTGACTGTGATGTCGAGCACTTTCATATGGGGTCAGTATAGCAAGTTGAAAGGTATCTACTAATTTCTTTTCCAGTGTCTTGCTATTTCAATATAGGTCTTCTAAACAGATGAATGTTCAGCTTCTAGTGAGCCACGTTGGGTGCATTTTTAATGAGCTAATTAATTAGTGTCTGGAAAGACCATCATCATATCCTCTATCTTATTTTCTGTTTGTTTCTGTTTTATTTTTGTTTAAAGCAATTGTTTTGAGCACATGTTACATGTATTATGCCAGAACTATACTTAGCAGTTACAACTAACTTTAAAAAAATCTAGGTATTTTGGTGAAAGAAGTTGGCATTGGTTGTTAATAATGAACAATAATGAAAAATGTTTATTTTTCAACTGGCATTAGATTAGATTTTGAAATTACAGGTATTTGTGGTTATGGAAAAATTGGACAACGGACAAAAATACATACTTGGCTGGAAAAAATGACAAAGCAACATATAGACCTGAATCCAGAGATATTTTTGTTGGGCATTCTACCAGAAAAATATGATAAAAAGACTACATATCTGGTCTTACATATATTAACTGCAACTAGAATTATATTTGTGCAACAATGGAAAAATGATGAGATTCCATCTGAGGGGAATGTGATTAAGAAAACATTAGAATGCACAGAAATGGATAGACTAACACTTACTATTAAGGATAAAGAAGAAATTGAATACTTTTTGATATGGGACATATTTTATCAATGGCTAGACAATAGAAACAGAAGTTAAAAAAGAGGAGATATAAAAGGAGGAAATGCCAATGTGGAGAGTTGTTAAAGAAGGTGATGTTAAGTATTATTGTTATTATTTATTTTATTTATTTTTATTTATTTACTTTGTGTAACATGTAAGAAATAATAGGTACAAATAAATGGGGATGGTAGGACAGGGACGGTAGGCACGCTGGTGTGCTTATGCACGCCTCCTTACAGACCTCTTAGGAATGGGGTGAAGTCTACAGTAGACAGTTTAAGGTTAAAGTTTTGGGGGTTTGAGGATGTAACAACAGAGGCAGGTAGTGCATTCCAGGCACTGACCACTCTGTTGTGGAAGTCGTATTTTCTGCAGTTGAGTTTGGAGCGGTTTACCTTGAGTTTGTATCTATTGTTTGCCCATGTATTATTGCTGTTGAAGCTGAAGTAGTCATCGACAGGTAGGATATTGTAGCAGATAATTTTGTGTACTATGTTCATATTATTATATTATCAATATTACAGTGATGAATACCATAATAAATATGTGTATTATGATAGTTTTAAAATAACTGTACCTAGATCACACACTGTTTGATGAAAATTGAATGTTATATAAATAAAACAAATAAAACATTTTTTTAAAAAAGAAAAAAAACTGGACAGGTTTGCGTAATCTTTTTATATTTGATAAGCAATAATTTATCACCCAAACATTTGTATTCAACAGTTAATACAACATATCTTAGAGGAAATGATCATTTTGAATATTCCTATTTCTGCCTGATTTATAGTCGCATATTTCATCAAATTAAACAATAGGGTAAAGGGCTTCTGGTATCTGTTTTATTGAAGTCTACAAATTTCAAACAACAATGAAGAAGGAAGGAAAAAAAGGAAGTTGGTTTTTTTTTCTATCTCTATCTTTCTGCAAATATCCCTTTTCCTCATGAATGTTTCTAAAAAATAAACTAACATTTAATGTCACCCTTGAAATTTCTGTTTTCAATGGCTGCACAGATAACCTCAATGGATAATTCAGAATATAAAATTTCCCAATTGCTTTTAAATGTACAGAAGGATATTTAAATAGGATATGCTTAGGAAAGCTGTTCTTGCTTCCTCAATATACACCCATCCAATTTTCATTTGCTTGCTGGGAGTCAGTGGTGAAGAGATAATGTGGGGTTTCCCCTTTAAACAGGTGATAAGGAAACAGCATTATATCTCTGCATGGGAAAACTAAAGATGAGATAAAAATATTTTAAAGGTGTCCTCATTAAGTAAGAGAGGTCAACAAATTTGGTAATGTTTTTGAATTTCATAGGATTTCGCTGAAGTAAGATTTATTCTTACTTAAACTGGACAGATTCAGTTCACAGTTAAAGACTGCTTTAGCCCTGATGAAATTTTGTTCATGAGGAAGAGCACTAGGTCAGGGGTCCCCAACTCCTGGGCCGCAACCAGTGGTGGGTTGCCCCCGGTTCGGATCCGTTTGCAAGAACTGGTAGTAAACCTGGTGGGAGGCCCCGCCCACTGACCCGGATGTCATCATCAGCAATCTGCGCATGCGCAGAAGTGATCCGTTGTGAACCGGTAGTAAAGGTAAATAGAACCCACCCTTTGCCGCAACCCATTACTGAGCCACGGCCTGTTTGAAACCAGGCCGCGTGAGCAATGGGCAAGCCACAAGTGCACGTGTGGGCCAAGCTCTACTTGCTGAGCAGTGGGTCCTTGTGCTCATGTGCGAAGCTCCACTCACTCGATGGAGGGTCCTTGTGTGGAGGGCACTTGTGCTCGTGTGCGAAGCTCCCATCATGCGAGTAGAGGGCACTCGCAGGCAAAGCTCCATTTGTGCAAATGGAGCTTTGCGGATGAGCACAAGCACATTCTGGTCAAATGTTCTCCGCTTACATGAGTGGAGCTTCATGCAAAGTACAAGTGCCCTCTGATTGCATGCACAACTTCATTTGTGTAAAAAGTTGAGATTTGATGTTATTATCTTATTCTACTGCACCAGAGGGAGTCAGAAGTCAACGCCTCATTTTTTTCTTTTTTCCCTTCTTTTCTACACTTTTCCTTTCCCCTTTCCCTCCCGCCTTTTTCCTACTATTTGCTTTTGTATTTTTGTATTTTATATTATAAACAAAAACTGTAAACATATATTAAAAAAAAGTAAATGTCTAGGGAAATTCTCAATCATCCAGGTCATGGTTGTCTTAAAGGCATTTTTCCAAAAGGCAACTGGATTTCCTTGTTTTTTTCCTTGAAAAGATTTCGCTCCTCATCCAAGAAGCTTCAATTCTATACAACTGAAGAAGCTTCTCGGAGAAGAAGTGAAACGTTTCCAAGGGGAAAAAAAACCAAGAAAGTCTAGTTGCCTTTTGGAAAAACACCTTTAACAGAATGCATCGGTAGAGTTCCATGGTAAACAGGAATCTTGGTGTTATATGCAATATTGTCTAAGGCATTCATAGCCATTGAGATAAGGCAATTTCTTGGTGGATTTTCTGACCAACAGAAGATCAAATCAAAACTTGACTGGTCAGTGTCACGATTCTGTAAAACTGTACAAATAGTCCTCAACCTATGACCAAAATTAGGACCAGAATTTCCATTGCTAAGCAGGGCAGTTGTTAAATGAATCACACCTGGTTTTGTGACCTTTTGGCCACTGTTGTTAAGCAAATCTGGCTTCCTCCATTGGCTTTGCTCGTCAGAAGCCAGATGAGAAAGTTGCAGATGGTGATCACAGGATTCCAGGGTGCTTTAACTGTTGTACATACATGCGGGTTGCCGGAGTGCTCAAATTTTGATCACATGGCGATGCTATAATGGTCGTAAATGTGAGGGCCAGTTGTAAATTCATTTTTTCCCCCGTGCTGTTGCAACTTCAAACAGTCACTAAATGAATGGTGGTAAGTCAAGAACTACCTAAAGAGGGATAGTTGGTTTTGTTTTGTATTGGAGAAGGCACTTGCCTACAAATTGCTTAAATGGCACTTTTCTGTGCTTCCTATGGGGCTAAGGAACAGACACGTTGCTCTTTACAAAAACAAGAGAGAGCACTTGCTACTTGGGTGGACGCCATTTGTGAAATCTGGAAGCCCTCCGGTCTGTTTTGTGGCAGCCCCTGTTCTGAAAGCCTTTTGGCTTGACTTGGAGCGGTCTGGAAGAAACACCTGCTTGCTTTTAACATGTCCAATTTTTCCTCTTTTTCCTTTCCTTTCTGGGCTGTCAGGATTTGGCTTCAACTCTGTAAGGGAGCTGTCAGCTTGATCCTTTCCACCTCAGGCCAAGTACAGCAACATGTCTTAAGTGTTCTGGTCATTGCCCCGGTAATTGTGTTTACATCATCTGAGAGAGATACCAGCAAAGAGACAAATAGCCAAAACAGTTTAGTGATTTTTGGCTTGTTGTTTGAATACTTAAAGACATCTGCATCTGGAAAGAATTCTACTAATTTGTAACCAGCGCCAATGTATCAGTTCCATGAGTTCCCAAGTAAGTAAACAGATGTCACTGTAGCTGCCATAGAGGGAAATCAGTGAGACTAGAATGTGGCCAAGTGAAGAACAGTGTGGTACAAATTAATCCGAGAAGGAAACACCAAACCAGATGTGTAGAAGCAATGGACAAATTGTCCTTAAGCCTGCTTCAGTATGGACCGTAATAAATTCCATCACAATTGGACTATAAACAATGTGATTAACATGCTAGATTTAGCTTACAAAATATAACATGGGTGGTTGAAGAGGGGGATAAAAAAAGAGGACATAGTTCAATTATCACTTACTCCAAAACAATTGTGCTCCATTTGGAGAGAGAAATCCATTATCTGAAACATGAACGCTAGAGCCACGGGGCTAGAGACATTGCAGCTCCCCAGTAATGTAGTTGAGTCTAGATTCAACATGGATTACGAGATGGCTTGCTTTCTAGACCGCGTCATGCAAAAGGGAGCCAAATGTATCTCTGACAAGTTTAAATTCAAATGATTTGGCAATGATAATAAAGAGATGTGAGAGTTGAGTTTTGGGGAAAAAGAATATCTAGTCATGCTTAAAAACTGCTGGACAAAATATTCTGTAAGTCTGCCCATCTATGTCCTATTGTTCCCCTTTGCTCTTCCTGATAAAATGTTAGGCAGAAGCAAACACTGTCTGTAAAATTGGTGGCCTACACTAAGAAACCAAGTGCACTTTGGGTGTTCGTATTTATGTGAGAATCTTTGGTCTCTGTTTCATGCCACTTTCTAAAGGAGAGGTAAGGAGTCCTTGGTCCTGAGTTACTGATAACTGCAAACTCGATTGCAGAAAATATGACTTCAGCAACAGAGTGGTCAAGGCCTGGAATACACTACCTGACTCTGTGATCTCATCCCCAAACCCCCATAACTTTAACCTTAGAATGTTGACCTCACCCCATTCCTAAGAGGTCTGTAAGAGGCGTGCATAAGCACACCAACGTGCCTACAGTCCCTGTCCTACTGTCCCCATTTATTCATATCCATTTCCTGTATTCATAATCATGATTATACTTATATCTGTTATCTTATACGTGCTTGACAAATAAATAAATAAATAAATAAATAAATAAATAAATAAATAAATAAACCTACATTTCAGAGATCAAGAGGAGTGGCATATGATTAATTCCCTCTGAAACTCAGCCAGTGTAATATCTCACCATCCATAGTATAAATCAAGCAGGCTTGATAAAACTACAGGAAACTGAAGACTAATGCATCAAATATTCCAACCATTTCCACTGATTCTTCACTTTATATTTCATAGATATACACTGGATGAAATGGCACATTCTTTGCATGATAAATCAGAAAAAAAGAAAAGAAACGGTCAAACATGATAGCAGCATCTGTAGGAGGGGTGTCTGGATGCGTTGGGAAATTGAGAAAAAGCTAAAAATCCTTTTGAACTGAGCTCATCACCTGAAGACTGTATCAACTCAACTTTGTTGGCAGAGTTAAAGAAATAACCACTTCTTGTCTTTTTCTGAGATACTTTGTTTGCTTTCCCAGTCGAGCCACCACCTTAGAGAACTGAGCAAATCTAAATCCAAAATTTGAAAATAACAATGGATAAATATATTGCTGGCAAATTGTCAAGGAGATTTTAAAAAAACCAAAAAACATTCTTCCAAGGAAGAGAAAGGAAAGGGCAGTCTCCTTCCCTTGCTCCCAAACTCTGTATGAATTGTTCCAGGTATGATTCTTAATTTTTTAATGACTCATTTTTTCAAAGTATTCTTAAGCTGATATCTATCTTTAGTGTTCCCTTCCCAGATTCCTCTGAAATGCAAGATTTCTTTAAACTAGATCTGTTTCCTTGTGAGAGGTGGGAATCTTTTAGCCTTGGTTTGAAAGCTGCCCTATTCAGGTGAAGGAATGAGTAGCTAAGACCAAAGATCATCCAGACCTACTGTGAAACCAACAATATCTTTCTTTTCCTTATTTGTCACTTAGAACTGGCTTTTCCATTTGGCTCTCCCAGCTTCTTCCATCCCAACTAGGAGTTATAAAAATTGGGGATGTCTTGTTTCATTGTATCATCTCATTTGAGATAGTAAGGTGGGGATAATTTTATTCTTTTACTTGTTATTGTTGTAAACCTCTGGGAGATTTTTGGACTAATATAGGGGACAAAAATACTTCCAACCCCAAAATATTCAGGGGTGTCAAGCTGCGGTTTGGATGTGTCACGTGCAGGCCACACCCACCCCTGCTCCGCAAAGGCAAAAAAGTCACGATACATTGTGATATATCACATGATGCAATCGAATTTGACATCCGTGCTATAGATCATTTCTGCTTCCCATGGAACTTGACTTTAGGAATACCTTGAATTACATTTTGATTATCTTTCTCTTAATATATATGTATGTGTGTGTATATATACACACACACACATACACACACACACAAGGAGATATAGATGAATGATGGTGGAACATGCCCAGACTTGTACTTAGTGTGACTACTGGGATAAACCATATTTGGATTTCCTCGTGTAGCCTTATGCATCTTTTAGCCTATACACATGCTGGCATATAGAAAGCTATGTGTTCACTCCTCTTTAAATTAAAACTGAAAGCCCACAAGGAAAATTAGGCAATGGGAAATAGCAGCTCCAATAAAACTGAGTCACACATTTTATTGATTATGGTAAATTTAATTATTCTATTCAAGCTGCATTCAGACAAAAATAAGTATCGATTTCTCAGTATGTCTTTCTTCCTGTTTGTACTTTTCTTTTCTGGCTTAATGATATGCATTTTGAGTATGGTTTTCAAAGAGAAACAGTAAAGATCGGATATTTTTTTCATTCTGTAGTGTATTTTAAACTCTCACGTTTTTTCCCTAAATTGCACAGGTATTCTTAATCTGTGCATGTGTATGGACACAAAGAAAGAATAGATATACATTTAAATCCAACACACATGTGCTTCTCCCAAAATATCTCACTCCTCTTCTGGGAATGCTTATGGCCTAATTCTTGACTTCCTGTTCATTGACTGTACCTCTTCAAACCCAGGAACTTGGATGCTGAAATATCTCCCAAATGGAAAAATTTTCCCAAGTACAACATGCCCCCATAAAAGAATAGTTTGAGTTTTAGAGCCTATTCTGAAAATTCTTTATTTCATAGAAGAAGTTGGCTCTGAAATTAGAGTGTTCGGGGACAAGTAAACTCCAGAGTAAGAAATAAGGTAGTTGTTTGTTTGTTTATAATACATGTATCCTGCCTTTTATTCAATTCAAAATTGTAGACATAGCATTTCCTCCTTCTGTCCAGCTGAAATGTCTAGCTAAAATCAGAAACATAAGGAGAACAGAGACATTGATCTGTGCATCTATTTGGGCCACAACATTGATCCACAGCATTGAGTGGTGCTGGAAGGTATCAGGAAGACAGATTAAGCTTTCTGACCAAACTTCTGCATAACTTTGAGCTATACACAATTACATTTCTTTTTAAAATGTAAGGAAAGAATGTCTAAATTTGCACGCATACTGAGTCTTCCTCCCTGCCTTTCCATAATTGGCCACCTAACTGAAAAATCACATCTGTGGTACAAAAATTACCAAAGGTCTGGCAGACAGAACCCTGTTGCTAAATCTTTTGATATCTGGTTTTCCATTTCCACTGGTAAGGAGATCCATGATCCAATGCTGACTAGGGTTTGAGAACAACAGGAGGCGTTGAGGTGAAGAGAGTGGTTATGAGCTCACTTTGGGGTTCATTGCAGGAATTCGGATTTTAAGTTAGCTTACACTTATGGGAAATTATTTGCAGTGAGTATATATCTAGGAAACCAATACATCAGTAGTGGGTTCCACTTGCCTTCGCTACCGATTTGGAACTGTGAGCGCTCACGCATGGCCCTTCTGCGCATTCACAGAACTTTCTGCACATGCGCAGAGCATCTGTGATGATGTCTCCCACTGCCCCCGTCCCTGCCGCTACCGGTTTGCCCAAACTGGTAGAAACCCACCACTGCAATACACCCCTGATTTACTTTCAGCTATTTTACTTTAGGTTCATGATTCAAAGATAATCACTTGGTGTTATATACAACTTAACAAAGGTGAGAATGACTTTGTTGAAGAATAGCTATTCTGCAGTCCTCTCCCCTTCTTTTAAAACATGCATGATTGAGGAAGTTTGACTTGAGAGAATTCAATGAATTAAATAAAAGCAAAGGGTTCAAGGAAAAAACCTGAATATTCCAGCTAGAGGAAGCTTGAAAAACATTCTCTGCCACAAATTCCACCCATTTTTTCCCAGATGTTGGGGGAGTTGGAATGGTAGCAGTTTGCCTTCCAGAATGCTCAGTTCCCCATCCCACCCTTAAACTTCACAAACCTAGCCATCCTATCACTCAATTGACTCCTGTAGTTGGGAGGCTCAGTTGTTATCCCAATTTCTCAAAGGTTGCCCATCCCTGGCCCAAAATATTAAAAGTAATCCTAACTGACATCATGGGGAAATTATGAAAAAAATGATTATTGGTTTCTCTCCAATAATTATCCATCATGTCCATAAAACTAAAATATGAATGGACACAGTGTGATCATCCCATTGCTGAAAGTGATGTGTATGTAACGAGTTTCTACTGTGATTACTTAAGGCATGGCTATGCATGTAGAAACAATACTGCTGCCTTAAAAGATGAGGAGGAAAGATGCTTAGATTTATTTCACATGAAGTTTGTGAGCTATAGTTTGACAGTTATGTTTCTTGTTTTACTTTTGTTTCTTGTTCATCTCCTGAGGCTGAATATGCTTGTGTTTCAGATGCAAGTAATTCTCTAACGTGGTTTGATGCTTTGGTCACAGATATCTGGACACACCCGTTCCGACCGATCACCGTGATGGAAGACAATGAATCTGTGGTTTATATTTCTGAATCACGTTAGAGCAAAGCCCTAAAATGTATTTATAATTTATATTTATAATTTCCTGTGGTTTTAAATGGAGATTTCTGCCTTGCTCCCTCAGTGAAATAACCTCCTCCTTCTTATTACTGTTTAGCCTAAAGATTACCTCACAGTGGTTCTCCATCTCTTTCTAATGAAAATAACAAGACGTCTTAATGAGTTTTGGAACAGTCTGAAGTTCATCCCCCTTTTATAGATGTCTATTTAAATATTGGAACAGTGTTCCAATATTTGAGGAGTTGTCACATAGAAGAGGGGGTCAACCTATTTTCCAAAGCACCAGAAGGCAGGACAAGAAACAATTAATGGAAACTAATCAAGGAGAGAAGCAACCTAGAACTCCTAACAGTGAGAACAATTAACCAGTGGAATAACTTGCCTTCAGAAGTTGTGGGTGCTCCATTATTGGAGGTTTTTAAGAAGAGACTGGACAGCCATTTGCCTGAATTGGTATAGGTCTCCTGTTTGAGCAGAGGGTTTGACTAGAAGACCTCCAAGGTCTCTTCCAACTGTTATTCTGTTATTTCTGAAGATCCCAGCTGAAAGATTCTTAGAAGAAGAATATCCAAAGAACTACTACTGGTTACATTGCAGCAGAATGAATGAGGTGCGTTAAAATTTATTGAATGCTCACCTCCCAACCACTGAGAATAGACAGCATTGTGCAAAAAGAGGCACTTTCTTTTATTAGTCCTTGGATCTTTCAGATGAGAGTTCATCCTGAATGAAAAAGAATAGAAACCAGAGTTATTAAGAAACAAAAATCCTGGTGTGAACCTTGAAATGTGGCAGCAAAAAGTATGATCTGTACATCTGAACCAGCCTCACATAAAAAGAAAGTACAGAATACTTTAGAAAATCAAAGTACAAAATCAAAGTTAAGTTTTAACCTCCTAAAACTTAAGTACATTCTCAACTATCCCTTTGAGGCCAAAGCTAATTGTTTTCTTGTGGTACGTAATTTCTTAATATGGCTTGGGGAAGCGCTATGTGTTATTAATGTATCTATACAACTTTCAAATGCCCCAAAGTTGCAGATGTCATACAGCATATAAATAAATAAAATAAAATACACAAGTAATGGAAATAAAATTCAAGGACTTTTCTGACCTGGTCACTCTGTTATATTGTTATTCTGAATATGTTTAGGTAGTAATGTTTGTTAATAAACTACGTTAATAACAAGTCATGAGAAATAGAAATAATATACTGTCCTGATTCTATTACCAGCATGGTTTAAATGTATTTCCTAATTTAATCTCTGATTCTAAACTCTTACACTGGCTTTATCAATGATCCTAGGACTTGTCTTCTCCTTTAACAAGACAGTATCAATCCAAGCAATGTTTCAGATTTCTCTCAAATTTTACATTTAGAATGTAGAGTTAGAATTTCTCCTGTTCTGCTTCCTTATTGCTCGGTGATCTGTCTTCTTTCTAGAATAGCACCTGAACTACTGTACCAAACTCTGTCTCTTCTGAATATCTGTATTGATTTATTTATTTATATTTCATTTATAAAGTACAAGATCTCTTTCTTTTGCCAGCAAAATGCATTGGATTCTTAATGGTGCCCCTAATTTTGATGCTGTGTGTTCAATCAGTATCTACCTCAGGTATAATTTGAATCACTAAATTAATGTTACCATATTTTAACTGTTATCCTGTTCTATCATATTACAAAAATCAGTATTTAGATGATTCTTAAAAGCTGTAAAGATTGAAAATCAGGGCTAGAAAACCTATGCTCATGGGTTACATATAGCTTCAATTGCATTCCTCCCTGCTTGCAACATTGTGCCATGGAAATGTGGTTTTCTGCTGATTCACCACAGAACATTTTTTTTAAAAAACAATCATTGCTTGTTTTAAAATTCTTTTTTAAAATATATATACATGCCCTCACTGAAAAAGTCTCAAAAGAGGAAAAATGATCCCCAAATCCCTTGATTATTAGCTTTGGCAACTGCTAAGTCCATGTTGCCCTTTGCCACAGGAGAAAAAACTTTTTTTTTTTTTTTTTGTATTGGCCATTGCTTAGCATTCTTTGGGAGTTTGCCAAATCTCATGTGCTCTTGGCATTTGGATGATTTAGCAGGGGACATGCAACTTGGCTTTCAATTTGCATTGCAGATTTGTTTTGTGCTATGTTACCTGACCACAGGGGCACTTAATTAGAAATTTTTCTTTTGTCCTTTTTCTATTCTTGGATGGGAAACAAAATGGAATACAGATTTATTCCATTAAGCCTCATTTCAGCCTCCCTTTTAATAAATAACTCCTACTATTATTATTATATATAAAACAATGTGAAATCACAGTTACCAGTTCTTTAGTGGTATTGGCCATGCATCATGTTCCTCCCAAGAATTTAGGATGTCATAATGTAGCAGTGTGTTGTGGGCCGCCAGTGGCCTGCGTGGATTGTTGCTGACCCCGACAACGAGGAGGCTGGTGCTGCGCCAGCAGCCTGTGCAGTCGACGCTCAAGTGGGACAGCGAGGAGGCTGAAGAAAATGTGGTGCCAGAGGCAGGGATTCAGTCAGGGCCTTCAAAACTCCAGAGGCTCCTTTAAGTGAAGAGGATGAAGAGGAGGAGCCTCTTCTCAATGCACGGGCACGCAGAGCTGCCAAAAGGCAGGAGTGGCTCCTCAGGAGGAGTCTCCTCAAGAGTAAGGCTTGGGGCTAATTGGCCACTCCCTTAGCCTATTTAAGAAAGAATGCAGCTTGCAACAAGCTACAGGAAACAACTTTAGTTCGCTAATCATCGAGTTTGGATATGGCTGCAACATTGCTTCTGGGCTTTCTGCCAACTACAGCAAGACTCTGACTATCTTATCTATGGAATTCTGGCAGGCTGTTAAGAATCCTTATTAACAGCCGGCATTTGCAAAAACCTGTGTTATTTGAGTAAACTAAGTTTTGTTCACAGTTTGTGTGTGCTGTGTTTTTTGGGATCTGTAGCTGGGGCAGAACACAGTGTAGTAAATGTGCATATCTTAGCAGTGTGGCCTTTTATAAATAACAGATGATAGTTTAGTTTTGTCAATGAGCAGGTGTTCTGTCCAAGATTTTTTGCTATGGTATCCAGTGTGCCAATAACGACTGGGACCACCATGGCCGCTTTATGCCATAATCTTTCAATTTCAATTTTCAGATCTTGATACTGTGTGATTTTCTCCAATTCTTTGTCTTCTATTCTACTATCCTGTGGTATTGCCGCATCAATTATCCACACTTTTTTCTTTTCAAGCGCAGTTAAAACCGGTATGTTATGAGCCAAGACTTCATCAATTTTTATCTGGAAATCCACCAATATTATAATTGGCTCAATTTTTTTTATTATTATGTTTTCAACTCTCTGTTCCCACCAATTTTTCATTACTGCAACATGGTGATTTTTACAGATATTCCAATGAGTCATTCTGGCCTCTGCATTATGTCATTGCTTGTAATCAGTTTATGCAATCTTCCTGGTGTGAGCTGAGTATATGGTTTCTTCTGCTTTTATGTGCAATCTGCATTTTGATCATTTGATGTCTTTTCAGTTTTGGCTATGATTACATTCATTCAAATAGCTTGCTCATTTGAACAGTCAAAATCAAGCCTTCAGTTTCTTTTTTTTTTAATGTTCCAAGCCTTTAGAACATGTAAACCTTTGTCAGGTTACGTCTTTATCCATTTTCCATTCGATCTTTTGTAGAAATTGATCATGGAATACTTTTCCTTGCCAGCATTCTGTTCATGTATTTATTATATTATTTTGGTATTTATGGTTTGTTTCCTCTATATTCAGTTTGTTCCAATTTTTAACTTGCATCAGTGTTGTTTTTTGTTGTCTTTTATATAATCAGCCAATGCATGCTTTTCTTCCTTACCCGTTTGTTTGACTTGAAGTAAATCTCTGCCTGCATTTCTATGGAACAGGAATAATTGGTCAATATTACTGTGCAGAATGGATAATGATCAGTTTTCTTGTTTTGGAGTCCAAACTCTCCAATTCAGCTTGTATCCAGTTAATCATTCCAGCAATAATAATAATAATAATAATAATAATAATAATAATAATAATAATAATAATAATAATAATAATAATAGTAATAATAGTAATTATTATTATTATTATTATTATTATTATTATTATTATTATTATTATTTTATTTCTATACCGCCCTTCTCCTGCAAGACTCAGGGCGGTGTACAGCCAGGATAAAACATTGCATATAAAATTTAAAAACAGTTTAAAAAACAATTAAATAATTTAATTTTAATTAATTCAATTCAATTTATTTATTGATTAGCCCTTTGGGCCATATCAAGTGCAGAATTACAAAGACAAATCATTACAAAGGTTTGGTAAAACAAATTAAGTAAGATTGGAATAACTTGCAATTAAAATACAATTAGAATAAAATATGATCTAAAATAAAATCGGGATAAAATACAATAATTTAAAATACCATTTAAATATAATTAAATTTATATTATAATGTCGCCCCTGCATCTACCCAATCAGTGTTAACTGCTATTAAAATTACATTGTTAGATCAAGTGATCATTCTTACAATCTACCGCATTTTGCTGCACCAACTTTGTCCTCCTTCCCATCAACTTTACCACAAATTTAGCAATCCATTTTACCAAATTAAATAATTTCGGCCCAAGATATTAAAAATAACCCAATTAAAACCAAATTCAGTTAAAACTGAGAGGATGGGATTAAGCCAGCCCAGCTAGATGGAATAGGTGTATTTTTAGGGCCCGACGAAAAGTCCGGAGGTCTGATATCGTGCGTATCTCAGGGGGTAGGTCATTCCAGAGGTCGGGTGCTGCCACAGAGAAGGCTCTCCCCCTGGGGGTCGCCAGCCGACACTGTTTGGCCGACGGCACCCTGAGGAAGCCCTCTCTGTGCGAGCGAACCGGTCGGTGGGAGGCTATTGGCGGCAGAAGGCGGTCTCGCAGATAACCCGGCCCTAAGCCATGGAGCGCTTTAAAGGTGGTCACCAGCACCTTGAAGCGCACCCGGAAGACCACAGGAAGCCAGTGCAGCTCGCGCAGGAGAGGTGTCATATGTGAGCGCCCCGTCGCTCCCATAATCCCCCGCGCGGCTGCATTCTGGACTAACTGTAGCCTCCGGGTGCACCCCAAGGGGAGCCCCATGTAGAGAGCATTGCAGTAGTCCAGGCGGGAAGTGACGAGTGCTTGAGTGACCGTGCGTAGAGAGTCCCGATCCAGAAAGGGGCACAACTGGCGTATCAGGCGAACCTGATAAAAAGCCCTCCTGGCCACGGCCGTCATGTGCTCTTCTAAAGACAGCCGTGGATCCAGGAGGACACCTAAGTTGCGAGCCCTCTCCGTGGGGGCCAGTGATTTGCCCCCAATAGCCAGCGATGGCACCAGCTGGCTATATCGGGACGCCGGAAGCCACAGCCACTCCGTCTTGGAAGGGTTGAGTCGGAGCCTGTTTCTCCCCATCCAGGCCCGCACGGCCTCCAGACACTGGGACATCACTTCAAGGGCATCGTTGGGGTGGCAATGTATTGTATCATAGATATGGCCCAGGTATTGATGGCTTTGATGGTGTTTCCTCTGTTCAATTTTATCTTTAGCAACTTTCTCATACTTTGAATAGATTATTTATTAATCACATTTTTAATGTATATATGCTTGATATTATCCAACTGTAAAATGCCCAGATATTTGGAGGCATCATCCTGATGACTCTTGATTGTTTGGCTAATCAGTATTTCAGTTCCATTGCTGTTCATGATTTTACGTCGATTTATTGTTACTGCAGCACATTTCTCTAGGCTGGGTGTCTGCAACCTGCAGCTTCGGAGCCGCATGCACCTCTTTTGTCCCACTGCTGTGGCTCCCTGCCTGCTGTACCCACCACTGGTTGACCCCACCCCTTGCCCTCCCCTCCCAGTCACTCCTTGCCTAGCCTGAGAAGGGGATGGAGACTCGCTCCATATTCCAGAGTGGGAGTGAAGCACCCCTATACTTGCCATATCTTGCAGGCGCTTTTTCCGGCCCTTGTTGGTGCTGTGCGCACCTCAGTCGCTCAGGGAGATGCACGACTTTCTCTCTGCCCTGAGACACTGGCCCAGCCTGGCTGCGGCTGATGCTCTGCATCGTAATGGGCTCCAGGAGGAGGAGGGGACACCTTCTCCCCCATTGTGAAGCACGCTAAATTTAACTGCTGCGCAAGGTGCTGTGAGAGCAGTGGGCAGGCTATGGAGGTTGTAACAGCAGCAGCCGCAGCCGCAGCCAACCACTTTTGGAAATGGTTGAAGCGGGAACACACACACATACACATGAGACAGAGAGAGAGTATGACAGAGAGAGAGAGAGAGAGAGAGAGAGAGAGAGAGAGAGAGAGAGAGAGAGAGAGAGAGAGAGAGATAACCTTTTTCCCACAAAAAACACCAGGAGCCACAAAACTTGGGTAAGTGTGGCTGGGGCAGGGGTCATGTGACTGGGTGGGACTGAGTGATGTCAAGTTGGCCACGCCCACCCAGGTTTTGTGGCTCTCAGTGATTTCTTTTCTGTTGGGAAACGGGTCCAAATGGCTCTTTGAGTGTTTAAGGTTGCAGACCCCTGCTCTAGGCCAAATTCCATTGCTATATCTGTGCTAAATATTCTTAACTGTTTGTCAATGACTGATTTTTCATAAAGCTTCAGATCATTCATCTAAAGCATATGTGAGAGTTTATTAGCATTTTTCCTGTTTGATAGGCCAGGTTTGTTTCCTTTGAAATCATCAAAATTGGGTCATAGCAATGACAAATAATAAGGGTGATAATGAGTCACCGTGGAAGAGACTTCTAATGTTGACAAATCCATATATTTCACTTTCAATGAAATCTGTCATTTATAAACATTCTAATGTTTTTATTGACACTAGTTGTTTTCAAACATTTGATGACCGAAAAGACTTTCTCGCAATGCTTCAAAGACCTTTTATAATCAATCTAAATCATATGTAAATCGTTTTTTCAGCTTTTGCAGTTCCTCAAAACCATTTTATCAATCAGAAGCTGATCTTTTGTACCTCTGCTTTTCTTTTTATTTCCCTTCTGGTCTACTGGAAATTTGTTATTTTCTTCTAAATAATTTTGGATGTTGTCCATTATTATGCGTATAAGGAATGTGAGGATTGGTTGTAAAGTTACTTTTTCATCACCATTGTAACCACAAACAATCACTAAAGGAGGAAGTTGCTAAATGAGGACTATCTGTATCCATGTTCTAACAAATCCATCTCTCTCCTGCAACTTGAGTAACGTAATGCAATATTAATATTAATGATTCTGAAATGTCACTGGGGAAAATATGTTTCTGAGTACCAACAAGAGGACAATAAAAAGGTACTAGTAAATTCATTAATGTTTGTGAGTAGGGTAACGGGCTATTGTAGAGACTCTGGAAAGAGTGCAGAAAAGAGTAACCAAGATGGTTAGGGGACTGGAGGCTAAAACATATAAAGAACGGTTGTAGGAATTGAGTATGTCTAGTCTAGTGAAAAGAAGGACTGGGGTGACACAATAGCAGTATTCCAATATTTGAGGGGCTGCCACAATGAAGAGGGGGTCAATTTATTTTCCAAAGAACCAGAAAACAAAGTCAAGATCAATGGAGGGAAACTAGGTTTCTCAAGGAGAGAAGCAACCTAGAACTAAGGAGAAATTTGTGAGAACAATTAACCAGTGGAACAGCTTGCCTTCAGAAGTTGTGGATGCTCCATCACTAGAGACTTTTAAGAGGAGACTGGACAGTTGCTTTTATGGAATGATATAGGGTCTCCTGCTTGTGCAGGGGGTTGGATTGGAAGACCTCCAAAGTCCCTTCCAACTCTGTATTCTGTTATTGATTATCTGATATGCAATGTTCTATAGAGGTTGAGGTGAAATTTTTGAAAACCCTGCATCTTGAAAGTTGTTCATGAAAGATATCAGGAAACAAACTTAAAAATCTTACTCTATTCCTGGAAACGTCTTTATTAGTGGACTTTTATCCTCTCAAAAAGAGGCATAATGAATGAACCATGCTGCTACATATCACAGTACATCAGCGCAGAGAACTAAAGCTGCTTGGAAAGTCAATTCAGCTTAAGCAGTATGTTTTCTTTCACTGGGCATGAATAAACTTGTATTTCTTTCTATCCAATGCCTATAAATACATCTTTCAAGAACAAAAGTTCCACTAAGGAAGGATAGTAAGGTTTTAATGAATTAATGTATGCTCAATAGAATAGAATAGAATAGAACAGAACAGAACAGAACAGAACAGAACAGAACAGAACAGAATAGAATTCTTTATTGGCCAAGTGTGATTGGACACACAAGGAATTTGTCTTGGTGCATACACTCTCAGTGTACATAAAAGAAAAGATGTGGGGGTGAATCTGTGTGAGATGGGGCCGATGGAGCAGCGAAGGTGAGCAAAAGCTTTTGAGTTCATAAAGTTTTTAATGAGTTCAACCCTCTTATTCAAATGAAGTGAAATGGTTTTTGTTTTTTAAGGGAAAGGTTGAGGTTTATTTGTTCCAGCTACTTGGTTACAACTCCACATGGACACAATTAATGGAGGAAATAGCATGTTTTACAAGACTAGGACTCCGAGTTACTTTGTGGCCCATGTGAAATTCTTTATCTTAATCACCACACATTCCAGACAGGAAAGTTCTGTTCAGATAAAGGGACACGTCTACTTTGTTCCAGAGAGCTAGGTCCATGAGTCAATGTCCACTGTAAGAACACTGACAGTAAGAACGGTTACATTGATTAATTTCATAATTGTTTCTGAATATTTACACATATTTTCATGTAGCCATAATTGTTACAGCTCTTATATATTCCTCCATTGTCTACTTCTTTCAAACATAGATTGGCTGAATGAAGAATGTGCCTGGCTAGGTGGCTCAGTGGCTAAGACGCCGAGCTTGTCAATCAGAAAGGTTGGCAGTTCGGCGGTTCGAATCCCTAGTATAGGTCTCCTGTGTGAGCAGGAGGTTGGAGTAGATGACCTCCAAGGTCCCTTCCAGCTCTGTTACCGTTATTATTATTAAGAATTGAGGCTCAAAGGTGCTCAAATTCATAGGAAGAGATTGTCTGAAGAGATGTTTACTCATTGAGAAAAGGATAGAAACAGCTTATCATCTACTACCTGTTCCTAGGATATGGCAGTTTTCCTCATTTCTTCCAAATGTGTTTAATTACTACATGCATTGTGACCATTGGTTACACAAACTGAAAATATGAGAGAGATCACCCTAAATCTCTGAAAGGCATGGTATCAATCATGGTGCTTATTCTAAGAACTGTCTCAGATCATTATGCTATGCTTTTTGTTTTCCTTTATATGGATTGGAAAATTTCCAACACTGGTGGAAAACACTCTTTATCCTGAAATAGTTAGCGATAAAGAGAATTCATTATCTTGAAAGCAGTTCCAGATCTCTGGAACATCCATAGTGTTGGAGAGCTGACCTTACTGATTTCCAACTTAGATGGCGATATAGCTGGAATGTTGAGGGGTGTGTGTGTGTGTGTGTGTGTGTGTGTGTTTGAGATGTTTCCTCATTGGATGGAATTCTTGTCTCATCCCTCTTCTCTGTTCTTGAGCTTCAGGATCTCCAGTTTTCCTCAATAGCTCAAACAAAGCTGTGAGTTTGAAAGTGGCAAGAATTTGAACACATCCTCCTTCTTTTCAGCAGAGGACTAGACCAGTGGTGAAATCCAAATTTTTTTACTACCGGTTCTGTGGGCGTGGCTTGGTGGGCATGGTGTGGCTTGGTGGGCGTGGCAGGGGAAGGATACTGCAAAATCTCCATTCCCACCCCACTCCGGGGGAAGGATACTGCAAAATCCCCATTCCCTCCCCACTCCTGGAGGAAGGATATTGCAAAATCTCCATTCCCACCCCTCTCTGAGGCCAGCCAGAGGTTGTATTTACTGGTTCTCCGAACTACTCAAAATTTCTGCTACTGGTTCTCCAGAACCTGTCAGAACCTGCTGGATTTCACCCCTGGACTAGACTGTATGGAAAATGGTTTCTCTTTTTCCTTTTGAATGGGCTCAATATCAAGAGGCTTTTGTTTATGCAGGAGGACCAGAATTTTTTGTTATTCATTTGTGTGCCAATAGAGAGAAAAGTAGGTCTATGTGTCTGATAAATGAACAGAAAAAAAAAGACTGATCTAATCAATTTTCATTAGATTTTTATCCCACATTTATTTATCTTATAAATAATTCAAGATAACAAACATACCTCTTGCCAAAATATGGCAAATGTATTTCTTCCTCCTCTATTTCCCCCACAATAACCATCCTGTAAGATGAATTGGGCTGAGAGCAAATGGCTGGCCCAAAGTCACTAAGCTGGCTTTCATGCCTAAAGCAGGACTAGAATTCATAGTCTCCTGGTTTTTAGGCCAGCACTTTAACCACTGTACCAAGCTGGTCTTCTTGAATATATGCAATGAAATAAATATGTAGGCTTAATTGAAAATATGTATCATTTAGGTTCCTGTGAGCATATGAAAGTAGGAAGGTAGGAAATTCATAGATTGGCAATAGTAGCATGTTATAATCAAATGAATGGAGATAATGGATCAGTTTGATAGAAAACTGGCAATATTCTCAATGAATTAAATGGGGGGGGTAATTATTCTGCTAGGTATCATGAATGAATGGGCGAGAAAGAGATGAGTGTATGGAGAAAAAATAGTTGGGCTATTCAAGGACATTAGATACATGAGAATGATTATTTGTTTAATATATGCTTAGAGAAAAAAAAATCAAATACTTGGTTCAAGCATAAATCTACTCATGCATACCTGAATGAAATGGAAAACATCATTAATTGTTCATGATGAAAGATTGAGAGAATTATGAAGGGTAAAAGAGCAATGGGGGGTCCTAAATGTTAGAAAAAAAAACTTTTAATATATAGTGTCAACATTTTGAGAAATATTCACAATGGAAGAAAAGGAAAGAAAAACCTAGGCTGAAAGTAGAATAATTACAAGAGGGGAAAGTATAAGTCCTAAATGGAAAAGTATTAAAAGCTAGAGAAATTTCCAATAGGATTAATGGAAGGTGGAAATAAATTGCTTGAAGCACAGGGAAAAGAAAGATGTATGGAGTTATGTTTATGGGAAATAAGCTTGGCAGAATGAGTTGAAAGAAGCTGCGGATGAACAAAAGAGCCTCTAAAGAGAATGAGTGCTATAAAAAAAAATTGCAAAAATGAATATGTGGAAAAGATAAAGTATAAACAGGAAAAAAAGATAGTTGTAAAGAATGTGGTCAAACCAAGCAAGGGACAACTCATATTAAAAGAGACATAAAAATACAGACCACTTTCGGTGAAAATAAAATTGTTCTGGAAATGAGGGAACAGGGCTGGGCGAGGGGCTTCTCGTTCAGTGAATGGAATTTAAAATAAAAGTGGTAAACTTGTCTGGGAATAAATTGAAATGAGGGAATGTTGACAGAAATGAAGAAACATTGCTTACCCCCAAAAGAAACAGCACAATGGGTACGTATGATGCATCTATGCATGCCCACATTATTTTAAGTCACCTTCAAATGACCTCAAGGATTGAGAAATAAAAGTGTTGATAGTTGTCCAGAAGTACCCTTGCTGACATCCCTTTAAAACCCTTGGGACTATTCTAAAAATGCTAGGAAATAAAAACTAATAAGGTTTTGCCATTATACAATTGGGGTGCCTACCCATGTTTTCCCGAAAATAAGACCCTGTCTTATATTTTTTGAACCCCAAAATAAGTGCTTGGCCTTATTTTTGGGGAGGTCTTATTATTTTGGGGTACATGGAGCAAGATGGGGCTCCTCTTACCATCTTACCTGATTTCCAGCTCTGCGTTTAAATATTTTCAGGGAGGGCTTATTTTCGGGGGGAGTCTTATTTCAGCGCATGCGCTCAAAAATCCGATTGGGCTTATTATCAGGGGATGTCTTATTTTCGGGGAAACAAGGTACTTAATAACTCCATTTCTTATGTTTTACTTAAAATGTGCTTCTCTAACATTACTAATATTGATAGGATGAACTTAATGCATTGCTGTAGTATGAGCCACTGTATGCTTATCAAATTAGTCCTTCAAAGCATGCTGCCTTTATTTACAGAGTTTGATGAAATTGTCAGACTTCCACTGTATATAGAGAGATGGTACTAAAAATAAGTGAAACCTGGGAGTGTTAAGACAATGATCATTGTAGTGTCTAAAATTCTTGGATGATCAACAGGCATGCATGTTTCAATACATGTGTGTTTGCATACACCATTGTAGCTAGCATTGCCAAAGTCGTTATGAATTTTTGTGAAAAGGCTAATTCCAGTCATGGATTAGCTATCTTGAGGGCCAATGGGTAAATATGTACATGGGGAAGCATTAAGATTTCCCCCCAACTATAAAGGGAAAGTAGTATTGTTATTCCATGAGCTCCTGTTCTAGAATCTATTTGACATGCCCTTGTTTTACCTAAAATAAGCTGCCAGCAAGTCTTCTCCAGCTCTTTGGGATGCCCCTTGGTCCTGACAATCTGGAAACAAATTTCCTACACTGTATCCTCTCTCATAACCTTTGGGGTCCTCAAAGGTACCATCTCCTTATCAGTTCATCACATACCAGGAGTAGGAAGAAGGTTTTGCTGGACTGGGCTGCACTAGTCTAAACATGTCATGGCTACTGTGGGCAGGACGTATGGACTCTTGATGTTTATGCAATCCAGCTGCTCTTACTTCCCGCCTAACTCCCACTACCAATAAATATAGCTGATTGTATATATTACACTTCAAGGTCATGTACCAGCAGTGAGATCCCATTAGGAGGGCAAGGGTGACTGACTTCTGACTTCAACAATCCTTCAAAGTTAATCCAGCATCATAGAAGCAAAAATTAAATACATTGGGCTCTAAGTGGGGAGTGGGGGCGGGGGACACCCGTTGTGGGGTAGCAAGCAACTTATAAAGGAAGAATTTAAAATGGCAATAAAAACTCTGTAATCTAATTACAGCTGTAAAAGTGAAAGGTGAAGCATTCCCAGCATGATTCACGTGCACTATGGCTAACCTCTGACATCTTGAATATATTATGTGATTTCTTCCCTGCAGAAAATACTTTGTAAAGATCAGCCAGCCCTGCCTTCTGTTTTCTTATGAGGGCTTTCATTCCACGTTTCTGTTTAAGTAAATATGCTATGTGCAGGCATTTTCCTTTCTTCACCCTGAACACAAGATTAGAGAGTTGTAGACAGGGCCGGATTTTCCTATAGGCTAACTAGGCTTCAGCCTAGGGCCTCAAGATCAAGAGGGGCCTCAAGATCAAGAGGGGCCTACATTCAAATTGTTAGCAAAATTAAAATTACACTTTCACTATAGGTGAAAGGGCCACATAAGTGGAATACCCTAGGGTCTCTTTTCATCTAAATCCAGCCCTGGTTGTAGATCTGCCTAATCCATAAAACCAAGAAGGCACCAACGTATGTCTACTTTGGAAAGAAGGATCTCAACTTGGTGCATGCCTGCTAGCAACTTAGCGAATGCTTCATTTGAAGTTTTATCCAAGAAAAGTAACTTTTCAAAATTTTGCAGATCCTTACTAATATCTACTAAATATGTATCTATGTAAATGTCAGCCCTTTGACGTAAGCAAGGTTAGGAAACAGCAGTCAGTAAGAATCTTGGAATGTTCTTTAACATAGTTAGGGTGTTGTAACAGAATTTTGAAAGCCTGTTCAAAACCTCTGTCTATTTCCATTTATACTTAGTACGATCAAGGCCAAGTTGTGTTGAGTCCCTGAGCATATTGTAACCAAAAATGAGCCATGGAGCAAAACTTTCTCTACACTCAGGGTGGCAATCAAAGAATTGTCAATTGGTTTCCAAATGTCATGGGAGGAGAGTCTTGTATATTTAAATGAACCCCAACTAGACTTAGTGAACAACAAAAGACTGCCGGCAGTCATGAAGAATGTCCTGATTTGCAGAAATGCAAAGAAATCCTAGGAACAACAAAGAAGAGGGGAAATTAATGAGGACTGCACATCTTGAGCACAAAATACTGAACTGTAAAAACCATAGTGGAGGGGGAAATTAGAGAATTCAGGGAGAGACTGTGCCTGACTGAGTGGATTGCTAAACAAAAGCATCTCAACACCACAGCTCATTTTACCCAAAAATACTAACATCTCATAAAAATGATGAACTTCCTTAGAAATGTTAAAAGATCTTGCAAGTAATTAGAGATTTACATCATTTGGAGGAGGAGGAGGAGGAGGAGGAGGAGGAGGAGGAGGAGGAGGAGGAGGAGGAAGAAGAAGAAGAAGAAGAAGAAGAAGAAGAAGAAGAAGAAGAAGAAGAAGAAGAAGAAGAAGAAGAAGAAGAAGAAGAAGAAGAAGAAGGAATCGTGTGTTGTCCCGCTTGTAATTGGAGCCCTTGGAGCAATACCCAAAGGGCTACCCCGCTATTTAGAAATTCTAAATTTGCCGGACTTGAACATTTTGACTCTACAAAAAACCACCTTACTCGGAACAGCTTACATCCTCCGACGATACCTTAACAGTTGGTTAGGACTCGAGCTGCTGAGCTATTAACCAGCCTCAAAGGCTGTGAATCTCACTAAAGATTAAATAATAATAATAATAATAATAATAATAATAATAATAATAATAATAATAATAATAATGACGTATTCGACTAGTGATTTGGGATATGAAATCCAGCATGGTCATCTCGTTTGCTGTGTATACTGTAATAATAATAATAATAATAATAATAATAATAATAATAATAATAATAATATGTTCTTCAGAAGTTTCTTGGATGAGGAGTGATATGTCTTCAAAGAAAAATAAAGGTAGTCCAGTTGCCTTTTGGAAAAACATCTTTGGAAAAACTGTGACCTGGATGACTGAGAATCTTCATAGACATTCTTGTTCCTGTTTAGTTGTATGCATATATAAAGTAATTAGCATTTTATGTTAAATAATGATAGATGTCCAGCACATGTGACTACATATAGTTAGCCACTTCAGTTTCATAGGGAAAAAAAAGAAATGTTCTTTTTGGTTAATTGATTATGTGTCACTAAGTCATTGTTGATCCTTAATGAATACATAGATAGATTTTCTCCATGATGATCTGTTTCATTTGCAACCAAATTGCCCAGCTCAGAGCTCAAACCGACAGCCCAATCTTCCATGTACCTAGCAAATTGTTTTCCATTTATTTATTACCATTATTTATGCTCTGCCTTTAGAAATAACAATCCTTCCAAAAGGGGCTTATAAGTAACAATTATAAAGACAATTAAACAAAGGAAGAAGCATTTAGGATCCTCACTGGTCCCCATCTCTCTCTTTTCCAAGCTATTGGTTGATAATTGACAGCAGGTTATGTTTTGAATTGGAGATAGAAAGATGACTATTTTAGTCTGGACTCTGGATTTTATTTTAGTGGTTTAAATGTAGATTAGATTTGTTGACTGTATTATTTGTTGGCTTCTTTATGCTGTTTTTATCCTATCTTTCTCCCCTAGGCACTCAAAAAGATAATTGTAAGCAATAAAACATATAATACTTAAAACTTTACTAAGACAGTAATAATTACTGATAACATTTTATTTAGTTATTTCTATGTCACCATACATATTTTATGCCTCCAATTTTATTTCAAGGTTATTTACAAAAAAAAAAGAATGATTTTAAAGTGTTAGTAACCTATATCAGTAAGTAGTACAGTAAGACAAGCTATGTTGTGAAGTGCAAAGAAATATTAGCCAAAGCACTGTCTCTGAAACATTTCAGAGTAATAAACTGATATTTATTATGACTTTCTGAAAGCTTGTACACCATTAGATAACCATAGTATGGGAATTAGAAAATCAGCAGTGTGTACAACCAGTCTCTTACAGTTGTCAGTGTGTTGTTTAATCAATCTGAAACAGGGGTGGGTTCTACTTACCTTTACTACCTGTTTGCATTGCACCCGCACGCTCTTCTGAGCATGCACAGAAGCTTCTGCACAAGCGCAGATCACCTATGATGACGTCCGGGTCAGTGGGCGGAGCCTCCCACTGGTTTTACTACTGGTTCTTGTGAATCAGTCTGAACCGGGGGCAACCCATCACTGACTTGAACAAATTATATATCACTGTTGCACAATACATTGAATACTGTCCAAGGCTGGTACAGATGTGTTGATAAAAAAAAACAAAAAACAGGCTACTTCTCTTTTCGACATGGAAATTTTTCTTGATTTTCAAACTCCTTTACTCCAACCACCAAATTTAACTATTTCATAGATGAAGTTTACAGTAGGACTTAACTTTCAGAAAAAGTCTGTCTGCGGGTTTTTTTTTTAATCTTGTAAGTAACTTGAATGTCTATAACCTGTCTGCTAAAGATGACCTGGTGTAGAACATATTTTGAACATGAGTGCAGCAAAGAATTGAAAGTGATCAACTTTTAATGTAAAACATTCTTCAGGTTGTATTTTATGTTTTTTCCTTGTATGTATGTATTTACATCTTGAACCCATTCAGTGCAAAAACCAGGGATTGCTAGAGCCAAAGTCCAATACAAAAGATCAGATTGGTGAAGCATCTGCCAGACAGAATAAAAAAAGAATTAGAAAGATTATTATCAAGCATGCATATGTATATCTTTGTATAAGTTAGAATTTCAGCTGCGTCACAGGAACTTCTCAGGAAACTAGAAGGTGTGACTTCTGCATAGCAAGAGAATTGAGGTCACCTTCCCATTCCTGCTAATCAGTCAGGAAAAATAAATACATCTGTGCTGTGGTTATAATTTGAATTATGTAATATTTCCATCAATCTTTTTCTTAACTTTTTCTCTTTTGAAACTATCCGAACAGTGATTTTTTTAAATAAAAACACACATAATTTCTAGACTTTCATTTTGCTTATGTTGCTAAAGAGGTGGCCCTATGGTCATACCTCCATGTATTTGTAGATGCAAAGCAGTATGTTCATAACACACTGCAAGCAACTCCTCAGAGGTCATATACAAAGAACATGTCACCTTTAAATGGGCGAGGAACTGTCCTGAGAAGTTGACAGACTGGCAATTACATGAGGAGAAGCTTTAAAGTGGCAGAAGAACTACAATGCAGTGAGGAATATGGTGCACAATTGAAAACCTGTGAAGCTGCAGATCATATATTTATTTATTTTATTTTATTTTATTTTATTTTATTTGTCAACAAGTACAAGAAAAAACTAACAGAATAGACATAGATATGGACACATGAAAAAAAAATTGGCACAAAAAAGGATATAAATTGGAAAAACATAGCCATAAACACATAAAATGATTACATATAATTGGGAACAGCAGGAAACAATAGTTTACTATAACTATTTTCTGCTTCTAATTTCACATGATAAGCTTTCTATCCAAGATTTCGCTAATGGATTCACAAACTCTCCCTCAAATTTTTGTACAATGATTTCTATCTCATCTACTGTAGTAATATCTTAAAAGACAGATTTCTATTTATGAGAAAGAAGACATGTTAAAGCATAATGGTTATTTATATAGTAAGGTATAGGATTATGTGCACTGCAAAAATCCAGATAACCACTAGATGGGAGGAAAGGGATAGTGGAAAATTGAGCTTGATGCTTCCATGTAATATTTTTGGATTTTTGCCAATCAACTGGGGTAGCCGTAGTTTATTAATAATAACACTGCTTTTCTTCTGTCATGAAATTCAGTGGCATAAACAATTTTCTCAGGTTGTCTCTCATCTGGTGTTGAAATCTACTTAGTTTCAACAAAATGGGTTTTATGTGCCCTTCTCGGCAACTTTTAGGTAAGGAGATAATTTGTGTCTGAGAGCTGTATTCCATGCTGGCTTAGATTCTACCATTTATAGGGGAAAAAAACATTTTCAATCCTAGAATCTTTCTAATGAATGGCAGTTAAGAAATATATAAGAGAAAATCTTCCTCTTTTTCCTCTATTGTGTTTGTCTATGGAGATTCTCCATGGGGACGCGGTGGCTCAATGACTAAGATGCTGAGCTTGTCGATCGAAAGATCGGCAGTTCAGAGGTTCGAATCCCTAGTGCCCTAGTGCCGTGTAACAGGGTGCGCTCCCATTACTTGTCCCAGCTTCTGCCAACCTAGCAGTTCGAAAGCAGGTAAAAAATGCAAGTAGAAAAATAGGGACTACCTTTGGTGGGAAGGTAACAGCGTTCCATGCGCCTTTGGCATTTAGCCATGCCGGCCACATGACCATGGAGATGTCTTCTGACAGCGCTGGCTCTTCGGCTTTGAAACAGAGATGAGCACCACCCCCTAGAGTCAGGAACGACTAGCATATATGTGCGAGGAGAACCTTTACCTTTACCTATGGAGATGCTCAGACATCCAGGTCATGGTTGTCCCAAAAGAGCTTTTTTTTTTTTCAAGAGGCAACTGGAGTTTCTGGTTTTTTCTTTGAAAAGGTTTAGCTTCTCATCCAAGAAGTTTCTTCGGCTCAGAAAAGATGATTTTAGATAACAGTATTGTACTTCCTTATCTGGGAATGTCCCACTAAATTCAGTTGATCTAGCTTCTTACCATAATATACACAGTAGCATTACATTAAGTAGTCATTCCTTAAAAGTTACAGTCCTACTGAGCAGATCTTGCACAGTTAAATTCCTGGATTTATGAAGAAATGGTGGAGACACTGTAGCCTATGTGTTTGCCCTGAAGCAAGATGGGGCCCTTCATGAATTTCCAAATGTTTGTGAAGTCCTGACGATTTCAAAAAGCCTTTGGGGACTAAAGATGGATCAGTACTTAATTGTTCTAGGTGAGAAGAACACAGGGGTGAAATCTACTTACCTTCCCTACCGGTTAGGAAGTGTGTGCGCCATTGTCACAACTGATATAGGACCCTCTGTGCATGCGCAAACCTTCTGCACATGCGCAGAGGGTCAAAAATAGTTTACTTCCTGGTTAAAACCAAGAAGTAACGATGTCCAGGTGGGTGGGCAGAATCTCGCAGTGCCGCCGCTACTGGTTTGCCGAACCACGTGCCATTGCCGCTACCGGTTTGCCTGAACTGGAGCAAACCGGAAGCATTTCACCTCTGGAAGAATACCTGTGAGAGTTACATTGATATCTTTGTATTGATTGTTGTAGTTATGGATTGTACTCATGTTCAAAGTCAACCACTTTGAAGCAGTATGAAAAATATTCTGGTAGAAAGACAAACAGAAATTTCCAACATAGAGAACTTTACAGGGGAAGGAAAAATCTCTGCCTCAATAAGAAGGGACATACAGTAAGAGTCTTGGGCAGTGAATAGACCAATATTCTAATATTCTGCATGAAATAGTCATACAGATCAAACAGCATCGAACTGGA